>OY728157.1:1618951809-1621451809 GCA_963277665.1 Viscum album | reverse complement strand
GAGGCTCATAGTTCTTCATTCTCTATTCATCCTGGAAACACGAAGATGTATAGGGACCTGAAATAGTACTTCTGGTGGGATGGCATGAAAAGAGATGTTGATGAATATGTCTCTCGATGCTTGGTTTGTCAACAAGTTAAAGCTGAGTGACAGAAGTCTAAGGGGATGTTACAACCATTACCCATACCTGAATGGAAATGGGAAAACATCACTATGGACTTTGTCACAGGACTTCATAAAACATCAAAAGGCAATAATGCTATCTGGGTCAAAGTTGATCGTCTTACAAAGTCTGCACACTTCATTGCTATTAGAGAGGATTTCTCTCTAGATCAGCTTTCCAGGATATATGAAAAGGAAGTGGTAAGATTGCATGGAGTACCACTTTCTATTATATCTGATCGGGATCCGAGATTTACCTCGAAGTTCTGGCAAAGTCTTCCGCATACTCTGGATACAGAGTTGAGTTTCAGCACTGCTTATCATCCCCAGACAGATGGTCAGTCTGAGAGAACAATTCAAACCCTAGAAGATATGTTGAGAGCTTGCTCTATGGATTCAAAAGGAGGTTGGGATCAACACCTACCTTTGGTGGAATTTTCTTATAATAATAGCTTTCACTCCAGTATTCAGATGGCTCCTTATGAAGCTATCTATTGAAAGAAATGTAGGACTCCAACTTGCTGGGATGAAGTTGGGGAAAGAAATCTATTAGGACCTGATCTCGTTGATGAAATGGTAAAAAAGGTCAGATCTATTCAACAACACATAAGAGCAGCTCAGAGTCGACAGAAAAGTTATGCCAACAACCGAAGAAAAGACCTAGAGTTTGAAGTGGGTGATAAAGTGATCTTACGAATATCTCCCTGGAAGAGGGTTATGAGATTTGGAAAGAAGGGGAAGTTGAGCCCTAGATATATCGGTCCTTTCGAAATACTGGGTCGTGTTGGAAAGGTAGCTTACTGATTGGCGCTTCCACCGAATCTCTCTCAAGTTCACTATGTGTTCCATGTATCTCTCCTAAGAAAGTACATACCTGATCCTTCACATGTACTCAGCTCAGAAGTTGTACCGCATGAGCAAGATCTTTCTTATGAAGAACAACCGATAGAGATTCTGGATCATAGCGAAAAAGTCCTATGAAAGAAGACCACTCGATTGGTGAATGTTTTATGGAGGAACCACCAACTTGAATAAGCTACATGGGAGCTTGAGGATATGATGAGGGAAAAGTATCCTCATCTGTTTGTTACAAAGTGACGAATTTCGAGGGTGAAATTCATTTTAAGGGGGGTAGAATGTAACACCCGAGATTTTTATGAGTAATATTTTGTTTTTATGTTATCAAAAGAATCTTTCACTACACACTAGCTTGGCTTACTTTACACGCAATCGCGACCTTCCTTGATAGCTTGCGTCGTACGCAATACTGAGTTTCACTATTCAACGATATGCTATTAAAATATTATTAAAACTAGCAGTTGTGAATAGTAATAAAAACTTTTTGAAATTTTATAAATTTTATTTTTCAAAATGGACTTCGTTTTTGGATTCGGAATACTAAAATTAGCCTAGGGTGAAATTATGGTATTTTTCTGAAAACATTCAATTTTTTATGAATAGTGAAACCACTAAGTGGTAGGTTAAAAACTGAATTTTGCATAAAACTTAATTTTACCACTTCTATGAATGGAATTTCGAAAATCCGACAGACACGGTTGATATTAGTAAGTAAAATATGGTTCAATGAGATAAAAATAATTTTTTGGTGAATAGTTACTTTTTACTTTTTTTTACCGCGGTTAATAGTAAATAGGGTAACTAAGGGTAAATATGATATTATTATTACCCTAACACATGTCCTAATTCTATTGGATAAGTTTAATTCGACCAAAAACAAACTTAGGAATAAAATATGACCATTTAGCCCCACTTGGATTAGATTAGGACATTTATTATTAATTTATTTAAAGAAGGGTTAAAATAGTTAAAATCAAAGTTTAATAAGTAAATCATTTTTAATATGGGGTTATACATAAGATAAATTCGACTATAAATATTCATTAGCAATATAAAAAGATTTCCTACATAATGGTATTTTATTTATAATTTTTAGACATTAAATAATTTAATTTATTTATGACACAATGATGATGCAGTAATTATCTTATTAATGAAATATTGACATAATTGATGTTATAAACACCACAATAAATGTAATTTGAGAAGTTTTATGAATCCCACTAATTTTGTAGGTTACTATGATATATTTTTGTTGATTTAATCAACTTGGTTCGAACATATAATTCTGTTATGACTTTCACAAAAATCATATATCAAATAGTGTCAAAATTGACACAAAATAGTTTTTAAATCAAATATTATATTATTAATTGTTATTTTATTCCTAAAAATCTAAGGTTCGACCAAATGACTTATATAAGGATATATATATTAATAATAAACAATTTGGGGTTCGTTTGGCATGTTATAGTAAGTGTATTAACCATATAGTGTAAGGAAACAAAAAGACACGGTAAAAGTTAAATTATTTAACTTAGAGTTAAATCTAATTGATAAGGTTAAAATAATAACCTAAACTTGTCCAAATCATATTGGTTGATAGGATTTAGACCCATCCCCACTTTGTCTTCGAAATAAGACCCTTTGGAACCATTATAAACCGATTTTGACTTTAATATAAAATAATATTTTGAGATATTCCTAAGGTGCCCCTCTCCTCCCTTATAAAAGGGCACCTCCTCCCCCTCCTCCTTACACCAATTTGAGCACTCAAGATCGGCCAAACCCTGCAAAAATACCTTCTAAACTTCCCTAGAATAATCCTAGAGTTCCTGGTTTTCTTCAAAGACCAATCTTTGTTCCATAAGTGGAGGATTCAAAGAGGTGTTCCAAAGAAGAGGTAATATCCATTACCGATCTTTTCAATTTCTTTCTTCTTCAACTTCTTCTTATTTAGTTGTTTAATGATAAAGTAATAACATAAGTATTACTTACTTACTGATATATTATTATAAATATGAAACAACCCTAATTCACCTTCTATCCATCCTACGGAAAATTGAAATCACCGCACGTGCGTACGTACGGAATACCGTCTCCACGCCGTGGTGTAATCTATTTTCCACCATCACCTTAAAAGGATGGGTATAATGGTGTAATGAGTAACAATTTAAGATTATTATAATGTAATATTGATACTGAAATTATATATATATATACTCCAATACAATTCCACGATCATAGGAACGATATCATCACTCGTGCGTATGTACGGAATACCGTCTCCACGATGTGATGCGACTCATTCTACATAATTTTCATTTCATAATGATTATATAAATGAATTTAATGAATGAATATGATATATAATACACTAATACAATTCTGGAAATGAGGTATCTATAACCTAATGATAAGAATAAGAATTTATTCGACAAAACACGCATAAGAACAAAAAGTTATAAACACTCGAATAACAAGTAGCAATGAAATATTACTACTATGAAGCTAAGAATATGACCATTTATGATATCATAAAAATAAGTATGATTCTGGAATAAGTCAATAACATTATTTATATCATTATACAGGAGGTTCGGACACTTACAAAGCAAGTCGGACCTAAGGT
Source organism: Viscum album (assembly GCA_963277665.1). Classification (NCBI taxonomy): domain Eukaryota; kingdom Viridiplantae; phylum Streptophyta; class Magnoliopsida; order Santalales; family Viscaceae; genus Viscum; species Viscum album. The sequence continues at coordinate 1,621,448,157 of OY728157.1, read as the reverse complement.
AAGGGGAAATATCACAATCTCTTTTTTATCCGAGATTGTTTATACTTTGGTATTTACTGGGGTGTATTTTATCATCCACATCCATTCTCCCTCAATATGTAATATTGTTTCCATCCACTTACAATATTTTAAATCCAATTTTACCCTTCGGTGAGTTTTTAGTAAAGAATATGAAAGGAATCTTTTGTCGTTTTTTCGTACGAGGTACTTTTTGACTTTTCCGACAAAAGTACGAAGAATGTTTTTTTAACTTATACGGCATGAATGGATTATTAAAACATTATTTCCAAGAAGATTCTTTTACATGTTTTGATGTTTATTTTTGATCAAATTCTTTTAGTTTATAATTGTATGACATGTTAAGAAAATAAAAGTGTTTTTGAAGAAGAAAGGATATTTTCCTCAAGAATGGAGTTCAAGTGTTTTATCAAAATTATTTTCCATCTAAGATAATAAAGGGTTCTATTTTTATCCCTATTATTACATTGATTTGATTATATTGTGAGGGAATTATTTTTATGAAGTCATTTACCCTATATGATTTGTTTTATGATGTCATGATGTTTCAAGAATCCCATTTTTCTTACATGTGTTATGCGATGATGTATGATTTATGATTATCTGGCACACATAAGAAAGGATTCATTATAAGATGGGTGTGACCTATATCTCCCTCCAATGAATTGGGTAAAGATTTATATCTCATGAGATAGACATGGCTGGAACGGAAGGTTATTTTGGTTCAGTGATACAGGACTGAAATGAGGAGTGAACTCGGTTCAGAAATGGACTTTGTCCGCTAAGATAGTCTTGGCAAGGAGTCATGACTAACAAGAAATGATTTTCCATGATTATGTGTGCATGCCACAAAGTTTCAAGTTTTATGTTATGATTATGGGGATCTCATTTTCACTTCTATGATTTATTCCATGTTAAGATATTATGATCACTTTTGCAGGTTGTGATTTTCAAAAATATATGATATGATTTTTATTTCCTTTATTTTCCCTTGTTGAGCATTTGAGCTCACCCTTTTATGTTTTCTTTTCCCCAAGTTAGGAAGATGGATATTAAGTAGAATATGCTAAAAGGGACCCTAGATATTATGAAATAAATGGGAGACACTGTAAAAGATTTATGAACCAGTTGTTTATGTTTCCCAGTTTCTAAAGACACTATACCTATACGATCCTTTGTGGTTTTGTCATATGTTGTAATAAGTGTGCTTCAATTTTGAAGTATTAACAATGTATGTAAAGTATGGGTCGTTATACTGAACCTCCTGTATAATTATTTAGATAATTTTTTTAACTTATTTTAAAATCATGGTCATCATACATGGTTATATTCTCAATCTTCTTTTTTTAAAAATTCATTGTTACTCGTTATTCGGGTTTTAACTACTTTGTGATCGTATGCATGTTTTGTTGAATAATATCATGTTATAATACTTAGGTCATTTTTATATCATTATAAAATTATAATAATAAAATAAATACCATATTTATTAATTATTTACAATTATATAATCATGCTTTATTGGTTATCATTTAGAACAAATCACATCTCATTGTAGAGACGGTAGGTCTTACATATGCACAAGCGGCGATATCATTCCCATAATTGTTGAATGGTATTGACTTGGGTGGTGTAATATATTTCAGAATCAATATCATTTTATAATAATAATATATAATTATTAAATCCATTATATACCCATACAAGTATGTTAGTGGTGAAAAACATATTACACCACAGTGTGGAGAGGGTATGCCGCACATACGCACACATGGCGATTTCATTTTTTCTTTGGATGTCTAGACTTTCGAATATGGTTTTTTTCATAATTATAACAGCAAATTAGTATATAAGTGATATGAGATTTATTATTCTACAATGAAACAACTCAGGAAGTGGAAGTGGAAGAAGAAGGAAATATGAATGAATCAATAATGGAGATTACCTCTTCTTTGACGTACTCTCTTCAGATCACCTCTTAATATAACTGGAGTTTTTATTTTTAAAAGACCAGATACTCTAGAATGTAACTATGGAAGTTGAAAATTGAAATGGGTAGGGGATGGATGATATTGGAGGTTAATGATTTGTGGATAAATGAGGGAGGGGGTTCCCTTTTATAATTGAGTTGAGGGACACCTTTGGAAACCTGAATAATATTAATTTATAATAATTTTTAAATAATCCCAAATACCTTAAAATTGAATTATATTAAAATATAAGATATTATAAAATTGTAATCTCATAAACCAATAAAAGTTATACATGTTTTGATTTGAATTAATACATTATCATTTTAATTGAAAATTAGTTACTCTATGTAATTTTAATAAAAATAACAAATTCTTCAAAATTAAATTGGTGAAATATTTACATATTTGATTTTAATTATACCATAAATGAAAAATTTAGAACATTTTATACGATATTATAAATATTTTATATTTTCAAAATGGTTTTATAATTTTTAAATAATTCTATAAAACATTATTTTTACAAAATATCAAATGTGTCAATTTTGACACGATTCATTTCATAGATTTTCATAAATATCAAGATAAGGTGTTATCCTCAAACCAAATATATTATTATATCCATAATGTGTAATGTTCATCTATAAAATTAATAGGATAAATTAATTATCCCAAATTATATTTTTTTAATATTTTTAATAACATTTATTTCATATATTCATTATTAAAATAATCACTACACCAATATGGTGTAATTATTAAATATAGTTATGTGTAGAATATAAATTTGTAATAAAATACTATGATAAAAATAAATTTACCATAATTTATAATAATAAATTTAGATGAATTTATCATCTGGAAAATCCAACATTAAAATTTTTATACTTATTAATGTTTGAATTTGACAACTTTAACAACACTTTAAATAAAATAAAATAAAAGTCACAATCTCTTATATAAAGCTCCAAAAGGTCACTTTCTCTGAACATTGATGACTATGGTCAGGATAAACTCATCAAATATTATTTGTTCATGTTTTTAGGCCTTCTTTTGGTTATTAGTATTTAAATAAAAATTGTCTTTTGGATTTCTCTCCAATTAATTAATTTTTACATCAGCGAAGTTTAAGACTGTAAGATAATTATTAATTTCCTAAAAATTAAAATTAAATTAAATTGAAGTAGGTAACTATTTTATCATTCCATAGAATATTTATTTTTGACGTATAACTTGGTTATCCCAAAATTAAAATTATTATACTTATAAGAAATGTGAGTTTGACATTTTTTCACTTTCATTAGTTATATTAATAACTATGTCATTTTCATTTCCAAGGTACCATTAAATCACTATTTTTCTAACCAAAGATTCCAATGGAAGAATTTTATTCATCAAGAATTATTTTTTTTAGATTTTAGGATCATTATATTTTCCATATCATATTATTTGTTATACTAATTTACCTGATTTACCTTAAACTGCTTTAAATAAAAATTATCATTATTATTATTCATACTATCCAATTAAATAAAATTATCATATTAAAATAATTCTTACCCACTTATTCCAAATATGTAATCCATTTTTCAAAATTATAAACACATTATATGCATAAATTAATTTAAAATTAATTCTCATTGTCAAAAACCAAAAGCGGGGATTTAAGAAGAAAAAACTTATCAAAAGATTTACATGTGTTTATGTCCAATTTAATATTGAAATTACATCCAATGAACAAATAATGGATTAAATTATATGAATATATTCTGTTTTTAATTTAAAACCATTAAATAATATAATTTAACAATACAAAATATTTCTATGGAAATATTTTTTTTCAAGTAAATTGTAGCATGTTTTCATAATTCATTAAAACATGATAATTACCAGAAAAAATATCAAAAATTCATCCAAGTAAATTTTGATGTCCTAATTCTAAAAAATAATTCCATTTTTTCAAATAAAACATATAAAGGTGTCAAAAACAATATTTTAAATGGGTACCAAATCAAAAGGTGGAAAAGAATCATTTTTTTGAAAAATACTTCTTTTATCTGAAAAATTGAATTTGTTCTTATATCATGTCTAGAAAATAAATAAGATGAATTTTAATGTTATATAAAATTTCAAATGTCGTTAATACTATTAAAAATTGAAATATTATATTCCATAATATTTTTAATGGTGTATTGTTGTTTAGTGAAAATCAGTATTTTGTACAATGCGAGCTATCAAGGAATGTACCTCTTATGTGTAATGCAAGCCAATTTAGTGTTGTATTTAGTGAAATATTCCTGTTGTGCTACATATAGAATAATACAAACAAAATTATTTTATACATGAACAAAATATATACTCATTTAAATTAATTATATCAAATGAACTTGAAATTGTGTGTAACACAAGCTAAGTATAATGTTGAATATAGTGCAAGCTAATATAGTGTTGCGTATAGTGTAAGCTAATCTTGGTGTAGCATACAACAAAAGACATCAAAGAAATTAAAAATAATCTATCTCATAAAATCTTGGGGTGTTTCAATTTTTTACCTCCTCAACTCAACCGTGTGAAAGACAAGTATTGATGACCTCCTCATGTGAGTGAAACTTTAGTATGACTGCATCGTTGTTTTTTATGCCATATAGAAGGGCATCATGTACTCACTCGACATGTTACTGACCCAATAGTATTTTTTGAATACGTGTGTTGGGATTTTCAAGACATAACTATTCCATAACCTCATCACTGAGAACATCAATGGAGTATTTTGGGATATCATTGATAAAGAATAGTTGCTAGTGGAATCCTTACAGTAGGCTAATAAGGCACATCCATTGCCTCTTCGTAGCCTTTCAAGAATACCCACTAAGGATGGAGACATAATTGTAGTGAATGTGGTGGTCCCCTAACCAGCATAGGTATTACCAACAAAGCTTCATCAAGAATAGCCTCACTAAGTGCAGTAGCCTCATCAAGCTCAACCTCACCATGTAGAGAATTTGTAGGCACATCTTCCTCAAGAACCACCAACTAGTTGAGATAATATGGGTCAAGTCCCTCATCAGGCTCTATCCCCTCAACAGGGTCAAGTTCCCATAGTTCCCTTATCGAACTGGAGAAATTTGATGTACATCTTCAAAGAAGCATAGGACCCCAGTTACTTCTTTAGTTCCTTGTAATTTGGGTTCTAAAACTATTAGAGTGTATGAAACCCAATGAGGCTGAGCTCATTGATCTCCATGACCACTTCCCTTACCATAGGATCAATGTAAATAATATTGATAAATGTTATGAATTAAAATATTAGCTTCAAGACCATGTCAATAATAGTGTGGTATTATTCAGCCACACCCTAGAATAGGTGGAACACATATTTGACAAAGCCTAACAAAAACAGCGAGAGTTATGGTGAATGGGAATAGATCCCAAATTGAGGGGGATATAATTTTGATTAATGGTTGTCTTGTAGGGTAGTTTATTTCACGCAATTCATCACTTGCACCCGTTTAGGCCATCCCATACCTTCTGAATTGACTACACCTTCTCTGTACAATTCTTTTCATCCACATCATAGCCTTCAACATCTTAGAAGATTAGCTACCGACAACTTTAGTGAAATCAATGTCCCCCGCTAGTGTCAAAGCCATCCTACACACTCGGTGACTTCATGACTCTTGAAATAGGAATATCACCCATGACCCATCCAATATTGTTTGAATCCTCTGATGATCTATAAGAGTATTCCGCCCTGAATAACATTAAACTAGTGGAACCCTACATGGTCATTGGTGATGGGGAATATGAGGCAAGCCCTATGAGTTATCTTAGTTGACGTCATCAAAGAAGAAGTTAAGGGAATGAAAATCATTGGAATTCTCAGTATGGTTATTCAATCAAGTTCATTCATGAAACTGAGACCAAACATCATTTTCTACCTAGAGCTCAGCGGTTAAAGTCATCCCATCCTATTTGATCCAACACAACCCCACTACTGACCATTGAAATCGACAAGGAATAATATTTGGAACTACACCATGAATGGACATTTCTAACTAAATCTATATCTCAATCATTCGGCAATAAGCTAGTTGTTGTTCTTGGTGAGTTTTTTGGTGAGTAGTCAGACATTTCCAACAACAGTTAGAATCTAGTTTTTTTCCCACAGTACCCACCATGCCTCTTACCTAAGAGAAACCCGATGTGCAAAAAATGATCATGTGGTAATGAAGTATGTTGTGATGAATAACCTCACCAACATTCCACCAAATCTCTTGATCATTTAGGACATTAGACTATCATATGAAATATATGATACCCTCATAATATCATTGAGAATCCCCCTCCATTTCAAAATAAAGGTCGGGCCGTAGAGGCCCTCTTTACTAAGAAAGTTGAGTGAAATTAATTTTAACACATCATCCCATTAATAGGATAATATGAGGGCTCCCATCTATAGTGCTCCATCTACCTTCTATAGATCAATGTCCAGTTCGCTAGCATAAATGTTATACATTATCTATTTGAAACATGTTATGAGATAAATATCTTCCCAACTCGAATTCTCGGTAGGATTGGAATGACAACACAATATCAAAGACCCTCTGATCAAAATATTCAGTTTTATGATTGGGCCAATTATATGATATGAAGAATAAATCCTTTGAAGACCCATTTTGTTGGGTTCGTAAAAAAATTCTATGTTCATGTTTGTCTCTTAGGATACCACTTACAATTCAATAATGGTTTGACCGTGGCACCACCTATATATAGTAGTTCCTTCCTCATATCAGCAATTCCTCAAGTACTCCCTCAATGGACGAGTAGGTTTGATCCAAGGCAATTCACCACACTATAAATCCTATAAATCCCTCGATATGGACACTAGATATTCTAAAAGAAAAAATGACATAATTCATACCTAAAATGTCAAGCACACCATCATTGTAGCTAGACTATTGATATATCTAGATGACACCTTCATCATCTTGATTCACTAGTTGGAGGATATGATGCCAAAAAATTGGAAATAGATTTATAATTTATTATGTAAAATGAGATTTGGAATATTTCATTGTACTTCTATACATTCTTGGATCAAGTGATACCGGAATCACCTACCCATATTATGTATTAGAATGATCTTCCAATGGAGAAAACTATGCATCAAAACCACGTGTATATTTGAGCCAGATATAACTGACATAAGCTGACCAAGAAATATTTCTTTGACATCAAGAATAGACCTCATGGTCAAAGTCCTTATACAATTTTTTTGATAGCCTCTATCACCATTGTTTCAAAAATCCAGATTCTCTTAATGAAGAATCCACCACCACCCATGCAGGAAACAATGTTCCCCCAGAGTCAGTCGGTCTGGAAGAACCATCTCATCACATTGATATCTTGCCCTTAGATAATGAATAGGATTTGGAAGACACTCCCCCACATTTGATGATGGTGCCTCCACCACCATTAATGTTTTGGTTTAGTTAAACCATGGTAATAATGAAAATCTGAATCCATTGTTGATCATTACAGCCATCCCTCCTAATGATAAATAATTTTTCATTGATTTCATGAAGTAGAATCACGATATGTGTTTCTAGAGTGATGAAGAGACTCAAGGACTAGTCCATTGTGTCATCATACAACATCTTAGTCACCCGATGATTCATCATGGGTTTAACCTACCTCCCAAAAAATGCACCCTTCCCATATTGACACAATCGCGGTAGAAGTTGTTTCAATAGTGTTGAAGAGACTCCAGGACTATCCCATTTTGTCATCATACACCATCTTGGCCACCTGATAAGTCTTAATGGGTTTAACCTACCTCCCAAAAAAATGAACTCTTCCCATATGGACACAATCGAGGTAGATGTTTATAGGCTCATCAAATCCAAATCAATCAAGGAAGTTCAATAACCCATGTGGATAAAAAAAATCATCCTTTTTAGGAAGAAGAAATGGTATATTAGAGTTAGTATAAACTTATGGGATCTCAACTACCATTGTTAGAAGGATTATTTTCCCATTCTAGTGATATATTTGTTTATTTATACTGTACATGGGTTATATGATCTCTCTTTTATGTATGGAAACTCTAGAAATAATCAGATCTAGATGCCCCTAGAATATGACGAGTCTACTTTCTTCAAATCACCCCACGGAAATTTCTTTTACCAGGTAATTATTTACAGTTTGAAAAATTCAAGAGCAACATATCAGTGGGTCATTCACCAAATATTAAAATCAATCCTTAGGACGCTAGTGGGATCCTGTGTGGATGACTTGGTAGTAAAATTCATAAACATCAGAACCATATCAGATATCTTGATTTGGTTAATAGCTTCCCTTAGTCCTAGAATTTAAAGATGAACCCCTTGAGATATTCATTTAGGGAAACCTTAGGGATGTTTCTTGGCCATTTCATTAGGTATAGAGGCATGCATATCCACCTAGAGAATATAAATACCATCACCCTAATTCCTTATTTGAGAAATCTTTAGTAACATCATGTCAGTCAAGGACACATTGGATATATACACCGACTCATTGAAAATACGGCTATAATGTGTAAGCTATTTTCCAGAATCATCATGAAAGGTGATTTTTACCAATGGGACGAATTGTTCCTAACAACATATGAGGTGATCAAGTAGTATTTGAAAAATCCATCAGTTCTAATGCCATCCATCTCCATGAAGACTTTGATCCTTTCTGTGACTACCCTGGAATGATCCCTTGATTCTCTTCTGGCTCAAAGGGCTAATAGAGAGACAAATAACATATTATAAAATATTACTTTCATGCTCCTCGACATAGATTCCAGACACTCTCCTATCATGATGAGTTTTCTCACATTGATTTTAATAGTGTAGAAGATGCGGTATTATTTGTAGAACCATGAGATATATTTGGAGTCTTGTGTGGATCTGATAAAGTGTATCTTCAATGTCATTATTTTGAAATGATGGATAGAGTTCTGGACAATGATCCATTATCAATTCAACAATAGGTTTATTACACAGAAATTCATTATGGGTCAATCACTGAGAGACTTTGTGGCCACCCATTCGGCTCCCAATGAAGTGCCTCATGATGTTCACTTCCAGATGAGTCCATCATTTTAGTGCACCAAGATATTCCATGCAAGAAGATTCATTTATATCTCACATCCCATTGCCCAACTGGTAGACGGATCAATGATAGAATTCTTAAGAGAGTGGGCAAGGGGATCATCTTAGTCACCCTAGCACATGATGTCATACCCGACTCATTCCAATTGATAGAAGGATAAACCAACAATGGGGTTGAGTATCAGTCTCTCATTCATGGTCTTGATCTACCTCTTTATAATTATTTTCCTCACATTCATTTGAAGGGGGTCCAAGACATTCATCATACAAATAAATGGTGATTATATTTTCATGATTCCGGTTCTCATTCCCTTGATGAAGATCAAATTCTAGATGATGGACATGTTCCCTTCTCAGCTACAGGTAACACATGTTCCTTGTTCATAGAATTCTTGAGTGGATTCCTTGTCCATTATAGCTGTTTCTATTATATAGTCTGACCAAGATGACATTTTCATTCATGTGGCACATCATTGAGTCATCACTACTATCACCTCATATGATGATGGTATCGAGTATGTAAATAACCTGACTACAAGTGATTCCACATTAGGTCCTCCATATCCCCAAATCTAAAGAAACATATTTTTTTAAAACCCCAATTTTTTGTATATCTTTCTTGGAGCTCTCCCACTGGATATAGCTAAATGTGATTGAATCCATCAGTGTGCAGTGCATTTCACTTGACAGAGTGGTCCCATCCTTGAGTAGACTCCCTATAGATATGGTCTTTATGGAATTATACACCAATATATTCATGTAGATGAGATACCCTATGTTATGAAGATGTTAATTACATGTTCTATAGTGCTCATCAGGAAGGGTTGAAGCTCTCCGACCATATTAATAGCCCAGGTTAATTTTGTCCCACCATCATTAATAAATATATAGAGTCTTCTAAGAGGTTCCATAGATGTCAGATATATTCTAATTTGGTTAATCGACCCCAATATCAACTTCATACAACCATCTATTCTTATAATTTTTTAGTAAGGGGACGTGATGCCATCAATCCATATCCCACAGTGAAAACTCTTGGGTAAATATTCTTTCTAAACATTATTTATTTCTTTTCCATGTGGGAAGAAGTGATCCCTCTTAAATAATTCAATGTCTAATCAGTTTTTGAATTTGTGACACTCAATTTCATCCCCCTATTCAATGTTCGTCTCACTATTCTCACTGACAATGGCACCAACTTCTGGGCTACTGAGCTAAAAAAATTTTCTTCTAAGTACAACTTCTTTTCCAACCATACTTCCCACTACTACGTAGAGTTTAATGGACATATTGAGGTTATCAAGAAACCCTCTCAAATATCATACTATAGATAATGGGCTAAAATAAGATGATTTGGTCGGACATTCTTTCCATTTCTCTCTATCCTTATTAGATGAAAACCTAAAATTCCACATAGGTAAACACATATTCCATGTTATATAAAACATAGGTAGCCTTTCCCATATAGATCCAGTTTCAATCACTCTGAATAGTTGTTTATGACTATAAAAGGATGTAAAAATGGAAGAGGTTTTCTTAACAGATCCAGAAGGTCTCAAATAAAACATGCTTCTCACCTTGAATAATCTAGAGAGGCACCAAAATAAGATATACAAAGCCTTAAATAGGAATGTTTTCCCACACACTTTCCTCTAGGTTAAAAAAATATTGGTTTTCCAAACTCCAATGATATATAGAAGAAATCCACCCATGTTTGAGACCAAGTTGTAAGAACCATCCATAATTCACAAATTCTATACCAATGGTGTATTCAATTTTGTGACCATGTATGGGGTGAAAGTTACTCATCCTACCAATTATATGTTTCATAGATAGTACATCACATAAAGTGTAGATAGGTATGATATTTATGACCTTAAACTGTTAGTTCATTATTGAGTCAATACGGTTTCCTTATGACTTTTTCATTCCTATTTGTTTGGTAAATCACAAACAAATTTTCTTAAGGAAAATTATCTTTCTCTATGAATTATTTTATTAAGGAAAATTATCTTTCTTTAAGAAAAGTTTGATCATTACCTTTTTTTCATTATATTATTTAATTTCTTCTCAAATCTAAGTCGAACCATTTTTTTTCTTAAACCAAAAAGTAGGATCCTTATAAAAAATCTCAGAATATTACAGTTCATTAGCTATTGAGTCTTACTTCTTTTAGACTCTGAATTTTATATAATTCAGGCTCCAAATTCTCTAAAATTCAGACTCAAAATTCTCTAAAATTCATATTCCAAATTATCTAAAATTTATACTATAAATTCTCTAAATTTACACTAGAAATTCCCTAAATTTCAGACTATTAATTCTCAAAATTTCAGACTCTAGATTCCTTGAAACTAGGACTGTAATTTGCTCAGAAATCAGACTCTACTTTCGTTGTAAAACAGAATCTAAAAAACAATTTTTATAGACTATGTTGTTCACTTCTTTAAGAATCTTATTAATATATTTCCTTATAGTTATTTCATTTCCTTAATGTATTATACTATGATTATAAGATCCTATTTTATTTATGATAATTAAATGTAAGAATGTTTTTATTACATTAAAAAAATTTCTTATGCAAGTTTTTGTTATAATGAAATAATGGCATACTATCTATTTCTAACTAACTGTTAGTTGAGTGAAACGTGCATAGGTCCCATGAGAATTAAAGGAAATATATGACTATTGGAGGATAGAGTCGACTATTTGATTCCATGCCTATAAATATGATATCATTTGAATGAGCTCATAATCGATTGATTGATGATCTTAGAGATTACATGCTAATGTGATTTCTAGATAGAGAAAAAATCTCATACCTTGTGCGATCTATGAAAATCTTTTTCAAACTGTGAACATAATGTTAATATTTGTGAAAATCCAATAGTTTGTATGTAAAATTGAGGGATTCCGGGGATATAAATATAGAGGTGTCGACTACCTTAAAGATCGAGGACTTCTGTGGATAATAAGAAACAGGTGCCGACTACCATAAATTTAAAGGGCTTGTGGGGATAGTAATAAAGTCTCTGATATTCTTATCGATGGATTACCACGGTGTGGGTAAGAAAGTATTTCATGAACGTATCAATCAAGGGATCTTTATTCAGGGTTGTTGGATACCCTTCTCTTTGTGTTAAATGATTTTCTACTTGTTTACTTGGTTTTTTTGAAGTTTTATTTCCACCATATTTTGTTCATGAAAGAATGTTTAACTTTCTTATACTTTCTTATACTTATACTTACTCTGATAAATAAGATTCTATACGCCTTAAGATAGAATCATTCTCTATTTAAAACCAGAATAGGTTTTGAAATGTTTAACTCATTTATAATAAGGTTTCTTATAATTAGTCATGGGCCCTTCCAATTATCCCGTTGAGTTAGAATCAAATAGGGATTCCGATTTTACCTTGTTTAACTTTTTTAAACATAGCATTCCTTTTAGGATAAAAAGGGGAATGTTTTTAAACATAAAATCCCCCCCCACTATTGTATTTGAGAATATACATATTCTATTTTGATCCTATATTCATGTCTTGGCATCAAGACCTAGAATGATTTAAAAGACTCTTTGTGAATGTTTCTGGCGGCATTGGCCTCCTAGGCCATCATTCACATTGAGTTACTCTCATTGTTCTCACATATCCCGTTTGGTTGATATGTTTCCCTCATTATTCCAAACATTTTAACCTTATAATAAGAGTTAAGTTATTTATCATGTTACATTAAACATAATGGACTAGTCTTGTAACATGACCTTAAACTACATCTCTATTATCCTATCCACACAATGATAAATTACATAGTGCTATAATCCTAGTTGCATAATGTAAAACTATGTGACAATTTTTAGCCTAGATAGACCATAAAAAAATATTTACCATCCACATAATAGTTTCATGATGTTAAAAATCGTTCCAGTTATAGTATTGGCAGTGCGATAAGAAATGGTTCAACACCATGATGTTCTCGCAATAGACGAAGTCACTTCTGGAATCTCTCATCTACCATGAAATATTCCAGAACAATGTATGACTTGATTCTTGTATACATAGGATATATATTGATTCTTTTTTTTCATCCTAGTCCAACTACACTAAAAAGAATCAAAATAAACCAAATAAACATAAAAACACCCCCTCATTGTGTATGGGTTAGACATACTCAAGGATATCATAAACAAGGACTTCATGTGTCATGATTCCCATACATATGGGATACATAGTGACTCCTAGATCTCCATATGTGGTTCTACCCATGATGTTACTACTGAAACATGATGTGACTAGTGTCCAAGTTGCATGACATTAAATTGCACATTTATCAGAGTCTTCATAGTAAGAAATTAAACTACACACCATGTCTAAGAACCATGAATTTAAACTTTATGAGGATATTATTAGGGATGTGTTTTGTTATTTTGGGCCTCCTTAGCCCTATTTACTATGGTATTGTCTTTGAACCACCCCACACATACCCACTAGAGACATTTTCCCCTCATGGTCTAAAACCTAAGAACATAATCCTAGAGATAACATCCTTTACACATGATGTTAAACTATGAACCTATCCTGGAAAAGTTCAAGATGACTCACGGTATTTATTGGATGTATCAATTCCCTCAACAGATGGTATTTCCCCACTAGTGTAGTTATCCTACCATATTTATCTTCAGAACAACATATGGATTTATTCTCATAAAAATTGGATATGTAGTGATACCCATTCATTTTTCTCCAAGCCCAGCAAAACAATTATCATACCCTCAACACCCTTGGCCTCAATTATGGACTAGGAACAAGAAATTATGATGTACGAAGTCTATTTCATGGTGTATTAGTGGTAAGAGATCCACCTTGACTCATTCGCATTAGGTTATGCCTCTTCTATTCCACATAAATACCCTTTATGTTGATCCCTACCTTAGTCCCTATGTAAATAAATTAAATTGATTTCCTTTTTTCTAAAAAAACAAATAACTTTAAACTATGTGAATCCAGAATTTGGATCGCTCCATGTGGTGAAAAGTCCCATTATCTCATTCACATCGGTGTCTAACTCCCACACCACATAAATATATTTGAATTCCCCTTTCACGAATGGTCTAGGTAGTAAATCCTTAAAATATTTTCTATAAGTCAAAGAGTTATTACCTAAAACAACTTCCATCCCCTACAGTCTATGTTGTATATCCTTAAAGAGAATATCCTAGCATTCTTAATGGATAATATGAAACTATGGTCTTAACCAAAATAAAATTGAGATGACTCATGTGATAGGTATGGAATTATTAAAAAATGTTTCCCCATTCCCAAAATTTTGGATTCCCCATGATAATCATGGGAAGCCTCATTTCCCCTGCCAGACTGTGTCACCCTTACCAGTGCTAGTCTATCCCCACATTATGTTCCAAACCAATGTGTGTCTTATTTCTCCTTCTTATATGATATATGGTTTTGCTCAGAAATTTTTTATTTGGGCCAAACTGCACACTATTAAATCCCCATCCCCTTATTATCCATAAATTAAAACCTTAAACTATATACAATTCTTCTTAATGTATTTGTGTGGCAAAGAATCCTATTTAGACTCATTCATGTCACCCCACCCCACATTCCATGTATATACTATAAAATAGAACATCTCCCTATATAGTCTAATAAACATGACTTTAAAAAAATCTATAATAAAAGTGACATGAATTTAAACTATTTTCCCTAGTCTAAGTAATACAATTTTATAGTATTTAAACTAATAGGGATTGGATCCCACATTCTGATAAACTCATTTACAATCATTGAGTCTTTCTTGATTTTTATTTCCATTACATTTATAATCTAGAAGGATCCCCTGGAATTTTGGTCTCATTACATTCATGACTCACCTCCCATCCTGGTTCAATTCCCTAACAAATATCTTTTAACAAATTTCAGATCCTACATTTTTTTAACATGGTCAACAGTCAATCTTGAATTTTCTTGCACCATTATTGACTGACATGTTGTGGTTTATGGGTTTCTAACATGATCAATAGTTTATCAATAACTATCAATTACCCCTATCCCCAATCCTGAAAGTACATACTCTTAACTTTTCTATTTCCATATATCATAGTGGAATTACATTACACTAGGCATTGCCCCAATTATGTGATTCCGTATGTCAGAAGACCCCCTTACTATTCTTCAATTCCCACATCAAGCATGAATTGAATGGTTTTAGGAGTATGGTGTGTTTTGAAACTACATGGAAAAACTTCTTAGAGTAACCATTGGTCAAAAATCTATGACCATAAACTTGAATCTTATGTCCAAGCAATCATGACTCCAAAATGTGTGCAACTTCCTATGAAATTATGGTTTGTAAATGGGCCTCCTTAGACCTCATTCACATCTGGTTTTCTAATTTTCCACACTAAACATGTTTATTTGGGATATCTTCATCGTGGTCCAAACTATATAACCTTAAACCATGATCCAATAGTCCAAGAATCGTGAATTTATATTGTATGAAAGCCTACTTTGGAATGTGTGGTGTAGAAAAATCCTCTTTAGCCATCATTCAAATACGGATTTTCACTCCCCCAGGATACATATATCCATTTTGGGAAGCATCATTCCAATGGTCCAAAAACTATAACCTTAAAATATAATGACAGGGTTCATGATATAAAAATATAACATTGAACTATGTTCAAACACCATGTCACATGACATTAAACTATGTTATTCATCCTGATCACATGACATTAAATTATAGGATTAATTTTATTTATCATATAAAATTAATATATTTATTTTACATCCACACCAAATGATGTACAATTGTGTGTTAATTGTTTTCAGCTAGAAGACATAAAACTACAAAACGTCCTGATCCCTCGCTTGAGAGGTTCCCTTCCCCAATACTGGTCATCTACCTTAGTGTTTTCATATTCGACTATCTCTTGACATCTGATATAGCCCGACCCTAGATGATGGGTCTATTTTTTTACCAATTAATCTATGCCAAATTATTTAAAGTCACATTCTCATAATCCCAAGAGTGTTGGAATTAATTATTACATCCCACCACTCCATTTCCTTGCTTCATGGACCACTTTTATGGATCCTCATCCTCTTCTCTATCAAAGGCAACCCCTGAAGGCCTAATCTCATGCCATTTTTGCCTCACCTACCATCCTAGGACAACATTCATAAAGTCTTTAGATTTAATTTTCAGATAGGATCTATCTTTAAAACACAGTATACTACTGACCCCTATCTTTCCCATTCCCAACTAAGGATACAGATGATTTGTTTCAAACATAGTCAATACTTATCCTCTATCACCATATAATTCTCCTTACATTATGAATATTGGGAATTTTGATTAAAAATTATCATCCTTATTTGTTTGGATGATTCCAACACCCCCTACATTATCTCATTCGTGAACTAGATTTAATTGGTAAAAAACATTAGATTTTAAAAGAACCATATTCTCTAGCCATAGCCTCTCTCAATCATTTAACACTTGGTGGTCAGTAAAAAATAGTAGACCCTACCTATTCAATGATTATCGATAACTCTCATACAAATGAAAAATCTTATGGTCATCCCTTGTTTCTCACACCAAGAATGAACCACCTGGATACCTTAGAAAACCTCCCAACCAACACACAAGTTTCACTTCCAATGGTGAGGAGACCCCATCCGGCCATCTATTTGTGGTTCCATAAACTTATAGATTAATTTTTGGATGCATTTCCACACCCTATTTCAGATGATATAGTTCTCCTCTGCCACCTCCATGATGAATAACTAATAGTGACCTTCTCTTTTCATACATTAACAATACATAATGATTATGAAATACTTAAAACAATATACAAATAGACACCAAAAGGCCATACTACTCTACTTCCATTGAAAATATGGAATCATAAATATTGGTACAAAAGTGACATACATTATCTCTTACTTTTTTCTTCTTGACTATTACCCTTCTTAGAAACATCAAACATAATAAATATCTTCATAACCTGGGTAAGGAAACATAAAAAGGAGTGATATTTGATACCCGATAAGGGTAAACATGAGAGATATTTAAACATAATCATGTGAATAAGGGTTTGAGAACATGATCATGATAATAGAAGATCATATCCTTCATATCCCAAATCATATACACGAATCGTGGAATAAGGATTGGTAATTCATGATACATGAATCATAAAAAACAAATAACATGATCTAAGATATCCTAACATAGGAATAAAACATTGAATCATGGAACACTCATAAAATTATATAATATGATTTTCATAGTATCCAGGGAATTACATTAAACACCATCATTGAGGTATGGTTTTGCTTCCCATACAATTTTTGTAGTCATGGTTCACTCCCATGGAAATCATAGTAGCATGAGTTTACTAATCATACCATCTTGGTAGTCAGGTGTCACTCACACAGCCATTTTAGTAGTCAATGATCACTCCCAATACCATATTAATATATCTCTTAATATATAAATCATTGCCCAATTGATTGGATTGATATATAGGTCTCAACAATATCATAATGAAATCCTACATACATATGCCACAATATCATTAAATATCAAATCATAAAAAATTAAATGAAATATGTATTCTAAAAAAGTAATAATTTAATAACCTATGTAAAAAGATAAATGTTTCATAATCATTTCACCAAAACATAACCCTTAAAATGAAATGTGTTTCAATAAAATATAACTCTTGAAAGATAAATGGTATTCATAAACATATAACCCATAAATGAGAAATTAGTTTCATAAACATCATGACATCAAAACACAAACTATTCAGAGAAAGAATATGAACATAAACATTGAGTCATTTCCCCATAAATGCATTTGTAACATCAATGTATTTAATCATACATGGGAATTAATTTGTAAATATTTTTAAAATTATTTCATGATGAAAATATACTTTTTTTCAAAAAAAATAATTTTAAAACATAAATCGTTTTTTCAAATAATTTTCCATTTAAAATAGCATTGAAAACCTATAATGAGAGTTATAAAAATTGTAAAATAGTTCTAAAATGCTTTTTCATTGAAAATTGTCTTCAGGGAGAATTTGAATACATTTTAGAATTTTTTTTAAACATCGTATTTGAAATAAAATAGATTTCTAATCGAAGATTGAAATACTATCATATTTTTCATAAATAAATTATTAAATATTTTAAGTACCCAATAGTGAAAATTGGTAAGAACACATGGTGATATGTTGAATAAATATAGGTCAAGGAATCTCATGAGGGTTCTTGAGAGGTATATCATATTATTTCATCAATGGAATCATAACTATAAACAATCCTAGTAAATGATGAGGTTTTTTCATTAAAATCTTACTACATGGTAACTTGGGATAATACTATCCTTGTAAGAAAATGAAATTACCTCAATAATAAAATATAATTAAAATAATTAGATTCTAGATTTTAATTTTCTAATGGATTTATGTACACCTTAAAAAATTATTTTGGTACATAAAAACATTAGTCTCAAAGAAGGAAAATTAATACTAAACTATCTTACTGAAATGATATCTTTTGAAACATAGACCCCATAAAATAAATATTATATAATGTATATGTAAATATCTATAAATATAAGAATAAGAATAATATAAAACAATTGTATGTATATATGCAATGAGAATGGAAATAGTTGTGAACATGTCATGTATCTCACAAATATAAATAATATGAGATTAAATTCCCTTACCTTGTGTCCGGACTCTTTTCATACTCATAAAAACTTAATATATAATAAATATAATTTTATTATTCATATTTCACATAATCAAATTCTTACATATAGTACCATATATGTTTTTATTAGATATTAATATTACAATCTTGTTAACAATTCTATGTTAAGGTCCTCACTTTAGGTAATATCTTTTTTATTCTTCACATGTGTCATAATTTGTCATATCTTTGCTTTATATACATATATCATGATTTAAATAATGTAAAACATGATATAAATATCATTCTTATTTAGTATATTTTTACAATAATAATCTATATAATATATAAGTATGAAATGGAATACACCATTCTTGGAGACAGTATGTTTTAGGTAGGCATGAAAATTGTTTCCATGTTAATGTCGTATTGAATAAAAGAATGTAAATGAAATACTATTATGTATGAATATATATGTATGTGTGTATATAATTATCCCATTATCATTTTCTGATCATATATATATCATATATTTTCAATAAACCCATCCTTAATACATTTCATATAGTGCGTGAATGAATCACATCGCCTTGGGGCAGTATTACACACATACTCAAATGAAATTATCATATTAAACACAATGGAAATTATATAGATATGGTTTTTAAAATAATTAAAAAGGATAAAATATGTAATAATTATCAAATATTTCATATATAAATTGTTTTTCCATTATAATTCCGAACTATAAATGGTGTTAAATGAAAAATAATCAATTATCATTTCGTGAGGTGGTAGTTCGTCATACACAAAAATAATATTTTCGTTACCCATTTGATGGAACATTGTTTATGTGTTTTAATTGACCATATCAAATAAATATCTCAGTATATTTATGATACTAGAATTTTTTTGATCACGAAATAAGGATATTTTAGGTGGTGGAGAAAAAAAAGGATCTTGAGGATGTTTGTTACCTCTTCTATGGGTAACTCCTTTTGGTTTGCACCAAAGATATTCCTCGGATTTCATTCTTCTCAAAGGGGTGATTCAATTAGTAATGGATAGATGTTGGAAAGTGTATTGGATGTATATTTTCTAAAACTAAGTGGTTTGAGAGATGTGGGGAATGAGGAGAGTTTGTGGCCATTTATAGGGGGTGAATGACTCACTTTGTATTTTGGAAAATAAGTAACGTGTAACCAAGTTTTTATTAAAAAAAATCATAAAAAAACAAATAAAACTCCATAATGGAAGGTTAATGGATGAATAATGTCATTAAAATAGTTTTTGTACAAGTGGATGTGTCATTTGGTCTCTTAACATCAAAGTTTATTCTCTTATTAATCATAATTTTACCTTAATTGTTATATTTATTTTTAATGTCATTCACTAATAACTTCAGTAAAAAACTAATTTTATCTTATTTAAAATTATAAATTATTTTGATTCCTAATACCGAATAAATATTTAATTATTACAATCACATATTAGGGATAAATTATTTTAAATTTAATCCTACAGTTGGGACCACAATGTTTTTTTCTATACTAAAAATGATCAAAAGTATTCGATTTTTCTATACCAAATTCAAATGTAATATTGGTTCCAATGAATAAAATAAAATTAATTGATAAAAATATGATCTAATTAATTTTTTAATCTAATTTAAAATACAATTTTACTATATGAATAAATTATAGATAAAATATTTTTTGAATTAAAATTATATATTTTCATGATTCATCTAATAATGATGATTCTATGAAAAAATACAAAAATTAAACCTAAGATAATTTGGATATGATAAATTCAAAAATTAATTTTATTTTGTCACATTTAATTCTTAATGTTTCTAAAATTAATTTTATTGTTTTTGAGAAAAGGACATGAAAAGAACTTTATTTGAGAAAATAGTATTTTGAACCATATAAAGAAATTTCTAATAAAATATATTTCATTATCAATAAGTTTTATTCATTATAATACCATTATAATGAATATTTAAAAATTATTTATTACTATACATATTACTATGTTTAACCATTTTATTATAATGATATAATTTAAATAATTATAACAAAAAAAATTCTATAGAAACTTAGTGTTGCCAGAAATGTACTCAAAGTTGGTGTTTCATATATTGTACACTAAGTCAATGTCATGTTAATGGAATTTTTGAATTATTTCATTGAATGTAATCAATGAAAATTAATTAATACAAAAAAAAGTCCATAAAAACTCAAGGTGTTAAATTATATCCCCCTTAAAATGAATTTTCCCCTTAAAATTCATCCTTCAATTGAAAAAATGCGGATACTTATCCTTCATCATAAACTCAGGTTACCACATATCTTACTCTAACTGGTGATTTCTCTATAAAACATTTTCTAGGTGATAGTTCTTTTTATGTATAACTTTCTCCATACGATCAATAATTTCAACTAGTTGTTCCCCATATGATAGATCATCTTCCAAAGGTATGACATCTATGTTTTGTAAATGTGATGTGTCAGCTATGTACATCCTCATGAGAGATACATAGAACATATCATGGACCTGAGGGAAATTTAAATATTATTCCAAGTGATATTATACCATCATGATATGACAAAGAATTTGAAATGGGCCAATATACATTGGGCATAGTTTCCCTTTATTTTAAAATAACATAACATTCTTCTAGGGTGATATTAATAAAAACACACTTTCACCAACTTCAAATTATATATCACACTATTATTTCTATTCTTAACCTTTATACTGATGTTGAGTTTCATTGATAATATCTTGAATGGTTCTGACCTTCTCGACTATTTCTTCAGTGATCTAAGGTCCTAGTAGCTTTCTTTCTCAAACTTCATCCCAGTAAAATGGAGCTATAAATATTATACTGTGGACAGATTCATAAGGTTCCATATGAATTCGTCAGAATAAATAGTTATTATTAGTAAAATAAAAAATATCATGGTGTTGACACCAAAATCGTTTTAAATCTAGATAAGAAGATATCAACATATTCATTAAGGTTTGAATTGTTCTTCAAGACTAACCATCTGTCTAAGGATGATAAGAAATGATGAAACTCAATTCAGTATCAAGTTCTTGGTAAATGATTCTCTAAAACATTGAGATAAATCTCATGTCCTAATCCAATACAATTTAATTTGGTACTCCATGAAACCTTTCCACTTCTTTAATGTATATCCTAGAAATCTGATCTTTAGAAAATCTTTCTCTAATAGCGATGAATTATGTTGACATAGTAAAATTATTGAATACCACCCATTTAGAATTTAACACATTATAGGTTTTGGGTAGTCCAATGAAAAAATAAAGAGTGATTTTCTCAAATTTCCATTCTAGTATGGATAGTGGATGCATCATACCTTTATAATTTTTCCTTTTAGACTTAACTTCCTCAAATACCCAAAACTAAGATATAAACTCTACGATATATCTCATTGTCACATCCCACCAAAATAATTCATTCAAATTTTTATTCATCTTCGTAATTTGAGGATGAATAGAGAATAAATAACTATGAGCATCCTCTAATAGATCCTTCTTCAAATATGTTATGTAAGGAACAGAAACACAGTTCCAGAACCTAATTATTCCATCCTGATCAATGTTAAACATACGAACATTTCTAACCTTCTTTTACATTATTACATCTTCCTTATAAGAATACTTAATATTCACATGGTTATAGGATTAAACATTTATTTGACAAAGATAAGATTTGTCCCCTTCCATCAATATTTATAGACCCGTACATTTAAAATCTCTAAATATTGGATAATTTTTTATCCTCACCAGGGATAAGATTTCATGATCCTTTCGACTCAAATATTTTACACCTTTTTTTCTTTCCAATGGTGGTAATGTATTGAGAAGATATTTTCCTTCATCAAATCTAACCATCATCTCTAGAACATGTTCCACTCCTTCTATGTAAATATATATTTCAGAGTTTTATATGGGTATATATATCACACTATTTTTCACAAAGATAATCCCTCAATTTCTATCATGAAAAAATCACCACTGCTAACACTAAGTCATGAGATTGGTAATTTTTATAATGAATATTCCACTATCGCAATGCATATGTGATAACCATGTTATTATTCCTAATAACACATCTGAATACATTCTTATATTAATCACTATAATTTACAAACCCTTCTCTTCTATACGGTAATGTTTTCACAGGGGTGCTGAAAAAACTTCTCTTCAGTTCCATGAAATTCTCCTTACATTCATCTTCCTAGAGGAACTTAGTATCCTTTTGAGTTAACATGTTCATAAGATTAGATATTCATAATAAATTCTCCAAAAAACATCGATAATATCTTACTAGACCATGAAAACTATAGATCTTAGTCACCATGGTATGTCTATGTCTGTATTAAATAGCATCCATCTTTAATGGATTTATTATTGTACCATCTCAGGATAATATGTGACCCAAAAATTAAAAAAAATCAACCAAAATTCACACTTTGTAAATATTTCTTATATTTTATCCTTCCTTATGGTCTTTACCTAAATTATCAAGTGATAATCATTCAATTATTTTCTCTTTGAGTAGATAAAAATAACATCTATAAAGACTACCACAAACTGAACAAGGTAATCACTAAATACTCTATTCATCAAATCCATGATTATATCAAGGGAATTAGTAAGTCAAAATGGAATCACTATATATTGATGTTTTATATACCTAGTTAGGTATATCCTCTTGGGTATATCCTCCTTCTTGACCTACAATTGATTATATCATAAGTAAAGGTCAATCATAGAAAATACTGAGCTCCACATAGTTGATTAAACAAGTCATCACTTTAGGGTATAGGATACTTATTCTTAATTGTGAAATTTTTCAATATCCAATAATAAATGCAGTGTAAAATTGATCCAACATTATTTTTCAAAAAATATATGTACACCACAAGGTGAAACACATAGCCAAATTAATCCATTGTCAAGGTTTTCTTGGATTTTATTCTTCAATTCCTGCAACTCAATTGGGTCCATTATATAAGGAGTCATTAAAATTAGCATGGAAATAGGTATGAGTTTTATTTAGAACATAAATTCATGATTGTATAGATGTTTTAGAAACTCTTATAGAATCTTTCAATGTATTATATTTTGGAAAATTGGATTAAATCATACACCTCATGTATGATGTTCATAATATTTTCAATGAAAATATTTCTTCCACACTAGAATTTTCACAAATAAAATTATATTATGTATTTATTTTCAATTTAGGTGAAATATATTGTGTATTGAATGAATCTTACATATGATTACTTGTAATATATTACATATTGGGGGACCCTTAAGTATGATAGAAAATTAAAAAAATTGGAAAATGAAATAAATCATATGTATTATATTTAATGTGTTTCAAAATTTAAGGATTCAGAAGTTAAATTCAAATGGATTTCATAGTTAAATTTTAAAATATATGAATATTGTGTTTACACGGATTTGTAAGTAACGTTTAGAATTATTTTAAGTAATGTTCATAAATAATTAAAATATATTAATTAAGAGTAATCCTTGAGGTATAATAGGTATGGAAGACTAAGTATTGTTATATTTTCTGTGGAAGAAAACATACATATTAATACAGTCCTAAATATTATAAAACACCACATAGAGAATTATAAATAAGTTTTTTATATAGATAATCAATAAATTTCTATGTTATATAATTTTGGAAAAAATTACGTATTGATTAGAGTATTTCATGGTTATTATTAAAATATTTGATAATTTTTTTATTAAATATTTTAAATGATAATTTATTTGATATTTTAATGGGATGAATTCATGATTAATTAAATGGATATTTTTATGGAGAAGTAAATAATTATTATTAGCATCTATGAATAATAAATGAAATGAAAATTAAAATAATTATTGATAAACTATATTATATCCTTATTTGAATTATTATAACTATTTCATTACAGGTTTTTGTGAAATTTAATGAAACCCGTCCATTAAATACTTTCTGATAATAAAGAAGAAATTTAAGTATTTTATTCCAATATTTTTAGTAATTTAAAAACCCTCTATATAATTGTTGATTAAATAATGAAGTGAAATACCTGATGACAAAATTCAATTATAGATTACATAATTGTTGGAAATATTTAGAGATATATTATTTTACTCACAATAATTTTATTTTTCTAAAAAATTATGATTTCACCCAAAGATAAATTGTTCCACTACATTATCAAGGGATAAAGATCACTATTTTCACACCATCACCTCATATAAACCTAATTGTGGTTTCATTTTTTTTTAATTTTTTATAAAATAATTTTTTACTATATATTTATTCCCATGTGGTTATATGACCATCAGAAGTTAATCTCTTGGTTTTAATCAGCAGCCCAAAATGGATTCCACTAGGTTGATCATGAAATTACTAAAAGGAATAGTTTAGGGGTATTCCATGAAATTATAGTTTTACATTGTAGACTAGGTTTTATCTACACTGGTGTAAAAGAATATATCATTATTAGTATCTATGATCCAAGGTGAATAGTGGGAAGTGTATAAGTAATATATCCTGTATATAGGCAGCTACAAATCCTTATGGTCTATATTGTTTATTATTTAAATTTTTTATCTATAACAATTTTTATGATAGAAATATTTAATATTATAATCCATGGGATTCTACACTTTTATTCTAATTTCTCTAATTATTTTACGGGTTTAAATTTACCCCTATCTTTTCAATTACTATTTTAAATAGAGTAACTATTATCAATGTGAGATGTATATTTTGGTAATATTTTTCTATTGTTACTTATCTTTTGATAAGTATTTTATTTCACTAACTATGTTGTATCCTATTTCATAACAAGACTATTTTAAATAATGAATTTTAGTTATGCTAATTCATAAGACGATTGATCATCAGATTCTCTAACGCAACCATATTTTAATGAAAATTACTATGGTTATTGAAAGAATAATGTTAATTTTTTTCTAAAGAATATAGGAACTAAGTAATATACCATCATTCCTCTACCATAATATCTTCTATAATGTTATCCAATTCTATTGGTAAGTAATGAGGTTGTTGAATAAATTATGAATTATAATCTTATGAACTATATTTTTTATTAAACTAGTATAAGTGCTACAGTAAAAAATTTTCATAAAAAATATCTTCTAACACATAGAAGACTATTAAAATAACTCATCATTTCTTAGAAAAATTACATATAACTAATTTTGAAATATATATATATATAGTTATATTTTAAATAATTCAATATTCTTAAACATAAATTTTTTAATGATGGATCCAGTGAATAGCATGGAGCCTCTTGGTGAGACTATGAAGAATGAAGTATTAATGAAAAGAATTATGTATGCACTACCTAAGAAGTAGAAGTTAATGAACTTTGTGGCAATATAATTAAAGGGAATTCAAAAATATACCATGTACAAGATTATCAGATCATTATTATTGTATGATGTTGAACTATTGAATATTAATAATAAAGATAATGATAACAAAATGTTCAAAATATTTAAATCAATTAAAGATGTATCTTTGGATAATTCTATTGATAGTGAATATTCGTCAACTAGTGAGAAAGGTGATGATTTAGTACCACTTTTGAGATGTATATGAGGAATTATGAAGAAAATAAACGATTTTAAGAAGAAGATAAATAAGATAAAAAATAAAGTATTTTAAAAGGAAAGGTGGGAAAGATAATCCAAATTTTGATTTTAAATTTTATTAATGAAAAAAAAGATAGTACATACCAAATATGAATGTATAAGGCAGAAAAATGAGTGTAAAAAAATGTTTTAGTAAATTTGATAATAAAGAATTGGTTGTAGGATAAAGATGCATAGAAGATTCTAATTCAAGAGAAAACTATAAATGTGTGAAGGGAACTGAAAATATATTATTTTGTGGTTGACATGAGTAATTTTAGATGTAATGGTTTTCATATTTATCACACACTGACGTTTAAATTTATTTTAATTTATTATTTATTTCCATTGGTAACTCACTTCATGGTTTTGGTTGGGTGCTAATTTAAATTTTTTGATGTTAAATGCTTTTGGTGGGTTCCAGACTAGTGCACATGCACTACATGTTAAGTGGTAATCATGTGGTCTCCCATGGTGCTTGTTCGGGTGCCCAAGTGGCCTGGGTTGAGGGGAACACCATGTATGTAGTTTATTAAGTCGTGCGATACGCATGCGGTTATCTAGTCTTTAAAATATGTAATACAATTTCCTGGAAAATAAAAAAGAAATGTAAAATGCAATAAAATAAAATGAAAATAAGATAATTAAATGAAAAAAAATTGAAAAAAGAATGTATAATAATAATAATAATAATAAAATGTTGTTGTTATTGTTTTTAATATTATAAAATTTTTCTTATTTTTTTACCCCAGCCTACCTGCACACCCATACCCTACATGAATAGGCTTTCCGACCTCCCTCTCCCCTCCACACTATGGCCAGCCGACATCCCTCATCACTCTTCCTCGCACAATCTAGCTGACCCCCTACTTAGAAGACCCTAACCCCCTTTCTGATGAGCCTCTGGGGAATC
The DNA here is from genome assembly GCA_963277665.1 of Viscum album. NCBI lineage: Eukaryota > Viridiplantae > Streptophyta > Magnoliopsida > Santalales > Viscaceae > Viscum > Viscum album. Next base: position 1,621,420,661 of record OY728157.1, on the reverse strand, counting down.
TTTCTTGTCTTCAACCATCCCTCTATTAATTTTTCGTTTATTTTTTAGGGTTTTACATCAATTTAAATAACTATAATGGAACAATTAGTAATTCCTATGTGTTTTCCATTATTTAGGTGTGTGGTTGGTCTATAGGGGGGTTGTTCTTCCTTCCTCTTTATCAGTGTCGCAGTCGTACTCTATTGAGGTCTGAGAATATGGTTTTCCACTTTCTAGTCCATTACTTTAACAGTTAAATACATCAAATTATTTATTTTATTTTATTAGAAGATTTATTTTACTCTTAATTGGTCTTCTTTAGTGTTTATAAATTTTTAGGAGTTGTTAAATGTGGTTTTTTATGCATATTCTCATCTATGACAATGCGAGAAGCGATTGATTAATGTCAAATTTTGTTTTAATAAATTTTTAAATGTTGTTAACATTTTGATAATGTTTATAGCTATTTTATTGTGGAATTTTTAAGGAAATATATTTTGATAAAAATAATCTTGAAGGTAAATATTTAATTACATCAATGTATAGTTTTTTAACAAGTTGGTGCCTCGATAAAAAAACAAGAAACAATTTATTAAAAATAAATAAAGGAACTACATAGGTCTGAAGGAGGGGATATTATTAAAATCATTTTTATAAAGGGGGAGAAGATAAACTGGATGATAATCCAGCCATGTAATTCTCTGGTTGATTTCCATATTGGAAAGACTATCAAAAACCATATTCGCTTCACAAAAAGCATGAGTGGTAATGTATATGATCTCCATACGCGAAACAAGTCATCTAATCCAACATGTAGTAAGTGTCCATGCATGGTGAACTACACCATTCTAAATAGTTTGGACAATGGTGTTTAAATCGCTTTCAATCCAATTGTTGTTCCATCCCTTTTGTTTAACAAATTTGATAGCTTAAATCAAATCCATCATTTTTTCTTCTAGATAAGAGGTGGTACCGCAACTGCGTGAGAAGTTTCCATGATAATTCCCAAGGAAGACTCTGAAGATAACACCACTACCTGTAGGTCTCAAATTTTATTTGGATGCTCTATCAACATTAATTATGATCCATCCTAAGAGTGGATCTTGCCAGAACATCTCAAAGGTGTGCCTTATATGTATGTAGAGACCTTCAATCCTAAAGCGATTAAGGACCAGAAAGTCTCCAATAGTGTTTTCATAGTAATATTTCTAAATCGAGGCAGCATCTCTAATGGCAGTGAGATTACACGTCCAACCTACATATAAATTGAATGAGTAGTTGTTGTAGATAATAGAATTTCATTCATTCGAGATAATCTGGAGGACCTCAAGAACATCAGTTAAGTAGAGATTCTCTATTTTCTATGAAGTATCAATCTCCACATAACTTTTTAATTGGGAGAAAATGGAGTCAATCAATAACCATCTCTAGTCAAACATGTCAGTAATAAAATTCCAAAGATCTTAAGTTGTAGGTGTGCCATTGGATGTTGGCACGTCAATGTGTGCACCGGGTTCACACATAGATGTCCCTTCAAATGAACATGGAACTTATTTAAGAGTGTTTACTTAAATCCTTAGTTTTCTAAATGGTTTTTTTCTTATCTAAGGTTTGGTCATTAGTGTGGATTTTATGAGATGTTTGAAATATAACCTCAAATGGTATTGTCGTTTGGCCTTTAGTGTGTGTTTCTATGAATTTTTGGCTTAAGTGTTCATTTGTCCATTTTATAATATTATTCAATTTTCTTTACGAGTTTAAATGTCTTTACTAGAAATTCATTGGAGACATTGGAATTAAATGCCAATTTGGCTATTCGAACTCATTGTTGAAGTTGTGTTAACATTTAAAATGGTTTCTGCGTGCAAATTGTGGGTTCCTGATAAGGTTTTGAAATTTTTCTATAAAATGGTTTCAATATAGACATGATGTAATGGACGGATTGGAACCTTGGATGATACGAAAAATATATGTATGTTATATATATATAGTGGTAAGTTTTATATAAGGGATATCCCTTTATGGGTTATCGTATAGGGTGTCCGTGTTTGGGGTAGGCAAGTGCGGTGGTGGAAGGTAAGATGACTCATGCATATGAGGACCTCCTACTTACAAAATATTACTACAACCATAGATTATTAAGAATTGTTCAGTGGACCAATTTATAGTTTATTTCTAAATATGATTAAATGGTTTAGTTACACCCAGATTTATAGATAACCCCAGAGGGATGTTCCCCTAGTGAGGATAGGTTAGGGTAGCTAGTAGGTTATTGACTTAGAGGAATCCCCATACGCTAGTACGTGATTCCGAACTGAGTACGTCTAGAGGACTTCTATGGATGTTTAGGCTCTATTTTGGTTACTATTTATATTGTTTTTTTATTCTCTTCTGTATTAGATTTCATCATGTAATAGTCACCTGTTTCTTTTAGCACTTCCAAATTTTCCATGTTTGGTATTTTTTGAAAAATGGAAATTTGTTTTAGAAATGGTATGTGGTGTGCGTTGGGTTATGAAATGGGAAAATGATGTCTCTTTTTTAATGTGTAAAACCAAATATTAAAATTGAATTTAAAACTATATTTAATTGACTATATATGGAGAAGAAACTTTTGGATTCATTGTTTTATCATGGGCATCCCTACTGAGAAATTTGATGATCACGCATATCCTATCTTTTTATATGCATGTTCGATTATTGGTTTAGGTTTCTGGTCCTACAGCTCAGTGTTGGAGTAGGTTTGGTTTACATGTTTGAGTTTAATAAGATGTCACATGGAGTTTTTGATAGTGTGGTTTGGTTTTCTTGAATTTAGTTATCGGTCTATTTGTTGGACCTTGTAACTAAACCTATTTAATTATATTCATTTTAGTTTTAGTTGTCATTTTTCTGCTTGATTTGTTTTATATTTTGATTCTTTGATCCTGGTTTTGGGATGAAATTCTTCTCATTGGTTGTATTTTTGATGCCCAGAACTAGTTTATACCCCATGGGGATCAGGAACATGCTTTGTACCATGTCATGGACCATCTCGGGAGACTGGTTCATGGTTGACTCAGGATAGTTCGTAACAATATTGATTATAATTATATAATAATAATGGGAGTGATAATCATGGTGTTGATGATTTAAAGGATATTTGTGATATGAATCATGAATAAATTAAAACTATTTTAATATTATAAGTAATCAAAAAAAATAAAACATGAATGGTGTTGCAAAAAATAAGAATCATATTCTAGAAAATGAAATGTTAAAAGAAACTAATTCTAATATTGATAATGAAATGAAGGATAAATTTAAATTTATGATTGATGATATGAATATTCATAAAATGAGAATGAATGATTAAATATTAATTCATTATATACTAGGGATAAAACCTATGATGATTTGAAAGAAATATAAAGAAAGGTGAAAGTTACAGTAAAATTATAACATTTTAAGTGATAGATGTATAAGTTTGTTTTCAAAACATAATCATTAAATTATATTATGATAATGAATAATAGAACTAGAATAAATAATAAAATAAATGGTATCATATATGCTGGATAAGAATGATGATTTTATAGAAACTACTTTGTTAAAAGTAAAAGTGAAGATATTATTTCTATTAACGTTTTTAAGAGTTGTTAAGTTTTTCATTATTCTAACTTATATTATTTAAAATATGTTTAATATCATAGTAAAAGGAATAATTTTCTATCTAAATATAATTTAAATGTTAAATTGTCTAATCCATCAACATTATGGGTACCTATATGATCCAATATGAGTCGTACTAGACTTAATATGGTTTGCATTCCCCAAAAGAGTTGACATGTTATAGATTTACTATTATACTATTTCAATATATGATTATTGGATTAAGGGGTACCCTTTAATACTTTTCTAATTTTATATAGATTTCATATTATTTTTATGCATTATTTTAGTGGGAGTTATTAATTTAAATCATTGGTATTTCTCTTGTGAATTTTGTGTATTATATTAGATATGAATCCTTGTTTGTAATAGAATTATTATTGAAAACTATATTTATTGTTTATCTTAGAGGGATATACCTATTTACTATATTTTATTTCTCCAAATAATACTATTATTTATTTTTTTTATTTTTTTATTTTTTTATTTTATTGCAATTCATTTCATTTTCATTAAAAAAATTCATAAAAAGGGCGAGATAGGTGTTCATTTAATAATTATAAAAAGTGAAAATGTTAAGTGGAACCTTTTCTTTGTTTGTTTATGCTTCGAAATTTTCATATCCATAAATTAGTTTATTTATTTATTTTTTATTTTTTTTAATATTTTTTATATTATTTATTATTCATTATTATTATAGAAAATATTTGTTAAGATTTATCATATTTTCTAGTGAGTCAAATTTTTTTAATTATATGATCATAATCAAGAAGGAACATTTCTTATGTATTTAGAAGAATCGTTATAAAAATGTAAATATCGTAGTTTTTTTAGACTCTGAAATTCAGATGAATTTGAATTTATAGCTTGGTGAGGGGTCATTTTGATAATTTATATTCTGATTAGAATTTTGAGTGTTGAAAAATATTATAACTATTTTTTTTAGATGTGAAAAAAGAAGCATTTGGTGATATAAATTCTCAAGAATGCATTGATGTTTTTCATAGTTGCCTTGTTTTCAGAGTGTATCATCCTGTAGGCATTCATTGTATGATTATTACTTCATGTTGTGAATGGAACTAGGTGAGGGGTGATAACCATTTTCTCTAATAATTTATTCCATGAACCATTATTCATTATGGCATGGTAATTTTCCTAAGGGAGGTTTTTAATTCCCAAAAAATCATTTCACATTACAAAACCCCCTATGAAATTGTGAAGGGTGGAGGTTTTCTTAAAAATAATATGCAATTTCTAAAATTCCCCAAAATGATTTTCTTTATTTTTACCCTTATTTATCATCCTCTATATTGGGATACAGATATACCTACTCCCCCATATACTCTTTCACCCCCTTCATTTGGGTGGTTATTAGAATGGTTTATTTAATAGATTAAGGTGAGTTCTTCCCCTCTTATTCTGTTTCATCATTTTATTCAAAAATATTGATTTGATATGTTTTTATTTATAATTTGAAACTAATTACAATGTATCATAGTTAAATATAGTGGGATTGATGTGGATTTTTCTCATCATATGTAGATAAAAATCATGTGATTTTATATGCACATTCTTTCTCGTGATTTCAGTTTGCATACACCACCCATTGGATTTGTATACTGTTTTCATGTACATTAAATTAATATGACCATTAGAATGAGTACATAAATTGAAATTTTTTCAATGTTTAGTTTAATCAGTGCATCAGTATAGGTTATAACCATGTCGATCATGGTTTCTGCAAAAAATGTCACTCTTTGAGAATTTAGGTATTCTTCTAATTTTATTTAAAATATTTTATTATTTATAAAACTACTTAATTAATTTTGTTTGTATGATTATTAGTGAGATATAGGTCCCTAGATGAATGGATAATTTAAAATTGTACGTATAAAAGATATATAGGTATTAAGGAGAGTTTTTGGGTTGTGAGTTATAAAGGAATCAGCTACATGATGGGGGTAGGTTTCTCATTTTATATCCCCCTATAGTATTATGATATTTATTTATTTTTGTTTCTATTTAGTCTCTCCGTTGATGGTGGGTGACCTTATAAATTAAATAAAATTATTAATTAAAAATTAAACACATATGTATGAATTGAAAAAAAATTACAAGGAAATGAGGGACCATGGGTACTATAAAGATTATCATGATTTTTGATGGTCAAGGACAAGCATAATTTTCATTTTATAAAATATATCACATTGACCCAGATGTGTTTAAATTAAGTGAAATTAAATTAAAAAATATAATGGACCAATGTTAGGTTTCTTAGTATCCTTATGTATAGGTGAGTGGGGAAATGAGGTGGTAATCCAAGTGATTGGTCAAGTGGGAACTATGAGATCACTTAAAGCCTTTGGTATAGAGAATATTAGCAAGAGGTGAGTGTTCTACCCCCACTATGAAGGGAGAACCATATTGAAAATACCCTGGGTAGGATTTGTGGATAGGTTGGGTGTCTAAATACCAACCAAGGGTAACATTCATAATAGAGAGGGCCATTTTATCATATCCTTATAGTGATGATATTGTGGCTTTACTATTAGGTATATGAGGTTGTAGTATATATCCAATGATGTTAGTTGACATTAAACTGTTTGATTAAGGTGTTGACCCAATATATGAGTATGGGATAGAGGAACCCGTGTGATGGTGTATGTGACATTATGTAACATATGGGACCCATACAACTATCCCAAGGATATGTTGACCCTATAGAGGGAATAGGTAGTTATAGTCATGGTTTACCTGATAGAAAAGAATGATTATGTGAGCTTGTAATGTTTTTCGTAACTCTGGAATGATAGGGTTTGGGTAGGGTACACTTCCCACTGTGAAATAATGAGATACATGGTATTCTTTGGACATTATCCTTAGATACTAACTTCATTACGATATTCTATAGAATACTAAGGGTATCACAAAAGCTTATGATTTGATCCAATATTATGTTACACTAGGGATTTCACCTTGGTTTTAGAATTGATCATGAGGCTATTGGATTGAGTAGGGTCATCCCCACAGGAATTATCTATTGTTCTTAATATTATTGTATTTACTTGGGAAAACTATAATATCTCGGACAGGGATGTTACTCAACAGTGCCCTAGTCCTAGTTGGATTCATATCCTCAAGAAAATTTCCTCAAACACCATAGGCATCCAAATATTTGTGAGGGACAAGGGTGTGTATGTTGGGAGACGATGCCCACTTATCAAATTTTAACATCATGGTAGTTTTCATACATATAAAATAACATAATAATTATAATTGTAATACAATATATGACCAACCTGAATAGATAAAAATTCAAAAAGTATCTCATATATAATTATGACCATGTCATGTATATACAAATCAGTCAAAATAGCTCTACAGACAACCAATACAGTACATGTATCAAAATACCAAAAATACCAAAAAGTAATCTCTCCGAATAACATCACGATTCTTATATCAATCATTTTTTAACCTACTCTTAAGCATGTAACAATGTAAACCATAAAACTTTTGTTTCTTTCTCCAGTCCCTACCTGGATCCAAGTAGTCTTTCCTAGTACCCAATGGTGTCCGGAATAGGGTGTGAGATAGAATCTCTATTAGGTAACCACCTAAAGTATATAACAAACCCTAGATATTCAATAAAAAAGTTAAAGAGTAGTCTAATTAGTATAATTGGAATGAAATAATAAAAAGTAATGTCCTCATAGAGTATATAATACAAAGAAAGTGATTTTTTATAGCCCAACAAGGATCCCTTCATAACATGGGTCAAGCTCCTATAACAATGTAGCTACAAAAAATAAAACAAACTAACACAACCATGTCCTACATCTATACATATCATGAAAAACCATGGAATTTCCATATAATCTCTATATCAAACAACCATGGAAATGTAGTATACTAGGAAGTGTAATAACAACAACAATTGAGCCGTATAATTTAGCATACCACATTTTTTATGGTCATGTCATATAATCATATTTTTACACCCCTCAGGGATATATCCAAGGTATAGTGGACAAATGTATCCTCATTGATTCCTAGGATCATCTTGTTAGATAATATATTAGTTTTTTATTTGGTTCCTAGGATCATGTTTACTAACCATGTCCACTGCAATCCCAAACAAAGTATATCCAATGGGTATCAAGGCCCATGGAATCCCCCTAAATTAATAATTAGGGAGAAATCACAATCCAAGGTGTACACTACCACATTCAGAACCAGTGGGAGAAAAATCCTTGGATTATAATGGAATCATGATCCATTTATTACTAACTAACGCATCCACTACCATTCAATTCAAATCTCATTCCATTAATCAATTTACAAGCATTAAATTTCATGTGTATACCCACCCATATAATAGTTCAAAATAATGGACAATAAATGTGTTTACCCACTCATTTAACATTTCCATATGAGTCATCTAATCAATTAAAAAATATCATAACATGTCATCAAATTGAAAATTATGCAATATCCATATCCTAGTCAACCATTTAAATTCAATTTTGTTCATTATAGGCTTCCCGTAACTAAGAGAGCTCAACAGTCACCCCATTAGTGGTTGAAAAATGGAATAGGCATAAACAATTCGCGTGGAACATGACATGGATGGCCTTTTTTTGGAGAAACAACCTCTATCAAGTCTCAAGGTAACTAAATTTAATCCCTAACATTATCAATTTTATTTAATTCAATTAATAAATTTTATTTTGGGGCCATACCATAAAGTGTGGTGGGTCACATAATGTAAAGTAGATTATTATAGTGCCAAATAATTATGGAAAATTATAAACCACCTACTATAGGTATGTAGTGGACCCATTGTCTAGTATTAGATCCTCATTTGACTTAGATAGGGATAAAAATGAAGAACATGTGAGGAAGAAAAAAATATGTCATATTATCTTGTACCAAACTGGTGCTTCCAAAACCAAGAAAAATTAATAGTGAAACAAAATTAATTGAGTACTCATCAATGTGGATCTAATGAAACTGACAAAATTATTCTAAGATCTGACATAGATTTGGTGGAATGGAATAGAATTTAACTCAAAAGGGTTCTCCTCTCATAGGTTTTATCCACTGGATGAAAGAATGAATTTATTTTAGGATAAAATATATTTTCTTAAAAATTAATAATTTCCCAATGAATTATTAGGTCATATGTTTTGCCCGCATGGTTAGCAAAAATGTGCACCCACTGATATGCTAAGGGGCCACCCACATGGTCACTATTCGTGGTTTGACTAATTGTGTGAAAACTGTGAAAAACACATATGTCAAAAGGTCTACAGTTTTTTCATGTGTATGCCCCTCCATTCAACTGGTTTCTCAAAACCATGCGACCTGTATAACCCTATTTTCTATCTTTTTAAAATTAGTATTAATTGTGCAATCTACCCTGCACAGTTTCTACTAACCATGTTGGTAGCCCTAATTTTTTAAAATGGTGGGTTCTTATCTCCAAACAACCCCAGACACACCCAAAACATGTGTGATCAAGTTGGGTAATCACATTATAACATAATTAATCTTTTAAAAAAATATATATGTACCTCATATGAAAACCCATGTTCTTATAATATTCCCCCATTAAATAAGCTCATACCCAAATTTTCCTCTCAAGGGTGGTCCTTATTCATCTGATAATAACTATGGCCACTAAGTACATACAACTTTATCATGCTCCCATTCCTTGTCATATAAATGGTAATTCTTATATAATACTCGTAATAGAGAAATGAACCTTCAGGATCCTCTCAATGATAATAATATGATGCATCTCAAAGGACGAATAAACCTGTAACTCAACCTCCTACGACTGAAAATCATGAGATGGGTTTGATTGATAATAGAAAAACTGAGATATATGGAAAACATCATGCATGCCTTGGTACCTTTGAGGATACTACAACTAATAGGATACCTGACCAAATCTCTACAGAATCATGAATGGACCAACATATCCTTGTGAATGATTACCCTATATCTTTATCTCTTTATGTCCCAGCCTCATTGAAACTCATAAATCCACCTAATCTCGGACGTGAAACTCTATAGGTTGTCTACGGTGATCAAAAAAATATTTCTATCTATAAAATTAAATAGAAAAATTCATTCTAATCATCTAGATCTTCTTATAAGTCTCTTACGTGAGACATGGTCCATGTAAAGCTGCCTCACCTACATCTAAATAGTATACGAGAGATCAGCATGTCCTACCTTACAAATCCTTAAAAGGTTCCATCTATGTCGTCTACTGATATCTTTTTTTATATATAATCATAACAAAGGGTATATTCCTCTCCCAAGATCACCCAAAATCATATACGCATTCTTGTAGCATGCCCCCAAGAACATGTATAGTATGATCTAAAATTCCATTATCCTGTGGTTGGAATGTCGTGCTCACCTATGTAACTAATGCCTTCTATAATTTTTTCAAGAAAATATATGTAAATTTTTTGTCCCTATATAAATAATACTGTGTAAGACACCATGATGTCATACAGTATCATTTTTATACAACCTCCCAAGGTAACCCACACTAAAAATCTCTTATATTGTCAATTGATTAGAAACCTTTGTGATAATTTCATCAATAACCCACACAAAATAGACACCTCAAGGAAAACATTGAAAATGTGGGATGAAATCATACCATTTCAACACAGTAATAGGTAATTTCTTTAAATATATGGTTGGTCTCTGATTTTACAACTTCTCCTAAAGATTGGTGGAACAACTCGTAGCAAAACAAGCTACCTTAAATTCCATACCGAGCCACCATTACTGACAACGTAAGTCACGATACATATTGGTAAGTCCGAAGTGAACTTTTAAAACAAATCATGGGACTCGTACATCAACTCCTCATGTAGGTAAAATATAAATCATATGCAACTAGGTATATGAGGGATCTAATCCCCACCCATCGTCCAACAAGGTGGTGGGTCCTCACCTACCACACTATCCCATAGGACTAGGACGTCTGAATCTGATAGCTAAAACATCCTAACTATTTCCATTATGGAAGAGGTAATATCTATGGATGATGGAAATTTTTCTCCATATTATCCTACACATCCATGTTTATCTTAGAGAGAAAATACACAAGCCACCACTTACTACTTTCCTACTAAATTTCATGTATTTGGGTCCTCCTAAAAAGTATGTCTGGAACTTGAATTTCATTATAATGAATGTATACAATATATAATTCGAAATAAAATAGTTATTCAACCCATTTTTGGTATCTGTGATTCAAATCCTCCTATCTAATTTTATAATTTAGTTTTTTCAATCTGTTTACCCAAGAAATATGATCTCCCAGTATGTAATGTTTCCAACAACGCAATGTATGGACAATTACAGCTAACATAGGATTTTACATTGGGTCATTCATATCGTGTTTCCACATGTGTTGACGCCCATTCATCAAAACTCTATATAAATGAATCATCATATATCCTAGCCCAATACCTGATTCATCACAATAAACTTTGTTTCTTCTACATTGATCTGGCAAAATCTGGACTGGTACTGAATTCAATTTCCATTTCTGCTACTCAAATGATATCTCATAGGTATCCTTCCATACAAACTTTAATCCTTTATTATTTAATCATGTAAGTTATGTTTATGAAAATAATAATAAGTCCTATAGTAAATGACTATAATATAGAACTACTCTATGAAACTACATATATCAATGATGTTTTTGGGATTCTCCCCAGAAACTACATCTGTCATCTTATCTTGGTCAACTGACACTTCTTTCTCAGAGATAATATGACCTATGAATTGAATTATATTCATATAGAAGTGTAAATTTGTGATATTATCATATTATTAATGATATCACAGTGTATCAAAAATGATATCATTATTTTTCACATGGCTGTGTCATTTGTGAGAATACACTATGATATCATCCCCAAAACCCAACAAAAATGAATAAACATAATGATCGAAAACATAGTTCATCAGTACCATGATAACCTATAGATTTTTCTTGAGTCCAAACATAATAAATATATACTCTTATATACAACACCTTCTATGAAAATATGTATAGGGTATGTCCATAGAGCGAGCACACACCTAGTCATATGTGTATCTCAAATAAATTTTTGAGAACACCTAGGATATTCAAAGATAATAAATGAGGTCATCAATTTGTGGAAGGAGATACCATTTATTAACCATCATCTAGTTCATCTTCTATTAATTCAAACATATACTGAGTGTATCATTCTCCTTTTTCTCAAAATTTACTAGAAAACCCCACAAAAAATTACTGGGTCTTGTAAACCCCTTTTCCTACAAATCTTCTAGCTCCCTCTTGAACTCCCGCAACTATTTCAGAGACATCCTATATGGATAAATGTATAGTGGTGTGTCTCCATGAACTAACTCAATGGTTAAATCGACCTCTCTATCGAGAGGTAAAATAGAAAAGTTATCAGCGAATATGTCTATGAAATTATCAACCACTAAAAGAATGTTTTCATCACACCCCCTATTCATATAGATACAAACTAGCAATCTATGATGTTATTCCACACATATTACTATTTTTTGGTCCATCTCATATCATATGGACATCCTGTTAACCCTTTTGAGTATAAAATGCTTCTTCTAGTGACGTGAATGTAAGCCTCCGGTGATAGTAATCAATGAAGGGTCAATATGACATTATCAATTGCATCTTGAGTATGATGTCAAACTCTATCATCTCGAGGAAAAAATATTAACGATGAAGATAAACCCGCCTAACTCAGGAGGTTAATCCCTAGAAAAACATACACTTTCCATACAGATTACCAATGGAGTTTCAAGTGTCATAACACCCTCATAAAATTGAATCATGAGCCCATGTATCTCCACAATAGGTATAGATATCAAAATCTACGATACATTGGTGTAAAGATATGTAAATACATGATTTGAGGCTACTAAGATCATACCTCTCCCCATATATAGTAAGGAACCCTACCCCAAGTGTGTATACTATATGTAATAGATTTTTATTTATCTATAACATTGTGACACAAACTCACTACCCGAAGTAGGACCACTCTATTTTCTCAATGTAACTGGTATCTAGAAACCTCACCCACAACCACTACAACCTTTTCTTAATAGAATAGTACTACCCCAGCTCCCTTCATGATGTTGATATATGAAACACTCTCTTGAACCTAGTGTCTGAGTTTTTTTCCTACCTTTCACTGCATTTGGGAAGGTCCTAAAAAATGTTTCACGTAGCCCATCCTACCTCCAGCTCGGAGTTGAACTAGATCACGGTGAAAAATATTCCCCATGTGTCCCCATCTACCACACCGATGAAAACAAATGAGCTACCAATACTCATATTCAGAAATGTACTTATCTCAAGGGAAGCCTCAAAACAATTCTTCCTTCCCAAAGACACTGAACAACTATATAAAGAGACTACACTTCTATACTATGCACCCCAAAAATCCCTCAGGTTCTTTTATATAATATGTTTCTTATTTAAAAAATATGTAACTGTTATCAACTTTAACCCAATTACATTAGATAGAATGGAGTATCATAGACCTCCCTCAAAGAACCATTCCCTCGATAACTCATCTGCAAGGTAAGTCGATGAAAAACACAGCAGATCATTAAATCATTCTGAGTACTGCATAAACATTATAGTTCCCTACTCTCAATGCATGAACTCACTATCCCACTTTCCTATCAGAGTATTAGGGTAAATTTATTCAAATAAAATAGTCTCTAAATCAACATAAAACATATCTCATAGCCTTTCAGCCTTCCTCAGAACATCCTACCAGTGTTTTTGTTGCTTCTCAATTAATATAAGTCGCAATATTTTTTCTCCTCTTAGGATGTGTCCCCAGATTCTTGAATATCAATAGCATAGTCTCAAGAAAAATATCATCATCTAGTAAACCTCTATACCCCAAAAATGTGGTAGTGCGCCTATTCTAGAACACACATAGTAGTTAAACCAAAGAAAATATAGATTGTGGTTATCACTGAAAAGTGTTGATGAAGTTTAAAAACCCATCACAAAACTGTACCTCTACAATTGTGTCTGAGACAACAGATGGTTCCAAATATTTCCATAAAAGAGGATCCACTAATATAACTTGGAATAACAAATCCATATCATGGTATTCACCAACCTGCTAGTATATGAATAGAGGTCACAAAGTTTCATATCACTAAAATTCCTAAAACACACCACTGAAAAAATAGATATCAATGTTTACAGTTCAAAAGCATAGGACAGGTAAAAACATTCCGATATGAATGTCATACCAAAAATCCTACTCTATAATTATAGAATGATAAAAAAAAGTAAAACTACCAAGCATCACTAAATACACTACCTACTACCCAAAAAAATATTCTGGTATATGTCAAGTTCTCTTTTTCTCACGTTAGTTTCCATTTTATTTTCATAGTCATTTCACATTTGATTTTGAAATAGTTAAACCAAATGGGTCACCAAATTATGATCCCCAGTGTATATAATCATCATTAACCTAAATAGGGTTTCCTTTTAATCCCCACCATAACACATCTTAGTCCATGTGACTTATAGTCAATGGCTCAATGTTCCACAATTTCCTTCTTATGATTTCATCTATAGCCTAATAATGGAAAAAGCACTTACGTTACAACATGATCTCTATGTACCAAAACATGTCTCACAAATACATCAAAAAATACTATCACAATATTAGTTATATAAATAATGACACCCATCAAAACATCATGTAGACAAGAAAATAATCTGAAATGGTATGGTATAATGCTTAGGATGTGAATCCTATAATGTTCCAAAAATGAAGCGTGTAGTGAAATATCCTTATATAATCAGGTTGAAACCAAATAGAAACCAAAATCATATCGATAATTACATCACAATTCCGTTCCATTACACAATGGTGAAATCAAATCAACTATAATAGTCAAAATCCAAAAGACAACAATTTTCAATCGATGTAATTTGTATTATTTCAGTATGTGAGTTAGCAACACCCAAGAACAACTCATTACCATATTCCAATACCTTATTATCCTTATCTATTACTTCCAATTTATAAACAAAAAAAACTAAATTCCCTATTATACCACTATGTAATGTCCTGGACCCTGATGCTACTTAAAAATGAACTGAGCATGGTTAGCAACATCTCCTCAAGAACATCTCCCTAAATGTTATTGGTTGATGACTAGTTGTGAGGTCCTTGAGTGTATCTGACAGTATGTTGTGGCCTCTTATCCCAGTTAAAAAAAATGTTTTCAATCATATAGGTCAAATAAAAAACATTATAATAGTCATACAATAAGTAAACAATTGGAATATATAATAGTTCCAATGTTATCTCATATACAATGAAGATCATTTGACGTATCTATGAATCATACGAAATAGGTATACAAATAACATATTCAATACCTATATGAAAATACGAAAAATTTCCAAAATTACTTTCCATTGATTTCATCATAAAACTCTTCTCGATCCCATACTCCCCTTCTTCTAATCATGGAACAAATTCATGAATTAAACTATGGATCCTTTCCTCAGTACCTACCAATGTCCAACTAGTCTATCCATGTACCTAATAGTGTCCCAAATAGGGTGTGAGATACAATACTAGTAGTTAACCACCATAAAGACTATAATAAATCCTATTTGTGCAATTAAAAAATCTTAAGCAGTGTGAAATGTGTATCGTAGGTAATAAGTAATAAAAATAAAAAACATTTATGTTGTATATTCTAAAAATAAATAGATATTGTATAGACCAACCAAGATCCTAGAAGAACAAGGTTCAATAACCTATAATAATACAGCTACAAGAAATACCAAAAACTAAAATGACCTCACAAAACATCCATACATGTCATGTCATCCACAACCTTGTCGTATAACCTATATATCAAACCACCATGACCACACCATATAACAAAAAGTGTCATAACAACCATGAAAAATCCATATAATCATGAATATCAATTTTACCATGTTTTTATCATACAATCAGTTTCAGGCCCATTAGGGCTAGATCCATAGTATAGTGGACCATGGTATCCTCATCAAGTCACATGAGTATCTCAACAGAAACATGTTTTGTCTTCAATTAGGGTCTAATGTGTATGTTTACTGACCATTTCTATGGTGATCCCAACAAGACCAAATCCTAGGGGTTCCAAGGCCCAAGGTGTCTCATGTAATCAAGACCCGCATAGAATTATCAATCCAAGGCATCCACTACAGCATTCTAGACCCATGGTAGAAACATCTATGGCATCTAATAAAATCAAGATCCAAGGCCTACTAACCAATTCATCCAATACCATTCAATTCACATCTCATTATATCCATTATTTTACAACCATTCAATTACCTTATTCCACCCACACATACAATAATTCATAATAAAAAACAATCAATGAGTTTACCCACTCATATTAAATTTTAATTTTAGACATCTAATCAATTCACGCAAATAGTAACATGTCATAACATGGAATTCGAGGTAATATCATTCACATATTCATCCAATTGAATTCAATTTAGTTCATCATGGGATTAATCTAACTAAGAAACCACAACTCCCACCCCTTAGGTGGTTCAAAAAAGGAACAGGAATAGAAAATTCACATTGAATGTACCATGGGTGGAATTTCATGGGGAAACAACCTCCAAAAATTTTCAAGGGATCTAAAGGAAATCCCTAACGTTTTCCATTTCATTACATTCAATTAATAAATTCAATTTTAGGGGTTCTCCAGAATGTCTAGTGGGTACTAAAATGTAAACTTTCTTAATAAATAATGAACCCTTTTAGAAAAAGTATATAACAGCTACCATAGATCGGTAGTGGAGTACCCTTCCGACATTAGTCCATGAATTGAAATAGATTGATAGAAAAATAAAGAACAGATGAAGAAACTTAATATAGTTAATATTATCATGCACCTAAATAATGTACATGATACAAAGAAAATTTAAGAATGGAAAAACATTAATTGGGGGCTCACCGATGCAGATCCAATGATATCGATGGTGATCGATTTAGAGATGAGATGAAATTTGGTGGAAAAGTCTATAATCTTCTTCATAAATGGATCTCATCATGTAGGTTCTATCTATATGATGAAAGGGGGAATATATTTAAGTTGAAATATATTTTAAGGAATTTTTTTAATATCCCAACGAAGTCATGGGTCACACAGTTTTGAAGTAGGGTAAGCCAAACCATGCACCCATTTTTGTTTTAAGGGGGCACCCACAAGGTCAATATAGACAATTTGACTAACAATGCGCAAACTGTGAAGAAAACCCATGTCTATAAGGTTTCACTTTTTTACAGGAATGCACCTCCACTTGAATGGTTTCCCCAAACAATGTTAATTATATCACCCCATTGTTCAGTCATGAATGGTTATTGGAAAATATTCGATATGCCCATATGGTATCTACTAACCACGGGGCCTACCTTTATTTTCTGAAAAGGAGGGTTTGGGGCTTTGAACGAGTCTCAAACACCTCCAAAACATTCTTGATCAAGTAGGGTACTCCCATTAGGCTACAATTAATAATTTATACCCAAAAAAATATTTATACCTCATGAAAAAACCCAGTTTTATACACCAACCCCATAGGATTCATCAATTAAGCCCCATATTACTAAAATTCTAGGATCAATACCCTAAATATCATCTATATATCATAATATTACTTGATCAACAAAGGGAATACACCTGTGAACATGTTTTTGATAATGATACTATTGTATTTTCTTGGTAATACCCTCAGGAATTAGCTCTAGATCCAAATGATGATAGATTTACTGGGGCATCCACATAGGTATAGTCTTGTAGAATTATGACTATGAAATGATTTTCATTGACTCATGTGGTTCTATGATGGAGCCTGGAGATCATGGATCACCTAGAATTACCTCATAAAGAATGTTTTGAAGACAAATTATCATGGGATCACCTAGGATCATCTCATATTAATCTATTATGTCACCATACTACTATAGATAACATCATATTATCTCCTTGGGATTATCTTAGTGCCTAATTACTATTGATTGATTGTGATATCCTCAAAGGGATTATCTATTGATACTAATACATTTGGATACCTAGTATATGATCCTTGGATCAATTAGTTGTTTTTTTACTATTGGGATGAATTTGGATACATTTAATGATTCACCATTTATACCTTCTACTATATTGTATATAAGCACGATATTGTTTGGAATGAATATCTAGTCTACTCAAAGACACTATGGAATTATCTAGGATATGTATAATAGATCTTGGGTGTGAAATTAGAACTTAGGGATCAATGATATTTATTTATTTACAAGACCATGTTTTTATTTATTTATTCTACTAATAATATCACATGTATACACATAATTTACTAGTTATGTGTTAGACCATGTTGTTTTTCCCTATTAATTTTTACCCGCACTCTACTTAGACAGTTATGAAATTTATCTACTTGATTAGACTTCCCAAGTTGCAGTTTCAAGTATTTTATAGGCCTGGAGTAAAATTATCATGTAAGATAGCTCAAATAGATTAGAAACATGCATGAGGTGTGTGTAACGTCCCTGTTCTGGAAGCCACCCAGAGGCGCCCCGTACCTAGTTGGTCACATGGCCACAAGGGCATTTCTCTAAATGCCAGAGGCAACCTAACAGCAGCGAGGGCCTTGAGTGTGATAGTGGGGGAAACTATGCCCTCATTGGCAGATTACACAACAGAAGATAAACAAAATCAATAGCGGAAGCAGTAAATATCAAAAAGTAGTTACATCGAAATACTGATAAAGAAACAACTGGACCATAAATATATAAAAATGATGCATGATAAATAAATTTCTAGGAAAGTATCCAAACAATTCACAATGCTGGAAGAAGCACAAAACCAAAGTACAAAAGGAAAATAGATAAACTCCTCAGCATCGCAAGCCATAGCTTGGTCCCATGCTCTCCATCTCTATAGAAAATCAGGTACCAGATGTCAAAGGGTGTTTTCCCTTATCTATACCAGCAACAATATAATCTATTTGGGCCCAAAATAATGGCCCAAATAGGGAGTGAGACTAAATCCCAGTAGGGAACCACTATAAGATTTGTGCCTAACAGTCAGTGTTTATATGGCAGGTACAAGTATAGAAAACAATAAATAGGAAGATACTGAACAGTAAGCAATCCACAGTCTCAAGCCTCTAATCTACAAACAGTTGAAATAACTACTCAAGCAAGAATTAATAGATAGGTAACCCTTTGGGTAGTTATCATGGCCTAACCCCTAAGGTTCAACCAACAAGCACTAGAAACCCTATGGGAGGCACACATAGAATCACCCCTCTAGTTCTTCTAAAGAATAGACTCTCTGGGGAATCACTAATCGTCAATTCCACCTATAGTATCGTATCATACTAAAGGCACTCCGGGGAATCACTCAAAGTCTCAGTACCCCTGTGGCCCACGTCGAAGAACTACAGACACTCTGAGGAAGCACTCAATGTCAATTCCCCATGTGGTCTCGCATCGTGATTTATAAGACACTCTAGAGAATCCCTTACGTCCATTCTCCCTATGGTCTACTACACTAGGTTCTCATAGCTCTGTGTAAATCATATTAGTATAGTGAATTTAACGGCCAAGGTAAACCTCAAGTACTACTTGGCTAGCATTCTATGGCATATCAACACTTTTTAACTACACTCATACCATCCTACAATACTAGGCATGGAAAGTAAATAGAAGCCTAATAGGAAAATAGGACCCCAAGGTCAAAACAAGTAAAAATGCTTGGGAAATACATACAAATCAGTACAAAATTACCCTAATCACAATCAACATCCTCTACTCTAGAATATAAGCAATGCAGGAAAACAATATGGCTAAAAAGGTAAAAATGCAATACCCTATTCAAGGTTATTGTGGAATTGGAAAAAAATATTCAAGGAATTTCAACGGAAAGGCACAAACCACCTACCTTGATGTTACAAGATTTATATACATGAACAATGGGGCTTGAATCAGTTTATAATGTTGAATATCTACAAAAACGTCTAAAATTTACAACCCATGGTAACATGGAAAAGAGGAGGAATTGGAAAATGATGCTCTAGAAGAAGAGAGATCTTACTTCTGCGATTCCAACACAATCTATGGCGGTCAATTTGGAGGATGGATGGAGGCTTGGGGGCCTGTCAAAGATCCGTGGATGCTCGACACTCTTGGATGAACAAAAACAAGTTGTAGTGGTTTTTGTCCGTTAGACGCGACCCCAGTGCATTTAATGAAAAAAAGAAAGTACATAGTGTCTACATTTGGAGTACATGGCGTGTACTCACCTTTTATGTACTCTGCTTTAAGCAGCCTTTGAACACCCCCACACGACTGTGTGCATGGCCGCTACATGGATAGCACCCGACTGCCTGTGGAAAATAAGTGCACGGCGTGTACTCATAAATTAAATGGAGTATACTTGTAAAATATCAAAAATTTCCTCTTTTTCCAAAAAAATGACTAGAAAAGGAAAAACGAACCTAAAAAGAAGATTTGGGTTCTTACAAACTTCCCCCCTTAATGAAATTCTTCCCCAAATTTCCTTAGCACAGAGTAGAAAAAGAAGCTCCGAACAGCTCTAGCCATTGTGCTCGTACATCGACCTCCCTCTCCCAAGTCTCATTCTGCACTCATTCGTGCTGTCATAGCACTCATACTAGAGGAACATACCAACCACTGAGAACCTTCATACTAAGATCAAAAATCCAGATAAGATTCTCTTCAAAAGATGCATCCACCTCCTACTCGACTTCTCAGGTTTGAAAGTATGAGACATGTCTGAAAAGTAACGTCGGAGCTCAGAAATGTGGAAAACATCGTGCATAGCCCAGTACCTCTGAGGTAACTACAACTGATAGGCAACTGGACCAACCCTCTCCAATACCTCGAACGACCCTATGTACCTCAGTAAAAGCTTACTCTGCCTCTTGATCCTTTTGTTCCCCAAACTCGCTATGACACGTAGGAAAACCTGTTCCCTGACCTTGATCTCCAGAGGACATCTCCGTTGATCAGCATATGACTTCTGTTGAGATTGTGTAGTGGCCATCCTCTTCTGAATCAACTCTATCTGCTCTATCGTCTCCTGGATAGGACGAGGTCCCAACAAAGCTGCATCACCTTCCTCCATCCAATATAAGGTTGATCGGCATGGCCTACCAAACAAAGCCTCATAAGGTGCCATCTGAATAGTTTCCTGAATACTATTATTGTAGGCGAACTCCACTAGGGGAATATGCTTTTCCAAGAACCTAGAAAGTCCAAAATGCATTCTCAGAGCATGTCCTCAATCCCCTGAATTGTACGCTCAGACTGACCATCAGTCTGGGAGTGGTATGCTATACTCAAAAGTACCTGTGTACCCAAAGCCTTCTAAAGCCCATGCTAGACCCGAGAAGTAAAACGTACATCCCTATCAGAAATTATAGAGTGTGGAACTCCACATAGATGCACAATCTCCTTAATTTATAGTCGTCCCAGCACATCAACATTGAAGTTCTCCTTGATAGGAAAGAAGTGAGAAACCTTCGTAAACCTATCAACGACAACCCACACTGCCTCATTCCTTCGAGGTGATCTCAGAAACCCTGTCACGAAGTCCATCATGACGTTGTTCCACTTCCACTCAGGAATGGGTAACTGTAGCAAAAGACCTGCTGGTCGCTGATGCTCCACCTTCACCTGTTGACAAGTAGAACATCTCATGATGAAACCAGCAACATCCCTCTTCATACCTGGCCACCAATACTGGTGGTGTAGATATCGATACATCTTGGTGACACCAAGATAAGCATCCCAAACTGAGGAATGAAAGTCCAACATCATCTCCTAACGTATATCTACTGGTACCCTTACGCGTCCCTAGAAATGCAAGATCTCATCCTCGCCTATGGTCCATCTAGGAATACGGTCCTCTCCTAACATGCTTTCCCGTAGTACTAGGACTTTTGAGTCTGATAGCTGCCTCATCCGTACTCAATCAAGAAGGGTAGAGGTAACAGCTACATAAGATAGAAAAGTCTACCCCTATCTATTGTGCACTTCCAAATGCATCTCGGAGAACCGGGCCATAAGCTTCCTCTTACTGTTGGCCTCCTGAACATCATGTATCTGAGTCCTACTACTCAACGAATCAGCCACATCATTGGTTTTCACTGGCATATAGACATGCTCGAAGTCAAAGAATTGTAGGTACTCATCCCACCTTTGCTATCTCAGATCCAAATAACGTTGAGTGAAAATGTAATTGAGAATTTTGCAGTCAGTGGAATCCACAAAATGATCTCCTGGAAGGTAATGTCTCCGACAGTGTAAGGCATGAATAAAGACTTCCAACTCTAGATTGTGCATTGGGTTGTTCTTCTCATGTGGCCTCAACTACCGAGACCCGTACGCAACAACTGCATCTCCCTGCATAAGCATAGCTCCCAACCTGATACTTGAAGCATCATATTAAATAGTATAGCTATTTCTCGTCTCTGTCAAGAATAGTATCAGTGCTGAAGTCAAACTCTATTTCATATTTTGAAAGGCTGACTCACAAGAATCTGACCATAAAAACATCGCACCCTTCTTGGTTAGACCTATCAGTGGTGTTGTTAAGCGTGAAAAGTCTTGTATGAAGTTCCTATAGTATCCAGCCAGCCCTAGAAAACTACACACCTCAAATACTTTATTCGGATACTCCATGGAATCTACATCTCTCACTTTCTCTGGGTCCACTGATACTCTTGTCTCTAAGATGACATTACCCAAGAAGTGAATTTGGTCCATCCAAAACATTAAATTTTAGAGCGTAGAATATAAGTGATGCTCCCTCAGTGTACTCAAAACGATCTCAATATGTTTGGAATGGTCATGTTGAGTGTGAGAGTACACAATGATATCATCCACGGAGACCACTACGAACTAATCCAAGTATGTATGAAACACTCGGTCCAACAGTGCCATGAAAACTGATGGTGAATTCGTGAGACCGAACGAAATAACTATATACTCGTATAGACCATAACTGCTCTTGAAGGCTGTAAGTTGTATATCTAATGTTCTAATGCACAACTGATGATAACCGGACCTCAATTCAATATTTGAGAATACTTGGGCTCCTCAAAGCTGGTCAAAGAGATCATCGATCCTCAGCAAAGGATATTAGTTCCTAACTGTCAACTGGTTGAGCTTCTGATAATCCACCCAAAGTCTAAGGGTATCGTCTGTCTTCTTCGCAAACAGGACAGGCGAACCCCAGGGTGAAGTACTGGATGAAACCCTTTTCTTGCAACTCATCCAACTACTTCTTGAGCTCCTATAACTCAGGTGTAGCCATCCTATGAAGAGGAATGGACACTGGTGCCGCTCCTAGCACGAGCTCAACAGAAAAGTCTACCTCAAACTATGGACGTGAACCTGAAAAGTCCTCTAGAAAGACATCCTTGAAATGATCCACCACTGGAGGAAATTCTAACTATGAAGTCCTGTGTTCATCTAGATATAGACTGGGAATCTGGGCTATAACTCCTCCAAGACCATGATGCTCGGGTCCTGCTCTACTCGCTTAGACATCCCACTCACCTCTATGAAGAAAAGATTCAACCTCTGGTGATATGAAGCTCACTATATGATGATAATAGTCAACAATTTCCTAGAAGGGAACTAGCCAGTCCATTCCGAGAATGACGTCATAGCATGTCATCTCTAGGACATAGAGATTCCATAGAAAGTGATACCTAGCCACCTCTAGAGGGAACTCCTTGCACTGACATACACTAGTCATCCTAGTACCAAAAATTGTGTCTAGAGTCAATGTCCCAGTATTAGAAAATATGTAGAGCCCAAGGCTATCCACAACAAAAAAAATGATAAAGCTATGGGAAGCCCATGTATCAAAAAGAGTAAAAGACAAAACTGAGGCTACTTGAATCGTACCTAGAACTATAGAGGGTCTGGAATCCTACTCTTAATGGGTCTACTCCACTGCAAAATTCTGACCTGTACCAAGAATTTGTGACCCTATCAGACCTCTCTGAGCTGATCTACCATGTAGTCGCTGATTGACCGGTGATTGACCACCACATCCTCAACTTCCACCTCAAACCAAAAAGTCGGAAGAACTCTAGTTCCCAGACTAGTGAGAAACTAGCGGCGGTTCTCTCCAATGAGGAGTCATAGAAGAACACCTATCACCAGCTTCTTGTGAGAAAGCCTCACAGAAACGCTGAAGGTGACCCATGTTGTTGCAAGATCGGCACTCTACTAGATCCCTCTGGCACTGTTGCCTCGTATTCCCATCCCTTCCACACAATTAGCATACCACTAGTCTACCTGAAGATGTGTCTCTCCCCCTCGGATCACCTCATGAAGACTCCATACGGTTCTTCCTATTGTTAGCAGGTGAGGCACTAGCTCTAGAAGTAGAACTTACCTGGACCTCCACTCCAGAATCTCTCAGATTGCGCTCTGCAATCAGTTCCTGGTTGATGATGGAAGCGATGGAAGTCAACCTGAAGAAATTCACCTGAGAGCAGATCTATCATCTGAGACCATCCTCAAACTTCCTTACCAAGAAAAACCCATCTCTGCCCTGGAGTGGTGTGAAATGTTGAAGCTCAGTGAAATGAGAGGAATAATCCATAACTGAAAGAGTACCCTGCTCTAGACTCATGAAATCCTGGTCTCAATCGGCCCTCAAGGTCTCCGAATAGAAGTAGTCATAGAAGATGCACTAACACTCCTCCCACGCCATAACCTATTGGTGACCTGCCTGTGAGATCACCTCCCACAACCGCTTGGCAGTGGCTTGTAACATATAGGTAGCGATATTGACCCACCTTTCTAGAGGTGTATCTATACGTTCAGAGATAGTCCGCATGGCTTCTATCCATGACACTACATCATGAGGTCCTCCTTCCCCTGAGGAGGTGGGAGGATGCTGCTGCTGGAAAACCCACATCAATTCTGCCATAGACAAGGCAGGATGCAGTGCTCCCTAAAAGCTATGCATCATCCTCAGAAAGCCTTTCCTAAACTATGCATCAGGGTTTGTAACTAGTATCACTGCTAGAGACAAGACTGGCACAACAGGAGGATCTACAGGAACTCCCGGATCAGCCATGTCCGGTCCCTGATCACTACCTAGAAACTGGTGTACAACTAGAGGACGTCTCAATGGCCTGACTCTACAAGGCCAAATGTGCACCTTAGATCAGAAATTTAGAGAACTGAAAACATGGAGTGTAAGAGGGGGATAAGAGGAATAACACATTATTGTTTTAAAAAACTTGACTACAAAGCGTGTAAACTAAATATATGGTGTGTTCCCTGAAGTCATTCACTTGGGTGTGTACCATTTCCTAAACTAGTCGTGTAACACCCCAAACACAGAACATGTTCTCAAAAAACACAGCATGTACTTGAATAATCTTCCCCTACCTGGGTCCTTCTACACGGCTCTCCTAAGAAAAAACTACACTGTGTGTTCAAGGTAGACATGGCGTGTACTTGACACACTTCACATAGCCCGTGTTGTTCGTGACACGGCCTCTGAACCCAGGTTAAACTACACAGTGTGTTCTAAACAAACACAGTGTGTACTAATAATGATGACACAGACCTGTGTTGTTCGTGACACGGCCGGGTACCTAGGTTACACTACACGGTGTGTGAGGTCATGGCATGGCATGTACAAAATTGTTTCATCCATCTGTGTCATTAGTCACACAGGTAGACACAGGGTCACTACAATACGGCATGTACATACTGTACACGGTGTGTTTTTACATGATTTTTCACAACCCCGTGTCCCTGCCCACACAGTGAGTGACACGGTTTTGAAACTACACGACGTGTATTCATAAGTTACAAGCCGTGTATTATAGATTTTTCTGGACAGTAGACTCAGAAACTGCTCTGCAGGCCAGAAAAACACAGAAGCAATCATTGAAGGTGCCAAATCTTGATCCATGAGGGCCCATACTCCCCGCGAATCAAAGTCTGTCTTCTTATACAAGTTATAACAAGGCAACAAAGTAATGATCGAACAAGTTTCGGTCCATGAGGGCACATAACACCTCAGAACCAAAGCATGTAATTCATCCAACAAAGAACTACTCAAACAAAGCCTTATCAAATATCAGGTATTCTATAAATCATCTATCACAACGGCATGTATAGTCTAAAAAACGTCTATCACAACCTCATGAAATCGCTAATGCATCATAGATGGCATGGCTAGAATGCATGACATGTGATTTTAAACAAGTTCTTATATGATTCATGAGATGGAATACCCTCATCTCATCGGGTTGTGACAGAAATAGAACCGTAATATCAACAATGGTAACAACACAAACCATGCGAATCACCCAACGATGAAATCAAATCAACTGTAAAATTGAAAACCAGTAAAATTGAAATAAATGAGGTAGTATGGATTTTCCCTGTACAAGGGTTAGTTACTCCCGGGAACAACTTGTTACCAAGTTCCTATTCTATCTTATCCCTGGCTATAGGCTCTAAATGGAAGGTCAAGAGAAAACAAACCCTCTGATACTAATTTGTAATATCCCAGTTCTAAAAGCCACCCAAAGGCACCCCATAACCAATTGGTCACATGGCATCAAGCACATTTCCCCAAACGCCCGAGGCTACCGACTAGCAGTGAGGTCCTTGGGTGTGATAGTGGGGAAACTATGCCCTTATTGGCAGAGTACATAGTGGAAGATAAACAAAAGCAATAGTGAAAGTAGTAAATATCCAACAGCAGTAAACAACGGAAGACTGATAAAGAAACAACTGGAGTGTAAATATCTATAAATGATGCATGATATATATATGTCTAAAAAAGCATCCCTCATGTAAAAATGCTTAAAACAGCACTAAACCGATGTAAAAAATGAAAACAGATAAAATCCTCAGCATCGCAAGACATAGAATGGTCCCATGCTCTCCATCTTCATAGAAAATCAAGTACCATATGTCTAAGGACACTTACACTTATCTATACCTGCAATAAAATAATCTGTTTGTGCCCAAAAGCATACCCAAATAGGGTGTGAGACTAAATCCCAGTAGGAAACAACCACAAGACTTGTGCCTAATAGTCAGTGAATATATGGTAGGTAAATGTATAGAAAATAATAAATAGGAAGATACTGAATAGTAAGCATTCTCCAGTCTCAAGCATCTAATCAGCAAACTGGTAAAAAAGCTACTCAAGCAGGAATGAACAAACAGGTAACCCTCTGGGAAGTTCTCACAGCCTAACCCCTATAGTTCAACCAACAAGCACTATCAACCCTTTGGGAGGCACACATAGTCTCACCCCTCTAGTTAAGCTAAAGAATAGACTCTCTAGGGAAGCACTCACCATCAATTCCCTCTATAGTCTCGTATCGTACTAACGGCTCTCTGGGAAGCACTCAATGTCTCATTCCCCCTGTGGCCCACGTCGAGGAACTACAGACACTCTGAGGAAGCACTAAATGTCAATTCCACCCGTGGTCTTGCATCGTAATTTATAAGACACTCTAGAGAAGCCCTTACGTCCATTCTCCCCATGGTCTACTACACTAGGTTCTCATGGATCTATGTAAATCAAATAAGTATATCATGCGTAACGTCCAAGGTAAACCTCAAGAACTACTTGTCTAGCATTTTATGTATTATCAGCACTTTCGAACTACACTCATACCATCCTACAATACGAGGCATGGAAAGTAAACAAAATCCTAACAGGAAAACAGGACCCAAAGGTCCAAATAGGTTTAACATGCATGGGCAATACATCCAAAGTACAAAAAAAATATTCTAATCAAAATCAACATCCTCTACTCTAGAATTTAAGCAAACCAGGAAAACAATAGGGCTAAAAACGTAAACATGCAATACCCTGTTCAAGGGTATTGGTAGAATTTGCACAAAATATTCAATGTCTTTCAATTGAAAGGCAGAAACAACCAACCATGATGTTAGTAGATCGATATACTTGAACCACAGGTCTTGAATCGCATTAGAACATCAAATATATACAAAAACGTCTAAAACTTTCATGTCATGACCCATCCTCGGGGCTTGTTCCTTGACTACCCCAAGCCCGCCTTCTATAGGCCAGGGGCAGGAGACTATCACCACGGCGTAAATCCCGAAATAAAGGTAAAGCATTGCCTTTATAAAAGTAAAAAACACTACATAGTATAAATGGAAGCAACACT
Organism: Viscum album; assembly: GCA_963277665.1. Taxonomy (NCBI): domain Eukaryota; kingdom Viridiplantae; phylum Streptophyta; class Magnoliopsida; order Santalales; family Viscaceae; genus Viscum; species Viscum album. The sequence continues at coordinate 1,621,392,682 of OY728157.1, read as the reverse complement.
AAAAACAAAAGAAAGTGATGAAAGGTAAATGGGCCAGAATACAAACCCAACTGAAAAGTACAGCTACAACTGAAATTAAAGTACAAATCAAAGAACAATAGTGGAAAGGTGACATGTCACTCCTGGATCGTCCTCTGTTTTCCTTTCTTAAGGGTAGGTACAGATATCCTCCTCAGTACTCCACATTATTCAGTCTCCTTCGGGTACTGACTTGTCGTGAAGTCCACCTCCGGGCACTGTATCAACGTGACATCCACCTCCAGGAACTGACTCATCATGATATCCTCCTCCGTGTATTGTCTAGCTCAACAAGCCTCAACCTCGATCAGTGTTGTCCGCCGTCTACAACCAACACAACGTAGTGTGGGTGAAGCACGTGTAGGGGTGAGTATGCGATACTCAGTAGGTACTGCGAGACCGCCGAAGGTCTCCCAGATTCCACAAAGGATAATCCACAAAGGAAAGATACAATCACAAAGTAAAAAACAACTCTACTTTGGTATATTCCCATACATATACCTATGTCATCAATTCCAGTTCGGCTCCAACATCGGTGCCCAAGTTCGATCTCGTCCACACAGGATAGTACATCCCAAATCCAAAAAGGAAATCACAACCCAATCCACATAGGAAAGAAAGTCAATCATATCAAAGATATTGATTGAAAGTCAAGACTCAGCTCACACAGGAATACATAATTTGTAAATCAAAAGGAGATGATCAGATGTAGTTACTGATTCATCTAGATGGGAACCACGTAGGATACTTGACCAGCTAAGCTATCAGACTCACATAGGATAATAGTCTAGCTACTATGTCGAACCCACCTATGATAATACAACAGAGGTCAGTACTGTTGGACCCACGTAGGATACAAGTACAGTAGTCTTCACCATCGAACCCACAGAGGATTCCAGTACGAAAGTCTTCACCGTCGAACCCACGAAGGATTCCAATACGGTTGCCTTCGTCATCAAACCCATGGAGGATTCCAGTACGAAAGTCTCCATCATCGAACCCACGGAGGATTCCAGTACAATTGTCATCGTCGTCGAACCCACAGAGTATTCCAGTACGAAATTCTTCACCGTAGAACCCACATAGGATTCTAGTATGAAAGTCTTCACCGTCGAACCCACAGAGGATTTATGTACGGTTGTTATCGTCGTCGAACCCATGGAGGATTCCAGTGCGAAAGTCTTCACCGTCTAACCCACAGAGGATTCTAGTATGGTTGTTATCGTCGTCGAACCCATGGAGTATTCCAGAACGAAAGTCTTCACTGTCGAACCCACGGAAGATTTCTGTATGTTTTTCATCATCATTGAACCCACGGAGGATTCTAGTATGAAGGTATTCACCATCAAACCCACGGAGGATTTCTATACGGTTGTCATCGCTTCCGAACCCTCGAAGGATTTCAGTGAAGTCATCATCATCATCTCAGTCGCAGCCAGCTCTAGGGTTCCCGCACACAGCATGCTCGTCTCTGGGAGGGTCCGCTCCACTATCCAAGGGGGTCGATACATCAACTGAAACGTAGTCCGGATTTGATGTATCCAAAATTTCTTTCTCATCATTAGAAACTTAACGCAACAGACAGCGCATCAATCGGACGACTGGTCTGAGAGTTATTGGCTTCTTTCGTTCCAGGGGACCGATTGGTTTTTAAGTCAAAACTAACATGAACATACTCCAAATGCGTCCAAAACTCGAGCGGAGTAAGCCAAAAGGTCTGTCTGAATAAGAGGAATCTAACAAAGTCGATGGGACGTCAATAGGACATCCAGAGCTCAAGTAATAATTGTTTCCGCTCTGAGGGCCCGGTTGGTTTCATGTTCGAACCAACCCGACCGTACCCCAAGTTCTCCAAAAAATTCTGCGTAACATACCAAAACGACTGTCTCGATCCAAGGATCACATTTCAACAGACGGTGCATCGATCGGAGGTCTGTAGCCCATGTTATGTGCAAAAGACCGAAAGTGGTCCGAAAATGGGGAGTCTGGGCCCGGTCCGACCCGATGGGGTGCGGACCGCACCAGCTGGGCGCGGCTCGGTCTGGTCCGCACAAACTGTCTTGGCCTGGCCGGGTGGCACGCAGGCTCGGCCATCGGCCGAGCATGGGGGGATGTGGTCCCCCCCTCCCTTTGCTCTCCACGGATGTGGCGGGTGATGCATCATCCTCCTGATCTCGTGTGGCCGTAGGATCCCGGTCACCTGCCACCGCGGCGGTTCCTCCTGGTGGCGCGCCGGTACGCTGCCGCCTCCGGCTGCCGGCGCCGCCGGTGATGTCCGTGGGCCACCGGAGTTGTTCCGGTGGTCCGTTCTTGCTCCCGTCTGCGCCTAGGGTCGTCTCGAGACTCGTAGATTACTGCGATGGCCTCCAAATGGTCAATAGTCTTGTTCAATCGTTTCCCAACATTCTACGCATCAAGAACATAGAAATGGTGGGTTCACACTTGTTCGTTTGTCCGCACCCACCGTGTTAGTGGTTCAAACAACTTCGAACAATTTCTGAAAAATTATTCACATGTCGAGGATGTAATCAACATATGTCAAATAAATCAAAAACCTCCTACCTCGAATATGTTTTCGAGCGAGGCTCATCGCGGGAAAAGACGTCGTAGAAGACGGCGTTGTAGAAGAGGATCGTGGGCGTCGCTGTACATGACGTCGTGGAGAAGAGGATCGTCGGTGTCACGTCATCGATCTCCGAGGAACTAGCGTTCTTCATCGTCTTTCGTTGGAGGCCGACGTTCTTCGTCATTCTTCACGTTCTCCAACGAAGAAGATGAAGATTCGAAGGCTTGAGGAATTCCACTCCAAACCTTCTCACACAATGAAATAATCCCCAATGAAATAAGACTTTGTCTTATTTTTATTAACACACACAAGAAATCATTAAAATTGAAATTCAAAAGAATTCACTAATTAATTACATTGAATATCTTAATCAATTAATTATTAAGAGAGTTGACTTGAAAAAACTGGGGGTGCGGGTGTGTTACTCAAATAATGGGGGTTTTCCAACTTAATGGGAGGTTTTGAGGAAGTTGAAAAGGTAGGGCTTGTGTGGGGACCACCTCACTAATTTCCTATCAAGAGGGGTTAGGATTTAGTATGTCCCACATCAACTTCCATACGTAGGTTTAAACAACTTAGAAAATAAAATAAATATTGTTGCACAAATTTTATTTTATTCATTAGTTAACCTGTTATTTTTAATAACCATACCAAAGAAAACGTAACTCCAAAAAAGGTGTTTCTAAGAAATTACTGGCGCTTTGGTTTCATCGGTGCCCTCAGATTTCGATTCTGAGCACCGGTTCAAAAGTTAGGAAAACCCGCTCATTCGTTCAATGAATGTACCCGAGCTAAACTTCTGAAACTGATTCTGGGCACACCGAGCCTCCGAATCAAGTGCTGTCAGAAACTGCGTACTCATAAAATTCCAAAGAAAATTTAGAAAAACAATTTCCCTTGAAATTTATGGGTCTTTGCACTACTCCTATCTCAGGTATTTACGTCCTCGTAAAGAGACATCATAAACTAGGGAAACAAAAGAGGGTACTAGGCATGCATCAGAGCCTCCCGCTCCAAGTGCTCTCATGGAAGTCCTCGTGCTGCCATCTGATGTGCACTATAAGAATTGACAATCCACGTAGGACCCGCTCCTGTCGATCCTCGATCTCCACCGGGACCTCAGAAAAAGTCACCCCATCGCCAATGATATGCGTCGGGACGTGCACATATCTCCTCAGCTGAGATACGAGGAAAAAAATTTCATGCACTTGATGCAACCAATGTGGATGGGACCAGCGGTAAACCACCTCGTCTACCCTGTTGAGGACCTAGAAGGGTCTGATGAAGCGTGGAGATAACTTTCCGCCGTGGCTAAAACACCGTAATCCACGTAGAGGTGAGACCCGCAAGAAGATGTTGTCGCCATCCTCGAAATCTAGTAGTCTCTACCTCCTATCAGCCCAAGAATTTTGTCGGCTCTAAGCTGTCCTCATCCTCTCTTGGATGACCTGGACCTTCTCTGGTCCTACAAGTTCTGCTAAGATATTTTCTTTGCCGATAATATAAATCCGGTCTCATCCCCTGGATGAACCATGTTCTTTTCTTAATACAGTCAATCCCGACATGGATGATACTAATCCATACCAAAGATGACATCGTAAGGCCTCGACACTACTTCCAAGAGATCCAACCATTACTCTCGTCTCCAAGGGTTGGGTCACATTGTCTCCCTCATTGTGTGTTCCCTGGGTTTCCTCCAGTAGGAATCTCAAAAGAGAGGGTCATGTCAACAGTTTAAACCGGAACCTCTTTGTAACCACACAAAGTGACGACATGAATGTAAATGCCATAAAGAAAGGTGTCTTTTATTACTGCAGCTCAAAGTACAAAGACACAAAGAATCCACAAACAAACATCAATTAAGTTAGAAGAAACATTAAAAAAAGTCTCCATGTATGGAGATAGTCCCTCTCTTGTCCATCTACTTCCAGAGCTCCATGATCGTAGGCCTCAGCTGCCTGAAGCTGAGCTCTCCCATGTCCACCTGTTCTATACAGTCGGGGTGGTCTCCCTGGTGGTGGTGGTGGTGGTAGGGCCTCAAAGCATCGTCCACCACCCATTGCTCAGCCAGCTCCTCTGCCTCTCCCAACAGCTCCCTACGAACCTCCATGGTTGAACATCTGCCTGGGAGGTCCCTCTACCACCTGCTGCTAATCTGCAAGACGATTCGGGCAGTCTCGAGCCATGTGACCCTGCACGCCACATGCGTAGCATTGTATGCTCCTCGTGTAGCTGGCTCTCCTTCGTGTGCCCCACTCAACAAAATATGCGTCCATAGATTTCCCATCTGATGTTCTGGCCAGCTTGGACCTCTACGTCACCAGTCTACTGCAAGCTGTAGAAGACTCCGCTATGGGTCGTCCTGTGGAGGGTCCTGCCGCTGGTGACTGCTCGGCGAGAAAAATCTCCACTAGAAGGGCTCTCTCCAAAACCCATTCCTGCATCGGAATGTTGAGGGAGATCATCGAAGCCCTGATCTCATGCCTTAGTCCATGTTCGAATGTCCGGGCCGGGAAGAATGGGTCACATACCATATCTGTGGAGTAGCACGAGGGATCAGTAAACCTCACCGAGTACGGGGCCACGGTCATGCTGCCCTATCATAGATGTAGTAAGTCATGAATGCACACCCCACGGAGGGTGGATGGGACGAACTCTAAGTGGAAGAGGCTCTCAATGTCTGTACAAATGAGTGATGCCTCGTTGTGCACCTAGAGCATCAGGATACACCATCTGCCGGTTGCTGCGTGCAGGAGACTCGCTGCAAGGATCACCATGAGGTCAGCTGGTGTCCCCACTAATATGAAAACTCGAACAACAGCCTCTATCCAATCCTTTTCTATATGAGGGACCGTCTCCCCATGGAACCAGGGTGGTCTCTGACGTTGGAACTCGTGCAGTGCACTAATGCAACGTGCAATCTCAACGGCTGGGGCTGGTGGAATCGGTGGCTCAGTGGGTAGAGCTACCACTGGTGCCTTTGCGGAAAAAGGGCCCGGCACCGAGGCCTCATCGCTCGGTGGGTTGTCGCCTCGTACAAAGGTCTAAACCCTAGCTAGCTGCCCTCGTGGGACCATATTGAAAGAAATAGGTGCGCCACAGTCAAAATAGTATACCTGGTGAGCTGACACAAAGTAATCACAAAGAAAACTTTTGAAACACACACGCAATCAGGGTTTTCGTGTACTGAGTTGGAAGTCAGAAGTCATGGTCCTGGTGTATGGATACGTCAGCTACCGCACCAACACTGGACTCCCTAGACTGATAACCACACTCAATACCCTTAACAATATTGCTTCACATAGAAGAAATATCAGAGTTCGGAGTTCTGTGGTAAAACCGAAATCCTCTGATACCAATTCGTCACGACCCGTCCTCGGGGCCCATGTCGTGACTACACTAAGCCCACCTTCCATAGGCCAGGGGTTGGCGACTAGAACCAAGGGGTAAATACCAAAAAGAAAGGGAAGGAATTGACTTTATAAAAGTAACAAACACTACAAAGTATAAACGGAAGCAACACTAAAAACAAAAGAAAGTGATGAAAGGTAAATGGTCCAGTATACAAACCCAACTGAAAAGTAGAACTACAACTCAAAGTAAAGTAACACTCAAATAAAAATAGTGGAAATGTGACAAGCCACTCCTGGATCATCTTCTGTTTTCCTTCCTTAAGGGTAGGTATAGATATGCTCCTCTGCACTCCACGTCCTTCCGTCTCCTTCGGGTACCGACTCGTAGTGAATTCCACCTCCGGGCACCATCTCGACATGATATCCACCTCCGGGCACCGAATCGTCATGAGATCCTCCTCCATGTACCATCCAGCTCTACAAGCCTTAACCTTGATTAGTGATGTCCGCTATCTGCAACCAACACAGCGTAGTGTGGGCGAAGCCCGTGCAGGGGTGAGTATGTGATACTCAGTAGGGACTGCGAGACCCCCGAAGGTCTCCCAGAATCCACAAAGGAAATATACAATCATGAAGTAACAACAAACTCTACTTTGGTATATGAAAATTCATATACATAAGTTATCAATTCCAGTTCGGCTCCTACATAGAGGCCCAAGTTCGATCTCGTCCACATAGGATAGTACAACCCAAATCCACAAATTAAAGCACAACCCAATCCACATAGGAAAGAAAGTCAATCATATTGAAGATATTGATTGAAATTCAAGACTCAGCTCACACAGGAATACATAATTTGTAATTCAAAAGGAGATGATCAGATGTAGTTACTGATTCATCTAGCTGGGACCCACGTAGGATACTTGACCAGCTAAGCTATCAGACTCACATCGGATATTAGTCCAGCTACTATGTCAGACCCACGTATGATACAACAATAGAGGAAAATACTGTCGGACCCACGTAGGATAAAACTACAGTAGTCGTCACCGCCGAACCCACAGAGGACTCCAGTACGAATGTCTTCACCGTCAAACCAATGAAGGATTACAATACGGTTGTCTTTGTCCTCAAACCCATAGAGGATTCTAGTACGAAAGTCGCCATCGAACCCACAGAGGATTCCAGTATGGTTTTCACCATCCTCAAACCCACAGAGGATTCCAGTTTGAATGTATTCACCGTCGAACCCACGGAGGATTCCAGTACGAAAGTCTTCACTGTCGAACCCATGGAGGATTTCTGTATGGTTTTCATCGTCGTCGAACCCACAGAGGATTCCAGTACAAAAGTCTTCACCGTCAAACCCACAAAGGATTTCAGTACGGTTATCATCGTCGTCAAACCCACAGAGGATTCCAGTACGAAAGTCTTCATCGTCGAACCCACGGAGGATTTCTATACAGTTGTCATCGTCATTGAACCCACGGAGGATTCAAGTACGAAATCCTTCACCGTCAAACCCATGGAGGATTTCTGTATGGTTTTCATCGTTGCCGAAGCCATGGAGGATTTCAGTGCAGTCGTCGTCGTGGCTGAAACCACGGAGGATTTCGGTGCAGTCGTCATCACTGTCGTAGTCGTAGCCAGCTCTAGGGTTCCCGTACACAACATGCTCGTTTACGGGAGGGTCCGCTCCACGAGCCAAGGGGGGGGGGGGGGGAGATACATCAACTGACACGTAGTCTAGAGTTGGTGTATCCCAATGTTCCTTCTGGTCATTAGGAACTCGACGCAACAGACGACACGTCAATCGGACGCCCGATCTGAGAGTTATTGGCTTTTTCGTTCCAGGGGCCCGGTTGGGTTTTATGTCAAACCCAACCCGACCGTACTCCAAAAACGTCCAAACCTCAAGCGGAGTACGCCAAAAGGTCTGTCTCACAAAGAGGAATCCAACAAAGTCGACGACACATCAATCAGACGTCCGAAGCTAAGGTTATAAGCATTTATGCTATGAGGGCCCAATTGGTTTCGTGTTCGAACCAACCCGGTCATACCCCAAGATCTCTAAAACCTTGAGTGTAATATACCGAAACGAACGTCTCAATCCAAGTATCACATCTCAACTGAGGGTGCATCAATCAGAGGTCCATAGCCAATGTTATGGGAAAAAGACCAAAAGTGGTCTGAAAATGGGGGTCTGGACCCGTTCCTACCCAGCCCAACCCCCCCTGGGTCGGCACGAACTGGGTCGACCCGACCTGGGTCCGGGTCCGAACCGGTGGGGCGCGGCCCTGTCCGGTCCGCGCAACCCGGCACGGCCCGGTCGGGTGGCACGCTGGCTAGGCCAGCGGCCGAGCATTGGGGGATGCGGTTCCCCCCTCCCTTTGCGCTCCGCAGACGCGGCGGGTGCCGCGTCCGCCTCAGGATCCCATGCGGCTGCGAGATCCCGTTCGCCTGCCGCCATGACTGAAGTCGCGGCGGTTCCTCCTAGCGGCGTGCCGGGATGCCGCCGCCTCCGGGCTGCTGGCCGTTGCCGGCCACCGGTGTCACCGTTCCAGCGACCCGCACCGCTGGTGATGTCTGCGGGCCACCGAAGTCATTCCAGTGGTGTTTGTTTCTCTCATCTGTTTCTGGGGTCATCTCGGGACCCGTAGATTACTGTGATAGCATCCAATCGCTCAACGGTATCGTTCCATCATCGCCCAAAGTTCCGCGCATCAAGAACATAGAAACGTTGGGTTCAGACTTGTTCATTGGTCTGCACCCACCACGTTAGTTGTTCAAACAACTTCGAACAATTTCAGAACAATTATTCACATGTCTAGGATGTAATCTACATAAAGTAAAATTAATCAAAAACCCCCTACCTCGAAGAAGTTGTCGAGAGAGGATGGTCGCGGGAAAAGACATCGCGGAAGTCAGCGTCGCAGAAGAGGATCATGGGCGTCGCGATACACAGCGTCACAGAGAAGACGATCATCAGCGTCACATAGTCGATCTCCGAGGAACTATAATTCTTCTTCGTCTTTCGTCGGAGGCCGGTGTTCTTCTTCATTCTTCGCGTTCTCCAACGATGAAGATGAAGATTTGGAGGCTTGAGCAATTCCTCTCCAAACCTTCTCGCACAACGAAATAATATCCGAAGAAATAAGACTGTGTATTATTTTTATTAACACACACAAGCCATCATTAAATTCTAAATTCAAAATAATTCACGACTTAATTACATTGAATAACTTAATCAATTAATTATTAAGAGAGTTGACTTGCAATAAGTGGGGGTGCTGGTGTGTTTCTCAAATAACGGGGGTTTTCCAACTTAATGGGAGGCTTTGAAGAAGTTGAAAAGGTGGGGCTCATGTGGGTCCCACCTCACTAATTTCCCATCAAGAGGGGTTAGGATTTAGTGGGTCCCACCTCAAATTCCATACGTAGGTTTAATCTACTTAGAAAATAAAATAAAAATTGTTGCACAAATTTTATTTTATTCATTTGTTAACCCATTATTTTTAATAACCATACCCGAGAAAACACAACTCCAAAAAAGGTTTTCCTAAGCAATTACCGGTGCTACGGTTTCATCAGTGCATTCATATTTCGATTCCGAGCACCAATTCAAAAGTTAGGAAAACCAGCTTGTTCATTCACTGAACATACCCAAGCTAAACTTTGAAAACTGATTTCGTGCACACCGGGCCTCAGAATCAGGTGCCGTCAGAAACTGCGTACTCTTAAAATTAGAAAGAAAATTTAAAAAAAAATCCCTTGAAATTTATGGGTCTTTACATTTCAACCCACGATAACATGAAAAAAAAAATTATGAATTGGAAAATGATGCTCTAGAAGAAGAGAGAGATCACCATTGTGATTCCAACGCAATCGACGGTGGTCGATTCAGAGGATGGAAGGAGGCTCGGGGGATCTTCAAAGATCCATGGATTTTCAGTGCTCTCGGATGAACAAAACCTAGAAGTAGTGGTTTCTATTCATCAGATGCGACCCCGGTGTGTTTAATGAAAAAAAAGAAAGTAAACGGCATGTACTTTTGGAGTACACGGGGTGTAATCTCCTTTTCAGTACTCCACTTTTAGCGGCCTTTGAACACCCCCACATGGCTGTGTGCGTGGTCGCTGCACGTCCAGCACCCGGCTGCCTGCGGAAAAGAAGTACACGACGCGTACTTTGAAAATTTTCAGAATTTCCTCTTTTTCTCAAAAACTACATGAAAAGGAAAAACATACCTGAAAAGAAGATCTGGGTTCTTACAGTGTGGTCAAGGGACACATAGAGCCTTATTGTCTTTTATTATTTTATGAAATTTATATAGGTGAACAACATAGTTTGATATCAATAGCAGATATAGGTTTAGTTTTTGAATTTACATTTATGTTGGAATGTTGTATTTTTTTGCCTCCATTTAATCTATTTAATATTTTAGATGATGTTTGGTTTATTTCCATATGAATGTGCAAAATATTATGGAGGTAAAGTCTCCCCAAGGTACCTTCATATACCCCCACTGCTAATTGGAAACGTTTATTATATGGGGAGGCACAAATGAGGTCCAATGACTACTCCCCAATTCTTGGCACCATTTAGTGGTTTGGACCCCAGGGTGGATGTTACAAAATGGTATTAGAGAAAATATGTGATCAATATCATATATTTTATAATAGTATTATTTTTTTCATGCATTTTGGGGTGACATTAGACTTGTAACCTAATATTGTATCAAATATTTTGATGGATATCAGACTGGTACATTGTGAACATCTTCCCAAAAATAAATTTTGGTTACCACTATCATTGTGTTGATTTTATTGGTTTTTATGATATAGGTTTCTTATTTAATTGAGCATGAATCAGATGGATTTTTTAAATTTATAAATTATTGGTTCTTATATCTTGTCCCATTGGAAAGAGGATGGTCTTCATGCTTCATGTTTATCATTTTTGATTCAAATTACATACACATTATGGTGTATGATTGATATTTCCGAAGAGCAGTTTTATATTTTTAAATAGAAAACAATAACTTATATGTTTTTTTTACATTTAACATGAAAACCTCATTATACCTAGTTACACAACATTACATTTTCATTCTGATGAAAGGACATGTTGATATATAGTGAAGTAATCCTCAATGTAAACAATGAAGTTCCTTAGCATAATGGATTCATAGTGACCCTAGTATCCCCATACATAAATTTGATTCACTAAGATGAACCCCTTGGGGTTATTGATAAAATGGATTCAGATATTTTATATTATTGTGACAACCAATATGGTATTTTCTCATATTTCATCTTGGTAGAACTCAACATAAATGAATCATCTCTATATGGTATACTTTACATGGATCCTTATAATGGTATAGTATTGTTTGTATATACCTTGATGAGATTATGATCCTTGATGGAATGGTTTTTGAAAGTGGAGTCTTTTTTAGGATCATCATGAGATTCTATTTCTCTAGTGGGTAATATCTTATGTAAATGACTGGTGATAATTAGTTCCCTAGTAATTGATGTTTGGAATGTGTTTTATGTGTTTATATTTGTGGATGAGGTTGTGATCATTATGGTTTATTCTCGTATAAAAATTCATTATGAGGATGGGTGGACATTTGTAGCCCAATAACTTGGTATGTGATTCCTGAGATGTATACTGCTATGAATGAGACCCTCGAATGAGTGGTTTGAAATGTGAATTATCACGTGGCATTGATATAGTAATAGAGTGGTGTTCCCTATGATAAATTTATTATATCAGATATTACATATGGGTTATAAAAGGGAGTCTAGTGCTTTGATATGTGGATTGAGATGTATGTGAGATGGGTATTATGGTTGAGATATAGTGAGTTTCCTTGAGATTTATGCACATGATTTTCTACTAGGTCTATGGTATATTCATGATTATTCATTGGATTTTCATGATGAATTAACATTTATTGTTAATTATTTAGTATAATGGATAAATTTTGTGTGATGCACTAATTGAGTGCCTACTCATTTTGACTCTGGATACACTTTTGGAAAAGTCCTGAGAGAATAGGTAGATGGTCAGTTTTTGGATATGAATCTGGATAGTGGTTGGTCATCTAATAGACCAGGACATGGGTGAAATAACTTTTTTTTTGAATAAGATCACTGAGGATTCTCCACAATATATGAGATTGACATGCATGTGAGTCAACTATTTATGTGAATGAGCCTAGGATGGTTGAGATATGCCTCATGGGACCATGATTTTAGTTATATGACCATGTTCTAAGGGAGAATACAATTTTTAGATTAGAATAACTTTGAGGTAGAGTGAACTATAGATGTTTTGTGCCATTTGGATTTTGAATAGATGAGTGATTGGATGGGATTCAAGAGGTGTTGATTTTGACAAAAGACTTACATACATGGAATCCAATAAGTTTGGTGACAATAAGGAGTGTCTCCTCTATGATATTATAAACACCATATATGGATGGTGTTATTATTGATAATATGAATGAGTAAATATTGGGAGAGGAAACACGGATGACATAATGGAAAATAGTGTGATAACACTATAGGAGTTTTATAAGGAAATCAATATGCTGGGGAAGGAAATATTGGTTATTGAAGTGTATTACCCCTATTATATAAAAAAACTTCAGTGATGTTTGAAAATGTTGATTCTATAAATTTATGAATGGGTAATAGTTGAAATTCATGTTCATACTTGGGTATGAGAGGGTATTTTAATTTAATTGATTAGTTGTTAGGATAATACTATGGTAGGATAAATGAAATGTCCATGGGAGTATATCCCATGTGATGAAAGTTTTATGCATGTGATAAGTACAGTAATTGGGTGTTTGATATGGATTTTGGGTTCTAGTGAATAAATAAACCCAACATTATCTAGTTCTAAGGTAGACACTAGATAAAGAGTTTTGTTGGGGTACAGGATAATGAAGGTTCATTATCATTAGGCTTAAAATGGTTTTCACATGATCTAAGGATGTTCTAGATTTATGGGTTACCAGTTCTCTCAATGATAGAATGGAAAAAAATTGTTTTTGAGGATCCCCAAATATATTTTAATAAAAAATTAAGTTCGCAATTCGGTGGGGGTGTTGGATGATTATATGATGCCATTAGTAATTAAGGCATTATAATCAAATGTTGTTGAATAATTTCAATATGTGAGACCAATCGTTTATGGGAATATTATTTCAGATGAGGTGTGATAGTGGTTTTTTAAATATTTGGGTATAGTAAGATCAAAATAACACCAATAACATCATTTCACTATTGATAAATCTTGTGGTTAAGAGATTTTAGTAGTGGGGAACACCATGGATTAGAATATTCTTATATGAGAAGAGTCCTATAGTGAAAAGATCCATGATCCTGGAGATGAATTTATTGATTACATAAAGGTGTCTTAGCCTATAAAATAATGGATGAGAGATCTTTTAGAGTTTTGATAGTGGTGACGAGAGGTTTCTTGGGTTTTGATGGTTAATTTAAATCATTTTTTAAGTTTCATAGAAAAATTTCTTCTAGAATTATATGTTATAAAGTGATGAGTTAGTGATGAATTAATGATAAGTAATGGTCATGATATATGATTTCATGTTTGATACGCCTTCTTGGGGATGAGAAGTGTTTTTGGGGGGAGGTTATAAAGAACCATGTTCTTTGGGTTTTAAAATTCTAAAGGAATTTGATTTTTTACCATATTGATGGTATTTATGATTTCAATTTTGATTAGAATTACATGTGTTGTAATGTCTTAAAAATATGTTTATGGACATGGTTTGACACCCGGTTAATGAAATAGGTGCTAGAGAAAGCAATAGAGTGGGGATTTAAGATCAGGATTCTGGAGTTCATTATCCTACAACCATTAATGGTGTGAATGTTTTTTCACACCATGAGTTGAGAAGGATTATGGGTTAGTAACTCTACCCTAAAAACTCATTGTGTGAACCATTATAACACCCAAAGATTTCATAGTACATTATTTCTTCAATGTAATTCAATAACTTTCACTACACACAACACTGAGTTAAAGCGCACCATGACTTACCAAACTAGATGTTCAAAAGCGGTTATGAATAATATTAACAGAATTTTGAATTTTATATAATTCTTATAATTTTAGAATCAATATTATGAGTTTCTTAGACATAATATAAGAACAAATTCATTTTTTCAGATAAAAGAAGATTTTTTTTAAATGTTATTTTACAGCCTTTTAAAGGAAAACCCTTTTTAAATCCAATATTTGAAACATTAATATATTAAATTTTACAAAATAAACTTATTCTTTAGAATCGGGACCTAAAAATTTAGTTTTCATAATTTTTTGGATTTTTCCTGATAACTTTCATATTTGGGTGAATAGTGAAAAATACTAAATTTTAACTGAAAACAACTGTTTTAATCAAAATAATTTATACTGTTCAACAATACATTTGAACTGTTTGGAAGTATAATTAAATTATATTTTTACCATTTAATATAATGTTGGTCATTAGATATAATTTTACTTGGAAATTAAACATAAACAAGTGTCAATCTTTTGGAAGTTATTATTTCTTAAAAATACACTTTTTGGTTTTGACAACGGGAATTAAATTAAAATTAATAAATGAAATTTATATGTTTTGAATTTGGTAAAATGGACTTCATTTTTGAATTCATAATACCAAAATAATCATAGGGTGAATTTTTTGTATGTTTTTGAAAACTTTCAATTTTTGATGAATTGTGAATAACACTAGGTTATTGATTAAAACTGACTTTTTATTTGAATAATTAGTTATTTTATTTTAATTTATTTTAAGTAAAAATAGATACATAATACATATATAAGTTCAATGTAATTCATTGGAGTCATTTTATAATAAGTTTAGATATATAAAATTTTATCGAACTATTTATCGTCTTTTACCACCTCTTAAAAGCATTTGAAAATTTACAAAAAACATAATTTTACCGCTTCTGTGAGTTGAATTTCAAAAATCTGAGAGACACGGTTGATATTAGTAAGTAAAATGTTTTTCAATAAGATGAAAATAATTTTTGTGAATAGTAACTTTTTTACTTTTATTTACAGTGGTTAAAAGTAAATAGGGTAATTAAGGGTAAAAATCATATTATTATTACCCTAACACATGTCCAAATTATATTGGATAAGTTTAATTTGACCAAAAACAACCTTAAGAATAAAATATGATCCTTTAGGTCCACTTGGATTAGATTAGGACTTTTATTATTATTTAATTCAAATAAGAGTTAAAAGTGTTAAATTCAATGTTTAATAACTAAAACATTTTTAATATTGGGTTATACATAAGATAAATTTAACGATTATTTTTCATTAAAAATATAATTATATTTTCCACATAATGGTATTTTGTTTATAATTTTTAGACATTAAAAAATTAAATTTATTTATGACACAATGATGATGCAGTAATTAACTAATTAATGAAATATTAAAACAATTGATATTAAAAATATTCAAATAAATGTACTTTGAGACTTTTTATGAATTCCAATAATTTTATTGGTTAATATGACATGTTAGGTTTAGTTACATGAATTTATTATGAAGTAATAATGTTTTTATAAATGTAGAAAAAACAAAATACCAAATAGTGTGAAAATTGACATAAAATAGTTTTGAAAACAAATATTAAATTATTAATTGATATTATATTCTTAAAAATATAAAGATCAGCCAAAAGGATTATATAATGATATTTTCATCATTAATGAACCACTTGTGGTTCCCTTGAATGTTTATAGTAATTATATTAACCATATAATATAAAAATACAAAGAGACATGGTAAATGTCAAACTATTTAACTAAGAGTTAAATTTAAAAGATAACGTTAATATAGTGACCCAAACATATCTAAAATCTATTAATTCAGTGGGTTTAGATCCTTCCCCACCTTATCATTTAAAGAAATCATTTTGAGCCATTATAAACCGAAAATTATTTTATTATAAAATAATATTTCTATCTTTTCCTAAGGTGATCCTCACCCGTCTTATAAAAGGGCACTCCCCCTTCTCTTTAATTCACACCTTCAAAGCCATTTGGATCAGTCAATACCTGACCAAATACCCTATAAACTGTCTTGCCTTCATTATATAGGCTATCCTTTATTCAGAAATCCATCTTAAGTAGCCCTTTTGATCAAATCAAAAGGAAGAACCCGAAGCAAAGGTAAATATTTCATCACCTCTTTCAAGTTTCATTCTTCTTCCACTTCCTATTTCATTGTTGTTTCCATTATAAAATAATAAATCTAGTATATTATATATACTATGATGTTATTATAAATATGGTACATCCATATTCATTATTCTATCCATCCTTTGAATTACATGTCACCATATGTGCTTATATACGGCTTATTGTCTCCACGTCGTGGTGTAATTGTTATTCAATACATTATTATTTCGATTGGTATAATAATGATGTGTAATTGATGTAAATAATAAATATAACATGATAATGATTATTTTTATATGATATAACATCCAATTATATGTTATTATAATATCAACAGAATGATATTGTCACTCGTCCGTACGTACAGATTACTGTCTCCACGAACGCGATGAGATTCATTCCCCATCATATCCATTCAAGACTAATTTTCATTATATTATTAGAAATAATGTTTAATAACATTATATAATTCTGAATATTAATATGATATGTTTTATCCATAAAAAACATTACTTAAGAAACAAATCATATAAAGGAAAAACGAAGCATTTAACACCTAAAATGATGATAATACTAAGATATTATTAACAATGTAATGTTAAAAGATCATATATGATATCATATTAATGTATATGATTCTTGTATAATTTAATAAAAATTATGTCACCATTATACAACATGTTAATCTACCCTTGACCAAGGAAAAGTAGAAGGTAAGGGTTAATTTCACAATCTTTTCATTATCCAAGGTTTTTTATATGTAATTATCTACTGGCACATCGTTATCAACCACATCCATGCTTCTTAAAAATGTATTTCAAAAAATTATTAATATTTTATATAGTATGGGTTAATGTCATTTATACCCTTTTTTGAATTTTATAAGATGTTTATAATGTAATCTTTTCATCATTTTCCAAACAAGATACTTTATGAACTTTTCAACAAAATTAATGTAAGAATTTTTTTTAACATATACGGAGGGTGCAGCTATTTTCTTCCATTTTAACATCTTTGAAGTTTCCCTTTCAATCTTATAAGAATATTTTTAAATATAAATATTTTATTCTATAATTACGTGACTTTTAAATTATATCAAAATAGAAATAGATATTTTCTAAAAATGTTTTCATTTAATCTATGTCAACATCCTTTTTTTGATTTTATGTTTGTTTGATGTTGATTTATTATGATACGAAACATCCATATTGTATTAAAGGTTTTGTGATATGTTTGACTTTGTATGTGTTATTTCATAGAATTCATTTTTTATGGATGAAGTATTGACATTCTATAAGCCAGTTTTAATACGAATGTTTATGTTGTGTTTAAACCTTTTCATTGGAGGAATGTGTTGGACTTAGTAAGTGACCGGTGGAGCCCATTCTAGCTCTTCGATGCATCAGTAGGTATCATGAGACAAACTAGTGTGCTGGGAAAAGGCCTTGACAAAATATTATTTTGTGTCTTGACAGAAGGCCATGACTATGTGGTTATGAAAGTCTAGCATTATGCATTCTATCATTATGAAAGTTGTTATTGATATTGCATGTGATTATTCGACTAGTAGCATATCCATGTGTGTAAGTAAATGGAATTAATTTGATTTATATTTTTCATATTATGATGAATTTTATGTTGAAAAGGATTTTGTTTTAATTCTATACAATTACTTATATGTTTATGATTATTTATGAAAGTTTTCACTATATTTTTATCTTTATTGATCATCTGAGCTCACCCCTTTCTATGTTTTATTTTTTCCCAGAATGAGAAGAAGTATATTACGACTAACCTGCAGGGATATTCTATGGGATCTTGGTGTTGTATATGGAAACAATGGTGTTGTAGTTTTACATTTTAGGATGTAATGTAAACATTATGAATGTATCATGTACTTCCAAGACCACTAAACTAATCGGTCTTTCAAGACTTGATATTTTGTGATCATGCCAATGTTATGTAATAATGCACCGACTCTAAGTAACTAGGGTCGGGGTGTTACATTTGGTATTAGAGGAAGTTTAGTAAAAACCTTGAATACTAGATTTAGATCAACTCTTATTAGAACACATAGCCCTAAGATAGACTTTGAGGATTAGTATAAAAGAACTTCCTAGACTTTTTTTATTGTAGATATTTTGTGAGTTTTACAAGAAATACATCCATGTATGGATACGAGCAGGTAGAGGCAGCTCTAGCATAGATGAACCTAGGGGTAAAACATGAAAACAACACTTTTAGCTAGACTCAAATTGGAACTATTGCACAAAAATAAGCCTTGTTGTACTCTTGGTTATGACACTACTGGGGGATATGCTTAGGATAATTCTAATTTTCGTTACAAATCATTATGAAGGATTTATGAGTATATACTTCCTCAAGGAAAACATTTTTTATGATTGTAGATTATATCCATAAACTTCTCAATTTATGTTAAATATTTTACAAGTTTATAATTAAATATTTATATTCATAAACTAATCTAGTTTATGCCATTGTTTAGAAATAGCGCCTAATATATGGAATGAGACCTCCAGTAAAATGCATGATCCAAAGAGTAAGAAGGATAATATCTTTCATGTTGTTATGCCAACATTTAGAAATAAAATATCTCCCACATATTATAATAATATTAAGAAATAGTATCATGTGTTAATAAGATAAGTAATCAATTTTCTGAGTCCTATGGCTTTGAAGGGAAGCCAGAGAATAAAAATATGGTAGAGAGAAATATGGATAAAATGAATAAGGAAAAAATGGATTTTCCCATATGTAAAAGCTATGGAAAGAATCACCTTGGTAAATTCTTGAAGGGAATGAGAGTTTGTTATAAGTGTTGAGGAAAAGGAAACCAAGTACATGATTATAAGGGTGAGATAAAAATTTTAAATTTAAAAAGCTTCACCTACAAAGAGTTGGGACACTACACAAAACAATGTCCAAATCATCAGAGTATACCCCAAATGTTGCTTTTGGATAATAATCAAGTAATGATACTACCAAAGATGAAGAGGAATGATTAAGAGTTCTTGTGTTGTTATGAAAGTATTGTTTCATTTGAGTATTATATTAATGATTTATATGTTATAAAAATTATAGTGTATATAAGGATTGTGTATTTGGGGTTCAGCTTGGTGATAAGCACCCCTTAATCCTACATGAAAAATTGGGGTTCAAAACCCATTGGATGTAGGTACTGTAGTAGTACTATAGCGTACCGTAGTAGTGGTCTCACTATAGCAGCATGGGTACTATAGTAGTACTATTCATAGAAAGGGCTTTAGGCCAAAAAATTCGGCTTACGGGCCATGTAATGGGCTAAATTCCCACAGGGCCTTTGGGCTATGTAATGGTTCTCCCTCTACCTAGTTAAAGAGGTATTTGCTTTCCTTTAATCATAAATGAGGTTTCAACCTCAACTTTTTAAAAAAAGATTATATAAGGATTGTACAACAATACTATTTCATTAATGACTTGGGATTATTAGAACCATGAAAAGTGACTCAATGGAAAGTTAAAATTATAAGAAAATACATGGTTGAAGGAAAGACAAAACATTAATATGGTCCTGATACTGAGGTATTGATTTTCGAATAAGACATGATTGATTTGGATAAATTATATTGGATATTATTTACTACCTTGGAACTGATTAATTGTTTGTTTATTTCTCCATTGTTCAAGTATTCAAAATTTTTGGATATGAGGAATATATCTAGTGTTCTGTAAGGAATAAGGGAGCATGTATTTAATCAATAAGGTTTTACGGTAATTCAGGGTGTTATCATCTTTTAAAAGAATACATGATGAGGTATTCACATGTTATTAAGTGGCAAAAAGGATCTTAATTGTGATTTACATATTTATAAATTTTTTATTTTGAGTTTGGAAAGAAGTATATTGGATAAGTCTAAAGGCTGGAATGGATTATGATTGACATTGAATTCTTTTGTTAAGGTAAAATCGTTTCTTATGATAGTTTTTTTTATAAAAGGACAACCTGAAGGTCGGGCGACAACCAGTCGCGTCCGGTAAGGTTGTGAGACTTGAACCCACAACTTAAGGTCGATAAGGGTGAATCACCTACCATTGGCCTACGTGATGTACATGATTGTATAATTTTGTTTTTTTAAGGTCTTATAGATGAATTATAAATTCATTTTTTTGGAACCATATATGATTAGGATAAATAGAGTATTTTTTATGTTCTATTATCTTTTATAGTGAAATATGAGTTTGGGGTAGAAATTAGTTAAAGGATGGAACAGTACATGTCAAGTATATTTTTTCCTCTTATTATATTAAGAAATTAATTCTTCAACATTATTTATGGGATCTTCAAACAAAAAATGTGTTAATCTAATATCATATGTTTTGTTGAACAGATAATTTTCTAAATCATCATAGATTGATGGCTTTGAGGCCCTTAATTTTACACTTGTTTGTGATTGATGACCTCAATCACTCCCAATAAATATTTATGTTTTTCCTCCAATTATGTGTCTCTAATTTCCACCAATGTCCTCCTAATAGAGATCATAATTTCATGGTGACTATTTCATTTCCCTTTCACTCTTATTAGGACTAAACTTTATTAACCCAATTTTCGATGTGGGTTCCCACAATGGTATTTTTCTAATTTTAACCATTTATTTTCAAAAATAATTTTCACATTTTGAGGACACAATTTATTGAAGGAGTGGAGAATGTAACACCCCAAGATTTCATAGTACGTTATTTCTTCAATGTAATTCAATAACTTGCAGTACATGCAACACTGAGTTCAAGCGCACCATGACTTACCAAACTAGTCATTCAAAAGCGGTTATGAATAGTATTAACAGTGTTTTGAATTTAATATAATACTTATAAGTTCAATATCCATATTATGAGTTTATTAGACATTATATAATAAAAAATTCATTTTTTAGATAAAAGAAGTATATTTTTTAAAATGCAATTTTACCGCCTTTTAATAGAAAACCCTTTCTAAATCCAATATTTGAAACTATTATATATTAAATATGATAAAATAAATTTTTTCATTAGAATTGAGACATAAAATTTTAATTTTGATAAATTTTTTGTGTTTTTCTGATAACTTTCATTTTTGGGTGAATAGTGAAAAATTCTAAATTTTTACTGAAAAAAAGTTTTTTAATAAAAATAATTTACAGTGGTAAACTATAAATTTGAATGTTTTTGAAATATAATTAATTGATATTTTTACCATTTAATCCAATGTTGTTCATTGGAAGTAATTTCACTTTGAAATTGGACATAAACAATTGTCAATCTTTTGGTGGTTATTATTATTAAAAATATTCCATTTGGTTTTGACAATAGAAATTAATTTTAGATAAATAAATACAATGTATATGTTTTGAATTTTGTAAAATAGGCTTAATTTTTGAATTCGTAATATCAAAATAATATTAGGGTGAATTTTTGTTATGTTTCTGAAAACATTCAATTTTTGATGAATAGTGAAAAACACTACGTTATTGATTAAAATAGACTTTTTATTTAAATAATTAGTTATTTTAATTTAATTTATTTTATGTCAAAATAGATTCATAATAAATATATATGTTCAACGTAATTCATTGGATTCATTTTTTAATAACTTTAGATATATAAAATTTTATCGAACTATTTACCGTCTTTTACCCACCTCTTAGGAGCATTTGCAAATTTACATTAAACTTAATTTTACCGCTTTTGTGAGTTTAATTTAAAAAAACCAAGAGAAACGGCTCATATTAGTATATTTTATGTGGTTCAATAAGATAAAAGTAATTTTTGGTGAATAGTAACTTTTAACTTTTATTTACCATGGTTAAAATTAAATATGGTAATTAAGGGTAAAATGATATTATTATTAACCTAAAACATGACCTAATTCTATTGGATAAGTGTAATTCGACCAAAAAATTATTTAGGAATAAAATATGATCCTTTAGGTCCACTTTGATTAGATTAAGGCATTTATTATTATTTAATTCAAAGAGGAGTTCAAAGTGTAAAATTCAAAGTTAAATAACTGAAACATTTTTAAAATAGGGTTATACATAAGATAAATTCCACTATAAATATTCATTAGAAATAAATAAAATACCTCCTACATAATGGTATTTTATTTATAATTTTTAGACATTAAAAAATTAAATTTATTTATGACACAATGATGATGCAGTAATTGCCTACTTAATGAAATATTAAAATAATTGATATTAAAAATATCCAAATAAATGTAATTTCAGACTTTTTGTGAATAAAATAAATTATACAGGTTAATATGACATGTTCAGGTTTGTTATATGCATTTTGTTTGAAGTAATAATTCTTTTATGAATTTTGCAAAAACAAAATACCAAATAGTGTCAAAATTGGAAAAAAGGGTTTTTAAAATAAATATTAAATTATTAACTATTATTCTATTCCTAAAAATCTAAGTATCAGACAAAAAACTTATATAATGATATTTTTATCACTAATTAACCACTTGGGGTTCTCTTTGAAGTTTATAGTAATTATATTAACCATATAATATAAAAACACAAAGAGAAATGTTAAATGTCAAACTATTTAACTAAGAGTTAAATCTAAAAGATAAAGTTAATATAGTGACACAAACCTATCTAAAATCTATTGGTTGAGTGGTTTTCAACCCATCACCACCTTAGCATTTAAATAATTCATTTTTGAGACATTAGAAACTGAAAATTATTTTATTATAAAATAATATTTATAACTTTTCCTAAGATGCCCCTCACCCGTCTTATAAAAGGGAACTCTCCCTTATCTTTAATTCACACATTCAAAGCCATTTGGCTCGGCAAAAAACTTCCCAAATACCCTCTCATATGTCCTCCCTTCATCCTAGAGTCCTTCCTTTATTCATAAATCCAACTTATGGAGCACTTTTGATCAAATCAAAAGGAAGAACCCGAAGAAGTGGTAAATATTTCATCCCCTCTTTCAAATTCTTTTCTTCTTCCACTCACTATTTCATTGTTTTTTACATTCTAAAATAATAAATCCAGTATCTTCTATATACTTTGATTTTATTAAAAATTTGTTACATCAAGATTCATTATTCTATCCATCCTTTGAGTGTCATATCACCATACGTGCGTACGTACGGTTACCGTCTCCACGTCGTGGTGTAATTGTTATTCAATACATTATTATTTGGATGGGTATAATAATGATGTGTAATTGTTTTAAATAATAAATATAACATGATAATTATTCTTTAAATAAGATATAACATCCAATTATATATTATTTTAATAACAAAATAATGATATTTTCACTCGTGTGTATGTACGGATTACCTTCTCCATGAACGCGATGAGATTCATTCCCCATCATATCCATTCAAGAATAATTTTCATTAGATGATTAAAAATAATGTTTAAAGACCTGATATCATTATGAATATTAATATGATACATCCTATCCATAACAAACATTACTCACGTAACAAATCGTATAAAGTAAATGAATCAGTTAACACCCAAAACGACGATAATACTAAAATATTATTAAAAAATAAATGTTAAATGATCATATATTATATCATATTAATTTATATGATTATTTTATAATTTAATAACAATTATTTCACCATTATACAGGTGTTTAATCTATATTTGACCAAGGAAAAATACAAGTTAAGGATTAATTTCAATCTCTTCATTTTCTGAGGTTGTTTATATGCAATTATCTACAGGGACATTGTTATCATCCACATCCATGTTTCTTAAAATTGTATTTCAAAAAAATATTATTATTTTATAGACTATGGGTTAAAGTAATATATACCCAATTTTGACTTTTATATGATGTTTATAAAGTGTTATTTTGGTCGTTTTCCAAACAAGGTACTTTATGACCTTTTCGACAAAATTAAGGTAAGAATGTTTTTTTAACTTATGTGGCGGGTGTGACTATTTTATTCTATTATAACATCATTGAAGCTTCCATTAAAAGATTATAATAATATTTTCAAATAGAAATATTTTCTTCTATAATTACATGACTTTTAAATGATTTCAAAATAGAAAGATATATTTCTTTGAAAAGGTTTTGATTTCATCTATGTCAACATCCTTTGATTGATTTTAAGTTTTTTTGAAATTGATTTATTATGATACAAAACTTCCATATTGTATTGAAGGTTTTGTGATATGTTTGACTGTGGATGTTTTATTTCATACCATTAATTGTTTATGGATAAATTATTAACATTTTTTAGGCCAGTTTTAATAAGAATGATTCTGCTATGTTTAAATATTTTCATATGAGGAATGTGTTGGACTTAGTTAGTGATGGGTAGAACCCACTATAGCTCCTCGATGCATCGGTAGGTCTCATTAAACAAACTAGTGTCTTGGAACAAGGCCGTGAAAAATATTATTTTTTGTCTTGGCACAAGGCCATGACTATGTGGTTATGAATGTCTGGCATTATGAATCCTATCATTGTGAAAGTATTTATTGATATTGCATGTGATTATTAGACTAGAAGAATATCCATGTGAGTAAGTAAATGAAATTATTTTGATTTATATTTTCCATATTATGATGAATTTTATGTTGAAAAGGATTTTGTTTTAATTCTATAAACTGCCTTAAATGTTTTTGCTTATTTATGAATGTTTCCTCTATATTTTTATCCTTACTGATCATCAGAGCTCACCCCTTTCTATGTATTCTTTTTTCCCAGGATGCGGAGTAGTATATTACGACTAACCTGTAAGGATATTCTATGGTATCTTAGTGTTTTATATGGATAAAATGTTTTTGTAGTTTTACATTTTATGATTTAATGTAAACCTTATGAATGTATAATATAATTACAAGGCTACTAAACTAATCAGTCATTCAAGACTTGATCTTTTGTGATATTTCCAATGTTATGTAATAATGCATCGAATCTGAGTAACTAGAGTAGGGGAGTTATAGTTGGTATCAGAGGAAGTTTAGTACAAACCATGGAAAATAGATTTAGATAAAATCTGATTAGAGCACATATCTCTAAGATAGACTATGAGGATTAGTATAGAAGAACTTCCTAGACTTTTGGTATTGTAGATATTTTGTGAGTTTTCTAAGAAATACATCCATGTATGGATACGATCAGGTAGAGGCAGCTCTCTCATAGATGTACCTAGGGGTAACACCTGAAAACACCACTTTGAGCTAGACTCAAACCTGAAATGGTGCACGACAACGGGCCTTACAACACTCTTGGTTACGACACTCCTGGGGGTTTTGGTTAGGATAATTATCATTTTCTTTACAAACCATTATGAAGGGTTTATAAGTATATACTTCCTTTAGGAAAACATTTTTTATGATTATGTATTATATCCACAAACTACTCAATTTATGTTAAGTATTTTTCAAGTGTGGACTTATGTATTTCGATTCAAGAACTAATCTAGTTTATGCCATTGTTTAAAAACGATGCCTAATAGATGGAATGGTACCTCCATCAATATTCATTATCCAAAGAGTAAGAAGGATCATATCTTTCATGATGTTAAGACAACATTTAAAAAGGAAATAGTCTACCACATTTTATCATCATATGAAGAAATTGTATCATGTGTTAATAAGATAAGTAAAGAATTTTTGGAGTCCTATTTCGTTGAAGGGAAGGCAGAGAAGAAAAAGAAGGTAGAGAGAAAGATGGATAAAGGGAATTAGGGAAAAAAGGATTTTCCCATATGTGAAAACTGTGGAAATAATTACCTTGGTAAATGATTGAAGGGAATGAGAGTTTGTTATAAGTGTTGAGGAAAATGAAACCATGTACATGATTGTAAGGGTGAGAAAAAGTTTTTGAATGTACAGTGCTTCACCTACAAAGAGTTGGGACACTACACGAATCAATGTCCAAATCATCAGAGTATACTCCAAATGTTTCTATTGGATAATAATCAAGTTATGATACTACCAAATATAAAGAGGAATGATTAACAGTTCTTGTGTTGTAATTAAAGTATTGTTTCATTTGAGTATTGTATTAATGATTTACATGTTATAAGAATTATAGAGTATATAAGGATTATACTGCAGTACTATTTAATTAATGACTTGATATTAGTAGTACCATGAAAAGTGACTCAATGGAAAGTTAAACTTCTTAGAAAATACATGGTTGTAGGAAATAAAAAACTTTAATATGTTTCTGATACTGAGGTATTGATTTTGGAATAAGAGGTGATTGATTTGAATAAATTCTATTGGATATTATTGAATACCTCGAAACTGATTAATGGTTTGTTTATTTATTCATTGTTGGAGTATTAAAATTTTTTGGATATAAGGAATATGTCTAGTATTCTATAAGGAATAAGGGAGCATGAATTTAATCAATAAGGTTTTATGGTAATTCAGGGTGTTACCATCGTTTAAAATAATACATGATAATTGTATTCACAAGTTATTATGTAGAAAAAAGGACATTCATTGTGTTTTACTACTTTATAAATTTTCGATTGTGAGTTTGGAAAGAAGTATTTTGGATAAGTCTAAAGGTTGGAATGGATTGAGTTTTACATTGGATTATATTGTTATGGTAAAATCCTTTCTTATGATTGTTTTTTTTTTGATTTATTATAAAAGGAAAACCTGAAGGTTGGGTGACAACCAATCACGTTAGGCAAGGCTGCGAGACTTGAACCCACAACCGAAGGTTGATAAGGGTGCATCACCTACCACTCACCTGCGTGATGCCCTGTATTGTATAATGTTGTTTTTTAAAGGGTCTCATAGATTAATTATAACATCATTTTTTTGGAACCATATACGATTAGGATAAATAGAGTATTTTTTATGTTCTATTGTCTTTTATAGTGAAAATTAGTTTGTGGTAGAAATTAGTTAAAGGATGGAACACTACATGTTAGGTATATTTTTTTTCTCTTATTCTATGAAGAAATTAATTAATTATTTTTATTTCTAGGATCTTAAAACCAAAAATGTGTTAATCTAATATCTTATGTTTTTTTGAACTAATAATTTTTTAAATAATCATAGATTGATGGATTTGTGGCCCCCAATTTTACGCTTGTTTGTGATTGATGACCTCAATCACTCCCAATATATATTTATGTTTTTCCTCCAATTATGTGTTTCTAATTTCCACCAATGTTCTCCTAATCTAGACCATAATTTGGCGGTGACTATTTCATTTCCCTTTCCATCTTATTAAGAAAAAATTTTATTAACCAAATTTCCGACGTGGGTTCCCACAAAGGTATTTTTCAATTTTTTAACTTTTATTTTTGAAAAACAATTACAAATTTTGAGGACACAATTTATTGAAGGAGGGGAGAATGTAACACCCTAAGATTTCATAGTACGTTATTTCTTCAATGTAAATCAATAACTTTCACTACACACAACACTGAGTTCAAGTGCACCATGAATTACCGAACTAGTTGTTCAAAAGAGGTTATGAATAGTATTATCAGAATTTTGAATTTAATATAATCCTTTTAATTTTGGAATCCATATTATGAGTTTTATAGACATAATATAAGAACAAATTCATTTTTACATATAAAAGAAGCATTTTTTTAAATGATATTTTACTGCCTTTTAATGGAAAACAGTTTTTGAATCCAATATTGGAAACTTTAATATATTAAATTTGAAAAAATAAAATTTTCCTTTTGAATCGAGACATAAAAATATAGTTTTGATAAATTTTTTTGTTTTTCTGACAACTTTCATATTTGGGTGAATAGTGAAAAATACTAAATTTTAAATGAAAAAAAGTTTTTAAATAAAAATAATTTATAGTGTTAAAATATACATTTGAATGGTTTGGAAGTATAATTAAATTATATATTTACCATTTAATCCAATTGTGGTCATTGGAAGTAATTTCACTTTGAAATTGGACATAAACAACTGCCAATCCTTTGGTAGTTATTATTATTAAAAATACACTTTTTGGTTTTGACATCAAAAATTAATTTTAAATAAATAAATGTAATTTATATGTTTTGAATTTTGTAAAATAGGCTTCATTTTTGAATTCTTAATATCAAAATTATCTTAGGGTGAGTTTTTGTTATGTTTCTGAAAACATTCAATTTTTGATGAATAGTGAAAACACTGAGTTATTGATTAAAACAGACTTTTTTATTTAAATTATAATTTATTTTATTTTCATTTATTATGGGTAAAAATATATGCATAATACATATATATGTTCAACTTAATTTGTTGGATTCATTTTTTAATAATTTTAGGTATATAAAATTAGATCAAACTATTTACCGTCTTTTACCCACCTCCTAGGAGCATTTGCAAATTTACATAAAATTTAATTTTACCACTTCTGTGAGTTGAATTTATAAAATCTGAGAGACACGGTTCATATCTGTATATTAAATGTTGTTCAATAATATGAAAATAATTTTTGGTGAATAGTAACTTTTTACTTTTATTTACCATGATTAAAATTAAATATGGTAATTAAGGGTAAAATGATATTATTATTACCCAAACACATGTCCTAATTATATTGGATAAGTGTAATTCGACCAAAAACATCCTTAGTAATAAAATATTATCCTTTATATCCACATTGATTAGATTAGGACATTTATTATTATTTAATTCAAAGAGGAGTTAAAAGTGTAAAATTCAAAGTTAAATAACTGAAACATTTTTAATATAGGGTTATACATAAGATAAATTTAACTATAAATATTCATTGGAAATAAAATTAGATTTCCAACATAATTTTATTTTATTTATAATTTTTAGACATCAAAAAATTATATATATTTATGACACAATGATGATGCAGTAATAACCTCCTTAATGAAATATTAAAATAATTGATATTATAAATATTCAAATAAATGTAATTTTAGACTTTTTCTGAATTAAAATAATTTTACAGGTTAATATGGCATTTTAGGGTTGGTTAGATGAGTTTTTTTTGAAGTAATAATGCTTTTATGAATTTAGCAAAAACAAAATACCAAATTGTGTCAAAATTGACAGAAAAGGGTTTTAAAAACAAATATTTAATTATTAAATGATATTCTATTCATAAAAATATAAGGTTCAGAAAACACACTTATATAATGATATTTGTATCACTAATAAACCACTTGGTGTTCTCTTTGACGTTTATAGTAATTATATTAACCATATAATACAAAAACACAAAGAGACAGGGTAAATGTCAAACTATTTAACTAAGAGTTAAATCTAAAAGATAAAGTTAATATAGTGACCCAAACCTGTCTAAAATCTATTGTTTGAGTGGTTTTCGACCCATCCCAACCTTAGTCTTTAAATAATTCATTTTTCAGACATTATAAACCGAAAAGGATTTTATTATAAAATAATATTTCTAACTTTTCCTAAGGTTCCCCTCAATCGTCTTATAAAAGGGCACTCACCATTCTCTTTATTTCACACCTTAAAAGCCATTTGGATTGGACAAAACCTTCCCAAATACCCTTTAAATTGTCCTACCTTCATTCTATAGGACTTCCATTATTCATAAATACAACTTAAGGAGCCATTATGATCAAATCAAAAGGAAGAACCCAAAGAAGAGGTAAATATTTCATCACCTCTTTCAAATTCATTTCTTCTTCCACATCCTCTTTCTTTGTTGTTTCCATTGTAAAATAATAACTACAGTATCATATATATACTTTTATGTTATTATAAATATTTTACAGCCATATTCATTATTCTATCCATCCTTTGAGTGACAAGTCACCATACGTGCGTACGTATGACTTACCGTCTCCACGTCATGGTGTAATTGTTTTTCAATAAATTATTATTTGGATGGGTATAATAATGATGTGTAATTGATGTAAACAATATATATAACATGATAATTATTTTTTATATATGATATACCATCCAATTATATATTATTTTAATATCAAAATAATGATATTGTCACTCGTGCGTACGTACGGATTACCGTCTCCATGAACGCGATGAGATTCATTCCCCATCATATCCATTCAAGAATAATTTTCATTAGATGATTAAAAATAATATGTAAAAACCTGATATAATTTTGAATATGAATATGACACATCCTATCCATAACAAACATTACTTACTTAACATATCATATAAAAGAAAACAAATCAGTTAACACCTGAAATGACAATAATACTAAGATATTATTAACAAAGTAATGTTAAAAGATCATATATGATATCAAATGAATGTATATGATTCTTTTATAATTTAATAAAAATTATTTCACCATTATACAATAGGTCAATCTACCCTCGACCAAGGAAAATTACAAGTAAAGGGTTAATTTCAATCTCTTAATTTTCCGAGGTTGTTTATATGTAATTATCTACTGGGACATCGTTATCATCCACATCCATGTTTCTTAAAAATGTATTTCAAAAAAATATTACTATTTTATAGACTAAGTTTTAAAGTCATTTATACCCTTTTTTTACTTTTATAAGATGTTTATAAAGTGTTATTTCCGTCGTTTTCTAAACAAGGTACTTTATGACCTTTTCGACAAAATTAAGGTAAGAATGTTTTTTAACATATACTGCGTGTGCGGCTATCTTATTCCATTATAACATCTTTGAAGCTTCCCTTACCAGAGTATAAGAATATTTTCAAATATAAATATTTTCTTCTATAATTACATGACATTATAATGATTTCAAAATAGAAAGAGGTATTTCTCTAAAAAGTTTTTGATTTCATCTATGTCAACATCCTTTGATTGATTTTATGTTTGTTTGAAATTGATTTATTATGATACAAAACTTCCATATTGTATTGATATTTTTGTGATATTTTTTACTATGGATGTGTTATTTCATACCATTCATTATTTATGGAAAAAGTATTGACATTTCTTATGCCAGTTTTAATACGAATGTATATGTTATGTTTAAACCATTTCATATGAGAAATGTGTTGGACATAGTAAGTGACAGGTAGAGCCCGCTATAGATCCTCAATGCATCGGTAGGTCTCATGAGACAACCTACTGTCTTGGCATAAGGCCTCGAAAAAATATAATTTTTTTCTTAGAACAAGGCCATGACTATGTGGTTATGAAATTCTGGCATTATGAATTATATCATTATGAAAGTATTTATTGATATTGCATGTGATTATTTGACTAGTAGAATATACATGTGAGTAAATAAATAAAACTATTTTGATGTATATTTTCCATATTATGATAAATTTTTTGTTGAAAAATATTTGGTTTTAATTCTATACACTGCCTTAAATATTTATGCTTATTTATGAATGTTTCTGCAATATTTTTATCCTTACTGATCATCAGAGCTCACCCCTTTCTATGTTTTATTTTTTCCCAATATGTGAAGA
Source organism: Viscum album (assembly GCA_963277665.1). NCBI lineage: Eukaryota > Viridiplantae > Streptophyta > Magnoliopsida > Santalales > Viscaceae > Viscum > Viscum album. The sequence goes on along the minus strand of OY728157.1, from coordinate 1,621,361,106 downwards.
AGTATATTATGACTAACCTGTAGGGATAATATAAGGGATCTTAGTGTTTTATATGTAAACAATTCTGTTGTAGTTTTATATTTTATGATATAATGTAAACCTTATGAATGTATCAAGTACTTACAAGGCTACTAAACTAATCGGTCTTTCAAGACTTTATCTTTTGTGATCATGACAATGTTATGAAATAATGCACCGAATCTGAGTAATAAGTGTCAGGGCATTATAGTTTGTATCAGAGGAAGTTTAGAAAAAACCTTGGAAACTAGATTTAGATAAACTCTGATTAAAGCACATATCCTTAAGACAGACTTTGAGGATTAGTATAGAAGAACATCCTAGACTTTTGGTATTGTAGAGATATTGTGAGTTTTCCAATAAATACATCCATGTATGGATATGAGCAGGTAGAGTCACCTCTAGCACAAATTTACCTAGGGGTGACACCCGAAAACACCACATTGAGCTAGACTCAAATGAGAAATGGTGCACGACAACGTGCCTTACTGTACTCTTGGTTACAACACTCCTGGGTGATTTTCTTAGGATAATTTTCATTTTATTTACAAGCCATTTTGAAGGGTTTATGATTATATACTTCCTCAAAGAAAATAATTTTTATGATTATGGATTATATCCATAAACTGCTCAATTTGTGTTAAGTATTTTACAAGTTTGGAATTATGTATTTCGATTCATAAACTAATCTATTATATGCCATTATTTATGAATGGTGCCTAATAGATGGAATGAGACCTCCTGCAATATGCATGATCCAAAGAGTAAGAAGGATCCTATCTTTCATGGAGTTAAGCCAGCATTTAGAGAGGAAATAGTCTACTATGTAATATTATCATATGAAGAAATAGTATCATGTGTTAATAAGATAAGTTAATAATTTTCTGAGTCCAGTGGATTTGATGGTAAGGAAGAGAAGAGAAATATGGTAGAGAGAAATATGGATAAAGGTAATTAAGGAAAAAAATGATTTTCCCATATGTGACAACTGTGAAAAAATCACCTTGGTAAATGCCTGAAGGGAATGAGAGTTTTTTATAAGTGTTGAGGAAAAGCAAACCAAGTACATGGTTGTAAGAGTGAGAAAAATGTTTCAAATGTACAATGATTCACCTGCAAAGAGTTGAGACACTACACGAATCAATTTCCAAATCATCAGAGTATACCCCAAATTTTTCTATTGGATAATAATCAAGTTATGATACTACTAAATATCAAGAGGAATGATTAAGAGTTATTGTGTTGTTATTAATGTATTGTTTCATTTGAGTATTGTATTAATGATTTACATTTTGTAATAATTATAGAGTATATAAGGATTGTACTGTACTACTATTTTATTAATGACATGAGATTAGTAAAACCAAAAAAATTGACTCAATGGAAAGTTAGACTTCTTAGAAAATACATGGTTGTAGGAAAGACAATACTTTAATATTTTCCTTATACTGATGTATTGATTTTGGAATAATAGGTGATTGATTTAGATAAATCTTATTGTATATTATTGAATACCTTGGAACTAATTAATTGTTTGTTTATTTCGTCATTGTTGGAGTATTCAAAATTTTTTGATATAAGGAATACATCTAGTATTTAATAAGGAATAAGGGAGCATTAATGTAATTAATAAGGTTTTATGGTAATTTAGAGTGTTACTGTCTTTTATAATAATATATGATGATGGTATTCACATGTTATTACGTAGAAGAAATGACCTTCATTGTTTTTCACATCTTTATAAATTTTGGATTGTGAGTATGGAAAGAAGAATTTTGGGTAAGTCTAATGGTTGGAATGGATTATGTTTTACATTGGATTCTATTGTTAAGGTTAAATCCTTTCTTATGATTATCTTTTTTTTAATTTTTATAAAACGACAACCCGATGGTCGGGAGACAGCCAGTCACATCCAGCAAGGTTGTGAGACTTGAACCCACAACCGAAGGTTGATAAGGGTGCATCACCTACCACTGGCCAATGAGATGTCCTGGATTGTATAATGTTGTTTTTTTAAAAGGTCTAATAGATGAATTATAAATTCATTTTTTTGAACCCTATACGATTAGGATAAATAGAGTATTTTTTATATTCTATATCTTTTATAGTGAAAGATGAGTTTGTGGTAGAAATCAGTTAAAGGATGGAACACTACATGTCAAGTATATTTTTTTTCTCTTATTATATGAAGAAATTAATTCTTAAACAGTATTTATAGGATCTTAAAAAAAAATTTAATCTAATATCTTATGTTTTGTTAAACTGATGATTTTTTCAATCATCATAGATTGATGGCTTCGCCGCCCTCAATTTTACACTTGTTTCTAACAGATGAACTCTATCACTCCCAATAAATATTTATGTTTTTCCTCCAACTATTTGACTCTAATTTCCACCAATGTTCTCTTAATCGAGATCATAATTTGGTGGTGACTATATCATTTCCCTTTCCCTCTTATAAAGACTAAATTTTATTAACCCAATTTCCGATGTGGGTTCCCACAAAGGTATTTTTCATATTTTTAACCTTTTCTTTTTGAAAAATACTTTCAAATTGTGAGGACGCAATTTATTAAAGTAGGGGAGAATGTAACACCCCGTGATTTCATAGTACGTTATTTCTTCAATGTAATTCAACAACTTTCACAACACAAAACAATGCGTTCAAGCGGACCATGACATACCAAACCAGTCGTTCAAAAGCGATAATGAATAGTATTAACAGAATTTTTAATTTAATATAGTCCTTAAAATTTTGGAATCAGTATTATGAGTTTTCTAGACATAATATACAAAAAAATTCATTTTTTCAGATAAAAGTAGTATTTTTTTAAAATCTCATTTTTCTGCATTTTAATGGAAACCCCTTTTAAAATAAAATATTTGAAACTTTTATATATTAAATTTGACAAAATAAACCTTTTTTTTATAATCGGGACATAAAAAATTAGTTTTGATAAATATTTGGTGTTTTTCTGATAACTTTCATATTTGGGTGAATAGTAAAAAATACTAAATTTGAACTGAAAAAACATTTTTAATCAAAATAATTTATAATTTTAAACTATACATTTTAATGGTTTAGAAGTATAATTTAATTATATTTTTACCATTTAATCCAATGTTCATAATTGTATGTAATTTCACTTTTGAAATTGGACATAAACAAGTGCCAATCTTTTGGTGGTTATTATTTTTAAAAATACGCTTTATGGTTTTGACAATAGAAATTAATTTTAAATTAATAAATGAAATTTAGTTGTTTTAAATTTTTTATAATAGACTTCATTATTTCATTCCTAATATAAAAATAATCTTACGGTAAAGTTTTGGTATGTTTTTGAAAACATTCAATTTTTGATGAATAGTGAAAAACACTTCGTTATTAGTTAAAACAAAATTTTTATTTAAATAATTAGTTATTTTATTTTAATTTATTTTATGTCAAAATAGATATATAATTCATATATATGTTCAATTAAATTCATTGGAGTCCTTTTATAACAAGTTTAGATATATAAAATTTTATCGAACTATTTACCGCGTTCTACCCACCTCATAGAAGCATTTGCAAATTTACATAAAACATAATTTTACCTATTTTGTTATTTGAATTTAAAAAATTCATGAGACATGGTTTATATCATTATATTATATTTGGTTCAATAAGATGAAAATAATTTTTTTGTGAATAGTAACTTTTTACTTTTATTTACCACGGTTAAAAGTCAAGATGGTAATTAATGGTAAAAATTATATTATTATTAACCTAACACATGTCCTAATTCTATTGGATAAGTGTGGTTCGATCAAAAACATCCTTAGGAATAAAATATTATCCTTTAGGTCCACTTGTATTATATTAGGACATTTATTATTATTTAATTCAAAGAGGAGTAAAATGTATAAAATTCAAGTTAAATAACTAAAAGAATTTTAATATAGGGTTATAAATAAGATAAATTCCACTATAAATATTAATTAGAAATATAAAAATATTTCATACATAATGGTATTTTATTTGTAATTTTAGAAATTAAAAAATTAAATTTATTTATAAAACAATGATGATGCAGTAATTACCTAATTAATGAAATATTAAAATAATTGATATTATAAATATCCAAATAAATGTAATTTCAGACTTTATATAAATTCCACTAATTATCCAGGTTAATATGACATTTTCAGTTTGGTTAGATGAATTTTGTTCGATGTAATAATGATTTAATTAAATTAGCAAAAACAAAATACCAAATAGTGTCAAAATTTACAAAAAAGATTTTTTAAAACAAATATTAAATTATTAATTGATATTCGATTCCTAAAAAAATAAGGTTTCGTCAAAAGACTTATATAATGATATTTGTATCACTAATTAACCACTTTGGGTTCTCTTGAATGTTTATAGTAATTATTTTAAGCAGATAATATAATAATACAAAGAGACAAGGTAAATGTCAAACTATTTAATAAAGAGTTAAATCTAAAAGATAAAGTTCATATAGTAACCCAAACCTGTCTAAAATCTATTGGGTGAGTGTTTTTAGACCCTTCCACACATTTTCATTTAAATTCTTCATTTCTGAGCCATTATAAACTGAAAATTATTTTATTATAAAATAATATTTCTAACTTTTCCTAAGGTTCCCCTCACCCGTCTTATAAAAGGAAACTCTCTCTTCTCTTTAATTCACAACTTCAAATCCATTTGTCTCAGCCAACCCCTACCCAAATACCCTCTAAACTGTCCTCCCATCATCCTAGAGGCCATCCTTTATTCATAAATCCAACGTATCAAGCTCCTTTGATCAAATCAAAAGGAAGAACCCGAAGAAGAGGTAAATATTTCATCACCTCTTTCATGTTCCTTTATTCTTCCACTTCCTCTTTCTTTGTTGTTTATATTCTAAAATAATAACTCCAGTATCTTATATATAATTTGATGTTATTATAAATATGGTATAACCATATTCATTATTCTATCCATAATTTTAATGACATGTCACCATACGTGGGTAAGTACGGCTTACTATCTCCACGTTGTGGTGTAATTGTTATTCAATACATTATTATTTGGATGGGTATAAAAATGATGTGTAATTGATGTAAATAAGAAATATATCATGATATTTATTCTTTATATATATGATATAACATAAAATTATATATTATTTTAATATCAAAAGAATGATATTGTTGCTCGTGCGTACGTATAGATAATATACTTGGTACATGAAAGACAATTTTTCACTACAGGAAAAACATATATTATATTTTGGTACATGAAACACAATTTTTTATTGTGTTACATAAATTTTTCAGTTCCTTATATAACTTTCATTATACACAAGGCCAAGTTTTATCAAATAATAATTTACTACCAGTAATTTTTTTAAAATATTATTATTGTTATCAACTCTCCATTAGAATGTATGCTATGAATAAGATTATATAAAATGTAAAAATTTAGTTCAAACATGAATATAAAATTAATCCTATGGTTATTAATTAACTATAAAAGAATGTAGTAACTATTTGAAAAAAAAATTCATTTTCTAAAAAGAATTCAATGTACAAACATGGTTTATGTCATTAAAATAATCAAAATATTTTTAAATATTTTAAAAAAATTTATATTTTATAAACTCAAAAAAATGTTTTTCATTCATCCAATAAGTTTTATAGGCATAAAAAACAATTAATTTTTTATCATATAAAGATTTATTATTCTAAAATATAGTTTTACCACATTTTAATGGTTGAATTATTTTAAAACTAGTTTTAAAAAATATAAAAATTTATTTTAAAAATAAATAAACTTAATTTTTGAAATAAAAATGTCAAGATTTAATTTGGGTGAATATTTTTTATTTTATAGAGATGTTCAATATTTTTATGAATACTGAAAATCATTGATTTATAATTGAAAATTACATTTAAAAATAATTTATTAATATATTTAAATTTTATTTGAATTTTTTTTTAAATTTTATTTAGATCAATTTTTAATATTTTAATCAAATTTTGTTAATTTTAATCAATTTCACATTGACCTTGGAAATAAAAATGTTTCAAAATATTGAATATTTTCATTTTAAATACATGTAGTTGTTTCCCATCTGTAGGATAAATATTAAATTAATTTATTTATGTTTTTTGTTTATAATTTATAAAAATAGATTACATATTTTTAATTTGAATAGTTTATAATTTATATTAATTTAAAATTAGTTTTTAATAAATTTATTTTTGAAAGTAATTAAAATTAATTATAGTGATTACGGTAAAACTAAGTTTACTTAGGGGTTAATCTTTAACATTTGGGGACAAATAATTTATAATCATGTAAAAATACCTTGTATGGCCATATATCTAACATATAATCCCATTTATCTAAAAGTTACCAATATTGAAGGTATTTTAAACAATTTGTACCTCTCAATATTTTTTCCATTTTTTTATTAACAATAGTGCCACTCCTCCTCCACTATAAAAGGGATGCACAATATCCTCACACCTATCAAGCCCATTTTATCATCCAAAACCTGACCATATAATCTCTTTAAATCCCTTATCTAAAAATATATACCAACATTTTCGTGGAAATTCTATCAAATGAATCCAATTGGTCAAATCCCAAAAGATATACCCAAAGAAGAGGTAACATCCTTCAAAAAGCAATTTTGTTTTACTTCTTCCTCCACTGCTTAAATTATTATTATTCCATGTTATATAAAAAACTAATTATAATACATATACTGATATTGTTTTATTTTATGGTTATGAAATAAACTCAAAAACACTTCTATAAAATGGAATACAAAATCATCATTCGTGTGTGTGACAAACTACAGCCTCACAATCCGATGTCATTACTTATTTCATTACCACTTGTCATGGTTGGAAATTATGCACTTATATTTTTTATATTATATTAATGAAATATATGATTTATTTATAATTCTATATTTATTATATAACACATAAATTATGGCTTTCTATTTTTTGCGAATATGATAACTTCATTTGTGGATGTGTGGACTACCGCCTCCTGAAAGCGGTGTGATTGATTCATTCTTTGAATAAAATGTATTAAGGATGGGTTTAATAAAAATATTATTTATATATGAAATAATAATTATACTAAAAATATAATATATATATCATTTACTATTTTTTATTTATAAATATGATAAGAAAATGGAAACATTGTTCATGCATATGTACAACATACCATCTCCATGAACAGTGTATGTCGTTTCATTTTTCTATCATTTATAGTTTATTATAAATAATTATATGAATAATATTATATATATATATATATATGTGTGTGTGTTAGGTCCACAGGGCTGAATACCCTGAGAGGGGGTGAATCAGGGTATGACTGATTTAAAAAAAACTTTGTTCTGATCTTGTTTACCTGTTAAGAAAAACACTCTTCTCTCTTGTTCCTGTTTCACAATATAAACAGAAAGTAAAGCATGCATAGGACACGAAAATTTTACTTGGTTCACCGCTAAGGGATACTTCCAAGGAGCATATGCTGACAGGTTGTTGGTCGTACCAAATTCCACTAAACATCAATAGCTATGGATTACAAGGTTCGGGCTAGATCACTTCTATGCCCAGGCTCACTGCCTTTTCAAAGTTTAGGGTTATCTCACTACTTGCCAAGGGTCACTCCCTGTTTCTCTCTCTCTCTGAATCACTGCCTGTGGAGAGGATCACATTATTCCTCTTCCTTTTCTCACTGCTCTGTAAGGGATTCACTCATAGTTTATAGACCTGTAGGTCTCTTCATTTTCATGAATGAACGCATCCTCAACTGTTGATAGATGCTCTGTTGAAGTCCTACTTTCATCCACTGGGAAATTTCTTTGGAAAGTATCTTTGCAAATCACCCTACTTCACGAAGATATCAATTTCAAGAAGCTCAAAGAAGCCTTCGCGAAGCTCCTGCCTTTCCATGAAGCTCACAATTTTGCGGAGCTCTGACCATCGCAACGATCAAGCCTTAACAATGCTTAGGTCATCGCAAAGCTCAAGTTTTCCCAGAGACACTTCCCCTGCAAAGCTCACTGAGCCAACACGGAGCACACAACTTTTACGGAGATAGAATAGCTTTCGCGATGCTCTTCTTTCACGAAGCACACTTCCGTCGCAAACAACCTTTGAGAACCGAGAGAAATGTATTTTCTTTGAAACTTATATCTACCTCTCTCGAGGGGGTCAACCTCTATTTATATCCAATTTGAACGACCCTCAACCCTTCCACGCGAAATCAGCGCCATGTCATCACCTATCGCGAAGCTCCAATGTTTCTGCCAGAATTCTGTCGAAATTGCAAAGCACCACAGCAATTTTCCGATCACAGATCTCGTTGTAATCACGAAGCTCATCATAATCACAGAGCATCACCGTCAACATTATTTTGCGCCTTTGACTTGAATCTCCTTCGCGAAGACCTTCATCACTGCGATGCACTTCAACCTCTGCCATTCGCAAAGCTTTGACGTAATCGTGAAGAATCACTGCCATCATTATTTTGGTCTTCGTGAATTCCAAACCATGAAGCCTCTCTTTAAGAAATTCATGACTTTTCCATGTTAAAATATTATCTTCATGAATATCCAGTTTTCGCGATGCTCACCAACCTCCAAATTTTGGACCCTAAAAATTTGGAAAACACTGGAAAACGGAACCACCTTGTACTGCTCTTTTGTACCGCCTCCATATCATCCTTTCTTTTGACAATGTTATTTTTTCAACATGGATTGTCAAAAACTTCTTTGGAACTCGACAATTCTCCATGGAAACCTTCTTTGTCAATAAACACAATCAACCCAAAAATGATACAATGTTACGTTGATTTATTTTTTCCCAACAATCTCCCCCTTTGGGTTTGTTGACAAATTTTCTCAGATTGGTTTTCTGCACATAGAAACCTCACTGAGTCTCCTTCTAACATCTACCACCATTCTCCTATTGAGATTCAAATAGAGTTCAATGATTCACTTAACACGTACTCTAAGCCCACATGAGCAATGCTCAGCATGAGAAACAAGAGTAGTATGAGAAGTTCATCAATGAATCACTTCATGACAGACCCCGATTGTCGATTCCAAACTGATACCAATTGCAATATTGATACCATTTGTCAAACCACACTGATACCAATTGGTGATAGCTGGGAAGCTTCTTTCACCATTCCAACATCACGGTTCTTCTTTTATCACGATCCTCAGCTGTCGTGATATCTATTCTTTGATAGATCACTTCTAGCATCGTCAGATTTATACTCTCCCCCTATCTCATTTCTCTCCACCTATCTCGCTGCTCCACCTGTCAGCTTCTCCCCATATCTTTCATGAATTTCTCAAATATCCACACTGTCTCCCCCTTGAACAACTACTATTTTCTACCCCTTTGTGAACGAACCCAAAGGTCACTCCTTTGCAGTCTGTAACAGAGTAGATAACACTTATCAACACATTAGGGAAAAACACATCATACCTCAGGGAGAGGGGTGGGGGTTCCCACATCCACACTCTTTTCTGTGCGGGGAGTCGACTGAACCTCCAGATCCAGTCGATGCCTTTAAAATTCTTCCTTTGGTAATGCCTTTTTCCGAATGTCTGCAACCCGTAGCTCTGTAGGCACATACACCAACTTCACGATTCCCTGCTCAACCTTCTCCTTGATAAAATGATACTTTATCTCATTGTGCTTTGTAATTTAGTGATGGATGGGATTTTTGGTGAGATTTATAGCACTTGAGTTATAAAAATGGATTCCGATCGAAGACTTCACTTCAACTCCCATATCATCAAGCTGCTGCTTCATCCACAATAACTGTGTGCACGCTTGAGTGGCCGTAATATACTAAGCTTCTGTAGTGCTTAATGAAATGAAATCTTTCTTCATTCTAAGCCATGAAATACACAATCCAGCATGATAGAATGCACCAGCTGACTTTGATTTTCTTTCATTAGCTGAACCAACCCTGTCTGCATCAGTATATCCCAATAACTCTGTCTGAGATTTGTTAGTATATGTCAAGCTGAAATCCATTGTGCCCTTGACATACTAAAGTATTATTTTCACTGCAAGCATATGGATTTCCTTGGGATTACTCTGATATCTCGCTGCTTGGCATGTGGAGAGAACAATATCAGGCCTTGTTGCGGTCAAGTACAACATGTTCTCAATAATTTTCCTCTATTCGGTAATTTTAACTGCTTTTCCATCCTCATCTTTTGATAACTTCATCCGGGAAGCAACAAGAGTCTTCATATCCTTGGAATTCTCTATTTCAAAATTTCTCAGAACCTCCTTGGAGTATTTGGATTGAGAAATGAATGTTCCATTACTTCCTTGTGTCACCTGTAGACCAATGGAAAACGTTAGATCTCCAGTCATTAACATTTCAAACTCATTTTTCATGAATTCGGAAAACTGTCTGCATAGAGCTTCATCTGATCTGCAAAATATTATGTCATAGACATACACCAACACCATCATTCATTGATTACTGTCTTTGATGAAATAGAGATTGAAATCAACTCTTCCATGCTGGAAATGAAGATTCTTCAAGTACTGATCAAGCCTTGAGTACCATACCCTTGGTGCTTGTTTTATCCCATACAACGACTTCTTTAGCCTGCAAACATTTTTCTCATCCTCATGAATGAGAAAACCATATGGCTGCTCAATGTACACCTCCTCTTCCAGAACACCATTTAAGAATGTGGATTTGACATCCATCTGAAACACTATGAACTTTCTTTGCACTCCTATGGACAAAAATAGTCTGATCATTTACAGCCTTGCAACTAGTGAAAATGTCTCATCGACATCAATTCCCTCTATCTGGGAGTATCCCTTGCACACTAGTCGTGATTTGTTCCGAATCACTGTGCCATCTTCATTCATCTTATTGCGATAGACCCATTTAATCTCGATGACATTCTTGTCTGCTGGCCTCAAAACAATCTCCCATGTCTGGTTCTTCTCAATTTGATCAAGCTCTTCATTCATAGCCTGAACCCAGTTTTCATCTTCAGCTGCATCGGAAAAACATATATGCTCCACCTAAGATAAAGAAGATGTTTGCTGTAATGATTTCATTCTTCGAGTCTGAACTGGAGCTGTATGATCACCAATGATATTTTGCCTATCAATTTCAGATAGACTCTTTGGATTCCTTGCAGACACAAACTTGACACTTTCTTGTTCATCATCAGTATCTTCTTCTCAGTCAGCCTCTACCAATTCTACTCCCCCTGTGTTTCTTACCTCATAATCACTTTCATCCAAAAACTGTTCACTGGGTTGTTCATCATTCTATTCATTTTCATCTATAGTGACATCATTAATCTCAACAATTTTTCCCAGCCTTTTGTTGAAGCATTTATATGCTTTTCTTTTCCCTGAGTAGCCAAGGAATATCCCCTCATCTCCTCATGACTCAAACATCCTGTGTTTTTCTTTTTTGAGAATGAAATAATTACTTCCAAAGATTCGAAAGTATTTCAACGTTTACTTCTTGCCGTACCACATTTCATACGGAGTCTTCCCTTGCTTCGGACATAATAGAGACCTGTTCGAAATATAGACCGATGTCAAAACTGCTTCCTTCCAAAATTTATCTAGTGGGTCCTTTTTAATAAGCATCGTTCGGGCCATTTTTTTGATGATCCGATTTCTCCTATCAACAACTCCATTCTATTGGGGAGTTCTCACTGATGAAATGTTATGCCTTATCTGGTGTTTTTAGAGATATTATTTCACTTGAATGTTTGTGAATTTTCTACCATTATCTATAAGGAACATCAAAATTTTCTACCCAAGAATCCTTTCTGATTCCCTCTTGTACTGCATTATGCAACTGAACACCTCTATCTTATAGGTAATGAAAAATACCCAGGACATTCTGCTATAATCATCAATGACAAGAATATAGTACCTTTTCCCATTTATAGCTCATGCTGAGATAGGTCCACATACATCATCATGAACCAATTAGAGCACTCAAGTTGATTTCTATTCCATTGGCCTATATGTCTTTCTGATGATCTTCACGTGTTGGCAAGCATCACACGTATGAGTGTGATCACGTGATAGTTTTGGAAGCTCTCTAACAGCATCACAATTTACCAGATCCTCCGTAGATGGTCGGCATAGTTGACCAAGTCTCTTATTCCACAGCTGGTTTTCTTCCTCTTCAGATAAAAGGCATGTATCTTCTTCCCCACCTACAAGGTAGAGATTTCCCATTGTCCCTTTTCCTTGCAGAACAACTGCTCCATCTTTTCCTTTCACAACACACATCATTTTGGTAAATCGGATAGAGTGACCAGTGTCACATAGTTGATTGACATTGAGAATGTTATGACTAAAACCCTATACTACCAAGACATCAACACGTCTCATTTATTTGCGCCAAAACATGGCTTTCCCTAAGCCAACAATCTTCAGGCCTTCATCATTTCCAAATTTGAAAACTCCATCTTTGTCATATTTTATGCCTGTAACAAGATCCTTATTACCCGCCTTGTGGGATGTGCAACCACTGTCAAGGATCCACACACCAGATCGATCTGATGCTTTAAGGGAAATCTCTACCACCACGGCCTTCTCATTTTTCATCTTCTTGGTCCATACTTTTTCCTTCACACTCATCATGGATTGAGGCTTCTCTTATTTCTCATATTATGATGGACCAGCTTCAGCTTGCAGAGCCGCAAATCTATTTTGCATTTTTAACTCACCTGTTGGTTTATTGATCTGTGCCTGCGTACATTTTGATTTTGTTTTGGCACATTTCTCTGAATGATCAAAGTCCAGTACCTAGCCATGTGCCCAAATCCTCCGCACCAAAAACAGTTTCCTTTGAAATATGTTCTGGAAAATTGTTCTCTGTTTGGTTGTCATGTCTTTTCTTGTTCCCTTCTATATCTTTTGGCTATGGAACACACATACTATGAATGTCCCATCTTCCCACAACAATAACACCTAATATAAGGTGAATTCCTTCATGTTACATCAGCACTACGATTTTCCATTTGGGATCTCTGAATATTCAGATTTTGCATTGTGCCCAAATCAACCTTCATTTTCGGGACGGGTGCTTGCGGTCTGACCTCAATTGTCACATATTTTTGTTTCTGATTAATCCCTAAAACAGCTTTAACGTCTGAGATCAATTTTTTCTTCTTCCCTTCTGAACTACTAGGTTCCTCTTTCATTTTTCAGTCTTCAAAATAACCTTCTTTCCCAATAATGTTTTAGGAATCAAAGGTCTTTCATGGTCTTTGACTTTTCTCTGTAGACTGACAACTTCCCCTTTGAGCTCTTCGATATGCTAGAATTGATTTTTCAATTTTCCATTGAAGACATAGATCTCCCTTTTCTTTTCTTCAATCTTGAGCTTATGCTCATCAACCTTTTCTATGCTCTCTGGCCTTGAATACTTAAGGATTTCTATTTCTTTTACAAGCTAGGACTTCTCGTATTCCTGCTGTTGCAAGTAGAGTTTGGCATCATGTACCACCTTGTTGGATTTCTTTGTTTATTCACCCCAAATATCTATCTCTTCAATAGATTCTTCTAATTCAGCTTCTATGTCAACTCTACCTTCAATTTCTTCATCCTCTTCATCAGCGTCGGTTTATTCCTTTTCTTGAGCACTACCGACAACAACCACCAGTGCATTTTTTCCATGATCTTTAAAATTTTCAAACTCCTCAAACTCTTCATCCTCAGACTCATTTGAACTGTCTATTTCTTGTGAAAGAAGATTCATCTTCTTGAAGAAATTTCTCTTGAATTGTTTCTTCCCTTTCACAAATGCGGAAGACTTCTTCTTTGGAATTTTGACTTCATCATCATCATTCTTGTTATCTTGAAACTTTTTGAGGAACCTTGTCGCAAGATGACCAACCTTTCCACATCGAAATCATGCTAGTGGAAGTTTCCCTTAACCGTTCATTTTCCTCTTTGCATATTTTAAGAAAGTAATGACATCACCTCATTTGTCTTTTCTTTTTCCTGAGAATCATCAATGGTGAGCTTCTTCATGGCCATAAATGCCATCTCTTTGGATTTCCCTTTTTCTATAGCCTTGTTATCATCATTCCTCATTTCATATGCAACCAAGGTACTGTGCAAGTTGTCCAATGTCAGCTCTTTGGGATCATTATCTTCTAGTACTGAAACATTCAGATTGAACTGAGGTGGAAGCTTCATAAAGATGTGCTTTACGATCTTTATGTCTTCAATGACTTCACCAAGTCCTCACATATCTTCCACAACAATATTTACCCTGTCAAAGAATGCATCAACAGACTCATTCGGGTTCATCTTCAGATCTTCAAACTTATTCCAGAGCACTTGCATCTTTTCCTCTCTGACCTTTGTATCTCCTTCATATATATTCAATAGTTTTTCCTACATGGCATGTGATGTTATGCATGACATCACCTTTGTGTAGATGGGATTAAAAAGGGCACCCCAAAGGCATTGATTTCTTTTTCATTAGCATCCAACTCTCTATGCTCCGCTTCTGATAATGCACAACTATTAATATCAGTTGTGATACCATCCATAGCTACTAAAAACACACCCATTCCCAAAGATCGGAAATAGTGTTGCATTCAATTCTTCCATATTTGAAAATTACATCCATCGAAGATTAGAATCCCTTTATGATTAGTGACCTCCACTGAGAGAAGAACTAATTTCAACCTTTCCCTCTAATACCAATTGATAGGTCCACAAGGCTGAATACCCTAAGAGGGGGGTGAATGAGGGTATGAGTGATTTAAAAACAAAGCCCTTTCTGATCTTGTTTAGCTATTAAGCAAAACTCTCTTCTCTCTCGTTCTGGTTGAACAATATAAAAATAAAGTAAAGCATGCATAGGACATGTAAATTTTACTTGGTTCACTGCTAAGGGCTATGTCCAAGGAGCATACACTGACAAGTTGTCGGTCTTACCAAATTCCACTAAACTTCACTAGCTTTGGATTACAAGGTTCAGGCAAGATCACATATATGCCCAGGCTCACTGCCTTTTCAATGTTTAGGGTTATCTCATTGATTCCCAAGGGTCACTCCCTATTTCTATATCTCTGCCTCACTGCCTTTGGAGAGGATCACCTTCTTCCTCTTCCTTTGCTAACTGCTCTAGAAGGGACTCACTCACATTTTATAGACCTATAGGTCTCTTCATTTTCATTAATGCGTGCATCCTCAACTGTTGATAGATGCTCTGGTGAAGTCCTACTTTCATCCAATGATGAATATACTTTTTACCCTTACTATTGGGAAATACCTTTGGAAAGTACCTTCGCAAAGCACCATACTTCGTGAAACTCCCAATTTCGCGAAGCTCAAACAAGACTTCGAGAAGCTACTAACTTTTCACGAAGATCACAATTTCGCGGAGCTGAGACCATCACAGAGCTCAAACCTTCACAATTCTTAGGTTGTCAAAAAGCTCAAGTTGTCATAGAGCGACTTCCATCGCAAAGCTCACTGAGCCAACGCGGAGCACATGACTTTCGCGGAGTTAGAATAGCCGCCACAAAGCTCTTCTTTCGCGAAGCACACTGCCTTCGCGAACAACCTTTGCGAACTGAGAGCAAAGTATTTTCTCTTAAAATTCTCACTACTTCTCTTGAGGGGGTTGACCTCTATTTAGAGTCAATTCACCCGAACCTCAACCCTTCCGCGAAAAGTCAGCGCCACGTCATTGCCTATCGCAAATCTCCAAACTTTCCGGCGAAATTCTGTTAAAATTGCGAATAACCAAGGCAATTTTATGACCGTGAAGATCGTCATAATCGCGGAGCTCGACGTAATCACAGAGAATCACCATCAACATTATTTCGCACCTTCTCCATGAAGCTCCCTCGCAAATCCCTTCACCACCGCGATGCACTTAAAACTCTTCCGTTCGTGAATCATTGACGTAATCACGAAAAATCCCCGCCATAATTATTTTGGTCTTCATGAATTCCAAACCATGAAACCTCTTTTTGCGAAATTCATGACTTTCCATATTAAAATATGATCTTCATGAATATCTAATTTTTGCAATGCTCACCAACCTCTAAATTTTGGACCCAAAAAATTTGGCAAACACTAGAAAACAGCGCCACCTTGTATTGCTCTTTTGTACCGCCTCCAGATCGTCCCTTCTTTTGTCATAATTCTTTTGTAAACATGGATTTTCAAAAACTTCTTTGGAACTCTACAATTCTCTATCGAACCCTGCTTTGTCAAAAAATACAATCAACCTAACGAAAGTGTTTATTACCCAAAACGAAACATTAACATGAAATTTTCAATAAAAAGGTAATATCAATTCATAATTATTTAATATATGGTATGATATATAAGAATATTTTTGTGTGGTATATCTATAATAAACTTATATTTATTATATAGCAGGTTTTAACATGTTTTATGATATTCGAGACTTAAAGTAAGGTATTTTCATCTCGCTCATTATATCAATGGGATACAAGAAATATTCACAACTCGCTTCTTTTGTGTGGTGTATATAATACCCTATGGAATTTTATATCATGAATTAAATTTATTTAGTGAAATTAAAATATTAAATTTAATTTATTTTTTCATGTATATCATTATTTAAATTTTACTTATGTTGTAATGTGATTTCAAGTCTCAGTTTTATTTCCATGAGACTTATGCCATATTTACCAATTGTTTCTTTTTTCAGGTATATACTTACCATGAATGTATGTTATGATTAGAATCATTATATTTATGGTTATTTACATATCTATTTTATAATCTATCTTTCATGGGGTTTATTGTTTAAAAGTTACCAAATTTGAAATGGTGTTTTGTCTCAAATTGGCTTCTTTGAGACACAGGTTATTTTATGCACCAATATTCTTTTACAAGGTCTATATACTTCCCTTTGACAAGTTTAATATTGAATGTCCTTCATTTAATGATATTTTAAGATTTATTTATTGATATCCACACATGAAGATTATTATTAAATGTTTCCAAAGTTGTAAGAGTTTATTTATACGATCTCATCAGGTATCGGGATTGCTTATGATTAAGATAACAATAATGAAATATTATGAGCCATATATAAATAACTATAATTAATTATCGTAAACTATGGTTATTAATGTTATATTTATTAAATGGAACTATTTTCCAAATCATTAGTACTTATTATCATTAATAAAGTGTTTTAACGGAAAATCTCACCATATTTCTCTCTACACTCGAAAATGTATTTAATTAAAAAACAATTTTTTTCTAAAAAAAATCAGGTTCTTTAAATTATATTTTAAGATAATTTTAATGTAAATGTTTTTTATAAATGATTTATGTTTTATAAATTGTTGGAAATAGTTTTAAAATGTTCCTTTATAAGTTTTCAAGGTTATTTTTTATAAAAAGGTTTTCAAAATGTTTTATAGTTTAAAAATAACTTTTCAAATCCAAATGAATATTTCCATCATGAAATGTTTTAAATTATTTTTAAATATTACATAATATTTTTTGATATTTTTTTCAGTGAAAGGTTTTTAGAATAAAATTTATGTGTTAAAAAATTATTTTCAATGAAATGTTATTTTCCTTAAAAAATGATCCAATTTTTCTTATCAAATCATCTCCCATAAAAGATGATATCATTTGATATAGTTTATTATTTACTAGCGATATAGTATAATAAAAATATTATTAATATATCATTGAATTGTTCGAATATATGATGGAATGTTTTTCTATAAAACTCATTTCTTTTCTATATGTTATACCATGATAAAATGCTTATGAAACCTACATCCTTCCATAGGATTTTCTTTGATGAAATAATTAAGAAACATATCTATTTTGAATATTTTTTGATACAATGAAATTTAGAGGAAACCTATTTCATTTTAGGGGTTATGTTATGATTTTTATGATAATCATATATTTTTATGGCTGATGATATTATGAAATTTTTTTTACCTTGTAGAATTCTAATGTACGATTTTATTATGTGATAGGTGAGACATGTATCCCCCTAAGATAAATTAGGTAATGATGGATATCCCATGATTATATATTTTATTTTTTAAAAAGATTACATGTTCATAATTTTTTAGGGGCCTTATTTCATGTCTTTATATTTATGCATAGACCTGATTACAAATTCATAATTTTATGCATGAACCTAATTACATGTTCATAATATAATGTGTGAACCTATTTTTCTATCCATAAACTTATTTATGAAATTTATTACATGTTAAATATTATAAGAAATAAGATTATTACATGTTGAAAATATTACTGATCGACTTAGGTGTGTGTCCATAAGTTTTTGATTGAACCTGATTAAATTTTCATAATGATATGAATGAACCTGATTACTAGTTTACAATGGTATGTGGGGGCCTGGTTTCATGGAATTATGTTAATATGAGGGAAATATTTCATGTACTTAACATAATGAGTAAAAATATTTTTATTTAAACATATTCACAAGTTTATAAGATGATGTGTATTCTACAATTCTATGTTTTATTCCTATCTTATCATCTCATGGATTGTTCTCCTTGATTTTATTATTATTATTTTCTTATAAACCTCCAATACTTATTCCATGAGTTAAGTTTATAATCACTGATATGTGTGGTATGGTCATCAAATGTCATAATCAAATTAACATTCCCTTATATTTGTGTAAAACATTTGTCTCTCAATTATTTTCCACTACTAATATTTTAGTTCACCCTTTATTATTTTTTCTTTCCCTTAGGTTTGGAAGAAATATTTTAAGTAATAGTACTAAATGGGTAAATAATTGTAGGAAAAATTTATGATCTTTCACTATGTTAGATGATTTTCTTAAAATACTCAAAATACACTAAAATATTATGGTCCTCACAGATGTATTTTTATAATGTGTTGAATATTCATCAAAATTGATGTAATATCAATTTATGTCAGGCTTGGTTCACTATAGTTTTTATCAAAGTAATTGTTTAGTCAACCTTTGTAAACTAAGATGAGGAAACTTTATTAAGATTACATGGGATATTTCTTAGGATATTTCTAAGTATCTATATAAAGATATTCCCAAGGTGTATTTAATTTAAAAACGTGTCTCATGGTTTTGACATCCTATAGATATTTTTTCAAGATTATGTGGTTTCATTTTAATATTATAGGTGTTTCTTAAACTATACATTCTGGTTTGATGTCATTGGTGGGAACCAAAATGAAATTTTTCAACATTGAATGTAATACAAAATTTTCTGATGAGAAATAAAATGTGCTGGCCACTATAGTGAATAAAATTTTGATCTGGCCTAATTAGTTTTCATGTAACATTTTTAACAATTTATACCTTAACCAATTATTATAAGCCCCAAAAATAGATGGAGGGTTCTATGAGATATCATGTGATGGTAACCACTGAGAAATAAATATTCAGTTTCTTATATGTAAAAATAATAGTAAAAATCATTCAAAATAATGTATCAATATAATGATAATATGTCTTATTTGCGGTTAGTAAGGCCACATAGTATGTTATTTACAAGGAAAAGGAAGGGTATACTTAATGAAATATATTGGAATATTGGTCTCTATAATTTATTATCAAAATTTGACTATTTTATGTCTCTAAAGTATATGAATTATACAAATCAACATATTTGGGGGACTTCTCATGAAGGAAATCATCAAGGAAATAAGAGTAATGGTATTATTTTGGATGATGAATATACCACAAACGACATATGAAAGTATTGAGTTGTTCAAATAGTATTGTTTATTTGAATGATTAAATTAAGATTTGTGAATGTTAAGACATGGTTCATAATCTATTTTTTACGAAATATATATTATTGAATAATATGGTGAAAATTAGTTATTTTTTTGAGAAGGAAGTTGGATGAATGTATTATTTATGTTTTAGAATTCCAATAATCTGTTATAAAAATATAAAAATATATGTATTTATTTTTTGTAAAAGTAATTCATTAATGATTTAAATTGTTATGTTTAATTTTTATGACAATATAAAAAAAAGTAATTTAGTGTAAGGGTGATGTTTTTATTATGTTAGGCTAACCCCTAATGTGTTTTTGATGTTGAGAAACCCATTTTTTTCTTTGATAAAGATATTATGATATGGAAAAATTTTAATTTCATATTTTTTATTACCTTATAAACGATGAAGGATTTTTTGAAAAAATTTGTTTCTACTATCATGGATGTAGTTTGAATCATTTTAGGATTTAAGTAATATATCCAATAATATTTAGAATAAAGGGGCATTCATGTTTTCAATAATGATTTCTAGTCATTTATGTAATTACCATTTTTCATGAGTATATGTGAGAAAGGTATTCATATTATTATAATGTGGAAACCAAGAGATACTATGTGATATATTGGGAATTAGTGTTAATATGATTTTGAGAAAATTAGTGGTATTTCTTCCAATTTATGGAATTTTAAACTATCTAAAGGGATATAAGGTTAACCATTTATATAATGGTTTAAGACAAACATCGGATTAGGTTTTAAAGATTAATGTATTATCCTTCCCAATGAGGGTTTATAAATACTGGACAACCTATTCTAAATATTTACTATGATTATGACTAAATAAAGGTGTAATTAATTATCCTCATATTTATGTATCACATTATCTATAAGTAATTCAGGGAGAACAAATCCACCTTCATTTCATAGAGTAAGAGATTATTTGAAAAAAAGTCAATTAAATCCCCATGGGTGATATTGTTCTTATGAAATGGAATGAAACCAAGTAAGTACAATATCTTTAATAAAAATAAATTTTAGGGAAAAGCATCATGAAATAATTTCTTTTTATTTTCCATCATTTTTAACGATATTAATGACCTCTTTCACACCTATTTATTTATGGTTTTATACTTTTTAAATTTATCTAGATCACCCACTTTCTTTTTATCTATGTTCTTTATCACTCTTTATAATTATTTAAACTATTATTCCATGTACAAATCCTCACCCATGTTCTCCTATGTTGAAACCTATATATGTGTTGCTTTGCGTAATCATTATGAATCAAAATATTTATTTGAAGGGAAGTTTTCATAATCATTTTTATTATTTGTGTTTCTAGGAAATTAAATTTCAAGTAATATACCTTTTATGACCCATATGAATTTTGATTGTTAGATTCATTTTCATGGGGTAGAATTTAACACCCTTTACATTTTTTAAGTATTTTTTAAATTAATTAAATATTTTTTCTATTTTTCATTTCACACAACACGGATTATAGATTTTGTTACATGAAATCACAGAGTTATTATTTCTTTGTATGAAACACCAAGTCAATCTTACATTACATGAAACACTTAGATTACATTCAGGTACATGTAACACTATTTTTTTCGTATGTTACACACAATTTTGAGTACATTTGATAATTAATGTTACACCTAATTCATAGTTTTACCAAATTAAAATATAAAATTATTAATTTTATTAAAATTTTATTATAGTTATCACCTATCTATTGGAATAGATGTTATGAACTAGAATAATTTATAATTTTAATTAAGGTCAAATTATTTCTCAATAAGATATATTAGTGAATGTGATTTAAATTAATTACATAGATTTAGGTATACACAAGTTTACTTAGTTGTGAATCTTTAACATAATTGGATAAATAACCTATAGATATATCAAAAAATCCATATTATAGATATATTTCTCCCATATCCTCCCTTGCCTCAAACATGGACCTTTATTGGATTCAAATGATGTAAGGGGTACCTCTAAATTGTTTTTTCATTTTTTTACTTACAAGGATTCCACTCCTCCTCCGCTATAAATGGGAAGTCCCCCAATCACTTATTCACACCTATAAATCATTTTGGATCATCCAAAACTTTCTAAAATAAGATCTAAAATTCCCTCCTCTCAACCTATAATCCTCCCTTTGGGGAGAAATAAAACCAAGGAATCCTTTTGATGAAAATCCAAAATAGTTACCCAAAAAAGAGGTAACATCTTTTAACAAGCACTTTTGCTTTTTTATTTAACCAACACTTAAATAATTATTATTCCATTACTATATAACAACATAAGTATCATAAAAATACTTATATTTTTTATGTTAAGCGTATGACCTATACTCAAACACACTTCCATAAAATGGGAAAAAAATGTCACGACCCATCCACGGGGGCCCGTGTCGTGACTACCCCAAGAACTCCTTCCATAATAAAGGGTTGGTGACTAATAATGGAAAGGTGTATCCCTAAAATGGGATGGCATTGCCTTTAAACCTGAAAAAACTCATATAGTATAATGCAACAAGGGGAAACCACACATACTAGAACGCAAAAAAAACTGTGAAGTAAACTGCTTCAGTAAAGAGTGTTGAATGTAAAGGGGGATGAAATACAATCCCAACTAGAAAAGTACAAGTACAACTAAAAATTAAAAAATATCTGAAAATTGAAATGAAGCTCTTAGATCATCCACCACGGATCCTACATAAAGGGTAGTTACAGCTCACGATCTAAAGTCCTTTCGTCACATCATGCCAGAAAGGTCCAGCTCCAAGCACCGCCCAGTCCTAGCTCCCTTTGCCTTAATCAATGTTTTACGTCATCTAAACCAGACACAATAAGGTGTGGGTGAAGTCCATGTAGTGGTGAGTATAATGATCCACAGAAGGATACCCGAGACCCCCGTAGGTCTCATATAGTTTCACAAAGGAAAAACCACAAACCATGAAGAAAAATTACACAACACAAGTCAGACCACACCTTGTATCACTTTATGTCAAGGGTAGAAGGGTTACAACATCATTGAAATCCTCGGTTTTTGGATAATTCCCTCTCTATCGAGTACAGTGGGCCTGTCGAGTCACACAGAGCCGCTTCCCACTAAACATGAATTGTTGTGGTACCCATCGCGGATGGGTACCATGGGCATGCCGGGTCACACGGTGCTGCTTCCCACCTTGGCTGAACTGAGGTACTCCTCCTGTTGAGTACCATGGTTTGGTCAGGTCACACAAATCTTCTCCCCACCATGGTCCTGATGGGTAACACATAGCCCCTTCCCACTGGTCCAATCATCATGCAGTCTTTAGGTCTCAACCACCCACAGGATCCCATATGTAGTCTTCTTGGAAGAACCACTCGTTAATCTTCTCAATGAATCTTTATATCCATGTAATTTGGTAAAAGTTATTCCAAAATATTTATCTCCTCAAGGGGGACACAAATCCACAAACAGATCATCAATTGGATGCATGGTTTCCATGATATGAGTGTTTTTGTGCTGAGGGTCCAGTTGGATTCATATTCGATCCAACCCGGTTGTGCCACAAATTTATCCAAAACCCAAATGGAGTGTCTCAAAAAGGACCTCCTTTCCCTTAGGATCCTAACACCATATATGTTTTATCAAACAGACGTCCGGTTTAGAAGTTAGGCTCATTTTTTGTAACAAGACAGTACTGGGCCCAGGTCCGGTCCGCCTCGGTCGGACCGGCTTGACCGAGTTCAACATGGGACCACCGAGATCAAACACGGTCAGCCTGGACCGACTGGGTATGACCCAACCCAATTCAACCTGGCCCACTGGGCCTGCCCCCACCTATTTGGGCTGCAGGTCTGGCCGCTGGACCGCAGGTCGGCCCACTCGGCGGCGGGTCGGTCCGCTAGACCAACCGAGTGGTGCCCCCTTTCTGGTGGCACGACCCGCCAGGGATACCCAGATGCGGCATGTCTGGGTAGGGAGAATGTGGCATAGATCCACATTAGTGGGTGAACCCATGGGGGTTGACCCCAACGCGGCACCATGTGGTGTCGCGAGTCCTCCATGTGGCGGCCTTGCCGCCAGGCGCACCGCTGGCACGCGCCCTATCCCCTAGCGGCCGGTCGAACCAGTGGTCCCCTGCTCCTACCATGACCATCGCATGCCATGGGCTTGCTGCCATGTGGGCGCGCCGCTAGGGGTGCAACCCACCTCTTCTCTACCAGCTCAGTCGTGGCCGGCCGGTGTGCCAACGAACCTCTCCTCCGGTTGCCACAATTGACGAGCCATGGCCCTCCTTGTTCATTGGTGGTGTGTGACATCGCGTTGCGCCTCCTATGTGGCCAGCCAATGTTGGCTACTCTGATAACAGCCACGAATTTGTGTCATAGCCTCCTCCTATGGCATGCGCCGACATAGTATCCACCACATATTCAGTCAGTGTTGTCGCACTGTTGTTTATCCATGGAGGCATAAGGTTGTAACAAATATAGCAGAGGGTTCGGGATGGGTTCATTAGGCCTGAACCCTCTTCGTTAGTTTGTAACAATAGGGGGATGAGGGTTTAATAACAATTGAATTAAACAACAAGATAAACCCTACAACATTCCCCAAAACAACCTCAAACAAAGGCGAATGAATCATAGGTCAACATGTTAGTCTGTTGACCCGCGTTCTTCGAATAATTCTAATAACGGGGATGAGGGAATAAAAAATACACAAGTGAAATAACCCCTACCTTGAAACACGTTTGAGAGCATCTGTGGCTTGAAGACGGATTGTGTTCTTCGTTCTTGCAACTAGTTCCCAATGACAGCACTCGCACGTCATCCTTTGGTTCATGGTTCACTGTCACCCATCACCTCTTACTAGGATCATCTTTATCCTCTAAGGTTTTGGTGTCATGGCCCTCCTTCAACACTTTGTTTCTTGGTAAAGCTGTGCCGATAACCCTCCACATGCTCCATATATATAAGAGAGGGGGAGAGAATATAACGACGTTAGAATTTAATGAGGCTTATTAGGAAGATTCCTAATTCTCCAACAACGTCGTTACATAGGGTTAGAAAGTCAAGCCATTTATTGGATTGACACATCGTTGGCCCCACCACCTTTACTTGTTCATTGGAAGATATGAAATAAAATAATAAAATAATTTTATTTCTTTTCTTTTAAAAAGTTGAAAAACATTACTTCTTCTTCTAGACCTATTGCGGTCAAAGTAAAATATCCCTCAATCGAATCTCGGCACTGTAGATTCCATAGTTCCCTCGGATTTTTAATCCGACCACCGGTTCAAATGTTAGAAAAAATCTGGTTATGAAATTACTGAATGTACCTTAAAAAAGTTCATAAATTAATTTGGGGAACACCGGACCTTGGATTTACATGCAATAAATTTTTGAGGACTCTTAAAATTACATATAATTAATTATTATTTTTACATGGGAAAATTCCAGTCTCTACATTCCCCCACACCTTAGGGATTTTTCTTCCCTGAAAGCCATAACATAGACTAAGGAAAAAAATGGGGGTACTGAGCCCAAATATGAGACTCCCACTCCTATGTTCTCCCTTGGAGGTTCCCGTGCTACCAGAAAATGTGTACCAGAGTTGTCAATCGAACCTGAAGGACTCACTACTATCGATCCTCAATCTCTAATGGAACCTCTATAAACATTCCCCCATCATCCAAGTCCATCTCGCCATGGTCAATGATGTGAGATGGGTCCTGCACATATCCCCTCAGTTGAGAAACATGGAAGACGTTGTGCACCCTCTACAACTATAGTGGAATTACCAGGAGTTATGCCACCTTGGATATCCTACGAAGTATCAGAAATGGTTCGATAAACCTCGGTGATAACATTACACCTTGGCCAAATCACTATAGTCCTTGTCGAGGAGAGACTCACAAGAATACGTGGTCCCCCTCCTAGAACTCCAAAGGTCTCTGCCTCCTGTCAGAATAAGACTTTTGTCTTCTCTTAGATGTCTTCATCTGCTCTAGGATGATCTGCACGTTCTCAGTGGTATCTCATACCAACTATGGGCCCATAAGTGTGGACTCTATTTGGGTCAGTCTAGCATAGGGGTGATACGTAAGGTTGACCGTACAAGGCCTCAAATGGTTCCATGTCGATGGTGGAGTGGTAGCTGTTGGTGTAAGAAAACACCACTAAGGGAAAGTGATCCTCCCACCTACGGCTGAAATCTAGGACGCATGAACAAAGCATGTCCTCTAGCGTTTGTATGGTTTACTCTATCTGAAAATCCATATGAGGATGAAAGGTCGTGATCAAATATAGCTGAGTACTAAATGCCCCTACAATCCCATCCACAAATTGGGATGTGAAACATATGTCATGTTCAAAGACGATCATCGATGGAACCCCATGGAGTCACAAAATATCATATACATAGAGTAATCCTAGGCTCTCTACTGGTCCCTACACACTGATATATAAGAATTTGTCCGACATGGTGAGTCGGTCAACGATCACCCAGATTGAATCATGTCCTGAGTACCAATGTCGAATCCCTGTCACAAGGTCTATGGAGATCCTATCCCACTTCCACATAGGCACCTCTAGTGGTTGTGCTAAGCCTATTGGAACCTGATGCCCGGACTTCACTTACTAATAAGTGAGGCATCATGAAACAAACTCCACTACAACCTTCTTCATCCCTGCCCACCAGTGCTGATGCCGGAGGTCGGGGTACATCTTTGAAACACCGGTATGTATCGCCAGAGGGGACGTATGGAATTCCCTCAACACATCTTCTCGTAGCACCACTGGTACCATGGTATGTCAACTTAAGAGGATGAAATGCTCTCTACCTTCATAAAATTCGTCAGATTATTGTCTTGAGGATATATGAGCCCATCTATCCTCGGAGTCAATGTCCCCAAGCTATGCCACCCAAACACACTGAAGATCTGGGGGAGTGACATTCATAGACTAGAGATAAGTTGCACCATCTCTATCCATGATGGATATTAGTAACGCGGCTAACTATTTTGTCCCCTCACTCAGCAAGTGCAGGCCAGAACTCCAGCTTAGTTCATCTGCTACCACATTCCTCTTCCAAAGAGTATAGACTACCTCAAATTCATAGTCCGGAAGGAACTATACCCATCGTTGTTGTTTTAGGTTCAGGTCCTTCTAGGAGAATATATAACTGAGACTCTTATGATCAGAGAATACCATAAAATGTTCTCCCATTATGTAATGTCTCCATATCTTTAGGGTGGAGACCACTACTGCTAACTCCATGTCATGGGTAGCATAGTTCTTCTCAAGTTGTCTCAACTATTGCGAGCCATAGGAAATCATTGCTCACTGCTGCATCATGACACACCCAAATCTGGTCACAGATGCGTTGTAGTAGACTACAACCCCACTCCCTCTTCTGGTAGCCTCACGATGGGTGCACTCATCAGTATCTGTCTTAGCTCTTGGAAACTCTACTGGCATGTCTCCATTCATATGAAGGGTTTCCCCTTCTTCGTCAAAGCTGACAAGGGTGTCGTAACTCCTGAGAAGTTAGGTACAAATCTCCAGAAGTATCCAGACAACCCCAGGAAACTCGGCACATCTATCACACACCAGGGTGGCTCCCAATAAATTACATCCTCTATCTTTTCTGGATCCACCACAACCCCAGCCTAAGAGATTACAAGTCCCATAAAGTGAACCTCTATTATCCAGAGTAAAAACATTAAGAGTTTACCATAATGCTGGTTCTCTTGGAGTGTATCCAGAACTATCTACAGTTGATAGGCATGCTCATCATCTGTCATTGAGTATATCAAGATGTCATCGATGCAGACCACTACAAAGCGATTGATGTATGGATAGAAGATCTTGTTCATGAGACCCATGAACATTGTAGTGGCATTGGTCATGCCAAATGGCATAACCAAGAACTCATAGTGGCCATAACAACATCTTAAATTCATCTTCTTCACATCCTCATCTCATTCCTGGAGCTGATGATAGCCTGATTTGAGGTTAATCTTCAAAAACCAATGACCTCCCTTCAGCTGATCGAAAAGATCATCAATTCTTGGAAGTGGATACATTTTCTTCAAGGTCACCTAGTTCAAGCACCAACATTCCACAAAGAGTCTCAAACTCCTGACTTCCTTCTTGGAGAGCAAAATTGGGGCTTCCTAAGGAGAAAAATTGGGTCTTAAAACTCGTTTCCTTGTAAGTCCTCCAATTGTACCTATAACTCGTGATGCTCTGCGGGAGCCATCTGATATGTTGGTTTAGATATTGGTGTCTTCCTGGGGTATAGGTTGTTGCAAGAGTCTACCAATATATGTGGAGTTAGTCTTGAGACATCATCTGAGAAGACATCGACATACTGGTCCACCGCTATAGGATAACTCGGACTCTCAACATCAACTGCCCTGAGGGTAAGGCAAGCCAACTGATGAGTGATCGGTTGCCCCATTCTATGGGTAAGTCCGTCCTATGCTGTAAAGGTTCCATTATTTTTGGTGAATAAAAACATGGTTCTATATGTGTGGACGCACCACACATTGCGCCGAATACAGTTGACCTGAGCATGGACTGTGGATAACCAGTCCATACTGAAGATCACGTCGTAAGGCCTCGACGCCACTACTAGGAGATCCCAGCTGAATCTCTCACCTCCTAGAGTAATCAAATAGTACTAGAACTAGTTTTTAATCATAGAATCCACTCCCGTAAGAGTCATTATCCCATAAGGAGCAAGCCAATAGCTCCATCAGAATTGTCGAGCTCCGAACAAGGGTCATGGAAATAAAAGAGTAATTGGAACTTGTGTCTATATGAACTGTAGCTTGGTTGGAGTAGACAAAGATCAATACTGTAATAATTTCTACAGCACCATGGTCATAAGCCTCATCTTCCTGAAGCTGATCTTGCCCCTATCCACCTGCTCCCTCTGGTCAGGGTGGACCTCCTAGAGGTGGTGGCGGTACTACCTCAAATTGCCACCCACCGCCTACTGCATGGCCTGCTCCCCTGCCACATCTACCACCATGCTGACTTCTTTTCTTGAACGTATACCTCTACCTTGGTGGTCCCTTGACCATTAGAGGGTCATCTGTACGATAGGTCAGGCAGTCACAAGCCATGTGGCCCTTTTTGCTGCACATAAAGCACTATCTATCTCCCTACTGACTCCCTCTGGACTGGGATCCTCATACTGCTATCCCAAAGTCCTGGGGTCCCCCTTTGAAAGACCTGGCCCTCATTGGCCCATGCACTTGATGCCTGCTGTCTACTGAAGACTTTGCTGCCTAGAGTATGATGGAAGCTCCAACTGTCGGTGCCTACTCCATCAAGAAACTCTTTATAAGAAGGGCCCGCTCCAGCACTCCAGCCTGGGTGGGGATGCTGAGGGTCACCAATAAAGCCCAGATCTCCCTCGTGAGCCCCTGCTCGAAGGCTTGAGCCCTGAAAAAAATGTATCGCACCATATCCTTATAGTAGAGAGAAATCACTGCGAACCTTGTTGAGTACTCACCCACTTCCATGTTGCCCTACTAAAGGTGAAACATCTACTGAATGTGCATATAACACAAGACCACGGGGAAAAAATTCTCCTAAAAAATCCTCTTGAAGTCAACCCAAGCGAGGGTCACCTCATCATGTACCTGGATGTTCATGCTCCACTATATCCCAGTTGATCCCTATAGAAGTATCTCCCACAAGATCACTATCTTGTCGGGTGGTGTCCTCATAATGTGGAAGACCCGTCTCATGACCTCTATCCAGTTCTCAGCATCTCGAGGGTCTATCTCACCCCTAAACTTGGGAGTTCTCTACCTCTAGAACTCATGTAAGGAGTTGAGCCTACAAACATATTTTAGAAGAACTGCTGGTAGTAGGCGCTGACCATCGGGTGGTGGTAGCACTGGGGCACCAACCTTTGGGGAAATCTCAAACACTAGTCCCTTGACTAACGCCTGGTCGCCATGAGGGTTGTCCTCATGCATCTGGATCCTGGATGGTTGTCCTTGTGGCAGAATTCTACGAAAAATCATGAAATTCCATAGTTAGAACATAATACCTGGTCAGATGACTTTTATTTGAAATAAAAAAATGACAATGTAACCAGTATTTTCATGCATTGAGCCGAAAAGCAACACTCAAGGTTTTAGTGTATGGATACATCATCTGCCACACCTACCCTCGACTCCCCGAACCTGATGTTCATACTCTCAACTCTAAAAATTGTTTCTTTAAAATAAAACAAATACTCCCAGTCTCTGAGGTAGAACCAACAACTTTTGATACCACTTTTTCACAACCCTTCCCTTAGGGCCTATGGGGTTACTACCCCAATCCCACCTTTCATAGGCCATGGGCTGGCGACTAGCCTCGAAAAAGCATATACCTCAAATAGGAAGGCATTACCTTTAAATCTATACAAAATGATAGAGTATAACACAAAAAGGAGAAACCACACATACTAGAATGCATCAAAAGAAACTGTGGAGTAAACTGTTGTAGTAAAGAGTGATAAAAGTAAAGGGGTCAAGAATACAAGCCCAACTAGAAAAGTATAAGTACAACTGAAAAAGTAAAAAACAACTGAAAAGTGAAAGCTAGATCTAAGATCGTACACTATGGATCACAACTAAAAGATTAGTATAGCTCATGATCTAAAGTCCCTGTGCCACGTCACACCAAAAAGGATCAGCTCTAAGCACCGCCTAATCCTATCTCCCTCAGCCACAATAAATGTTGTACATCGTCTACACCAGACATAACAAGGTGCAGGAGAATCCCATACAGGGGTGAGTATAAAGATACTCAGTAGGGACCCCCAGACCCTCATAGGTATCCTAGAGTTCCATAAAAGAAAAAATCACATAGAATGAAGGAATATTACACAACACAGGTCAGCGCACACCGAGAATCACCTTAGGTGAAGGATAGACGGGTTATCACATCATCAAACTCCTCGACTATTCGAGAACTCCACCTCTATCGAGTACAATGGGCCTTCCCAGTCACACAGATCCACTTCCTACTAACCATAAACTATAGTGATACCCATCCCTGATGGGCACCATGGGCATGTCGGGTCACATAGAGCCGCTTCGCACCTTGGCCGAACCGAGGTACTCCTCCTATCAATTACCATGGATCTGCTGGGTCACACCAATCCACTCCCCACTAGGGCCCTGTCAGGCCACACAGAGTTACTTCCCACTGGTCCAATCGTTAATTATTCTTTAGGTCACAGTGAACTGTAGGGTTCCACACATAGTCTCCATGGGAGAACCACTACTCAAGACACTCTACGCATCTTGATATCCATGTAAGTCACCAAAAAGTATTCCATAAGATCTTTCTCTTCAAGAGAGTCTAAAATTCACAAATTTCTCGTCAATCAGATGCTTTGTTTGCGAGATACAGGCATTTTAGTGCTGAGGGCCCAATTGGATTCGTATATGATCCCACTTGACCATACCCTAAAATTCTTCAAAACCCAGGTGGAGTGTATTAGAAATGTCTTCCTTATTATAAGGATCCTGACTCCATAAACGGTTCATCAAATGGACATCTAGTTTAGAAGTTAGGGGTCATTTTGTGTAACAAGACTGTACTTGGTCCGGGTTCGGTCTGCCTCGGTCGGACCGGCATGAAGCGGTTCGAAATGGGCTGACCCAGATCGACCCAACCCAATCCACCCATCCCGCTGGACACGGACCAATCCGACTGGGCTATGGTTCAGCCTGCTAGTCCGTCGGTCGGCTCGTTGGGATGTGGGTCAACCCACGGGGTGGCGGGGGGGGGGGGGTCCGTTGGGCTGACCCAGCAATGCCACCCACCTGGTGGTGCAAGCCACCAGAGACACCAAGACACGGTGTGTCTAGGTAGATCTGACATGTTTTGGATCCAAGTTAGTGGGTCAACCTGTGGGGGTTGACCCAACGTGGTGCCACATGGCACTATGGGTCCTCTGCATCGCTGGCGCGCGCCCCGTCCACTAGTCGTCGGTCAAACCGGCGGCCTCTACTTCCATCGCAGCCAACGCAGTCCATGACTCTACTACCACTTTTACATGCTTCTATGGAATACCCCTTTTCTACTCCACCTTACATGCATCTAGAGCCGCCATGTGCCACTACCGCACCGCTGTGCACCACCGCTGGCACTGTTGTCAGTGGCATAGTGTTCGCCGGATCATCGGTGACGCATCAGATCCTGTTTTCTTTCATCGTCTCCACTTGTGGGCTCCTGGTTTCATATCCTTCACTTTGGTAGTCACTGATTTGGCTTGCCTCCAACTTCAATATTGGGCAATCACAATCAACACACAAATGGGGGGGCTCATGCCTTGTTTATGCTGGCTGGTGCCCTCCGTGTTAGAGATAATTCCGGGGGAGATTCGCGAAAAATTTCAACTGGATTTCATTACTTGATTTCAATATCGATCCTAAAATAATAAACACACCCTCCCCCATATAGATATAGATTAATGGAACAACTTGTTCATGAGTTGGTCCATTCATACCATTTTAGAAAGAATTGTGGTGGATACCAAAATCAAACAACACAACCCCCTACCTCAAAATGTTATCGAGCGCTTTAATTTGAGGGTATCTTGTTGCTTTCCATCCCTAAAACAAGCTTCTCCCACTGCTGCTCGAACGTCAAACATTGGTTCGGAGCATGGGTGTCGCACGTCACCTCCCACTGGGATTGGCTCTGTCCTTTAAGGGCACAACGCTACTGTACTCCTACCATGGTAGGGAATCACTTTCCCTTGGTGGAGTTTACTTACAAAAATAGTTACAACTCCACCATCGGTATTCCTCCATTAGAAGCCTTTTATGGTCGACCTTTTTGATCACCTCTAAGCTAGACAGACCCAGGGGTGTCAGCACTTATGGGCCCAAAGTTTCTATGGGAAACCAGTGAGAAGGTGCAGATCATCCAGGAGCAGATGAAGACTGCACTGAGTAGATAAAGTCTTATACTGATAGTAGGTGAAGACCATTGGAGTTCTAGGAGTGGACCATGTATTCTTGCGAGTCTCTACTCGGCAGAGAGAATTGAGATTTGGCCGAGGTGGCATGTTATCACTAAGGTTTATCGGACCATTTCTGATATGTTAGAGGAGAGGTGTGGTGGAATATCGCATGGTACTTCCACCGTAGTTGGAGAGGGTGCACGACGTCTTCCACATATCCTAGCTAAGGGGATATGTGCACCACCAATCTCACATCATCGACCATGGCGAGATGGACTTGGACGTTGGGGCGAGGTTTACAGAGGTTCCAGTAGACATTGACGATCAATAAGAGTGAGTCCTTTTTGGGTGGTCGATACCTCTGGTATGAATTAGCTGGTATCACTAGAACCTCTAGGAGAGAACTTCAGAGTAGGTGGCTTAGATTCGTGCTCAGTACCCCATTTTTTCCTTAGTCTATATTGTGGATTTTGGGGAAAAAAGCCTTAAGGTGGGGAGAATGTAGAGATCCAAACTTTTCATATAAATATATTTAATTAATTATATTCAATTTTATGAGTCTGAAAAAATTTACGGTATGTGAATCCGATGTCTGGTATGACCGAAATTAATTTCTGAATGTTTTTTGAGGTACGTTCAATAAACGCATAACCCGATTTTTACTAAATTTTGAATCAGTGCTCAGATTAAAAATATAAGGGCATCATTGAATTTGCAGTGCCGAGATTCTCTTAAGGGAGACTTTTCTTTGACCATGGTAGGTCTGGAGAAGATGTTAATTTTTTCAAATTATTAAAAGAAATGAAATAAAAATGTAATATTATTTTATTTCATATCCTCCAACAGAAAAATAAAAGGGGTGGGTCCAGCAATGTGTCAATCCAATAAATGGCGTGACCTACCAACCCTATATAATGTTGTTGTTGGGGAATTAAGAAGATTCCAAATTAGTAATACCCATTAAATTATAGTGTCAATACTTACCATCCCCTCTCGAATATATATGGATCTTAGGGAGAGGTATTGGATCAACTTCTCCAAGAAATGAATTGCTAATGGAGCACTATGACACTAGACCTTTAGAGGACATAGCCGATCCTAGGGGGAGGTGACA
The DNA here is from genome assembly GCA_963277665.1 of Viscum album. NCBI lineage: Eukaryota > Viridiplantae > Streptophyta > Magnoliopsida > Santalales > Viscaceae > Viscum > Viscum album. Next base: position 1,621,327,154 of record OY728157.1, on the reverse strand, counting down.
GGCGACACTGAACCATGAACCAAAGGATGACGTGTGAGTGTCATCAATGGGAAGCAGTTGCGAGAACGAAGTACACGATCTTCCATCAAGCCACAGATGCTCTCCAACGGGTTTCGAGTTAGGTTGGTATTTTTTGTGCATTTATTATTCCCTATTCCAGATTCTTGAAATTATATGAAGAACGTGGGTCAATCGACTAATGGTTAGAGTTGTGATTCATTCGTCTTTACAGGAGGTTGTTGTGGGGAATCTTTTGGGATTATTATATTGTTTCAATCAAATGTTATTACACCATCAACCCCCATCGGGTAATGATCATACACGGATGGTGTGGGCCGAACAAACCCAACCTGAACCCTCCACTATATTTGTTAAATCTTTTTGCCTCCATGGAAGACTGATAGTGTGATGAAACTGACTGGTTACATGGTGGATACCGCGTCGACCCATGCTGCAAGAGGAGGGTGCGGGACAATGTGCAGCAGGTGACGGAGCGACTGCCATCGGCCAATCGTGGAGGAGGTGCGGCGTGTCATCCCACACTGCAGATGAATAAGGAGGTTCGCGGCTCATCATTCGCGACGACCGGAGGAGAGGACGGACAGGACGCCGGCCGGCCGCCACGAAGTCGGTAGAGCGGAGGTGGGGCGTGCCCTCGGTGGTGCACCCATGTGACATCAAGGCCACAGCCTATGACTGCCATGACAGGAGTAGGGGACCATCGGTCCGATCGGTGGCAAGGCCATGGCCCGTCGGCCATGACACTGAGGACCCGCGACACAATGTCGCATTGCATTGGGGTCAACCACTATGGTTTGACCCGCTGATGTGGCACTGCACTTCCAGGATGGTTTCACCGCCGGGATGGCCCAGCAGACCGACCCACCACCCAGTGGGCTGAGCAGCGGCCCAACGGCTTGACCTGTGGCCTAGCCGGGTTGGGCCAGGTGCAGCGGGCCAGGTTGACTCAGATCATGACAAATTGGTATCACTTTGTCACAACCCATCCCCTGGGGCCCGTGTTGTGAATACCCCATGCCCGCCTTCCATTAGCTAGGGGTTGGCGGCTAGCACTAGAAATGCGTATCCCTAAAATGGGAAGGCATTTCCTTTAAACATGTACAATCTCACAAAGTATAATGCAACAAGGAGAAACCACATAGACTAGATTGCAATAAAAACAATTGTGAGTTAAACTACTGTAGTAAAAGAGTGGTGAAAGTAAAGGGGTCTGAGATTCAAAACCAAGTGGAAAAGTGTAAGTACAACTAAAAAAGATAAAAACAACTAAAAAGTAAAAGTCAGCTCATGGATTGTCCACCACGGATCCTACCAAATGGGTAGGTACAACTCACAATCTTATGTCCATGTGTCGTGTCATGCCAAAATGTTCCATCACCAAGCACCACCCAGTCCACGCTCCCTCAGCCTCAGTCAATGTTGGACATCTTCTGCACCAGACACAACATGGTACAGGAAAATCCCATGTAGCAGTGTGTATAAATATACTCAGTATGGACCCTGATAACCATGTAGGTCTCCTAGAGTTCCAAAAAATAAATATCACAAAGCATGAAGAAAAAGTACACAAGTCAGACTACGATATGTGTCACCCAATGTCAAGGATAAAAGGGTTATCACATCATCAAACTCCTTTGATGATAGAGAAATTTTCCTCTATTGAGTATAGTGGGCTTGTCATGTCACATAGAGCAGCTTCCCACTAACCTTGAATTACTGTGGTACCTTTCCCTGATGTGTAACATGGGCATGCCGGGTCACAGAGAGCCGCTTCCTTCCGTGGGCATGTCGGGTCTCACAAAACCGCTTCCCAACTTGGCTAAATAGAGGTAATCCTATTATTGAGTACCATGGGTCTTCCGGGTCACACAGAGCCACTCCCTACTGTGGGACTGGTGGTTCACATAGAGTCGCTTCCCACTGGGCCAATCGTCAAGAAGTCATGGGGTCTCAGCCAAACATAGTATTCTTTGGAGAACCACTCCTCAAGCCACTCGCTGCATCTTGATATCCATGTAAGTCACCAAAATGTATTCCAAAAGGTCCATCTCTTCATGAGAGTCCCAAAGATGAAAAAAAATCATCAATCAGATGCGCAGTTTTTGAGATTCAGGTGTTTTAGTGCTCAGGTCCTGGATGGATTCATATTGGATACAACATGACAATTCCCTAAATTTCTCCAAAACTCAGGTTGAGTGTCGCAAAAAGTACTTCCTTGTCCTAAATATCCCATCGTCGTAGATGGTTTGTCAAACGAATGTCCGGTTTAGAAGTTTGGTCCCATTTTGTGTAACAAAATGGCCGGGAGTTTGGGTCCGGTCAGCCTTGGTCAGACCAACCTGACTCGGTTCGGCATGGGCCGACTCGGATCGACCTGGTCGACTCAACCTGAGTCTACTTGGACGTGGCACATCTATGTAGGATGATGTGACATGAAGACACATCAGTGGGTCAACCCGCGGGCCTCTACCGGTGGCAGCTAGGGTGGACCCCCTTGCGGGGCACGTGCCGTGACTACTCCAAGTCTGCCTTCCAATATCCATGTGTTGTTGACTAGCAACAGAAAGGCATATCCCTAAAATGGGAAGGCATTACTGGTAAACCTGTAAAAACTCACAAAGTATAATGCAACAAGAGTCAACTACAATACTAGAACACAAAAAAAGCAATTCTGAGGTTAATTACTGTAGTAAAGAGTGCTGAAAGTAATGGAGGCTGAAATACAAGGCCAACTAGAAAAAGTGCAAGTATAACTAAAAAAAGTACAAAATAGCTAAAAATTGAAAGGCAGCTCGAGGATCATCCAGTACGGATCCTACTCGAAGGGTAGGTAGAGCTCATGATCTATAGTCCATGCGTCTTGTCATGCCAAAACGTTCCAGCTCTAAGCACTGCCCAGTCCTAGCTCCATCATCTTCAACCAATGTTGTACATCATCTGCACCAAACACAACAAGGTGTGGGAGAAACCCATGAAGGGGTGAGTATAACGATACTCAGTAGGGACCTCGAGATCCCCATATGTCTCCTAGAGTTCCACAACGAAAAAACCACAAACCATGAAGCAAAAGTACACAATACAAGTCAGATCACACCAGGTATCCCTTTAGTTCAATGATAAAATGGATATCACATCATCAAACTCCTCGGTTGTGGGAGAACTCCTCCTCTATTGAGTACAGTGGGCCTACCGGGTCACATAGAGCTACTTCCCACTAACCTTTAGCTGTTGTGGTACACATCCTCAATGGGTACCAAGGACATGTCGGGTCACACAGTGATGCTTCCCAATGTGGGAATCTTGGGTCACACTGAGCCACTCCCCACCATGGGCCTGCTTGGTCATATAGAGCCAACACTCACTCGGCCAATCGTCGAGCAGTCATCAGGTCTCATCCAACTGCAGGGTTCCATACGTAGTCTACTTTGGAGAACTGCTTATCAAGATACTATCCGCATCTTGATACCCATTAAAGTCACCACAAAGTATTCCAAAATATCTACCTCCTAATGAGAGTCCAAAATCCGCAAACAGCTCATTAATCGGATGCACGGTTTGCATGATACATGTGTTTTAGTGCCGAGGGCCCGGTTGGATTCGTATTCCATCCAACCTGGATGTTTCTCAACATTCATAAAAAATCAGGTGGAGTGTCTCAAAATAGACTACCTTCCCCTAAAGATCCTGATGCCATAGACGGTTCATCAAACAGACGTCCAGTTTAGAAGTTAAGGCCCATTTTGTGTACCAAGACGCTATTGGGTCTGGGTCCGGTCTGCTTCGGTTGGACTGGTCTAACCCAGTTCGGCATTGACTGACCTAGCCCCACTCGAGTCTGACACCAACCTTAGTTAACCCAGCCTACCAGGCCTTGCCCGACCTGGCTAGGCTACGGTTCAGGCCGCGGGTCGGCCCACTGAGCGGTAGGTTGGTCCGCTGGACCAACCCAGTTGTTCCACGCGCCTGGCGGCCTGGGCGGCTAGGGATACCAAGATGTGGTGTTTCTGGGTAGGGAGGACGTGGTGTGTAGCTATGTTAGTGGGTCAAACCATTGGTGTTGATCCAACGCAGTGCCACATGGCACCGTGGGTCCTCCATGCCGTGGCCGATGGGCTGCGGCTTTGCCGCTAGCCCGCACCTTGTCCACCAGCCCCCGGTCGATCCGGCGGACCTTGCTCCCACCGCAACCAACGTAGTTTGTGGCCCTGTTTTCACATGCGTGCACCACCGGGTGTGTGAACCACCCCTTCATGTTCGGTTGCGGTCATCCAGCATGCGAACATCCTTCCTCTGGTCACCGTGGTTGACAAGTCGTAGCCCTTCTTGTTCATAGATGGCACATGACGGCATGTCGTGCCTCCTTCGCATCTAGAAAGTGTCAGACGCTCCGACGAACACCGTTTTTTTGTGATGCTACCTCCTCTTGTGGAACGCGTCGATGTGCTATCCACCACAGATTAATTCGGTGTCGTCATACTTTTGGCCTTCCATGGAGGCATAAGGATATAGAAAATATAGAAGAGGGTTCGGGTGGGGTTTGTTAGGAACGCACCCTCCGTATTAGCTCCAAACATGAAGGGGTTAAGGGTTTAATAAACAATTTAATTAAACATTAAGATAAACCCCACATGATTTTCTTAAACAACCTTCCGCAAGGATTAATGAATCGTGGGTCAACCCGTTTGTCGGTTGACCGCCGTTCTTCATGTTATTTAAGAACGGGGAAAAGGGAAATCATTTATAAATCATAAACGAAATAACCCCCTACATCAAATTGTTGAAGAAACACCCACGCTTGAAGGTGGGATGGTGTAATTCATTCCTGCAACCGGTTCCCAATGACACCACTCGTACATCGCCCTTCAGTTCATGGTTCGGTTTTGTCTATAAACTGCCATTTGGTCGGCTCCATTTTCTAAGAGTCTAGCATCACAGAGCTCATTCAGATCTTCATTTCGTGGATAGGCTGTGCTGATACCCCTCCCCAAGAATCATATATATAGGGGAGGTGGAGTGTAAGTAACAATGTGGAATATTAATGGGGCTCATTAATTATGATGATTTATAATTCTTCAACGATGTCGTTACTTAGGGTTGGTAGTTCAATCTATTTATTGGCTTGACACATCATTGGCCCCACCGTTTTATTATTCATTTGAGGATATGAAATAAAATAATAAAATTATTTCATTTCATTTATTTTTAAAAGGCACAAAACATAACTTTTTTTCGTACCTACTGTGGTCAAAGTAATGTCTCCCTTAAGAGAATCTTGGTACTATGGATTCAAAAGTGCCCTCGTATTTTTAATCAGATCACCAGTTAAAAAGTTATAAAATTATACTCATGTGATTACTGAACGTACCCAAAAAAATTTCATAAAATTATTAACAGACACCCCCAACCCGTGCCGGTAAGAGTTAGGATATTCCAAAGTGACACACACCCCAAAAAACCCAAGGGTACTCTCGTATTTCTAATCCAATATACCATTTAGATGTCATGAATTTTACAATAAAAATAATTTCCACTTAATTATTTTATTTACAGTCAAAAACTAACTTTCACTAGTGGACCGCAATGGCCAATGTTAGTATCTGCCAAAAAAAAGAATAACCTCCTGAGTTCAGTGGTGGCCTCATATTTTTAATCTGATTTACATTTCTTGAGTTATAAGCATTTGAAAAATACAATAACTTTATTTAATTTTTTTATTTATGGTTCTGCCATTTTTAGGTTTTCTCACCAGAGGCTTGCGCCGACTAAAATTAAGTCATGCCTAGGGTACACCTACCATCCTGAATGCAACGGTGCCCTCGGATTTCCAATTTGAGAAACCATTTAAGAGTTATTTCACTTTCTCAGGAAAACTGCTTAAGCGTGCTAATTAAAGATTCACAAAACTTTAACGGATCATTTCGAGTCCAAGACTTGTAGTGCACCATTAGATTTCATGGTCTCGAAATAATTCTATATTATTAAAAAAAATTATAAAAAAATTCTGGGACATTACATTTTCACCACCTTAGGGCTTTACGTCCCCGAAATTCGAAACATAGACTAAGAAAAAAAATGAGGGTACTGAGAAAAAATATGATCCTCCATCTCCCAAGTGCTCTCCTAGAGATTCCCATGATTCCATATAATACACACCATAGGTATCGACTGACCACAAAGGACCTAATCCTGTTGATCCTCAATCTCTACTAGAACCTCTGTAAACATCACCTCATCATCTAGGTCCAGCTCGCATTGGTCGATGACGTGAGACTGGTCGTGCACGTATCTCCTATGATAGGATCCATGGAAGACTTCTACCACCTTTTCCAGCTATGGTGGAAGTCCCAAGTGGTATGGCACCTCGCCTATCCTCTGAAGTATCAGAAAAGATCTAATAAACCTCGGTGATAAATTTCCACCTTGACCAAATTTCTTTAGTCCCCATCAAAGAGAGACTCGCACGAAAACGTGGTATCCCTCCTGGAACTACAGAGGTCTCCATATCCTATAAACATATGACTTCTTTCTGCCTTATGTAGTCTTCATCTTCTCCTGGATGGTTTGTACCTTCTTAGTGGTACACCCTACCAACTCTAGACCCATAAGTGATTACTCCCCTAGGTCTATCCGGCAAGGTGGTGATCTACAGGGTCAACCGTATAAGGCCTTGAATGGTGACATACCGATGGTGGAGTGATAACTTTTTTCATATGAAAACTCCACCATGTTCAAATTATTCTCCCAACTATGTACAAAAACATGGATGCGTGCTCGTAGCATTTCCTCCACTGTCTGAATGGTCTGTTTCATCTGACCATCTGTATGGGGATGAACGGCGATGCTCAAATGCAGGTGATTCCCGAACTCCTATGGAAATCCCTTCCACAATTAGGATGTGATCGAACACCATGAAGTCGCACAATCTCCTACACATAGAGGAGTTCCAAGCCCTATACTCTTCCTTGCTCTTGGATATGTAAGAAGTGGGCCGACTTGGTGAGTCGGTCAACGATCACCCAAATAGAATAATGTCCCCAGGATGTATGTGGAAGCCCTGTCACAAATTCCATGGAGATTCCACCCCACTTCCACTTTGGACCCTCTAGTAGCTGTGTTAAGTCTTCTAGAACCTGGTGCTCGGTCTTCACTTGTTGACAAGTGAGGCATCGTGAAACAAACTCTGCTATATAATTCTTCATCCCTATCCATGAGTTTTCATGCCGGAGGTCTTGGTACATCTTCACTACTCCAGGATGTACCGCCAGAGGGGATGTATGGGACACCCTCAATACCTCCTCTAGTATCACCACTGGTACCATGGTACTTCCTCTAAAGATAATGATGTGATGCTCACCTTCATAAAATCATTCAGGTTCATGTCCTGAGGATATCAGAGCACATAATGTGTCGTAGTCAGTGTCCCCAAGTTGTGCCTCCGGAATTCGCTAATGAATTAGGGAAGTAACAATCATAGAATTGAGTTAAGCTACTCCATCCTTATCCCTAAAGGATATCCATGGCATGACTAGCAGCTCTGACGCCTTAGCAGCTATAGACTAGACCTCCTGCTATGTGCGTCTACTACCACGTTACCCTTCCCAAGTGTATATACTATCTCAGGGTCATAGTCCTAGAGGAACTCTAGCCATCATCACTGTCTCAGCTTCTGAAAGATCTTCTGACACTTATTCATCCACAGGAAAGGATCCCCCTTCTTCGTCAAAGCTGAAAAGGGTAAAACTACCCTGCTGAAGTCATGTACAAATATCTGATAGTACCCAGCCAAAGTAGAAGTACCTCTCCCTTAGGGGAGGTAATCCTGGAAACATCTTTTCAAAATATTTCCCCACATTATTCCACTCCTATTAGAAACTCAAATCTCAAAACTCATGCTGCCACGAGGGTAAGGCTGGCCGACTCAAGAGTGATCGGCTACACCCTCCTATGCAAGAGTTTATCTTGTGCTACATGGGTTTCCTTTTTCACTAACCATGTAAAAATCCATTCCAATGTTGTAGATAAACCACAACACTTTTTTGCTTAATATATTCATTTTGGTTATGAATTGTGTATGTCCAATCCATACCCAAACTAACATCGTAAGGCATCGACGCTCCCACCAAGAGTTTCCAACTGAAACTCTCACCTCAAGGGTCGGATCACACCATTAGCTAAAGTGTGATTATCGAGTCTCCTCACAAATATATCTCCATATGTGAGGGTCAAGTCAATGGCTTAACCAGAAACTCTAGGTCTTGAACAAGATTTATGGAAAAAGGGAATGATTAGTACCTATTTATATTAATACTGCAGCTAGTCGTAGACACATTCCATGCCTAGAATCATTCTTGGAGCCCTTGGGTCAGACTCCTTGACCACTTATAGCTACTCCCTTACCCTGTCCTCCAGCTCCCTAAGCCTAGTGGGGACCACAATAGGGTTGTGGTTGTAAAATGTCGGAAAGTATACCACCTCATGTAGATCTCTAAGCTTCATTTCCATGTCTTCTACCTTGACGATTCATCTATCCATATCACTTACTCTTATTGAAACATTTTACACAGCCAAGTCTCTGAGACTTGCTTATGTTTCTTACTTCTCCATTGTTAACATCCAGCTGATGAATCTGCTCATCCAAAGAACATTCAACCAAAATGGTTCACTCTAGTACCCTAACATAAGTAGGAATACATAGACGAATATTGTTGGCTCAGATATTCTTAAACACACCTCGCACGAAGGTCTGAGCTTTAAATCACTGAATGTACTCTACTTATCGAGTACCCGAGATGGTCGGTGTACCTCGATGAATACTCAACTACCAACATGTCATCCTGTTGAAGCATCAGAAGCTCTAGGGAACTCATATCCCTTAGGTCATTATGGTAAGATACCCCCTTCTATGAGGAAGGTTCTCAAGCTTATCCACAGAAAAGTAACCTCAACGCAAGATAAGGGTAACCTAAACTCTATCATCATCATGAATAGCCATGTAGAAGGCTCTCTACTAGGACCACCATCTGATCGAATGTTTACCTGGATAGATGGAAACTCAGACACCTACTTAATCCAGTCTTTAGCCGCTTGTGAGTCAAGATCACCTTAGAACCTGAGGGGTATCTGTTGATAAAACAAGTGTAATGTACTAAGCCTACAAGTGTCCTCTACCGGTACCTCTAGTTGTAACTACTGACCAACGGGGAGTGATATAGTTGGAACACTAACCGAAGGTTCCATATCGGGCAATGGTCCATGTACTGAAGCTTCTTCACCCTGCAAACCATCCTCATGGTCACACACTATAAAAGACTACTAGCTAAGATCACCATATGCTCTACAGGTGTCTAGCCACTACCTCTAGCAAGTCCTTAGCATCTTGAGAATCTATCTTGACTCGAAACCTTGGAGGCCACTGCCACTAGAACTCATTCAATGCACTCAGTCGGTGTGCACCATGTGCGGCTGGTGGTAACTACTGCCCAACCGGTGGTGGTACTTCTAGTACACCACCAGAAGGTGCCAACACAGTAAGAGGGCCCTAAACCAAAGCCTCGTCGCTCGGTGGGACATCATTGTGTACTCTCTCGGGAATCCTAGCTGGCTATCTATGTGGAGACATCCTAATAAAGAAAAGGTGATCCATGGTCATTATGTTATACATGGGGAGCTTACTCCAAAGAAACCAAGTAAAATAATTTCCAAAACACACCCAATCTGTCTTTCATGCACTGAGTCAGAAATTAGAATACATGGTCCTGGTGTATGTATACGTCAGCGGTCGCACCATCACTGGACACCCCGAACTGAAAACCACAATCAAAACACTAGATAATATTGCCACATAGAAAATTTCAGAGCCCTAGTTCTTCAGTTGAACAGACTCCTCTGATAACAATTTGTCACCATTTGAGGCCTTGTATGATTGACCCAGTAGATCACCTCTATGCTAACAATCCCAGGTGAGTCGGCAAATATGGGTCTAGAGATCGTACGGGCTACTACTGAGAATGTGCAGAACATCCGAGAGTGGATGAAGACTACACAAAGCAGACAGAAGTCATTTTATGATAGAAGACAGATGCCTCTGGAGTTCTAGTAGGAAGACCAAATTTTCTTACGAGTCTGTCCTCGATAGGGACTATGGTGATTTGGCTGAAATGGAAAGTTATCAATGAGGTTTATAGGAACTTTTATGATAATTAGGAGGATAGGAAAGGTGGAATAACTCTTGGAAATTCCATCGCAGTTGGAGAAGGTGCACGACGTAATCCACGTATCCCAGCTGAGGAGATATGTGCATTAACAATATCATGTCATCGACCATGGAAAGCTGGACTTAGAGTATGGGGTGACATTTACGAAGGTTCCAGTATGGATTAAGGATTGTTAGGATCGGGTCCTTCATGGGAGTTCGATACCTCTGGTGCAAACCCGTCCCTTAGGGCATATTCCATGACTACCCCAAGCCTTCCTTCAATAGGCCAGGGGTTAGAAACTAGCACTAGAAAGGCATATCCCTAAATGGGGAAGGCATTTCCTTTAAACCTGTATATACACAGAGAGTAGAATGAAACAATAAGAAACTATGACTAAGAAAGTTACTTGTTCCTAGACATAGAGAATCTTTGGCTTGCTATCAGCATTCATAGAGATCTAGTGTGGGTTAGCATCATAATCCCATTTCTCTATGTTGTATACCTGGTTTGAGCATAGACTCTGTTTAAACTATGTTTTTTACCATCGTGGTACTGTCTTAACAGTGATACCTATGTGGTAATTTTACCTTTGTGGAACTATATTCGTAGTGATACTTGTGTGGTACTTTTACTTGTGGGGTACTTCTATATTCTTGGGGTTACCGATATTGTACTTATACCTTCATGGGGTTACCTTTGTGGTATACTTACCTCATGTATGAGATGAGTATATATTGATAACTTAGGGATATGTATGAACACATACTTAAGTATAGTTGATGTATTTATTTTTGGATTTTATTTGTGGAACATTAGGAGACCTATGGGGTATTGGGGTCCCTAATGAGTATTGTTATACTCACCCCAGCACGGGCATTGCCTGTACCTTGTTGTGTCTTGTGCAGACGATGTAGAACATTGATTTTGGATGGTGGAGCCAGGACTGGACGATGCTTAAAGGTGGACTATTTGGTGTGATGCGACATAGGGACTACTAATTGTGTGTTGTAACTACCCTTCAGGTAGGATCCAGGGTGGACCATTTGGTGTGATGTGACCCAGGGACTATTGATCATGAGCTATACCTACCCTTCAGGTAGGATCTATGGTGGATGATCCAAGATATGTTTTTCACCATTTCATCTATTTTTAACTTTTCAGTTTTACTTGTACTTTTCTAGTTGGGCTTGTATTCTGGAACCATTGCTTTCATCTCTCTTTTTTACTACAACATTTTACTTCATAGTTTCTTCTTGTTTCGTTCTATTATGTGTGTCTATACTGGTTTAAAGGTAATGCCTTCCCAATTTAGGGATATTCCTTTCTGGTTCTAGTCCCAATCCCCTTGCCTATGGAAGGAGGGCTTAGGGTAGTCAGGGAACGAGGCCCGTGCCTCAAGGCCCGCCCCGTGACTCCCCCAAGCCCACCTTCGATAGTCTAGGGGCTGGAAACTATCACCAAAAATGCCTATCCCTATATTGGGAAGGTATTTTCTGTAAACTTTTCAAATACACATAGTAGGATGCACAAATAAGAAAATGAAAAAGGGAAAACAGCTACTGAGTCATCTTATGAAGATCGAACCAGAATGGTAGGTACAGAATTCCTCCTCAGCACTCCAATTCTAAACATCTCCTCTACGTACTGCCTATTCCTGGATCCCTCAATCCTCAGACTTGCATCTCATCGTCTACACACGACACAAAAAGGTGTGAGCATAGGTCATGTAGGAGTGATTATAACAATACCCAGTAAGGATCTTGAGACAGTTGTATGTCTCCTAGAGTTTCACAAAGGAAAAACCACAAAGCAAGGCATCAAATCTACTTAGGTATATGCCCATACATATAACAAAGTTATCGAGATATACTCATCTCATACATGAGGGAAGTATACAATAAAGGTAACACCACGAAGGTAACACTGTGAAGGTAAATTACCACACAGGTAAGACACATCTCAAATCAGGCATACAACTCAGAGAAACATGATTATGATGATGTCCCACACAAGATCGCTATGAATGCTGATACCTAGCCATATAATTCTCTAATGATAGAAACAATTAACATCCTAGGTCACAACATTGAACACCTCAGACGATGGATAACTCCTCCTCTATTTAGTACAGTGGGCATGTTGTGTCACACAGAGGCACTTCCCACTAACCATGGACTGCAGAGGTACTCTTCCTATCGAGTACCATGGGTATGTCGCGTCACACAAAGACACTCCCCACTGTGGGTATTCCATGTCACACAGAGGCACTCTCCATCATGGCTTACTGAAGTACTCCTCCTGCCAAGTAATGTGGGATTGTCGTATCACACAGAGTTGCTCCCAATTTTGGGTCTATTGTGTCATATAGAGGTGCTCCCTACTGGGTCGTCAAGTCACTCTAAGTCGAAAAGATTAGTAGTCATCAGGTCTTAGCTAGTTGCAAGGTTCCGTACGTATTGCACTTGGGAGAACCGCTCTTCAAGCCATTGAACATATTAAAACCAGCAATAAGTCTCACAAATAAATAGTGCATCTGGGTGTCTCTAGTAGCCCATGCCACTAAGTGGGTGGCACCACTGGGTCGGCCCAGCGGACCGACCTGCTGCCCAGCGGGCTGACCAGCGGACTAGCTAGCTGACCCACGTCACAAAAGCCCAAACCATGGCCCAGGAAGGTCGTGCAAGTCCCAACGGTTCATTTTTACCTAGTTATAGTTTAACTCGAGTCAGGCCAGGTCGGCCTAGGAGGATCTGGATCAGTCCATGCAGAACCAGGTCGAGCTGGTCTGACCGAGGTGGACCAGGCCCAGACCTAGTACCGTCTTGTTTCACAAAATGGACTCTGACATCTAAACCAAACATTCATCTGACAAACCGCCTGTGGAGTCAGGATCCTTAGGAAATATCTGTCCTTTTTGAGAAACTACACCTTATTTTTGGAGAAATATGGTGCATGGCCAGTTTGGGTCGAATATGAATCCCAAAGGGCCCTCGGTACTAAAATGCTTGTATCTCACAAACCGTGCATCTGATTAAGATCCATTTGCGGATTTGGGAATCTATTGAGGATACAGTTCTATTGGAATACATTTTGGCGACTTACATAGATATCAAGATTTGGAGAGTGTCTTGAGGAGAAGTTCTCCCAAAAAGACTACGAATGGAACCCTACTGTTGGCTGAGACCTGAAGACTGCATGACTATTGGCATAGTGGGAAGAGACTTTGTGTGACCCAAAAGGCCCAAGATGGGGAGTGACTCTATGTGACTCAGAAAACCCATGGTACTCGATAAGAGGAGAACCTCAGTTCATCCAAGGAGGGAAGCGGCTCTCTGTGACCCGGCATGCCCACGGTGGGAAGCAGCTCTATGTGCCCCTGTATGCCCATTGTACCCATCAGGGATGGGTAACAAAGTAGTCCGAGGTTAGTGGGATGCAGCTCTGTGTGACCTAGAAGTCCCACTATACTTGATAGAGGAAGTTTTCTCCAGAAGCTGAGGAGTTCGATGATGTGATGACCCTTCTATCCTTATCCTAAAGTGATACCTAGTGTGAGCAAATTTGAGTTGTGTTTATTGTTTCGTGCTTTGTGATTGAGATCATTATTGTGCTTTTCCTTTGTGGAGTTTTTAGAGACCATCGAGGGTCTCGGGGTCCCTACTGGTTTTGTTATACTCACCCCAGCATGGGATACACCCGCTCCTTGTTCTGTCTTGTGTAGATAATGAGCAACTGGGATGAGGCTTGAGGGAGCTAGGACTAGGCAGTACGTGGAGGAGACGGGCAGACGTGGAGTGCTGGGGAGGCGATCTGTACCTACTCTTCAGGTAGGATACTTCTAGGATGACCCTGTAGCTGTTTTCCCTTTTTTAGTTGTATTTATCTTTCAGTTTTACTTGTACATTTACAGTTGAGGTCATATTTCATCCCTTTTTCCTTTCAGAACTCTATTACTACAGTAGTTTACTTCACATTTTCTTCTTGTTGTGTTCTTGTACCATGTGTTTTTTCAGGTTTAAATGAAATGACTTTCTATTTTAGGGAATACCCCTTTCGGTGCTAGTCACCAGCCCTTTGTCTATGGAAGGCGTGATTAGGGCAGTCATGGCACGGGTACCGAGGGACGGGTCATGACAAAGTGGTATCAAAGGATTCAGTTATACCAAATAACTAGGATTCTGATATCTTCTATGTAACAATACTGTTAAGTGTTATGAGTGTGTTTTTCAGTTAGGGGAGTCCAGTGTAGGTGCGGCGGCTAACATATCCATACATCAAGACCCTGAATTCTAATTTCCAACTCATTGTACAAAAACACTGATTGCATGTGTTTTTGATGAGTTTTTCTTGTGATTTATTGAGTCAGGTCACCAGGTATAACTTAATGATCTTGTCAAACCAATTCCTTATCAGGACGATTCCTTGTAGACAACCATCTAGGATTCCTATGAGAGTACGCAATGACGGCCCACATAGCGAAGAGGATCTGGTGCAGGGCCCTCTTACTGTGTTGGAACCTTCGAGTGCTGTACCAGTAGAACCACCACCCATTGGGTAGGAGTTATCACCAGCCGCACTGGCGGACAGTGGACACCGACTAAGTGCATTGCACGAGTTACAGTGGTAGAATCCTCTGAGGTTTCAAGGAAAGATAGATTCCTAGGAAGCTGAGCACTGGCTGGAGGTAGTGGCTAGAGTTTTCTACCTATTTTAGACACCAGTATAGTATATGGTGATCTTATAAGCTAGTTTTTTCTAGTCTATAACCATGAGGATGGTCCGTAAGGCGAAGAGGCTTTGGTACCTGGACCTTTTCCCGAGATGGTAACTTCTAGTAGTGTACCATTTATATCATTTCATGTTGGTCAACAGTGGAACCCGGAGGTACCAGTATAGGACACATGTAGGCTAAGTTCCACAATTTAAACTGTGGCTATAGCCCAAAAATAATATTTCACCGATTGGATTGGATCTCTTCCCCTCACCTATAAGATTCAGCTATTTTCCACTACACCATGGAGACCTTAAAGTGTGTGTTTGTGTGTCTATATATATATATATATATATATATATATATATATATATTCTGTTATATAGATTACTAAAAACCATAGTGGTAATAATAAAACAAAGGCTATATATCTTTCTTCTATTTTTCCATGTGACGATTACTCTCCTACGCAAGGGTGGGAGACCTATAGACGCAGTTTTTAAAATTCTGGATATATCCCATGAAAAATGGTCTATAGTCACACATATAAAAACCAAGGATATAGAACACACCTATGGCCACTTTTTTTCTAAAATAGTGGCTATAGGTCTATGGGATTATCCCTTTTTTCTTCTTTTTCATGTTAGAATACTATTTTCCATGTTTCAAAAGACAGTAAACTATTATGGTCCTCAACCATCTACCTTTATAATGTTATTAATATTCCAAACAATTTATGTAATATACATTTATGTTTATTCTTGTTATCTATATAACTAGTGGATAAGGAAATATATTTATTTTATGATAGAAATTTTAAATAATTTTCCCAATGGTTACTTAAGTATAAACAATCTAGAATAATAATAACATTGTTAAATAAACCCTTACCACTTTGGTATATTTTAAACCACAACCAATATAAGAGAAATTAAAGTAAATGAAAATTTAAATAACATAATTATATATTTATTAATGATAAAACATATCAAAATGGTCCACATATACACCACAAAAAATAATAAGTGGGTAATATGGAACATGTGTCACAGAAGATAAAGTGAGGTGATAAACCCTTTCCTTAAGTTCGACTTCCTTCATATGTGTCCAAACCTCATGTATAATAAATATGTGTTTATTTTACATTCATTAATGAATAGTAAATATATATATAATAATATATATGATCCTCTTATAAAATTTATCAACCTTTTGTTATTAATATTTCATTATTTTCATTGTTTTAGGTGTTAATTGCCTTATTTTATCATGCATGTTTTTTCACGAATGTTCATATTCTTATATGAATGATATAGTCAAACAATCAAACAAAGGATATAAATGTTATAAATATGTTGTTTTCATTATGTATTTCCTAATAATAATTCATAAAGAAATTCATAAGAAATGAATCACATCGGTTGATGGAGATGATAGGCCATACATACACATAAGTACCAATATAATTCCCTTAAAGGGTGAAATAAAAAATATGTCTATGATATATTAATTTTCAATAATTTTTATCCTTTCATATATATCACATATATTTAGTAAATTTATCCTTCTTTCTATTTATTTAATGAGTTACTTAAAAATTAATCACGTCACTTTGTGAGGTAGTAGTGTGTCGTACAACTGAGCACCGTTATTGTATATTAAACTGAACGGAAGGTAATAATTTTGTGTGATATTTTAACTCATTGTGTATAACTATATCATGAATATTATATATATACATTAAATCCAATATTATATCCAACTGTGAGACTTTTTTATATAAAAATTATTACATCAGTTTTAGAGGGGGTAGTCTTTCGTACCTACGATTTAATGATTTTTCTTCCCGTCTGATGGAAGTTGAGATGGATAAATATTATTCAATAAAAATTGTAACATATTTTTATAGGATAAATACTGGTGTTATTTTATTTTAAGTGTTAATAAATAATTTTTTGTTTTAAATTAAGAAATAAAAGGAATTATCTTAGTGAAGAAAATTACATTCACATAGAGAATCCTTCTTTTGGTATCTTCTTAAGGATCTTAGGTTTAGTAATATTGGAAGACAAGAATTTTAGTATGTATTTAGGTGAGTAATTTTTTAAGGCTTCTGTTGATCCAAATTTCATTAGTTTTTTGATTAATTGAGGGTATTGAGTTTACAATTATATGTTGTGAATGGGGCCCTTCATGTAAATTAATTTGAAATTTACCAAAAAAATCCAAATTAATGAATTAATTCACAAGAAAAAAGAATCATAACGACCAGAGATTCTAATTTGGTATATTGTAAGGTGAAGAAATATCCATGCAATAGGAATAATACAAGTTGGTATGTATTTTTAACCAATATCTTTTTATTTTAAACAAACGATAAACCCATTTTACCATGACTGTAATAATTTTTTGTGGGAAAAAATACCTCAAGGTAACATTTTACTGATTTTGGGAAGATTGTTTTTATCGAAGAATGTGTTTTTCATGGTCAATTTTTGAGTTTCCACGATATTTTTGACAAGTTATTTTGACAATGATCCAATAAAATATAATTGATACTCTAGAGGCTATGAGGAAATTTTATTATATGTGGTGTCATTATTTCATGGGGTTTACCATATTTTTTGGGGTCTAAAATTGCTTGGATTGATCAATCACCATGAATTTTTTTTTCCATGAATTCCTCATACAAATAGGGCCAAGGAATTAATTTGAAGAAGATGGAAGATTCTGGAAGACATGGAGCTTTGTAAAGTCATTCAGTGTCAGAAAGGATGGGTTTCAAAAAGGTATGGAGAATAGAGACTATGTGAAGTAATGATGGTACTCTATATGAATATGATAATTTAAGAATTTAGAATTATTAATTGGTTTATGGTGATCTATGTGGCAACGAGAAGCTTCTCAAATGGTGAAATATTCTTAGAGCTTCCAGAAATATGGATCCCTACAAAGAAAATTAGAAAGATTTGGAAAAACAATATTGATGTTTATGGAAGCTTCAAGAATGGGACGAAACACCTATAAATAGGCCTCTACCCACTTTTGAAAAATAGTGTAATCCTTAATGAATATTCATGGGATCAGAATTCGAGATTGTGGTTTATGATGGTTGTTCTTATGAAAATGGTCATGAAGAAAGGAAGTTCATGAAGTATATGAAGGTCAACTAAAAATTGTAAGCATCATGAAATTATTAATTATTTTGAGGGCCATAAAAAACTACTGAAAATTATGAACTTCGTGAAGGCTAAGTGAGCTTCATGAATGTTTTTTAGCTTTATAAAAAATTTGTATTCATGAAGACGGTTGAGATTCACAAAATTGGTGAGTTTCATGAATGTTAATTTGTTTATGAAGATAGTTTATGCATGAGAAGAATTGGGTACATTTTTGAAGGATTTGTGAGCTTTGTGGAGGTAGTGACTATCATGAAAGTGTTCAGAAGGGATTTCCCATTGAATATATGGTGTAGTGGTATTCATCATGTGGATGATAGTATACATTAAAAATATAATCTAACTATAGTCGAGGATTCATTTATCTTTTATAATTAATGGATATACATGTCCATAAACAATGTGTGTATCCTTTTTTAAGAGGTTAGGAAAGGAAGAGGAATAATTTTATCCCTTCCACTAGTTGTGATCCATCGAGTGGTAGATTGATGGAGCGACCCTTTGGAAGAAATGACTTGTCCTTAATAATTGTAAATGTACTGACATTGGGAAAAGAAGTGATTTATACCAATCAATATTTTGGTATTGAGACTTATGATATTTGATACAAAAACACATTTACATTTTATACTCCATGGACGTAGCCCAGTGAGGGTAAACCATATACAATTATTGTGTCTCCTGAATGATTTCATATCTATTAACACATATCTATGTTCAGGAGAGAGAAGAAATTTTTTTTACAATGAAAAAAATTCTTTGGTGATTTTGTTTTAATCTTTCAAACCTCCATTACCCCCTCCCGCTTTAGTGTATTTAATATTTTTGGGAGAACATTTTTTAATTGTGTTTACTATTAATTGTGGTAAAAATTATTTTTTTATTATTAAAAAATATAAATTATTCTTATTAAAAATATAGAATCTATTTGTCCAAATTCAATTCATAGAATTGGAATAATTCAATTTAAAAATAATCCCACGGGCAAGACAAAAATGTGGGTTTCCAAAGAGAAAATACCCATTACTATAGAAGGTTTTAATATAAAAATTCATTATAAAATTTATTCAACTTCACTATATTTCACTTATAATAATATAATTGAACTTATTTTTCATTAAAATAAATTTAATGTATAATTTAATTTTTTAAATAATTGAAACATAATTAAATTTTCAAAAAAATGTGATTTTAAATGATTCATTGAACAATTAAACATTACAGAAAATCCCCAAAATTCACCAAATACTAATTTTGATTTTACGATTTAAAAAATAGAGTTTATTTTTTAAATAAATTTTCTAAAACTTTCACAAAAATACGTTTTTACAAGTTTTCAAGAATAGAAATACTCATTTTCTTTGAAAAAATATTGTTTTCAAGAAAACAGATCTTTCTATTTCAAATGGTTCTTATTATAATTCTAATTAATAGTTTACCATTGAATTATTATTAAAATATAAACCATATAATTTTTATAATTTTTTATTACAATTCATACCCTTCATCATAACAACTATTTTATAGTGGTTATATTTAAATAAAATATTTTAGTCGAGTATCGTGTTTCATTCAAACCTATTGTTGAATTCATTTCATGATATCAAATATATTTAATTTATTTAAAATTAAATGGATTTTTAATTAAAGGGGTTTCAAATTCTCTTATAATCATGGTGTTTGATGTCATATACACTATCAAATATGATGTTCCTTTATTAATGTATAAGTCTATTGCAAACATAATTACACATATAATAATATATAAATTTTTAAATAGAGTGATTTTACTCTAGATATATTATATCAATGTCGTATTAATCAATTAAGGATACACCTTCAATTCAACAAAAATAACCAAAACTTGATTATTATCAGCTTTTTCATAAAGGATAAGGTCAAAAATACTCATGAAAATGATTTTAAACATTATAAATTATTAAAAAGAATACTTATAAGTAAATTTAATAACCTAGTAATAATACATTTTGGAAACGTCATAAATAAGAACACCATTTTTATTTAATATTTACAAAGAATCAAATGTATAAACAAAGTAGTAGAAAATCGATGGAATTCATGTAGATAATGACTATTTATGAAGATTATATATGAAAATGGATTTTATTATGGTTATGAAATAATTTAATGATATTTAAATGTTAATGGTACAATAGGTAATAGTATGTTCAAGAAAGTCAAGACCATAGGTAAGCATTTTTATTCTCATGTTCCTCTCTTTGAAACGTATTTTGTAATGTACAATTAATTTACCTTATGTGGTTTATTTACAACATATTTGAGATGTAATATAAAGAAATTATTTTATTCATGGTATCTTAAGATAATGTTTTATCTAAATTTGTTTGTGTGGTCATGATTTAATTTCTACCCAATCCATTAGTGTGGTTTTCCATCTCAATTTCCATTCATTAGGGATCATGTTGTAATAACCACCAATTTTATTTTCTATGGAGCATAAATATACATGGAATATTTTTTCATACAATTACATGGATTTGAAATTCTATATTTTCATCCCTCTATGATAATATGTTTATTTAATAGTTACCTTTTCAATAGTAGATAAATCGTTCTATGTTTTAGTTAAGTTACATTGTGTGTAAATTAATATAAAATACATCCATATATGGATATAGCTATGTGGATGAAGTTTTGGAAAAGTTTCACCTAGAGTTAAACACATCTAAAATGGTTTTTTGATCTTTCTCTTAATCATCACCTAGATACATAATCTGTGGGCTTAATAATTATAATCTAGTCAGAAATTCTTATGGGAAAGTCTTATAAATATTCACATGATCTATATAAATCATGATGAGGTATTTTTCCTACCATTAAATTGGTCTCCTACCAATGAAAGATGTTGAATACAATTATTATCTTCCATGGATATCCAAAAATGATTTATATACCCTGACCACTATATTACTTCTCAATGGTTAATTAATATTACATTGATGACAACCCATGGATTCCAAGTTGATTAAGGTATTTCCTCATAGAAATACAAATTATTATATAGAATGTGGAATTAATTGATGTTTATATTTCTTAATATACATATATCCATGATTTATTCATCAATATACCTCTTGGGGTATGGTATGAATGGTCTTTATAACTCTTACGGTGAATGCATCAGACTTAATTTGGTGATGGGTGAGTCCCTGAATTACATAACCCCTCAATACATTGACGGGTATTGTTAGATAATATAGGTTTGTGTTTGGAGTATTACTCTTAAAATGAAAAGATAGTGTCTTAAAAAATTTCCTTCAGTATAGGTTCTTGATTTTCATCATTATTGATTTCATCATTTTGAGATCATTGATAATTTTTATCAATTTTTTCATTTATTTTCATGGATATAATATGGAATCAATATTAATTAATTATTTCTCCATGTTTTTTATTTATTATTTTCATATCAATAAGGACTATTTTATGTATTGTAGTCATCCATTTTATATTACTCCTTACTAACCATCTGATCTCACCCTTATTTTTTTCTTTACCTTGGAATCCTATAGGAGAACCATCTATAATTTTAAAGGATGTGTTAGTAGGGTTAATAATGTTCTTGAAATATTTTCATGTTATATCTTTTGTTTTTTTACAGAAACCCTTGTATTACATATATTAATATTACATCACATTTTTAGATCACATAATACATTAAAAAACAGACAACTAAAGATTGTACTAATCTAGTTTGTTTGGACACAAGGAAACCTAAAAACTGGTACATAAGTGATCTACATTATCTCCCACTAGGTTCCTCTTGACTAGAAACTTTCATTGAATCATGAAACATAATAAATATCTTCATAACCAAATATGGAAACATAAAAAAGTGTTATATTAGATGCTATCTGAGGGTAATAAAGGGAGGAATGTAATCACGGTCATGAGCATAAGTGTTTTATAACATGATAATTAAAGTATAATAAAAAACCATGCATACAAAAGATCATAAACATGAATCATGGAATAAATATTGGCAGTTCATAAGACAAGAATCATTAGTTAATAAATAACATAATACATGAGATAATAACATTGGAATGAGACACAGAATTTTGGAATGCACATATGAATATAAAAATGATTTCCATAAAAGTAAATGAGTTTTTTTGAAGGCCATATTAGTGGTATTGGATTAATACCCACACCATTTTGGTTGTCATGGTTCACTCCCGTACCATCTTGGTAGTTATGGTTCACTCACATAACCATCTTCGTAGTCATTGTTCACTCCCAATTCCATCTTAGTGGACAAGGTTATTTATGTCTATATCATGAGATATAAATCATTACCCAATTCATTTGAGGGGAAGATAGTTCCAACCCATATCATAGTGAAATCATACTTATGTGTTCCCTGAGATCATAAAAATTATTCAAAACATAACCCATGAAATAAAATTGGTATTATAAATATGTAATATTATCATAACCTGTGGAGATAAAGAAGTTTCATAATAATTTCATCAATGATTATCCTATCAAAATAAGTGGGTTTTATTGAAATATAACCCATGAAATGGAAATAAATTTTATAATCATATAACCATTGAAAGAGAAACAAGTTTAAATAATGTTATTCCATCAAAAAGTAAACCATTCAGAGAAATAATTTTAGTGTAAGATCGGATAATAGTATAAATAATTATTAATTAACACCAATGTATTTCATATTATATGGGAAATAATTTTAAAATATATTTTAAAAACATTTCTTTAAGAAAATATAATTTATTCCTCAAAAATGTTTTTAAAAATATAAAACATTTTTAATATCCTTTTCCACTGAAAATATATTTCAAAAAAAATAAAGGAATATTTAAACTAAATAAATAATTATTTAAAAACCTTTTCCTTAAAAAATGAGAATAACATAATAGTTTAATTTGTTTTTGAAAACATTTTTTTTGAATAAAAATGATTTTTAACCAAAATGATAAATGAGATCGAATTTTATTTAATCTAATTTCTAAATTAGATCAAGTACCAAGTAGTGGAAAAAATAGTACCAATACATAAATATATATTTAATAAATAATGGAGAAGAAGATTAATTAGTATTCTTGAGATATATATTATAATATTTAATCCATTAAATCATATTCATAAACAATCTTGATTAACGATGATATTATTTCAATAAACTCTTACCACATGGTAACATTGAATAATACTCCCCATGTATGAAAATAAAATTATATGGATCCTAAAATATCATAAAAAATATGGATATTAATGAAATATATTGTTATTTAGAATCATATACATCTTGTAAACTAAAATAGGTGCATAATAAAACATGTGTCTCAATGAAATAAAATTGAAACCAAATTACTTTTCAAATTTGATAATTTTTGAACCATAAAAATCATGAAAGAAAGATCATAAAATGGATATGTAAATACCAATAAATTTAATTATAGTAATCAAATAATTTATTAATGGTCAGTATATGCACCACACAAAATAAATGAGTGGTAAATAAGGAATTTATCATAGATAAATAAAAAGAGCGATGAAATTCCTTTACATTGTGTATTAACATTCATCGTACACGTACAAGCCTCCCATATAATATATATAAGTTTATTATAAATTTATCATAGAACCGTATAATTATATATAATATCCTATAATGTTTTCTATGATCTTATGTTACCCATTTGTTAATAATTCCATGTTAAAGTAATGTTTTCGTTAATAACCACTTTCTTTATCATTCAAGTTTTTAATTTTTGATATTGATAATATTACATAAATAATGATTTAGTTATTTAAATAATGATAAAAATGACTTATATATCATAATTATTCATTATATAAACACTTATAATAATCTATAATATATATATGTGAAATGGAATATACCATTCGTAAAGACGGTAGGCTGTATGTGTGCATGAACGGTGCACCCATTTTCATAGCATAATGAAAAAAGAGTAAATGAAATATATGTATATATATATATAAATAATATAATTACAATATAATTATTATTTCATATATATAATATAATTTTACTAAAACAATCCTTAATAAATTTTATGTAATGTTTGAATGAATCACATCTCTTTGAGGATGTGGTAGTCCACATTTCCCCAAACGAATTTATCAAATTTAAAAATGTGGAAATCCTAAATGTAGGCTTTACATAATAAAGAAAAAATTATAAACACATCATAAATATCATATATATCACATAAAATTAGAGTTTCCAACATAATTCCCAGCCATAAGAGGTGGTAAAGGTAAAATTAACCACATCATTTCATGATGTGGTAGTTCTCCATACAGAAGAACTATAAGTTTGTTAACTATTTGAAGAAAGTGTGTGTATGTTTAGGATAAACATTAAGAATAACAACATATCACTATATTCAGGATACTAAGGCTATTATGTGTTAATGGAATAATAATAATTTATATAGTGGATTATATAAATGATCCTGAGGAAGGATTTTTCCTCTTCTTTAGGTAACTTCTTTTGGTTTTCACCAAAAAGCTTCATTATATGAATTTATACCAAAAGATAGGCTTTTGAGGTTTAAGGGAGGGAAGTTTGTAGCTTATTTTTATAGGTTTTGGGTAATCTAGAAAGCTCAATTTTTTGAGGGAATGAGGGAGGATGTTCTCTTTTATAATTGAGGCTTGTGGAACATTATGAAACTATTTAAATAAAAATATAATATTAACTAATTCTAGATTTAAAAAGTCTCCAAAGTTACTTTTTTAGAACATAAGTTTAGTATGGGTCAAAACCCTCTTATCCAACAAAAATTATATAAGTTATTATTATTTTTTAATTGTTATTTTTATATTTAACTTTTACATAACCTCTTTTACTCTTAAAATAGTAAAATGTGTTTATACTCAAAGATTGTTAATATAGTTACTATAAAATTCAATAATAAACATAATTGGATAATTTATGATATATTAATTAATGAAAATTTTGACTGTATTAATTTTTTATCTTTTAAAAAATATCATGACAACATGATATATTCAAAGAAAATCGTTAAAATAATCACTAAAATATGAAAATCATATATAAAATTCATTTTTGGGATTAATTACATCAAATTATATTTATTTTATCATTTTCAATATATTTTATTTTATATTTCAATTAAATAATCATTCATATCATCATCATTGTGTAAGTTACGATGGTAATTATTTATTTTCTAGCAATTAAAAACAAATTTCCATATTTAATATAATATTTTAATATTTAAAATTATGATTAATAGTTTATTTTTTCATCTTTATAACCATATATTAAAAATTATATAGTTATTAAAAATATGAGTATGACATGTTTATGTTTTTTTAAATAAAATATAATAAATATCTTACTCTCATACAAGAAACATAATTAGGTTATAATATCGGCCTAATGATGATTTTTGTAGAAACTCACTCATCCAATGAAATTTGGACAAGTGTTTGTTCAATTTTATTATATTTATAATATTATGTTTACCTTTTAATTACCATATTTACCCTTAATTATGGTAATGAAAAATTACTAAAGTTACTATTCATATTGTCAAAAAATTATATTTATCCTATTAGACTATAAATATATTACATATTAAAACTGTTTATTTCAATTTTTTTTTTAAATTAAATTCATGAATGTGGAAAAAATATGTTTATTCCTAATCTTATGGACATGGGCAAACATAAGGTTTTTAAAATGAGAATGTTCCAATTTTCATTACGATTTTATTTCTAAATTCAATATAGAAATAATAAAATGACCTAAATTGGATTTATAGATGAATAATTAATCTAATATGACTTAAAACCAAAATAAAAATATAATTTAATTATATAATTAAATTAGATGAAAAAGCATTTTTCAATTAATATTCAGTATTTTTCATTGTTGATCCCTAAATGAAGATTCTCTAAAAAATAAAAAATAAACCTATGAAAATATTGAAATTAAAAATTAAATAATCATGTTTATTTTAATAAATTCAATTTTTAAAAGTTTGTAAAAATAATTTAATTATATTTATTTAATGGTATAAAATAAGTTCATTTTAGAAAATATTATTTTTAAATATATAAAGAATTTACCAAAAATTATAGTTTTCCTTATCATTGTGTTTTAATTGTATAAAAACATTAAAAATAATATTTTAAATTTAGTCATTACTATTTATATTACTATGTTTATTGGCCAGATTATAATTATCTCATTCAAATAATTTTAAAAATAAAATGATGTTTTGTAGAATCTCAGTGTTATGTGCATCACATGAAATGTTGGTGTTGTATGTAGTACAAGAAAAGTCATTTTTTCTTAAAACACATTCTTAATTGGTTTTTCAAGTACTGTAAGCCAAGTTAGTGTTTCATGTAGTTAATGTCATGTCAATGTCATCTATAAGGAATTTTTGACATAGTACAATGCAATACATCAATGAAATCTAATTTATTATGAAAAAATGGTTCATAAAAACCATGGGTGGTTTATTCTACCCACCTCCAAAGAAATTCTTCAATTAAATTTTTTTTGGTTATGAATGATTTATTAATTGAGGTTTCCTTTCATAGAAACTAACATCATTATAAATAATACCAAAACATTCTTTTAAAAGTAAATGTTAGAAACAAAATGGTTACCCAAAGTAACACGTATCTAGGATTCCACATAGGATAAAATAGGATGGAAGTGAAAACATATACATGAAAGAGAAATATAACTATCAGGTTCTCATGGATATTGATAGATAACATGGTCAAGAAAAATATAACAATAAAAATTTCATAAACTTGTGATGATATAAGGGACAATTTGATTCATCAAAAAAGAAGGTACTATGATAAATTTTTTTGTTTCAATATTCTTTCCCTAGAGTTGATGATTTTCATAATAAGTAATAATTACTTGATTTTTAGAAAACCTCAACCTTTGTTACTTCTTAATAAATTAACACATCATCTCTTTCTCCATAAAACAAAGTTGAATTTTAGATTCTTTATGAATTAGAAAATCATGAGACCCATAAATAGAATGATAGTTCATTCCATATATCTTTATTATAATAGAAACATTAGCACAGGTTTTCAAATATTCATATATCCACCTATTTTAAGATAATACATTAATCTCACAAACATTATAAAAATTTTAACATAAAAATTCCATAAATAACATTACAAACCTTATGAAAGATGAAAATAAAAACATTATAAATAAGTTTACTAAATTAACTTATCATTTATCTCTCATATATCAAATGGTATATTTTAATTGACTCATTCCAAACAAGTGAATACCTTCATCATATATTCTATTGAACCATGGTAATTACTTAAATTACAATACATAATTACTGAAAACATAAATATTTCCTTACTCAAAATTTTATTGGATATATTCCTTATGTCAAAAATGATTCAAAATTTATCAATGATAGCAGAAACCAATATTCAATAAATCCTTAATCAGTTCCAAGGAAATTAGTAAAGCCCAATTTACTTATTCATATCCAATATATCATCATCCAACTATCATTATCTCAAAATCATGAACATATTAAGTCTTATCCTTTAGTTAATCATGTTTTTTTCAGAAATAGTACATTATTAACTCGATAAATTATCATGGTTACCAATACCATAAAAAATATGCTCTTAAATACTAATGGAAAAAACAATAGTAGACCAAAACATAGTTGTTTAATTATTCTATAATACAATAAAAGTACTTCTATAACATTATTCTTCAATTACATTATATAAATATTAAATCATTCCAAAACTTCATTTTCAAAATCCACATATCCAATTGTGATCGCATGAGATTTCCATTTTTCATTGGCTTAAAAGGTTACTAATATCGATCATTATTACCATCCCTTGGGTCTAGGCACTAGTTTTCATTATTACCATTCTCCTTGCACTTTTAGCACTAATGTGAGGGAGGTTCATTATGTATATATTCCTCTCCTTTTCCCTTATTAGTTAACTTCATCCCATCGCATTAGAAATAAATTTTCCAATGACCTTCCCTTCAAAATTTAAAACATCTATTATACCCCCTATGAAAATATCCTCCATGATTTTTCCTACATAGAGAGAATATGGGAAATCTATTCTTCTTTTCTCCATGGATTTTAGATTTTCCATTGAACTCCATCATCCTATTCTTTTCAAAACAATGAGATTTATATGTAACCCTAACCTCCATTTGAACATTGATTTAACCATTAATAGTCTCTTAATTTTTATTAATGTATTTTATGCATAATTCCATGTTAAGGCTTAACATTAAGCCATTATAACACCTATCATATCTACTTCCAGGTTGGATGATAATTACTTAATTTTACCTCTCATGTGTTGTAAAATTTTCCTCGTGGGTGCCAATAGATTCATTATCCTTTGGAATAAGATAATGGAACTCCTTTTCTATCTTCATTTGTAGAATATAATGGAATTACTTACTAAAAATATTCCTCTTGAACTATTCCCATTCCATACATTCAATTTATTCTCATTCCTTCATGTTCCAAATTATAGTCTACCACCGATCAGCTTATCCTTCCAAAAAAATGGGCAAAATAAATTTTACATGTTCCAAATAGTAACGAACAAAAATTATCATTCTAGTGTTATTGATCCACTGTTCATAAATAAGTGTATCAAAATACCAATTGATATAATGTGTACATTTACTCCGGAAGGACTCAACAGAATATCGTTACCTTATTTTCACATTTATAATTATAATATAATTCATAAATTTTTTCAGTATAATGATAATGTTTTTCAATATAGCTCCCATAACATTTTTTTATTTAAGAGGAAAATCATTTAATTTCACATTGAATTCATCATTAACATGGTTCCTATAACGACCTGATCTTTTATGAATAAATTTACATTTCTTTTAATGTCTTATAGAAAACACATGAACTCTTTTTTATTCTTTTTATTATTATTAGGGTTAAATGACCCTTAATTATCATTATCGTTGATAATATAGCTGTTTAACAGTGAACACACGACTGCTACAAATTTATGGTTTTTAAAAAGAATCATTTCAACACAAAAAAAGAAGAGGATAACCTCATCTAGTAGATTCAGGTTTTATGAAGCTCATTTTTTGGAGATAGGAAAGGAGGTAGCATCACTGGGATTCTCACTTAACCAATCCCAAGCTGATATTTAACACATCAATCTTGAATAGAAACTCCAATGGGAGAAGTTCAAGTTAATAGATATTACCACCTGGATGATGCTATCTGAGCCGCCCAAAGAGTATGTCACCATTGCACACCTTGACCATAGGTCTTACACGAGTTTTATAATATGTTTTGTAATAAGGTTTTAGTTACTTATTGTGAAATCCCATTTTATAAATAAAAGTCTTATTCCATCAATTCCGTTATAAAAATAGTATTTCTTAAAAAGTGACAAATTTGATAATTTGTCTTTTCAGGTAAAAATTGATCTTTTGATAATTATAAACATTATTTTATTAAACTATGGTTTTTATTAATAATATTTAAAAAACAATTCTTATAAATTATGATTATATCAATTCCTTATCAGTAAATGATTAGGTAACAAGTTTGATACGTGGTATATTTTTTACCATAAAATAGAAAGTGTATTTTTAAAGAATTTATTTTAAATAATTAATGAATATTTTCAATAAAAAATATTTCTATTCAATATTAATATCAAATGACTTTTATGAAAAATAAATTATTATATAAATTTCATAAAGTCCAATGTAATTTTTAACGAGAATTGAAAATTGACTTTTTCAAAACACGTGAATTTTCAATAAATGTCAGTTTATTTTTTAAAATTGAAAATTAAAATATGTATATTTTTTATATAAAATGAATATTTTTTTTAGAATTGGGATTAAGAAATTATTAGGTGGTGAATTTTTCATAATTTTCTGAGATAGTCTAATTTTTTGGTTAAAATTAAATACCATACAAATAAAATATGTGTTTTATAACATCATAATGACCCCAAAATGATGTAATAAATACTATAATGGGTATTTTAGGACCATTATATGTTTTCCCATTAAAATAATTTTATTTTAGATTTGTTTTACTTATTTTATATTGATTTAGTGAATCATCCAAAATGTATAATATAATTTATAATTTTTAACTCATTTCATAAATATTGTGACTCACCTCCACATAATCAAGGATAATATTTTAATATTTTATGCCATTGGACTTATAATATAATGATTTCACCCCCAATTTTGCAAAAAAAAACATGGTCAAAAACTGTTGGAAGTTTTGTAGTTTTGAATATTTAATTAGATAGATTTCAAAACCTATATTTGTGAAATATTAAAGAATTGCCCTCCCATTTCCTATGAAAACCCACCCATACTCCAACTTATCTACTCTCAAAATATTTGGATCTCATCCCTAATATACTATCCTCTCTCTATAATCCTCCCAAGGTTCCCCAATCTCTCAAGAATCCCCTCTTCAAGATCTTGAAATCAAACACTTAAGTAAGGAGTCCTTCCTTTCTCATTTTTATCCATGTTTCTTAATTTGTAAGGCCATTTCAATTTAAATTACAAGTGTTAAGGTATGATTTTTAACCTCCCCCATACTTCCCTTCTTATTTTTGATTTATTATTTACCAATTTACCATTCATTAATTCCTTCTATGTATACCTATTACCATGTCTAAATTTCATAATAGATTTCTATCTTCTTATTCCTATTAAAGTATTTCTCTCATATTATGCATATAAATTTCATTTCATATGTTGAGATATTATATTACATGATCCCCATACTATATATTTCATGTATAAATGATGAGATACCCCTTTCTCTCTCATGAAACAAAATTATGAATTTCCATATGATGATGTTATGCTGCCGAAATTGCAGCCCAATTTTCTAATCCCAAATCATTGTGTAGTGAATACCATACCCATTTTTCAATCAATGGTATTAACCTTTATTCACATATTTAATGGAACTGACATGTATATTTTACACATTCCTTAATTTTTTAATAACTTATGATGTTTAATGATTCCATGTCATGTGATCCATGTCACACACTTCTGCATTAATTGAAATGTTTATAAAGGGCGCACCGTGATAGTGCTCTAATGCATTAGATAGTATTTAGTATCATGATACGCCACATGAAATGAGGGTTTACACATGATAATCCATGTGATGTGAGGGTTTACTTATGCTAATTCATGTGAAATGAGGTTTTACTCAAGATAATCCTTGTGCAATGAGCCCTTACTCATGATAATATAGTGTTGTATATTGTTTCAACATTTCTGTGTTATGATAATCCTGCTATATCATGAATTTGTGTTCATTTTTCTCTTATGATCCATTTTTATGACTATTTCCTAACATGTATTGTATTATTCATTTTATTCTTTATTTAATCCTTTCCTAGTCCTTATATCTTTCCCCTTTCTTATGTATGTCCTCAGGTTATCCCATGCAGTGTTAAGTCTAAAGGAATGAGTTTCTCTTGTCAAAGAAGTTTAAAATAGAGATGTTTTATTCCATGTTTTGTGTTGTTTTTTAATGATCATAATTTCCAATTAAATTTTACCCCTTGATCCATGGAGTTATCTTAAGTATAGGTGTTTTTAATAAATCATGTTTAAGTGTTTAATAAAGATTAGAGTTCCTATAATTGGTATCGAATGATAGGTTTAGTTATATTTGGGATTCAGGTTATAATACTCTAGGGAAAGCCTTTGGGATAAGACTTGGTTTATAAATATAATCCTTAAATTTTGTTGAGTATAGATTAAGTGGCTTATCAATCAAATATATCCATTCCTAGATATGAAGCAGTATATCTGGCTCTGGCACAAATGTATCTTGGGATAAAACCTAAAAACACCACATTGAGCTCAACTCTAATGAGAACATGTGAATGACAACAAGAATTGATGCACTCTTTGTTTAAAAATCTTGGGGATATTCTTTGGAAAATTCATAGGCTAGTATAAACAATTATTAATGGAATAAAAAATTCCTCCTAAGGATATATGTTAGGAATTAGATCATCGATAACATATATTGAAGCCTATAAATTCATAAGTTGAGGAAATAAATATAATTTATAATTTCTCCCTTTTTTTAATTGGATTTATATTTATGTGTTTAATAAACATACCACTAAATTTCCTTTTATTCAAGATAATGGCTAGAAATAGGAGGACTTAGGCTAACAACTGATGCAGAGATCAATATGATAACTAGAATAATGATATTACCAATCCAATGGGAGCAGGAATCGCAAACTTTGTGATGATAATCTCTTAGTTAACTCAATTATTTAATATAAACATATGTAAATAGGAATTTCCACCCCCCCCCCCCTCAAGAAAGAATAAGCTTTAATCAATAGAGTCATGATACAAATGCCTTCTACTTTCAATGGATTATCAAATACCTCAATCACTGAAGTATTGATCAAATACATTTAAGAGATATTATTCATCCTTTAATGTTTCGAACAAGAGAAGTTTCTTTTGGCTACTTATCATAGTGAGGGTGAAGCTTATCAATGGTGGACAGTGATGAATAATAAAAATCTTATGGAATAGACTGAGGAGTTGGAATGGAAGGCTTTCCGGTAAATGTTTTTTAATAAATATTTTTCTCACACAATCTGACTTAAGATGCCAAGGGACTTATTTTCCCTCTTTAAAATATATGACTAATTCATCAGATCATATGAGGAAAACATCACAAGTCTTCCATGATACTCCTCCATCTTTGTCATTACCCCTGAATGCAAGGATGACCTCTTAATTGGTGGGATGAAACCTAGCCTACAGAAATCTCTAGAGATCCGTGATTTCGATAGATATGAGAAAATTGTTCGATGCACCCTCAATATAAAAATGGTGATCAGTGAATCTCAGGGGTATCATGGTGATAAGAAGAAAAATTTGGACATTAATTCTAGCAGTTCGATGGATAAATCCAATAGTGATATGAAATTACACCAACCCACATGCCAATGGTGTGGAAAGAAGAGCCCCAAAAATTTCTTGAAGTGGATGATGAAATTCTATAGGTGTGGAAGAGAAGGGAACCTGGCCATTAACAATTGACAAAAAAACCATATGTTGTGACAGAAGTGAGGAATTATTTGTTTGACTCTAAACACATTGTTCATTACAACAACTAAATATAACTAGGGCTCTTTAAAAACTAGTTTCCTAATCTCGGGGTTTTCCAAGGAAACTAAAAACCTCTACGGCAGTAAGGGTGAGCTTTTTCGATCACTACTACTGAAGTGAATCCTAAAAACGATGAGATAATGGTGTGATAGTTATTCATTCAATGATATAAGACATGCATTTTTATTCTTGTTCTATACATTCTTTTATATCTCAAATGTTTAGTAGAGCAATCCAAACACCACCCCAAATCATATAATTTGAGATGTCGATAAGAATGAAAAATGGGCAAATTATTGCATTCTTGGAATATTACTCCTCCCCTATCACAATTTTTGGATATAACTTCTCAGCGAACCTCATCATACTCCCTCTGGTGGAATCTGATGGAATTTATGGCATGGATTTCCATTAATTATATAGAGCCAACATAAATTGTCATGATAATGAAATCACTCTCTCTAGGGAGAATCGACCCCTGATTATGTTCAAGTGAAAGGAAAAGAATGAATATTTTTTAGCACCATCATCTCGAGTATAGATATTACTACCCTATGAGCATGTGTGTCTTGCTCAAATAATTAATTCTATGGAATGAACCATCCTTGAAGACATGTCTATTGTGTGGGAATTATCTAATGTGTTTTTTGAGGAATTTCATAATCTTCCTCCTCGAGAAGATGTTGAATTCTCAATTGATCTCATACGTTGGAAATTTCAATATTCATGACTCTATTGAAAATCTCTACTGTAGAGATTGAGGAGATAATGAAACAGCTACAGGATAATCAGGATAAAGGGTTTATACTCCCATGTTCTTCACTATGGGGTGCACCAATCCTCTTCCCCAAGAAGAAGGATGGGTCAATGCACCTTTGCATTGATTATTGTGAGCTTAACAAAATCGTGATAAAGAATAAGTATCATTTTTTCATGAATTGATGAATTCTTCAGCGAACTATGTGTAGAACAATACTTCTCTATGGTGGAAATGGGGTCGAGATATTAGCATGTAAGGGTGAAGAAAGAGGATAACCCCAAGACTGCTTTTTGTATAAGGTATGAGTGATATGAATTCATATTAATGCCTTTCACACTGTCTAATGCTCCATAAATCTTAATGGACATGATGAATAGAGTGTTTGGATATTACCGTGAAACTTTTGTGGTAGTATTAATAGACGATGTTCTAATATAATACAAAACCAAGGAGGATCATGAGGAGCATATAAGCACTATAATAGAGAACTTATGAAAGGATATTCTCTAAAAAGTACCACAAGTGTAAGTATGGGTTGATGGAAATCTCATTCTCAGGGCATATCATTACAAGCCCTGTGATATCTATGGATCCCTCAAAGACAAATTCAATTGAGGGATGGACGAGGCCAATATGAATGATGGATATATGTAGCTTACTTGGGTTAGATAGATATTATTACTGATTTGTATGAAATTTCTCACAATATTAAAACCCTCTTACCAAGGTAACTCGGAAGGGGGTCATGTTTTCTTGGAGGGATGAATGTGAAGAGAAATTCAAGGAGTTGAAAAGCTGGCTTATCATTGTACATGTGATCACACTACCCATATGTGGAGTAATTTTTGTGGTATTCAGTAATGCTTCGAAAAGGGAAAGGGATATGCGTTGATGTGAAATGAAAAATTCATTTGAAATGGTTCAAGGAAATTAAAAGTTCATCAACATAACTATCCAACACATGATCTGGATTTTGCTGTAGTGACCTTCACTTTGAAAATATGGAGACATTACCTCTTTTTGAAAATTATGAAATATATAGATATCATAAAAGACTCAAGTATATATTCACACCTAAATAATTGAATATGTTTTAGTGAA
Source organism: Viscum album (assembly GCA_963277665.1). NCBI lineage: Eukaryota > Viridiplantae > Streptophyta > Magnoliopsida > Santalales > Viscaceae > Viscum > Viscum album. The sequence continues at coordinate 1,621,291,942 of OY728157.1, read as the reverse complement.
GATGGTTATAGCTGATCAAAGACTATGACTGCTCAATTGACTACCGTCTGGGGAAAGAGAATAGTGTGGAAGATGCTCTATATAGAAAAGATCTTAAAAATATTTCAATGATGTGAATTGAAAAGGATCCAATATTATTATTTTTGTTTAATATGTACATGGGAATCATAAACAAGGGAACATCATCAATGATTTCAAAAATTAATGCTCAACCATCTCTTTTAGAAAGGTTACAGGATTCTCAAAAGAATGATATATGAAATCAGAAGAAATTTAAAACTATTAGAAAAAGGAAATCCTTTGAGTTAAATATTAATGAAGAAGAAATTGTGAGATTTAGGTCATGAATATGTGTTCTATAAAATCTAAAGGTACGGAAAGAACATTGGGATAATGCACGTGGTTTGAATTTCTCCATTCATCATAGAGAGACAAAGATGTATTGAGAACTCTGAGAGAATTATTGGTGGGATAACATGAAGAAAGAGGTCTCTGAGAATACATCAAAGCATCTAATATGTCATTAAGTAGAGGATAAGAGGTATAAGTATAAGGGGTTGATGAAACCATTACCCATACAAATATGGAAATAAGAGAACATCACCATAGAATTTGTTACTAGAATTCCAAATACATCCAAGGGAAACAATGCAATATTGGTTGTTATGGATCATATTACAAATACTGAACTCATAATTGCAATTTGAGAGGATTTTTGATTGGATCTACAACCACAAATATAAATCAGATATGTTTTAAGGCTTTATAGAGTACCACTATCAATTCTATCCAATTGAGATCAAAGATTCACCGCTATGTTTTGGAAGAGTCTCTAGCATTATCTAAATAATGAGCTAAATGTAATTACAGCTTATCATCCTCAAATTTATGGCCAGTATGAGTGTACTATCCAAACACATGAGGGAATGTTGAGAGCATGCTCAGTGGACTTCAAAGGAAGATTGGATTATCATATTCCTCTAGATGAGTTCTCTTACAATAGAAGTTTCCTCTCAATCATCCAAATGGCCCCTTATGAATCCCTTTATGGGAATTTTTGTAGAACACTGGAATGTTGGGATGATGTTTGGAAGAGAATGATTTTAGGTCCATAAATGTTTGAAAAAATTGTGGAGAAGGTTCAGACCATCCAACAGCACATGAAAGCTGCTCAGAGTAAAAAAAAGAGTTATTCTAACAATCATTGATGAGACCTACTATTTGATGTTGGAAACATGGTGTTACTCTGCATAACACCATGGAGGAGATTTATGAGATTTGGGAATAATGGAAATATTAGTCAAAGGTACATCAGCCTTTTTGAGATCCTTAATTTCATTGGATAAGTGACTTATTGACTAGTACTACCACTGATCCTGAATCAAGTACATGATGTATTCCATGTATCACTCTTGAGGAGTACATAACTAACTCGTCACATTTAATCTATACATAGGTGGTACCATTGTTGAATTACCTCTTCTATGAAGAGAATCCGGGGAAGATCTTATAAAATAGAGAAACAGTTCTATGAAATAAGACGATGCCCCCATCAAAGTGTTGTGGATAAATCACAGCTTTAAAGAACAAATGTGGGAATGAGATGAAGTGATGAGACAAAGCTACCATCATCTATTTTAGTGTGGGAAAATGAAATTTCAAGGGATAACATTCATAAGGGAGGATATTGTAACAACTTGGTCTTTTTTGAATAAAATTCACTTTCATTTAATGTCTATAGAAAACACATGGAATCTATTTTATTCATTTTATTATTAATGGGATTAAATGATCGTTATGTATCATTACCATTGAAAATATAGACATTGAACAGTGATCACATGACTAATATAAATTTATGGAGTTTAAAAAGAATCATTTTGACATAGACAAAGGAGTGCATGGCCTCATTCAGTAGACTCGAGTCATATAAAGCTCATTTTTTGGAGCTCATAATAGAGGTAGAATCACTGGAATTCTCTCCTAACAAAGCCCAATCCATGCATCAACATGTTAAGCATGAACCGAATTGCCTACGGCAGAAGTTCAAGTTAATAGAGATTACCACCCAAGCAATGTTATCTGAACCACCCCAAGAGTTTTTCACCATTGTACATCTTACCTTTAAGACATACGTGGTTGTTATAATGGGTTATATAATAAGGTACTAGTTACTTGTTTCTTAATCCCTTTTTATAAATAAAAATACTATTCCATCAATTCCTTTATCCAAATAGTATTTCTTAGAAAGTGATGAATTTGATAAATTGTCATTTTGGGTAAAAATGGTTATTTTGAGAAATATATACATAATTATATTAAACTAGTATTTTTATTAATAATATTATAAAAAAATTCTTATAAATTTGGATTATATCAATTCCTTATCTATAAATGATTAGGTAATTGGTTTGATAGGAATTATATTTTTTATGATAAAATAGAAAGTGGAATTTAATAGAATATATTTCATGGAATTAATGAATTTTTTAAATAAATAATATTTTAATAAAATAATATTATTAAAATACTTTTATTAATAATAAATGAGTATATAATGTATTTTTTATCAAGGTTTGAAAACATTTTTTCAAAACCTGTGAATTTTAAATAAATGTCAGTTTTTATTTTAAAAGTAAAAACTCAAATATTTTGAAAATTATTTACATAAAATGATTATTATTTTTTTGATCCAAAAATCAAAATTATTTAATGGTTAATTTTTCATAATTTTCTAAGATGGTCAAATTTTTGTGTAAAAATTAAATACCGTATAAATAAAATATGTATTTTATAATATCATAATGACCCCAAAATGATGTAATAAATACTATGATGGGTATAATCGTCCCAATATATTTTTCTCCATTTATATAATTTGATTTTATATTATATTTACTTTTTTTATAAAGCCTTAGTGAATCCTCCAAAATGTATAATATACATTACTATTTTAAATTCATTACATTTATAATGTGACTCAACTCCACATAATAAAGAATAATATTTTAATATGTTTTTTAATTGACCTTATAAAATAATTTTTTTAATCCCATTTTGGAAAAAACCATTATAAAACTATTAGAATTCTTATGGTTTTGAATATTTAATTATATAGATTCCAAAACCAATGTTTTTGAAGTATTAAAGAATTCCCCTATCATTTTCTATATAAACTCAACCAAACTCCCACTTCTCTTCACTATAAATCCTTGAAGAATGTCCCTAATCTTCCCTCCTCTCTCTATAGTCCTCTCAAGAAACCACAATATCTCATAAATCCCCTCTTAATGTACATGAAGCCAAACACTCATATAAAGGATTCTTTCCTTTCTCATTTTTATCCAAGTTTCATTATTTGTAATACCATATAGTTTTCAATTTAAAAGGTTGGGGTATAATTCTTCACCTCCCCCATATTGACCACCTTATGTTTTGATATTAAGATACCACTTTCAATATAATTAATTCCTTCCATGTATACATGATAACATACCAAAATTCATTAAGGGATTTCTCTCTTCTTATTTCCATTAAAATACTTATCCGATATTTTGCATATAAATTCCATTTTATATATTTGGATATTATGTTACAAGATCCCTTTACTTTACATTTCATGTATAATTGATGAGAGACCAATTTATCTATCTTCAATGGAACATATGAATTTCCATATGATTATGTTATGCTGTCAAAATTGCACCGTGATTGTCCATGATAAAATCATCAGGTAGTAAATACCATACTCATTTCTCAATCAAGGGTATTAAACATTATGAAAATATTTAATGGTACATAAATGTATGTAATCAACATTCTTTAATCATGGAATAACTTATTATTTTGAATGATTCCATGTTATATGATCCATGTGGCACATTTATACCTGAAATGCAATGTTTATAAAGGTTGGACCCTAATAACACTCCAATACATTGGGTAATGTTTTTTGTCATGATATACCAGCTATAAAGAGGGTTAACTCATGATAATCCATGTACAATGAGGTTTTACTAATGGTAATTCATGTGTAATAAGGGTTTAATCATTTTAATCAATGTGCAATGATCCTTGGCTCAGGCTAATATAATGTTTTTATATTGATTCCACATTTCCATGTTAGTATAATCATAATATATCATGAATTTATGTTCATGTTTCTCTTTTCCTCAATTGATATGCCTATTTACTAACATATATTTTTTTCTTCATGTTATGCCTTTTTTACTCTCTTACTCTGCTTTATAGATTACGCCATTTTTATGTATTTCTTCAGGTTATCCCATAAAGAGTTAATTATGAAGGAATTAGTTACTCACGTCAAATAAGATTGAAATAAATATGTTGTATTTCATGTTTTATGTTGTTATGTAAGGTTTCTAATTTCTCAATACACTAGACCTCTCAATCCTCATAGTTTTCTTAATTACAATTTTATGTAATAAATCATGTTTATGTGTGTTGTAAAGAGCGGGGTTGCTATAGTTATTTTGGGTAACATCCATTGACAAAAAACAAAAAAATAGAGTAAGAAACTATTATGGTAATGAGGAACCACATAATCATGAAAAGTAACTCCGAGGATGTCTAAATTATGAATCCTTCATTAATATATGACACCTCAGATTATCCTACGTTATTTATATCAAACTACAATTTAATTACTTCTTTATTGTTCATGAATAGTTTGTGAATTATCAAATCATTTCCCATATGAGTGTCAAACAAATTGTACAGTGAAGCTCGTTGTCATGTACGAGGTTACGCCGAGTTAATATTGATGCACCATTCTAGAGTTATTACTCCTTGTGGTATTTTATCTAGAGCCACATCCACTTTTAGTGTATATATAGGGATATATTTCTAGGAAACCACTCGTTATATCCTATACCAAGCATCGAGGACATCTTAATATAGTTTTCCTTATCCTTAGACTTATCCTTAGACATTCCCTTATGCTTTTTACTAAGGATTTATTATCCTATCATTCAAAGGATCACAAAACATATTTTGTAATACCAACTATAGATACCCCCACCTTACATAAATTAACATTAAATAAGTTTTTCAGAATACATAATACATTACAAAAAAAGATGCCAAATGATCATATAATTCTAGTTCCGATGGAAACATGGTATCAACAACACTTGAAAAAAAGTGAGCTACATTATCTCCTACTAGATTATTTTTTTCTAGAACCCTTCTTAGACATTAAAAACATAATACATATCTTCATAACATGGGAAGGAAATATAAAAAGTTGTTAGGTAAGATGCTTTATAAGGGTAAACAAGGGAAATATGTGAGAATAATGGTGAGCATAATGGTATGAGAACATGATCATGAAAATAGAACATCATTCCCTTCATATCAAAGAATATAAACATGAATCATTGAAAAAATATTGGTATTTTATATGACATTAATCATAAGGAACTGAAGAACATAATCAAGGACATAATAATATAGGAATAAGATATTGAATTTTGGAAGAAATATAATCATATAAAAATGATTTCAATAGTAGTCAAGGAATCTATACCAAGTCAATCTTAGTATTATGGGTTCACTCTGCATACCATTTTAGCATTCACGATTCACTTCTATAAACATCTCGAAAGTCATGGTTCACTCCCATAATCATCTTTGCTGTCAAAGTTCACTCACAAGACCATCTTAAAAGATACGGTCCTTTATATATATCACATGATATATAAATATTTACCTAAATAATTTAAATGAGGAATAGGTAACACTAATCTCATAATGAAATCATACATATTCCTTACATGGGATCATGAACATTATTAATAATAAATCCCCTAAATGAAATGGTTATCATAAACATGTAATATTATCAAAAAATATGGAAAAATGACAGGTTTCATAATCATTTCATCAAATATTAACCTATGAAAATAAGAGTGTTTCATAGACATTTAACCTAGGAAGTGGAAATTTATTTCATAAATATATCTCCCATTAAAGAGAAATGGGTTTCAAAAACATACAACCACTGAAATAGAAATGTTTTTCATTAATTTTATTCCATAGAAAAATAATCCATTAAGAAAAAGGAATTTGAATGGGTCTTTGGAACATATTCTCAATAATTCATGAGTAACACCAATGGTGGTCATCTTATATGGTAAATATTTTTGAAATATATTTTAAAAATATTTCTTGAGGAAGATATCCCTTTATTATTTAAAAATGTTTTTAAAACCTAGAACATTTTTGAAACCCTTTTCCTTTTAAAATATATATGAAAACATATAAAGGAATATTAAAAAACTATTTAAAAAATATATTCCTTTTTCATGAAAATTAGATTAAGAAAACATTTTAAAAAATATTTTTTTAAAACTTGGTTTTTGAATGAAATTGATTTTGGACAGAAAAGATAAATGATATCGAATTTTCTTAAAACAATTCTTAATTAACTCAAGTACCAAAGAGAGGAATAAATGGTATAAATATATTTAGAAGTCATGAATAACCAGAGGATGATAAATTTCATAATTATTCTTGACATATAAATCATAATATTTAATGAATTAAAGCGTAATCATAAACAATCTCGATAAACGATGATATTCTTTCAATAAAATCTTAACACTAGGTAACGTTGATTAATATTCCTAGTTTAAGAAACTAAAATTAAATAGAGCATAAAATATCATGAAAAATAAGGATATTTTTTATACTAAATTTAAATTTTCAGCATATACACATTGTAATATAATGTAGTTTCATACTAAAAAATGTGTCATAAAGAATGAAATTCGAGAAAAAATTAATTTAATATGCTGATAACTTTTGAACCATAAACGAAATTAATTAAATATAATAAAATGGATATCTAAATATAGATAAATTTAATTAAAATTTTCATATAATACATTCATGGTTATTATATGCACCACACAAAATAAATGAGTGGTGAATAATGCATTTATCTCATGGATATAAAAAGTGAGATGAAATTCACATACCCTGTGTCTTGACTTTCATTGTACACGTACATGACTCTAATATAATAAGTATAGATTTTTTATAAATTTATCAAATAACTATATTAATTTATATAATACCATATATTTTTTTCTTATAACCTTTTATTTCCCATTTTTTAACAATTCAATTCTAAAGTAATGTTTCATGTAATAACTGCTTTATTTATCGAATGTGTTTTGACTTGTCATTTATGATCCTCTTACTTAAATAATTATTTAATTTTTTAATTAAGGTAAAAAATGAATTATTTATCATATATATTAATTATATAAACATTTATAGTAATCAATAAATATAGATATATTAAATGGAATACATCATTCATGGAGATTGTAGGTCGTACATATGTATGAACGATGATTCAATTTTTAGGGTGTATTGAAATAATTGAAGTAAATGAAAACTATTTATTTGTGTATATAATATTATTAAATTATAATAATATATATATATATCATTTATTTTTTCTAAACTCATCTTTAATATATTCCACGTAATGTGTGAGTGAATCATATCGTTGTGAGGAGATAGTAGTCCATAATTCCACAAACAAAGTTATCGTATTTATACAAAAGGGAAAGATAGAAGGTAATATATATATAATAAATAAAAAAGGATAATTACATCATAAATTTCATATATATAATAAATAAATATTTCCCATCATAATTCCCAACCATTAGAGGTGGTAAACGTAAAATGAAAAACATCGTTCCATGAGACTGTAGTTCATCGCACACAAGAATGGAAAATTCATTGCGCATTGGATGGAAGTATGTGTGAGTGTAGTTCAAACACATAACATAAAAAAATTTAGTATTTATAGGATACTAAAGAAATTATTTGTGCATGGAATTATAATTATTTTGGTGGTGGAGAAAAGAAATAAATTAAATGATCTTTAGGAAGGATGTTACCTCTTCTTTGGGTAACTCCTTTTGGTTTTCACCAAATGGATTCCTTGGATGGATTTCTTCCAAAATATAGGATTTAATGAGTATGTAAGGGATGTTTATATCTTATTTTGATAGGGTTTTTCCTAGCTATAATGGTCAATTTGGTGTGAAGAAATGATGGAGGAGGTTCCCTTTTATAATTGAGGTGAGGGTCACTTTAAGAAAAACATAAAATATAAATTAATTTTCAATTAAAAAATGATCCAATGTTATTAATTTAGAATATAAAATTATTTTTGTTAAAAATAATCTCAACCAATTAAAATTATATAAATTTTGACAAATTTTTTATCCATATCTTTTAGCTTTAACCCTTATTTAACCTCTCTAACTCTTACCATGATAACAAGTGTTTTTACTCTTTAAGAGTTAATATAGTTTCTATAAAATGCAAAAATAATTCATAAATGGATCATTTATGATTTTTTAAACAATATCACAATCATTTTTCATAATTTTAGTGTTTTTTGAATTTTATATCACTTTATAAAATATTAATCATTTTAAAATATCATTAATGTCAATTTTAAACTATTCATTGTTTGAAATTTTAAAAATACCATAAAAACACTATATATTCAAAGAAACCACTTTAATTAATCACTTAAATGTAAAATAAATCTATAAAATTAATTTATGACATTAATTAGATGAATTATTATTTTAACATTTTTAATAATATTTATTTTAGATTTCCATTAATTAGACCATTAATGCATCATCAATCTATAACCAATAATGAAAATTATTTATTTCTTAAAAGTTAAAAATAAATTACCATTTTAGGATAATAATTTTATATTTCAATGGATTGTTTATTTTTGAATTTATCTTCTATATTACCCTATATTAAAAATTATATATTTATTAAAAATATGACTATGACATTTTTTATTTGTCTTTAAATAATTTATAATTAATTTATTACTCTCATCCAAGTGGCTTCAAAGATGTTATAATATCATTACAAGGATTATTTTGGTATAAAAAATCATCTATTGATATTTATATGTGTTTTAGGGTAATTTTATAATATTTATAATATTTGTTTACCTTTCATTACCCAATTTACCCTTAACCATGGTAATAATAAATTACAAAAGATACTATTCATAATGTCCAAAAATTAAGTTGATCCTCCTAGACTGTAAATATTATAGTTGTTAGAACCACATATGTTGGTTTTTTAAAACTCAATTCACATAAGCGTAAAAAATAATTTTAATGTTAAAACAATTTACATTGTGAGAAAATGGGTTTTTAAAGTGAGAATGTTCATAACTTCATTCTGATTTTATATTTGAATTCAATGTAAAAATATTCCAATGAAAAAAATTGGAATAATATATGTATAATTTATCATATTTTACATTATAAAAAAATTAAAATATAATTTTACTACATAAATAAATTAGATGAAAATTAGGTTTTGAAATAAAATTCAGTATTTTCACTATTCATATATAAATGAAGTTTTTCAGGAAAAACAAAAAAATCACCAATAGATAACTTTCAAATTATGAATTCAAAAATTATTTTTATTTTATCAAATTAAATTCATAAAATTTCCTAAAATTAATTTGATTTTTTCACGAAAGTACTTAAAAAGTAGTTCATTTGAGAAAATAGTATTTTTAAACATATATAGACATTACTAAAAATTATATTATTATTTATCATTATGTTTTTATATATAAAACAATTATAATTACTATTTTAAATGTAGACAATAATAATAATATTTCTATTTTTAATGGATTGGTTATAATTATCTCATTTAAATGATTATAATTATAAAATGATGTCTTGTAAAAACATAGTATTGCATGTAATGCATGGAAAGCCTGTGTTGTATGTAGCATAAGACATGTAAGTGTTTTTTGTAATGCACTCCAATTCAGTGTTTCTTGTAGCTTAAACCAATATGGTGTTGCATATAGTGAAATCCTTGTATGTGTTGTCTATATGGAATGTTGACATACTACGATGAAAGACATTAAGGAAATTTAAATTATTTAAAAAAAGATTCATAAAAACATGGTGCTTTACATTTTTCATTTGCAATTCATGAAGGTATATTATATTCCAAGACAACTAAACACTTTTATCATTCATAAAATATTGTAATTTATACTAATTTTTTATTTTTATTGCTAGCTCTAAGTTTCTAGGATCTTGAATGTTATATCATACCTCTCATCCTCATTCATGCCCTTGGGTTTTGGATATTCTTGGTGTGATATAATCAGAAGATCACGGTGATTCCCCCACATCATCTTTTTATTCAATATCTTTTTTATTCATCTTCAATTTAGATCATTTTCATTTTGGGTTTTAGTGTTGATACCTACACATAATGGAGGAATTGGGTGTGATTAGTGTGGACTTTACTCGACATAGCTAATGGATATCCTGATATAGTGCCTGCATTTCATTTATTAGTATAATGGTTAAGTTACATATCCTAGTGAGTTTTTATATGGTTTTCACTATAATTTAATTAATGTTTTTTTTAAATGGGTTTACCATTTAACGTTTTTTCATTGATTGTGTTTGGGGGAGTTTTGGGAGTTGTTCGCACATTTTTGCCAATTTTTTAAGTAAGAATATATAACTTGAAGAAAATTTGGAATAATACCATTTAAAAAAAAAATATTTATTTTATTACACATTTTTATAATTATTTATTTGGTGATAAATTGTTCGAGATAGAGCCATGGGTGAATAGATGATTTTCGGTTGGACCGGGATGGGACATGGATGGGAATGGGCAGAGACATTGGGTTTTGAGTTATAAAGGAAGTGGTTATATACTTTAGGTGGTTGGTCCCTCATATAAGCCCATATGGTTAATTAATTTTATTTATTTCATGTGATCTGAATTCATTCACCTGAGAGTGGATCCGCTTTAAATTAAAATATATTATTTAATTAAAATTTAAATTCCTATATTTGAATTTGAATAAAGTTCCATGTCCATGAGTTGCCTTGTGCACTGCCTTGATTGTATCAATAGCTGATGGTTGAATCCTTTATTTTAATTGTATAACTTATTTCTCTTAGACCACGAGGGTTATAAATTAAATGATATGAAATAATGAGTTTTATATAACCTAGTGTTATGTTTACATAGTAACCTTTAGCTAGAGATGAGGGATAAATTAAGGTGGAAGGCCTAAGTATTGTCCATGTGAGAATTATGATATGCCTAAAAGACATCAGGCTAGTGAAAATAAGCATGGGGTGAGTGTTATTCTCATACTGAGATGGGATCAGTTGGGTGTGTATTCACTGGGTATGTCTTTTTTTGGATAGGTTTGGTGTCTAAGGACTAATTTACAACAATATTTATAAGAGATATGGGCATTATTATATCTCCATAGTGTTGTTCTAGTGTGTCTTATCATGTGAGACATGTGATTCCATAATATTATTATGATGATGTCTAGTGTATTTTAACCTTTTGAGTGGTGGGTGTATACCCATGATATTATTATGATACAGAGGATCCCATGTGAGGGTTTAAATTCTATTATTTGACCTAGGGGATCCTAGTACATTCCCTATTGACATGTTTATCCATAAAGAGTTGGTATGGTAATGGATGCTTATTGTCTTGATGGTCACATTAAATTCCAAATTGATGATTTGTGGTTTGAGAGACCATGGTAATAATGTAATAGGATTATTTACGTGGGACACATTGATCAATGATATGTATTAAGATACCTGGGATTCCTTTGGAGTTCTCTTTATATCCATCCTTCATGCCTAATGACTATGTAATTCTTAGGGTATCACCCAGGGTTAAGGTTTGAGATTGTTACTATTGAACAACCAAGATTTAACTGGGGTTTTGACCTTGAACAAAATATTACATTATTTCTTAGTGTTATCCCCTTAGGAATTAGTTATTGATCCTGATATTATTGGACATACAAAGGTGATCCCCTAGTAATCGTATAATGAGCATAATATTACTGTATTTTTTGGTCATATGTCTATATTAATTGGTTTTTGATCCTAGTATTATGGGATTTACAAGGTTCATCCTCATAGGAATCAACTTTTGAGCCACATGATATCAGTTTCATAGGTGGACCCCCCTTTGAATCTCTATGGACAATAACATTATGATATTACCTTGTGTTATCCTCCTATGAATACATTTAGAGCTGGATTAATATGAGACTCTATGAATTACATCATTGGGTTTAGATATGACACAAGATGATTATGTATCACCTAGTATTACCTCATAGGGATCATCTTGTTTCATGATGATCATGTTATCTCCTTGTATTACATTATAGGGTTCATCGGTGTCTCTTGATTACTATGGATCACCTAGTATTACCTATTTGGTATAATATTGGATCCTAGTTTGTATTAATCATCTAGGATTCTCTCTTATAGATTAATTATTTATCCCAGTACAATTATATTCCTAGTACATGATCTTTTGATCTGAGGGTTATTCCCGATACTATTTGGATTCCATAGAATACATACATAGGTCTAACATTTATTCTATCTTCTATGTGGAAATTATGCATAGTATTGGTTATCATGATTATATAACATGCTCAGTGACACTCTAACACTTGATAGAGAATGTATTGTCAATCCCTGGTGTCATGTTATAACCTAGAGATTAATGGTTGTTATCTATTTATGTGTATATATATATATATTATTTATTTATTTAGTTGATCATATCACATGAATGCACTGTAATTAATGGTTACTTCTAATACCACATTGGTGGTTACCTGAATGATTGTTCTCACACCCTGGTTAGTCTTACATAGAACATGGGTAACTGGTCCAAATTCCCTAGTTGCATGTTTTAGTTGGTTATAGTCATATAGTTAAATGATGAAGTATGATAGGTTGGATAGATTGCATACTGGGATGTGGTATGGAAAATGGATGTTGTTAATCCTTTTTGAATTATTTTATTTTATTTATATTGAATATGTGACTAGCACAGTGGGAGATGAATCTGGGATTTATGACTGTACAATGCATTTATATTTATTATTGCATGTTGTATTTTATTTCTTATAAGCACTCTATTTAGTAATATAGATTACATTTGTTTAATTTTCCTATTATTGTGAACTTTTATATAAGTGTATAGTCTCCTTGTATTACTACCCAAGACCACAAATATTTTTCATAATCCTCTAGAATATGAGGAGGAGAGCCTAAGGTCCTAGTGACTACTCCTTTAGTCTAGGAAGAGTTTAGTAGTTTCCACCCAAGGTAGGATATTACAAAAACCATATGTTTGGAAATTTTGATAGGTAAAAAATTAATGTATCATATATATCTTGGTAAATCCTTATATAATACAATTAATCTTTATATATTTGACTTTTTTAAATTTTTTAAGCCATATACCTCTTGTATTATGTTCATAATATTATGTATGATGCAATTTATTACGTGATGGAATTTTTACAAGGAAATTATATTATGTATTAAATTTTTCAATAAGGTAAATATATTACATATTTAATGACTCATCTATATGATGAATTAGAATATATTATGTAATGGAAGACCTTTGTGTATGAAAAAGAGGGGGAAAAATAGAAAATGAAATAACTATTATGTATCATAGTGATGATGTTTTGGAAGTTAAGGATTCTAATTTTATGTTTTGAAGGATTTATATTTTATTATTATAATTATTTAGATGTTAAGTTTATATGGATTTATAATATATATTTAGAATTATTCTAAAGGTATATTTAGAATGATTTGGATGATTCAGAAGTAAAGTATGTCTAAAAGTTTAAGTTCTATGGAATATGAAGTTTCTTAAATTTAAATAAGGAAAAAACATACCTATGAAGATACTCTTATTTATTTTTAGAATTTAACATCGAGTATTATAAATTATTGTTTATGATAGATAACCTATCACCTTATAAAATTGATTGTTTTTTGAAATGTGGTGTATTCATGTAAATGTTTCTTCATATATTATTCTATGTTTGAAAGTTATTTTATTGGGAGATCATTAATGAGTATTCAATGGTAATTTTTAGGGGAAATTCAATTATTATTGAAATAGTTCCATTTATAGTGAAATTAATAAGTTTTATTAAAGAATAGAATTGATAAATGAAATGATTTTAATAGTTATCATAGTTAAATTATTTTATTTACTTATTTGAATTATTCTTACCATTTTATTATATTATGTTGATAAATTTATTTAAACACCCACATGAAGTAATCATTGATCATTAAAAATAATATCATGGAGTTCATATAAATGATATTAACCATTGAAGATTTTATTATATAAAGATGAAAGTAATTTTTTGTGTTATTTGAGATGAAATGATTCCAATACTAAATAATGAATTGTTATAAAGTTCAATAGCTACATTTTTTTACTCAATAATATTGTATGTTTTCTAGATGTCTAGGGGTTCCTCTAATGATGAATCATTCGATTACATCATTAGGGTTCAAGGATCATTGCTTCTATAGTAACACCTCATCATCAACCTCTAGTGGTTCCATTGTTTTGCTACTTATTTGTACTATAATTTTTATACCATAAAGTCATTCCCACATTGTTATACCACCACCAAAAGGTATCATCTTGGTTCTTCTCAATTGGCCTAAATGACGTATCCTAGGTTTTGATTAAACATTCTGAAAGGTAGATGTTGTGGTTTCTAGTATAAATTATTTGTTTGGTCTTCATACATGTAAATTGACATGTTTTGTTTTAACTCATATTAATGTATATATTATAGTGGATATCATTTCCCATTTGTTGAGAGTGTGAAGAGTGGGTGTACGATCATTTGGATCTAAACTACTATAAATCTTTAAATTTCATCTTTTTTAATCATTAATAATTTTTTTCTCTACACTATATATTATGAATAAATTTTTTAATCTTCTCATCAACTAAATTCAACATTATTTTTTTGATTACTCTATTTATTCAGTGTTTTACAATTTCCCCATACCCTCTTGTCTTTACCATATCTATTATACACTCTAACACACAATGTGTTGAATATAAACTTATTATATTTAATAAATGATCATGAAACAAAAATTTTTTGAATCACAATAATTTCATTTCAATTTTGAGGTACTACATACATTAATTGTTCATTAAACACAACATGGTGAGTGTTACCATGACATTTTGTCCATATAGATGAAAAATACATTGAATGATTATGAAATGAAAATTGATTATATATAATGTTATAATTTATTTTAAATTATTTAATAAAATATTTGAACGTTTAACATCCATCATATAACTCTTAAATTTTTTAAATAAAAAATTACAAGGATTTAAAATTTTTTATCATGTTTAACCATAATTAAATGTGTGATAAATATTTAATTCATATCATAATTATGAAATATTAATTTTTTTAAGGGAACTTATAATTGTTTCCTCATTGACTATAGATGTGGAATAAGAAATATTTTTTTGTAATTTAAATGTTTTTGTTTTATATAACATACTTAAAGTATAATTAGAATTTATTTTATACATTTCTCTATTAACTAAAGGTTTTAAAAATCCATAGTTATGAAGCATATCTACCCTTGAATCATTTAATGTGATTTATTCCATCCCTTAAATACCATTAAAGAGGGATGGTTTTGCTATTAGTGGTATTTATTTAACTAATATGTAGAATAAGACATTAAATCAAAATATGAGAGTGGTTTTCATTATTAATTTTACATCATGATTTATTTTCAATGGAATGGATGATCTTTTTGTTTTTTTGTCTCTACATAATTATACTACCTTAGATAAGTGTTATCCATTCCATAAAAAATTTATTATCATAATAAATTAACAAAGGGGGGTCATAACTCATAACATGGGAGAATAAAATAAAAATAAGGATATCACAGTAATAATGAAATCACATAAATGGGGTGAAAATATAGAACAACTCATAATAAACATTATTTAGGGATAACTTCATGAAACCTTAACATAATTTACTAGGATAAATAACCATTAACTATACATTGTATCTCATTAGATATTAGTATTACTAAGACAAACAGTGGATTTTATACATTTTAGCACACAAATAACAATATAACATGTACATATATATACATACCACATATTATAAATTATAAAATAATAATAAGTATGAAAATATGTGAAAATGGGTTAAAAATAAATTTTATATAGAACTACCATATCATAATAAATATAGGATTCATGTATGTACCAAAATTTTAAAGGAATAAAAAATAATTTATGATAAATATTGAGGTACAATATAAATAAATGATCCTTTTAAAAGTGTATAGAGATAAAGTAAAACAATAATCATATAGAGGATATGTATGGAATAAAAAATTAAGAAGAAAAAATTGAATGAAATATTCACAAAAAAAATTAATAAAAGTTACATTATAACACCATGATACTTTAGAATATATTTCCATTTAAGTAAATTCAATCACTTTGATATCCTGTGAAACACACAATATTGGGTCCAAAAAAACGTAAAAAAGTATAATATATTAACCTAACCTTTAAATTGGAGGGTATAAAAACAAATAACTAAATTAATACATGTTTATCATATACATATTTATAAATTAATTAATTTTGCATCTATTTATCAGAAATAAAATAAATCATTTGAAACTAATTAATTATTTTTCATAAAACCAATATTTTGTTTTAAAAAATGTTTTCGATGGTTTTGTGTAATTATTTAAAAATTAATATTTAAAGATTTTCATAATTAAATTGAAAAAAATAATTTTATTTTTGAAATAATCATGTTAAAATTATCTTGTATTTTATGCATAATTTTATGAAGGGATTTTTTTTTCATGAATAGTGAGAGATGCATAATTTTATTCCAAGATTCCTTTTTTTAATATATTTACAAAGGTCAATTTTGTTTTAAAATATATTAAATTAAATATTAGTTAAAATATGTTATATGTAGTTAAATTTATTTCATTTAGATAGATTATTTTTTTCAATTTTTTATAAAAAACATTTATACTTTTTTAAACCTTACCATTCGAAAAAGATATTTTCTGTCACGTCTATGGGTTTAATTTTAAATTTAATTTGGTTACTTATATAAATTGAATTTGAAATAATGAATTATATATTTATAATACTTATAATATATATTATATAATGTGGTAAACTTAATTTTTATCATAATTAAAAGTTAAAATAGTTAAAAATAATTACTACGACTAAGGTAATAATAGGGTTTTGCACCTTGCATGTGCTCATGTTAAAATTAATTTTCCCGAGTCATTAAATTTTTATTTTAAAAGTTATAATTAAAATATATAATAATTGATTTCATATTATCTAATAAATATCCTTTTAATTTATTCTTAATGTATTATTCACCTAGGTAATCTAATAAAAAACTAGTTACAATGGCGAAAACTAAAATTGTAAAAGTAATAAAACATAAAAACCAACGAATAACATATTTAAAACATGTGTTTATTTTATTTTGGACGTGTTTATTGACTATATATTCCCAAAAATTCATTATTTATCAATTTTTGAGGCACCTCTAATGACAGTGACTTCTCATAATTGAATTGTATTTGGTATTTTTGAATATATCACTCCATATTTATAAAAGGGCACTTCCTATCATAACTAATTCACACATATTAATTTCTTTTCTAAACAAAAACTATAAAAATACCACCCTAAAATAGATATAAATTATTTATAGCCACTTTTCATTCGAAAAGGAAACTCTAGGGACCTTAATAAGATATACCGATGAGGTTTTTCTAAGAGAAGAAAATTTTCTTCACCAAACTCTTACTTATTACTTCTCTTAAAAAAAACTTCTTAATGTTCTAATAATATCATTATAAAAACAACAATTAACATATAATAATATGTTATAATGTGTTTTTAATAACATATGTCTATATCCTTATCCATCAGTTGGGAAATGAAACTGTCGATCATGTGTATGGTGAACAACTACCCCGCAAACTAATATAATTCTTTTTCCATCACACATTTTCAGGAAAGGATATAATAATAGATTTAAATTCTATATATGATATTAAAAAATTAATTATACTTATGTATATATCACATATAACTTATTTCTTTCCATTTTTTGGGATCACAATAATGTCGCTTGTGTGTATGGTGACCTACCACCTCGCGAAGCGTTTTAATTTTTTTCCATTATGCTTTTTATGGAAGATAATAAGGATAAAATTACTTAATATATGGTATATATATGAAATCATAATGAATATTATAAAGTGATATGCTATTTACCTATCTTCTATACTATCCTTAAAAAATGTAAGTAGTTTCCATGTATACATATGACTTACCGTGTCTATGAACAATGTAATTCAATTTTTTATCTCTATCTCTTTTTGGATAACTCTAAATAAAATTAAAATTATAATATATGATATTTATATAATTTCTAAATTATGGATATTATAGATCATTGATAAAATTAAATGTACCAAAACTACCAAACTAGAACATTAACAAAAATGAATCGATTATAACCCAGAATAGGGATTTTACCAGATAATTGTGTATTAACAAATGATAAAAGATTATAAGTAAATATTATATGTTATTATATGGTATTATATATTTTATTGTGTTTATTGAATATATTTATAATTACAATATATGTAGTATAAATTACACTCTAACATTAATGAAGGATTGTAAACATGAGGTAAGTGTGTCATGTTTCACATTTACTTATGTTTGATATATCCATATTCACCACTTATTCCTTGTGTGTGGTGTATATAATTCCGCATTGATATGTTATATGATGAATTTATTTATTATAATTATATATAATGATCCAATTAATTTTATTCTTTATTGGGGCTTAGTATTCAAATTTTACCAATGTGGTAAGGGTTTTATAATTTCAATCTCATCATTTATTTGGTTTTTTATGATTAAGTTTCCATTGATGAAGTATTATGATATATATTTTAATAAAGTCATTAATTTTATTATCCTTTGGTTAGTAAGTAAATTTTCATATAATATTACAATTTTTATAACCTTTTTAACTAATCTTTTTTAGAAAATGTTTTTATGAAAAACTAAAATATTTCTCTCTTTAGTCAAAAATACTTTTTCAATAATATCATTGTTTTCTAAAAATATTTAATTTTTCAACATTAATTCAATGTTTTATTAAATGTATTTCATACCATGTTTTACTTATTTCAAAATGGTTTTAATGGAATCTTATTGTAAGTTTCCAAATAATATTCTTTTATCCTTTTCAATAGAGTGTGAAATACTGTTTTTAAAATTATATGGAATGTTTGAAACTACCCCTTTCATGAACACATATTGTTTTTTAGATTACATTACAAGATTATAAGATTTTTATTGAAGAAAATTTGTTTCTTAATATTTTGTAATTTTTTATTTTTTTATTTTATTTTCAAACGGAAAATGATATTTTTCTCAAGAATTTTTTAAAGGAATTTATATGGTATCTCTATTCATCAATGACAAACCATAATTACAATTTATGTTATATTGATAATTTAATTTAATGACACCAACTATATTATTTATCCTGAAGTTTTATGATCAATTTGACTGGGATGTATAATTTTTATACCATTCTCTACATTACTATGGATGGATTATGATTATGATTAGTGATTCAAGAAAGTATTCACATTCATATGCTGGTTTTATAATATGAATGTTTATATTGATTTTTTTTAATTTGGTAAATTGTTAACATTTAGTACTTTATTCTTTCAATATTAATTATTATGTTTGTTGTGTTTCTTCCCATGCATATAGGGAATTAATTAGACATAGTATGTGACGAGAAGTCCCAGCTATAACCATTAGATGCATCATTAGTCTAATGAGGAAAACTAGATTTCATTTTGGATGAGGTGTTTTTGATTTATATAGATGTATTTAAACGATAACTTCACGTTAGTTCTAATGTCTTTGTAAAAGGCCTCAATGGTGAGATTTATATTTCTGTTATTATTATTTCCAACATTATAAATTCCATTTTTGATTTCCTTGTGATTATTCAATTACGTTGAATATACATTTATAGTTTTTGAGATCATTTTATTCTTTATATGGAATTATTTGATTTTATTTACACTAACAATAATATTATTGATTTTCATGTTATTGTTTAATTTGATTGTGTTTTCTAATATTTACCTTATCATATTGATATTCATTATTTATTCATGATAGATTCAATTGTACATTTAACTTTAACAACAATTATAGGTGACCCATTTCTTATATTTATTTTCCCTAATATTCTAGGAAATTTTTTATGATTTATATGTAGATACATTATATATCAAATAAATATTATCTCAAATAAAATACATTGTTGTATTATATATTTTCAAATTTAAAATATAATTCATGTGTGTATCTAGTTTTCAAATACTAATACATTATTCATACCTTTGGGATTAGATTCATTGTATTTAGTTCCAATGTTATAAAGTGACAAATGACTCTAGGATACTTGTTTTGAGATCTTTATAGTTGGTATTAGATGATGTTTCATAGAAACCATTCGAACAAGATTCAGGAAAATGTATGTTAGGAAACATAACCCTATGCTAGGATTTCACAATAAGTATATAAGATCATAATAATTTCTTAATGATAACAATATTATGTGGTTTTTTATAAGATATACATCCGTGTTTGGAAACTACAAGTGGACATGGTACTGTATCAGTTGTACCTGGAGTTAACAAATTCAAAAGGGTTAGAAGGGATTTGAATCAATTTTCACATAGTTCATAGAAATAGGCCTTACATCATACATGCTTTAACCCTCCTAGGGGATATGTTTGGGATAATTTCCATTTTATTTTAAACCAATATTAAGTATTTGAATATATTTTTATGATTTCAAAACATTCACATATAATTTTTTATTATTATTATAAGAGTTGTTATGCAAACAAATTCAATTTATGCTCATTATTTAAATAGTTTTGGGATTAAAAATTATGTTTCAAAATTTAATGATAAAATATAGGGTATTTCATAATTTAGATATGGTTCTAAGTTGATGGAATGGGAACTATATCAATACAAATACTCCATGTAGGGATTAACATCCTTGAAATGAGGATGAATCTGAAGAAGGAGCTGAAATCGAAACTAATCCAATTAAAACTATACTATGGTAGATGAAACAGGTTATAACCAATAATCAATCCCATACAGACCAACATGTTGATCCACAACATGATGTAAAAATGTTACACCACATCACATGTTTCCAACCACCACCATTTAATAGAACTATAAATCTAATTGTGACTAATTAATGGATAAGTTCCTTAGAGGATATATTTCTCACTTAAGTAATTAGTAAAGAGATAGGGTTTAAATTGAATTTTATCATATCTTATGGGATTTAGAAATATGTTGGTCACTAATTCATAACTCTATAGTAAAATAGAAAATAATGATCATGGAATTGATAATTTTTAATGAAATTTTCATCAAGAAATATTTTCCTTGTGAATAATGAGAAGACATAAAAAGTAAATTATTGATAATGATAAAAAGGGAAGATTAGAATGTTTCTTTGTATGAATATTTAAAAAAAGGTTATAAATTCATGTGATATAATGTGTATATAGTACAAATAGTATGATTGACTATTTCATTGATGGGATACAGAAAATCCTTCTAAGGGCACTAGTCTTACAATATTTCTCATCATATGAGGTTATAGAATCATGTGGTATCAAGATAGAGATATAATTATTCTATTAATATGTTTTCAAATGAAATTTAAATAATAAGGGGATAGTGGAGAAAAATAAATTAAGGTGATGAATAGAAAGGTGAATTTTCTGAATTGTGATACTTGTGTAAGGAAACACCTAGGTACATGATTATAAGGAAAAAGAGTTTCCATCAAGTAATAAAAAAATACCTCATTATAATAATTTAAAGGGAAATAATGAATCAAAAAATGTTAGATGATTCAACTGTAGTGAGATGGGGCACTACACCAATGATTTTCTTAAGACTAGGGTAAATTTACCCCCAAAAAAGAAAAGGTAAATAGTAAAATATTTTTTTATCACAAAAAATATGGTTTAATATCATAAAGTTGTTTCTTAAGATATATAAGACAATTTATCCATCCACAGAAATGGATAATTTCATATGGTGTTCAATGAAAAAGTCACAAAATTTATAATGTTTAACACAATAACACTCTTTCTAGAGGAGAATAATTTTTATGTACAAGTTCCACTAAGGTAGAGTATGGTGATGATATTTTTAGCTGATCTTCAGTGGAAAATTAATATAGATTGAAAGATAAATAATATTACATCAAATTAAAAAATAAGGGGAATAAGGAATTTAGTACTTCGGGAGTTTCATTTCCAAAAATTGGAATATTTCTAAAGGTAAAAAGGATAACTCTCACTTTCTAAATATAATAGAGACAAGGTCTATTAAAAACACTAGGTCCAGGAAGTTGACATAAAGAAAAAAAATTTGGATGACCAACTAAATATTATAGATATTACCTGTTAGGTTAAAATTAAAATTTCAATGTATAAAGAATATAAGGAAAATGGTAGGTAGGTGACAATATTAAAGAAAGGGAACCTGTGCAGGAAGGATTTGTGTTTTTTGTTGAGCATGATAGAATTTCCAAAAACAAAATGATTGAGGTCATTAATTGATTGTCTTCTTTGGAATTGTATTTTTCTAAGGCTATGGAGGTGGAATATAGAAAGGAGGAAGAAAATAAAGATACTTTCTTGGAGATCTTCCTACACTCTATGGAAGATAGGATGGAGGATGATTTCTCTTTCAATTCTTCTAAGGAGGATATTAATAGATTATATGAGAGAGGGAGAGAGATCAAAGATTATACTAATGATTATAGACTCTATTGGATCAAAAAACATAATATAATTTTTATATGTGGCTTCAAAGAAAGGAAGATTGATTTAGAGAAGTGTTTGTAGACATGGGATAAGATGTCATATCACTTTGAATAACTTATTTGAGGGAAACCAAGACAAAAAAGTAACACATTAAAATAGAGATTAAATGTGGATAATGATTCAAGTAATTTTAATTTTTTTAATTTCCAATTTCTTTCATATGTATTTTTATGATCTATTCTCCTAAATCTTATGATTGTTCGAACATTTCACACAGCAATAATTTTCAAAATAAATTTTTTTTGAGTGGTGTAAGGTACTTTACTCATATAATCAAATTTTGTCAATCCTTTATTTTTTTCTTGATCATAAAAAAAATTTATATCTTCTACTTTTTTCACTAAAATTAGTCATTTACAAGTAACTTTATGAAGGGATATATCAGTCATTATTTCTAGTGGAAGTGTCACCATAATGAGGATGTGTTTGTCAGTTCTTATTATGACATAGAAGTATCTATATTTTCTTACTTAATTATGAAAATTATGGTTGATTATTAAACATGGTATCAGTTGGATTTAAGGATATGGTGAAATTTTTTATTTCGAAGAGATTGAAATTATGATTTGAGATAAATATTTGTAATTACTTATGATTAGAGTGGAAGGTTAATCATGTGAATCATGTCAATATCTACCCCCAGTAGATCTAGTGAATGGTATTCTTGGGAAAGAAGATAATATACAATCAATGGATGAAATTTAATCTCCAAAATGAAGATATAATTATTTTATAATAATATGTAGATTTATTTCATGAGTAAGATTCTCAACATCCACCAGAACATTAAGTTTATTTTTCCATTGATTTAATCCATGGTGAATGACCAATATCAAAGACTCCCTATTGAATTTAAATTGTGTAATTATTGGATTTTATGATTAAACTAGATGATTAATGTGATAACAGAAGTCTACAAACTAGTTATTCTCCATGGGGATCAACTATACTTTTTATTAAGAATAAATATGGATATATGAGGCTATGGATTTATTATAGGGAAATCAATGATATTTTGATAAATAACAAGTATCCACTACCTCTCACTGATTACTAATTCAATAAACATCATGTAGCTAAATACCTTTCAAAGACTAAACTTCATTTTATGTATCTTAAATTGTTTATAAATAAGTAATATATTCCAAATATAACATTTAGAATAAGGAATGGCCATGAATATTTTATAGTACTGCCCTTTGGATTGACTAATGAACTATTTTTATTTATATATCTAATAAATAGATGATTCAAGGAATATCAAGATGATGTTTTTTTATATTTATTGATGATATCTTGGTGTACTATATTAGTTTTTAGAACCATGGAAATAATTTATATATTATTATTGTGACTCTTCAAATAAAAGAGTTATATGGGAAAAATATCAAGTGTGAATTATGTCTTCAATAAGTTTCTTTTCATGCCAATATTGTCTCTAAATATATAATCCTAGTTGATAATATGATGAAAAAGGATTTCCAAGAATATCTTACACTAGTAAACATAACTGAGGTGTACAATTTATTTGGATTTGAATGATACTCTTAGTGATTTTTCAAAAAAAAAATCTTGATTGGATAACTCGTTAACCAAGATTATTAATACAGGGGTAATGTTTTTATGGAAAAAGTATTGTGATGATTTTTTTGATGAAATTATGTGTTTATTTTTTAATGATCTATTTTTAATCATCCATTCGAAAATGATGGATTTGAATTATACAGTGAAGCATTGGTAAATGTACTTGGTTGTGTTCATATGTAAAATCAAAAAATTATCTCCTATAAATCAAGGACGTTAAATATTTTTTTAAAAAAAATATCAAACCCATGACCTAGATTTTGGATCCATAATATTTCCTTCTAAGATATAGATTATTATCATTATGGTGAATGATATTAGAGATACACAAATCACTAGAGTCAGAAGTAAATATTTCATGTAAAGTGATCAAAATGTGGTAATGGATATGGGTTGAGCTATGTAAGGACTATTATTTCCCAATACACTACTACTTAGAGAGGGATGATATTTTGGAGGATGCATTTAGTCGAAAATATCATGGAGTACTAACCAAAATAATGATCAGAAGTGATCATATGTTTGTGGGTTTATTAATGATGTATATAAGAATTATTATGTTATGGGATACATAACAACATTTTTAAATTATTATTGGACTATATTTGTAGTAAGAAATAAATGTTTCCTATCTTGATGATCTAAATTTTCAAATTAAGATTAAACCCATGAATGATGGGAAATTGGTATAATTTTTTGTGTTGATGATGTTTTGAATTTTGTAAATAGGGTATGTGTTTCATATATACCTGTTATAAAAAGATAATTTTTTGTTTATGCTCATATCTTTAATTTCTCTATACACCCTGGTATAAAAAAATTTATATCTTTTTTTAGGAAAAATTTTGGTTGGTTAACATGAGGTCATACATTATTGATTATGTGTCAAGATTTTTGGTTTTCAAAATTGTTGTGGCTAAAATGAAACATCCTAAGGGATTCATACATACTATTCCTATATCTATGTGGAAATGGGAAGTAATTACGATGGAGTTTGATATTGGAATACCAAGGAATCATATAAAAAATTATGAAATATGGTTTATTATAGATTAACTCACCAAATCGACACATTTTCTCTATATGGGAGAATATTTAACTCATGGGATCCTTAAATTACTCTATATCAATGACTTTGTAATACTATATGGTGCATGCCTTTTGATTTTGTTTCAATATGATCCACAGAATACAAAAAAAAATCATGAAAAATATTTATATGTATCTAGATTTCGTATAAGGACCCGACCCTAAACATTACATAATATTGAATTAAATGAATAATTCACATTGAGGATCTTTTCAGGTTTAGAGTTTTAGAAAATTAGATCATAACTATTACATCTCAAAAAATTACACATTAGACACTTCTACAAAGCTCCCTTTTTTAAAAAACATGAACTCTTAAAAAAGAGTCATGTCTAGTTCCATGTTTAAGACAACATGACTTTTCCTTGATCCCATCCTTGACCCTATTTCACATTATGTCTTGTGAACAATATTTCAAAAAAAACTTGGTGTGAGCATAAAAACCTCAGTAATGGATACACAAAGAAGGAAAAATTCTAGTTTTTCAAAACATCAAGTAAACCATGAATACTTTATCAAAGTAACACTTTTAAACTTTAAGAATTAGTAAATACTCTTCACTAAATAAAAGATCATTACTTGCCATTTTTTAACCAAAAGATTACCATAAAAACCATATAAATAACACAAAACATATAAAGGTAACTTGGGACATAAACATACTTAAATGGAATAACCATACCGTCGACTTCCACAAATATAACTAAATGTAATAGCCATACGGCTAGCATCCATACCCAATTCATTGGAGGTTATAACATAACCACCCATCCTGGTATTCAAGGAACCACCCGTCATATGGTTTATCACGTAACCACCCTTCAAATATCCAAGTACCATTATAAAATCATAAGACATAAAACAAATATAATGGAAAGAAAAAATTTCCACATTTCATTCACAATATATCACTTAAATATATTGACATAAGAAATCCATTAAAAATCCATTTTCAATACCAAAATACATAAAAGAGTATATGGTACTTATTTCATTTTAAAAACATTACGGCTTGTTGAGGAATCCAAATACCAAATAATACTCACGGCGGCGGAAAAGCTCATTGTCACCGCGTATGTTAAAAGAAACATTCCTTTTTTTCATTTAGTAAAATGCTTCGTAGAAAAATATTTCTTTTTTATAAAACTAAAATTCAAAGTGTTTATACACCATATAAAAGAAAGTCTTGTATTATAACAAAATATGCCTCAATGAAAGGAGATTGAGACGAAGTCCCTTACCCCATGTCTGACGTGAATTGATTGCTCTTTAATCTTATGAATAATAAACTAAATTTAATTTCTAATTTCTTAAGAACCTTTTTCAAGTTTCTTATTCCTTTTATATAACTTATTTCCATGTTATAAACATTTTGTAATCATTTAAGTTAACAAAGTTCATTTTATCGATATTGGGTACTTACGTCAAAAATAAACTTCTTTCAATTACATGTTTTCCAGGTAATCAAAGTTTCATTATATCCATAATGATATTCATGATTTTGATATCATATATATCATATATATTCAGAATATACATGTATTTATAATAGTATATAAAATTTAGAGGTAAGAAATGAAATGCACTGTTCATGGAGATGGTAAGCTGTACGTACGCATGAACGCTACTTTCATTTCTATTTCGTATTTAATGGAGTAAAATCATAAAGATATAAAGGTATATTATAATTCCAGTATAATATCATATATAATATCATTAACTCCATCTTTTATACTTCCCACATATGGCATTAACAAATCAAATCATTTTGAGGGGGCGGTAGTCCACACTTCCTAAAATGAAATTATCGTGTTTACCCATAATGGAAACCATAAAGGTATGAAATAAATGAAAAATACAGAATCATAAGGAAAACATAAACATAATATATATCATATATAAAAAGAGTGACATCTTAATGGATACGATGAATGGTGTTAAAAGAATATTGAACAATCATCGT
This sequence comes from Viscum album, assembly GCA_963277665.1. Lineage (NCBI taxonomy): Eukaryota > Viridiplantae > Streptophyta > Magnoliopsida > Santalales > Viscaceae > Viscum > Viscum album. Next base: position 1,621,264,297 of record OY728157.1, on the reverse strand, counting down.
ATCGTGAGGCAGAAATTCTCCAACCACAGAAACAGTATGTTCTTTAACCATTAGACGGAGGTGTGTAAACGTGTAAATCAAATTCTTTTCATAAAAAAATCCTAGTATATTTAAAATACTTGTGTTGTTACAAAATAAAGGAATAAAAATAGTTTAGGGAGATGGAGAAGCAAAATAAAAGAAAAGAACAGAAGTGAGGACATTACCTTTAAATCGGGTAACTCCCTTTGGTTTGAACCAAAAGGGTTTCTTGAAGAGCTTTCTACCTAATGTAAGGATTATAGGATGTGGAGAGGGATTTGGAGAGATAAATGAGTAGTTCTTTGCCGATCCAATGGCTTTAGAGGTGTGGGTAAGGTGGCAGAGGTGGGGTCCTTTTATAAGAGGAGAGGAGGGGCACTCTTGGAATGTTATAAAATGTTACTTTATTATATAATGAGTTTCGGATTTTAAAGGTCCCAAAATTATATATTTCGAGTATAAGGTGATAATAGTTCTAAATACACCCATAAAATATGTTTTTGACAAGTTTAGGTCTTAAATTTTACATTATCTTTTCATTTTATTTTAATCGTAAAGTAATGTGGTAATCGCTGCATCATCATATTGTCATAAATAATTTATTTTATTTAATGTCTAAAAATTATGAAAAAAATATAATTATGTAGGAAATCGTTTTATCTTTCCAATGAATATTTATAGTAAAAAATATGATTTGTATAACCCCATGTAAAAAATTGTTTTAGTAAAACAATACATGTTTGTGACATTTTTATTTTAACTTTAAATAAAAAGTTATTAATTTCATTTTCTTACCCAAGTGGCTCCATGGGATCCCCAAGTTGACCCATTGATTTTTTTGGTTGGAAATGACACATATAATAAGTGTAGGACATGTGTCAAGGTAATTTAATATTATTATATCATTATTTTTACCTTAAATTACACTAATTACCTTTAATCGCGATTAATAAAACTTCAAGGTTACTATTTACAAAAAAAATTATTTTAATCCCATTGAACCACATTTTACTTCATAATGAAAACCATGTATGTCGGATTTTTGAAATTCAATTCACAGAAGTGTTAAAGATTCATTTAAATGAAAAATCAGTTTTTTAACTACAACTTAGTGGTTTCACTATTCATAAAAAATTGATGTTTTTCAGAAAAATACCAAAAATTCACCCAAATCAATATTTGATATTCTGAATTCAAAAATTATGTCTATTTTACAAAATTTAAAACATATAAGTTGCAGTAATTAATTTAATAATTAATTCCCACTGTCAAAACAAATAGCGTGTTTTTAAGAAGCAATACCTATCAAAAGATTAACAGTTATTTAAGTTCAATTTCAAAGTGAGATTAATTCCAATGACCACTATTGGATTAAATGGTAAAAAAATATTCTAATTTAACTCCAAATCCAATTAAAAAGATAATCTAATCATATAAAAAAATTATATTAAAAAGTGGTTTTGAATTAAAATACAACATTTATCACTATTCATTTAAAAAAGAACTTTATCAAAAAAAATTTCAAAACATTACACAATGTAAATTTTGATGTCCCAATTATAAAGAAGAATTTTATTTGGTATAATAAAATGTATAAGAGTGACCAAAAATATATTTAAAAAGGGTTCTCCATTAAATGTGATAAGTTGACCTCTTAGTAAATATTAGAGTATCTATATCTAAAATTGAATTCTTTTCTTATTTTAAGCCATTATGTTTTATTGGATACATGTAAAAACATTTAACAAACATATATAATAATATTTTAGTTATTTATATTCATTTCTGCCAATAAAACGGCTACGTGTTAACTACCTTTTAAAATAATAATATTATATTTCTAGTGTGCAATGTAAGATTTCAAAGAAACTTGTTGTTGTGTATCGGGTATGCTATCGAACATAGAAACCCATTTAAAATAAAATTAATATTTAATTCAAAAATATTAATAAATATGAAAATGTATTATTCTTTATTTACTTGGGATGTTGCATCCTTCCCCCCTTTTGGGAATTGCGTCCTCACAATTTTATTCACTTATCAAAATAAGTGGGGGTATTTATCCCTCATAGAATTTTCAGATTCCCACATTGCCTCTTCAACCATATAGTTTTTCCACAAAACCTTAACCTAGAGAATTACCTTATTCCGCAACACTTGCTCTCTACGATCAAGAATCTAAATTGGTTGTTTTTCATAAAAGAGATTCTCCTCCAAATGAACTACCTCTGGGCTCAAAACATGAGATGGATCTGGTATATACTTTCTCAACAATGAAACATGAAAAATATTGTGTACCTGCGATAAACTCGAAGGTAAATCCACTCGGTAAGCAACTAATCCAAATCTCTTCGTAATTTCATATGGTCCAATGAAACTTGGACTTAGCTTTCCTTTCCTACCAAATCGCATCAGACTTTTCCATGGTGAAACTTTGAGGAAGACATGATCACCTACCTCAAAAGAGATATCCTTCCTCCTGTTGTCTGCATAACTTTTCTACCTGCTCTGAGTTGTTCTCAAGTGTTTCTATAGCAGCTGAACTTTTTCTTCCATCTCTTCTACCAATTCTGCTCCCATCAGCTTCTTTTCCCCTACTTCATTCCAAAAAGGTGGAGTTCGATACTGTTTCTCATATAATGCCTCAAATGGAGCCATCTGTATACAAGAATGAAAACTGTTATTATATGAACATTCAACTATAGAAAGATGTTGGTACCAACTTCCCTGATAATCTATTGAGCAATCACGTAGCATATCCTCCAAGGATTGAATTGTTTGTTCTGACTGCCCATCTGACTGAGGCTGAAAAGTTGTACTAAAATTAAATCAATACCCAATGACTTTTGAAGGCCTTTCCAAAAGTTAGAAGTAAACCTGGGATCACGATCAGATACAATGGAGAGGTGAACTCCACACAAACTGATTATATCTTTAACATACAACTGAGCAAGTTGATCTACATACAATGTATCATGAATAGGAAGTAAATGAGTAGATTTAGTCAATCGATCTACAATAACCTAGATTGTATTATTACCTCATTATTTCTTCGGTAATCCCACAATAATGTCCATGGATATATTTTCCCATTTCCACTCTGGCACCGATAATGGATGAATCATCTCTTTTGGTAACTGCCACTCTGCTTTAACCTATTGACAAGTCAAACACTTCACAGTAAAATCAGAAATATCTCTTTTCATTCCATCCCACCAGTAATACTCCTGCAGATCTCTATACATCTTAGTACTACCATGATAAACTAAAAACGGGGAACTATGCGCCTCACATAACAACTCATTCATCTACTGTGAATCACAAGGCATACATAATATCTTCCCAAACATCAAAACACAATCATTATCAATGTTAAATTCAGGAAACTTACCCTTATGAACCTTCTCTACCTTTTTCTGCAACCCACTGTCTTTCTTCTATTCTTGCTTAATTCTGTCTGATAGAGATAATCTCACTGACACCTAAAACAAAACATAATAACTTCCTACACCAACAAATTCTATTCCCAAGTTTATCAAATCAAAAACAAAAGGATCTCATTCCAAACGTAGCGTGGTTAATGAAGCATTACATTTTATACTCAAAGCATCAACCCCTATATTTGCTTTTTCTGGATGGTAATGAATTGCACAATCATAATCCTTGATTAATTCCAGCCATCTCCTCTGTCTCATGTTCAATTCATTATAAGTGAATATATACTTTAAACTATTTTGATCAGTATATATTTCACACTTTACTCCATACAAATGATGCCTCCAAATTTTTAGAGCAAAAAAACAGCAGCTAATTCCAAATCATGTGTAGGGTAATTTACCTCATGAATTTTCAACTGACGTGAAGCAGAAACAATTACCTGATCATTCTGTATAAGGAAACAACCAAGTCCCTTCAATGAAGCATCACTGTAGATAACAAACTCACCATTCCAGGAAGGAAGTGCCAAAACTGGATCATTCACCAATCTTCTTTTAAACTCCGGAAATCAATCATCACAATCTTTTTTCCAGATAAAATTAACACCCTTCCAAGTTAGCTTATTCATTGGACTAGATAACCGTGAACAATTTTCAACAAACCTCCGATAATAACCTACCAAACCTTGAAAACTATGGATCTCGATTAAATTTGTGGGTCTTGGCCATTCTTCAACAACTTTTGTTTTAGCAGGATCAATAGTTATGGCATTTTTTTAAACAATGTGACCAAGAAAAGAAATTTTTTGTAACCAAAACTCCCACTCGCTGAATTTTCCATAAAGTTTGATTACTTTTACGGTTTTCAATATAACCCTTAAATGACTTTCATGCTCCTCTTTACTTTTAGAAAACAACAAATATATCATCAATGGAAACAAACGCAAACTTATCCAAGAACTCATGGAAAATTCTATTCATAAGGTATATAAATACACCAGGTGCATTGGTTAACCCAAAATGTATAACTAAAAATTCATAATTTCCATATCTAGTACGAAACGCAGTCTTCAGAACACCTTCTTCTTTTACTTTCAACTGATGGTACCCTGACCTCAAGTCAATCTTCGAATGATACTGAGCTCCCTGGAGCTGATCAAACAAATCATCGATATGAGGTAAAGGATACTTGTTATTAATAGTGATATTATTCAAGGCTCAATAATCAATGCAAAGTCTCATTGAGCCATCTTTATTTTTAACAAAAAAGGAAGGAGCACCCCATGGTGATGTGCTAGGTCGAATGAAACCTTTATCTAATAACTCCTGCAATTGCTTCTTTTACTCTAAAAGTTCAACTTGAGCCATTTGATAAGGGGGTTTTGAAATTGGATTAGAATCAGGAACTAAGTCAACAATAAATTCAACTACCTGATCATGAATAATACCAGGTAAATCATGATGAAAAATATCAAGATACTCATTTACCACTGGCACATCCTTAATCTGAACAGTTCCTTTATTTTCAAAAATATGTGCAAGGTAACATTCATTTCCATCTTTTACTAGTTTCTCAACTTCCTAATATGTTATCAAAATCGAGGGTTCATTCTTGAACACAAAATGAAAATATTTATGAAATGAACCATTTTAGCTCTGTAGTCAAACTTAGCTTGATAAATAGAAATCCAATCCATGCCCAAAATAACATCAAAATCTACTAGAGGCAAAACAATAAGGTTTGCTGGTAGATTCTTTCTGCACAAAAGGATAAGAAGGTTCTTATAATTTCTTTTTGTCTCAACTTTTCCTCTGGGTGTTTTTACCATAAGTTTAGGATTAATATATTGAGATGGAATTCCCAATTAACTAGAAATCTTATCAGAAATGAAAGAATGTGTAGAACTTGAATTAGACAACACATTGGAATAATCTGAACAAATAAACAGTGTACCAGATACTACTTAATTCGATGGCCCAACATCTGCTGAAGTAGTTACAAAGGATTTCACCACCTCTTTCTTCATGTAGTCTGGCTACTTTCCCCAAGTTGAGTTCTTCGTTAGACACTCACTTGCACAATGACCCATTTCATTACACTTAAATCATATTACTGCTAGATTTTCATTACGTGCTTGATCATTTTCCCTACAATTACGAGGAATATGACCAGACTTACCACACTGAAAGCACTTTCCAAAAATGGGAAAACATTTTCCAGGATGCATTTTACCACACCTCTCACAGGATGGATATTTGGTTTTCTTACCTCTTTGCTTATTTGATGAATTCTTCCCCTTTCCCTGCCAACTGGACCTCTTATTCTGTTTTTTGTCAAAGAACACCTAATCATCAGAAAACTCTATTTCCACATTCTCTGGACATCGAACAATTTTTTTCATAACTTTTGAACTCATGAGAAGCTAAATCCCTTTCATACTTTGGCTTTAACCCTGAGTAAAAACGGTTGATTTTACTATCAAGAACTCGTATGAAATTTGGAGAATAACTTTCCAGTCAAGTGAACATTGATTCATAAGAAGCCACTGAGTCATCCTCTTGCCTCAATTCTAGGAATTGTTTTTCCATCCTAAGACGATCCACCTTTGGAAAATATTTCTCAAGAAACATACCTTTGAATTCGTCTTAGTAAAGATCATCAATCTTATCACTATCCCTAATATTTTTCATCATCAACCACCATTGATCAGCTTCACCTTCAAAATGGTAAACAAAAAGACTAACGTTTCGATGTTATGAACACCACATGACATCAAAAATATTCTCTAGTGATTTAATCCACCCTTCATCTAGCACAGGGTCAGATGATCCTCTGAATGATGGGGGATGTTTCCTTATGAAATGTTCCACCACTGACATGTAACTTTTCGGTTGGTATGGATGATCTCATGCATTGATACCACCACCATTTATTTCCTGAGTCAAATGTTCCATCACTGTAGAAAACTGTTCAGTTCCAATTTCGACCATCTCAGGTTTCTGATTTGGAAGGTTTTCTTTCTCCTGATTTCGTCCCAACATATCTGCCTTGTTTCCTCTATGAAAAACCATTCTAAACACAGAAATATCTTAGGTGAAGCAACATGGTAATCTTTAAATTCAATATTATTTCAATCATACCATAAATTAGTTTATAATGATATCAATTTTCTAACTCCTAAAGATTTCTAAACTAACCTCTGATACCAACTATAAGGCCCCGACCTTAATCATTACTTAATATTCAATTCAATGAATAATTCACTTTGAGGATCTTTTCAATTTTAGAGTTTTATATAATTAGATCACAACTATTACATCTCAAAAAATTACACATTAGACACTTCTGCAAAGTTCCCTTTTTTACAAAACATGAACTAAAAAAGAGAGTCATGTCTAGTTCCATGTTTAAGACATCATGACTTTTCCTTGATCCCATCCTTGACCTTATTCCACATTATGTCCTATGAAAAGCATTTCAAAAAAACTTGGGGTGAGCACAAAAAGCTCAGTAAGGGATACATAGAGAAGGAAACATGTTAGTTTTTCAAAACATCAAGTAAACCATGAATACTATATAAAAGTAACACTTTTCACCTTTAGGAAGTAGTAAATAATCTTCACTGAATAAAAGATCATTAATTAACCTTTTGTAACCCAAATATTACCATAAAACCCATATAAAGAACACATAACATATAAAGGTACCTTGGGACATAAACATACTTAAATGAAATAACCATACGGTCGACTTCCACACATATCACTAAATGGAATGGCCATACGACCGACATCCATACCCAATGCATTGGAGGTTATAACATAACCGCCCATCCTAGTATTCACGTCACCACCCGTCATATGGTTTATCACGTAACCACCCATCAAATGTCCAAGTACCATTATAAAATCCTATGATATAAAACAAATATAATGGAAAGAAAACATTTCCACATTTTGATCACAATATATCACTTAAATATATTGACATAACAAATCCATTATAAAAACCATTTTCAATTCCAAAATACATAAAAGAGTATATGGTATTTATTTCATTTTAAAAACATTACGGCTTGTTGAGGAATCCAAAGACCAAATAATACTCATGGCGGCGGAAAAGGTCGTTGTCACCGCGTACGTTAAAAGAAACATTCCTTTTTGTCATTTAGTAAAATACTTCTTAGAAAAAGATTACTTTTGTATAAAATTAAAATTCAAAGGGGTTTATACACCTTATAAAAAAAGTCTTGTATTAGAACAAAATATGCCTTAATGAAAGGAGATTGAGATGAAGTCCCTTACCTCATGTCTGACGTGACTCGATTTCTCTTTAATCTCCAGAATAATAAACTAAAGTTAATCTCGTACTTTCATAAGAACATTTTTCAAGTTTATTATTCCTTTTATATAACTTATTTCCATATTATAAACATTATTTAATCATTTAAGTTAATAAAGATCGTTTTGTTGATATTTTGTACTTAAGTCAAAAATGGACTTCCTACAATTACATGTTGTTCATGTGGTCAAAGGTTCATTATATCCAGAATGATATACATGATTTTGATATCATATATATCATATATATCCAGCATATACATGTATTTATAATAGTATATAAAATTTATAGGTAAGAAATGAAATGCACCGTTCATGGAGATGGTAAGTCGTACGTACACATTAACGCTACTTTCATTTATATTTCATATTTAATTGAGTAAAATCATAATGATATAAAGGTATATTATAATTCCTGTATAATATCATATATAAAATCATTAACTCCATCCTTTATACATCCCACATATGGCATTAACAAATAAAATCACTTTGAGAGGGCGGTTGTCCGCACTTCCTAAAATGAAATTACCATGTTTACCCATAATGGAAACCATAAAGGTATGCCATAAATGAAAAATACAGAAGAATAATGAAATCATAAACATAATATATAACATATATAAAAAGTGTGACATCTTAATATCCACCATGAAAGTTGTTAAAAGAATATTGAACAATCATCGTTTTGTGAGGCAGAAATTCGTCAACCATAGAAACAGTATGTGTTTTAACCACTAGACCGAGGTGTGTGAAAGTTTAAATCAAATCCTTCTCATAACAACGTCCTAAGATATTTAAAATACTGGTTTTTTATAGACTAATGGAAAAAAATAGTTTAGGGGGATGGAGAAGCAAAATTAAACAAAAGAACACAAGTGAAGTCATTACCTTTAAATCGGGTAACTCACTTTAGTTTGAACCAAAAGGGTTTCTTGAAGAGCTTTCTACCTAAGGTAAGGCTTCTAGGATGAGGAGAGGGATGTGGAGAGATAAAATGCGAAGATCCTGGCTAAGCCAATGTCTTGAGAGGTGTGGGTAAGGTGGTAGAGGTGGGGGCTTTTTATAAGAGGAGAGGAGGGGCACTCTTGGAATGTTATAAAATGCTACTTTATTATATAATGAGTTTCAGATTTTAATGGTCCCGAAATTATATATTTAAAGGATATGGTCATAAAAGTTCTAAATCCACCCATCCAATTGGGTTTTGACAATTGTAGGTCTTATATTTGACATTATCTTTTCATTTTATTTAAATCGTTAAGTATTGAGGTAATCACTACATCATCATGGTGTCATAAATAATTTAATTTATTTAATGTGTAAAAATTTAAAAAAAATCGCATGATGTTGGAAATCTTTTTATCTTTCCAATGAATATTTATAGTCAAACATATTACTTTTATAACACCATGTAAAAAATATTTTAATAAAACAATACATGTTTGTGACATTTTTATTTTAACTTTAAATAAAACGTTATTAATGTCAATTTCTTACCCAAGTGTCTCCATGGGGTCCCTAAGTTGACCCATGGATTATTTTGGTCGGCCATGAAACATACAATAAGTTTAGGACATGTGTCAAGGTAATTTCATATTATTATATCATTATTCTTACCTAAAATTACACTAATTACCTTTAATCGTGATTAATAAAACTTAAAAGTTACTATTCACCAAAAAATTATTTTAATCCCATTGACCCACATTTTACTCCCTAATGACAACCATGTATGTCGGATTTTTGAAATTCAATTAACAGAAGTGGTAACGTTTCTTTTAAATGAAAAATCAGTTTTTCAAATACCACTTAGTGGTTTCACTATTCATTAAAAATTGAAGTTTTTCAGAAAAATACCAAAAATCACCCTAAGATATATTTGATATTCTAAATTAAAAAATGATGTCTATTTTACGAAATTCGAAACATATAAGTTTCATTAATTAATTTAATAATTTATTTCCACTGTCAAAACAAATAGCGTGTTTTTAAGAAGCAATATCTATCAAAAGATTGACACTTGTTTAATTCCAATTTCAAAGTGAAAATAATTCCAATGACCACCATTGGATTAAATGGTAAAAATATATTCTCATTTCACTTTAAAACCAATTCAAAAGTTAATCTAATCATAGAAATAAATTAGATTAAAAATCAGTTTTGAATTAAAATATAACATTTTTCACTATTCATTAAAAATGAACTTTATTGGAAAAATACCAAAAATTTACACAAAGTAAATTTTGATGTCCCGATTCTAAAGAAAAATTTTATTTGGTCCAATAAAATTTATAATAGAGATCAAAACTATATTTAAAAAGGGTTCTCCATCAAAAGGTGATAAGTTGACCTCTTAGTGAATATTATAGTATTTATGCCTAAAATTGAATTCTTTTCTTATTTTAAGCCTTTAGCTTGTATTGGATACATGTAAAAGCATTTAACAAACATATATAATCATATTTTAGTTATTTCTATTCATTCCCGCCAATACAAAGGCTACATGTTAACTTCCTTTTAAAATAATATTATTGCATTACTAATGTGCAACGTAAGATTTCAAAGAAACACGTTGTTGCATATCGGGTACGCTATCGAACATAGAAACCCTTTTAAAGTAAAATTAATATTTAATACGTAAATATTAATAAATATGAAAATGTATTATTCTTTATTTACTTGGGATGTTACATTTCATGCTTTATTTTTGTACTACATATCACCGTCAAACCGATGGACAGCCCAAAAGGACTATCAAAAAATTACTAGACATATTATTTTCATGCTCTCTTGACATTCAAGGTTTTTGGGATCAGTATTTACCTTGGTTATGGTATTCCTATAATAATAGTATCCATTCAAGTATTCAATTGGTGTTGTATGAAGCCTTATATGGAAAGAGATGTTGTGTCCCAACCATAGGGAATGAATTTAGTGTATGTGACCATGTTGGTCTATAACATGTGGAAGAAACAATGGCCAAGGTAAATAATATTCAAACCCATAACAAAGTTTCTCAAATTAAGAAAAAGATCTATATCTACAACCATAAGAATGATTTGGAATTTTATTTGGAAGATAACATTTTCTTGATAGTATCTCTAGGGAAAAGAGTTATAAGTTTCAGGAATAAAGGGAAACTAAGATCTATGTATAACAAATATTTTTTGAAATACTATAAATTATTATATTTCTAGCTTACCATTTTTAAATTCCACCAAGACTCTCTAAATTACATGATGAGTTCCGTAAATATTATTTAAGGAAGTATATAATAGACCCAAGAAAATTTATTACGTCTGATGAAATAGAATTGGGCCTAGACTAATATTACTATGATGATTATATCTTGATTATAGACACTAGAGATAATTTTTTGAGGAATAAGTTGAATAATTTGGTAATGGTGCTTTGGAAAAATTATAAGATAGAATAGGCGATGGGGGAATCCGAAGAAATCATGATAAAGAACTGCCAAAACATTTTTACGAGCTGACATTATTGAAATTTCAGGGAATTTGATTTTGAATAATGGAATAACTTATCACCCTAATAACATATGATAGATTTTCTTTTATATAAATTTAATATCTTTAATATCTTCTGATTCATGCAACAGAGAGTCTAAAAGAATTGAAAAACTGTATATTATTATAACATAGTTGTTAAATTGAAGATTATGAATTAAAATAACATAATTATAAAAATTTCATAGCTTATATATTTATATAAAAATTTATGGTTTATCTATTGAATATAAATAAAAAAATCATTTTAAAGAAAAATATATGTTTTCATAAAAACTATATTTTTTTCAAAAAAAAATTATCATCACATTTTGCAAACATTTTTTTAATTAATTTTTACCAATCTTTTAAAATTCCTTTCAAAAAAGTATCATAATTTTTTATATAATCATGTCACCATTATCTTATTATTATTTTTTAATAATTTTTTAGAATGATTCATTTTTTATGAATATTGAAAATACTGAATTTTATTGAGAATTTCAAAATAGTATAATTAATTTAAAAAGGGCCATTTTTTTAAAATTATTTAAAATTTAATATTAGTTAAATATTATTATAAATAATAAAAATTATTTCAGTGTAACAAATTATATTTCTAATTTTTATACAAAAACCATTTTATTCTTTGGAAAACAATTCCATTAGAAATTCATTTTTTTAATCTATTTGGGTGTTTAACATTAAAATAAATTCTGCTAATTACATTAATTAAATTTAATAAAAATGGATTAAATTTTTTAAATAAATATAATTTATATTATATTATAAGGTCAAGTTTTTTTCATAATGAATAGTAAAGTTAGTTAAAATTAATTTCTATGATTAATGATAAAACTAGGTTTTGCACCTTATAAGCGCGACTGTAAAAACTAATTTTACTCAGTCATATGATATTTATTGTATAAATTGGATTTAATTTTTATATTTATTGGTTCTATATCATCTAATAAGGATAATTTTTCTATTCTTAATGGTTATATCTCCTTGTTAAATAAATATTAAACTTGATATTGTGATGAAAACTAAAATTGTGAAAGTAAGAAAACATAAAGGCTAGAAAATAACATTTTTAAAACTTGTTTTATTTTGTTTTTTGGGGTTCTATCAACCATATATTCCCTCCAATACATTATTTATCAATATTGGAGGTACATGGGTTAAGGGTGACTTCCCATTACTGAATAGTATTGGTTATTAAAATAAATGTCACTCCTCCCCAATTATAAAAGGGAACTTCCTCCCATCACTTATTCACAGCTCATAAGCCTTTTTCGTGACCAAAACATACTAACATCAATCCCCAATATCATTATCTATGTTATATAGATTTTTTCATCACAAAATCCCAACCCTTGAACTCTTAGTATGATATCCAAAGGAGGTTCTTCTGAGCAAAGGTAATTGCCTTCAATAAGCTCTTTCATTTTACATCTCCTATTATCACCTACATTTATGTCCTAATAGTTATCATATAATTATAAAATAACTTAAAATATTATGAGATTATATTATGTTGATGTAATAATATATATCCAACTCCAATTACATGAAATGGGATATGAAACCGTAGATCTTGTGTACGGAGGACTATAGCCTCACAAATCGATGTAACTTGTTTCCCATCACAGCCACTGATGAATTGATATAATGATATATATAAATTATATATATGATAATCATAATATAATAATACTTATTTAGTTATTTTCATGACCCGTTCATGACCCTTGCCCCACAGATTGTACCCCTCTTAGGCTGGAAATGTGAAAAGAGAGGTAATGACCCCTCGAGCCCTGCCTCCAATATGCCCTGAGTTGGATACTTGAACTAAGGGTATAGTAAACACACTAATGGGAGGAATTACCCTCTAGGAGACCACATGTTAAAAAGATAGATAATACATAGTGAAACCAAGTCAAACATAGAATAAAATATAAAAGAAATCATAAGTACACATATGTTATGTTATGAAGAACTACTAAAACTAATAAGTTAAAACTGTATGTACCGAACGAAAGTTAAATGGTAGTGACCGAAAACCCCAAATTTCTCCCAAAAACCCCTGAGATATTAGTAACTAGCTTAATATCCTACCTACTCCAAATGACATGAAAAATAGTTTTTATAACATTGGGTGAGTATAACAGTATACTCAATAAGATCATCCCTAGAGCCTTCCATCCAAAAGTAAAAAAAGCAAGCTCTGGAATAGTGAACAATAAGTGGAACCAACTAATCACATAAATAGCTATAATAAGTTCCCAAAATTACTGTGGATCCTCTCACAAATTATTTCATATAAGAGTATATAACATAATAATAAATTCCAACGATAACCCTCTACCACTTCCCCACTGGTTTTCCACATTTTCCCATTGTCAGGTATATTAAGAATCTCTCTCCAAAAAGGATTTCCCATACACACTTGGGTGAAGCACCACAACATTCACCTCATGTGTCAACATGAAACTTGTGCATCATGCCACCATATCCACAAAACCAAAGTAACCAGGTAATTTTTGGGATCCACCACAGATCACATAACGTGTATCATATGTCAGTTATAATACCTCAAGCTATACAAGTTACAACTATAGTAGCCCATAGAAAACTATATGAAAAGTATATGTGTGTGAATAAATACAAGACATTATATCCCTCCACACACATTTATGGGAAAAAAATAACCTTTATGTATAAAAGATCAAGTAACTACGAAGGGAAGAGAGAGGGGCCAAAGGGGGTTGTCAGCCATCCATCCCCCCACCGAGTTGTTGGGGAAAACACCACCCCCCACCCAGGATCAAAATATCTGGGGCATTAGTTTCCCTAACTAACAGGGTGTGTTATAGTATAGAAACAAAAAAAATTATACAATATTATATAGCTCACAACAACACTATGGGAATATCCTAGTCTTAGAATCAACTACAGTAAACTTCTTTCGGACTCCCAACTACCATCACTAAGACTAGATATCATATAACCACACAACCATTTAAAGATCTATATTTGTTACTTTATCCCTTTTCATAAATTACACTTTAGGTTAATTATTTATTTAACCATTAATTACCCTAAATCAATTCCACATTACATTTCATTAGAAACATAACAAGTTCCATGCCCTCTAGGTATAACCAAACCGAGTCCAAAACTACTCAAAAGTTCAACCCCATCATTATATAACAGTAATATCCAACCATATGGATTAAAAAAAAATTATTCTCTAATTTTATAATATTATCAAATTCCATATTTCTAGGTATTCTATGAAAGTATTATATTCTACCAATCACATGGGTCTCAACAAAGTGAGTAGATGAGATACCTATAATGACCCATACTTTACATTCATTGTTATTAGTTCAGAATTGAAGAATACTTACTAAAACATATAGCAAAACCATGATAGGATTGTATAGGTATAATGTCTTTAGAAACTGGGAAACATAAACAACTGGTTCATAAAGAATCTACATTGGCTCTCATTTATTTCATAATATCTAGAGTCCCTTTTGGAATATTCTACTTAATACCCTTCATCCTGAACTAGGGATAAGAAAACATACAAAATAGTGAGCTCAAATGCTCAGTAAGGGTAAAAAAAAGAAATATAAATCATATCATATTCATATGAACATAACATTTGGAAATATTAACCTGCAAAAGAGATCATAATGTCATAACATGGTATAAATAATAGTAGTGAAATGTAATCCAAATAATCATAACATAAAACATGAAACTTTGTGGCATAAACACATAATCATAGAAAATCATTTCATATTAGTCAATACTCATTTCCAAGTCTATCATAGCGGACAAAGTCAATTTTTGAATCGAGTTCAGTCCTCGTTCCGGTCCTGTATCACTGAACTGGATTAAATTTTCATTCCTTCCATGTCTATCTCATGAGATATAAATCTTTACCCAATGAATTTGAGGGATATATATGTCCCAACCATCTCATAATTATACCATTCTTATGTGTGCCACAAAATCATAAATCATACATTATAGCATAACCCATGTAACAAAAATGGGATTCTTAAACATCATGCCATCATAACATAATACATATAAGATAAAAGGGATTAATAAAAATAATTCCATCATAAAATAATCAAATCAATGAAAAAATATGGATAGAAACGGAAACCTATATTATCTTAGATTGAAACTAATTTTGATGAAACACTTGAACATCATTCATGAGGAAAATATCATTTCTACTTTAATTTTTTTTTCCATTCTTAACATGTCATAAAATTTTAAAATAAAAGAAGTTAATTAAAAATAAACTTGAAAACATGTAAATTATGCTTCATGTAAATAATTTTCTATGAAATCATAAAAATCCATTCATGCCATATTAGTTAAAAAAACATTATTCTCGTACTTTGGCCAGAAAAGTCAAAAAGTATCTCGTACTGAAAACGACAAAATATTCCTTTCATATCATTTAATAAAATTCACTAATTGGTAAAATTGGATTTAAAAATTATAGTAGTATAGTAATAATAGTACATATTGAGGAAAAATGGATGTGGATGATAAATATGCCCCAGTAAATTCTGAAGTATAATCAATCTCGGATAAAAATTAGATTGTGATATTTTCCCTTACCTTAGGTCTGATATGCTTCTTACAAATCTGAAACTCCTATATAATGATTTAAATAATGTTATTTACTTATTACAGAATCATATTCATTTTTATGATATCATATATGGTCAAATTATTATCTTCTTATTAGTAATATTTCATTACTACTTGTTATCTGGGTGTTCATTGCTTTATATTCTTCTGCGTGTTTTGTCAAATAGATTCTTATTCTTCTTTTTAGGATATAGATACCTCATTTATATAATGTTATTAGTGTAATTTATATCATATTTATTCATTCAATTCATTTATATAATCATTATTCACTGAAGATCATGTAGAACGAGTCGCATCACATCGTGGAGATGGTAGGCCATACGTATGCACGAGTGATGATATCGTTCCCATAATTATATGAATGGAATTAGAGTTGATGATATAATATTTAATAATAATTATAATTTTATAATAATTATATTTAGTTATTTTTTACACCATTACAATCATCCAAGTATGGTGGTGGTGGAAAACAGATTACACCACGGTGTGGAGACGGTATTCCATACGTACGCACGCACTGTGATTTCATTTTCCATTCGATGGATAGAGTGTAAAATAGGGTTGTTTAATATTTATAATAACATATCAGTATATTAGTTATACTTATGTTATTACTTTATAGTGAAACAAATAAATAAGAGGATGTAGAAGAAGAAATAAACTTTAAATAATCGGTAGAAGAGATTACCTCCTCCGTGTCGTGTCTCTTTTAAACTTCCTATTAGGGAAGTAGATTTGGTCTTTTGAGAAGAACAAAACATCTATGATATAACTAAAGATGTTGAGAACAGAAATTTATAGGGGTTTTCAGAGCTTGAAGGCTCATAATTGTGTGAAGAGGAGAGGGAGGAGATTCTCTTTTATAAGGGAGGATAGGGGCACCTTTGGAAACCTAAAAATATTAATTTATAATAAATTCATATTCTGTTTATAATGGCTCCAAAGTGACTTATTTATAGGATAGGGTGGGGATGGGTCGAAATAATTTCAACCAATAGGTTTTAGACAAGTTTATGTTACCATTTTAACCTTATCATTTAGATTTAACTCTAAGTTAAATAATTTAACTTTTATCGTGTCTTCTTGTATTATTACATTATATGGTTAATAAACTTACTATAAACTACAAATATAACCCCAATTGGTTAATTAATGTCATATATATTATTCTATAAGTCTTTTGATAGAACCATAGATTTTTAGGAATATAATATCAATTAGTAATTTAATATTTGTTTTAAAAACTTTTTATGTCAATGTTGACACTATTTGGTATTTTTTTATTTCTAAATTCATAACATCGTTATTACATAAAAACAATTCATATAACGAACCCTAATATGTTTTGTTTTCCTATAAAATTATTTTAATTCATAAAAAGTACCAAATTACATTTATTTGGGTATTTATAATCTCAATTTTGTTAAAATTTCATTAATAAGGTAATTATTGCATCATCATTGTGTCATAAATAAATTAAATTATTTATTGTATAAAATTTATAAATAAAATACCATTATGTATAAAATATTTTTATCTTTCTAATGAATGTTTATATTCTAATTTATATTATGTATAACCTTATATTAAAAATGTTTTACTTATTAGACTTTGATTTTAACTCTTTTAACTCTTCTTTGAATTAAATAATAATAAATGTCCTAATCTAATCCAAGGAGACCTAAAGGGTAATATTTTATTCCTAAGGATTTTTTTGGTCTAATTACATTTATAAAATAGAATTATAACTTGTGTTAGGGTAATAATAATATCATTTTTACCCGTAATTTCCCAATTTACTTTTAACTGTGGTAAATAAAAGTAAAAAGTTACTATTCAGCAAAAATTATTTTTATCTTATTGAACC
Organism: Viscum album; assembly: GCA_963277665.1. Lineage (NCBI taxonomy): Eukaryota > Viridiplantae > Streptophyta > Magnoliopsida > Santalales > Viscaceae > Viscum > Viscum album. The sequence goes on along the minus strand of OY728157.1, from coordinate 1,621,246,430 downwards.
ACATTTTACTTACTGATATCAACCGTTTCTCTAATATTTTTTAAATTCCACTCATAGAAGTGGTAAAATTATTTTTTATGTAAATTTTCAAATTCTCCAAGGAAGTGGGTAAAAGATGGTCAAAAGTTCAATAAAATTTTTATATATCTAAAATTATTATAAAATGACACCAATGAATTACATTGAACTTATATAAGTATTATGTATCTATTTTGACCTAAAATAAATTTAAATTAAATAAATTATTTTTTAAATAAAAAGTCGGTTTTAACCAATAACCTAGTGTTTTCACTATTTATCAAAAATTGAAAGTTTTAAGAAAAATAACAAAATTTCACCCTAGGCTAATTTCGATTTTCCGAACCCAAAAATGATGTCCATTTGGAAAGATAAAAATTTAAAAAATTTCAAAAAGTGGGTATTACTATTCATAATGGCTAGTTTATATAATATTTTAACAACATATCATTGTTTAGTGAAACTCGGTATTGCATACAACACAAGCTATCGAGGAAGGTTTCTATTGCGTGTAACGGAAGCCAATATAGTGTTGTGTGTAGTGAATGTTTCCTTTGGTGTTTCATATAACATAATACGTAAAAAAAAATATTTCTCATAAAATCTCAGGGTGTTACATTCTACCCCCTTAAAAAGAATTCCTCCCTTGAAATTCGTCACTTCGTAAAAACATATGAGGATACCTCTCCCTCATCATATCCTCATGTTCCCATGTAGCTTCTTCTAATTGGCGGTTCCTACATAAAACTCTAACCAACATATTGGTGTTGTTTTGTAGAAATTTTTCGCTGCGATCTATAATCTCTATTGGTTGTTCTTCATAAGAAAGATCTTGCTCCAGCAGTATAACTTCTAATCTTATTACATGTGAAGGATCGGGTATGTACTTTCTCAGGAGAGATACATGGAACACATCATGAACATGAGAGAGATTTGGTGGAAGCACCAATCTGTAATCTACCTTCCCAACATGATCCAGTATTTCAAAAGGACCAATATACCTAGGTCTCAGCTTTCCCTTCTTTCCAAATGTCACTACTCTATTCCAAGGAGATATTCATAAGAACATTTTATCACCCACTTCATACTATAGGTATTTTCTTCGGTTGTCGGCATAACTTTTTTGTCGACTCTGAGCTACTCTTATGTTTTGTTGAATATATCTTACCTTTTCTGCCATCTCATCAACAAGATCAGCTCCTAATAGCTTTCTTTCCCCAACTTCATTCCAATAATTTGGAGTTCTACATTTCTTTCCATAGAGAGCTCCATAAGAAGCCATTTGAATAATGGAGTGAAAGCTATTATTATAAGAAAATTCCACCGAAGGTATGTGTTGATCCCAACATCCTTTTATATCCATAGAGAAAGCTCTCAACATGTCTTCTAGAGTTTGAATTGTCCTCTCAGACTGACCGTCTGTCTGAGGATGATAAGCAGTGCTAAAACCCAACTTTGTATCTAGAATATTTTGAAGAAATCACCAAAACATCGAGGCAAACTCGGATCCTGATCAGATATAATGGAAATTGGTACTCCATGAAATCTTACCACTTTTTAAACATATATAATGTAAATCTTATCAAGAGATAAATCTTCTCTAATAGCAATGAAGTGTGCGGACTTCGTAAGACGATCAATTATAACACAGATAACATTATTTTTTGGATGTTTTGGGAAGTCCTGTGACAAAGCCCGTAGTGATGTTTTCCCATTTCCATTCTGGTATGGGTAATGGTTGTAACACCCCATTAGAACTCTATCTCTCAGGTTTAATTTTCTGAAAAACCAAGCATCGAGAGTCCTATTCAAAAATATCTCTTTTCATGCTATCCCACCAGAAGTACTCCTTCAGGTCCCTATACATATTCGTGCTTCCAGGGTGAATAGATAATGAAGAACTATGAGTTTCATCCAATATTTCGATCTTTAATTCTGGGATGGGAGGAACACAATCCAGATTCTTGAACCTTATTATTTCATCACAATCAATGTGGAATTCAGGAATATTTCTAACCTTATTTTGTAACTCTACATCTTCTTTTTGTGCATCTTCAATCTTCACATGTATAGATGGTTGAACATTCATTTGAGAAAGATAATATTTTTCCCCTTCCATTATAATTACAAGATCCATCCTTTGTAAATCCATAAATATTGGATCTTTGGAGATCCTCATCATGGATAAGCTAGAATGGTCTTGTCGACTTAATGCAGTTGCCACCTTACATGCTTTCCCATGGTGTTATTGAATTGAGTAGTCGTAATCCTTAATCAGCTCCAACCATCTTCTTTGGTGTATATTCAGATCCTTTTCTATGAAAATATACTATAAACTTTTATGATCATTATAAATATCACACCTTTAACCATAAATATAATGCCTCCAAATCTTTAATGAAAATATTACCGCAGCTAATTCCAAATCATGAGTTGGGTAATTTTACTCATGGATTTTCAACTATTGTGAGGCATAAGCTGTCACCATATTGGTTTTCATGAGAACACACCCCAATCCCTTCTTGGATGCATCATTGTAGATCAAAAACCTTTCTACACTATAAGGCAGTGTGAGAATAGGTGAACTGGATAACCTTCTTTTTAACTCCTTGAAATTCTCTTCACACTCCTCCATCCAAACAAACTTAACTCCATTTCGAGTTAACCTGGTGAGTGGATTAGATAATCATGAAAAATATTTCACAAAACATCGATAATATCCTGATAAACCAAGGAAACTTTGGATATCAGTTACTATTGTTGGTCTCGACCATATTTCGATAACCTCTGTTTTTGCTGGATCCACAGATATCCCCTCTTTTGAGATTATGTGACCAAAAAATGATAATTTTTGAAGACAAAATTCACACTTTCTAAATTTGGCATAATGATTATCCTTTCTTAGGTTCTTTAATACAATTATCAAGTGATCTTCATGTTCTTCCTTGATCTTCGAATAGAAAATAATATCATCTAAAAAGACTACCACAAACTGATCAAGATAGTCTCTAAAGACTCTATTCATTAGAACCATGAAGATAGTAGGGGCATTAGAAAAACAAAATGGGATCACTATAAATTCATAGTGTCCATACCTTGTACGGAAAGCTGTCTTTGGTATATCCTTCCTTTTGACCCTTAATTGATGAGGCCCTGAATGAAGATCAATCTTGGAAAAGTATTGAGCTCCACGTAGTTGGTCAAATAAGTCATCAATGCATGGGAGAGGATATTTTTTCTTGATAGTGATCTTGTTAAGTTGTCTATAATCAATGAATAGTCTCTTTGATCTATCTTTCTTCTTGACAAAAAGAACAGGTGTTCCAAAGGTGATGCACTAGGGAATATTAATCCCTTATCAAGATTCTCTTGGAGTTGTTTCTTCAATTCTTGCAACTCAATTCGGTCCATTCTATAAGGTGTCATTGAAATGGGTATAACACCTGGTATGAGTTTTATTGAAAACTCAACTTCACGATTTGGTGGAAGACCTGAAAATTATTCTATAAATACATCATTAAACTCCCATACAATGGGTGTATTCTTAATCGTGAGTTTTTCTCCAACAATTTGAGATAAATAACCTTCATTTTTTGGAATAAAGACCCATGATATGGAAGAAATTTCCACTTGAAGGTTATATTCATCCTTGCATCGATAGATGATCATTGATTTATCTGGAATATGAAATGTGACTTCCCTTATTTGGAAATTGATATGAGCTTCACATAAATAAAGGAAATATATGCCAAGAATCACATAAAATTCCACTATAGGAAGGATCACAAGATTTACAGGAAGCACTTTCCCACAAACTTCAATCAGAGAAGAATTGTAAACTTTCGATGCCGACTGTTGTGCCATTAGGGGTTGTTACAGCTAACTCAACATCAAATTTTTGAGGTAATACAGCGATACCGTTATAAAATTATTCATAAATAAAAGAGTGGGTGGATCTAGAATCAAATAAAACATTTTCTACTTTAGAGTTCATGGAAATTGTAGCTTTCACCACTTCATTATCGTACTCCACATCGCTGATAGAAATTGCACGTGACTTTACTTTGTATTTGGACTTAAGGGTTTGTTGACGTCAATCATCATCAACAACCCTTGGATTAGGGAATTTATTATCATAATGTACCATTTCCTTACACTTGTAACATTGAAGTGTAGGAGGTGCATTATGTGTAGCCTTTTCTTTGTTCGCATCACTAGACATCTTTTTCCCATCATTGTGGCATTCAAATTCCCGATGACCTTCTTTTACACATTTGAAACATTTACTTGCCCCTTTAAGACAATTTCCTCCATGTTTCATTCCACACTTTAATCATAAGGGAAATCTCATCTTATTTTCAGTGTGGTCTTTAGATTTTCCTTTGAATTCCATTTTCCTCTTCATATCAAACCCATATGATTTATGGGTTACTCCAATCTCCATCTCATCCTTGAGAGCACATCGGACCATTTCCTTATAGCTATTGAAGTCCCATATGGCTAACGCCCTTCGAAGACTTGGTTTTAAAACACTATAGAATCGATCGATCTTACTCTCAGGTTGGATAATAATTTTAGAAGCATACCTTGGAGGTCTTGTAAAATTTGTTTCGTAGGTACCAACAGATTCATTGTCCTTTTTTCTTTAGTTCATGAAACTCTTCCTCCATCTTTTTTTAACGAATACGAGGGATGTACTTATTGAAAAATATGTTATTGAACATCATTCCATTCCATGGAGTCAATTTCATATCTTTTCCTCGTATTATGGATTAGATTCCACCATTGATCAACCACACCTTCCAAACGATATACTGCTAATATGAAATTATCATGATCAGAAAATAGAATAACTGAAAATATATTTTCAGTTGTACTGATCCATTGTTCAGACACAAATGGATCAGCAGACCCGCTGAGTGAGGTTGGACACTGCTTCATGAAGGATTCAAAAGAATGTTTCTCCTTCCTTTGCTCATTTGGAAGTCATGAATGATTCATAGCTTGAGAAAGTTGTTTGGGAATGGCTACAATATATTGCATTATATCTCCCATAACATTTGGTTGCTTAGGGGGACAATCATTTCATTTCCCGTCACAAGCGTTAACACCATTCCTTTGGGTTCCAGCCATTGAGTAAAACCAATAAGCATAGTGTGAGAAATAGTAATCATAATAAGACAACCACATAATCAAGAATAAAATTTTAAACATTAGGTCTTATCATAGGTTATTCATGGCCATTCTAAAAACAATAATATTGTGTTTTATGCTTAGACATATCCTAAGGGTTCTTACTAAGTCTTTCACATCCTAGTTTCCAAAGGTTGACTATACCTTCCCTCTAATACCAACTATAACGACCCATAATTTACATTCATTTTTATTAATTCATAATTGAATCATACTTATTAAAATATATATAAAAACCATGATAGGACCGTATAGGTATATTTTCTTTAGAAACTAGGAAGCATAAAAAACTGGTTCATAAAGCATCTACATTGTCACCTGTGTATTTCGTCATATTTAGAGTCCCTTTTGGCATATTCTACTTAATACCCTTCTCCCTGACCTGGGGAAAAGAAAACATACAAAATGGTGATCTAAAATGCTCAGTAAGGGTAAATAAAAGAAATATCGGTCATATCATATTCATAAGAACATAACATTTGAAAATCTTAACCTAAAAAAGAGATCATAATATCATAACATGGGATAAATAATAGTAGTGAAATGTAATCCCAATAATCATAACATAAAAAATGAAACTTTTTTTCATACACACATAATCATAGAAAATCATTTCATATTAGTCAAGACTCATTGCAAAGACTATCATAGCAGACAAAGTCCATTTCTGAATCGAGTTCACTTCTCGTTCCAGTCTTGTATAATTGAACCAGATTAACTTGTCATTCTAGCCATGTCTATCTCATGAGATATAAATCATTACCCATTTCATTGGAGGGAGATATAGTTCCCACCCATCTCATAATGATACCATTCTTATGTGTGTCACAAAATAATAAATCATACATCATAACGTAACCCATGTAATAAAAATGTGATTCTTAAACATCATTCTATCATAACATAATCCATATAAGATAAAAGGACTTCATAAAATAATTCCAGAATTACATAATCAAATCAATGTAAAAATAGGGATAGAAATAGAACCCTATATTATCTTAGATGTAAAAAAATTTTAAAAAACACTTGAACTCCATTCTTGAGGAAAATATCATTTCTACATCAAAATTTCTTTTCCTTTCTTAACATGTCATACAATTTTAAACTAAAAGAAGTTAATTAAAATAAACTTGAAAAATTTTAAATTAAGCTTCATGGAAATAATTTTCTATGAAATCATAAAAATCCATTAATGTCATATAAGTTAAAAAACATTCTTCTCGTACATAGGTCATAAAATTCAAAAAGTATCTCGTATTAAAAACGACAAAATAATCCTTTCATATCTTTTACTAAAATTCACCAATTAGTAAAATTGGTTTTAAAAATTTGTAGGAGGATATTAATAATATTACATATTTAGGAAACATGTATGTGGATGATAAATATTCCCTAGTAAATTCGGAAGTATAAACAATCTCGCATTAAAATGAGATTGTGAGATTTTCCCTTACCTTAGGCCTGATATGCGTTGTATATATCAGAAAATCCTGTATAATTATTTAAATAATTTAGTTGACTTATTATATAATCATATTAATTTTTATTATATCATATATTTTCATATTATTATCTTCTTATTTGTAATATTTCATTACTACTTGTTATTTGGGTGTTCATTGCTTTATGTTCTTATGCTTGTTTTGTCAAATAGATTCTTATTCCTATTTTTAGGTTATGGATACCTCATTTAAAGAATGGTATTAGAGTAATATATATCATATTTATTTATTAAATTCATTTATATAATCATATTTCAATGAAGATCATGTAGAACGAATCGCATCACATCGTGGAGACAGTAGGTCGTGCGTACGCACTAGCAATGATATCATTACCATAATTATATGAATGGAATTGTAGTTGATGATATAATATTTAAGAATCAGTATCTGTTATAATAATAATATATAGTTATTTTTTAAACCATTATACCCATCCATGTAAGGTGTCATTGGAAAATAGATTACACCACGGCGTGGAGACGGTATTTTGTACGTACGCACGCGCTGTGATTTCATTTTCCATAGGATGGATAGAAGGTAAATAAAGTTGTTTCATATTTATAATAACATTTCATTATATTATTGACACTAATTTTATTACTTTATAATGAAAAAAATAAATTATAGGAAGTAGAAGAAGAAATAAACTTGAAAGAATCGGTAGAAGATATTACATCTTCCTTGATGTGTCTCTTTTAAACATCTTCTTAGGTTACTAGAGTTGGTATTTTGATAAGACCAGAACCTCTATTATATAACTAGATATGTTGAGAATAGAAATGTTAAGGTTATGGCTGATCTTGAAGGCTCAAAATTGTGTGAAGAGGAGAGATAGGAGGTTCTCTTTTATATGGTAGGAGAGGGGCACCTATGGAAACCTAAATATATTAATTTATGATAAAATAATATTCAAGTTATAATGTCTCCAAAGTTACTTATTTCGAGGATAGGGTAAGGATGTGTCGAAATAATCTCAACCAATAGCTTTTAGACAAGTTTAGTTTACCGTTTTGACCTTATCATTTAGATTTAACTCTAAGTTAAATGATTAAATTTTACCGTGTCTTCTTGTATTATTACACTATATGGTTAATAAACTTACTATAAACTGCCAATAGAACCCCAATTTGTTCATTAATGTCATATAAATTATTATATAAGTATTTTTGTCGAACCGTATATTTTTAGGAATATAATATCAATTAATAATTTAATATTTGTTTTAAAAACTCTTTTATGTCAATTTTGACACTATTTGGTATTTTGTTTTTTCTAAATTCATAAAAGTATTATAACTTAGAAATAAATTCATCTAACCAACCCTAATATGTTATAGTAACCTATATAATTATTGTAACTCATAAAAAGTCTCAAATTACATTTATTTGGGTATTTATAATACTAATTATGTTAATATTTCATTATTAAGGTAATTACTGCATCATCATTTTGTAATAAATAAATGAAATAGATTATTGACTAAAAATTATAAATAAAATACCATTATGTATGTAATATTTTTATATTTATAATGAATATTTATAATCAAATTTATCTTTTGTATATCCCGATGTTAAAAATGTTTTACTTTTTAAACTTTGATTTTAACTCATTTAACTCTTATTTGAATTAAATAATAATAAATGTCCTAATCTAATCCAAGTGGACCTAAAGGGTAATATTTTATTCCTAAGGTTGTTTTTTGTCGAATTACACTTATCCAATAGAATTATGACATGTGTTAGGGTAATAATAATATCATTTTTAACCTTAATTACCCTATTTACTTTTAACCGTGGTAAATAAAAGTTAAAAGTTACTATTCATCAAAAATTATTTTTATCTTATTGAACCAAATTTTACTTACTGATATCCACCATGTCTCTCAGATTTTTGAAATTCCACTCATAGAAGCGGTAAAATTATGTTTTAAGTAAATTTGAAAATTCTCTTAGGAGGTGGGTAAAAGACGGTCAAAAGTTCAATAAAATTTTTATATATCTAAAATTATTATAAAATGACTCAAATGAATTACATTGAACTTAGATAGGTATTATGTATTTATTTTGACCTAAAATATATTTAAATAAAATAAATAATTATTTAAAAAAAAGTTTGTTTTAACCAATAACTAAGTGTTTTTTCTATTCATCAAAAATTGAATGTTTTCAAAAAAATACCAAAATTTCAACCTAGGCTAATTTCGATTTTCTAAATCCAAAAATGAAGTCCATTTTAAAAGATAGAAATTTATAAAATTTCAAAAGGTTCGTATTACTATTCATAACAGCTAGTTTATATAATATTTTAATAACATATCATTGTTTATTGAAACTCGGTATTGCATACAAAGTAAGCTATTGAGGAAGGTTTCTCTTGGGTTTAATGCAAGCTAAGACAGTGGTGTATGTAGTGAAAGATTCTTTTTGTGTTGCGTATAAAATAATACATACAAACAAAATATTTCTCATAAAATCTCAGGGTGTTACAATACCTATTGTGTCATTGCCACCTATAGTAGTAGTGTAAACCCATCCATCCTTGAGAAGATAAACACAAAATGCCCATGGCATTCCTCGTGTGTCTTCTCCTCTTTTTTGAAGGAGGGTAAGAAACACCAACTGCCTCATGCTGTGGGGAAATTAAAGCCGATAAATAACATCAGAATCAACAACAACAACTTTTATATCAATATGTAATCCTAAATTCAACCCATTTCATCATCTATAGTGTCCTTCTAGACACCCACATGCATAAACTGATGCATCTCGGTACTCTAGGCCACAACTGATTCCACCACCATTGGGACTCCCTACCCCCACAACCCACAATATCATCCAGTCTTAACCATCCCAAGCTCAACTCACATCTGGGCATCCCTTCCCCAATAACCACAAGTCTGGTATCTAGATCACATGAAAAGAAGTAGTAACAAACATATAAATTGGATCTCTTCTCCAAGTCAAGACATTCAACATTCACACACAATGAGATCTCACTGTTCCAAATCATAGGCACACGTCCTTTATCAGAAAGCAAGAAACTTAGGCCTTATAGGGGATTTACATTATCACACCACCGGTACTTATTCCATATTTAATTAACTTATTCATCATTAATGGTTCCTACTACAGGAAACCTAAGAAAAAATCTTTTAGAATTTATCACCTACTTAATTACATAGTTAATTTATAAAGCCTTTAACTCTTTTATCAAAAAGAATCAACATGATTTAGGTTCAATAACCAATTAAATTAAATATTCTCACTTGGAACAATTTCATTATAATAAAATTTCAACAACTAAAACTAGATTCATTAAACATGACTCTTTATTTTTATCCAATTAATTAAACAATTAATTATGGTTTTACATTCTTTAACAATTTCCATCATGAACAGAATGCCAAACTATTCAAGGAATAGAAATCAAACTATCTATAAAATCAAGAGGCAAACTATTATCATGGTATAAAGCAACAATATAAGATCTATGCATATTTATTTAATCTGTTTCATAAAAATATTAAGTCAATTTCATTACGATCCAAGGGGTAAATCATGATAAATCTATAATTTCACATAAAAAAATAGAAAAAAATTGAACCCCCAACCCCAAAAGTTTGTTAATGTTCTTCACACGAGAATGGATAAAATAAACGGGTCACCATAACACCTCCCTCATTAACTGGATCCACTTGAGGACACCATGACACAACCAACCCAACCAACAACCATGAATAGTCCATTGGAAACATGGTGATCATGCGCCATCACATGTAAATAAAAAATAAAAGCAAACATATTGAAGATACCTCAAGGAAAGAGGTAGATCATTCCATATATCGAAGACGTATTGATACAGATCGAAGGAGGGAGCATGGGAAAGTTCCTTAATGAATTAATACCTAAAAATATGAAGAGAGGGTTGTCACGTTGCCTAGTATCATGGGTGATCCACCACAACCATATGATTTCCAAAACCCGAGTGGCTAGAAATCACAGAAAAAATAAAAATTTGGGGAATTACATGATGTGTAATCCACATTCACATCGTGTAATTCTTCAAGTTTGAGTTCTGCCAAAAAATATGTCACCTCTCAATTTTATTTTATTCTTCGAAGACTAGAACAATTCATGTCATGAATCCCCTATTCTTTCCATGAAACATGATGTCATTTCATGTAATGCTATTACACAACATCCAGTCCCCTCTTTCTAGATTTTACATAAATGAACTTCTCCAAACTTCTTATGAGACACCTCCAAGAACTTAGAACATCAAAAACACACAAAGGGTTGATCCATGAAAATTATGACACATACATCAAATACAAATCAAAACATTATCTTCTTTGATAATCCAAAACCGACATAGAGGGGAAATGAAAAGGGATCATCAGAACATCTGCCCCATGAGATACCTCTCAATGTTTCTCCACCATAGGATACCAACACATAACTAGAGTAACAAGAACCAACCCATGAAACAACCACAACGAGCTCCTAAACACTCTCTTATGAGAGATACAAATCAAAATAGATAAAGTCACAACAAAAAATAAGAGAAATCCATCCCATTAATAGATAAGTTTTACCACAACTAAATGAACAATGTTACAAGAGAAGAGCTAAACATTAAATAGCTTGGGGTACTAAGCACGTATCTGTGACTCATGTTCCAATGTAATCTTTTCCACACCACTGTGTCTCCATAGGACATGAAGAAAGGGGATATAACACCCATGCAACACCTTCTCCTGGTGGTCGTGTATATTTATAGACTGCTCCTCGAAGGTCGCAACATCATCCACATCAATATCACCCCAATCGATGACATGATTGTCATCATGAAGATAATGACAGATCTACGAAACTTGGAAAAATCATTTATCTGGATCATCTATGGGGAAGTTCTACCTAATACACCATGGATCCTGTATGAGACAACACCTATAAAGGCCCAAAAAATCGGCGTGAATGCTTATTCCTTAACCAAACCTTCACTTCCCAAGACGAGGTGTCACCTTCAGAAACATGTGATCCCCAACATAAAATACTAAAGGTATTATCCTATGATTTTCATGGGAATTTTGATGATCATGCACTGCCTTCACCATCTCATGAATCACCTAAACCATCTCGGTTGTATTATGTACTAGTTCCAGCCTACGAAATTCTGACTCTTTGACCCTAGTCCAGCCTAATGGAGAACTACAAGGTCATACATACAAGGATTAAAATAGAACCATGTCGATGGTGTAATTAAAACTATTTTTGTAAGAGAACTATACCAAACACCGGTACCTCATCCATGAACCTCAAAAATCTACGACACAAGAGATCAACATGTCTATATGATTTTTGATGGTTTGTTCTGTCTGACCGTCCACCTGTAGCTAAAAATAATTTATAATGAATAACTGAGATCCAAAAGCTTGTTGGATACCTCTTCACGTCCTGGAGGTAAAATGAGGATCTCCATTAAAAATGATCATCCTAAGGACTCCATGGAGCCATACCACCTCCTTCTGATACAACCTCAACAAATCCTCAACTAAGAAAAACTTCTTGATGCTTAGTATATATTTGTCACACCATGATATACTACTAAAGGTGAATTATGGGACTCTTTGAGAACCATATCACGCATTTCCAAAGGAATGAAAATCCTTCCCTGAAACAATACCAATTTCTTTTATCCTCAAACCAACCATCATGGGCCTTTCCACAAAGAACTTGGTTTCTCTAGAACACCACCTCATTATCCCCAAACTTGGACTGTTCAACCTGCTACACCATGGATGACTATACTATCATCTAAAATAAAAACATCTACCCCCCATATTCACCCATATTAAGATGTAATGCGGAATGTTCTTCCATTACTCTTCAGGAATCACCTTATTCACACACTACATCACTACACGACATCCTACTCAGTGCATCAACTATAAAGTTCGTTTTACCATATGTATATATGATTTTCAAGTCATGAAATTGTATGAACTCCATCCACCTACACTGTCACAGGTTCAAGTCATGCTAGTATAAAACATACCTCAGGCTCTTATGATCAGTAATGACCATGAAATGCTCACAAATGAGGTAATGTATCAACAAATTCATTAAAGACACATGTTCTTCCTACTCGAGATCATGTGTTCCATAGTTACATTAATTGGAATGTAACTGTTGGTACCCATAAGGAATGGTCGATCTCTGCTGCATCAAAATACATCCTAACCCCAAATGAGAAACATCACAGAAAACCTCAAACTAAACTCTTTCTACTAGGAGACAAAGAGCTGGATCACTGAACAAATTCTCCTTAAGATAGTCAAAAGCTTCCTGACACTGATCAGTTCAAACAAATTTCTAATCCATTCAATTAAATACTATTAGAGGAGTCGCAACCTAGTTGAAATCTGCAACGAACATCCTTTAATATCTGGTAAGACCACGGAAAATTCGCACCTTGACTAATATCTTTGGATCTTCCCAAGACATAACTATATCTATCTTTGAAAGATACACATCTAATCCCTACTGGGATACAAAAATACATTAAACCCAGATATCTCAATCCCAATAGTCACACTATGAAAACTTCCCAAATAGCTTCTCATGGTGAAGAACTCCTAAAATAGCACGTAGATGCACTACATGCACCTCCTCAGATATAGAGTACACAAGGATGTCTTAAATTAAAATGACCATAAAATTCTATAGAAAATCACAAAACATATCATTCAACTACCTCATGAACATAGCTAGAGAATGTTTTATAGATAATACAATCACAACGAACACATAATGCCCATGACGACAATCAAAAGAAGTCTTTAGGATATTTTCATCATTCACATGCATCTGATGATATCATGACTACAGAGTGATCTTTGAGACCCACTTGCAGCCTTCATTTGATTTAATATGTCATAAATCTATGGATATGGATAGTGATTCTTCACTTTCACTTTATTATGCGGCAATAATCAACACAAAACTACCAAATTCAATCATCCTTCTTCATGAAAAAAAACAGGTTCACCTCATGGGGACACACTTAGATAAATGAAACTGCCCTAAAATAGACCATAGAGCTATATAAACACCTCCCGAAATTCAAAATTCGCCATCCTATATGGATACATTGAGATAAGAGATGTGTCTAACTATATCCTGCTCCCATAATCGATCTCTCATCAATGGGGTAACACTACTGCCTATTTTGGAAAGACATCAAGGTACTCTTCTATGATTTTTGGGAAAAATCAATTACTAAACCTCCAAATAACTCGTCATCAGCTCATCCATAAAGGATGACAATTATGGAACATCCCTCTAACCCATTTGAGGGTATTTCTTTCCAACAAACACTTCTTTCTCCCCATCAGTATCAAACAACACCACATGCCTCCTGGCGCAATCCATGGTATCCTACACGAAATAAAACCAATCCATGTTGAGAATGAAATCATATGGTTGTATCCATACATATTTGAAATCTCTCCAATATAAGTTCTTCCTCAGCACTATCTCACAATCTCTATATACATCAAGAAAGTCACCTCGACCTTTAACAGGCATAGTCAACACCAAGGGCACTAGAAGCCTCTCTTCCTCAAGTCGCAATGCATGGACATGGGTAGGTGATATTAGGTAGTTTATCGCTCATGAATCAATCAAGGAATGCAACCATGTTGAAAACAAGAAAAGGGTACCTCGAACAATGTCTAGATCACCTTACGCTTGAAATGATAAAACATGAATCTAACTGCAATTTTCTCCACAATATCTCTTCCCTTATTAGAGACCACCTCCTTGGGTGTGATCTGCTTTATGAGGATGAGGAGAATCCTATAGATATCCTCTTCCTTACCCATATTCTCTTTATTGATCCAAAACTGGTGCACCCCACTACTGCTGCCTCAGTAAGAACTAACTCAATAGAGGCACCTAATGGGAAAAACCTGATGCACACAGTCTACTCAAAATGGTTAGACACTCTAACTACTGATGACCATGTACTCTACAAGAAAAGAAACACATGGTCCCTTGGCATAGGTCTAAGAGATACGACCCCCTCTGAAACATGAAACTGAGGTCTGAGACCTACCTCTGATTGAATGGAAACACTTCTATCCTAAAACCCGGGAACCTCGAACCACATATCAGCTTCATGAGGAATCCTAATAACTCCCCACTCATCAAGATTAGGTTCTAGCTAAATTTATCTTGATGACCTCTGCTCTCTTATGCACCTCGAGATATGTATTCAGTATAAATGACATGACATGGTTCTAGATCTATGGAATAAATTCCTCCATGAGAGGCCTCGCTCTGGCCTACTCATCTGAAAAAAAGTTTGAGGAATACTACTTAGAGATCATGAAATAGATTCAAAACTCTCTCACACTAGAGCTCCCCCTGTCAAAGGGTTAGTAGCTCTGGGAAACTGGATATCTTCAGGATCTAAGAATGAAACATGACTCTATACTAGATTAGAACACCTCCCATGAGACCGCTGACTCCTTGCGATCCACGAGGAATAAGAAAAAACACTTCCTTTCTTCCCCATTCTGCATCATCACAACCAATGATGCACATCGCTCCTTCTGATCACAGATCAAACTAAAATCTTTCTCAACCTCCTCCAATAATTCTTTCTTAACTAAATCTAAAATAGATCACTCATACTTCTAATGACATTAGTGCTAAAAATCCATTAGTGTCCTCCAACATGTTTTTAATCATCAACCTCTACTATATGGTGATCTGCTGGTGAAACCTACTGAACATCATCATCATGAACCTATTGACGACATTGAGCTAGATCAATACCTGATAAATAAAAAACAGTAATAGATCAAAAATATAGAATATGAATTACCTTAAAATTAATTAATTTTTTTATTTTATTCATTTTTATTTAACCTATCTTGAGGTATACCCATTCAAACCCATGCGGAAATAATAATGATTCATGATACTTTTCAAAGTCTCTACCTTACAAAATATATCACATATTTTAAAATCCACATTAATCTTCATGGTTCATGCATCATATCACAGGGGACCTAAATACATATGTATCATCATGTATGTAGTGTTTACTGCACTTTCTAAACATGACTTACATCGTTTCCCTACCAACCCATGCAACCTCATCTGTGCCTAACTCAAAACTTCATTTTATCCCTCAACTAGACCTCTGATCCCACTCTTTCATGACCACATCCCCACAAATTTTAACCCTCCTAGTTCAAAAATGTGAGAAGAGAGATAATGAACCCCATGTATAGCCTCCATTAATCCCTAGGTAGGTGACTTGCACAGAGCATAGATTAGACACACCAATGGGGGGGGGGGAATTACCCTCTAAGATAACACATGTGAAGGAAAGAGATAAGACAGACACCAACCAGCTCCTGCTCAGACTACAATATAATATAAATCTAAAGTACACATATGTAATGTTATGATAAACTACTACAACTAATTGGGAAAACCTTCATGTACCAATAGAAAGTAAAATGACAGCGACCATGAAGCCCAAAATATCTCATTCAAAACCCACAAGCTAGTAGTAATCAGCCTGATCTCCAACTTGCTACAAGTGACCTGAAAAATAGTTTATACAAAATAAGGAGATTATAAAAGTATAATCATTAGGATCCTCCTTGGATCCTCCCATGAAAATGTAAAGAAATCATGATGAGGCATAGTGAAAAACAAGGGAAACCAACAAGTCACCATAACAGGTATACTATGTTCCCATCCTTACCATGGGTTCTCTCACCAAGTATCACATACAAGAGTATAAAAAATATTAATGAATGTAAAGGCTAATCTACTACTAGTTCCCCATTGTTTTATTCTTTTCCCAAAAATCACAAGTCCAAAGCATCTCTCTCCAAAAATGCTTGCTCACATACACCTAGGCGAAGCACCAAAACACACACCTCTTGCGTCAAAATGCACCGTGTGCATCGTACCGCAACATCCATGTTACCAAATTAACAAGTTCGTTTCCAAGATCCACTACAGCTCACATAATGTGTATCATACATTGGTTATTATACCTCAAGCCATTATAGCCCATACGCCAAGTAATGACTCTCAATCCATTGCATCCTATACACATTACACATATAGTAGTCCATATAAAATTCTATCAAGCATATATGTGTAAGAATAACCACAAGAAATTGCATACCTCCATACACATATATGGATAAAACTAACCACTATGGATAACAGCTAAATTAACTACCAAGAGAAGAGAGTGGAGCCAAAGGGGGTAGTCAGACATCCTTCCTACCACCGGGATGTTGGGAAAAATACCCATCGGGCTCATAATACCAAGGGTTTCAGTTTCCCTAACTTAAAGGGTAGAGTAGCATATATAAAAATAAAAAATTATAAAATTTAATGTTGCTCACAAACATATAATGTAAATAACCTATTCTTAGAGTCATATTTATCTAATGTCTCTTGTAATTCTAGTTATCAATGCTAAGACTAAATATCCTATAATCACACAACCATTTAAAATTCTATATTATGTTACATTACCCATTTTCATAAATTTTAATTTATATTAATTAATTCATTAACCATTAATTAACCATTATCAATTCAACATTAAATTTCATTATAAACAAAACAAGTTCCATTCCCTCTAGTCATATCCAAACCAATTCCACGACTTCTCAAAAGTATAATCCCAGCTTTGCATCCTAGTAGGCTCTATCCCCATTGGTTAAACATCATTCCAAATCTCTCCAAATCTTTTTTTGTCATTTTCAAAATACAACTTTATGGATGAGTGGAAACCTCACAAAAACTGAATATAGTCCAAACATCACCCACATAAACTATTACATAGAAAACCGCATCCCAATGACCACATTCAAATTTCAAAATTCAAAATTCAATCATTGGAAAAACCAAAAGACCGACCAAGCAAGCAGCTCGAGAAACCAACCATCGAGAAAAGACCTCACGACCATCATCACCACGCCATCCAATTGTCTCGGCATCATCACCACCATCACGTTGACACGTCACTTAAACATCATCCTCTTTGGCTCATCACCGCCGGCCTCTTCTCTGACCACCACTGCATGTACTCACCACTGTCTCGGAGATCCTCCCTCGTTTAGTAAACTTTGGTCCACCACCACCACCATCGCTGCCGATCAACACCACACCAGAAGGTCAAAGCACCTCAACAGCATCATGTCATCGCCCCCCATCACCAATCCACAACCAGCAACAAAAAAACTAAACGAAGATCTTGCCTCTTGGAACACTGATAACCACTCAAACAGAACCTCCCAAATCTTATGTGACAGCCACCTTGCCAGGTAATCTAGGAAAGAATTATATACTACCAAACAAATGGGGCTCAACATGGTTAGTACATGAGCTACCCATAGAGTCTTTTCCACCTATAGTCTTTGTGTAGAACCATCAATTCTTGGCAATCCAAAAACTGAAATCACGTTGCATACCCCGTGCGTCTTTTCCGATTTTGGAAGGTGGGTAATCAAGACCAACTTCCTCAAGCATGGAGAAATTAAAAAAGATAAACAAAAATCTTATTCAACAACCACCGCATTCATATATATGGGTAAGCCTAATTTCAACCCATTACATCATCCCTAGTGTCCTCCCTGACACCCGCATTCATTAACCGATGCATCTCTCCACTCTTTGAATCAACTAATACCACCACCACTAGTCCTCCCTTTCCCCACATACCACAACAACTATCCAGGCTCATCCATCCTTGGCTATCATCATATTCGGGCCTCCCTGCCCCAACACCCTCAAGTCTCATATCCATGGCACATCACAAGAAGCATAAACAAACATAAAAATGGGATCTCGACCCTGAATAAAGGTATTAATCCTTCAAACACAATGATCTCTCATAGGTACAAAGAATATGTGCTTGGACTTTACAAGAAAGCAGGAAACTTAGTCCCTACATCGCATTAACTTTTTCACACCATTATTACATATTTATTATTGAATTAACCAAGTCATTTTTCATAGGTTCCCATAAAGGGAACCCTAAGAAATAATCTATCACAAGCTATCTCCAAATTAATTAAATAATTAATCTATAATGAATTTAACTGTTTTATCAACAAGAATCAACATGGTTCAGGTTCATCAACCAATTTAATTAAACATGCTCAGTTGAATCAATTTGAATATCATCAAATTACAATAAGAACAACTAGATTCATTAAACATGCCTATTTATCATTTAGCCAATTATTTAAGAAATTAATTCTATCTTTACATTAATTTCCAATTTCCATCAAGAATATCATGATAAACCACAAAAGACATAGATATCACACTATCTAGAAAATCAAGATGCAAACCATTATCACAGAATAAGGAAACAATATATGATCAATACCAATTTCATTAATCTGGTTCAAATAATTATTAGGTCAATTTCATTGGAATTCAAGGGCATAAATCATGTTAACTCTATAAGGTCACATAAATAAATAGAAAATCATCAAATCCATTACTTCAAAAGGTCATCAATGTTCTTATCATGAGAATGGATCAATGAAATGTGTCATGATCACCTCTCCCGCAATAAATCCATCCACCCGAGGACGCTGCGACACAACCACACCAACCAAAAACAAAGACAATCTATTAGAAACATGAATATCACACACCATCACATAGAAAACATAAAATTATGGAAATGGATCAATGAATTCCTCAATAACGAAGGTAGATCATAACTTATATCAATGTATAATCACTATGGATTGAAAAATGGAGATATGGATAGTTCCATGATGAGCGAATCCCTAAAATGACGAAGAGTGGGTCGATGGGTTGCATATTGTCAACAGAGAGACATTATAGCTATAGTGTTGACCAAACATGAGTAGTTGGAAACATTTAAAACATATTGTGTTGGGTCATTACATGATATGTAATATTCTTTCACGTTATGTAGTGACTCAAGGTCATGTTCTAGTGAAAAACACATCTCCATGTGATCTTAATTTATTTTTCTAACCCCAAAATATTTTATACAGTGAATCCCCCTTTCACACCATGAAACAACACATGAAATAGGGTGACATTTTTTGTAATTCTGTTATAGGATTTTTAATCCCTTCATTCCATCTTTTACTTAATTTAACGTCTCCATAATTCATTAGAGCCACCTCTGAGAAATTCGACATTCAAAAACATGAAAATGATTTATCCATGGGGATCTGGAACCAAAAAATTATTGTAACACCCCAAGCTTCTACGGTATGCTTCTCTTTGAATAATTCAATATATTGTGTTGTACGCAACATCGAGTTCTAACAAACACCACAACCAATCAAACTAGCCGTTATGAATAGTAATACCTAATTTTTGAACTTTTATACATTTTATCTTTCAAAATGGACTTCATTTCTGGATTTGGAATATCGAAATTAGCCTAGGGTAAAATTTTGGTACTTTTTGGATAACTTTAATATTTTGATGAATAGTGAAAATTACTAAATTTTAATTAAAAACAACTATTTTAATCAAAATAATTAATGGTGATAAATTATGTATTTGAGTGGTTTTAAAGTATATTTAGAATATATTTTTACCATTTAATACAATTTTGTTCATTGGACATAATTTCACAATTAAACCGAACATCAACAAGTATCAATCTTTTGATAGTTATTATATCTTAAAAACACGCTTTTTGTTTTGACAACGGGAATTAATTTTAAATTAATTTCTACCACTTCTGTGTTTTGAATTTGGAAAAAATGGATTCCATATTTGGAATCAGGATGTACAAATTGTGTAAATAGGTACCTTTTATTTTTAGACATTTTGAATAATTACTTCGGTAAATAATTTATTTACCATGGTTAAAGGGTAAATCTGGTAAATAAGGGTTAAAAAATAAAATTATAATAATACTAAATTACCCTAAAACGTGTCCTAACCTTATTGGTGGATACATGTCCAACCATGGGAGGCTTTGGGTCAATTTTGGGACCCCATGGTGCCACTTGTAGGTGATAGGGAAACTTTATTTTAATTATGTTAAAATAAATACCAAAATGACATAAGCATATATCTTTTAGAAAAACAATTTTTAAAAAGGGTTATATATTTTGGATTTTCAACTATAAATATTCATTAGAAATATAAAACGATTTAATATATAATTGTAGTTTATTTAAAATTTTTAGACTATAAATAATTTAATTTATTTATGACACAATGATGATGTAGTAATTACAATAATAGTTAAAAATTAAAATAATTGATATTATAAATAACCAAATAAATATAATTTGAAACTTTTTATGAATTTCACTAATATTATATGTTAATATGACATCTTATGATTGACTTAATTAACTTTTTTCGAAGTAATCATTCTGTTATGAGTTTCACAAAAATCATTTATTAAATAGTGTCAAACATAGAATAAAAGAGTTTTTAAAACAAATATTATATTATTAATTGATATTCAATTCCTAAAAATCTAAGGCTCGTCAAAGAGCCTTATATCATGATATTTTTATCATTAATGGACCAGTTGGGGGTCGATTGGATGTATATAGTAAGTTTATTAACCATATAATATAAAGATACGAAGAGACATTGTAAAAGTGAAACTAATTAACTAAGAGTTAATACTTAATGATAAGGTTAATATAGTTATCCAAACCAGTCTAAATCCTATTTTTTGAGTGGTTTTAGATCTATCTCTACCTTAAAATTTATATAATCCACTTTTGAGCCATTAGATACTGGATATGAATTTATTATAAAATAATATTTCTAGCCTTTCCAATGGTGCGCCTCACCCCTCTTATAAAATGGCACCCCCCCTTCTCATTAATTCACACCTTCAAAGCCTTTTGGTTCGGCCAACCCCTACCCGAATACTCTCTCAACATCTATAAAATTATCATATAGGCCTTATTTTAGTCATAAAGCCAACCTAAGGAGCCATTTTGATAAAATCAAAAGGAAGAACCCGAGGAAGAGTTAATGATTTCACCATCCTTTTTCAAGTTCCTTTCTTCTTCCACTTCTTCTTTCTTTGTTATTACCATTATAAAATAATAACTCCAGTATATTATATATACTTTTATGTTATTATAAACATGGTATAACTAAATTTCAGTATTCTATTCATCCTTTGAATGACATGTCACCGTACGTGCGTACGTACGGCTTACCATCTCTCCGTCGTGGTGTAATTGTTATTCAAAACATTATTATTTGGATGGGTATAATAATGATGTGTAATTCATGTAAATAATAAATATAAAATTATAATTATTCTGTATATATGATATAAAATCAAATTAAATATTATTTTAATATCAAAAGAATGATATTGTCGATCGTGCATACGTACAGACTACCCTCTCCACGAACGCGATAAGATTCATTATCTATCGTATCCAGTCAAGACTAATTCTCATTTAATGATTAAAAATAATGTTTAAATATTTGACATCATTCTGGATATGAATAATATACATCCCCAATAGTAACAAATATGGCTCAAATAATAATGAATATAAAGGAAGATGAACTCGTTAACACCCGAAACGATGATAATTATATGATATTATTAACAAATAAATGTTAAAAGATTATATATGATATAATATTAATGAATATGATTCTTGTATAATTAAATAACAATTATTTCACCATTATATAGTAGGTTAACTTACCCTCGACCAAGGAAAAAGTACAGAGTAAGGGGTTTCTTATCTCACTTTTAATTCCGTGAGAATTCCATTATTCACCACTTATTTATTACATGTGGTGTGTGTACTTCCCATGTTTGTATTCATTGTGTAATATAATTTAATTCATGTATATTTACATCATCATTGTATTATCCTTCATTCATGGGTGTATTTTTTGTATGTTACCAAATCAATAAGGGAATTTGAAATTTCAATTTCCACTCATTCGGCTTTACGCATAATTCATTGATTATTTTTCTTTAAGATTATGTATAGAATAACTATTCAATTGATTATGTCATAAATTACACTCCCCTTTCTGTGGATATACTTTTGATACACATAATCACTCCATTCATAAATTCTCAAGTCATCAGTATGAACTTGAAAAGAGTAATTTTAACTCAATCTCCATTAGTTGAGTTAAATATCCAATTCATTGGTGTTGTTTTTACAAGAATATGTGTGAATGTCATCTGATTGATTTACACTAAATATCCAATCATATTGAGTGTATTTATATTTGTCACACATAATTATGTCGTTGGTTTATCATTAACCTATTGATATGGTCTTTATAAGAGAATTCATCTCAATTTACATTCCATTGAGACTTATTTGTTGTTATACACCAAATCACTTTTATATGGTGTATAAAATGTAATTTGACATAGTATATCATGAATACATTTATTCTCATGATATTATAAAGTTTTTATTACCTCAATTATTTTTATTAAAGTGTCACTCTTTTGGTTAGAAACTATAACTAAAATACATTTTTATGTGTTTTAAAGATTTATTATTCAAAATATTTCTCATTAATGTCCATGTTTTAAAAATGGTTTTAAGGATTTATTTATGTGAAAATTAAAGTTTTAAAATTAAAAATCCTTTTAAAAGTTTCAAAGTGGTATGGGACACTTTGATTCTAAAATCTATTTTAAATGGATTCTTGACAAATAGTGTGACTTTTAAATGATTTAAAGAAAAATGGGGATATTTCACTCTAATTATTTTGATGATTATTTTCATCTATGTCAATATCCTTCATCATTCTCAATTGAGGTTATTATGATACAATACAATCTTACATATTGTATCGAATGAGTTATATTTGACTATGGATGTGCTATTTTTATACCATTCATGGTTTGTGGATAAAGTATTGACATTTCGTATGCTAGTTTTAATACGAATGTTTATGTTATGTGTAAAAATTTTCATATGAGGAATGCATTGGATTTAATAAGTGACGGGTGGAGCCCGCTATATCTACTCAATGCATCGGTAGGTCTCATGAGACAAACTAGTGTCTTGGAACATGGCCATGACAAAATCTTATTTGTAGTCTTGGCATGAGGCCTTGGCTATGTGGTTATGATAGTCTGGCATTATGCATTTCATCATTATGAAAGTGGCTATTGATATTACATGTGAATATTCGATTATTAGAATATCAATGTGTATAAGTAAATGGCATTATTTCATTTTATTTTTTCCATACTATGTTGAAGTTCAATTTTAAAAGGATTTTGTTTTAGTTATACATTTTCTTAAATGTTTATTCTTATTTATGAATGTTTCCGCTGTATTGTTATCCTTACTGGGCAGTTGAGCTCACCCCTTTTCTATGTTTTATTTTTCCCAGGATGTGAAAAATTAATTTATGAATAACCTATAGGGATAGTATAAGGGGATAAGACTGTGGACTATGGATACTATGTTGTTTTAGTTTTCACATTATGATGTAATGTAAATTTTATAAATGTATCTAGTTATTCCAAGGATACTAAACTAATCGGTCTATCGAGACTTGATCATTCTTGTGATCATACCAATGTTATGTAATAATGTACCGACTCTGGGTGACTGGGGTCAGGGTGTTACAGTTGGTATCAGAGGAAGTTTAGTACAATCCTTGGAATCTAGATTTAGATAAACTCTGGTTAGAGCACAAAGACCTAAGATGAACTTTGAGGATTAGTATAGAAGAACTTCCTTGAATTTTTGTATTGTAGTGATTTTGTGAGTTTTCTGAGCAATACATTCTTGTCTGGATACGAGCAGGTAGAGGTGGATCTGGCACAAATGTACCTAGGGGTAAAACCTGAAAACACTACTTTCATCTAGACTCGAACGGGAACTGGTGCACGACAACGGGCCTTGCTGCACTTTTGGTTACGACACTCTCGGGGGATATGCTTAGGATAATTTACATTTTCTTTACAAACTGATTGTATGTATTATGTATAAGATGAGAGTAAATGACATTGTTTAATCCTAATGTGTTTCAAATTGAGAATATGGTGACATGATATTCTATAAATGATTTTTTGACAACTGTTACTCACACAAAGCTTTCTGGTTTTAGTCAATGACTGGATTCCAAGGAAGTCATAGTGACTTTGAGAATGATGTACAAGGTGGGAACGGTGGTGAAAATGAGCAACAAAATGGACTGTTGATTCGCGTAAAAGATATCGTCTTCATGCCAAATCAATTTTCCAAAAATATGATAAAAAATATATATATTAACCAATTCTTGGACTCAACAAAGAAGAGAACGGTGATGAATAATAAGAGCTCCAGCAGTGGAGACCATGGAGAAAGGAATCATCAATTTCCATCATGCAGGAAATGTGGAAGGAGACACCTAGGAAAGTGTCTCAATGGGACAAAGAAATGCTTTACGTGCGGGAAGGAAGAACATAAAGTGAATAATTGCTGAAGAAAAATGAAGAGTACTTTGGAAGAAGATAAAAATGGTCCCAAGAATCCATTTACAGTCATTTTCCGTAAATATAGGGGACCTGGCCATTACCCAAGTGAATGCCCTATTCTATAGGATATTTTCTATTTCAAAGAATAAGCTATGTAGGAATAAATGGTTGGAGAAATGTTTAAAAAGTTTTAGTGCTACTTTTTGATGGGTTTACTTTGGAATAAGTTTCTCTTGTATTTTTAACCCTACAGTTTTCCATGTGAGAATGATATTTGAGGAAGAATTATCTTTTCTCTTGTGGATATAGTTATAAATAACCAATTGGTTTTATATGATCGTTGGGCATGAGGAAATTATAATTTCTTATAATTTGGGATGAAAATGCAAGGTATGAGATAAGATTTGTGGTTAAATTATGTTATGGTTATTTTGAGGAATTTATCTCATTTTGGTAATTTTATAAAATATATTTTTTGAAAAAGATAAACACGCAGACCGTGTGACAACCCGTCGCATTGGACAAAGCTGTGGGAATCGAATCCACAACCAAAGTGCGATTGGTATTCATCTTCTACCACTGGACTACATGAAGTCCCTGGTTAGTGTGACTATTATTTTTAGTTTAATCATTTTATTGATCAATGATAAGTTTATTTGGGATCTTATGTCTTATCAAATTAATACCCTTGGTATAAGAAAATGATTTGGTGATTAAGTGATGAATGTTATTTTGAAAGATGTTCGCTTTGTTGGGAGCACTATATTCCCAAGGAAAATAGAATTATATGGGATTTCATTTAAGGAGTAATGGTGGATTTTTATCTATGGATTTATAGTTATTTGGGTTATTTATGGAAATGATTAACCTATAATAAAGAATATGTAATTAGGTTAATTACTTTTAAGTATGTTACTTTAAGTGTAGTTAATGTCATTTAGAGATAAAATTTAACGTGGAAGACTACATAACCAAATTCTAATAAGTTTTGGGTTTTAATATTAGTTTGGATTATATTGAAGGATTTTAAGGACAAATGATTCTTGAATGGTATTTATTTAACTTTGGTGTATTGTTCGTTTAATTTTAGAAATTAAGATTTGTTTTTTTCTCTAATGGAATAGCCATTTGGGGGATCATCAGATATTATACTAACGGTTTTGGTTTTGATTCATCTCTAATGACAAGGTAAATATATAGTTTATCCTATGTGGATCATGTTATTCTATAGAATTTTATTCTAGCTTTTCCTATCTAACCAGGTCTTCTTCAATACTCATTTTTTTAAAAAATAATTAAGTTAGTGGTAGAAATTAACTAAAGAATGAAACTCTACTTAAAAATTTAGTATATCTCTGTATGTTCATATTCAATATGAAAAATGAATTCCTTATCTTTATGTAATGTAACTTAAAACAAAAAACTGTTGTCCATTTAATTTTCCAACTGGGAAACTAATGACTGTTTGTCCCATCAAAAGTTTGTGGTTTTCTTATTGTTAACTTTTTCCTGATCATGTTCTCTATCCATCTCCATCATAACTTGAAACATAGTTTATCATCCATATCGATGCTTTTCTACATGTAATCCTATTATAGGTTATCTCGGGTGACCTTTGTACTTCTCTTTCTTTCTTTTAAAGTGATAGTTTTATTGACTATTTTTCCGATGTGGGACTTTCCATTATATTCACAAGCCCAATTTTAAAAATTTGCTAGGATTCAATTTATTGAATGAAGGGGGAATGTAACACCTCATGCTTCTATGGTATGCTTCTCTTTGAATAATGAAATAGTGTGTGTTGTACACAACATCGAGTTCTAACACACACCACAACCAATCAAACTAGCAGTTATGAATAGTAATACCTAATTTTTAAAATTTTATACATTTTATCTTTCAAAATGGACTTCATTTTTGGATTCAGAATATCGAAATTAGTTAAGGGTGAAATTTTGGCACTTTTCAGATAACTTTAATATTTTGATGAATAGGGAAAATTACTAAATTTTAATTAAAAACAACTTTTTTAATCAAAATAATTAATTCTGATAAGTTATGAATTTGAGTGGTTTTAAAGTATATTTAGAATATATTTTTACCATTTAATTAAATTTTGGTCATTGGACATAATTTCACAATTAAACTAAACATAAATAAGTATCAATATTTTGATAGTTATTATATCTTAAAAACACGCTTTTTATTTTGACAATGGTAATTAATTTTAAATTAATTTATGCCACTTCTGTTTTTTGAATTTAGAAAAATGGATTCCATATTAGGAATCAGGATGTCCAAATTTTTTAAATAGGTAACTTTTATTTTTAGACATTTTGATTAATTACTTCAGCAAACATTTTATTTACCATGGTTAAAGGGTAAATCCAGTAAATAAGGGTTAAACAAAATATTATAATAATAATAAATTACCCTAAAACGTGTCCTAACCTTATTCTTGGATATATTTCCAACCCTGGGCATCTTAGGGTCAATTTTGGGACCCCATGGAGCCACTTGTAGGTGATAGGGACACTTTATTTTAATTAAGTTAAAATAAATACAAAAATGACATAAGCATATATCTTTTAGAAAAACAATTTTTACAAAGAGTTATATATGTTGGATTTTAGACTATAAATATTTATTTGAAATATAAAAATATTTCCTACATAATGGTATTTTATTTATAATTTTTAGACAATAAATAATTTAATTTATGTATGACACAATGATGATGCAGTAATTACCATAATAGTGAAAAATTAAAACAATTGATATTATAAGTACACAAATAAATATAATTTGAGCTCTTTTATGAGTTAAACTAATTTTATAAGTTAATATGACAAGATAGGATTGACTTAATTAACTTTTTTCGAAGTAATCATTCTGTTATGATTTTCACAAAAATCAATTATTGAATAGTGTCAAAATTGACAAAAAAGAGTTTTTAAAGAAAATATTACATTATTAATTGATATTCAATTCCTAAAAATCTAAGGATTGACCAAGAGACTTATATCATGATAGTTTTCTCATTAATGGACCACTTCGGTGTCTCTTGGATGTATATAGTATTTTTATTAACCATATAATATAAAGATACAAAAAGACATTGTAAAAGTGAAACTAATTAACTAAGTGTTAATACTTAAAGATAAGGTTAATATATAACCAAAACCTGTATAAATAATATTTGTTGAGTGTTTTTCGACTTATCCCCACCTTAGACTTTAAATAATACACTTTGGAGCCATTAGAAACTGAATATGAATTTATTATAAAATAATATTTCTAGCCTTTCCAAAGGTTCCCCTCACCCCTCTTATAAAAGGGCACTCCCTATTCTCATTAAATCACACCATCAAAGCCTTTTGGTTCGGCCAACCCCTACCCAAACACTCTCTCAAGTTCCCTCACTTCATCCTACATTCCTTCCTTTAGTCAGAAATCCAACCTATGGAGCCCTTTTGATCAAATCAAACGGAAGAACCCGAGGAAGAGGTAATGATTTCACCACCCTTTTTCAAGTTCCTTTCTTCTTCCACTTCTTCATTCTTTGTTATTACCATTCTAAAATAATAAATCCAATATATTATATATAATTTTATGTTTTTATAAACATGGTACAACCATATTTCAGTATTCTATCCATGCTTTGAATGAAATGTCACCATACGTGTGTACGATGACTTACCGTCTCCACGTTGTGGTGTAATTGTTATTAAAAACATTATTATTTGGATGGATATAATAATGATGTTTAATTCATGTAAATAATAAATATAAGATTATAATGATTCTGTATATATGATATAAAATCAAATTAGATATTATTTTAATATCAAAATAATGATATTGTAGATCGTGCTTACGTACGTACTACCGTCTCCACGAACGCGATAAGATTAATTCTCCATCGTATCCATTAAAGACTAATTCTCATTTAATGATTAAAAATAATGTTTAAATATTTGACATATTTCTGGATATGAATAATATAAATCCCCATTAGTAACCAATATGGCACAAATAACAAATATTATAAAGGAAAATGAACACGTTAACACCCGAAACGATGATAATTCTAAGATATTATTAACAAATCAGTGTTAAAAGATCATATATGATATCATATTAATGCATATGATTATTGTATAATTCAATAACAATTATTTAACCATTATACAGGCGGTTAACCTACCCTCTACCAAGGAAAAAGTACAGAGTAAGGGGTTTCTTATCTCACTTTTAATTCCTTGAGAATTCCAATGTTCACCACTTATTTATTACATGTGGTGTGTGTACTATCCATGTTTTTATTCATTGTGTAATATAATTTAATTCATGTATATTTACATCATCATTGTATGATCCTTATTTCATGGGTGTATGTTTTTTATGTTACCAAATCAATAAGGGAATTTGAAATTTCAATTTCCACTCATTTGGCTTTACACATAACTCAGTGAATATTTTACTCCATGATTATGTGTAGAATCACTATTCATTTGATTATGTCATAAATTCCACTCCCATTTTTGTGGATATACATTCTATACACATAATAACTCCATTGATGAATTCTCAAGTCATCAGTATGAACTTGAAAAGTGTAATTTTAACTCACTCTCCATTTGTTGAGTTAAATATCCGATTCATTGGTGTTGTTTTTACAAGAATATGTGTGAATGTAATCTGATTGATTTACTCAAAATATCCAATAATATTGAGTGTATTTATATTTTTCACACAAAATTATGTCGTTGATTTATCCTTAACCTAAGGATATGGTCTTTATAAGAGAATACCTCTCAATTTACATTCCATTGAGACTTCTTTGTTGTTATAAACCAAATCACATTTATATGGTGTATATAATGTAATTTGACATAGTATATCATGAATCCCTTTATTCTCATGATATTATAATGTTTTGATTACCTCAATTATTTTTTTTCAATTTTCCCTCTTTTGGTTAGAAACTCTAACTAAAATACATTTTTATGTGTTTTAAAGATTTATTCTTCTAAATATTTCTCATTAATGTCCATGTTTTAAAAATGGTTCTAAGGATTTATTTATATGGACATTAGAGTTTAAAAATTAAAACTCATTTTAAAAGTTTCGAAGTGGTATGGGATACTTTGATTCTAAAATCTATTTTAAATGTATTTTTGACAAATAGTGTGACTTTTAAATGATTTCAAGAAAAAGGGGGACATTTCACTCCAATTGTTTTGATGATTATTTTCATCTATGTCAATAACCTTCTTCATTCTCGATTGAGGTTATTATGATACCATACAATCTTCCATATTAAATCTAATGAGTTATGTTTGACTGTGGATGTTCTATTTTTATACCATTCATGGTTTGTGGATAAAGTATTGACATTTTGTATACTAGTTTTAATACGAATGTTTATGTTATGTTTAAAACTTTTCATATGAGGAATGAATTGGACTTAGTATGTGACAGGTGGAGCCCGCTATAGCTCGTCGAGGCATTGGTAGGTCTCATGAGATAGACTAGTGTCTTGTCACAAGGCCTTGATAAAATCTTATTTGTAGTCTTGGCACGAGGCCTTGGCTATGTGGTTATGATAGTCTGGGATTATGCATTCCATCATTAGGAATGTGGTTATTAATATTACATGTGAATATTCGATTAGTAGAATATCCATGTGAATAAGTAAATGGAATTATTTCATTTTATTTTTTCCATACTATATTGAAGTACAATTTTAAAAGGCTTTTGTTTTAGTTATACATTGCCTTAAATGTTTATTCTTATTTATGAAAGTTTCTGCTATATTGTTATACTTACTAGGTAGTTGAGCTCACCCCTTTTCTATGTTTTGTTTTTCCCAGGATTTGAAGAAGTAATTTATGAATGACCTGCAGGGATAGTATAAGGGGATAAGACTGTGGACTATGGAGACTATATTGTCGTAGTTTTCACATTATGATTTAATGTAAACTTTATAAATGTATCTAGTTATTCCAAGGCTACTAAACTAATCGGTCTTTCAAGACTTTATCTTTCTTGTGATCATGCCAATGTTATGTAATAATGCACCGAATCTGGGTGACTGGGGTCGGCGCGTTACAATTATTATATCACATATACCTTCTTAGTTTCCATTATGTGGTAAATGATAACCTCAATCGAGTATACAATAGACTATCGCCTCATGAAACAATGTGATTTACTTTTCATATAGTCTTTACATGGAATGTAATAAGGATAAATTTATAAAATTTATGTTATATATATGACATAATAATATCTATTAAAATTTTATATTTCATTGTCGATTATTTAATTCTATCTTTTGAGAAAATGGAAATAATGATCATGCATACATACGACCTACAATCTCTATGAAGGATTTAATTAATTTGTTTATCTCTAACATTTATGTATTAATCTAAATAAATATATAATGTAAATATATAATTTTTATATCATGATTAAAATTATATATAATTTGTAAACATCATCAAATTAAAATTACTAAAACTTATAAACCAAAAAATAAAAAAAACATATTAGTTATCACTAAGAATAGTGAAATCATAAATGGTATTATATATATGATTATTATTGTGAAATATATTTATAATTATTTTTATTTACAATAAATGAGTTTGAAATACATACAAGGAAAATTATACCTTAGGTATGGGTTTCTCATCTCAGTTTTACTTATGTGAGACATATGTCGTATTCACTACTTATTCAATTTTTTATGGTTTATATAAATTCATTTTGATATGTTATATAATGAATTTATTTTTTATCATCATATTTAATGATTCATTTAATGTTTTTCTCCCATGGCACAAAAAATTAAAAATTTAAGAAGCCAGTATAGATTTTCTGATTATAGTCTCATCATTTATCACGATTGTTTGTGATCAAGTTTTTATGATAAAATCATATGATCTACCTATAAAAACACCCCATGAATTTATTGTACGTTGGTTATTAATTAACTTTTCAATTAATATCATCATTTTCATCTATTTGTTACTTAAGATGAGTTAGAAAATGTTTTTAAGCAATTAATATGTTATTTATCTATTCTATAGAAAAACCTTTTTTCATCCATATGATGTTTTATAAATATTATTTTATAAAAATCATAAAATTCTTAAAAAAATTATAAAATTAATTTTTACCCATTTTTCTGTTTCTAAAAAATATTTTTGAAGGATTTTTCTTGTGACTTTTTAAACAAGGTAATTTTAGTCTTTTTATAATAGTTTAAAAAGAATTTTTTTAGCTTATATGGCATGCTTGGAATTACCCACCATCATGACCACTAATTTTTTGGAAGTTTCCTTTACATGTTAACAAGGTTATTTTTAAAAACATTATTTTTCCTAATATTATAAAAAAAATTCATCGATGATATTTTTAAATTGAAAATGATATTTTCCTCAAGAATTCTTCTAATTTTATTTTTATAGCATTTCTATTCTTCAATGACAACAACCCCCATTTTACTTTATGTTAAATTTGATTTTTTTTCAAAATGATTCTATCCTTATCATTTATTTAGATGGATTATGATAAATTCAACTTGGATGTAATATTTTGATACTATTATCGATATTACTATGGATGATTTATGATTATGATTATTGATTGAAGATATTATAAACATTAGTATTCTAGTTTTCCAAAGTGAATGTTTATATTGGTTATTTTTAAAAATTTGGAATAATAATTAACATTTATTATCCTAGTCTTATAATAAATATATTTATATTGATTTTGTTTCCACTCATTCATATGAGGAATGAATTGGACTTAGTAACTGCATTTTGGGAACCATTTTAACCCCTCGATGCATTGGTAGGTATCATGAGACTAACAATATTGGGTCTTAGTCAATGCCTTACACGTTTATTTATATGTCTTGGCATAAAGACATGATGGTAATTTAGATTTATTGAAATAAGTCCTCGATAGTGAGATTCAGATGTCTGGTATTATGTCGTCCATCATAATGAATTTTGTTTATGATGTCCAAGTGATTATTCGATTACTGTGAATATCCATGGATATGATTCAAACTCGTGTGATTACTTATATAGCATTTTTTATCATTATTTATTACTACCATATTATTCCTCTTGTTCATGTTATTGATTAAATGGAATGTTTGTTCATATATGTTCCTTGATATATTGATTATTCCTTATTTATTCATGGTATATTCTGTTGAATATATACCCATATTGAGCATTAGAGATCACCCATATGTTTCCTTTCCCTATGATCTGAGAAAATATTTATGATTTATATGTAGGGATATGCAAGAGGTAATAATTATGATCTCAATGAAAATATTTAGTTGTATTTTATGATTTCCACTCTAATGAGTAATTCATGTATGATTATATTTTTTCATGACTTATATAATATATTTCCCTTTATGATTTGATTCATTGTATCTAGTGCCAATGTAATAATGTAACCATTTTCTCTAAGAAACTACTACTAAGGAATTTATATAAATAGATAAAATTTAAAAAAAAATGAAATAAAAAATATATAATATGTATAAATAGAGTATGGGGATAATGAAATAGTATTGAGAATAATTAATCTTGTAAAGAAAGGAAACATGAAATAATATTATTTACATACATTTTATGTTTTGACATTAAAGGATTTATTAAAAAAGATACTAAATAGACATGTATATTACCAAAAAATGGTAAAATTATATAAATGATACTATAAATGAAGTATTATTAATATAAAATAAATATATGTGAGGGATAGGGAGTATAATTTAAACAGAATTAAATATAGTGTGTATGAGACCCCTTTCTTAGATGCTCGTATCTCGATATATTCCCATATATCCTCATGAATGTTAAATTTTACTTCATAAAATTATTATTTAAAAATATTATTCTTTTTTATTTCATATATTTTTATTTATTTATTTTAAATAATTATTAATTTATTAGGTTAACTATCATCATTTCGATCACTCAAAAATGTTGGTTCCAAGATAAAAATGTCCAAACTCATTTTTTCAAATGACTCTATAAGCTCTAGAAATGTCAATGTATAGAGTTAATATCATTATATAAGTTAAAAAAGTTTATAATTCAAAGTATTTTCTAAAATTGGAATGGTTAATGATATCATATCTTAGAATGGTCATTTAGGGTATTTTTCCAAGAATGATGAACATAATTTTATATTTTTTTATATTTACTTTATCACTCCATAATATGAATCATATTATAAAATAATCATTACTTGCATCTTCAACCATCACATGTGTGGTTAATGCTAGTCAAGAAATGTGGTAATAGTTATCTAATAATAAAATCCAAATTAGTTGTTTAAAATTTCTATAATCAAACTATTTTTATAGTTACAATAAATTTAATTTCATCCATTATATGATATTATAATTAATAGAAAAGTTTCAGGACTTTATTTATTTTATAATGATTTAAATTTTTCAAAATTTTGAAATATGAAAAAAAATTTAGTGGGAAATAAATTAAATATTTACAACTATAATTATCACTTTCCCTTTTGATATGAATCCTTAGTTATATAATTTAAAGCGTTAAAGGATATTCTTTTGGTGAGACCCGGGCTTCCTATATTATAGTAGGATTATAGTAAGAAATATTTATTTGCTTTGAATTACAAATTCAAGTATATAGTTTGATATATATATACATATATATAATTTTTATTACTTTTTAAATATTGATATTATATTTTTCCAGTAATTTTGGATGACTCCATTAGAATAATTTTCACACAAACACATTATAAAAATCTTCGATAAAAATAAAATGTATGAAAGTTATAAAAATATTAGTAATGTTATCTTCTATTATATATATTCATAGTTATGATATGACACTAATAATTTTTGACTATTTGGTGATGTGGTTTTATAATAATTATTAATTCGTTCCCTAATGTTTTGAACATGGATATCTGTAAGAGGAAGTGATCATAAAAATAAACCCACCAATAATAATTTAATTTAATTTTTTTGTTATTAGATATTTTTATATATGATTATGTGTACTAGTCCTTATAATTGAGATATTTTTTAATGTATATCATTAATAATAAACTAAACTGAATAATGAAAACCTTTATATATATTCTCTTGAAAAAGTAATTTGTATCACATGCATTATAAGATATATTTCATCAATTGAATTATAAAAATAAATATTCACTTTTAATTATTTTAATAAGATATATTATTCCCTTGATTGAGATGGATGTACGTGGGAAAAATTCATATCCCTGGTATTTATTGGAAATTTTTTACAGAAATTTAAGATAAGATATACCATGAATTAAGAGATAATGACATATTTATACAATATTATTGATGTGATATTGAAAGTAAAATGAATATAATTATATGGATATAATTTATATAATGGTTTTTATTTAGAATACTTTCTCCATTCACTATTGGAGAAATGTTGTTTTTCTATATACCACACATGGTCTATGTGTAAGACCCACTCCTATAATGAATGATACCTAGTTATTTATAGACAAAGTACATCTATAATCACCTAAGATTTAGTAGAATTTTATTTTAATAGTTAAAGGTTTCTCCATTGGTAGACTAATTTATATTAAAATTATACTGATTATAATTTAATATTAATTTATTTAGGGATAGAATGAGAGATTCATATTATTATTTGTCAAAATATTCATATGATTTACTAGTGGTGGAAAAGTAATATTTATTTTTATTTTTATTTGGAGAGATATTGGGGTGATTTAATAGTCCATGTACATGTAGTTATATAATTTCATTATTTATTAAATGATATTTATTTATTATTTTATTGATTAAAATATTTTTTTCCTTCTTATAAAATCTTGAACACATATTTCTCATTTTGTCCAATAAATATAATTAATAATATTGAAAGAATATTTTTTTATAGTTTTTGAATAATATTCTCATATTGATCATATATTATTTAATTACATTAAATCAATATAATGGAAAAAAAATAAGATGATATTTATGGTCACTCATAGTTGGTTAGTTTTTAATTGATAGATGATTAAGAAACCACTCATACTTATAGTTTATTTTATTTAAAAAGAAAATAATAATAATTGGGATATCTCAATTAAAGGTATAGGGATATAATTTCTAACAATTTGTTCAAATATAGAAAGAATTTAATAACATGGATAGTTATTATTTCATATCACCTCCCATGATATAGTGGTGTTTATTAATACAATAATATTATTGAATTCCATAAAATCCATTAGTTATAACATAACCATATTGTAATATTTTATATTGAAGTATATATGAGCTATATAATTCATTAGAAGTGACATTGGAGTATCATTGTTATGAAATTATATTATGAACTAAAGAGTTGATGATTCCCATAATGATATAGATTTATCACTTCCCATGTTAAATTTAATCCATATACTATGTTTATGTCACTATATGTGATAGAGTCACTAAATATGGGGATCTAATATCAGATAATATTGAATTATAATTATTAATTATTTAAGGAAAATAGTCAACACATATTTAAGTGTGTTGTAGTTATTAAAAATTCATTACATATAACATGATTGAATAGTTATATGTCTATTATGAATGTTTTTGGATCATTTATTCATCCATAAATTAATAGAATAAAGACATGCTATAGTCCCATGGAATAAATTAAACCATATTCACTACTGAGAAGCCTATTTTGTCCATATTTTTTTCGTTGAATTGTAAGAATTCTTGACTAAAAATATTAGTGAAGATACACTAATTTTCACTTGAGGATCATGGTATCATTCTTGAATCACTATTTTCGTACTATTGATTCATTTGATCTCACTTATTTTTTAACATGATCTCTTAGTGTGTGGTTTAAGGGGGCGGATTATATTTAAAAATTCTAAGTCAATCATATAGTCTATAGTAAGAAACTTGTTACTCTAAAGTGAGACAATCACTTATGATATCAAGACATTGTTCGATTAAAGATTTTTTGAAATGTATTCCATTAGTATAGCTTGATAATAAATCATATTGGAACATCTAGTTATAATTATTCATCCAAATATAGTGATGATGAATTTTAAAAGGGATTGGGTGATCATACTAGATATTATTCAATGAATTTAATTAATATATTTTGTGATGTGAATTGAAAATCTGAAAATCCCCACTATTTTAAAATTTCTTAATATATATATATTATCTCTATTACATTCCATAAAAATACTATACACTACCTCTTGAATTTGATCTTATAGGGTTATCTTAACGGGTAATGTGTTGTAGTGACCATGTACACATAAATGGGTGTTGTTACATAGTACACATCATTAGACACAAATGGAACTATTTCCAAAGACATTATATTATTATTCAATAATTTTAAATTTATTTTCATATATTAAATCCAAAATATTATAATATATTATATATACACATTCATAGATTACATAGATTGAATCATCGTAGTATAATTGTAGATACATTCATTGATTCCTCCAATATATTAGCACAAATTGATCCCTATCAGGTAATTCATTTCCATTGATACCACAGATTAAAATATATTTCCATTAGACCAAAAGTAAAAAAATAAGATATGGATTGTAATAATCAATTTGTTATTCAACTTGAATTTAGGATAATATAATTTTGGAATGTGACTATAATGAATTTTGATGTTATTTTAACTAAATTAAAGGAAATAAAAAATCTTCAAGTGATAAGAAAACAAACATTCATAATATTGTAAAAAAATTAAAGAAATTATGAGAATAAGCATCACCACATTCAATAACTATCCTTTTTTATAGGTATATTATCTGTGGATGTATATAGTTTTATCAATGATTTATCACAATAGTGTATTATATTTATCTTAATGGTTTAACAAAAGATAATTTAATATTGATATGTTTTCACAATTTATTGAGGGATCAAGTAAGTATTTTGTTACTTCAATAAGATAAAATTACATTTAATCCACTGTATTCTATTTATAATTCTTTCATTTAGAGTTTTTATCCAACATGGAGAACTATGAATTTGAGTAATATTAATAAAATATTTATTCAAGTTGATGATGTGTCATTTAATGAATCCTTTGAATGTTATAAGGGTTTAAAAAAATTCCACACCCCTAATTCCATTCCTCTATTCCTATATAATTATTTTTAATATTATTTAAATGAATTAAATATAAAGGTAGTAATGGTGGATATAAACCATCAAGGAAGTTTATGTTTACCATGATATGAATTCATATATCATTGAGCTTCAATATTAAATCTAAGGACATATATAAAAGGACTAATGGTATAGATCGTAATGTTTCATTTATGGGATTTTTTTCAATAATACCAATTAATATTTATTTATAAAATACTAAAAATAAAATTTTACCAGAAAAGGAATCATGGTATTTGGTCAACTAACAACAAAATAGATAAGGTAAATTTGTTCCATTATCTTACATTTACAACCCAAGAGAGAAGAGCCAACATAATATTACTTGGAAGCAATAAGACTAGTTTATTCTATTATGAGAGAAAGGTTCTCCAAAAGATACCATTTCTTGTATATTATAATTCACAATGGAATTTTTAACATAATCATCAAAATCACGTATCATTTTCAACTCAATATGATAATGGAAAAGATAAGATTTTGGGGGAAGATATAAAATTTTGAAAAACAAATCCAAATATGGATAAGATTTTATCAATTTCTCAATTATATATATCAATTATTGATTCAAAAATAAATTAATTATATTATATTTATTAGTCATGTAAAAAAAATGGGGATATTCATGTTTGGAAATATCTATTGAAAATAATATAATAGACAAAGGGAACTCACCATCACCATATAAATAAATCTAATAGATGAATTTGTAGCAATCATTACTTGATTAGGTAAAAATGTTTCAAAAATGGATGGAAATAATCTATAATTGGACTATGATTTAGTTAAATAAAATAAATAGGATGGTTATAAGAATAAAAAAATAATATAACATATATGAATACATGAAACAATATACTGATTTATTTCCATGAAGATAATATGAACAACAAAATTATATAAGGTTAATTTTGAAATTACCTATGATATAAATATATACATATAACCCTCTAGAACCATTAGATAAATAAAAAAGATAACCTGATAAGAATATGATTAAATACATTAATAGTATTATTACGATGTTACATATATTTACAGTGAATATTCCATTTTTAGAGACATTTTACAAGTTTCTATTTTACATAAAATTTGTAAGGAATATTATCTTTTACAAGAATAAGTATTAAATGATCCTAAAATATTTTAAAGTTATAAGTTTATTAATTTTATCAATATTATTTAATGAATCAAATTTTGAAACCTTCAGATTTTTCAACTTTACATTAAACTCAATATAAAATAAATTTGTAGTTTTCTTTTCATATTCATATTGTTTTACTCTCTATTCATAGTCTCTTTTCATCCTCTTAAATTTTTCACGGAGTATCTTACATGTTTGTTTCAATTATATTCCAGTCAAACAAAATTTTTTAAACATCATTTCTATTTTCAATTTCATGATACAAGTTTTTTCCATTTGTGTTCCATATAATGCATGGATACTCTCTTAAACGAATTTTTTATCTCAGTTTTCTCATAAAAATCATAAATTATTTTTACTGAGCTTCTACATCATTGATGATATAATTTCATTTTTTAATATTCATAGCAAATACCTTCCTAAAATCATATATTCTGATATCATACTATGTTTTTCTATCATATAAACTCTTGATAAAAAAATACATAAAATAAAAAACATCAATAGAGATCTATTTCATGTATAACTTTATTTTATTGTAAAAATTCCTAATATATTTAACTATAACATAATCATCACATCATAATTTCCATTTATGTGGATGATAATTGTTAATAGATAGAATATAAATTTCATTATTTAGAATACATTTAATTAGTATCAAATCTTCTTCTATATTCCTCATAAGTGAAATTTACTATATTTACATATCTTTTATCTTATTCTAGTTCATATTATTTTTTGAAAAAAACCCTATATTTCCTTCGAAAGGTAAGTCACAAGAATTTTAAAAAATGTATATTATAGAGTAAAAAATTAAAAGAAACTAGAAGGCCAATAGATAATATCAAGGGTAGGAATTTATACTTGCAGAATATAGAGTTGGGATTCAAAGGAATAAACCACCAATCTTAAAGGATCTATGAATTTATAATATTCCCTATAATTTTTTTTGTAAATAATAACTTTACATGTCTTATTGATTTTGGTAAAATTATCAAAATAAATTTTTTAACATTTTATAGGGATATTAAAAGAGATATATGAAGAAAAAAATAAGGGTTTTATAGGTTTCATGGAAATTTATAAGAAATCCCATTAGTTTAATTAAAAAAATATTTATAATAATTAGAAAGACTATATTTTCTATAATATTTATAATTCTTGATAAGTAAACAAATAGATTCAAGTTATATTTGGTCAACCATTCTTATAAATAAGTCATTCAATGGCTGTTGAACTATAAGGGAAGTTAAAATTTAATAAAAGATAATTCGAGGAAATTCACAAAGAATTGAAAGCTATGTGAAATATAAATATTATGGAGGAATGTTTCATTATAAATATTTTTTATAATGAAAAGTATAGTCATATTCTTGATCAAATGGACTTGGAACTAATAAAAAAATAAAATAGTTAATGTCAAATAATTTCAATAATAATCGATTGAGAATATTATTTCTAAATTCAAGGAGGTTTTCACGAGAATTTATATGGGAATATAGTGAAGAAATTGGTCCTGGGTAAAGAAAGTTAGAATCCATATATACCTAAGCTACTATTTCTATAACAGAAATATATACCACTTACACTAAAGTATACTTATCATATAAAAAAACATTTCTTGTCATAGCTAAAACTATCTTATCAGAAGTAGATTAAGAGGAAATGCTAAAAAATGTAAAAACACAAGACTACTATTGCATGAAAAAACATCAAAATTGAAAGAATAATTCATATCATATGAATTCAAAAAATGTCTATAGTATGTATTGTCATACTAATTATTGAGTTAAAAAATAATAAATCAAAAAATAAAAAAATGTTCGAACAAATGAAATTATCATACTTATGGGAGTTGATATTATATACCTAGTATTATATAGTTTGTAGGTTGTTCCAATATCGTGGTACCTAATAAATATGGAATTAAATTTTTGAAAATAAAAAATAATGGATGTGTTTCCATAAGGGATGTTACAGGAATGAAGGTGTGTATTTATTAAATAAAATATAAAGAAATAATAAGAAAAGATCATTTATCTATACTATTTATTGAGGAGATACTATAAATACCTCTAATAAACACACACTTTTTTTCTTCATGGAAACTCAGGATAACATAATTTTTTTATTTGTCTTTTAGACCAAGTTAATATAACATTCACATGCCCATATGGGAAAATCTATTTTAAAATAATGATATATATTATATGTGTTTCTCTAACCACATACCATAAGTGAATGATGTCCATTTTTTTTATATTATGGAGTAGATAATTAAAATACTCATGGAATACTTCTCCATGGTGGGATTATCATTTAAATGTTGTTATAAAAACATTTCTAATTTGTGGGATATGCTTCTATTGGGAAATTTAATATTTTACTAGGATAAATTATGTTTATTGGTAAAATAAATCATTGATTTACAATTTATAACTTCTAAGAAATGAATAAAAGTGTTTAGGGAAAAAATAATGAATTATGGAGTTTCATGGGGAATTCATGATCTTATATGAAAATTTATCAAAGAATTATTAAATATCACAGTGCTTCTATATTAACCTTTAGTGATATATATTATATTCAACATTTAAAATGATTATTGAGAATATTTTAAAAAATTAAATAAAGGGTTTTTTTATACTCTAATAATCACAACACTGAACATAGGGTTGAGTTTTGAGAAATGTGTGATGATAGTAATTTTTTAGTGATTTTATTTCCTAATCAAAGAAACTGTAAGATACATCATGTGATATATAATTCCAAAAAATAACTCAATCAAGATTAATTGAAATATACAATTGTAGAAAAATAAATTTTTTAGTGTTGTTATTTCATAAATTAAGAGACCACTTTTTGTATGAGTTGTATTTGTTTTCAATTATTTTCAATGGTGGTTAATAAAATAGAAAGATATGAATTATTTAATTTTATTGAAGAAGATGGAAATAAATAATTTGTTGAGTTATTTATGATATCCATGCATGATGACAAAGTGAATGTTTGATAGATAAAAGGATGAAGAAAAAAGTACAGAAGTTTTATTCCCTTAAGGATGTTATTTTTAGGACTTTGAGTCTTTAAGTCTTATGATTTATTAACTTATAATATCAATGAATTTTTATAATGGTGATAAATTGTTTAATAAAAATGAAATGATTTTTGTACTTTTTATTCCCAATGGAAAATAGGAATTAATGAATACCATACAAATGATTATTTATAAGGATGGTTTGTGTAAATGTGAGGGTATTTAAGTGGATTGAAATTTAGTGATACTTAAATAATATGGAAATGATATTTAATTTGATTGTATAAGACTTTTAGTATGACTTTATTGAAAAAATGCTAACCACCTAGCCATCCAAGGGGACCCGATATCCACTACTTAAGATGTTATGTTTTACCCTCATATGTCCATGGTCGTGATGGAGGAGAGTTGGATAACGCATAGTGGAAACCTACATATGCAGCTCGTAGTATGTATGTTGTGTGATTAGCATGTACAAGGTTTCTTGTGGACCACAGTGTGGTATGGGATAGCCCACATGGGTGACTTTTTGAGATTTGTTTATGGGTACCAATACTGGTATCCTGGATTGATGTATGGATATAAAAGAATGGTTTATATTTCAGAGAGACACTACACTAAATTTTTATGTATGATAACGTGAAAATTGTTATTATTCCTCGGCCTTTAAAACATAAAGATAGAATATAGAAAATTTTATCGAATTAATTAAGAGTTTCCAATCAATATAACATTATCTACTACCTCCAGCCTCATAGAAGGGTTCCTATACATCAATGCTTTTTCAAGTCATCACTTAAGAGTATTGAACCAATATCTATCTCATGATAATTAGAAACAAGAATGATATGGATCTACATGTTACCATATTTCAATTTTTTCAACTATTTTTCAAATAATATGACAATTTTCAAATGGAAACATTGTTTTAGGAGTATATTCATGCATTCGTTCCACATAAATGATTTCATTTTTAAAAAATGAGAAGGAGAATGAGATTATTATCACAAACATTTGATGTCTTTCCATGTAATAAAAGGAGAAATTATTCTTGATTTTATTTGAGGATTAAAAATAAGGAAACAAATGCGATATTATTTCAATGTTCATGATCATTGGGTATTAAATTATTAGATTTACATGAAATAAAATCAGAGATTTGAGGTGGTGCAAAGTAAGTGTGTATGTGCCTATAAATATCCAATAACAATGATGATACTAGGATTTTTCCTATCCCATAATACTTTTAGAGATCAATTTTTTAATGAATGAGATCACATACCAATTTATCTTGTAGAAAGATGCATATAAATATGTCCTTATTTTTTTACATGAATTGTGAAATTTTGCGCACCGATTTATATGAAGAAGAAGAACCATGAACTGATTTTGTGAAAATGAAGAGTCCCATGTTATCATTTTATGTTCTATAATTCATTTTTTCAAGATGATATGCACCATGTAGAAGTCCTAGTAATATTATCTCACTGATTTACATGAAGATAGTGTTAAATTAAGGATTCCTTATATAAATAATAAAAAAGTAAAATTTTTATGTTGCATGAAAGAGAGGGAAACTACATGAAATACAAGTACTAAATTTAGGTTCATGGGAACTTGGGTGTTATATAACTAGATAGTTTGTGTTTTTTAGAATAATATCATTAATATAATGATTTTATTGGCTTGATCAATAACTGACATGGTTGTGAACAAAGGAGATAATTTGTGTATGGTTGTGTGTGTTCATTTTCATGCTCATATACAAAGACACCAAA
This sequence comes from Viscum album, assembly GCA_963277665.1. Taxonomy (NCBI): domain Eukaryota; kingdom Viridiplantae; phylum Streptophyta; class Magnoliopsida; order Santalales; family Viscaceae; genus Viscum; species Viscum album. Next base: position 1,621,201,996 of record OY728157.1, on the reverse strand, counting down.
ACATATAAAGTGATTTTGAAAAATAAATATAAATGTATAATCATATTAAATACTAAAAAAATTGAAATAAAACATTAAATGATAACAATAATTTATTATATGTTATAAGGATAAACAATAGGGATTTCCATGAAACAAATTCATGGTGTACTATAAAATTAATTAAAATATGTTCTTAAGGCATGAATGATCAATATTAAATAAAATAATTTTGATAGTGAAGTGAAAATTAGTTATATGAATATTAGTTACATCATGATGAAAAAAATGAGAACTCATATAATAAAAAATTATATTATTTATCAAGGATGTATGATATCTCAATCCATATTAATATTCAAATCATTGATACTAAAGAAGAGAAAATGTTTTCATAAATACTAGTTGAATATTTTTTAGTCTTGAATAATTATGATGATGTTCAAATTAAAATTCATAATTTAAATAATCAAAAATTTAGTTTCATATTCTTGTAATATTTGAATAATAAGAAGAATAAAAATCAGTGAAGTCTATTTTTCAGTAAATAATAATGGATGAAAACTATAATATTAGTTGTCTACTATGAATAGAAGAAGAAAAGTTTTTCTCATACTATTTTTCAAGTAAAAAATGGTAGAGGATGTAAGTGTAATAATGAAGCTTCACTATGATATCCGATGTAAGTATCATCTGGTGTAAGGCATGAATATTGATACAAATTTTCTTAAAAGGAAGATAAATATTGTCTATATAGGCAAGTAAATGAACCATCCAAGATCTATAAACCACATAGTTCAACTACATATAGTGTAATAAAACTAAAAAAATATTCCTTGCTTATTGTAACCATGTTCAAATGATAATTATCTAGTTTTTGTGTGGTACTAGATTATTTCCTATCCAGTCCAAGGTATAGCTGATCTTATTGAGTAGTAAAACTTATAAAAATATAGTGGTCCATTTTTTAACTTCTTTCGTATAATTTTATATTATAAGGAAAATAAAATTATAGAATCAATATACTAATATGTCTATGTGGTAAAAGGGATAAAATATTTATTTGGTGGAAAAGTTTCAAAAACTGATTCATCCCCCTAGAGTTGAGTATATCCTGATGTGGTAATGTCAATTGGTATCAGAGTTAGGTTCACCTCTATTAGATTCTAAAAATTATAGCTATTCCCTTTTAATGATTTTATCTTCTTTACCATGTTAATTGTATTATCCCAGTTAATGATGGAATAAGACTTTTTCATTTTTATTAATATTTATGAATTATATAATCACTAAAAGATACACTATATTTGATAACATATATGATATACCACATCGATCTTAAATGAACAATAAAATATTATTATTTAACATGTCACTTATTACATAGCCATTGGAATAGAGGGTAGGAATAGGATTAACTAAATTATGAAAATATTTTTTACTATGGGATCTGTAATTAATTCTTTTCAGACCAATTAATTATGAAGGAAGATAAAACCAGTTTTAAAATTAAAAAGAAATGTTTTTCTAAAAACAATTTCAATTGGAACAAGTGTGATTTATACCAAAAATAAAATATTCAATCTTGTTGAATTTTTATTAATAAAATGTATAATATATTGAAAATAATGACTAAAATTCATCCTATGTGTTTTCCAGACATGATCTAATAAAAAATATTTTTTTACGCTTAAAAATTATATTTCTCTAAAAAAAAGTTTTACCGCCTTTTAATGGTTCACTTATTTTAAATATAGCTTTTGAAACTTTTAAAAATTATATTTCATATTTTTTTTAATTCATTATATAAAAATATTTATTGGTTGAATTTATGATATATTTCTCATAAGATTCATGTTTTGATGAATAGTGTAAAATATTGCATTTTAATTGATAATAGATTTTTCTTCTGAGTAATATAGTGTAAGATTATAATTTTGATTGATTTTAATGTATAATTAGATTAATTTATTATCATTTAATCCAATTTAATTAATTTCAATGCATTTACCGTTGAATTTTAAAATAAAAATATTTTAATCTTTTGAACGATTTTTCTTTAAAAACATATTTTCTTGTTCAGTCAAGAAGATTAGTTTTTAATTTATTTCTGAAAATTATTTGAATTAAACTTTTTTGAAAAATATTCCATTTTTGGAATTTTAATGATCAAATTTATTAAATAGATTCCATAAATTTTTTGGCAATATGAATAGGAACTTTAGATATTTTTGTTACCATATTTAAGGGTAAATCAGGTGATTAATTGTAAAAAAATAATATTATAAATATTATAAAATTACCCAAGTAGTTGTGCAAATATCATTAGATGGGTTTTTTAAAAAAATCCTTAGACCAAAACCATAACCTTTAGAAGCCACTTGAATGAGATTATGTAATTTATTGTATTAGATTCAACGAGAAATCAATTTTTTATAGTTTTTTTAACTAGTGAAATATTTTTAATATTTGGTTATATAAGGGATTTGATCAACTATAAATATTTGCTTGGGAAATTTTTTTTTTAACTTTTTCCTGATAATTAAAATGTCATTTTTAAAGAATAAATGATTAAATTAAAGGCTTCAACAAAGATAATGCATTAATTTTTTAATTGCAGTAAATATAAAATAAAATGATATTAAAATTACTAATGAAATATAATATAATATTATTAATTATTTTAAATAATATTTTAGATGAATCTAACATGATAGTTATTTTTTAGAAATATTGGTTCAAATTTATTTCGTTGTTTTTATATTTTAAAAAATTCCTGAAATGAATAATGTCAAAATTGACATTATTAGTATTTTAAAACAAATAATATTTTATTAAATGATATACATTTTATAAGAATACAAAATTAGGGAAAATTATTTATATAAGACATAAAATTTAGTAAATGGCTCATTTATTGGTATTTTATTTTATAGTAATTATTATAAACCTTAAAATGTTAATTAAATGACATCATGGTAAGAGTTATAATGGTTAAATAAGGGTTAAAAGAAAGATATAAATGATAAAAATAATCAAAAAATTAATAATTTTAATTTAATTAAATGATTATGACCCATCGTCATCTATTATTCTAAATACATTTGTTTGGATCTATTTTGAATTGAAAATTAATTGATAATTGATTTCATGTTTTATGGAATTCTAAGAGTTTCCTCTCCCATATCTTATTAAAGGGTACACATTGTTATTTTTTATTCAAACATAAAAACTTATTTTATTTTACCAACATCTTTACAAATACAGTTCTATAATCCCTCCCAAATTCTAGAGTCAGTAGTTTAGGCAGAGACCCATCCTTAAAGGTGTTAAGTTGTTAATCAAAGGAGGTCGACCGAATAAAAGGGATCCTTTATAATTAAGTGTTTCTAGTTTATTTATTCTTCCACTCCCTTAAAATCTTTTTCAAACATGATGATATAATAAATCCAGAATCTTAGATAAAATTATATGTTATTATTTTTATATCATCACCTAATTCCATCTCCACTCTCATCAAATGGGAAGGGAATTAATTGTTCATGTGTATAGAAGAATACCACCTCACGAGCTGATATAATTTGTTTTCCATCACAATCTCTCATGTCAGGTTATAATGATGAAAATAAAAGTTTATTTTATAAATTGATGACATATTTTTAATAATTAAATTATAATATATCATTTATGTTCTTACCATTCCATGATCATAAAAATGATAATATCGTTCGTGTGTACGTGTGAACTATCACCTTTACTAAGAAATATGATTATTTTTTCTTCACCACATCACATGGATGATATATATTAGTATATATGAATTATTAATTTTATTTTGATGATATTATGAAAATTTGTAATGAAAAATTAATACTTGCCTTATTTTCATAATGATCATTAAAAAATTAAAATGTTACTCATGTGTATGTATGACTTATCATCTTCTTGATTGTAACATAGTTTGTTTTTCATATCTACATTTAAATAATGGATATAAAATTATAATTTATATATTAAGGTGATTATTATTTAATTAATATTTTTATATAAATGATGGACTAATTATTTCTTTGACGATTGGCATTATACCAAATTCATTTTTGACTAAAGTATTGAATATCATCAAAATATATGACATAAACGTAAATAATTATGTAATTATATAACATGATAAAAAGTCATATATAAGGAATAATTTAAATTAAAAATTTTAACATGAAATTTAATAATTAAAAAATTATTATTCAGGATGATATAGATTGTACATGATGATTCAGACTTAAGGTAAGAGATTTTCGTTGAAAACTTTATTTTAAAGTTATTCTTTCAACTATTTTTTACAAAAATACAAAAGGAATGTTTTTCTAAGATATAATCCCTAGATAGAATTTCCCAATTTTAATTATCTTTATGTTCTTTATTTTTCATTTATGATTTTACAATTTTATTTTCAAATAAAGCATATTCATTTATGAGTGGGAGGGTTTGTAAAAATGAAGAATTATTTAAAAATGGAAAATGTATTTTTCTCATGAATATTCCATTATGAAAATTTTTAATCTTATTATTATGTTTGGATTCATGGGAATTTATTTGATTATGGTTGGTTATGTGATAAACCAAGGGTGTATGATCCCATTATAGCTCTCCAATATATTAGGAAATGATACGGGGTCAACCTGTAGGATTTGTCCTAAGAGATTAAGGGAATATACTATGGTGGGTATTCCAAATTTATCCATGAAATTTACTCCCTATATTACCTTGAGAGATACTGTAAAAGTGATATGTATTTTATGTCATATGTAACCTTTCTGATTAATTTTTCGATGGTGATTTATTGTAATCTTTTTAATTCAAGGGGAAATCTAAAGACCATATGTTTTATGGGTAGAAAGTATAACATTGTGTAAATGTTTTCATGGGATTAAGGTATCCTATAATAATAGTTTATTTCATTTTTTTATGTTCCTTATTGGGATGTTTTTTCTCATCCCATGTTTTAAAAAAATCATAGGGTATAGGTATGGGTAAGAGAAATAAGGAAGTCTAGTATGAAATTATAAATACTTTTCATGTAAAAGAAATCATGTTTTATTTAAAATTTTATATATTTTGGAAAAATGGATATTGTTTTAGTTTTATCCACATTGTATGAATATGGGATTTTATGTTTGAATGATGGCCCAATTCTCTAACACTATAAACCTGAAAATATACTCAATGGGATTAAAATTAAATTCATAATCAAAACTAAATATTTTTTAATGTTTAAGGATGGGTCCTTATAGTTGGTATCATAGAGAAGTTTATAAAATTTAGGGGATATGAAATTTATAATATAATATACATGAATTATTTTTACTTTATAGTTATGTTTAAAAGATATAGAATCTGAATATTACCATTTTGGTTTGATATATATTTTTATAATGGTTTTCCACAGAGGAAACCTGGAATCTATGGTGGGAAGGTATTAAAAAGAAAACATCCTTCCAAATGAGTATCCTAATATAGTCATAATTGGAACTGAATATATTGTTATTGTGATTTCTTGGTATTAAAAAGAAAACATCCTTCCAAATGAGTATCCTAATATAGTCATAATTGGAACTGAATATATTGTTATTGTGATGTCTTAGTTGAAAAAGTATATAAATGGTTGTGGAATCTATGCACGATATCCTCTAGATCAACTATATAGGAATATATCAGTAGTGATTCATTTTATGATGAAAAATCCCCTAAATGTGAGTGGATATTTAGACATTGTAGAAGATGAATGGAAAATTAAATCCCTAGAAAATATTTTTGATGTCAAGGGGTGTTCAAAAAATAAAAATGTTAGTCTTCCAATTTTCCATTTTTAAGGTGACACTGACAAAGGATGGTTAATGATTAAAAGCATAAGCGGATGCGAGGAGATTATTTTGTTGGAATGAGATTAATTAGAAAATATTTTTCATGATAAATATTTTCCAGAGGTTATTAGACTTAGGATGGAAAAACAATTCATGGAATTGTGGAAGAAGTAGGATTCAGTGGCTGCATATAATAATACTTTAACTTGATTGGAATGGTATTCTCTAAATTTTATTTGAGATCTTGATTGTAAAATAAATTATTATTATTAATGATTGATTCTATAATATCAAATGGAATTGGATTCTTGAGAATTAATAAGTTAAATAATATAGTTTGATGTGCAGAGAAGGTGGAAATAGACTTTCCAATGATCATGTACTCTTTGGAAATCATCAGAGAAAGATGTATATATGGAAGGAAAAAAATGAAGAATTTATGAAATAAATTTTATGGTATAAAAATTTAGTTTACAATTTGTTATAATTGTGGTAAAAACACACTAGGGAATGCATTTTGAATTCTGGTATATTCTTTCAATGTGTATAAATGGGGAATAAGTCTCATAACTGCAATGAAAAAAATTATGGTAGTTCGAATACATATTCTGATATATATTCAATAAATTATTTTAAATATAATGAAATGGGTAAAGATGCTAATGATTGTTCAAATAGGAACCTGAATGATGGGAAGAAATGAGACTATATATAATAAGCTGAGGTGATATCCATTACAACTTATTTAGATGATGTTAGACCATAAAATTAAGTGGTATTAGGTATATTGTTTTTTAATTCTATTTATTTCACTGTGTGGTTTGTTCCAAGGTCTACACATTCATTCATTTATGTGAAATTTTATGGTAAATTAGAAATTTCACGTAATGAAATGAATACAGATCTTATGGTGAAAACAAAAGGGAGAAATCTAATGTAAATAAATAAAATATATAAATATAATGATAATATTTTGTGGAATAAATTTACCTACAAACCATGTTTATTACTCTACTAGAGTATGATGTTATTCTGGGTATAGATTGGATTTCTGGTTACCATGATTAGATATACTATATATCTAAAGAAGATTCTTTTTAGAAATAGATTCATTTTTTGTATAAGAATGAACCAATACCATTGATAACTTATTAAGAATCCTAAAAACTCTTAAAATATTAAAATAAATTTTATCTTTTACATAATTTTGAAAACAAAAGAACTATTCATATGAATGAGTTATCAGCCATAAATGAGTATCTAGATGTCATTACTGATGATTTTCTTAGTATTATAACTAACTAAGAAGTTTAATTTATTATATACTTAGTTCCTGATGCTAATCCAATTTCTAAACACCCATATGAAATGGATTAATTAGAACATATAGAATTGAAAAATCGGTTATAGGAGCTCTTGGATAAAGGGTTTATCCAAACTAGCACTTTACCATGGGGTGATCATTTCTTTTTTGTTAAAAAGAAAGATGGTTGGAGGTGTTTTTTCATTGATTATAGATCCTAGAATAACATCACAATTAATAACATATATCATTTTCCTCATATCGATGATTTTTTTGATCCTCCATAGAGATCATAGTATTTTTTGAAAGTTGATATGATGTTGGGGTACTGTCAATTGAATGTAAACTAATAATACCATTTTAAGACTATGTTTCGAAATAGATATGGCCATTATTAATTTCAGTTATATCATTTGGGTTATCTAATGAACCTTTTATATTCATGTCTCTTTTGAACATAATATTTCATGAGTTCTTGGATATGTTTTCAGATGTGTTTATTGTTGTAATTTTAATATTTTTTAATAATTAAAGAGGATCATGAAAGGAATATAGGGGTTTATTACATATCTTAAAATAAAATAAACTCTATAGAAAATTTAGAATGTGTGAATATTGGTTGTATAAAATTTTATCACATGGTCTAATTGTTTCTAAAAATAGAAAAAGTGTTAATCCTACTAAAATGAAAGATGTTGATGAATAACAAAGACACAAAAATATAACCAAAATTTGGAGTTATCTAAGTATAGAAGTTCATTTTTAGGGGTTTTTTTAAAACAATGAATCGTTATCTAGTACACTGACTAAGTTAACATTGAAAATAATTTAAGATCATATGGATCAAAAAATTTGATAATTGCTTTCAAGAATTGAAACAAAAAATATTGAGGAATTCTCCAGTTATTTTCCCCATTCCCAGAGTGGTGAATTTTTCCTCTCTAATGATGATTCTTTGAAAGGACTTGGTTGTTTCTGAATTTAGAATGATTTGGTAATTTATTACGCTTTATTTCAATTGAAACCTCCTGAGTTAAATTACCATACATAGGATTAGTAATTAGTTGCAGTTGTTTTGAATTAATATTTTGGAGGCCTCATTTGTATAAACTGAAATTTGTAATATATATTGATCATAAAAGTTTGAATTATATATTCACATAGAGAGAATATAACATTATATATAGAATATGGTTGGAATTAATAAAGTATTATGATTTTATGATTCATTACCAACTCGGAAAATCTAAAAAATGGTTATTGCATTCAATTAGAAATGTAATGCTAAATTAACATCAAAATATTTTGAATGTAACCCTTTGGTTCATGATTTAATGAATTTTTTATTGGATGTTCATAGTGTAAGAAATTACTCTATTTTTTATTAGGTGTCAGTGAAATTTTATATATCATACAAAATTAAGAAAGCATAAAAGTAAGACATTGATTTATATAAAAATTTATAAATAATTAAAAATGGCATGTTTCCTAAATTTAACATTGATAAAGATTGTGTTTTAAGATTTTGAAAGAGATTATGAGTTCATTGTTATTAACATTTGATAAAATATTTGTTATGTGAAACTCAATGTTCTCTGTTTTTAGATCATCATGGTAGTACTAATGTGTATATAGACCTTTGAGAATATTACTGGTGGGATGGAATAAAAAGAGACATTTCTAAAATGATTATGAAGTGTTTGACTTTTCAGCAGGTTGAAGTAGAAAGACAGTTGTTGAAGGGTATATTTCATCCTTTTCCAGTTTCAAAGTGTAATGGGAATATATATTTCCATGAATTTTAAAGTGGTATTATCAAATAATACTCAAGGTAGTAATGAGATCTGGTTTATTGTTTATTGACTATCTAAATCTTTTCATTTTATTTGTAATAAAGACATTGTATCACTAGATCAACTATCTAGGTTATATCATAAATAGATATTCAGTTTACATGGATTTCCTCTCTCCATTGTATATTATCATGGTCCTATTATGACTTATAACATTTTTAAAGGATTTCGGATGGTCAAGGAGCTCAAAGTGGTAATGCTGAAAACTTAATCGGGACAACGGTGTCCCCCCTCCACAACTAGTCAAGAAATGGGGGTATGATCCATGGATTCCTCATAATGGTTGTAGACATGACTTCTACCCCTTCACTAATCCTGATTTGATCCCAAGATTCCTTGAGATTAACCTAGGTTTGATGGTCCCTAGTATTCGGGAAGGCGATCATGTGATCCCACTATCAACTCTGGAGTTTATAGAGGCTTAGAGCTTTCTAAACCTAACTTTGGTTGCACATTTTAGAAAAAAATGACCTTTAGTGGATGAATTTTACATGTTTTTCTTTAAAACATGGAGACTTTAAGAATGATCAGTTGTCGTGCAGTTAGATAAATGGAATTTGATGGTGCAATTTTCTTAGTTAGAGGATTTTTTCCGTGCACTATCGTGTGCTCCTAGGAAGTGCAGTGGCTATGGCTTCTATTGATTTTAGTGGAGCAACGATCTATACATGAATTGTGATTCTCCTTCAATTTTGGTTTGGGAAAGCCTTCCTCAACTACATCACACATTCCAAAATCCTGTGATTATGCGTATTTTAGGAAATTTAGTGGTTCGGTTCCTATGTGTTGATTCACAAACAGCTTCTGTGTGCCATCTGATCAACCCACTCATGTGCGTGGAAGATTATGTATCAATGTCACCAGTCGAATCTATGTGGATTGAAGCTGGAGATGAGGTACGGTGTAAGTAGTTAGTGGTCTTTGACCATTGGGTGTAGTTCATCCTATCTTTCCGTCGAATGGGTCCCTCAAACACTATCTACAAATGGGGTGTTCATCAGGGGAACGTTTTAGTGCAGGTGAGGTAGGGATATGATGTTAAACAAATGAATCAATTGGTTAGAAATGAGGTGAAGAGTAAATCAATGGGATATCAGGTTGATGAACCCTATGTTGTGGGGGTATTTGATTGGATTATAGAGGATTTGAGGGACCAGGACACTGGTAAATTAGTGTCAAAGCAGACTGATGATCCATCCTTGCAATCACCTCAATATGAAGGATAGAGTTTTCTAGTAAAAAGGATATGGCATGAAAATAAGTGGTGGTGATTGAACCTAAAATATATCTAATTCATAGTGCTGCTACTTTGAGGTTCATCAAACAATAAGCAAGAAAGGTATTGGTACAAGATGGTGTCCAGACCAACAACATTTTTGAGTGTTTGCACACCGATGAGCTTATACAGGATCTGCCCTTTGATCTGGATAGAGGAGCAACAGAAGGTGTGGAGTCTGAGGAGGACTTCATAGTATCTAAGGATCATTAGGAGGGGAAGATCCCTAAGAAGAAGAAGAAGGGGAGGGGTTGTAAGGACTAATGGAATTTACCAGAACTAATGGAAACATGATCAGGTAAAAAGTTTAAACCCTATGAGAAAGAAATGACATCTGCTTCCATGATTGTTGTGTAGAATAAGTCTAAATTTATATTTCAGGTAATTCACAACGACATGTTGGTTGTGAGTTATAAAGCTAATGAAAACTATACTGAAATGGAAAAAGACACTAAATAGCCTATCCTCCACTCTGAATAGGAAATTGTAGACGAAGTTTTTTTATGTCAACATCCCACAAGAAGATGATGAGTTGATGGGAAGGAATATTAACGTGAAGGTCAAAAATGAGCTGGATAATTGGATTGAAAAACAAGATATGATCTTGATGGAAAGTTTCAATGATGGGGAAATCAGCAAATAAGAGTATATTGGATCCTCGGAAAAAATGACATCTGGCTTCCAAGTAGTTATCGGTGAAGACCCTAATGTTAAGGTATGTCTTAAGAACTAGAAAAATTATAAAGAGGAAATTACTAATTGGATGAGGCTATGATTTGATGGTTTTTTGTTCTATTATGAGGCTTCACCTTCATATTGATTGGTACTCGATTCAAACTTTGCCAAAAAAGTGATTTTATTAATAAGAAGTTAATTTTTAGGTAGTAAAGTACATTGGATGTCCTTGTCTACTAAATTAAATTTTAGAATGGATTTTTATACTCAATAATATGGTTACTCATAATTAAACAATCAATTATTAGAGGATATGTTATGTTATTATTCATTGTATTACCAGGGACGTTGGGATCACACAACTAGAAAATTGTCTTATTTACACAGTTAAAAATCAAGGAAATAGTGCCCAAAACCTTGGTTGTATTCTACAGCCCTGTTTTTCCTAAAATGTGGTCGCTATGGTTGTTGCAATAAAGTCTAACCTATTTTTATAGTTTAAACCATGGATATAGTTCTTTTAATTGTCTGTTGTTGCAGTTGACATATGGGCACAATTAAAACCATACCCATAAGAGTTTTTCCATGCTTGAAAACAATGCCTATAGCCCTAGAAAAATGTGCCAATAGCCAAAAAATAATATCTCACCGACCAGATTTGATCTATGTACATAACATATAGGATTAATCTTCCTAACCACTAGACCATGGAGATCTTTGGGAATATATATATATATATATATATATTTTAATATAAATTATTTAAAACCACGATGGGAGCATAAAACCATGGAAATATATCATCCCACTATTTTTTCAGTGGTAAAATTTTGTCCCGTGTAAGGGAAAGAGACCTATGGACACATTTTTTTAAACCATGGCTATAGATGTGGGATATAGCAGTGATTTGACAAAAATCGTCACTATATCCCATGAAAAATGGTATATATCCATAGATTTGAAAACTATGGCTATATACAACACCTATTGGCATGGTTTTACTAAAACCATGGTTATATGTCAACGTTAATAACCCAGTTTTCGACTTCTATCAGTATATTTCTTTGGTTGAGTTTTATTATAATAACACATTTCATTCCTATATATAGATTGCACCATTAGTGGCTTTATGTGGAATGTGGTGGTATGCACCAAATTTTTGGGATGGTGTTAGGGAAAGGAAATTGATGGGACTATAATTGGTAGATGAGATGACAGAGAATGTTTAGTAGATTCAGTAACACATTAGGATAACTCATAGAAAGAAAAAAAGTTGTGCAGGTAGTGAGGGAAAGGATCTTTCTTTTGAGGTATGTAATCATGTCTATCTCAATGTTTGTCCATGGAAACATGTGATGTGTTTCGGAAAAAAGGGTAAGATGAGTCTGTGGTTAATTGGACCCTATTAAATTCTAGATAAAGTTGGATTTTTTTCTACCGATTGTCCAAACCTCTGGTTTTATTCCTATTACACAATGTATTTCATGGTTCAATTTTAAGAAAATATGTTCTTGTTTCATCTCATTTTTTAAGTCTAGAAGTAATTCAGTTGGAATAGAATCAATCATATATGGAACATCCAGTTGAGATAATTTACCATAGATATAAGTTGTTTCTGGATAAGGTGGTTAATCTGGTTATAGTTTTATAGAAATACTATGTGGTTGAAGAGGCATCATGGGAATCAAAAAAATGCTATGAGGGAAAGGTATCCCCACTTATTTAATAAGTGAATAAAATTTAGAGGATGAAATTTAAAAAATGGGAAAAGAATCTAAAAACTCAGGTAATGAAAGAATAATACTTTTTCATATTTATTAATATTTATGAATTTGATAATAATTAAAACTAACACCATATTTGATAGCATACATGATATGACACATCGAGCATAAACGAACAACTAAATATTAATTTTTAATATGGAAGTTATCACATTTCCATTAGAATGGGGGTTATGAATTTGATTAAATAAATAATGAAAAAAATTCATAAAATGTACATATAATTAATTATTTTCTGGAAAATTAATTATAATTGAAAATAAAACCATTTTTAGAATAAAAAATGTTTTTTCTAAAAAAACTATTTAAATGTGCACAAGATTGTTTTATACTAATAAATAAAAAATTCTTTATGTTATAGAATATTAAAAAAAGTTATAATATATTAAATATTATGTTTAAAATTATCATATGTGTTTTTTAAACAATATATAACAATAATTCTATTTATACACTTAAAAATGTATTTTTCTAAAAAGTTTTTTAGCACTTTTTAATGGAACACTTATAATAAGTCTATTTTAAAAAAAATAATAAAATAAATTTGATAAAATAAAAATCATTATTTGAAATTTTAATATAGATAATTAATTTTGTTGAATTTCAGGTATTTTTCTAATAATTTTCTTGTTTTGATGAATAGTGACAAATATTGCATGTTAATTGAAAACATGTTTTTCATGTAAATAATTTATACTGAAAAATAATATTTTTTATTTTTTTAATGTATATTATGATAAATTTTGTATATTTTAATACAAATTAGTCCATTATATACAATTTCACTTTGAATTGGGATATAATAACATTTTAATATTTTTAATGTTTTTTACTATAGAACCCATTTTATCATTCTGTCAACAGGATTAATTTTTATCAGATTTTTTCAAATTCTATGTATTGTATTTTTAAGAAATAGATTTCATATTTAGAATCATAATGTCAAAATTTAGTAAATAGGATCCTTTTATTTTTTGACTATGTGAATAGTAACTCAACAAATTATTATTACCACAGTTAAGGGTAAATCGAAAAATTAATGGTATAAAATTATATTTTTAACATTATAAAATTACCCTAATAGTTTTCCTAAATATATTGGATATTTTTTAACCAAAATAATCCTTCAAACCAAATTATATCCGTTTTAAGCCACATGAATGAGAGCATGAAATTTATTGTATTATATTAAATAAACATAATTTTTTAATACTTTTGTTTTTAACAAGTGAAATATTTTTAATATTGAGTTATAATGTAGTTATTTTAAAATATAAATATTATTTTAAAGATAAATTGGTTACTTTTATCATGATAATTTATTTTTAATTTTTACAGAATACAAAATTAAATTTATGTCGTGCACAATGATGATACAAAAAATGTTTAATGAAAGGAAATATAAAATAAATGATATCAAAAATAGTTAAATAAATATAATTTAAAATGATAAATGTATTACACGAATTTTTAATATTTATTTGACATTTTATTGATGTTTTATAAGTATTGGTTCTAATTTATCGTTTTTTAGTGATATTTGTAAGAATTCATGTAATAGGTAAGGCCAAAATTGAAATTATTGATATTTAAAAAAAACAGTATTTAATTAAATGATATAAATTTTATAAAAATATAAAATTCATAAAAAGGATTGGGATAAGTCCAGAAATATAATAAATGACTTATTTTTTGGTCTACTTACATTTTATAGTAATTATATTAAACCTTAATGTGTAAATTACATGATATAGTGGTAAGAGTTAAAAAAGATAAATGAGGTTTAAAACAAAAAGATAACAACTGAATAAATAATAAAATACTATATAATTTTAATTATGTGAATTTATTTTTTCCCATAGTTATACTATCTTCAAAATAAACTTGTTTTCTTCCATTCAGAATAGATAATTAATTTATAGTAATTCAATATGTTAATGAATTTCAACAGTGTCTATCCCCTATCTTATAAAAGGGAACACATTATTATATATTCATTACATGTGAAAACATATTTTTATGGACAATTTCTACCCAAATAAATTCCTATAATACCTCCCTTAATTCTTGTAGCCTTATTTTCTATAGAACCCCCTCCTTATAGTTGTCTTGTTGTTAATCATAGGCAGACATCCCAATGAGAGGTGTCATTTTTAACTAAGAGTTTCTATTTTATTTATTCTTCTACTTCCTTAAAATATTCATAAAACATGAAAAAAATAGATAAATTATCCATAATATAATAATATGTTATTTTACTAATATCATCACCTATTTCTATCTCCACTTTCATAAAATGGGAAACGAATTAACCATTTGTGTGTACGACAGACTACCACCTCATGAATCAGTATAATTCATTTTTCATCACCGTATCTCAAGACTGGTTATAATGATGAAACATAGTAATTATTTGTGATATTAATGAAATATTTATCATTATTCTTGTAAAATATATTATTTCATGTCTTACTATTCCATGCACATAAAAGTGATAAAGTAATTTATGCCTACGTGTAAACTATCACCTTCACAAAGCAATGTGATTCCTTTTTAATAACCACATTACATGGATAAAATAAATAAGTATATTTAAATATTAAATATGATATTAAAGATATTATTATCATTATTTAAAGATAAAATAATACTTCCCTTATTTTTATTATGATCATTGAAAACTTAAAATGTTACTCATTTATTTGTATAGCTTATAATCTCCATGATTGTAAAATGGTTCATTTTTCATATCCATATTTACTGAATGGATTTAAAAGTATAATTGATATATAAATATGATTAATTATCTATTTAATATTTTTCATTAGAACATTTACTAATTAAAACTTTTTGTATTTACATTATACCGAATTCATTTTGGACTCAACTATTCAATATCATCAAAATGTCCGATATGAGAAAGAATAATTAAGTAATTTTTTTAACATGATAATAAGAGGTATAAAAATAATAATAAACTGTAAAAAATTTCCCAACAAATTAAATAATTTTCTTAATTTTATTATTTAGTAAGATATGGATTCTATGTGATCAGTTGGACTCAAGGTATGGGATTTTTCTTTAAAGCCTCTTTTGAATTTACACTTTCCATAATTTTTTAAAAACCAAAAAGAATGTTTTTTTAACATTTACATCATAAATAAAATTTCATTGTTTAATTTCATTTTAATGTTTTTATTATTACTTTATATATTTTTTTTATTTTAATATCCTTTTTTTATTTATGAGTGCACGACCTCATAAAAATGAATAGTGATTTCAAAGTGGAATATTTATTTTCCTCTAAAATTTTCATTTAAGATAGTTTCATGTCTTGTGATTATATTATGTTTCATGGGAATTTATTATTATATTGGGTAGTTACATTTCAAATTGATGGTGGGAGATCCCAATATTTCTCTCAAATACATTGGGTAATGAGACGGAGTTTACCGGTAGTGTTTCTTCTAAGAGATTAAGGAAATATATTGTGGTGGGTCATCCAAATGTTACCATTTAGGTTACTCCCCATATATCAAAAAGAAATAATATAAAAGTGATATAAAATCGGTTCCACAAGTTACCATTATGAATGTTTTTCAATGGAGTTTTACAATAATATTATGATTTCATAGGGTAAGATATAAAATCTTATGTTTTATTGGTAAAAAGTATACCTTTGTGTAAAAAAATTCATGGGTTTAAATTATTCATAGAATAATGGTTTATTTCTTTCATTTTATGTGCCTTATTTATATTTTGTGTTCATGCCAAGATTAAAATTTTTTTCATAGGGTATATAGCTGGGTAAGATAATGGAGGAAGTCAAGTATAATTTTATGAATAAATTCCTAAAAAGGAAATAATATTTCGTTTTAAAAGATTAAGATTTGGAAAAAATTACTATTTTAGTACCTTCCACTTTGTATGAAAATGAGAAATTATGTTATAATGATTTACTATTTCCCTAAAACATTAAAAAAAGGATCGTCAATATGGAATAAATTAAATTCATTAATAAAACTCAAAATCATATAATGTTTAGGTATGGTTCATTATATTAAAAATGAAGAGATGGAAATCAGATGGCTGATCACATGGCTTCACAATCTCCCCATGTTAATGGTATCACTTGCTATTACAATTTGTACCATTTGAAACCGGAGGGGGTTGGTATTTTAAGATGGTATTCCCTCGTGATGCACTATTTCTTCCCTCCCTGGGCATCCCAGTCATGTGCTTTTATCCCCTTTGTTTCTTCCTGGTTTCACCCAAATTTACCCAAGTTTTAAGGGTCAAGCGGTCGCTTGTAGTGTAGCTTGGGTTGTCGAATCCTCAGAGTCCTAAGAAAAACCATTAGAGACACAATAAAAAGATGGATTTTTGGCTATGAAGTGGCCAACTTGGGATAATTTTAGTTTGTTTTGAAAGAGCACTAAAAGATCTATATGAGTTCAAATTATGAGAAAATGAGTTATCCTAGGTTATTGCTCGGGGTGGATTGAATGAATTCCTTTTTTTATTATTTTAATTTCATTAACTTGAGAAGGATTCATGCAATGAATTCAAACTAACCTCATCACATACTGATTAAACACCTTCAAAACACATTATAATAACCTATACACTTGTAGGATCATTTTCTTGAGCACTCCAAGGTGAAGGATATAATTAGCACCTGAAAGTGGGGTGAATAAATTCAATAAGGAAGAGGAAGAATAAAAATCATTGAATGAAAGAAACTCAATTAAAAGAAATTAATAACAATTAGGGTCTGAGAAATAACATTCAATTCATACCCTTTCTACTCCCTTGGATCAACCCATAAAAGATCTACCCCTCCATTGATGACAAGTTCTCAACGGAAGCAGAAAGTAGACTTACAAGGGTGGAATTGAAGAAGTAAAAACAACAAAAATAACGATCAGTCCACCACTGTGTGAACAAAATCACAAGGTCTGGTGTCAATAAATTCACACCTTGAGACAACGGTATCAAGTTGATAAGGAGAAGATCAGAACAATAGAATAATAAGAACTTTTATTGAAGACTAAGGTGATTCAAACAACTTACATGAGAAGGAAGAACATTACAAAGGAAAATTGGCATAATAACATTACAATGAAAAGAAAGCACCCATATCCCTAAATCCACAACCACTACTTCCTTAAATAGGAAGAAATGAATCCTTGTCCGAGCTCCCAACATCACATGTTCCTTTAATTAATTATGTTTGGGAATGGTGGGTGGAACATTAATGATGAGAGACTTTTCCACTTCTTGCCCCGAAGTAGTAGCCAGCTTGCCACCACCAGAAAGATGCGCCTAAAGGACCTTCTAGAAGGCCGAATTTGAGTGGGCCCTAGAAGACTTAAATGAAGCCCCGGATGTCCCCTAACATTATGTAATCTTTAATCCCACAATAATAAACCGTTCGAGAGATATGATAGAAATAGTGGCCTGTTTTTCTGGGCCGTACAATCTGGCCCAGAATTGCATCTTCAATTTGGGCCGCCTTAATCACCACAATGTAAGACGAATTAGCACTATCTCCAGAAAAAGTATTTGTTCCCATATCTGTCCTAGAGTCTCTTATAAAGTTTGGGCTTCATTGGGCTTGTATTATGGTCCCCACAGTCCGATCAGTGGGATGATATCCAATCTGCCTTCTCCAGAATTGTTCTCTTTCTTCGCCAAAAATCCTCATCATCCTTTATGAATCCTCCATTGATCCCTGAATGAATTATCTTCATATTTAATTTTATATCCATTTCCAAAAATAGCAAATTAAAATATGTGTAATTACATTCTTTTATATCAGATGTAACATTGGTCCTAAATTGGTGCATATTGGGCATGAAGTGCCCAAATGATGAGAATTGATATTCAAAATTAAAATCCACTAACTCAGGCCCATAAGATCAAAAATGAACATTTAATACTCTTAAAATGTAATCAAAATATGTGTTTTTATTCGCTAATCACACACCCAAATTGAGTTTTTCTAGTCCCGAGCAAAATATATCTCACAAAAATTAAATTCAAATGACCTTTTCCAAAAACATTTTAATACACATTTCTCGCCCAAAGATCACATACCAAAAAATTATGAAACCCATCAAAATAATTTAAAACAGACTATGTCCACAGGAATATCTCAGGCCCATGCCCATTCCTTTGTTCAAATTCATTTCCATATTTCATCTAAATTCAATTAAGCATGATGAAGTGTTGTGTGTCACAATAGACATGGGAGTTTATTTCCATTCGAGGGAGAAAAGATGGAAGTGCTAGGAGCAATCAAATTTTAATAATAATATGAGTACTCATTTTTTATTTTCTTTTTTTGGGGGGGGGGTTTTAATTTTTCCATGGTAATTGAAATTTAACTCAATCGAGTCAACCCATGTAGAAAGACTTTGCCGATGACTCCCAGGCTCAAAGACCTTAGGGCACAAAGTGAAGCTCACATACTCGGGCATCATCTCGAGTTAACTCAATCAAAAACAAATTCAAATTACCACAAATAGAGATAAAATGACCAACTCTGGGCCAGAAACTATAGATTCATGATCTCCAAGTGCCTAAAGCTACACATTAGGTCAATTCATTGCTCTACACGCAATTTTTTTTTGAATACTCATGTTAAAATTAAAATGATCGCCAATCCTATGATATTTATTATGAGTCCCCAAGAACTCAAACTAAAACCCCATAATCTAGAGGACGTGCATTGTGTTTTTTTTATTAAATGGATTAAAATATAATAGTGAAAAATCACATCGGACAACCGCACTTTCCAATATCTATGCACATTAACATAAACTTGCATTAAAATCAGAATCAAGGCATGCATAATTACTTGATATCCAATTTCAGAGTTTGGAATGTGTGTTATCATGTTCAAGGTTAATGAAATTTTTTATTCCACACATTTTCATCTCCCCCCCCCCAACTTAGAATAACACTGTCCCCTGTGTTTAAAGAATTCAAACATAAAATGGGGTAGGATAGACGTTCAAAGAAGACATTGAAAATGAAAATTATGGAATGAAGTCACCTAGTCGTTAATGTTGAAATTTTATTCCCATGTCTCCCTTTAGTTTTGGTTTGTCTCCCAATGGCTTGAACGGTTGTGACCAACTTTTCCCAATGACCTATGACATGCCTTTAAATTTTTTAATATATATATATATATATTTATTTATTTATTTTGTATTTTTTTTAACCTAAAAAAAGGTACAAATAATATAAACTGATGATACATTGTCTTCTCTTAATTTTCTGGGTAAGTTATTACTCAGGGATCACACCGCGTGACACGGATGAATACGGTGCTCCCCTTTCATACCCATCCTTACTCATAAAAGAAGAACAGGTAAACAATCTATTTTTTTTTAATAAAAAAATTACCTACAAAAATATAAAATAAAATAAAATAAACTGATGATACATTGTCTTCTTTATATTTTCTGGGTAAGGTATTACTCAGGGATCACACCGCGTGACACGGATGAATACGGTGCTCCCCTTTCATAACCATCCTTACTCATAAATGAAGAACAGGTTAAAAGTCTATATATATATATATATATAATGAAGAAGAAGGAAAAAAATGATTCACAAAGATTTGAAACATAAATACCACGGGTTGCCTCCCGTGTAGCACTTTTGTTTAATGTCGTTAGCCCAACATGGATCCTAAATATATCAATTTTTTCCTAGTTCATAGGTTGGCTCTGTTAACTCCACCTCTATTTCCTGTTTATTGAATGATTCAATGAATGGTTTTAACCTATGACCATTGACGTTAGAAATGTTACCACTTGTGGGATCCTGAATCTCTACTGCCCCATGGGGGTACACATGATGCACTATGAATGGACCTAACCATCTAGACCTTAACATTCTCGGGTGTAAATGAGGTTTTGAACTATACAAGAGCACATGTTTTCCCAGTTAAAATTGTTTGACTTTGATATTCCTAGATTGGTAGGCTTGAACTCTAGCTTTATTTATCCTTGAATTTTCATAAGCCTCCATCCTATGTTCATCAAGTTCATTAAGATCTAACTTCCTCTTTTCTTCGGCTAAAGAAATGTCGAAATTCATTTTATTGATTGCCAAAAATGCCTTATTCTCAATTTCAACAGGTAAATGACATGATTTTCCATAAACCAACGTATATGGTGGCATTCCAAGGATAGTTTTGAATGCTGTACGATATTCCCAAAGAGCATCCAAGAGTTTCTCAGACCAATCTTTCCAAGAGGGGTTGACAGTTTTTTCAAGAATTTTCTTAATCTCCCTATTTGCTAACTCAGCATGACCATTGGTTTGAGGATGGTACGCAGTAGAAACTTTATGAGAAATTCCATACTTAGACATGACTGAAGAGAATGGGCGATTACATAAATGGGTGCCACGATCACTGATTATAGCCCTTAGATTTCCAAATCTAGAAAAGATATGCTCTTTTAGGAATCAGATCACAACTTGATGATCATTAGTCTTGGTGGGAATGGCCTCAACCCATTTTGAGATGTAATCTACAGATAAGAGGATATAGAGGTATCCCTTAGAGTTTGGAAAGGGTCCCATCAAATCAATTCCCCAACAATCAAAGATTTCAATGACCAGAATGGGTGTGAGGGGAATTTGATTTCTTTTGGAAATGGATCCTAATTGCTGACACTGAGGACAACTTTTGCAGTATTGGAAGGAATCCTTAGTGAGGATCGGCAAGTAGAAACCACTTTGGAGGAACATTGTAGTGGTTTTCTTTGTAGAAAAGTGGCCTCCACATGCCTCTCCATGACAAAATTTTAGAATTGACTCTTGCTCAGACTCGGGAACACATATCCTGATGATTTGATCCGGACAGAACTTGAAGAGGTAAGGATCATCAAACACGTAGTGTTTGACATTAGAAAGAAATTTCCTCTTCGCTTGGGTCCCCAGGAATTTTGGAATGTCACTCGTCACCAAATGGTTTTCTATGTCAGAATACCAAGGGCAATCACTCACTGAATAGAGGTGCTCATAGGGAAATGAATCAGACACAGAGAGGTGGTGTGAGATGTCCTTGAATTCTATCCTAGAGAGGTGATCAACTACAGAATTTTCAACACACTTTTTATCCTTAATGGTTAAATCGAACTCTTGAAGAAGAAGGACCCACCTAATCAATCTAGCCTTGGCATCTTTTTTTTTTAAAAGGTATTTTAGGGATGAATGGTCAGTGAGGACAATTATGGGTGATCCTAAGAGATAAGACCTGAATTTATCTAAAGAAAAGACAACAGCAAGTATCTCTTTCTCAGTGGTGGTGTAGTTTATTTTTGCATCATTTAAATATTTTCTTGCATAAGCAATGACACATGGAGTTTTCTCACACTGTTGTCCTAAGACTTCCCCTACAGAAAAGTCACTTGCATCACACATGAGCTCGAAAGGAAGTTTCCAATTTGGATATTTCATGATAGGTGGAGATATAAGTATTTACTTGAGTGTAGAGAATGATTCCTCACTGCTTTCTATCCATAAAAATTGAGCATCTTTTACCAATAGAGCACAAAGTGGTCGAGAAATAGAGCTGAAATTCCTAATGAACCTTCTATAAAAACCAGCATGTCCTAAGAAGACCCTCACTTCCTTAACAGTTTTAGGCGAGGGAAGGTGACGAATAATGTCAACCTTAGATTTATCAACATCAAACCCTCTACCAGATACCAGATGACCTAGAACATGTCCTTTCCTTACCATGAAATGGAATTTTTCCCAATTTAGTATGAGATTCTTATCCTCACACCTTGACAAAAACTTTTCAACATTTAGAAGGCATCCCTCAAAAGTATCCCCAAAGATGGAGAAATCATCCATGAAGACCTCTAAACAATCCTCCACCATGTCCGAGAAGATTCCCATCATGCACCGCTGGAAGGTACCAGGGGCATTACATAACCCAAAGGGCATGCGCTTGAAGGAAAAAGTGTCAAATGGACAGGTGAAGGTTGTTTTTCCTTAATCCTCTAAGGAGACATCGATTTGATTATACCCAGAGATTCCATCTAGGAATCAGTAGAATTGATGACCCGCCACTCGCTTGAGGACTTGATCAATAAAGGGAAAGGGGAAATGGTCGTTCTTGGTACAAGAGTTGAGTTCCCTATAGTCAGTACATACTCTCCATCCACTACTGTCACTTTTTAGAAGCATCTCTCCATCATTATTGTTTATTACTGTGATTCCAGCCTTCTCTGGAACCACATGGATTGGGCTAACCCACTCACTCTCAGCTATAGGATAGATGATACCAGCATTTAACAATTTCAAAAGTTCTTTTCTCACTACTTCCATGAGATTAGGATTGAGTCGCCGCTGAGGTTGACGACATGTCTTTGAATTGAATTCTAGAAAAATTCTATGAGTCCCGATAAGTGGGAAAATCCCAGGAATATCTGATAGGGTCCATCCAATGGATTTCTTGTATCTCTTAAGGACATCTAGAAGCATCCTCTCATGATTGGCTTCAACAGAGGGAGAAATGACAACAGGAACAGATTTATTGTCCCCTAAGAATGGATACATGAGTGATGAAGATAAAACCTTAAATTCAGGATCAGAGTATTTATCGCTTACCAAGAAAGGATGAGACTTTGTATTGAACTTAGTTTCATTGTTCAGATTTCTTGACAAAATTGGTTCCTTGTGAAGAGAATTTTCATCCACTAAATTAGCTAGAGTAGTTTCATGAATGGATATGGACTCGATGTTATTGATTTCACCCATTGTATCATTGATTGGTGATTCTAGAAAATCATCAATACAGCAATCTAAAAGAGATTCAAGCCAAGGAGAAAAATTTCCCTCATGTGAACAAAGAAAATCAATCTCTTCTTGAATTAAACATCCTTTGGTAATTCCTTGATGTTCCTTGAGTTCACTATCAACACTACCTATCCAATTAACCTCATGGACCTCTTCATCATCGCTAATTTGAGAGTTTTCATTGTAGATGTTCAAGTCTAGACTCATGTTTCCAAAGGTGATGGTCATGTTCCCATTTCGGACTCAGATAACAGTGTTGATTGTTGCAAGGAAGGGACGACCAAGGATAATTGGGGTTTGCTCCCTAGTACCTAAGCTTGAGTTATTGTCTAGAACAATAAAGTCAGCTGGGTAAATGAAATTTTAAACTTTCACCAAAACATCCTTTAAGATCCCCTTTGGAACTCGAATACTACGATCAGCAAGTTAAATAGTGACAGATGTGGGTTGGAGTTCTTTGAGCCCTAACTGACAATACATAGCATAAGTAATGAGGTTCACACTGGCTCCTAGATCACACAAGGCTTTGAAAACTTTGTTCTCTCCTAGTTCAACATTTATGTGAGGGCATCCTGGGTCTTTCATCTTTTGAGGAAGGGTTCCTTGGATTGTTTTGATAGCATTTGCTGCCAGAAGGACTTGGTTCTTATGTGAGAATTTCTATTTAAATGTGTAGTGTTCCTTAAGGTATTTTGAGTATGTAGGAATTTTTTTAATGGAATAGAGGAGTGGAATGTTCAACTTGACTTGAGAGAATATTTCCCTCAATGTTTCACTCAATTCAGGCTTGGTTTTCCCCCTCATGCGTTGACGAAATGGGGCAGGTTGTGGGGTTGTTTTTTGAAGTGTTGTTTCTTTCACATTTTTATTAGTATCTTCAGTTTTTTCATGTGTTTCATTTTAATTTTCATTAGAGTTTGAATCTTCAGGTGGGTTTTTAACTATTTGTTCACGTTTCTCAATTGATTTCCCACTTCTCAAAACTGTCACAGCCTTTAGTTGTTCATGAGTTGTTTGAATGTGACTTGTCTCCCCCCTTGATGTTTATTTTGGAATGGCCTATGTGGGCATGGGTTCCTTTCCAGTTTTGATGGTTTGAAGTTCTTGTTTTAGGGAAGATACTTTTGAGTTCATCATTTCCATTTTTTAGCACAGTTGTTCAAGGATTGGGAGAGGGACAGATTGGGAAGGTGTTTGTGTTGGTTGGGTTATCCTAGGGGGATACATTGGTTTTTGGATGGGTTGTTGGTATTGGACTGGAGGATGTTGGTATTGGATTGGTTGTGGTTTGAATTGGTTATGGTTTTGAAAATTTTTAGTAGGGTAGGGGTTTGGTCCTTGTGGTTGGCTAGGTTGTTGGTTATCTTTCCATCGGAAGCCTGGGTGGTCATTATACCTTGGGTTGAATATGTTTGGGTATTGAGGCTTTTGAAAGTTTAGGGCATTAACATCAGCTGGTGGTCCTCCAAAAAGAACATCCTTGATGGATGGAATAGTTGGGCAGTTGTCTGTTTTGTGGTCTTGTTTATCACATATTGTGCAAACTGAGTCTACAGTTGGGATTTCATTGATCTTCTTATGGTCTATCTCTTCAACCTTCCTAGAGAGTGCTGCAAGTTTTTCCCTAAGGCTTTCCTCTTCTCTAAGTGTATGCATTCCAGCTGTTCTTTGTGGCTTTTCAGAATAAGGTGATGTTCCCCATGTTTGGTTTTGTTCTGCAAGGATTTCTAGATACTCATAAGCATCATTTGGGGATTTGTTTTTAAAGGTCCCATTACACATCATGTCAATGAATTGTTTGTTCCCCAGGCCCAAACCTTCATAGAAAATTCTTACTTGTTCAGGAATAGAAAAACCATGGTGTGGAACCATGTTTATGGTGTCTTTGAACCTCTCCCATGTTTCATAAAATGACTCCCCCTCTTTTTCAAAAAAAATTTGGATGCTCTTTTTTAGTGCAATGGTTTTGTGATGGGGGAAGTATTTTTTGTAAAATTCTATTTGAAGTTGGTTCCAAGTGTGGATTGATGAAGGCCTCAGATTATTTAACCAATTCTTTTCTCGATCCTTAAGTGAGAAAGGAAAGATCTTCATCTTAGCTGACTCAAGTTGATGTGGTGAGCACATGGTTTCAACAATGTCTTCGAACTCCTTGACATGAAGGTAAGGCATTTCTAACTCCATCCCATGGAAAGTTGCAAGGTGGTTTAGGACATGAGGTTTAAAGACATAGTGGGCATCTCCTAGGGAACCATTCCTAATGCAAGAGGGTGAATTGGTCCAGGTAGGTGTAAGGTATTCATTCATGGTTTGATCGACTGCATTCCCCAAATTTGGGGCTGCCTCATTTGGATTTCCATTTTGGTTCCCGCCTGGGTTTATGAGCTGGTTTCTTTGAAGACCCTCCATTGAAATTGACTCAATATTTAACTCTGGGGTATTAGGAATATTAGGATCCAATGGTGTACTTTACTCCCCTATCCTATGACTTTCCACCCTAACTAGTCTGTTTGAGTTATCGCGGGTGAAGGCGGACATGCGCCAAAAGAAAAAAAAGCGAGAAAAGGAAAAGATAAGAGATGTTGGGTGAGAATAGAAGAATGGGGGTGAGGAAAGAAGGTTTTTGTCTAAGGAACTTACTTGGTCCCTGGAAACGGTGCCAAAATTTGGTTTCGCCCAAATTAACCCAAGTTTTAAGGGTCAAGCGATTGCTTGTAGTGTAGCTTGGGTTGTCGAATCCTCAAAGACCTAAGAAGAACCTTTAGACACTCAATAAAAAGAGATGGATTTTTGGCTATGAGGTGGCCAACTTGGGTTGATTTTAGATTGTTTTGAAAGAGCACTAAAAGATCTATGTGAGTTCAAATTATGAGAAAATGAGTTGATCCTAGGTTATTGCTCGGGGTGGATTGAATGAATTCCTTTTTTACGATTTTAATTTCATTAACTCGAGAAGGATTCATGCAATGAATTCAAACTAACCTCATCACTTACTGATTAAACACCTTCAAAACACATGATAATCACCTATACACTTGTAGGATCATTTTCATGAGCACTCCAAGGTAAAAGATGTAATTAGCACATGAATGTGGGGTGAATAAATTCAATAAGGAAGATGAAGAATAAAAATCATTGAATGAAAGAAACTCAATTAAAAGAAATTAATAACATTTAGGGCGTGAGAAATAACATTCAATACATCCCCTTGCTAATCCCTTGGATCAACCCATAAAAGAGATACCCTTCCATTGATGAAAAGTTCTCAACGGAAGCGGAAAGTAGACTTACGAGGGTGGAATTGAAGAAGTAAAAAAATCAAAAATAACGATCACTCCACCGTTGTGTGATCAAAATCACAAGGTCTGGTGTGAATAAATTCACACCTTGAGGAAACGGTATCAAGGTGATAAGGAGAAGAACAGAACAAGAGAATAAGAAGAACTTTTATTGATGACTAATGTGATTCGAACAACTTACATGAGAAGGAAGTTCATTACAAAGGCAAATTGGCATAATAACATTACAATGAAAAGAAAGCACCCAGATCCCTAAATTCACAACCACTACAGCCTTAAATAGTAAATAATGAAGCCTTGGCCGAGCCCCCAACATCCCATGTGCCTTTAATTAATTATGTTGGGGAAAGGTGGGTGGAACATTAATGGTGAGAGACTTTTCCACTTCTTGCCCCGAAGATGCAGCCAGCTTGCAATCACCGGAAAGACGCGCCTAAAGGACATTTTAGAAGGCCGAATTTGAGTGGTCACTAGAAGAATTAAATGAAGCCCCGGATGTCCCCTAACAACCTGTACACTTTCAGCCCAAATAATAAACCTTTCGCGAGATATGATATAAATAGTGGGCTGTTTTCCTGGGCTGAAGAATCTGTCCCAGAATTGCATATTCAATGTGGGCCGCCTTAATCACCACCATGTAAGATGATTTAGCACTAGCTCCAGAAGAATTATTTGTTCCAATATATGTCTTCTAGTCTCCTATAAATGTTGGGATTAATTGGGATTGTATTGTGGTCCCCACAGTCCGATAAGATGAATGATATCCAATCTGCCTTCTCTAGAATTGTTTCCCTTTTTCGCCAAAAATCCTTATCATCCTTTATGAATCCTCCCTTGATCCCTGAATGAAAAATGTTCATATTTATGTTTATATCCATTTAAAAAAATATAAATTAAAATATGTATAATTACATTCTTTTAAATCAGATGAATCATTGGGCCTAAATTAGTGCATATTAGGTATGAAGTGCACAAATGATGAGAATTGATGTTCAAAATTACAATCCACTAACTCAGGCCCATAAGATCAAAAATGAACATTTAATACCCTTAAAATGTAATCAAAATATATGTTTTTATTGGCTAATCACTTCCTGTTTTCTATTTAAATAAGAAATTATTATGATGATGATGAGTATTTTTGGTTAATTTTTAGGAATCTCTTAAAATAAGTTTATATTAAAAATTCCATGATGAACTAAAGAAATAAATATAAAATGAAGCTAAAAAATAATTCCCTCTTATATTGAGAAGAGAAGGTCTCAGTTTCTATATTCCATATTAAAAAAATAGGATAAATCGTTCTTGTAAAGTACAATACATGTAGCTCATGTTTTCTACCATGTAAATGGATAGTATTTATACCTTAATTGAATTAATGATAGTAATATATTATAAGGTATGTGAAAATTCTTGTAAAAACTATCCTTAATAATACCATTGAATTAGTGTTGATTCATTGTCTAAAACACATAAAAATATATTAATTGATATATTAAAAGGTTTTCTTAATTTTGTTCACATGAAAACAACACCTCTTCCTTTTAGAGTCTTTAAAAGTATGTAGAAAGGAATTATCCTACTAGAATAATAAGTTTATAACATGGATAAATCATTAAAAGGAAAAAAATAATAATTTTTAAAGTTATCTATATTGGTTGGATCCTTTAAATTCAAAAATCGGGATCTTAATATAATTTCCCAAAAATGGATCCATAAGTTTATGAGGAATAGGGATTCAAGAAGTCTCAATAATAAACTATCAATGTACATGAATTAAAAATGAATAATATTATTTATGTTGTAGATTCTCAATTGGAATAAAAATTCAATAAGATCAAAGAACATGGATCTTTGTTTCAAAAAAATTTTATGCTACATGAAGAATAAATTAAATGAATGAAAAATTCTTGTGAAGAGAAGGTGATTAAGATTGAAGATAGGAAAAACACCTTCAATATGAAATGTCTAGAATTTAAAGGTCAGTTGTCCAATAATTATAATACATATATTAATGCTTAAATTATCAATGGTATAATTGATGTTTCTACACAATTATCACTAGGGGACTATAAGGTTGATGACCTCTAACATGTGATAAAAAGATCATAATTT
Source organism: Viscum album (assembly GCA_963277665.1). NCBI lineage: Eukaryota > Viridiplantae > Streptophyta > Magnoliopsida > Santalales > Viscaceae > Viscum > Viscum album. The sequence goes on along the minus strand of OY728157.1, from coordinate 1,621,173,021 downwards.
TTTTAATTATCTATCGCAACCATATTCTAAGAAAGATGAATTATCTATACCATCTTTTAATAATGTTTCTAAAAATATTTTCATATAAATTTCATGTTATAAAATAAAATATCTAAATATATATAAGAAGAAAAATTATGAGAATCATACCACCGTAACTAGGGAGGATAAAAAAATTATGGAATCTGGTCCCTAATAGAGTTCCCAACATGTTGTAATGAAATCCAAATAAAAAATTCAACATAAATAAGATGATCGATTTTTTGGATAAATTTTTGGGTTGAAATAGATTTTTGAATTGTGAATTTTATATTTTTCACAATCCTCTATGTGAAAATTCATAAAGGGATCTCATCTCAAAAGTGAGAAGATCATATGATAAGAATAAACAAACATAGTATAAGAATAATCTAAAAACATCCAATGGTTCTTTAAAGTATGAAGATACCTATGATATTTTCAAAGATAGTGGTCATAATAATACTTCATGTTAATATCGACATGTACCCAAGGATGATGAGAAAATAATACCATAGAATTTTTAAAATAAACAATAATATGCCTTTGGAAGAAAGAAACAAATGTGGTAAAACTTTATCAAAAGAATCATTCAATAATGAAGAGTGATAATGCCTTTAATTCTAAATCCCATAGGTTAAATAAAATTTAATATTCCAAAATAAAAATTAATGTATATGTAACATAATATAATCCATGTGAAAAATCCAAAATATTTTCCACTGTTCCAAATGATATGTTAGCAAAAAACCAAAATATTTTGTTATAATAAATAAAATAATAAATGGAATAGAGAATTCTGGTGAAAAAGAAAATATTGCAAAATATGGAGAAAAGTTACATAGTAGGTTGTTGAAAAATGATAACTCATGTGTTAAAAATATTTTGTGTGATAGATTTGAAAAAATTAGACATTCTGAAAAAGGATGTTGAACTATTCCTCTAGAATAATAAGTGGTACATAGAAGGGTTAATAATTCATCATCCATGAAGTTTCTTAATAATAAAATTCTCCATTAAATGTATAATTGAATGTGAATATATCCATTCATCCCCAACATAGATCAAATCAAATGTTTAGATGTGCTTTCATGAGGACTAGAGGAAATCTAGAAAATCGGTTAAGAAAGTAATATCAATTTTGATATTCACATTAATATGTAATTAATATTAAACCTTATTTCCATAATATTTGTGTATTTTAATTGTTCTTCTAATGAAAGTAATTGAACATGAATAATGTTCTTAGGGGGAAACTAATAGGTATTAAGTGTTTTTAATTCTTGATAGAAAAGCTCAATAATTCATTATATTGAATGATTACACAACTAGTATTAATGTAAAAAATATGATATAGGATTATGTTTAATAAACATTACAATTTTTTTTAATATTTTAAATAATGGGGATAAATAAGATAACATCTTGCTTTTATATTATAATTAATATACTTAAGAACATATATTGGAGAAGGTCATTCTGGGTGGAATTGTGAATTTTATCAATTCCTAAAAGGCATAAGTTGAAGATTAAATTTTCATTATCATACGTATTATAACATCTTAAAAAAAATTCTGGAATGGATCCACCATTATAAAGATGTTGTGGTGTGTTTTCCTCAAGGGTTACAAATGAATAAATATTATTTTTTTTCCAAAATCATTATTTCATGTGGTATCAAATAAAAAAAATTGAATTTTATTGAAGATCAGTCCATTGAAGAAGGTCTGTTTTTTTAAATATATAATACATGGTTAAAAAGATATAAAGATTTAAAAAGGGGATTAAATTTATCAATCAATGAAATAAAAAAAATTGATGTACGAAGTGATCCAAGGTAAATTATCAATATTATTGAACATACATATTTTTTATCTATTTTTTGAATTGAGTGAATGAGTTTTAGGTTGATTGTTCGTAAAAAAGTATCATATTTCATTTTAGTAACTTCATCCTATAATATAAATTCAATTAATCTAAAATAAATTAATATAGGTTCCAATTTCATGTGGTATCAATATCAGTTGATAAAGGATAGTTTGGTTTCCTAAATAAAATCCCCAAATTTTCTACATTTAATATAGATCATATAGACATTTAGTGAAATAATTGATGAAACATTTATTAGGTAAGGACTCGTCCCCTTTTCCCATGAAATTTAAATTTATTTTCAGTAAGGTCGATATAAATAAAAATTAATTTCATAAAATGAAAATGCATTAGATTAACATATTTTCATATTCATTTTGAAAAAAAGATAAAGGTATTTCCAAAAAAAAAATATAATTTTAATGATTAAAGATACCAAATAATGTATAAGATATATTTTTTCAATGTTTGTTGATGGTTTTCAATGAAAACTAATTATTTCATTTATTTCATCATACTGAAGAATTTTTCAAGAAATAAGTTCAAGAATATTCCAAGATATCTAAGTTTGATGAAAAATTGAATATTTCATGGATAAATGGATAATGAAGAAATTTCTCAATATTATTATCTTAAGTAATTAATTTTGAAAACTTTGAGTTTATAATTCTGATGATTGTTTAATTTATCGTTACATCAAATACTAGTGTCAATGGTGACACGTTGTTTAAAAAATGAAGAACTTTATGGAGCTGGTATTCTATAAGGAAAAAATAATTAACGAAGACCAAGAAAATTGTTATTTTTTATGATGGTTTGTAGAAAAGTTAAGGTATTTAATTTCCTTGAAATTTAGTGATACTAAAAGAATATGTAACAAACTTAATGTTTATTGGTTAACACTTTTAGTTGGGATTTAATAAAAAAAATAGGTCCAACCACCCAGCTAGAAAAGGTGACCCTGTAACCACTACGTAGGTGGGAAGGGTCTACCACATCCATCCAAGGTAGTGTTAGAGGATAGCTAGAGGAATAATAGTGGGTTCCGGAAAATTTAGGTTTGGGATCACATGTCTTGTGCATAGTGTGTGCATGAAATTCCATGGACCTTGCAATGGTTTTTCATTGACCAAGTTTGTGAGGTGTGTGATATTTATTTAGGTGTAGACCCCAATTTCATGGCTCAAAGCACTGATGGAAGGAAATGTTTTATATATGATATCAGGACTAAATTGATGTTTTATGTGTGAAGTGTGGAATGTGCATACTATCCCTATATAGAAAAATATCAAATGATTTATGGAATTAATTTCGACTGTCTAATCAATGTGACATCATATTCTACCTTTATCCTAGTTGAAGGGTTCCTTTATGTTGATGTTTTTTGCATGTAATGACATCTTACGTTTAAACTAATATTGGTATCTTGAGATTCAAAATTTTAATGATCTAGATAAACATGAAAAAAATGTTTTGATATGTTTATAACTATTTTTTAAGATCGTGAAAACATCCATATTATAATGTAGTTTTTGGAGTTTTTTCAAACATCGATAATATATATATAAGTACACTGTTCAAATAAGTAAAGGAGCATGAAATTATTATTTAAAGAAAGTGTGGTATTGTTAAATAAGAAAATATTAATTTTTTTGTGTTAATTGTTGTTTAAAAATATATAAACCCTTGTGAGATAGTTTCAAATTACATGAATTTTAGGAATTCATTTCTTTGATTTATACAGTATAAAATGAAGGATTTAATGTGGTGTAAAGGAGGTCTACTCACCTATAAATATCTAAGAACCAAGCTGAGGATAGAATATTTCAAATCATGTATTCCTTTGATATATCACATTTTTCATAAATAACATAACCCTTGATTTTATCTTCTGTGAATAGTTAAATTTTTCCATTAGTATATTGGCTATGTGAATAGGGGAGTTCCATGAACTAATTTTCACAAGGAAGAAGAACTATTCACTACTTGCACAAAGATGAAAACTCTCAAATTTCTTTTTTTTTGTTTCATCCTTAATGATTGTATGATGGAATATATAATGAACTAGTGGTATTAAGACTAACTCACTAAGTTATGTGATGATATTTTTCTACATAAAATACCTTTAAGAAGACTAACTGTGAACTATCCTATTGTGCTAATGAGAATGAAGGTGTGTGGTATATTAACATGAAAGTCATATTCATGAGATACGAGGAGTTACATAACTGAGAAATGTCTAGATATAATTGGTTTTCATGGAGAATATATTTAATATCATGAATTTGTTTTAACAATCAATATCCCACATGGGTGTGCACAAAGGACACAGTGTTTACAAAGTTTGGTGTGCTAATTTGCATGTACATATAATTATTTTAAAACATGTAGATGTGTTGTCAAAAATTAAATCCTATGGAAAACTCTTCTGAAATAATAAACTGAATTGATATAACACATTAAATGAAAAGAATAATTTTGTATATGTTACTAGTTTAACAAACATTAGACTTCCATGAAACACATGCATGTTGTGCCTTTGGAGTAATTTAAATAAATTCTTATGGTGTGAGATATCATTATTTCATGAAATAATACTGAATGATTTGTGTGATTCAGTTTCATGAATATTAAAAACATGAAGAAGAAAGAGATCTTACACACAAACTATTTTTTATATTGAGTATCAAGGAATCCTTAAATTATAGTCCATGTTAATCTGCATATCATTGAGACTATAGAGGAGAAAAATAATTAGTTATCAATAGTTCGTTATTTAGGATATTCTGACTATGAAGATATTGAACTGAAAACTCTTTATGTCGATAATCACAAAATTAGATTATGATTCTGGAGATATTTTATGGAGGAGAAGAATAACCAACATAGTCTATTTATAACTGAATAATAAATGAATAATAAATATCATATTTGTTTTCAACTATGAATAGAAGAAGTAATTTTACATTTATAATACTGTACAAGTAACAATGTGAAGAAGAATTAACTGGATGTACAATGAATCACTATGACATCCAATAGAATTATCATTTATAAACTGTTGTTTTCATAAAAAGGTTGATTAAATTTGTGTTCAGGGGTTATTAGTTATTATATATATTGAATATTTCCCATTGGTCTTTCATTGAATAATAACAAGGGGTTATATACTAATATGAAATACTATTTATATTGGGAACCATACCTAATAAAATTCAGATCAAATTGATTTGTAATTAAATGTGTTCTAGAGGATATGACGCTCTCAATACTTAACAAATTTCATTCATTTTATTTTAGTGGGAATTATAGAAGTGAGAAAACCACATCTGAGTTATTAAAATGGGGTTATAGATAGGTAACATATTAAAAGGATGCTATAAATTATGTAATGGAATATGAGAAAAAATATTATATAAAATAAGGTTATAAAGATAGAAATACCTCAAAATATAATAATAAAGGTATAAAGAATTTATGTTTGGTGTTACACAGTTCAATTATTTCATATAGAAATGATTTTAAACTACTATTTTTGTAAACTTTCTTATATGGGTAAAGGTAATTTATTTTCAATAAAAAATTAATGTTTTGGGGGTCTAGATTTTGATAAGGAATATTTTTCTTAGAAATTGGGTTTCTAGAGCTAGAATAAGTGAAAATAGAGTAATCATTCAAAACAATGAGTTTGTATCATTGATGGATAAATACTATTTTACATATAAGACAAGAACCAAATATTTACCATAAACTAGTAGGAATGTTGAGGCATGATGAAATGTGTTAGTCTAAGTAGAGTACTCAAGAGGGGGTGAATTGAGTATCTATAAAAATTTCTATTAAAAATGTATAATTTGATGTTCCACCAGTATTTATAATTTAGATTCCCAATATGACAGTTGTGAATTTATAAGAGACTAACTATTCGAATAATTTCTCCAAATATTTATTAGCTCTCATTTGTATCAATTTGATAATTAAATTAACATTTGAAAATAACCTAATAATTCAATACTAATATAAACACTTTCCAAAGAAAGCTTTAATATTTCAATTTAGTTTTATGAAATATGTGATAAAAAATAGTAAAACTAAAAGGTAAAACATAGTGGAAATGAAACAAGAGGTTCATTATCATGTAGAGATTAATCCTCTTCACTTGGTTATCACTTTCCACCAATCAGTTCAAATTAATAAATAGTTTGTTCTACACCCGGGATCGGGGTTCAAAACAGCACCCAGGTTATCTATGTCATAGGACCTCTACCACAATTCTTTATGGATACAGACTACTAGGTCATGCAAGGACCTCTTCCACACATTTCTTTGGGAGTAACCGATGTAACAATTTATAATTGGAAGGATGTCTTGTATCCTTCAGTTTGATATAGGAGATAGTGTGTCTTTAACATATATATACACACACTGCTCAAAAGTATGTAAAAAAGCACACAACAGAGAAAACAAATTTGATAAAAGGATTTATAAGGATCTATTTTTATTGAGATGCAACTCTTGGATCTTAATATGTATCTCAGATGAATTCTGGGTCTTCTTTTGGAAGTTGACACAAAAAGGGAGTGTTGTATTCTGGCTTCCAGGTGAAAGTATGGGCCTGCAGGTATAATATTCTCCTTTATTGATATGTTGAAGTTTTTTGATCAATTCAATGTTCAGCTCGGTTGATATTTCATTAAGTGCTCCTATTTTTGTTCTTGAGTTTATAGGGGTTTCATGAGAGTGGTAGATGTTCTTCATTATATTTTACTAGCACAGGAATGCACCACTCCAAACCTCTTCTATATATCTTCTGCCTTTTAAAAAATAATCTTATTTTATAAGGTCGATGAAGAGCATGTTCTTTCCCTGTGCATAGGTCCATCAGTCCTCATAATGTCTTCTAAAAGTCCTAAAACAGATTATAAATTATGTTATCATCATTAAATGACACAAATATGACCTTAAAAAATAATATTAATAATTGAATATTTAAAAAGTCTACTGGTGACTCGTTTGTCAGTGTCTCCTTCTGTTGGTGTCTCCCTCTGTTGGTGACTCAACCCATTAGTGACTCATTACATCAATGACTTGTTCCTACTATCAGTGAGATAGTTGAACTAATAGTGACTCATTTCAACTGACGGTGAGTCCTTGTGTCTGTAGTACCATTTAATGGTAGGTCACTTGGATAGACAGTAGGTCGTCTACATCAGTGATTCATATGCAATGGTGATTCGTACGCATCGTTGAGTCATGTGAAATGGTTAGTTGTAGGTGTTGGTGAGATAGTTGATGTATCAGTGACTCATTCCAATAATAATTGTAATGCCCCGACCCCAGCTACCCAGAGTCGGTGCATTACTTCGTAACATTGGCATGATCACAAAAGATCAAGTCTCAAAAGACCGATTAGTTTAGAAGCCTTGGAAACACTAGATACATTCGTAAACGTTACATTACATCGTAAAGTGAAAAACTACAATAACAAAGTCTCCATAGACCACACTCATATCCTCTTCTGACAATCCCTGCAGGTCATTCATAAAATACTTCTTCACATCCTGGAAGATATTAAAACATTGAAAGGGGTGAGCTCAGATGCTCATTAAGGATAACAATATAGTGGAATCTTTCATAAATAAACATTAATATTTTAGGCAATGTATAACTAAAACAAAAGCCTTTTAAACTTGAAATTCAAAATAATATGGCAAAAGTAAAATGAGATAATGCCATTCACTTCTTCACATGGATATTCTACTGGTTGAATAATCACATGCAATATCAATAAACACTTTCATAATGAGGGAATGTATAATCCCAGACATTCTGAAACATTTTGTCAAGGCCTCGTCCAAGACGTCTAAAATGATTAAGGCCTCGGCAAAAACCATAAATCAAATTGGGAAAGGGCCTCGGCCAATTCCACGTCTAGCTGTCTCATGAGACCTACCGATGCATCGAGGAGCTATAGCGGGCTCCACCCGTCACTTATTAAGTCCAATACATTCCTCATATGAACAGGTTTAAACATCTCATAAACCATAACATAATCGTATCACATAAAACATGCATAAAGGAAACATAACATTTCCACATTTCAATCACAAGATATCAATACAACACATTGATATAATAAAAACGGTTTCAAAACCATTTTCAATACCAAAATAAAAGAAAAGTATAACATGGTATTTATTTTTCATTAAAAAATATGGTATGGCTTGTAGAGGAAGCCGAAACTCAAATAGTGGTCACGGTGGTGGAGAAGTCATTGTCGCCGCATATGTACGACAAAAACATTCCCTTTTGTCGTTTAGTAAACGCTTCGTATAAAAAAGATTCCTTTTGAATAAACGTAAAAGTCAAAGGGGTTTAGACACCGTATAAAAGAAAGTTGTGTATAAAACCAAATATGCCTCAACGAAAGGGGATTGAGAAGAAGTCCTTAAAAAGATCATTTTTTTAAATAAAGTACATCTATAATGTGTATTCACTATAAGTACACATAAATAATGTAGAAATACAAGATAGGACATAAAAATATCATGACATAATTTGAAAGTAGGAGATTAACCCAAAGAATAGAAATTGGGTTAAGAAGTTCCCTTACATCGTGTCTGACTTGACTCAACCATTCTTTAACCACCTGAATAATTAAATAGAGTTAATATAGACCTTATTAAGAACCATTTTCAATTTCATTATCCTTATTATATCACTTATTACAATTATATTAACATTATGTAATTATTTAAGTTAATAACGGTCGTTTTGTCGATCTTTGGTACTTGAGTCAACAATAAACTTCTTATAATTACAAGTTGTTTATGTGGTAGAATATCCATTATCTCCAGAATTATATTCATGATTTAGATGTCATATATATATTATATATCCAGTATATACATTCATTTATAATATTACGTAACATTTAGAGGTAAGAAATGAAATGCACAGTTCATGGAGACGGTAAGCCGTACGTACGCATGAACGCTACTTTCATTTCAATTTCATATTTAATGGAAAAAAATCATAATTATATAAATGTATAATATAATTCCAGTATAATATATTGTATAATACCATTTACTCTATCCTTTATACATCCCACATATGGCATTAACGATTCAAATCACTTTGAGGGGGCGGTAGTCCGCACTTCCAAAAATGAAATTATCGCATTTTACCCATAATGGAAATCATAAAGTATGCCATAAATGAGAAATACAGAAGCATAAGTAAAACATAAACATATTATATATCATATATAAAAATAGTGGCATCTTAATGGCCACCTTTGAAGGTGTTATATGAGTGTTGAACAATCATCGTTTCGTGAGGCAGAAATTTTCCATCCACAGAAACCGTATGTTCTTTACCATTATTGTAGGTGTGTGTAAGTGTAGCTCGAATCCTTCTTATAAAAACATCCTAGTATATTGAGGATACTGGTGTTGTTACAAAAGAAATTAATAAAAAGAGTTTAGGGGGTTGGAGAAGAAAAATAAAACAAAACAACATTAGAGAAGACATTACCTCAAAATCGGGTAACTCTTTTTGATTTGAGCCAAAGGCTTCCTTGGGAAGAGTTCTTCCCAAAGTGAGGGTTCTAGGAGTAAGAGGGGGATGTTGGGAGAGTATTTTGGCAGAGGTTGGCCGAGCCAAATGGCTGGAAAGTGTAAATGAGGTGGGAGAGGTGGGGGCCTTTTATAAGTGGAGAGGAGGGGAACTCTTGGAAAGTAAAGAAAAGTCACTTTATTATAAAATGAGTTTCGGATTTTAGAGGTCCCACACTTATATAATTCTAGGATAAGATGATAAGGGTTCTAAATCTACTCATCCAATATGTTTTTGACAAGTGTACGCTTTGGATTTTACATTATCTTTCCATTTTATTTAAATTGTTAAATAATGAGGTCATCGCTGCATCATCTTGATGTCATAATTAATTTAATTTATTTAATGTCTAAAAATTATAAAAAAACTACTATGATGTAGGAAATCTTTTTAGATTTCTAATGAATATTTATAATCAACATTTGGACTTGTGTAACCCCACTTAAAAACTGTTTTAGTAAAACAACTCATGTTTGTGTCAATTTAATTTTAACATTAAATATATATATATTAATGTCATTTTCCAACCAAAGTGGCTCCATGGGGTCCCCAAGTTGACCCATGGGTTGTCTTGGTCGGCCATGACTCATCCAATAGGAGTAGGACAAGTGTCAATCTCATCTCATATTATTAAAACATTATTTTTACCTTAAACTACACTAATTACCTCTAATCGCGATTAGGAACTTAAAAGTTACTATTCACCAAAAAATTATTTTGATCTCATTGAACCACATTTTACTTCTTAATGAAAACCATGTATGTCGGATTTTTGAAAATCAAATCACAGAAGTGGTAATATTTCATTTAAACGAAAAATCAGTTATTTAACTACCACTTAGTGGTTTCACTATTCATCAAAAATTGAAGTTTTTCAGAACAATGCCAAAATTTCACACTAAGCTATAATTGATATTCCAAATTCAAAAATGATGTCTATTTTAAAAAATTCCAAACATATAAGTTGCATTAATTAATTTTATAATTAATTCCCGCTGTCACAACAAATAGCATGTTTTAAGAAACAATTTATATCAAAAGATTGGCAATTGTTTATGTCCAATTTCAATGTTAAATTAATTCTAATGACCACCATTGGATAAAATGGTAAAAATATATTCTAATTATACTTTAAAACCACTAAATAGTATAATTTATCACTATAAATTATTTTTATTAAAAAAGTTGTTTTTAAGTATTTTTCACTATTCATAAAAAATTAGAAGTTCTCAGAAAAATACCAAAAATTCAACATAGGCTAATTTCGATATTCCGAATCCAAAAATGAAGTCCATTTTGAAATATAAAATTTCTATAATTTTAAAAAGTGGTTATTACTATTCATAACGGCTACTTTGATTAGTCGCGGTGTTTTAGAACTCGAAGTTGCGTACAATTCAAGCTATTGCATTATTGAATGAGAAGCGTATCATGGAAGCTCGGGGTGTTACATTCTCCCCTCCTTCAATAAATTGCGTCCTCTCAATTTGAAAATTTTCTTTGAAAATAAAAGGTTGAAAATAGAAAATACCTTTGTGGAAAACCCACATCAGAAATAAGGTTAATAAATATATAACATTAAAAGAAAGAAAGATAAGTACAAAGGTCACCCGATATAGCCCATTCTAGGATTCTATGAAAATACGGATATGGAGAAGAAACAAACCATCAAGGTCTGATGGAGAGTTATAGAAAACAGGATTAGGAGAAAGTTTAACTACAAGAAAATCACAAACTTGTGATTGGTTAAACGGTCATTGAATCCCCAGTTGGAAAAGTTAACTGAAAACATTTTTGTTTTAAGTTACCTTTTATAATGTTGAGGAATTTATTTAGGAGATTTACTAAGAACGTAAGGGAATATACATACTTGTTATGTATACTTTCATTCGTTAATAAATTTTTACCACAAACCCAACTTTTACTCCAAATGGTAACGGAACTCAAAAATATTCTATTTATCCTAATTGTCTAAGGTTCCAAATGTTAACACATACCATTTAGATTAGTAAAATTATTTTTTAATAACCAGGGACTTCCTGTAGGCTAGTGGTAGGAAATAAAGGCATGTCGCACTTTGATTGTGGGTTCGATTCCTGCAGCTTTGTCCGACGTGACGGGTTATGCCCCACCCTGCAGGTTGTCCTTTTCCTAAAACTATAGTATCATAATATTCCAAAAATAATCTTCATAAATTTTTTAACCATAAACAATACTATCCAAATATCAACTTAATCCACTCCAACCTTAATAGTTATCCATAATACCTCCGTCCAGACTTTCTCTAAAAGGTCTCTAAATTCCAAAATCAATTGTAACATCAGATTCCCCAAACAAAGAAAATTTTCTCTTATTGTCACATACTAAAAATATGATTACCTTAATCAAATTAAAACCTTACTGAAATCAAAAAGTACTGCAGTACAATCTTTATATATATCACATTATTCTTATAACCAGAATATAATCCATGAGTCCAAAAGCACCAATACATTAGTTATTCTACTTCAACTGTAGTAACAGCATAAGATTTTCCTTGATCCCTTGGCCTTTTTTGAGGTAAGTTTCCTTGATGCTTAGGACATTAATTTGCATAATGCCCCATTTCCCTAAAATTGTAGCATTCAACATTGATAGCCTCTTTCTTTCCCTTGCATTCACGAGCCTGGTGACCCTTTTCTCCACATTTATAACAAACTCCCATTCCTTTTTGGCAAGTACCAGGGTGATTCTTCCCACAATTATCACATAATGGAAAATCCTTCTTTCCCTTTTTCCCTTTATCTGTCTCTTGTTCCACCGTTCTCTTCTTCTCTTGCTTTACTTTGTTGTCATAAGACTTAGAGAATTCCTTTTCTGTCTTGATAGCACACGAGACAATATCTTCGTATGATGAGAAGGATTGTGATACTAAAGCTCGACGGAGAAATGTTTTTAACCCATCAAAGAAACGATCAATCTTACTCCTTGGGTTATGTATATAATCAGCAGCATGCCTCGCTAACCTTGTAAAGTTATCCTCATACTTTGCGACATTCTCATCCTTCTTCTGCCTCAGACTCAGAAATTGCCTTTCCATATCTGCTCGATGGTCACGAGGAAATTATTTTTCTAAGAAAAGCTCTTTGAACTCCTGCCACTCCATGTTTGTTAATTCATCATCTTCCTTTGTGTTTTTAATTAGTGACCACCATTGATCGGCATCTCCAGTGAGGCGGTAAACTGCCATGACAACTTTGTCCCTTTCACTACTCCCCAAGGCTTGGAATATTTTCTCTAAGGAATTTATCCATTGCTCAGCTACTATAGGATTTGTACTCCCATTGGATGTTGGTGGTTGTTCCCTCATGAAATGGTATAGCATTGATCCTCCACATTGCGGATCAGGGTGCTCCATATGAGTAAGGTTGTTATTCATAACCTGCGTGAGTTGTCCCAGTATGGTGAGAAGCTGATCAGCACCAGTTGTATCTCCAGATCCACAATAATTATCTTGAGCAGGAGGGCAATCCCTACACGGAGTGCGTGCATTGATACGGTTTCCATTCCTTCCACTAGGCGCCATTTCTAAATAATGGCATAAACTGGATTAGTTTATGAATCAAAATACATAATTCCATACTTGTAAAACACTTAACATAAATTGAACTAATTATGGATATAATCCATAATTATAAAAATGTTTTCATTGAGGAAGTATATACTCGTAACCCTTCATAGTGGTTTGTAAAGAAAATGGGAATTATCCTAAGCATATCCCCCGGGGGTGTCGTAACCAATAGTGCAGCAAGGCCCGTTGTCGTGCACCAGTTCCCATTCGAGTCTAGCTCAAAGCGGTGTTTTCGGGTTTTACCCCTAGGTACATCTGTGCCAGATCTGCCTCTACCTTCTCGTATCCAGATAGGGATGTATTGCTTGGAAAACTCACAAAATCTCTACAATACCAAAATTTTCAGGAAGTTCTTCTATACTAATCCTCAAAGTTCATCTTAGGTCTACGTGCTCTAATCAGAGTTTGTCTAAATCTAGCTTCCAAGGTTAGTACTAAACTGCCTATGATACCAACTATAACGCCCCGACCCCAGCTACCCAGAGTCGGTGCATTACTTCGTAACATTGGAATGATCACAAAAGATCAAGTCTCGAATGACCGATTAGTTTAGTAGCCTTAGAAACACTAGATACATTAGTAAACGTTACATTACATCATAAAGTGAAAAACTACAATAACAAAGTCTCCATAGACCACACTCATATCCTCTTCTGACAATCCCTGCAGGTCATTCATAAAATAATTCTTCACATCCTGGAAAATATTAAAACATTGAAAGGGGTGAGCTCAGATGCTCAGTAAGGATAACAATATATCGTAAGCTTTCATAAATAAACATTAACATTTAAGTCAATGTATAACTAAAACAAAAGCCTTTTAAACATGAACTTCAACATAATATGGAAAAAGTAAAATGAGATAATGCCATTCACTTCTTCACATGGATATTCTACTGGTCGAATAATCACATGCAATATCAATAACCACTTTCATAATGAGGGAATGTATAATTCCAGACATTCTGAAACATTTTTTCAAGGCCTCGGCCAAGACGTCTAAAATGATTAAGGCCTCGGCCAAAACCATAAATCAAATTTGGAAAGGGCCTCGGCCAATTCCACGTCTAGTTGTCACATGAGACCTACCGATGCATCGAGGAGCTATAGCGGGCTCCACCCGTCACTTATTAAGTCCAATACATTCCTCATATGAACAGGTTTAAACATCTCATAAACCATAACATAATCGTATCACATAAAACATGCATAAAGGAAACATAAAATTTCCACATTTCAATCACAAGATATCAATACAACACATTGATATAATAAAAACGCTTTCAAAACCATTTTCAATACCAAAATAAAAGAAAAGTATAACATGGTATTTATTTTTCATTAAAAAATAGGGTATGGCTTGTAGAGGAAGCCGAAACTCAAATAGTGGTCACGGCGGCGGAGAAGTCGTTGTCGCCGCATACGTACGACAAAAACATTCCCTTTTGTCGTTTAGTAAACGCTTCGTATAAAAAAGATTCCTTTTGAATAAACGTAAAAGTCAAAGGGGTTTATACACCGTATAAAAGAAAGTTGTGTATAAAACCAAATATGCCTCAACGAAAGGGGATTGAGACGAAGTCCTTAAAAATATCATTTTTTTTAAATAAAGTACATATATAATGTGTATTCACTATAAGTACACATAAATAATGTAAAAATACAAGATAGGACATAAAAATATCATGGCATAATTTGAAAGTAGGAGATTAACCCAAAGAATAGAAATTGGGTTAAGAAGTTCCCTTACCTCGTGTCTGACTTGACTCAACCGTTCTTTAACCTCCTAAATAATAAACTAGAGTTAATATATACCTTATTAAGAACCACTTTCAATTTAATTATCCGTATTATATCACTTATTACAATGATATGAACATTCTGTAATTTTTTAAGTTAATAACGGTCGTTTTGTCGATCTTTGGTACTTGAGTCAACAATAAACTTATTATAATTACAAGTTGTTTATGTGGTAGAATATCCATTATCTCCATAATTATATTCATTATTTAGATGTCATATATATCTTATATATCCAGTATATACATTCATTTATAATATTACGTAACATTTAGAGGTAAGAAATGAAATGCACCGTTCATTGAGACGGTAAGCCGTACGTACGCATGAACGCTACTTTCATTTCAATTTCATATTTAATGGAACAAAATCATAATTATATAAATGTATAATATAATTCCAGTATAATATATTGTATAATACCATTTACTCCATCCTTTATACATCCCACATATGGCATTAACGATTCAAATCACTTTGTGGGGGCGGTAGTCCGCACTTCCTAAATTGAAATTATCGCGTTTTAGCCATAATGGAAATCATAAAGTATGACATAAATGAGAAATACAGAAGCATAAGTAAAACATAAACATATTATATATCATATATAAAAATATTGACATCTTAATGTCCACCTTTGAAGGTGTTATATGAGTGTTGAACAATCATCGTTTCGTGAGGCAGAAATTCGCCATCCACAGAAACTGTATGTTCTTTAACCATTAGATGTAGGTGTGTGTAAGTGTAGCTCGAATCCTTCTTATAACAACATCCTAGTATATTTAGGATACTATTTTTGTTACAAAATAAATGAATAAAAAGAGTTTAGGGGGTTGGAGAAGAAAAATAAAACAAAACAACATTAGAGAAGACATTACCTCAAAATCGGGTAACTCTTTTTGATTTGAGCCAAAGGCTTCCTTGGGAAGAGTTCTTCCCAAAGTGAGGCTTCTAGGAGTAATAGGGGGAATTTGGGAGAGTATTTGGGCAGAGGTTGTCCGAGCCAAATGGCTTGAAAGTGTAAATGAGGTGGGAGAGTTGGGGGCCTTTTATAAGTGGAGAGGAGGGGCACTCTTGGAAAGTAAAGAAAAGTCATTTTATTATAAAATGAGTTTCGGATTTTAGAGGTCCCACACTTATATAATTAGAGGATAAGATGATAAGGGTTCTAAATCTACTCATCCAATAGTTTTTTGACAAGTGTACGCTTTGGATTTTACATTATCTTTCCATTTTATTTAAATCGTTAAATAATGAGGTCATCGCTGCATCATCATGATGTCATAATTAATTTAATTTATGTAATGTCTAAAAATTATAAAAAAACTACTATGATGTAGGAAATATTTTTAGATTTCTAATGAATATTTATAATCAAAATTTGGACTTGTGTAACCCCACTTAAAAACTGTTTTAGTAAAACAACTCATGTTTGTGTCAATTTAATTTTAACATTAAATATATATATATATTAATGTCATTTTCCAACCAAAGTGGCTCCATGGGGTCCCCAAGTGGACCCATGGGTTTTCTTGGTCGGCCATGACTCATCCAATAGTATTAGGACAAGTTTCATGCTCATCTCATATTATTAAAACATTATTTTTACCTTAAACTACACTAATTACCTCTAATCGCGATTAAGAACTTAAAAGTTACTATTCACCAAAAAATTATTTTGATCTCATTGAACCACATTTTACTTCTTAATGAAAACCATGTATGTCGGATTTTTGAAAATCAAATCACAGAAGTGGTAATATTTCATTTAAATGAAAAATCAGTTATTTAACTACCACTTAGTGGTTTCACTATTCATCAAAAATTAATGTTTTTCAGAACAATGCCAAAATTTCACCCTAAGCTATAATTGATATTCTGAATTCAAAAATGATGTCTATCTTACAAAATTCCAAACATATAAGTTTCATTAATTAATTTTATAATTAATTCCCACTGTCACAACAAATAGCGTGTTTTAAGAAACAATTTATATCAAAAGATTGCCAATTTTTTATGTCCAATTTCAATGTTAAATTAATTCTAATGACCAACATTGGATAAAATGGTAAAAATATATTCTAATTATACTTTAAAACCACTAAATAGTATAATTTATCACTATAAATTATTTTGATTAAAAAAGTTGTTTAAAAGTATTTTTCACTATTCATAAAAAATTAGAAGTTCTCAGAAAAATACCAAAAATTCAACATAGGCTAATTTCGATATTCTGAATCCCAAAATGAAGTCCATTTTGAAATATAAAATTTCTATAATTTTAAAAAGTGGTTATTACTATTCATAACGGCTACTTTGATTAGTCGTGGTGTTTTAGAACTCGAAGTTGCGTACAATGCAAGCTATTGCATTATTGAATGAGAAGTGTATCATGGAAGCTCGGGGTGTTACAATAATTCCTTTCAACGGTTTCACCTTCACATACTTATAACATATGATTTTTTGAACTGTCTGTCAATGAGCCATATGTCTATCAGTGATTCATCTGTCTGTGGGTGTTAGTGACTCATACTCAGATAATTTTAGATGTCCTACCTGTCTTACAGTTCATCAAAATTATTGAGTTTAAATACCCATAAGTACAAAAGATAATCAGTTATAATCTTTTTTGGACATAAGCACACATAAATAGGTATATAATTTAGATGATCTGATATTCAAGATAATGATCTAAAATAATTAGGATCATACATGAGGAAAGATATATGTTAATATATGACATGATTTATGATAATTAAAACCATTAGAGTTAAAGATACTGTCCAACAATATATATGAAAAAAAAAGCATTGACAATAATTTTTAATAAGAAAATATGTAATTTATGGGAGGACTACACATAAAATCATAAAGATCCATTATTGGATTATTGTAATTTCTATAGGAAACCAATTGAAATAACCCCATATAGAATGGTATTTTGAAAAACATGAAAACCTTCAATATATATTAAACATAAAGGTTTTTGGGTTGTGAAGACTAAAAATTCAGATTATAAGGGATCTAGAAAGAAAGGGAATGCTGATTTAAATGAAATATATTAAATATTAAAAGATTAAAATAACACTGAAAATATTGTTAAGTATTGTTAAAAACAACTTCTTAATTGATATAATCAACAAATGAACTTCTTGGTTAGATATATTTTGTTTTTGTCTAATTTAATATTGATTTTTTTCTTTGGAAACTAAAATCAAGGAACTGTAAACCATTCAATGTTTTGATAGTCTATTATAATAGAGAAGTATAAATAATTAGTAAATAAGGGGGTTAATTTGTAGATAATTAGAAAATATTGAATCCCTAAATGAAAGAATGTAGGGAAATAGAAACCACTAAAATAATTCATTGGGAAAATTAATAAGTCATGTTAAATGATTTAGAACATGTTCTCTTGGGGGGGAATCTACACATAAGGCCTTCCAATTTTTATTTAATTGTGTGTTTATTTATTTTAATAATTATCCATTCCTCCCACAAAGTTTATTACATTTTTTTCAAATGATTAGTGAAAAATATGGAAAATTAATTTTAAAGAAAACACACAAACATTAAATAAATGGAATAAACAAAAACAAAATTGGAGTATTATACCATCCTTTGTATCTTTATTTCCTTATAAATGGACTTATGTTTCAAAGAATTAATTTAATCTCTCTTACCATATTTATAATGACTATATAATATGAAATATCATGTTTAGGGAATAATACATCACGGTGTATAGTGATGTGTGAGTAAAAAAAATTGAATGGATTTTTTCCATAAAATTCTTTGAAAAAATCACATCAAAGAAATTGAGTCTCTTGTTTCTAGTACATATTAATTGAAGATTAATTGAATATTTTTTAGGTGAATATAGTTTTGGTATACAGGAAATTGATTTATGAAACTGACCTTGATTAAATTGGTTGTTTTATAAGTGTAACTCATTAATTAAAGTAACATATTAGTCTTATAGAGGTGATTCATTAAGGGTGAACCTGGGTAGCGAGATAATGAGTTTA
Organism: Viscum album; assembly: GCA_963277665.1. Lineage (NCBI taxonomy): Eukaryota > Viridiplantae > Streptophyta > Magnoliopsida > Santalales > Viscaceae > Viscum > Viscum album. The sequence goes on along the minus strand of OY728157.1, from coordinate 1,621,154,077 downwards.
AGTAAGAGGGATTTCAAAATTTCATTCAATGATAAAATTATTATTCAACTAATTCCTAATCATTTAACTTCCACTTACTCATGGCCAAAATTATATATAAAATGGATTATTTATTATATTTAATTGATATTAATTACTTCAGAAAATGTAATAAATCAAGTATTGGGGAATGTGATTATCATAGATGTATAGTGTTTTTTATAGTATTTACATCATAATATGCTGTGTTTATTTGTTAAATTTTAGTAATTATTTTAAAAATAAATATTTTGGAATTTTATGAATGATGAAATCATATTGGTTATATATAGTAAAAATTAATTCATTCAAGTTAACGGATCAATTATAAGATTAATTGTATGGTCACTCAGAGGTGGTGTTTCATTTGATGGAAAATGAGAATAAAACCACTCAAGACTATAATTGTTTTAACATAAAATAGGAATCATGGGAATAGGAATGTTGACTTTGGTGGTAGAATGATATCATTTAGAAGGAGTAATTTAAATAATGAATGAATTACATAACATCAAAAATAATAGTTTTTTACCAATACATGTGATAATCTGAAAAGTGGGAAATGAAATAATATTTTTCAATGTGATAGAATCCATCCCTAACAAAACAATGTAGAATTGTTTCTAAAACATAAGTATATAAGAACCATACATGTTATAGAAATTGAAAAGGGGGAATTTTTATTATTACATGATCTTATGAACAGAAGAGAGAAAAATAGAAAAATTGATGTAATGTTATTGTTTTCCATGTATGAATCGATACCAATATTATGTAGGGGTCATTACATATATTAGATTGTTTGTATATGGTGTGATTATATTAAAGGATGTGATATTATATTTATTAATTACGAAAGGTAAATAATTATCACTAAAATAATATTTTTTTTATAAATGAATTGAACCCTGCAACATTAGCATATCACTATAGGTATAATAGTAAATCTTTTAGGAGGTTTTTGTTTATACATTCATTGATAGGATAAAGAGGATTAAAATTAAAAAATAAATAACCCAAAACATCATCACTATTAATAATCCTTACTACTTCCTATATAGTATTTTTTTTAAATTAGGATCATATTTGTATAAATATATTTGGGGGATAGGGTTACATTCTTTGAGGAATATAATAGCTTACTTGAATAATTATTTTCATATTATTTATTTACATTTATATAAATAAATCACTTACTTAATCACATAATAAATTATTCATAGATATTGATGAATTATTGAATGAGTAACTTCCTCCCAAGAACCAGAATTTATATCTTGATTCATCGTAGAATAATTATAACTTTAGATTATATTATTCATATAAATTATTATTTTTTTAAATGTGTTCCATTAATATATTTTAACAAGGAACATTATAAGGATATTTGGTAATAAATAATTATCCTAATATTTTACTGATGTATCACTCATGTTATTTAGTGATTTTAATATTTATGATTCAATAAATTTGCATGAGATGTTATGCGATATATTATATCAAACCCAAACCCCTTATATTTTTTCATTTTTCACTCATGTAATTTTTTTTATTTCTTACAAATACTACACTATAAATTTTGATTGTTACTTTATGAATAAATTAATATTAAAACCATTTTTTGATAATAAAATTTGATTTGGTTATCATCTACCATTTCTATACTTATATATATAAACTAGAACATCCAGTGTAATGTATTTGTAGCAAAACTATAAACATAATGGGGTGTTTTTATAAAACACACATCATTTAAATATTATTTATTATTATTTAATTATAACCTGAATAATTTTCAATTTAAATGGGATTATTTTTGGAAAAGGTAATGGTGGTAAGATTTTTTGTAGTTTCCTAATTCTAAAAAAGGTATATTGTTTCATTAAATAAGGGTTAATTATGGTTGGTATTCAAAGTGATTTCATTAATTTTTAATACAATAATTGAATTAAATCACTCAAATATAATCAAAATCTAATTAGAAATAATGGTATATATCTTTTATTGACACAAGAACATTTGTGAAATCTTAATTCATTATTAATAACTAAAACATTGATTCTGATTTCATCAGGTTCATGGAGTGCATATGTATATCTCTAGTGGGATTAAATTTAGAAACCATTACAAAATTATGATAAAGAAATAAAAAAACTATTAGATCTAACAAAAAATACATGAGGTAATTATTTTATTTTACTATTTAATAATAAAATAAGAACATAGATCCCATTATTTGGATTTGGTTATCTATATTTGGAAGAAAATTTAAATTTATCAACCCATCATGGCCTCTTCAACCATGACCGAATCATCCATGTGGTATCAAAGATTTATTATTTAATTTTTTATTATAATTTGGTTTTTTATTTTTAAATTATATCAATATATTTATTGTCCAAATTATAATGGTATGTCTACTAGGAATATCTTGATCTTATTCACCAAAAATAATAAAACTAGGTCTGATGGTCAACCTTATGTATATATCTTTTTTTGGATTCACCAATAATAAGCATGTTAATCTTGATGGCCAAACCAATAACGAAATATTAATCTATTTTTCCATGAATAAGAGAAAAACTATAAAAAACAAAAATTAATGTTCTTATTTTCCATTAATTGAGGGATATTCATAAGGAAATGTTATACACAACTAGTTGGCCTTGATCGGGCTATCTAGATGACCCCACCCCACAACATTAAGAAATACCCCTTTTGTAACACCCCGAGATTTTATGAAAAATATTCTTTTTAATTTCATTAATGTCTTTGTTGTACGCTACAACAAAAGGAGCTTGCACGACACACAAACCTGTCTTGTCTTGCATTACACGCAATCACAGCCTTCCTCGATAGCGTGTGTTGTACGCAATACCGGCTTTTACTAAACAATGAAATATTATTATATTATTATTATGAAAGAGCCTTTATGAATAGTATTAAATAAATTTTGAATTTTATAACATTATTATTCATCTTACACATTTTTTAGAACATGGTATAAGAACAAATAAAATTTTCAGGTAAAATAAGTATTTTTCAAAAAATGCAGTTTTGTCGCCTTTTGATGGCGCACCAACTTTAAATCTAGTTTTTGACATGTTTATAAGTTAAATTTTACAAACTAAAATTATTATTTTGAATCAGGATATAAAATTTTACCTTGGATAAAGTTTTCATATTATTCTGATAACTTTCATAGTTTAATGAATAGTAAAAACACGCAATATTTTAATTTAAAAAAACTTTTTTCATCATAATACCTTATGTGGATAAATTATAATATTGAATGTTTTTAATGTATAAATAGAATATATTTTTACCATTTAATATAATGTATGTCATTAGCATTGAGTTTACCTTGAATTCCTAGGTTAAATCAATTCAATCTTTTGCAATGTTTTAAACAAAAACTCGTTTTCTTTCGACAACGGGATTAATTTTAATTTAATTTCTGAAACTTTTGAGTAATGAATTTGTAATAATGGATTCCATATTTGAAATCAGTAGGTACAAATTATGTTAACAAGCTACTTCTTATTTTTGGGCTTTATGAATAGTAACTACGGTAAATTTTATTCACCATAGTTAAAGGTAAATCAGGTAATTAAGGATAAATATAATATTATAAAATTAACCTAACACCTGAAAAAATCCAATTGGATGACTAAAAGTCGACCCATATCACCTATGTGACGGATTAGAATCATTTAATGGAATTTTTTCCATGAAAATAACTTAATTATTACTAAAACCAAAGAAAGTGACAACATGTCACTCTCTTAAATCTTATAAGTATATTAATTTTAATTTAGTGATAAACATCATGAAAATTTGAACATGAATTTTCTCCAGAAATATAATGAAATTATGTAAATCATGTAAATTTATTTATAATTTTTAGGTATTTAATAATTATCATTAATTTTGACACAATAGGGATGCAGAAATTATTTATTTACTGAAAAATCAATAATATGGTTTTTATTGAAATATTAATACATATAAAAAGGCCCCCAAATCTACACAAAACTTATTATTAGTGTATATATAAACCCTAATCATCCATTGGACGAATTGATGACCATTTGGATCCTTATTAATATGATTATGACACTTATATTATTTTATTTTAAATGATGCCGAAGTTGTCACCTTCATAATTTAATAAAAATAACAATTTAAATATTATGATTTTAAGATGATAAATTAGATTAAAAGTATTATTGTGAACGTTAATATATTTATCTTCATCATGGGATTTTATTTTTAATTTTTATGCAAGAAATAAGTATATTAAACAATTATACAAAAAATGATGTAGTAATTATTTTATTAAGAGATAAACCAAATAAATGGTTTTCAAAATAATAAAATAAATATTATATGAACTATTTAATGTGCTCCACTAATTTTATAGATACATATGACCTTTTATTAATCTCTTAATGCTTTTATTTCGAACATATCTTCGGTATATATATTTTATTTAAATTAAAATAAATGAATTGTGTCAAAATTGACACTATTGTAATTTTATAAAAATAATATATTATAAAATTGTTTAAAAATCACATAAAATATGTAAAATTATAAATTTAAATTTATATGGTATTAAATGTTATAAAGTATCCAAATATAGACAATTAACAACAAATAAGTAATTATTTGTTATAATTTAAAATTTATAATGTTATTACCACAAATAAAATTAAATTGATTAAATAAGGATAAATCAAGGTGATAATGTTTAAAATAAATTCCTAACATGTCTAAATTTGATTTTTTGATGCGATTAAAACAATATATCATCTAATATTTGGATAGGAGTCATTTTTGGAGGTTTTTAAGTGGGGTTAGATTTATTATAAATTAATATTTTTAAGAATTCCAAAGGTGCCCCTCTCCTCCCTTATAAAAGGGCACCTCCTCCCTCTCTTCCTCACACCACATTGAGCCTTCAATCTCGGCCAACCCCTGCCAAATTCTCTTCTCCACTTCCCTAGAAACATCCTAGAGGTACTGGTCTTCTTCAAAGACCAATTTAAGTGCCCTAAGAGGAGGTCTCAAAGAGGCACTTCATAGAAGAGGTAATGTCCATTACCGATTCTTTCAACTTTATTTCTTCTTCCACTTCTTCTTTTTTTAGTTATTTCATTATGAGGTAATAACATCAGTATCAATCATATACTGATATGTTATTATAAATATGAAACAACCATATTTCACCATCTATCCATCCAACGGAAAATGAAATCACCGCGCGTGCGTACGTACGAAACATCATCTCCACGCCGTGGTGTAATCTATTTTCCACCAACACCTTACTTGGATGGGTATAAGGGTGAAAGTACTAAATATACATGATTATTGTAAAGTGATATTTATTATGTAATATTATACATACACTTTAATAAAATTACACAATCTTGGGAATGATATCATCGCTCGTGCGTACGTACGGACTACCGTCTCCACGACGCGATGAGACTCACCCTCCATGTTAACCATTCATGAATGATTATAAAGTATATATAATGAATAATAATGAAATATATGACATAATAATGATACTGGATTTATATATATATATATATGTATGTATTTCATTTACTTAATTCCATTCAATTCAAAAGGGAAATGAAAACAGCGTTCATACGTACGTACGACCAACCATCTCCATGAACGGTGTATTTCATTCCTTTTATCGATCTATAATATATATGTATATGATAAATATATATTATATATAAATCATGTTTTACATTCTGGAATTATGTAAATCAGGATATAAGTAATAATATCAAGAACGACAAGTCGAAACACATACGATAAATGAAAATGATTTTACCCAAAACGCTGCTTTAACATGGAATTTACGAAAGAACAGGTAATATAAAGTTATAAGTGAAACATTTATGATATCATAACCATTAATATGATTCTGTAATAAGTCAATGACATTATTTAAATCATTGTACAGGAGGTTCGGATACGTACGAAGCATATCGGACCTATGGTAAGGGATAATTTTTCAAATCTCATTTTTATCCGAGATTTCTTATTCGTAAGTATTTACCGGGGTTATTGATATCATCCATTTCCATGTTTTATAAAAGTGCATTCATGTATGTTTAAATTACTTTTTACCCATTTTTAATTTTACCCCATGGTGTGGAAGGAATCTTTCTTTTATTTACCCTACAAGGTACTTTTTGACCTTTCCGACAAAAGTATGGGAAGAATGTTTTTTTAACGTATACGGCATGAAAGGATTTTTACGTTTTTATAAAGCCTTATTTTCATGAAGTTTACTCCAATATATTTCAGGACTAATTTCAAAAAATCCATTTTCTTTTAAAATTTCAAGACATTTTGTGAAAATAAAATGATTTTAAAGAAAAAAGGATATTTTCCTCAAGAATTCATTTAAAGTGTTTTATCAAAACCATTTACATATAAGATGACATTATTTCACATGTTTATGTTTCAAGTATCATGTATCTATGATTTACATGGTTTCACTTTTCTTATTATGAAATGATATCCATTTCTTTTATATGGATTATGTGATGATGGGATGATGTTTATGAAACCGGTTTTATTTTTTGGGTTATTATGAATGATTTATGTTTATTTTGTGGCAGAAGTAAGAATGATTTAATTATGAGATGGGTGGGACCTATATCTCCCTCCAATGCATTGGGAAAAGATTTATATCTCATGAGATAGACATGGCTAGAATGGTAGGTTAAACCAGTTCAGTATTATAAGACTGGAATGAGGAGTGAACTCAATTCAGAAAGGGACTTTGTCCACTAAGATGGTCTTGGAAGCAATGCCTTGGCTACTATGGAAATCATTACATGTGCTTAATCGATTCCACAATTACATGTTTTATTCCCATTCTATTTTATCATGATTTCTGTTCCATTATGATCTATGCCATATGTACTTCCATGTTTTATGTCGTTGCTCAAGATTTTGATGTTTAAACATTATGTTCATGTTTTTTAGTTAAAATGTATATGGTATGTTTTATTTTATCCATGCTTACCCTTACTGAGCATTTTAGCTCACCATTTTTATGTTTTATTTTCCCCCAGGATTAACAGAAAGGCATTAGGTAATAAAACATTAGGGGAATATCTTTATGGGGGATGTTGAAGATCTTTCACCACGATTAGAATAATACATTTCGAGTTTCCAAAGACACTAAACTATTACGGTCCTTATGTGTCTGTTTTCTAATGTATTATGTATTCCGGAAAAAGTAATGTAATGTCCATGTACGTCATGCTTCAGGTCTCTACAGTTGGTATCAGAGGAAAGGTTTAGTCAACCTTTGGAAACTAGGATGAAAAAAAGTTAGTGAGATCCCTAGAGTTATTTCTAAGGTATGTCTAGGGATGTCCCTAAGGATAAGTATACGTATAGAATATAGTCCTAGAACTACGGTAGAGATCTTAGAATTTAACCTAAGATGTTAGATATTGAGGGAACTCTCCCTTTACTATGTTGTTCTCCCTAGCATGATTTTTGCATCTCACACTTTTCTTTTTGGGTTTTAGAAAATGGCTGGAAACAGGAAGATTCACGATAATGGAGGATATGAAAGACAATGGAATGATATTCTTCATGAGCAACCAAATGAAATGGGATTTGGAAGTCCAAACAACATTATTATTCCTAATCAGTAATCTCATAATATGATCAATAATCTCAACTTTGGTAAGTTTCCCAACTCAGATAATAAGAGAAAGATGGAGTTTCATGATGATCATAGGGGAAAGAAAGTTCAATTTCCCCCATGTAAATCATGTGGGAAGAGGCATCAGGGAGATTTTTTTAAAGGAACTGGATGATGCTTTGGGTGTGGAAAAGAAGGACACAAAGCCAGTAAGGGAAAAGGAAAAGGTTCAGTTAACACCATGGACAAGGATAATGGTATTACTATGACATCAACAATGATTAGATGTTTTAAATGTGGAATGTACGGGCATTATGAAAACCAATTCCCTAAGGGAAAATCTCATGAAGAGAATCAGCACAGTCATATGGGTATTATTTATGTGGATGATGATGAGGGGACTACAAATGATATATGAGTTGAAAGAAGTGTTGAAGCTCAGTCAGTTGTTTTAGAAGGTAGTGGAATGATTGTATGTTTATCAAGAGTTATGTTGTATTGTTAATGATACTATGGAATAAATAATCATCTAAGTATTGTTACAATATTGTTTTTCCTAAAGAATTTGAATGTATATGTTGAATGGTACTAGTAACCATGGAAGGTTATTCAGATATTTTTGGAAAGTAGATGATATGCGCATAATGATGGAATAAGAATATAATAAGATGTTTGATTGTATTCATGAGCTCATGATCGATATAAAGACTAAGTAATATCATGGTTTGAGTATATATAATTTTGAGGATTTTGGTATATGTTAACTTTTAACTGCATTCATGTTTTCACTAAGGTTCAATGGGTATTCATTTTTTTAAAGAGAATATATGATTAAGGCCTTCGAATGTTTGGAATGTGACCAACAAGACATATCTTATGATATATGGGGATCAATGATGGTATTAACATGATTGTTATATGAAATCTCTGGTAATCGTTTTCACTATAATATGAGAGTGGACTGCAGTATTATGGATAAGACTAAAGATTGTAATGGATTATGTTGAAAATAAGTGAGTATTGTTTAAGGATAGAAGTTTTTTTAGATATTATTTATGAGATGTTATAGTAATGTAGATTTTGAAAATGGACAACCTGCAGGATGAGCGACAACCCATCGTGTCGGAAAAGGCTGTGGAAATTGAACCCACAACCGAAGTGCGACTGGCCTTTATCGCCTACCACTGGCCTACAGGAAGTCCCTGTTTAGTAGAAACAAGTTTTATTATATTAAGCAGTATGATATATGAAGTATAAGTCCATTTTAGAAACCATATATGATTAATCTCACTATATATGGACTTATGTATTTTTGATATCTTTTATAACCTTTTGTTTGAGACAGATGGAATGACCCATCATTCTATCACATGATCTGCTAACACTTCACGAATGACAAATTCAACTTCATTTCTTTAAGAGATGAAGTGGAAATTATCCAAATAATGAACAGCGGTGAGACTGTACCAAAATCATGAATGTATTTCTTCTCATTCCAATTTCATCAACTTTAGGGAAATGATCTTGAAAACCAAAAATGTTGTCCTACTTACCTTATATCCGATGAATCAGATGGTACCTTAGATCATCACAAATCTATGGCTTTGTGATTGATGACTTTTTCATAGCCATGTTCTCTACCACTGTCCATCTGAACATGATGGTCATATTTCTCCTCCATATCCATATTTTCACCTATGCTCTCCTATGTGGAAACCATGTGATGAGTTATTTGGGTATCCGTTATGTTTCTAACATTTTTTTAAATGAAGTTTTAGTATTCCTTTTTATGATGTGGGTTTCTATTAAATAAACTTTCGAGTAGTAAACCATTTATAACCCCAACGAATTTCGAGGGTGAAATTCATTTTAAGGGGGGTAGAATGTAACACCCCGAGATTTTATGAAAAATTTTCTTTTTAATTTAATTAATGTCTTTTGTTGTACGCTACACCAAAAGGATCTTTCACGACACGCAACCCTGACATGGCTTGCATTACACACAATCGCAACCTTCCTCGATAGCATGTGTTGTACGCAATACCGGGTTTTACTAAACAACGAAATATTATTATAATATTATTATGAACTAGCCGTTATGAATAGTATTAACTAAATTTTTAATTTTATAACATTATTATTCATCTTACACATTTTATAGAACATGGCATAAGAACGAAATAAATTTTTCGTGTAAAATAAGTATTTTAAAAAAAATGCAGTTTTTTCGCCTTTTGATGGCGCACCAACTTGAAATCTAGTTTTTGACATGATTATAAGTTAAATTTTAAAAAATAAAATTATTATTTGGAATCATGATATAAAATTTTACCTTGGATAAAGTTTTCATATTATTCTGATAACTTTCATATTTTAATGAATAGTAAAAACACGCAATATTTTAATTAAAAACATCTTTTTTCATCGTAATAACTTGTGTCGTTAAATTATAATATTTAATGGTTTTAAAGAATAAATAGAATATATTTTTACCATTTAATAGAATTTATGTCATTAGCATTGATTTTACCTTGAATTCGTAGGTTAAATCAATTCAATCTTTTGCAATGTTTTAAACAAAAACCCATTTTCTTTCGACAACGGGATTAATTTTAATTTAATTTCGGAAACTTTTGAATATTGAATTTGGAAAAATGGATTCCATATTTGTAATCAGTAGGTCAAAATTCTGTTAATAAGATATTTTTTATTTTTGGGCTTTATGAATAATAACTACGGTAAATTTTATTTACCATAGTTAAAGGTAAATCGGGTAATTAAGGGTAAATATAAGATTATAAAATTAACCTAACATATGCCAAAATCCAATTGGATGACTAAAAGTATACCCATATCACCTAGGGGTTGTATTATAATCATTTAATGGACTTTTTTCCATGAAAATAACTTAATTATTATTAAAACCAAAGGAAGTGACAACATGTCACTCTCTTAAATCTTATAAGTATATTAATATTAATTCTGTGATAAACATCATGAAACTTAGAACATGAATAGTCTACAAAACTCTAATGAAATTATCTACATCATATAAATTTATTTATAATTTTTATGTATTAAATAATTATCATTAATTTTTACACAATAGGGATGCAATAAAGTATTTATTTAGTGAAAAATCAATAATATAGTTTTTATTGAAATATTAATACATATCAAAAGGCCCCAAAATCTGAAAATAACTTATTATTAGTGTATATATAAACCCTAATCATCCATTGGCCAAATTTGTGACCATTTGGATCCTTATTAAGATGATTATGACACTTATATTATTTTATTTTAAATAATGCCAAAGTTGTCACCTTCATAATTTAATAAATATAACAATTTAAATATTATGATTTTAAGATGATAAATTCGATTAAAATTATTATTTTGAAAGGTAATAGATTTATATTCATAATAGTATTTTATTTTTAATTTTTTATGCAACAAATAACTATATTAAATAATTATACAAAAAATGACGTAGTAATTATTTTATTAAGAGATAAACCAAATAAATGGTTTTAAAAATAATAAAATAAATATTATATGAACTATTTAATGTTCTCCACTAGTTTAATATATACATATGACCTTTTATGAATCTATTAAAGCTTTTTGTTCGAACATATCTTCTGTATATATATTTTATTTAAATTCAAATAAATGAATAGTGCCAAAATTGACACTATTGTTATTTTATAAAAATAATATATTATAAAATTGTTTAAAAATCACAAAAATATTTACAAATTATAAATTTAAATTTATATGGTATAAAACTTTATAAATTATCCAATTATGGAAAATTCACAATAAATAAGTAATTATTTGTTATAATTTAAAATTTAGAATGTTATTACCAAAAATAAAATTAAAATGATTAAATAAAGATAAATCAAGTTGATAATGTTTAAAATAAATTCCTAACATGTCCAAATTAGACTTTTTAATGAGATTACAACCCTATATCAGCTAATATTTGGATATGAGTCATTTTTGGAGGTTTTTAAGTGGGGTTAGATTTATAATAAATTAATATTTTTAAGAATTCCAAAGGTGCCCCTCTCCTCCCTTATAAAAGGGCGCCTCCTCCCTCTCTTCCTCACACCACATTGAGCCTTCAAGCTCGGCCAAACCCTGACAAAGTCTCTTCTCCACCTCCCTAGAAACATCCTAGAGGTCCGGGTCTTCTTCAAAGACCAATTTTAGTACCCTAAGAGGAGGTCTCAAAGAGGCGCTTCAAAGAAGAGGTAATGTCCATTACCGATTCTTTCAACTTTATTTCTTCTTCCACTTATTCTTTTTTAGTTGTTTCATTATTAGGTAATAACATAAGTATCAATAATATACTGATATGTTATTATAAGTATGAAACAACCATATTTCACCATCTATCAATCCAACGGAAAATGAAATCACCGCGCGTGCGTACGTACGGAATACCGTCTCCACGCCGTGGTGTAATCTATTTTCCACCACCACCTTACTTGGATGGGTATAAGGGTGAAAGTAATGAATATATATGATTATTTTAAATTTATATTGATTCTGTAATATTATACAAACACTTTAATACAATTACACAATCATGGGAATGATATCATCGCTCGTGCGTACGTACGGACTACCGTCTCCACGACGCGATGGGATTCACCCTCCATGTTAACCATTCATGAATGATTATAAAGTATATATAATGAATAATAATGAAATATATGACATAATAATGATACTGTATTTATTTATATATATATATATATATATATATGTCATTTACTTAATTCCATTCAATTCACAAGGGAAACGAAAACAGCGTTCATGCGTACGTACGACCAACCGTCTCCATGAACGGTGTATTTCATTCCTTTTATCGGTCTATAATATATATGTATATGATAAATATATATTATATATAAATCATGTTTTACATTCTAGAATTATATAAATCAGGATATAGGTAATAATATCAAGAACGACAAGTCGAAACACATACGATAAATGAAATGATTTTACCCAAAACGCTGCTTTAACAAGGAATTTACGAATGAACGGGTAATATAAAGTCATAAGTGAAACATATATGATATAATAACAATTAATATGATTCTTTAATAAGTCAATGAAACTATTTAAATCATTATACATGAGGTTCGGATACGTACGATGCATATCGGACCTAAGGTAAGGGATAATTTTGCAATTCTCATTTTTATCCGAGATTGCTTATTCATAAGTATTTACTGGGGTTATTTATATCAACCATGTCCATGTTTTATAAAAGTGTATTCATGTATGTTTAAATCTCTTTTTACCTATTTTGACTTTTACCCCATTGTATGGAAGGAATCTTTCTTTTATTTACCCTAAAAGGTAGTTTTTGACCTTTCCGACAAAAGTATGAGAAGAATGTTTTTTTAACGTATACGGCATCAAAGGATTTTTATGGTTTTATAAAGCCTTATTTTCATGAAGCTTCCTCCAAAATATTTCATGACTATTTTCAATAAAACCCTTTTCTTTTAAAATTTCATGACATTTTTTGAAAATAAAATGATTTTGAAGAAAAAAGGATATTTTCCTCATGAATTCTTTTCAAGTGTTTTATCAAAACCATTTTCATCTAAGATGACATTATTTCATGTTTGTATGTTTCAAGTATCATGTATCTATGATTTACATGGTTTCACTTTTCTTATTATTAAATGATATCCATTTCTTTTATACGGATTATGTGATGATGGGATGATGTTTATCAAACTCGTTTTATTTTTTGGGTTATTGAGAATGATGTAAGTTTATTTTGCGGCAAAAGTAAGAATGATTTCATTATGAGATGGGTGGGACCTATATCTCCCTCCAATTCATTGGGTAAAGAATTATATCTCATGAGATAGACATGGCTGGAATGGCAGGTTAAACCAGTTCAGTATTATAGGACTAGAATGAGGAGTGAACTCGATTCAGAAAGGGACTTTGTCCACTAAGGTGGTCTTGGCAGAAATACCTTGGCTACTATGGAAATAATTACATGTTCATAATGGATGCCACAATTACATGTTTTATTCCCATGCTATTTTATCATTATTTCTGTTCCATTATGATCTATGCCTTATGTACTTCCATGTTTTATGTCGTTGATCAAGATTTTGATGTTTAAACATTATGTTCATGTTTTATGTTCAAATGTATATGGTATTTTTTATTTTATCCATGCTTACCCTTACTGAGCATTTGAGATCACCCTTTTTATGTTTTATTTTTCCCCAAGATTGAATGAAAGGCTTTAGTTAAGAAAACAAAAGGGGAAGATCTTTATGGAAGATGTTGAAGATCTTTCACCACGATTAGAATATTACGTTCTGAGTTTCCAAAGACACTAAACTATTATGGTCCTTGTGTGTATGTTTTTTATGTATTAAGTATTCCGAAAAAGTAATATAATGTCCATGTACGTTAAGCTTCGGGTCTCTACACCTTTCAAAAAACCATTGAGATTGAAATTTTGTCACCAGATTGCTTCACCCACCATCAAACCATGACCCTCTATAGTGACCAGGTAGGCCCAAGTCTAGGTCAATTCCCTGGCCAATGTATACTAATGGGTAGGGACACATCATTCCATCTTATTTTAATTTTATAATTTTTATTTAATTTTATATATATAATATTTATATATATATTGGATATAATTACTAGAAGTTTTTAAAAATATTTAAAAATACAGTTATTTTGGAATTATTAAAATTTCATATGAAGAAACCAAATAATATAAGTTTAAATAAAAATTTATTTATTTATATTTTAATTACTAAATGAGATAAAAAAATATATATCATTAGTATTTATTTAAAATGTCACAATGATATCATTTCATGTTGAATTATCATGAGCTTCAGATTGATCTGTGTATTTCTTGTTATTTATTTATTAAATGAATTTTAATTATTACCTGGTTTATTGATATGATCACTAAATTTAATAATGATGATATTTAAATTATATCTCTCTAATATTTTATATAAATCCATGTGTCTATGTTGTTATATTATGTGACACCTTACCCATAATCACCCTCACTTTTATTTGAGTATCATTTTAATAGACGTAGAACCCATAAGGATTCATTCAATTGATGACCTGAAGAAGAACCAAAAAGGTGTTATGGTAGAATGGAGGATAGTAAAACTCATATCTAGAAATAATCATAGAGTATACTCCCTTATGGTCTAGATTATTTTATCAATGATTTATATACCAACAAGTGGGTTAAAATGTCCTGGTCATTTCTTGTTTTCATTTTACCTAAAAAAATTTAATTATATATTTATAATATTTCATAGATTATTTTCATTAAAAAAATGCCTTGATAATAATGGGAGACTAAAATATAATAGTAAATAATCATGCTTAGATAAATTTTATTTCTTATTCCAGAACAAAAAAAAGATTTAATTTAAAATTTTATCTATAATATTGTCTTTTAATTACTTAAATTAAAATACAACTATAGATCAATGTACTCTTATATCCACAATAATTGATAAATCCATAAATCAAGGAGTTACAATTTAATATATGGGTTAAATTTACCAAATTCAAATAATGAGTAAAGATATAGTATGTATGGCATAAAATTGAGTAATTAATTGAGTAAATACAATTATAGTATTTTAGGATCATAGATTCTACTAAAAAAATCAAAGAGCTATAATATAATTCATTTATAAGGAGAAAATATTTCCTAAATAAATTTTAATCATTTCATAGACATGGTAGGTACAATAATAATATAAATATATATCACTTCCCACTAAAATATCTAAATTGATATAAATTCCAAATCCAATATTGAGGACTATTATGATTTGTTAAAAATTGTATGAGACATAATTATTAAATAATTAAGATAAAATATGAATCTCATTAAATTATTTGGATTCAAAAAATTGGAAGTAATGTCGTAATTTAATTATCCCTATGATTAATTATAGAAAAATAAATTTTTCTCACTAGTAAAAAATTATTTGAATGGTACTGAAACATACACATAGTAAATTAAAAAAAAAATTAAATTTAATTCATTAGGGTATCCAATAATGATCCTCCTATGGAAGATATTATGAATTAGAAGAAGCATGTATGAGTCAAATTATTGATTTATATGAGGATTATCGTATCATGTATTGATTAATTTCCACTTATCTACAAACACGGTATGTATAAATGAGCAACGAAAGAGAAAAATGAGATATTAAATATAGAATTAATATATATGTTGAAAGATGGAATTAATACTATCCCTTATATACATGAGATAATCGGGTGCATAAAACAACTGGAATTGTTATGATTCAACACAAATAAGGATTAATCTATATATCTCATTATTTCATCCTTACCACCTAATTTATCCAGTTTTACACATATTTATAAAATGAATAATATAGAAAATAATATTCAATGTCATTTTGATATGGTTTCCTAAAGTGATAACGATGTGAAGAAATATATATTTTTGGGATAAAAAGTTTTTATAAATATAATTATATACTTTAATTGTTTTATTTTGTTTATTTTTTTATTTACATTTTTCACGAGTATTATTTTATAGAAAAAATTTCATTAATTTTATTAAGCATTTTTTATAGGAGGTTAAATATTTTTTGGGTTTTTTCTATTTAATCTTACATGAGGTTCCTTTTTTCTAATGTGTAGTCATTTTTCGTAGGTTAATCTGAAGTGGTGGAAATGAAATCTAATTTGTCACTAGTGCTGGAGAACATAATCTTATATGATGTGCATGGGGATCCATTAAAATATAGCCTCAAAATGGAAATTTATTTAGATATAGGTGTGGTTTTCTTCTTTAATACACTTTTTTTGGTTAATTAAATCTTACATATCATAGGTTTTAATCTTATATAGTGCTAACTATCATTACTTTTTAAAAAATATTTGATTTGTTTATGTTCCCCCAACATCACAACTATCCCTACCTTTTTATTTTTTTAAGGAATAATGATTTCCTTGGTTTTAGGTGTTCGTGTCATATTACCTTTCTCAAATAGAATTTGTATTCCTATCAAGAGAAATGAAAGGGTAAATTGAGGGAGATATAGATAGAAGATATTTTTTAATCACAACCAATAATGCCACTTGTGCCTAATTCCAAGATCCAGTTCTGATGGAGTGTTCAGTTCTTATTTTCTCTATCCATAAAGATGATAGTAATTTACAATGATTAAACCCTAGTAAAACGAATTTACTTTTGGGATATTTTCTTCATATTTTTTTATGGGACTATATTTTTATCATGATCTTTATTCTTTTTTTTACATATTTTAATATTATTTTTTTCAATGATAGCTCTATGAACTAGTGATTTAATCCAGTACGAGATTGGATGTTACTCTCCTTGGACACAGTTTGATTACACGTTCCATTATTGATAAATAAATTTGAGTTTTTATATAACCTTTGTATCTATATTTATTATTATTTCATCTCAATTTGATTTATTTATTTATTTTTGATTAATGATCATGAACTAAAACATTAAAGCCCAAAATTTAGTGGACAAGTCATAGTCTAAAAAACTCTATCCCCATTACATATCTTCAATTATTTTGGTAAAAAAAAGTAAGAAAATAGGAAGTGTTCAATGGGAGGATAAAATCTAAAGGGACCTACACAACATCCACATAAAAATATATTTATTAAAAATGATAAAAATTAAAATTTGGTTTTTAACTTTACATTTTACAAGGAACACCATTGGAAATAAAATAGAAATCATGTACAAAAAACTAATGGGAAAATTATAATTTAGTTATATATTTAAATGCATGTATTATTTATATTATTATTTTGAGTATTAGATATAGCTTATGTTTAATTAATTTTATTCAAATATAGGAACTATAAGAATTCTAGAATATTTTTAGAGATCAATTAGATATTTAGGCTTCAAATGGAGTAAGAAATGTTTCATCGGCTAGAGGATATTGTCATATAATATTTATCAGTGGATTTATTATTATATTTACATACTGTTATTATGTGTTTAATAGTAAAATATTATTAGTCCATGTTTACAAACTCACGGTGTTAGATTTTAAAAAATAAAATATAAATAATTTTTATTATATATCTAAAATAAAATCACATATTGACAATCAATGATGAATATCCAATATGATAACTTATATCACACCCTATATTGGATTTTTCAAGTTGTTTATATAAATTATAATACATTAATTGACATATATCATGAAGGGTGCTTAGATTCTTTTGAGTTAAAAAGAGTGGATATATTTCATGGTAATTTATAAGTTAAATTAACTTAGCCACATTTTTTAAAAAAAGGTAAATGGGACGAAATGTTTCAAAATTTGTTCACACAATTAAATTCTAAACATTTCAAGTATAATCAAATCATAGATTATCGTATTTTAAAAATATTAATAATATAATTAGTATATATGGATATGTGTACTTAATAATGGAAAATGAGAATCCTTTAAGATATTTAAGGAATAAAAATGTCCAGAATAAAATAATTTTTGTATGATAGAAATGAAGGATTGATTTAATCAATGTATGGAATATTTTAACTAATAAATAATGGACTATAATAATGAGTGTGATATAATATCCCAACTCAATCCATATCTTATTATATATGGTGTGATCAATTTTGAGCCCTGAAATTCTTCAACAATCCATTTATGAATACTCATTGAAAATAGAGGCACACACATGTAATAATGTTCCAAACTAGATGGAGAAAACATATATCATATAATTCATAGTATGGAAACAATAATAGTCTATCATATATTCTTTTATAGGGATAAATAGTGTTTTTTGAATTTACTAGTAGTGATAAACATTCATTGTTGGGCAAAAAGTTCATTTTCTTATGTTATTTTGAAGTAATAAATTATTATTACATAAATGTTACATTATATAGAAAAATTATAGTTGATAGGTAGACTATATTTATACAATGTTAATCTATATATAAAGTAGATAATGGATGAAATATTGAGATATAAATATTCAAGGATCTATATATTAAAGTTTCAGAAGAGTTAGCATAGTAACATGCTTCACAAGACCCCCTTGATAGAAAAATTTTCAAACGAAAAAATCTATGTAGGTTAACTAAGGATATTATATAACCAAAGAGGTATGGTTTTCTTGTTATCAAGAATGTTGATATGTTATTATTTGATAATAATGAACTCTTTTCCTAAATTTTATTAGAAAATGGAATAGATTCTAGACTTGAAAGGTGAAGTTAGTACCTATAGAGCAAGTATTGGTGATAAATTTTTCAAATGAGTCAATGAATATAAAATGATGATTCCATTAACAAATTAAATATAAAATTCTAGAGTGAAATAAATTTTCAATAATTTTTTATAGATATATTTTAGAACCACATTCTTGAAATTCAACTTCTATAAAATCTCTATTTGAATTAGCTATAGGATTTTATGACATCAAATAAATCGTGTTAGTAATGCATTTATTCTCACCAAATGAACATTGGAAATATGAATTGGGGAAATACCCAAATCAAGAGATCTATTTTATTAAAAAAATAATTTAGAATATGGTTATTCCTTCATACCCAAATCCCAGGAAAAGTTAAGGGTCATGTGATTGGGTTACACAATCACATAACCCTCAAGGGGACACATGTTCATGTTATTGCGACCTATTAACATGATGCCTAAAAATAATGAAACATGTGATTTCCCGGATGTGGTCTTCATGTGACCTCTGACAATCACATGGAAACTAGAACACATTATTGATTAACTCTAAATGAATCATAAGACGAAAGATATATATGATGAGATCATAATGCACTCACAATTCTTTATATGATTCCAACCAGAGTCATGGGATGACCCCCTGAAAAAATAGATCATGATATTAAATTTAGGGAGAAGATATCCATAAAGGTTCAAATAATGATCATTTTTTTAATGCAATGAACTAGTAAATTGTTTTTAGTGACTAGAAAATTTGTCACTCACAGTGCATGATCTCATTCCGATTTATGTGGACAATATTTCACCACCATAAGTCAATATTTATGGCTCACCCACTAAGAGAGTAAGTATATATATAGGGGACCCGAGCTATATAAAACCTTATGTCCAAGAAAATTAAAAAATATTTAAACATTTACAAACATATAAATGATCAACATAAAGAGATCTATGTAAAAAATAAGAAACTAGAAATTCATCCAATTAAAAGACCTTGGTGAGTGATGTCAAATGAATTTTAAAAAAAATGTATAGCCATTGACCATGTGAGAACTAATGAAATATCTAGCCACATGGTTAGCCTTTCACCATGAAATCACAATATGACATATAAGGCACATAGTCCCTTGATGATATCTTTTTTTATGACTGCATCATGCTATTTCCTAACCCAATACTGATCACGCGATCACGTGAACCTCTTTCCTTTATGAAATTATGTGACCCATTCCATAACATCAATCATGATACCCCATTTTCATATCCAAAAGAACCCATCAAATATTATAATATAATATTTTCAAATTCGAACATAATTACATACCCCTTAATATTATTTCCAATACTCCCTAACTCATGTGAAATATCATTCTGATTTAAACCTTGATTCCTTACCCACTAGATGGAAAATAATAATGCGAACTTTGAGAAATTTTATCCGTATTATAGATAAGATTCCTAGGATACCATGTATTGTCGATATCTTCATATCCAATACACGTTCATTAGAACATATATGATTTCATATCCTCTATAAATACCATGAAATTTTCATGAAAATATTATCAAATTCCCCCATATAGCCTTCACATTAAAAAAATTCTTCTGAAATATCATGTATTTTCTCATGGATCCATATCCTCCATTGGAATCATAATCATGTTTCCAATAGGTAGCCCTCAGTATTTAGTCCTCATTCAAATCCAATTATACACCCATAAGCAATGTGTGAGATCTTTTATGGTCTCGTGTTTCTCACAATAAGAAAAACTCACATGGAATTAGATTTTTGAAATGATCATATTGTTTGCATAAAAAAAATACATCCATTATGTGTATCCTCATTAGTTTTAAGTCTCAAACAATTCTTACATTTCATATAATGTACATAATACTAATAAGTAATCTCAGGGAAAACATATTTTCAAAATCCATGCTCTCTTGTCATCCCTATTATTAAACATATTCCCTTAACATTCTAACTACATAGAATTTGGTTACTTTTTTAATAAGCTATATATCATTCTTTTATAAAGAAATTTTCCATATATTTTTTATAAAATTTACCACATATACATCCTATTATCACAACATTGAATAGAATTACAATGACTTTATTTGATGATTTCAAACTGAATGACACAATAATTCCATACAACCTTATTCTACATCAAATCAACTATGTGGGATATTATTCCTCTCATGAAAATACATAGGGATACCCTTAATGGGATCAATCTCCGAACCAGAATTACACATCACCTTCCTAGATGGTGATAAAAACTTATTCACATGGATATATAGATTTGGAACATAGTAATTCACATGCCAACATCACTAATAAATAATAGTTAACAAGATAGAGAACCTTTGATACATACATATATCTATACTAATAGATGAATATATAGAGGGAGAGATTTTAAAGAGTTCAGAATTGATTATTAATGTATGGGTAATCTGTCCCACATTTGGGTCTTGTAAAGATACAAAAACATGGATTAAATGTATAATAGAGTCCCATAATAGGAAATATCCCCCTCCCATATGGTTTGATGAGTCTAAAATCTCATCCTCTCAACTAATGTGAGTTCCTAAGTGTCATTTTTAAGATATCTCAATGACTTTCTTCCTTTGGAATGTAGGCTCGCAGCACGATATGGATGTGGGAACTGTATGGTGTTTTAGTTCCAGGAATAAACCCTATTAGAAACCATCTACGATTGGATTATTAGAATATTTTGAGGATTCTGTAGTCATTTGTATCATGTCTTGAATGCCAATGGTCCATCTACCACATCATAGTTCAAAGGAAAAATAGTGAACTCGATGTGAATCTTTCATCAATAATGAATTGATAACATAGTCCTCTATATAAAACTAAATAAGATTACATAATATTTGTTATTCTATACTCATATTTATTATTTATTCATTTTTTTATTGTAACTTAGGATACATTTTTTAATTTCTCCCCATAGACAAGGTAATTTTATTATCCTCAAGTAAGAATTATGCAATTATGACTTCTATGAGTGTCATTTAATTAATGAACTAAACCACGACAAAACCTACACAAAATCATTAGTAACAGATGATTAACATAATGTTTAAGGATCCCACCAACACAATTTCATCCTAACTTTAGAGGATATGTATAAGGGCATCTAGGAACTGAAGCGTTTTATTTCACCAAACTTCAGGAATACTACAATAATGTTTGTATCGAACCAAATATGGTCGCCACCAATACTGGCACCCAACCCAACCCGTGAAAAGACCTGAAAGGCATTTCATATCCCCACGGGCTGGAAAAAGTGCCTGGGTATCATTAATTTAGGTTTGGGAATGATTTACCCAATTATGAAAGCATAAAACATTAAAAACAATCCATAATATAAATCTAAAAATTTTGAGCCAAACAAGTCTCAAGAAAAACCTAGAACAAGATATATTGGGTTATAGACAATAAAATTGGTCCAAAAAATAAATAAAGATAGTAGAAATATATCCCCAAAGACTCCAAAAGACAAGGGGTAATCGACCACAATCCGTCTCCACAACTCCTCCCCAAGGATGGGGACTAACACCCTAAACCGCAATCACCCTTAGATTTCCATTTACCTGAGTCAAGAAAAATAAAGTCTAATTACACCCAAGGGGTATAAGTAGGGTGTGAGACTAATCCCAATAGGATAACACCCATTGATTCCAAATATAATGTAATAAAATGTGGAAAAGCAAGAAGTTTTAATACGCAAAGAAAATCTGTGATAAAATTGAAGAAATGCACCTTTCTATTGGAAACAGTTTTCAAGCGATAATTTTTAGAATGTTCACACATTTAAATATAAATGTTAGATACTGTGATTTACTTCCAAAAACACCCCAATAAAAGGTAAAATACCACAAACACATTGAGAAACAAAATCATGAATACCCCTAGCCACTAGATAGTCTTGGGCCCCATGTGCCTCATACCTCAGTTTAAAGTAACTATAGTAAATCCGTTCTCATGAACGAGATACTAGTAGAGAATGTAACCATAAAATAGAGGCACCCGATCATCATCCAAATAGTTTATTTAGAGTTTTTGTTATCAAATTCTTAGTGAAACAGGGAAAAAACCCATCCGGTCCACCAGCCATAGTAGTACACATCCGCCCCACCTAGGTACTCGGGATTCCCCCTTTGTGCTCAAAAAATTTCAGCATGTAACACATATCCATTTTCATTTAAAACACCACTGTTGGTTACATTCACCCAATATAGTATCTACACACATTTTATACCATTTAAAACACACAACAAAACAGTTGGAGTTTCAATAAAACAACTTCTCCAAATCTTTCCTTGTTTTCCACCCAAAACTCTTTGAAAACCCCACTTGAACACCATGTTCATACTCAAATTAACCAAAATAGAATTCACAGAACCTTAAACATTTCTCTAAACTCATTACATGAGTTATAAAACAACCCCCAAAAAGCATCACATAGAGCATCCATGTAAAGAACCTAATTTAACACTCAATGGGTACTCAAAAACCATTTTCATAATTAACGTCACCCAAAAACAATTTTGCAGAAACAACCAAAGAATAATAAAATTTAAAACATTGTGATCATACCTAATATAGTTCAATAAAATAAAATAAATAATTATAGGGAATCCCTTAAGGAACCAACAAAAGATTTATATGAAAAAACCCCAATTTTAACATAAAATTGGCATTAAAAATTCATTTTCTTTATAATTCACATTAAAACCAATTTCAGAAGAAAAATTCAAATTAAATATACAAGAAAATACCATAAAAATAGTGGATATATCACAAAGATTTAATACCAAAATGAATCACCTACCAAATTAATGAAAACCCTTGAATCACCATGCGAAAACCATGTCCCACCTCAACCGCACCAAGAGGGACTTAGAAAAAACTTAAAACCACAATAATTTACCATGAAACCCCAAGGTTAATCCCTAGGTTCGAAACCCTACCCCTGGTCACTTTTTACTTCATGTAAAAGTGAATAAACCCTAATCAAATACAATGAAACCCTATGTAATTTGAAAGAGGAATGAAATGGACTACCTTACTTGAGGGATCTTAAAGAAATCTCCCCAAAACACCAGTATCTGAAATTTAAAACGGCCACAATTCTGGGGTTGTTTGAAGAATAATTAGGAGGTCATTTAAGAACTGGAATGGAGACAAAAGATTAAAAATTGAGAGTGTTATGATTGAAATAACATACCTCCTCAAATCTGGCATATTTTAGAAACCCTAAGATGTTCTGCACTCAATCTCGATGGATATGAGATCCAAAGAGGGGGGAAAGAGCCTGGGCGCTGGTCCCGTTTCAATGGGCTTAAGTGAGGCTTGGAATCACCGAAAATCCTTAAAATGGAATATGTTATTAAGGAAACAGAATTTACTTTTAAAACTGGAAATGGGCTTCCAGGCAGGCCCAATCCCCTAAATAAAAACCCGAATACACCTTGTTTATGGATTTATAAATGATCCAAACTGACATGGGGGTCTTAATAGGTCAAGGGAGGCCATGTAGTAATTTTAATGGAAGAAAAATGTTGAAAAACGAACGAGTCATAAAAGAGGAAACCTTTATTTTTAAAACTGGAATTAGGCTCATGGTTTGGACCAATTCCTGAAAAATAACCCATTCTTCCATAAATGCTCGGGAAACCCCAAAAACAAATAATGAATGGAAAATAAATGATAAATACCTTTAAAATATTTTATTTATGTGAAAATTCTCCCCACCATGAAAACTTTCCATCCTAGAACGTCAACCTTAAGCTTGATCGAAAAACAGGAACAGATACTCTTCCTCAACCCATGACTTCCACTCTCGTGTCTCATGTGTATCATTACCATGCTACCAACGAACCTGGACCAAAGGAATAGACTTCCCCCAGAGAACCTTCTATTGGAAGTCCACTATTTTCAATGGACACTCCAAAACTTACAAGTCAAGATCTATCTCAAGTTCTTCCCAACTCAGAACATGGGGTGGATCCAGATTGTATTTTTTCAACTGGGAGACATGGAAGACGTCATGGATGGATGTCAACTGAGAAGGTAAGGCCAACCTATATTCTACCTTTCCAATATTCTCAGTGATCTCAAAAGGGCCAACATATTGCGGCATCGTCTTCCCTTGCTTCCCCAATCGACGATGGCCCAGACGAGGATCCACTTTCAAGAATACCTTGTCACCCACAGAAAACACTATCTCTTGACACCTCTAGTTAGCATAAGATTTATGGCGACTCTTAGCTGTCAACAAGAATTGTCTGATTAGTTTTACCTTCTCATAAGTCTCTTGCATAAGGCTCGGCATCAACAGTGAAGTCTCACCTACCTCAGCCTAACACAGCGGGGACCGACATGGCTGAACACAGAGCACCTCAAAAAGATCCATTTGAATTGAGGATTGGTTATTTTTATTATATGAAAACTCAACCAGCACCAAATGGATATCCCAAGAACCTCCAAAGTCCAAGACACATGTATGGAGCATGTCCCCCCAAATCTTATTTTCCCACTCTATCTAACCATTTGTCTGAGCATGGTATGTCTTCCTCGTCTTAATCTGAGTCCCCAAGGCCTTCTGAAGGCCATACCAGAACTGAGAAGTGAAATGGGGTTCTCTATATGATACAAGTGCTAATGGAATTCCATAGATCCTCACCACCTCTTGAAGATATAAACGGCCCAACAAATCCAATTTAGTTTTATCTATGATCGGAATGAAGTGGGATGATTTTTTTAGACAATCAATCACCACCCAAATGGCATTCTTACCTCATGGTGTATAAGGTAAGACAATAATGAAGTCTATGGTGACCTCGTCCCACTTCCAGGCACGAATGGGTAATGGTTGGAGGAAACTGGAGAGCCTTTGATACTCTGCTTTCACCTACTGGCATGTGTAGAATCTTGACTCAATGTATGCTATGTATCATCTAAAACCAGGCCACTAGAATTACTGACGGACATCATAATACATCTTGGTGGCACCCGGATGGACATCCCACTAAGATCGGGGGCTTTCCACCATCACCACCTTCCACATATATAATGGCACTACTGAACGGCCCTTGAAGCACAATATTCCATCAGGAGACAATGACCAATTAGAGGATGTATCCCCACTATGAATAAATTGCTTCGACCACTAACAAAGATCATCACTAGGCTGTTACCACTGAATCAACTCCAATAGAGAAGGATTCAACTGGATGATCTCCAAGAATTCTCCTACACTGTGTTCCCTAGTCTCCACATCCATCAGAGAAAAGAGCCCCATCAAAGTCCCCTCATCACTAGACTTCTTCAAAGCCTACACTGTAAATCTTCTGATCAAATCATCATCCACCACGTTACCCATTCCTAGGGTATAGACAATTTCAAATTCGAACCCCTGCAAGTACTCGATCCAACGACGCTGCCTCAAGGTGTGGTCCGTTTGCGAGAAGATATATGCCCAGATTTTGTGATCAGAGTAGACCACAAAATTCCCCACAAATAGGTAGTGACGCCATGCCTTCAAATCATGCATCACCACTGCCAACTCCATGTCATGGGTTAGGTAGATATTTTCATGTGTTCAGAGTTAGTGAGATCCATACGCCACCATGTGATCATCCTGAATAAGCAACAACCAAAGACCCATACCTGAAGCATCATAATACCATATATCCCTTTCCAGCCTTAGGAACAATCAGTATGGGGGTAGTATTCAACCACCTATTCAACTCCTCTAATGATTCCTGACCTTCTGGGCCCCATACAAACTTCAGCCCTTTTCGGGTGAGGGCGATCATCGATGAAGCAAGCTGAGAGAAATCTTGAACGAATTGCTTGTAATAACCAGCCAGGCCAAGGAAACTTCTAATCTCGAACAAATTATTTGGCTGCACCCATGACATAACCACACTAATCTTCTCAGGTTTCATTAAAATCCCCTACATAGAGATCACATGCCCCATAAATCTCACTTCCCTAATCCAGAAAGTGAACTTTGACAACTTTTCATAGAGGCAGTGATCCCTCAAAGTGCCCAAGACAATCCTCAAGTGGTGTTCGTGTTCCTCCTTAGATCTAGAGTATACTATAATGGCATCCAAAAACACAACAACAAATGAATAAAGATACTAATGGAACACCCTATTCATGAGTTCCATAAATACAACTAGATCATTGGTCAATTTGAAGGGCATGACCAAATTCTCAAAGTGGTCGTACCTGCTTCAGAAGGCTATTTTTGGGATATCTGACTCCTTCACCCTAAGATGATGATAGCCCAAACACAAGACTATTTTTGAGAACCACTTTTCTCCCTTAAACTGATATAAAAAATAAATAATTCTTGTAAAATGGTATTTGTTCTTAATTATTAGCTTATTCAACTTCAGGTAGTCAAGGCACAACCAGAGGGATTCGTCAGCCTTTTTCATGAACAACACAAAAGCGGCCCAAGGAGAGACACTCCAGCAAATTAATAATTTGGATTCTATTTCATCCAACTATATCATAAATTCCCTCAGATCAGTGGGGCCATGAGATAAAATGGAAGAGATATCGGTTTTGTTCCTGGCGCCAGATCAATCGAAATCTCCACATCCCTCTTTGAGGGAAAACTTGGGAAATCATCCAGGGATACCTCCGGAAACACACTCAAAACATGAGGTAGTGATCCTCCAGGGGAAATACCATCATCCTCTAGCATGAGTGATGATAAATGGATGGTAAGACTTCCCAACTTTGGGAGTGGAGGTCCTGTGCGACCCGTCCGAGGATCCCTTTCTCCCTGATAAACCTGACGACTCCCATCAGGTGTCGTGAAACTCACTCGCCACCTGTTTCAATAAATGTGTTCTTAGAAGTGTATGAGGAAATACATTCCATTTATA
Source organism: Viscum album (assembly GCA_963277665.1). Lineage (NCBI taxonomy): Eukaryota > Viridiplantae > Streptophyta > Magnoliopsida > Santalales > Viscaceae > Viscum > Viscum album. Next base: position 1,621,126,123 of record OY728157.1, on the reverse strand, counting down.
ATTTCAAATAGTTCCATATCTAGAACCAAGAGGTCCCACTCCATCTCAACCCCTGACATGGAAAGCGCACACGAGGCACACCTGAGGCCCTACTCCTTCTCCTTTCCCAGCGGTGTCACCAACTCCATCGCGAAACACATCAACTCAGTTGGAAAATTCATCATGTCCACAAAATGGTTAGAAATAAATGAAACACAAGCACCATTATCAAAAATATCAATAGTTATAAAAGATGCGATCAAAATGGTACCTCGAACTGTTGATGGTCTCGCCTCTGATCCTGCTGGTGCCTGATCGACCGCATGGAGATGTCTGGTCTCTGCCTAAGGATGACCAATAGTTTGTGTCTGTGCCCTGAACTGGATCTGCCTAAAAGATGACCCAGCCCTACCACCATGGATGCCAAATCGAGATCCTCCATCCTCGATGGCTCTCACTGTGCTAGCACTCCTCTTGAATCCACTAACCCTGCCCCACACGAAAGTGGACATGCCACGTTGTAGAAGCGATGTAAATGACCCATTCCTCCACACTGGTAACAAGGCTTTGGGGGAAGTGGAAATTCTAGTTGTATGTGCTCTGGCTTCCCTCATTAGTGGCACATGACCGATCTCACATCATATGCCGCAGATGAAAACTGTCTGGAACAGTGGCCTGAATAGCCACCTTCTTTCTTCACATGTTCCTCCCGCTTCCTTTTCTTATCTGAGGAGCTACCACTGCCCACTATTAATACTGAAGTAGAGAAGCTAGCCCTACCATTACTATAAATCTCCCCCATGCACTCCTGATCAATGACCTCATTATAGGTCCTCAGCTTAAACAAGAATACCTGGTAATATATATCAGGTCTCAATTCTTTCTCAAACCTCTGGTCCATCGCCTTCTCATTGGAGATGAATTATGGAGCATACCAAATCAACTCAAAAAAACGGTTTGTGTACTCCATCACAGATAGATTCCCCTGAACAAGGTCCATGAACTCTCTGGACCTAGCATATGCCAACACCTTAGGGAAATACTATTCATTGAAGACGTCCTTGAAATCTCCCCTGTGCATCTTCTTATTCTTCCCAACTTGAAGCACTAACTCCCTCCAATTACGGATGGGACCGTCCAACAAAAAGGAGGAACACTTCACCCTGAGCTCCTTGGGTGTTTCTAGGAACTCAAACATACACTCAATCTTCTCGGGCCATTCTTATGCTTCATGGGGTTCTGAGCTACCACGGAAGGTAAGAGGCTTGTTTTTCAGAAACCCTTTTTCTTTATCTTTTCTAGGACCTATCTCTACTTCCCTAATAGAAATAGGATCAGGATCGGGTCTATGTCTCAATGTTTGGATATCCCGGACAATAGCCTCCATGAGCATCTGATCAATCGGTGTGGGAGAACTCTCTCCAGCTTCCTCCCATGGGCACATGGGAGCTTTCCGGGGAGGTTGTTGCTACAAAATTCAACAATAACAAAACAATAGTGAACACCACAATTATAATAATTTTATAAAATACATCAAATATAAATAAACTAACCACATTTAAGTAATAAAAGAAACAACTACTCCACATCCACATGATGTCCACGTGTGGTCTGCAACCCACACGTCTCACCAGGAAGTGAAGTCCATCTGTAAATTCCAACATCCCCTAGTGACTCATGTTTTTCCACAAGAGGTGCAAGCCAGGAACTCTACTCACAAAAAAAAACCCGATCCCCAACATTACAAGCTCATGTCTATCCCGACTCATCCCAAAATAGTAATGTAACAAAAAAACATTAACATGCCTCTGATACAATTTTGTCACAAACTGAATGTAGTCACCACCAATACTGGCACCAAACCCAGCCCATGACAAGACCTGAAGGGTGTTACCTATTCCCATGGGCTGGAATAGGTTCCCAGGTATCATTAATTAATGTTTTGGAATTATTTACCCGAGTATGAAAGCATAAAACATTAAAAACAATCCATAATATAAATATGAATTTTTCGAGCCAAACAATTCTTAAGAAAAATCCAGAACATGATATATTAGATTAAAGACAATAAAAGTATTCGAAATACAAATAAAGATAGTAGAAATAAATCCCCATAGACTCCACATGACAAGGGTGCATCGCCAACAATACATCTCCATAACTCTGCCCCAAGGATGGAGACTAACACCCTAAACCGCCATCACCCTTTGCATTCCCTTTACCTGATTCAAGAAAAATAAAGTCTACTTACACCCAAGGGGTGTATGTTGGGTATGATAATAAGCCCAATAGGATAACACCCAATGATTCTAAAGTTAATGCAATACAATGTGAAAAATAAAGCAGTTGTAATACACAAGGAAAAGCAATGATAAAATTCAAGAAATGTAACTTTCAATTGGAAACATTTTTCAAGAAAAAATCTTCAGAATGTTCACAAATATAAATATAAATGTTATTTATAATAATTTACTTCCAAAAACACCCCAATACAAGATAAAATAACACAAACACAATGAGTAACAAAATCAGGAACACCCCTAGGCACTAGATAGTCTCGGGCCCCATGTACCTCATACCTCGGTGTAAAGTAACCATAGTAAATCTGTTCTTGTCCACGATCCACTAGTAGGGAACATACACATAACCTAGTGGTCCCCAATCATCATCCACATAGTTTAGTTAGAGTTTTATTTATCGAAATTCTATGTGAAAGAGGGACAAAACCCATCAGGTCCACTAGTCGTACTAGTACACATCCGCCCCACCAAGGTACTTGGGATTTCCCTTTTGTGATCAAACAATCTCAGCATGCAACACATATCCATTTTCATGTAAAACAACAATACTGGTCATATTCACCCTATAAAGTAGCTACACACATTTTATACGATTTAAAACACACAACAAAACACTTGGAGTTTCAATAAAATAACTTCTTCAAATCTTTCTCTGTTTTGCACCCAAAACTCTTTGAGAACCCCACATGAACACCATGTGCATACTCACATTAACCAAAATAGAATTCACATAACCTTAAACATTTCTATAAACCCACTTAATGAGTTATAAAACAACTCCGAATAAGCATCACATTGAGTAGCCATGTATAGAACCTAATTCAACACCAAATGGGTACTCATAATCCATTTTCATAACGAACGTCATCCAAAACCAATTTCACAGCAACAAAAAAAGGATAAGAACATTTAAAACATTATGTTCAGACCTAATAAAGTTCAATACAATAAACTAAATAATTATAGGGCATCCCTTAAGGAACCAAAAAAAATATTTATATGAAAAACCCCCAAATTTCACATGAAATTTCCATTAATAATTCATTTGCATTATAATTGCCTCTAAAACAAATTTTTGCAGAAATATTCAAATTAAATATACTATAAAATAATATAAATACATTAGATAGATCATAAAGATTTCATACCAAAAGGAATCACCTACCAAAGTAATGAAAACCCTTAAATCACAGTTCGAAAATCAAGTCGCACCACCACCGCACCAAGAGGGGCTTAGAACAAACATAAAACCACAAGAATTGACCATGAAAACCAAAGGATAAACCCAAGGTTATAAATACTACCCCTGGTCACTTGGTACTTCATTTAAAAGAGAATAAACCCTTATCAAATATAATGAGACCCTAAGCAATTTGAAAGAGGAGTGAAATGGACTAACTTACTAGAGGGGTCTTGAAGAAATCTCCCCAAAACAGCAGTAGATGAAATTGAAAATGGAAAAAATTATAGGTTTTTCAAAGAAGAATGAGGAGGTCATTTAAGATCTATAATGGATGAAAAATAGTAAGAATTGAGAGAGTTATGATGGAAAGAACCTACCTCCTAAAATCTAGAATATTTTAGAAACCCTAATATATTCTGCACTCATAGTGATGGATATGAGATCCAAAGAGGGGGGAAAGAGGCTAGGTGCGTGACCCAGTTCAATGGTCTTAGGTGAGTCTTAGAATCTCTAAAAAATCCTCAAAATTGAATATGTTATTAAGGAAACAATATTCATTTTTAAAACTGAAAATGAGATTCCGGGTAGGCCCAATCCCTTAAATAAAAACCCTAAATACACCTTGGTTATGGATTTCTAAAGGCTCCAAATTGACATGTGGGTATTAATAGGTCAGGGGAGGCCATTTATTAATTTTAATGGATGAAAAATTCTGAAAACAAATGAGTTATAAAAGATGAAAAATTTATTTTTTAAATTAGAATTGGGCTCACGGTTTGGCCCAATTCTGGAAAACTCACCCATTCCTCCATAAAAGACTGGGGAGCCCCCAAAAAATGAATGGTAAATAAATGATAAATAACTTTAAAATATTTCATGTATGTGACAGCTTTGGTAACATGTTTTTTCATTACCAACCACGTTATGAAACTACTCATGAAGTATAACTATTCAAACCTTTCATACCATTGGAATTTGGTTTGAGGTGTAGAATATGGCCCCACCATTGTTCACGAGTCACGTAGGGGGATCATATAAATCTCCACTATGATCACACAATAACCTCAATGTGGCTTCATACTGATGAAACTTCTTGTCAAGTCACCTCCTTAGACCCTCAAATCTATATTCTAATGAGATCTCATCATGCACAATTCTGTACAGATCATTGGGAGTATCAATATATTCATGATAAATCCAATATAAATATTTTAGTAGCATCCAATGTGTAGGATAATATCATTTATCATCCAAAATAGTTCTACCAGTGCATTCTGTTTTAAAATAGGGGGTAGGAGAATATCCCCGCACCCATACATGAAGTATATCAGAATTTACCAATGTAACATAGCGGGGAGAAGATGGCATATAATCCAAATTCAATCAAATAGATATACTATAATATCCATGAAATAAAAAACATATTGGTTTATATTACCACCCACACTCTTCTAAAGTGACAATATATTAAGGAAAAAATGAAAATATTTTCTAGAATATTCATGTGATTATAAAAACACAAGCACACACTCTTATTCCAACAACCAAAAAAGTATATCTATGACAACCCATATATTTCATAAACAATAATTATTTATTTATTTATAAATATACACTCAATAAAATCCCAAAATATTAAAATTCCATGCTTATTTGGGTAATTTGATACATAACATAGTAACCTGCAATTTGGATTTAAGAACATTTTTTAAAACATATTAACATGATCATAAAATTCCATCACTCAACTAAAATGAATGAGATAAAAGGGGGATGTATATAATAAACAGGCCAGATATAAATTCAATTATAGGGATAATCAATTAATATCATAAGTTAGAGAAATAAGTGTCAGTCGTGATATATTACATGATGACATAGAAAGGTGAGAATCATAATCATGAACATCGAAGGAAGGTATAAGATGACAACATCAAGTAAATATAATGAATGTGGAAACATAATAACACATTACAAAATAATAATAAGTAAATCATAACAGAAGAGGCATATAGAATAACTTCCCATGCACTATACATGGTATCTCTTGATATAAAAACATTAAGCATTGTATTGGTTGTCTATATAATTCCAGTTTCACCCATCATATTCATATGATATACATCATTTGTGTTCCACATAGATCATACAATATAAAAAATTATTTAACAAATTATAAACCCATGATTAATGAGTATGGGTTACGTAATATTAATCCCTAAATATATGATGGATAGCTCTCTCTGGGTGAAAATAATTAAGTGGAAATGGGGATAGGTATTCACGATATAAATGTTTTATAAAAAATCATGTGATAATTTCAAAAGCATAAAGGGTTTATATAAGGGTTAAAATATGGGATTAATCATAGTTGACTAAGTTATCTCATTAAATGGGAATTATAAGGACAATAAAATTTATGTGTAAATACACATTTAAGCATGATAAATTGGAAATAAAAATACATAGTACAAAGAAAGTAATTGAAATAAAAAATAATATGAGAGGGTGAATTAACCTAAGAGGGGATTCTAAAATATTTAAATAAACTTATTAAGATATTGGGAACACTTTGAGATGTATTTATATAGGTTGTTCAAGAGTAAAAACATGATAAAAGGGTTTTTAATGAAGAATGGTTTGAGGATTAGAGGATATTGATAGCAAAAGATAGGGGAATTATTTATTAATTTCTAAACATGGGTTTTGGATTCAATGGAATAAAATATTCAAAACCACAAAATTTCCCATTTTTTTCACCAAATAAGAATTTTTTTTAAAATTATATTTGGTTAATAACTAAAATCCTTAAAATAATAACATTGGATATGTGAAATTTAGTCATTTTTATAAAGAATGTATTTTAAAACATTAAATTGTAATATATGTCATAGAGGATGGATAAATATATATTTTATCATGGATGCCTTTTACTATATTTATTACATCAATTTTACCATTATGATGTCATAATAGAGACCATGAATCCATACTATATTTAAATTTTAACCAATAATTTGGTTGTATCAAAAAATTATTATAAAATCAAAATTAGATAATTTCAATGTCATGATTTCAAAAATAATATTTATTTTCCCCAAATAATGTTATAAATATGTCAATTTTAACTATAAATAAATATCCCTAATTATTTGAGGGTAGTAGTTTTTATGATATTAAAGACTTTTTGACCCTTTTAATAATTACATCCGACTTAATTAAATTATTTTTACATTTATATTTTAATTAAAATTATTTTATAAGAATATTATATTAAAAAAATTATTTTAAAAATTATGGAAATTTTCAAAAGAGTTTCCTCATTGAGAGTATATATTTCCCAAAAATAGAATTTTGATTTCCTCATAAAAATATCTATTTTTTATCTAAATCATTATACAGTCATTTATAAATTAATAATATAATCATTTTTTATTATTAAAATAAAATTATAACTTTTATATTACTAGGTACCTAATACATAATCACTTTTTAAACTAGTAAACACCCTAAGGTAAATGTATGTGATATAGGTTCTTTATTGTGGTGGTTTCAAAAACATTTTTTGGTTTGTGATCTCGATAAGTATGAAATTCTCTTGAAATTGTTTGGATCGAGCTTTTGTTATCATATATCATATTGGGCTTGTTCAATGAAAATTACAAGGGATTCTATCTTCATTAGAATCTCTAATAAATTTTATTCATAGGGTATAACCTGACTAGTCAAGTTCATCAATTGTTTTTTCTATGTTAATTATATTTTATGATAACCCTTAATATATACAAATCATATTAGCCACTATATAATGGATATATTATCAATGGTTAATATGATAAATTTTCATCTAAATCTAAAAATTTTATTTTATATTGATCTAAAATATCAAATGTAGTGCTTATAATTCTATAAATAAATTACTCAATAAATAATTTAATCATTTAAAATTAAATTTCATTTATAAAATTTTGGGTCATTAGATTCACCCCCCCATCAGCAATTTTAACCTTTAAATTTTATTTCATATTGTAAATCATAGGGGGTTATTTGTGATTTGCCACATATTTTGGTTCACATGTCACCATCTAAAACTTGTGGTTCCACCATGACACTTTGACCAGCTGATTTGTTTTTTTTCATATAGCTTTGTCTTTATAATCTATGATCTTCACAAAATGATTATCTTATGAAAGATAATTCTCTAAAGTTACCATCTATAGTTATATAACATGTGAGGAATCCAATTTGTACTTCTTAAAGTGGGATACATGGAAAACGTCATCTACTAATGAAATTAAATTTGTGAGTTCTAGTCAATTGTACATAACTCCAATGTGATCAAGGATCTCAAAGGGGATGATGTGTCTCGAACTAATCATTCCTCATTCCCAAACCACCTAACCCTCGTCCCTGAAAATATATGAATTAACACCTTATATCAATCCCATAATAATTGTCTTATAATATTTCCCTCTCTAACTTAATCACGATTTGTTAGAGTAAGATACCACTTCCCATAAAGATCCTCATAAGGTGTTATTTTGTTGTTAAAATTGAAATGGATGATAGATGATAAATCCACTAAGGGAAGGTTTTGATCCCATTATCCATGTAAATCCATTAATGGAAATACCATCTTATTCTCTAGAATCTGAATGGTTCTTTCAGACTAAGATTCCAACTATGGGTAATAAAAAAAATTGTAACATGGATCTGTATCCATCTCTTGCTAATGGCTTCTCCAAATCCTTGTGGTAAACCTCAAATATTTATTAGACACAATATATAGTGGATCTCTATATAGTCTTATAACAACCATTGTATATATCCTGAAGCGTTGTTCAAGAGATAAATATCCATTAATAAAAATGAAATACACTAAATTTGTGTAGTGATCGACTACTACCTGGGTAGTATTTTTGACATTTTATTTCTTATAGAGTCTTATGATGAAATATTTGGTTATTATTCCCATATCCATATGGTATGGTCAATTGTTTCATCATATCATTAGATATTTTTCATTCATCATTGTCTTGATGGAATACCAATCATCATGATATAAGTTCTTCAATCTCCCTTTTCATTTATTCCCACTAGAATATTTTATTTAGATCATTTTACATCTTGATTATTCCTAGATGAATAGATAAGGATAAGATATGAACATTATCCATAAATTAACTCTTATGTTCACGTTTTTATAGGAAACATGTTCATGTTCCAAACCTTATAACCCATCATTAGTTAAGTTAAACTATGAAATAGTGTCTCTTTTTTTCTGTAGCACCCCATAATCTTTTTAGGACTCCTTAAAACTCCCAAAAAGGTATGGTGGATTATTTGTTTTCAAAATGTATTAAGAATATCCTTTTATTATTCCCATTCCCATCCATTTAATTTCTGTAAGAACCTTTTTCCTTCTAGACTACAATTTTTTAGTAGAAATTTGAATTTTTTCATTGGGATTCTTATAAATGGGTAAAATTGTATTTCCCCTTATATATTATCTTATATTTTTTTACCACTCTATTGGTACCAAAATAGTGTGTTTACCCTATTACAGGATTTTGGCAGAAATCTTAGTTGTTCGAATTTTTTTGGAATAATTAATATTTAACATTTATAATTAAATATTAATTTTGTCTCGTTGGTTTATTTGTCCATAAATTTTAAATAGAGAATCAGATTGATATTATATATTCTTTATTGATTCTAGAATGGGGAGTTTAGACTAAGTGATACATAAACTTGAGTTAGGTGGCAGGGCCTGCCCGAGACCGTTTTTCTTTTCTTCCTTTCCTTTTTCTTTTTATCTTTTTCTTTCTTTTCCCTTATTTTATATTCCTTCTCATGCATTCCTATCCTTAGGAACCGACTATGCCATTTTATTGTGGGAGAAAATTTGGATCGGAGAAAAGATAGAGAGGGAAGGAGGGGGTGGTACCATCCTGAAGCTCTCAACGGACTAGTTCAGTGTGCAATATCGATGGACCGTGAAATCAAATGAGGCTTTGGTGGTTTCTACCAAAAGGTAAAACTATTTATGCTTTCACTGTAGATACCCTATAAATTTATTTTCTCATTTTTTTAAGTTGTATATTTCTTATTGGTGGCCTCTTGAGGCCCGATCTATAGTTTATAAGGTTTAAATGGGGGATTTGGGTGATCTGAGGGTTTCCCATTTGGGGAAACTATTTTACAAGACATGTATTCTGGGGTGACACATTTTGTGTTCTTCCAGTTTGGGTAAATTGATCTTTTTGGAGTACGAAATATGTATAGGGTGTATAATCCATGTACTAGTACTTGGTCTTGTGGTCGAGTACCTGGGAATGTATACCCATGTATAGGTACAGGACCATGCGGGGTGCATGGCTAGACCTCGTGTGGAAGACACATCGTGTAGGCATACAATGTTTAGCTAGGTAAATGGCCAATCAAGTTGAGGGACACTGGCATATAGCCCATGTTGGGTACATGTCATGTAACCATTTCACACACCATGTACCTAGGGATTTTACATGCCCAGAATAGTGGATGTATATTCTTAGGTGTGGACATGGTAGTACACACTGTGTACCCATAGTGACATGTCGTGTATTTCCCCTTGTAACCATTTATGGGATTCCATGTTTTCTTTCCCCAGTGTCAGTTTTGGACATAAGAGTATTCCATTCTGAGTGTTTTTCTATATAGATCATGATGGTGGAAGTCGTGGGTTATATGAGGAATTCTAATTGGTGTTTCAAGGATTTTATCTAGATGTAAAGGTTTTTCCTATATTTATTGAGTTCAATTATTTCCTAAGAGTGAGACTTATTGTGAATTATAGGTTGGGGGTTTGGACCAACCTAGTAGAGATCTTGATCAAGGATGAGATATGAGTTATCTCCCATGATCTATTCTTTTAGGGATGTTCCCCTTATGATATGTGTAGAGACCCGAAGCCTGACGTACATTGACATTACATTACATTTGCGGAATACTTAGTACATAACAAAACACACACACAAGGATCGTAATAGTTTAGTGTATTTGGAAACTCGGAATATAATCTTCTAATCGTGGTGAAAGATCTCAACATCTCCCATAAAGATCTTCCTTTTTTTTACCTAAAACCTTTCTTTATATCCTGGGGAAAAGAAAACATAAAAGGGTGAGCTCAAATTCTCAGTAAGGGTAAACAAAAGAAATATCAATCACATTATATTCATAAGAACATAACATTTTGGAAATATTAACCTGAAAAAGAGAGCATAATTTCATAACATGGTATAAATCATGGCAGTGAAATGTAATCACAATAATCATAACTTGAAACATGAAACTTTGTGCCATACACACATAATCATAGAGAATCATTTCTTGTTAGTCAAGACTCTTTTCCAAGACTATCTTAGTGGACAAAGTCCCTTTCTGAACCGAGTCACCCTCGTTTCAGTCCTGTTTCACTGAACCGGTATAACCTACCGTTCCAGCCATGTCTATCTCATGAGATATAAAATCTTTACCCAATGCATTGGAGGGAGATATAGGTCCCACCCATCTTATAATTAATCCTTTCTTATGTGTGCCACATAATCATAAACCATACATCATAGCGTAACCCATGTAATAAAAATGGAATTCTTAAACAACATGACATCATAAAACAATTCATATAAGATAAAGGAATTCATAAAAATATTTCCATCACAACATAATAAAATCCATGTAAGAATAGGGATAAAAATATAACCCTTTTATTATCTTAGATGGAAAATAATTTTGATAAAATACATGAACTCCATTCTTGAGGAAAATATCCTTTCTACTTCAAAAACATTTTTCCTTTCATAACATGTCATACGACTTTAAAATAAAATAACATGATTAAAAATAAAATTGAAAACTTGTAAAGGAAACTTCTTGGAAATAATGTTTTAAAAATCCATTCATGCCGTATAAGTTAAAAAAACATTCTTCTCGTACTTTTGTCGGAAAAGTCAAAAAAGTACCTCGTACGAAAAATGACAAAAGATTCCTTTCATATCCTTTACTAAAAATTTACCGAAGGGTAAAATTGAATATAAACTATTGTATAAGGATATAAATATTACATATTGAGGAAACATGGATGTGGATGATAAAATACACCCTAGTAAATGCCAAAGTATAAACAATCTCGGATAAAATTGAGATTGTGATATTTCCCTTACCTTAGGTCCGACATGATTTGTAAGTGTCCGAACCTCCTTTATAATGATTTAAATCATGTTATTGACTTATTCCACAATCATATTCATTGTTATTATATCATATATGGTCCACTTTTGACTTTATATTACCCGTTCTTTTGTAAATTCATGTTAAAATAGCGTTTTCGGTAAAATCGTCTCATTTGTTGTTCGTGTTCATATGATTACTTAGATCATGATTACTTAATTCCATAATATAAAACATGATTTATATATATATATATTCAAAATATACATATATAATAAATCAGTAAGTGGAAATAAATACACCGTTCATGGAGACGGTAGTCCGTACGTACGCATGAACGCTGTTTTCGTTTCCTTATTGAATTGACTGGAATTAAGTAGATGACATACATATAAATATAAATAATTCCAGTATCATTATTAGGTCATATATTTCATTTGTAATTATTATATATACTTTATAATCATTCATGAATGGTTAATCATTGAGAATGAATCTCATCCCGTCGTGGAGACGGTAGTCCGTACGTACGCACGAGCGATGATATCATTTCCATAATTATTGAATTGAATTAGAATGGATGATACAATATATCAGAATCAATATCACTTTATAATAGTCATATATGGTCATTATTTACACCATTATACTAATCCAAGTAAGGTGGTGGTGGAAAATAGATTTCACCACGGCGTGGAGACGGTATTCCGTACGTACGCACGCGCGGTGACTTCGTTTTCCGTAGGATGGATAGATGGTGAAATAGGGTTGTTTCATACTTATAATAACATATAAGTATATGAGTGATACTGATGTTATTACTTCATAATGAAACAACCTAATAAGAAGAAGTGGAAGAAGAAATAAAGTTGAACGAATCGGTAATGGAAATTACCTCTTCTTTGAAGGGCCTCTTTGAGACCTCCTTTTAGGGCACTAAAATTGGTCTTTGATGAAGACCAGAACCTCTAGGATGTTTCTAGGGGAGTGGAGAAGGGAATTTGGTAGGGGTTGGCTGAGCTTGGAGGCTCAAAGTTGTGTGAGGAATAGAGGGAGGAGGTGCCCTTTTATAAGGGAGGAGAGGGGCACCTTAGGAATATCTCAAAATATAATTTTATATTAAAGTCAAAATCGGTTTATAATGGTTCCAAAGGGTCTTATTTCGAAGCTAAAGTGGGTATGTGTCGAAATACTATCAACCAATAGGATTTATACATGTTTAGGTTATTATTTTAACCTTATTAATTAAATTTAACTTTAAGTTAAATAATTTAACTTTTACCGTGTCTTTTTGTTTTCTTACACTATATGGTTAATACACTTACTATAACTTGCCAAACTAACCCCAAATTGTTTATTATTAATATATATATCCTTATCTAAGTCATTTGGCCGAACCTTATATTTGTAGGAATAAAATAACAATTAATAATATAATATTTGATTTAAAAACTATTTTTTGTCAATTTTGACACTATTTGATATATGATTTTTGTGAAAGTCATAACAGAATTATATGTTCGAATAAAATTAATTAAATCAAAAATAATATATCATAGTAACCTAGAAAATTAGTGGAATTCATAAAAAGTCTTAAATTACATTTATTTGTGTATTTATAATATCAATTATGTCAATATTTGATTAATAAGATAATTACTGCATCATCTTTGTGTCATAAATAAATTAAATTATTTGATGTCTAAAAATTACAAATAAAATACAATTATGTATGAAATCTTTTTAGCTTTCTAATGTATATTTAAAATCGAATTTATCTTATGTATAACCCTATATTAAAAATGTTCTAGTAAATAAACATTGATTTTAACTCTTTTAACTCTTCTTTGAATTAAATAATAATAAATGTCCTAATCTAATCCAAGTGGGCCTAAATGATAATATTTTACACTTAAGGTTGTTTTTGGTCGAGATAAACTTTTCCAATAGGATTAGTACATGTGTTAGGGTAATATTAATATCATTTTTACCCTTAATTACCCTATTTACTTTTAACCGTGGCAAATAAAAGTAAAAAGTTACTGTTCACCAAAAATTATTTTCATCTCATTGAACCACATTTTACTTACTTACATCAATCGTGTCTCTCGGATTTTTGAAATTCCATTCACAGAAGCGGTAAAATTATGTTTTATGAAAAATTCAGTTTTTTTAACTACCACTTAGTAGTTTCACTATTCATCAAAAATTGATGTTTTTCAGAACAATGCCAAAATTTCATCCTAAGCTATATTTCATATTCCGAATTCAAAAATGAAGTCTATTTTACCAAATTCATAACATATAAGTTTCATTAATTAATTTATAATTAAATCCGGTTGTTAAAATAAATAGCGTGTTTTTAAGAAACAATATCTATCAAAATATTGACACATGCTTATGTCTGGTTTAAATGTGAAATTACATCCAATGACCAACATTGTATTAAATTGTAAAAATATATTCTAAATATACTTTAAAACCACTCAAATTAATAATTTATCACTATTAATTATTTTGATTTAAAAAGTTGTTTTTAATTATAATTTAGTAATTTTCACTATTCATCAGAATATGAAAGTTATCTGAAAAGTACCAAAATTTCACCTTAGGCTAATTTAAATTCTCCGAATCCAAAAATAAAGTCCATTTTGAAAAATAAAATTTACAAAATTTCAAAAAGTGGTTATTACTATTCATATCAGCTAGTTTTAATAATATTTTAATAGCATATTGTTGTTTAGTGAAACTCGTTATTGCGTACTACACACACTATCGAGGAAGGTTGCGATTGCGTGTAATGCAAGTCAAGTCAAGGATGTGTGTTGTGCAAGCTCATTTTGGTGTAGCGTACAACACAAGACATTAGTAAAATTAAAAAAAATATTTTTTCATAAAATCTCGGGGTGTTACATTCTACCCCCCTTAAAATGAATTTCTCCCTCGAAATTCGTCGGGGTTATAAATGGTTTACTATTAGAAATTTTCTTTAATAGAAACCCACATCGTAAAAAGGAATACCAAAACCAATCTTTAAAAACAAAAGTATGAAACGTAACGGTTACCCAAATAAACTAATCACTGGGTTTCCACATAGGTGAAAATATGGATATGGAAGAGAAATATGACCATCATGTTATGATGGAGAGTGGTAGAGAACATGGCTATGGAAAAGCTAGTAATCACAAATCCATAGATTTGTGATGATATAAGGTGCCATCTGATTCATCAGGTATAAGATCACTAGGACAATATTTTTGGTTTTCAAGATCATTTCCCTAAAGTTGAAAATTTGAATTAGAATAAATACTTACTTTATTTTGGTACAATCTCACTGTTGTTCGTACCTTGAACAATTTCAACTTCATCTATTAAATAAATGAAGTTGAATTTGTTATTCGTTTAGTGTTAGCAGATCATGTGATAGAATGACGGGTCATTCCATCTGTCTCAAACAAAAGGTTAGCAAAAATTATATACATAAGTCGATCTATAGTGAGATTAATCATATATGGTTCCTAAAATGGTCATATACTTCACATATCATACTGCTAAATATAATAAAACTATTTTCTACTAAACAGGGACTTCCTGTAGGCCAGTGGTAGGTGATAAAGGCCAGTCGCACTTCGGTTGTGGGTTCGATTCCCACAACCTTGTCCGACGCGATGGGCCGTCGCCCGTCCTGCAGGTTGTCCTTTTTCTAAAACTATATTACTATAACATCCCATCAATAATTTCAAAAAAACTACTATCCTTAAACAATACTAACTTATGTCCAACATAATCCATTCCAATCTTTAGGCTTATCCATAATACTGCAGTCCACTCTCATAACATAGTGAAAACGATTACCAGAGATTTAACACCATCGTCGATCCCCATATATCATAAGATATGTTTTGTTGGTCACATTCCAAACATTCAAAGTCCTTAATCATGTATTCTCTTGAATACCTTAGTGAAAACATGAATGGAGTTAAAATTTAACACCTTCCACATACCAAAATCCTCAAAATTCTATATACTCAAACCATGATATCACTTAGTCCTTATATCAATCATGAGCTCATGAATACTGTTAAACATTTCATTTTCTCGTTTTCCCTTCATTATGTGCATAATATCTCAATCACTTTGAATACCACATTAGACCAATACATAAATATTCCAATACTCCATGATACAACATTATTTTGGAATCCCATTACATAAACACTTAATCATTTCACCACATCGTTGTCATATTCAACATTGCCAATAGTGATCGCATGTGACTTCCCTTTGTCCTTTGCCTTAAGCGGTTGCTCATGTCGATCATCACTGACCCCTGTATTAGGGCATTTATTAGCATAATTCCCCATTTCCTTTCACTTGAAGAATTGAAGTGTTGGTTGTGTGTTCTCTGCAGTGTTTGCTTTATTCACATCATTAAAATCCCTTTTCCCATTACTTCGACACTCAGCTGCTCGATGACCTTCTTTTCCACACTTAAAACATTTTCTAGTCCCTTTAAGACAATCTCCACCATGATTGTTTCCACACTTTGAGCATAAGGAAACATTCATCTTCTTTTCACCATTATTCTTAGATTTCTCCTTGAACTCCATCTTTCGTTTCTTGTCAAAACCATGAGATGGATATGTAACACCAACTTCCATTTCTACCTTAATAGCACAACGCACAATTTCTTCATATCTACTGAAGTCTCTTATAGCTAATGCCCTTCGAAGACTTGGTTTTAAGCCACTGAAAAATCGATCAACTTTACATTCAGGTTGGATGATAATGCCAGATGCATACCTTGGAAGTCTTGTAAAATTTGCTTCGTATATACCAACAGATTCATCATCCTTCTACTTCAGCTCAAGAAACTCCTTTTCCATCTTCGTTCGAAGAATACGAGGGAAGTACTTACTGAAAAACAAGTTCTTGAACTCGTCCCATTCCATGGACTCAATTTCATCTCTTGGCCTCGTATTCTTGATAAGTTTCCACCATTGATCAGCTTCACCTTCCAAACGATATACTGCTAAGATGACTTTATCATGTTCAGAACATTGAAGAACTGAAAATATCTTTTCAGTGGTACTGATCCATTTTTCAGCAACAAGTGGATTGGAAGACCCACTAAAAGAAGGTGGACGTTGCCTCATGAAGGACTCAATAGAATATTGTTCCCTTCTCTGCTCATTTGGAAGTCCAGAATGATTCATAGCTTTTGTAAGTATAGCAATAAGATTTTGCACTCCATCTCCCATAACATTTGTTTGTTCAGGAGGACAATCATTGCATTGTCCATTGCATTGATCAACATGGTTCCTTCGGGTTCCAGCCATCGTCTCAAACCCAAAAAGAATAGTGTGAGAGGCAAAAATCATGCTAGGGAAAACAACATAATAAAGGGGGAGTACCTTCAATATCTAACGTCTTAGGTTTAATTCTTTGATCGTTATAGTAATTCTAGTACTATAACCTATACGTATACTTAACCTTAGGGACATCCCTAGACATACCTTAGAAATATCTCTAGGGATCTCACTAACGTTTTCGCATCCTAGTTTCCAAAGGTTGACTAAACCTATCTTTGATACCAACTGTAGAGACCCGAAGACTGACGTACATTGACATTACATTAAATTTGCGGAATACTTAGTACATAACAAAACACACACACAAGGATCGTAATAGTTTAGTGTCTTTGGAAACTCGAATATAATCTTCTAATCGTGGTGAAAGATCTTCAACATCTCCCATAAAGATCTTCCTTTTTTTTACCTAAAACCTTTCTTTATATACTGGGGAAAAGAAAACATAAAAGGGTGAGATCAAATGCTCAGTAAGGGTAAACAAAAGAAATATCAATCACATTATATTCATAAGAACATAACATTTTGGAAATCTTAACCTGTAAAAGAGAGCATAATTTCATAACACGGTATAAATCATGGTAGTGAATTGTAATCACAATAATCATAACTTGAAACATGAAACTTTGTGGCATACACACATAATCATAGAGAATCATTTCTTGTTAGTCAAGACTCTTTGCCAAGACTATCTTAGTGGACAAAGTCCCTTTCTGAACCGAGTCACCCTCGTTTCAGTCCTATTTCACTGAACCGGTATAACCTACCGTTCCAACCATGTCTATCTCATGAGATATAAAATCTTTACCCAATGCATTGGAGGGAGATATAGGTCCCACCCATCTTATAATGAATCCTTTCTTATGTGTGCCACATAATCATAAACCATACATCATAGCGTAACCCATGTAATAAAAATGGAATTCTTAAACAACATGACATCATAAAACAATTCATATAAGATAAAGGAATTCATAAAAATATTTCCATCACAACATAATAAAATCCATGTAATAATAGGGATAAAAACAGAACCCTTTTATTATCTTAGATGGAAAATAATTTTGATAAAATACTTGAACTCCATTCTTGAGGAAAATATCCCTTCTACATCAAAAACATTTTTCCTTTCATAACATGTCATACGACTTTAAAATAAAAGAAGATGATTAAAAATAAACTTGAAAACATGTAAAGGAAGCTTCTTGGAAATAATGTTTTAAAAATCCATTCATGTCGTGTAAGTTAAAAAAACATTCTTCTCGTACTTTTGTCGGAAAAGTCAAAAAAGTACCTCGCACGAAAAATGACAAAAGATTCCTTTCATATCCTTTACTAAAAATTTACCGAAGGGTAAAATTGAATATAAACTATTGTATAAGGATATAAATATTACATATTTAGGAAACATGGATGTGGATGATAAAATACACCCCAGTAAATTCCAAAGTATAAACAATCTCGGATAAAAATGAGATTGTGATATTTCTCTTACCTTAGGTCCGACTTGATTTGTAAGTGTCTGAACCTCCTGTATAATGATTTAAATCATGTTATTGGCTTATTCCAGAATAATATTCATTGTTATTATATCATATATGGTCCACTTATGACTTTATATTACGCGTTCTTTTGTAAATTCATGTTAAAGTAGCGTTTTGGGTAAAATCATCTCATTTGTCGTTCATGTTCATATGATTACTTAGATCATGATTACTTAATTCTAGAATATAAAACATGATTTATATATATATATATTCAGAATATACATATATAATAAATCAGTAAATGGAAAGAAATACACCGTTCATGGAGACAGTAGTCTGTACGTACGCATGAACGATGTTTTCGTTTCCTTATTGAATTGAATGGAATTAATTAGATGACATACATATAAATATAAATAATTCCAGTATCATTATTAGGTCATATATTTCATTTGTACTTATTTTATATACTTTATAATCATTCATGAATGGTTAATCATTGAGAATGAATCTCATCGCGTCGTGGAGACGGTACTCCGTACGTACGCACGAGCGATGATATCATTTCCATAATTATTGAATTGAATTAGAATGGATGATACAATATATAAGAATCAATATCACTTTATAATATTCATATATGGTCATTATTTACACCATTATACCGATCCAAGTAAGGTGGTGGTGGAAAATAGATTTCATCACGACGTGGAGACGGTATTCCGTACGTACGCACGCGCGGTGATTTCGTTTTCCATAGGATGGATAGATGGTGAAATAGGGTTGTTTCATACTTATAATAACATATCAGTATATTATTGATACTGATGTTATTACTTCATAATGAAACAACCTAAGAAGAATAAGTGGAAGAAGAAATAAAGGTGAAAGAATCGGTAATGGAAATTACCTCTTCTTTGAAGCACCTCTTTGAGACCTCCTTTTATGGCACTATAATTGGTCTTGATGAAGACCAGAACCTCTAGGATGTTTCTAGGGGAGTGTATAAGGGAATTTGGCAGGGGTTGGCCGAGCTTGAAGGCTCAAAGTTGTGTGAGGAAGAGAGGGAGGAGGTGCCCTTTTATAAGGGAGGAGAGGGGCACCTTAGGAATATCTCAAAATATTATTTTATATTAAAGTCAAAATCGGTTTATAATGGTTCCAAAGGGTCTTATTTAGAATCTAAAGTTGGGATGTGTCAAAATACTATCATCCAATAGGATTTAGACATGTTTAGGTTATTATTTTAACCTTATCAATTAGATTTAATTTTAAGTTAAATAATTTAACTTTTACCGTGTCTTTTTGTTTTCTTACACTATATGGTTAATACACTTACTATAAAATTCCAAACGAACCCCAAATTGTTTATTATTAATATATATATCCTTATCTAAGTCATTTGGCAGAACCTTATATTTTTAGGAATAAAATAACAATTAATAATATAATATTTGATTTAAAAACTATTTTGTGTCAATTTTGACACTATTTGATATTTGATTTTTGTGAAAGTCATAACAGAATTATATGTTAAAACCAAGTTTATTAAAGAAACACTAATATATCATATTAGCCTATAAAATTAGTGGAATTCATAAAAAGTCTTAAATTACATTTATTTTGGTATTTATAATATCAATTATGTCAATATTTCATTAATAAGATAATTAATGCATCATCTTTGTGTCATAAATAAAATAAATTATTTGATGTCTAAAAATTACAAATAAAATACCATTATGTATTAAATCCTTTTATCTTTCTAATGAATATTTACAATCGAATTTATCTTATGTATAACCCTATATTAAAAATGTTTTAGTAAATAAACATTGATTTTAACTCTTTTAACTCTTCTTTGAATTAAATAATAATAAATGTCCTAATCTAATCCAAGTGGGCCTAAATGATAATATTTTACACTTAAGGTTGTTTTTGGTCGAGATACACTTGTCAAATAGGATTAGGACATGTGTTAGGGTAATATTAATATCATTTTTACCCTTAATTACCCTATTTACTTTTAACTATGGTAAATAAAAGTAAAAAGCTAATATTCACCAAAAATTATTTTCATCTCATTGAACCACACTTTACTTACTGACATAAATCGTGTCTCTCGTATTTTTGAAATTCCATTCACAGAAGCGGTAAAATTAAGTTTTATGAAAAATTCAGTTTTTTTAACTACCACTTAGTAGTTTCACTATTCATCAAAAATTGATGTTTTTCAGAACAATGCCAAAATTTCATCCTAAGCTATATTTCATATTCTGAATTCAAAAATGAAGTCTATTTTACCAAATTCATAACATAGAATTTGCATTAATTAATTTTATAATTAAATCCCGCTGTTAAAACAAATAGCGTGTTTTTAAGAAACAATATCTATCAAAAGATTGACACTTGTTTATGTCTGGTTTAAATGTGAAATTACATACAATGACAAAAATGTATTAAATTGTAAAAATATATTCTAAATATACTTTAAAACCACTAAAATTAATAATTTATCACTATTAATTATTTTGATTAAAAAAGTTGTTTTTAATTATAATTTAGTAATTTTCACTATTCATCAGAATATGAAAGTTATCCGAAAAGTACCAAAATTTCACCTTAGGCTAATTTCGATACTCCAAATCCAAAAATAAAGTCCATTTTGAAAAATAAAATTTACAAAATTTCAAAAAGTGGTTATTACTATTCATATCAGCTAGTTTTAATAATATTTTAATAGCATATTACTGTTTAGTGAAACTCGTTATTGCGTACTACACACACTATCGAGGAAGGTCGCGATTGCGTGTAATGCAAGGCAAGTCAAGGATGTTTGTTGTGCAAGCTCCTTTTGGTGTAGCGTACAACACAAGACATTAGTGAAATTAAAAATAATATTTTTTCATAAAATCTCGGGGTGTTACAATATGTTCCCTTCTGACCTATAAGGCTATGAGACTAGATGCTTCTAAGGATCCATTGAGGGATACCATTTATTATTATTTGATCTTAGTATTCCCCTTGTAGTATAACATTTCCTATGTATCATTTTGAGGATACCCATTATATGATGCCTTAGTTTCCTACTGTAAGAGGATTCTGTGTAGGATCCATCCTTTACCTTACAACTAAGGATCTCGAGCAAGATGTCTTTGCTTGTGTCTTCCTGAAGTATCTCAAGTAGTACTTCTTTCAATTTATGATTTGAGGGACCTAGTGGGTTCTCGTTGCTTGAATGACCATGATTTTTATGTCACGTTTGGGTAGAGATGGTGTTTGGGTGTCACCTTAGAACCTGTGTTGAACTAGTAATCCAATGGGGTTGTGGTTGTAGTGTTGGGATGGGAATTTGGGCCACTCCCACTTCTTTGTTTATACATCACATGTTTATTACTGATGTAGTGATGTTCTTCATAGGTTCTTCTTGGTTGGTGGTTTTTGATCCTGATGCGAGGCATATTTCATTCTTTTAGGATTCCCAGATGTTATTGTGAGGATTCGTATTTCCATTGGGACTCTCAAATGTTCTTACATGAGGTCTGACTTCTGATCCATGTAATATTTTAATTTACACGTGATGCTTCTTATGAGAGATTTTCCTACATGACTAACTGTTAGGCGAAGCCATGTGAGGTAGGTCGTTTCTTGAGACACCCTTTAGTGGTGAGTTATATTTTATGCTTTTGGATTTTGACCAATTCATGATAATGAAATGATTAAAGGGTAAATAATAATGCGAGAACCATGGTCTCAGGTTAAAAGGCCATGGATGGGCACATATGAGCAGTGTACCTTATAACTTGGGTAAACTATGGATTCAGATTATAATTCCATGGATGGACTCAATGAGGGTATTATTATGTTAAGTAGTTATCAAGCCACTGATATTGTGGTTAGGCTCATGGAGGCTTTACTTAAGTGTCGATCAAACCACATACCCTTGAGGGGTTCCCTAGATGGTCTCTATTGGAATTATTTCACAAACCTTGAGAGATACATGGATCTAGTTGATAAATATTAGGGATGGGCTCAATGGTTGTTTTTCTTTATGTTGTGAGCCAACCACAGATGTAGTGTACAGGCTCATATAGGCTATAGAAAACTTTCAACTTAACCATAGACTCTCGAAGGAGGAATTCCTTGGATAATATCTATTGGAAATTTTTATATACATTGAGTAATACGTGGATTCTCGTTGGAGTAATTCCTTGGACCAACACAATGGGTTCATGAATTCTATGCCTTGAGCGATAAATGGATTCTCGTTTTAGGAATGCCTTTGATGGGATCATAAGATGGATGTTATATGATCGGAGTGATTACACTCTTCCGTATCAATTATGGGACTCGAGAGGTGAAACATGATGTTTCACCTGAGTTTTGAATATTTTTCTTGGATAATTTCATTACAGGATTGATCGTCGGTATACGATATTCTTGAAAGTGAATGAACGAGATTATGGTTGAACCCAGGTTTTGGACGAGTATCCCCCTGTGGTGACATACCTTACTCAGAGACTTTTCCATCATTATAAAATAAAGGTATATGTTAATGGGATTATGGATACAGAGATAAACATGATGGTAAATGACTTTATTGTCATTATGTCTAACTAAATTCACTTGCATCGGATGTTTAGTTGATCAGGATTATGGATCTGAGGTTTGATTGCTAATGTGGTTTCATGTTAATTTATTCACATACCAGTGAATATTCATTTCTATGTGTATATTTATAGGTATGGGACTATAAATGTGTACATATATAGTTATGAATATCCATGGTGGCACTTTCCTAGTTGACAGGGATTGTGGACTTTGGATTTGACAATGGGATCATGTTGGTTTTGCTTACATTTTTGTTTTTGTTCATCTAGTTGGAGTACTTTTCTTTTGAATTTACTTTTAGAAGCACAGTTATGAGTTGCTCATTGGGGTATCCTACTAAGATTCTTTCTCACCCATGCATGTGGACCTCTGTGTACCTGTAGAACTTTTGTCTTCTTTCCACATTGAACATGAGATTCATGGTGGATAAGGTTGAGTCCTAGTGTTTCATGATCAAGAAGAGATGCTCGTTTGGTTCTTTTAATTGGGTCGGTGCAGTTAGATAGTGTCTAGAGACCATGTACGTGGTCGAGCTTATATTTGGTAGTCAATACACGTACATTACTTTCAATTTCATTTGTACTCTTGTATCTGTATGGTTGGCCCATTGGGTGGAAAGTGTTGTTTTTATGACAAACTTGTTTGGGATTTTATAACCTTTCATTTATTGTTGTATCATGTTATATTTTAGTTATTTATTACTTCCATAATTTGTTTAATTTCCACTGTGTATGATACTTAGATATTTTTTAACCATTTTCTAACTAGGATATGAGGGAATAGTCTCCCCACTATCAGAGCCTAGTACATCATTGTATGTCAGTAGCCTCTGGAGTACAGGGGGGGTGCTTGAGGCTTTGTAACCTACCAGCTCGGCGCAACGGTTTAGTGGTATCCTGAATGGGTTGTTTCATAGTGGTATCAGAGGTGTTTTCTTTTCCTGGTCTTACTATTTTGAATATGGTAGACAAGAGTATTATGAATGTGTTGAAACATGTGATAGATATCAGAATGGTGAGTTAAGAACACTTGTTCTAGTAAGAAGTCATGGTTTACAAGGGTTTGGGATTATTGTTCTTCTTTTTTATGTCACTTTTGTATATTATTACCCCTTGAGAAACTCTCAAGTTTTGTGGATGTTATCGTTTACTACATATCTCTAGAACTTGGCCATTAGTGAGAGGTTAGGGATGGATTTTGACTCTTCTCTAGAAAAGGAAAGAGGTGTATCATTCATCATACTAGCCACAAAGGATGTACATCATATAAGACTATTAATCTATGTTTTTAAAAATGAATGAGTACTTTTGGGCCTACTTACATAGATATTTCACTTTGATGGTAGGTATGTGGATTTATATTGAAGTGTTTTTTGTGAGGATGATGAATTAGTCCTCATGCACAGGAGGTGCAGTGACCCTAGTAGGTTGATATGGCACAAGATTCCCTTTTGTTGTGACCCTTTTTGGGTGTTGTTTCTCAGGTATGTGATTATCTATTCAGACCAATGAGTATGATTTTGATAGATACGAAGACTCTTCTTGTGAATTGAACCTCCATGGGGTAAATCCGTATATGGATTCCCTATGTGTTTTATTTCATTTTCTCTTATTCTTTGGAAGTGACCTCTAGGGATTAGTTCCATCCTAGGATTCTTGGAGAGTATGAGGCCCTTGTAGACTGTGTTTTCAATTTTTACCATCATATGTCATTTTGAAAAATACCTTGTTTTGAGAGGTTGGATCTTTTTGGGTAGGTGGCTAGACATTGTGATGTAGTTGCAGGGATTGTTTTGTAGGGCTAAGTGGGAGACCTAGAGACCCTTCATTTAGACATGATCCCCTATAGGTCGTTGTCTGGATCATTCTTGGGTAAACTACATGAGAGGTTGGCCTATGTTTTATGATTCCATATTGGTGGTGAGCATGGTTTTATGTTAATTTGGTGATCAAGTCCTAGTAGGTTCTTTATTTTTGTGTTATAGGCATCTCAATGCCTTTAACTCTTTATTAAGCACATTGGGTGCTTGTTTTTAAGGTTTGGATTCGACAAGAAGAACTGTTTAGGTGCCTGGGATGGTCAACAAATATTTTTTCACTGTTTCTAATGTATTCATAGCATAGGTTGACACACCTGACTGGAATGATGACTATTGATGGGCAGTCATGGAAATAAATCATAGCAAAGGTATGGTGCCTAATTTTGAAAAACAGTTCTGAGGGAGAATCTAGATTAATGAAACTGACATGTCATATAGCATGGTAAACTTATCCTTGGGATGGATGACTTTTGGAGTATAAGTGAAGTGGTAAAGGTACACACTGGTTGTGCATGGTGTCACTTGAATCTAAATATGTGAGTGGATTAGTGTGAGATGATGACCAATGTCTCAAGAATATTCATGTTTTTTGATCCAAGAAGTTGTGTTTAAATGTTCTTCTATGGTATCTGTGACATAGTCAAATTTTGGGTACCATGAGATGGTTGACCTGTGGATGAATCCTGGTCAGGTTTTGATAGGATGTGTGGATAGCTCAGAGTGATCTGTACACTACTTTGGTAGAATCTTAGTGTACTCCAGTTATAGATGATCGTGCTCTCTCTTGACACATCTTGAGTATGTAGATCGAGATTCAGACCTATACCAAG
This sequence comes from Viscum album, assembly GCA_963277665.1. Taxonomy (NCBI): domain Eukaryota; kingdom Viridiplantae; phylum Streptophyta; class Magnoliopsida; order Santalales; family Viscaceae; genus Viscum; species Viscum album. The sequence continues at coordinate 1,621,100,337 of OY728157.1, read as the reverse complement.
CTCCTTTTTCTTTTTAAATGATCTTCCCTTTTGAGGAATGATCCTTTTTAGGTTTCACTCAAGGAGCGATGTAAGGTAATCCATATAGTGGGGAGTGTACTATTGGTTGTTTGAGGGAGTTGAACCTAACATTCAATTGAACTTTGGCATTTTTTGTGAGGTTTTTTCCTTATATTTTTTTTAAGAATATGATAATCATATTCTTCTTGTGGGGAGTACCAGATCGGTCGTAGTTAAATGTCTTCAGTGTAAAAGGCAGTTGTTGGAACCGTGAGACTTGTCATTGTAATGTCAATATACATTAGTTGTGTAGATTCTCAGGTTGATAGCATGTATACATGTCCATTTACCAAGCTTCTTACAGACAAGAAGGTTTATGGTGGGGAGTTTGTAAGAACACGTTTCTTTCTGGACTGCAGTTTTGGGAATAAATTTGAAAAACTAAATCAGATTCTTATAAAGGGGTAAAATAGACTTTTTAACCTATAAAATGATGTTGGATAATTTTTCTAGCACTCTATTAGTCCTATAATTGTGTGTTCATCCTAGGAAAGAAGTTTGGTAGAAATTTGAGCAATTATATTTTTGGCATAATAATTAATAATTAATATTTATTAACTATATATTAATTTACTTGTGCATCTTCATTCAGACATTACATTTAATCAGATCATCATATTTATATTTTGTCTTCCCCATTGATTTTGGAATTGGGTGTTGATCATAGGAAAGGTGTACACTCATGTCGGGCACCCAGGCTGGCTCATGCTCCTTTTTCATCAATTTATTTTCTTTTTCTTTTCATCCTTTTTTTATATTTCCCTTCTTTTCTCCACGTTCTCATTCATCCATATCCTAGGGATCCTTCAATGTCATTCGAATGAGGGAGAAAAGGGTTAAGGGAGAATATAAGGAGAGGGAAGGAGAGTGTGGTACCCCCACAAAGCACTCAACGTGTCGATTCGACGTGCAACATCTGTGAACCATAAAATCATGTGAAGCTTCTCCAGTTTCTTCCTAAAGGTATGCCCATTAACATTTTCACTTTAGATCCCCTTTAAAATATTTGTTTCATGTTTTCAAATTATTATACTTCTTTTTGGTGACCTCTTGAGGCCCGATCTATAGTTTCAGGGGGTTTAAATGGGTGATTTTGGCGATCCAAGGGTTTCTTATTTGGGGAAACCAAATTATATGTCATTTAGATTAGGATTATAGGTTTCTTATTCTTCTTGTTTGGGGAATACGAACTTTTGGTAATACACACTATGTATGGTGGTGTACACATTGTGTACTTGTACTTGGTCATGCACCTAAGTACCCGGGAAAGCTAACCCATGCATGGGTATATGACAGTGTGGGATACAGAGTCGTATGGGTTACATAGCTGGACCCCATGTGGGTGACTTTCCAAGTAGGTCTACATCTCTTAGATAGGTAAACTTTCTTTCAGGTTGATGGACAAGGTAATGTACCCCATATCCCGTACACACCGTGTACCCATTTCACACGTCATGTGCCTACGGCTTGTACACACCTAGGTTGGCAATGATACAAGACTTCGTGGGGTTGCGGGAGTACACATCATGTACCCATGGGGAAACTCTATGTACTACCCTATTGTAAACCTTTCAAGATTTTACATGTTTTCTTTCCCCATTGTTAGTTTTGGACCCGAGAGTATTCCATTTTGAGTGGTTTTCTGACTAGATCTATATGGTGGAACCAATGGAGCTATCTAAGGACTTATTATAGGTGTTTTTGGGAATTTATCTAAATGGAGAGTTTCATCCTCTATTTATCGAATTCGACTGACTCTAGAGAGTGAGACTTTTTGTGAATGATAGGTTGGGTGTTTGGATCAACCTAGTTGAGATTTTGATCTAAAATGAGCTGTGAGTAATCTCCCATGAACTATTCTTTTGAAGACATTCCCCTTTGGATACATACCAATCAAGCCTATGAAACCATCATATTGGATGCTTCTAAGGATCTATTGAGAGATTAATTTTCTTATGTGTTAATCTAGGGAGTCCCCTTGTGGTAACCCTTTACCATTTTATTCTTTAGAGGATCCCCATTATAGGATTCCTTAGTTGACTACCATAATAGGATTACATGTAGGATCCATCCATTACCTTACAACTAAGGATCTTGAGTAGGATTCCTTTTCTTGTGTTTACCTGAAGGATTCCAAGTAGGATTACATTCTATGTTTGACTTGAGAGACCTAGTAAGTTCCCATTGCTTGACAGACCATGATTTGTATATCAGTTTTTGGTAGATATGGTGTTCAGGTGTCACCTTAGAACCCTTTCTGAACTGGTAAGACCATGGGTCTAGGATGTAATGTTGTGTTGGGAATTCACTCCACCCTCACTCCTTTTTTTATACTTCTCATGTTAATTCCTAATGCAGTGATGTTCACCATAGGTTCTTCTTAGTTGGTGTCTATTGAGCCTGACGTGTGGTGTCCTTATTTCTTTTGGGATTCCCAAATCTTCTCTTCGGGATCTACATTACTTCTGGGGTGCTCATATTTTCTTATATAATATCTGACATTTGATCCATGTAATAGATTAGTTTACATGTGATGTTACTTATGATAAATCTTCAAAAATGAGTAACTAGAAATAAAAGCCTTATGAGGTTGGTCCTTTTAAAAACACCCATTATTGGTGAGTTATATTTGATGCTTCAAGATTTTTACCTTTTTCTAATTAAATGATTAAAGGGTAAATAGAATTGGGTCATCCATGGTGGGAGGTTAAATTTACATGGACAGAATCATTTGACTAATGTACCTTATACCTTGGGTAAACTGTGGATTCATATTAGAATTCAATGTAAAAAATCAAAGAGGGTATTATTATGGTAATCCATGATCAAGCCATGGATGTAGTGGTCAGGGTCATAGAAGCTTTACCTAAATTTCAAATGAACCATAGACCTTTGAGGGATTCCTTGGATGGGCTTTACTAGCATTTTTTATGAACCTTGGGTGATACCTAGATTCAGTTGAGTGATTATAGGGACTAGATTAATGGTTTTTTAAGTTTAAGTCCTGCGAAAACCACATATGTAGCTGATAGTCTCATATAGGCTACACATAAATGCCGATTTAATCGTGGATTCCTAGTGGTGAATGACTTGTACGGACTCTATTGGAATTATTTTTATACCTTGAGTGATACTTGTTTTTATGACAGAGGAATTACTTGAACAGGCTCAGTGGGTTCATGAATTATACACCTTGAGCAATGCTTGGATTCCCATCGTAGGAATGCCTTGGATGGGACCAAAGGCTGGATGATATATAATATGCTCTTCCAGATCAATTATGGGACTCATGGGGTGTAGAAGGACGTTTCACCTGATATCCTAATGTTTTTCCAGAATCTCTCTATACAAGATTTATTATTGGTATTCGACATCCTTACTGGTGATTCGAGGCATTTATAGGTGAACCCAAGTATTGGAAAAGTATCCCCCTATGGTGAAGTACTTTTCTCAGATATTTTTCAGGTTTTGGACAAAGAAGGTATATTTCGATGGAATTACAGACCCAGAGATTGACTGGATGATACAAAGATTGAGTAGAATGATGTCTAGCTCAATTCTCATGCATATGACATTGATTTAACCAAAATTAGAGACTTGAGGTTTGAATGTTGATGTGGTTTAATATTATTTTTTTCACATACCACGAAATATTAAAATCTATGTATATATGTATAGGTATGGGACTATACATGGTTATGGATATAGTTATGGACATCTATGTTGGCACTTTACCAGTTGATAGGGATTATGGACCATGTGTTTGACTCTACTCCCATGTTTGTTTTTATTACCATTTGGTTTTTCTTCGGCTAGGCTGAGCACGTTGCTTTTGCATACACATTTAGCAACATAGTTATGGGTTTCTTATTGGGGTGTCCTACTAAGATTATTTATCACCCCTACACACGCACCCTGGTATATGTGTAGACATTATAACTAATTTTCAGGTTGAGCACAAGTTTCATGATGGATAAGGATGAGGACTAGTGTTTTATGATTGAGCAGAGCTACTCATGTGGTTCTTCTAATCGGGATGGGGTAGTTCGATAGTGTATAGATATTGCGTACATGGTCTAAGTCATATTTGGTAGTAGATAAATGTACTTTACTTTCAGTTTATTCTATACTTATTTATCCATATAAACATCCCAGTTGTTGACCAGTGTTTTTTTATATGACAGAATTGTTTGTGCTTTTACATATTTTCATTTATTATTATAGAATGTCTTATTTCAGTTGTTTACTTCTTCTTCACTCTATTTTCATTCTGTGGTATATTATATGTAGTTGTTTTCCTGCTATTTGATTACTCTAACATGAGATTATAGTATCCCCACTATCACACTCTAGGACCTCACTTCTATTCGGCAGCCACTGGCGTACATGGGGGGTGCTTGAGGTCTTATAACCCACCATCTCGGAGCACCGATTTACATGCTTCCAGGTTAGTATGTTACAATGTGGTATCAAAGTTGTTTTCTTTTCCTAGTCTTAACATTTTGGATATGGTAGACAATAGTATTATGAATATGTTGGAACATCTAATGGATATCAGACTTATGTTCTGAGAACACTTATTCTGATAAGAAGTCATGTTTCCATGCCTATGGGATTACTGTTCTGATTTGTGATGTTACATTGGTATATGATTTTTCCTTTAGTGACACACATGTTGTGTGGATGTTATGGTTTAGAGAGAATCTCTGGCTCTTGGCCATTTGTAAATGTCCAGGGATGGATTTTGTCTCTTGGCTGTAAAAAGTAAGAGGATTATCATGCATCATACTAGAACGATCGATTCACATCATATATGCCTAAAAGTGGATGATTTTTCTAATGGTTGAGGTCTTTTTGTCCTTATTAGATGTATATTTCACTTTTATGGAAGTTTATGTGGATCTATGTTGAGGTATTTTGTTATGAGGTTGATGACTCAATCCTCATGCATAGGAGGTAAAATGTCCCTAATAGGTCAATATGTCACATGATATCCTTTTGTGGTGACCATTTTTGGGTTTTTTTTCTCATGTATGTGGTTATCTAGAAGGATCTTTGAGTACTTTGTTGATATATACCAACACTCGTCTTGTTAACTAGACCTCTATAGAGAATTTATGTATGCGGATTCCCTATGAGTGTCAGTTAAGTTTCTCATCAACAATGGGTGTGACGTCTCAGGAGTAATTTCTTCTGAGGATAATCAGAGAGGATCAGTCCCTTGCAGTCCTTGATTTAAATTTGTACCTTCATAGGTCATTATTATCTTTACCTTATTTTTAGAGGTTTTATCTTTTGGGATAGGTGGTTAGACCTTGTGACCTAGTTGTGAGTCTTTTTTTGTATGGATATTTGGTAGACCTAGAGACTCTTGGTTTAGAGTAGGAACCTTGTAGTTTGACATCTATTTTGTTCTAGGATAACCTATGTGAAATTTTGTCTCATTTTTTCTGATGCCTTCTTGGAAGTGAGCTTGGTTTTAATCTCATTTATCGATCAATACATGGTAGGTGATCATGTTTTCCGTTATACGGAAGTTTATTCCTTCAACTTTGGATGAAGCACCTTGTCATCTTGTTTTTTAGGACTGGATTTAACAGGAAGGATTATTTGGGTGCTTAGCATGGTTGCCCATTGTTTTTATTCAGTTGCTAATGTAGTTAGACCGCCGGTTGATGCACGTGACTATAACAATTCACAGTGATGGGTCGTCGTGGAAATAAATTGTGTCATAGGTATGGTGCCGAATTTTAAAGAGGAGTTCCAAGGTAGCTTACAGATTAAAGAAACTAACATTCCATGTAGCACATTTATGTTATCCTTGTGATGGATGACTCATTGGTGTACGAGTTAGGTGGTAAAGATGAACACTAGTTCTACAGGGTATTGCTTGACTCCAAATCAGGGAGTGGCTGCGTTCAAGTTGAAGACCGATGCTTCAATACTGGTCATGGTTTTGGATCCTAGAAGTTGTTTTTGAGTGTTCCTCTGTGGTATAGGTGATATCATGAAATGTTGGGTATTGTGAGATAGTTGACTCATGGCTGAACCCTAGATTGGTTTTGATAGGATGTGTGCATGGCTCATATGGAGTTGTACAAGCCTTAGGTATAATATTAGTGTACTCCTATTAGAGAATATCATGAGTTATCTTTATTCTTCTTGGGTATGCTGAGCGATCAACATCCCTATGTTGATCCCCTTTTTCTTTTTAAATTATCTAACCTATTGAGGAAGGAACCTTAAGATGTTTCCCTCGAGGAGTGGTATAAGGTAAGTCATATGGGGGGAATTACACCATTGGATGTTTGAGGGTGGTGACCATGAAGTACTAGATCAATCATAGGTAAATGTCTTCCATGTAATAGTTAGTCATTGGCGCTATGAGAATGATCATTGGATAGTACAGATATCTTGGTTTTTTAGATTCTCAAGTTGAGATAAAGTATTCTATTCCTTTCTCCAGGCTTCTCAGGGATGAGATGGTTTTTGGTGGGGAGTTTGTAAGAACCTGTGTCATTTCATACTACAATTTTTAGTAAAAATTTGAATTTTTTCTTTCTCATGCATGTAATGGGGTAAAATAGTCTTTTCTCTTATCAAATGATCTCAGATAATTTTTTTTACTACTATGCTTGTCCTGGAATAGTATGTTTACCCAAGGGCATGAGTTTGGTAGAAATCCCAGCGATTCAAATTTTTGCAAAATTATTAATATTTAAAATTATTAATTAAATAATTACTTATTCTCAAAAGTTAGTTTGGCCATAACTTTTGAATTGAGGGTATAATAGATATTTCCCTTCTACCACTGAGTACATAATGGGGATTTTAGCCTTGGTGGGGAATAAACTTGATATGGGAATTGGGGTCTTCCCGGGCCCCTTTTTCTTCTTTTTCATTCCTTTTTATTCTCCTACTTTTTCTTTATGTTCACTTATTTCCTCCTCCTCACGCACACCTCTCCTATGGCTCCTCCTACTCCATTCTACTGATGGAGAAAGTGGGAAAGGGAGAAAAGAGGGATAGGGAAGGTGAGGGTGGTACCACTGTGAAGCCCTTGATGCGTTGGTTCAATGTGCAGCATACATGGACCTTGAAATCAAGAGAAGCTTCAGCGGTTTCTGCCCGAAGGTAGGACCATTTACGTTTTCTCAATAGACCCACTTTATATTGGTTGTTTCACATTTTTAAATCTGTATATTTCTTGTTACTAGCCTCTTAAAGCTGATCTGTAGTTTCGAGGGTTTAAATGGGTGATTTGGGCGATTTGAGGGTTTCATATTCGGGGAAACTATGTTACACAGCGTGTTGTCTATGGTGACATGACATGTGTTCTTCCATTTAGGGGAGGATGTTCTTTTTGAGTATATACCATGTACATGGGTTTAAATGATGTGTATCGGTACTTGGTCATGTAGCCGAGTAACTAGGAATGTCTACATATGTAGGGGTTCATGACCATGTGGGGCACACAGACATACCTCATGTGGGATGACACTCCATGTATGCATACACAGCTTGGCTAGGTAAACGGTCAATCCGGTTGAGGGACATGGGCATGTACCCCATGTTAGGTATACACTGTGTACCGATTTCACACGTCATTTACCTGGGGCCTGTACAGCCTAGATCGGTAGAGATACAAGATTAGGTGGCTATGTCGGACTAAACTTCATGTACTCATAGGGACACTCCATGTACTTCCCCATTGTAAACCTTTGAGGTATTTTCATGTTTTCTTCCCCCATTTTTAGTTTTGGACACAATAGAAGTCCATTCTAAGTATTTTTCTGATTATATCAAGATAGTGGATCTTACGGAGCGATATGAGGACTTCTAATGGGTGTTATAGGGATTTTATCTAAATGAATAGGTTATTCCTCCAGTTATCAAATTTAGTTTTCTCCTAAGAGTGATACTTGGTGTGAATGACAGGTTGGGTATTCCGAGAAACCCAGTTGAGATCTTGATTTTAGATGAGATATGAGATATCTCTCACGACCTATGCTTTTAATGATGTTCCCATTTATGATGTGCCCTTCTGGCCTATGAGCCTCTGAGACTAGATGCTTATAATTTTCCCCTAATAGATTCCTTTTCTTATGTGTTGTTCTAGGGAGTCACCTTATAGGAACCCCTTACCCGTGTATTATTTAAAGGATCCCTATTGTAGAATGCCTTAGCTTCCTACCGTAAGACGGTTCTGTGTAGGATCCCTCCTTTACCTTATAGCTAAGGATCCTGATTAGTCTTCCTTCACGTGTGTTTACCTAAAGAATCCCAAGTAGGACTCCTTTTATTGTTTGACTTGAGGGACCCATCAGGTGCCCATTGCTTGACCGACCATGAGTTTTATATTGGGTTTTGGTATATTTGGTGGTTGGGTTTCACCTTTTAACTTATGTTGAACTAGAAATCCCATGGGGTAGTGTTTGTAGTAGTGGGTTGGTAATTTGGGCCACCGTCACACCCTTTTTTATACATCACATGTTTATTGATGATGTAGTGATTTTCACTAGATATTCTTCCTAGTTGGTGGATTTTGAGCCTAACATGAGGATTATTTATTTCTTTTTTGATTCCCTTTTTTTTCTCAGGGGTCTTTATTACATTTGGTTTTCTAAAACTTGCTTACCTAAGGTACAACTTTTGAGCCATATAATAGTTTAGTTTACATCTGATGCTTCTTAAGAAAAATGTGTCCAATTGAGTAATTGGAAGGACAAGGATTATGAGGTTGGTCCTTTCTTGATAAAACCTTTGGGGTGTGTTATATTTAATGATTTCCCCTTTCCCCTTTTCCGGCTAATGAAATGATTAAAGGGTAAATAACAATGGATGAACCATGGTCTCAGGTTAAAATCCCATGGATTGGACCATATAAATATTGTACCTTATACCATGGGTGAACCATGGATTAATATTAAAATACCATTAAAAACTCATATAGGGTATTATTATGATAATCCCTGAGTGAGACACAAATGTAGTGGTTGGGAACATGGAGGATTTTCTTAAATGTAGAGTGAATCATTCACCTTTGAGGGATTCCTTGGACGGGATCTATCGGAATTGTTTCAAGAACTTTGATTGATACCTACATCCAATTGAGATATTCTAGGGATGGTCTCAATGGTTTTTTATGTTTAAATCTTGAGAGAACCATAGATGTAGTGGATGGGCTCAAAGAGGCTATACATAAATTTTGAGAGAACCATGGATTTATAGTGGAGTAATTCTTGGATGGGCTCTATTGGAGTTATTTATAAACCTTCTGTGATACTTGGATTCTTAGTGAAGGAATTTCATGGACAGGATCAGTGGGTTCACGACTTCTACACCTTGAGAGATACTTGGATTCCTACTGTATGAATGCCTTGGATAGGCCCATAGGCTGGATGTTATATGATCAGAATGATTACTCTCTTCCAGATCAGTTATGGGACCTGATAGATGTATCATGATTTTTCACTTGAGGTTCAGATGTTTTTACAAGAATATTTCCTTACAGAATTGATCGTAGGTATATGGTATCCTTGTTATTGATTGGAGGTGTGTATAGGTGAAGCCAGGTGTAAGACAGTTATCCCCCTGTGGTGACATTCCTATCTTATAGACTTTTCTGGTGTTGGATGAAGTAGGTATATGTCGATGGGATTACAAACCCCTGGATCAACTTGATGATACACATCATGAGGGACACGAAGTCCTACTCAATTCCCTTGAACATGATGTCCAGTGGACTATAATTACGAACCCAGGGTTTGACTTCTAATGTGGTTTCTTGTTATTTTATTCACATACCAATGAATGTTTATATCTATGTATATATTTAAAGGTATGGTTATATATATGTGTATGTATATATTTATTGACATTCATGGTAGAACTTACCCATTGATAGGTATTACAGACCCTGGGTCTGACTATGGGCTCACCTATGTTTTTCTTACCTTTTTGTTGTGCTTCATCTAGGATGAGGATGTTGCTTTTATATACACTTTTAACATCATAGTTATTGGTTTCTTATTGGGGTGTACTACTGATATTCTTTTCCACCCCTGCACATGAACCATGGTGTATTTCTAGACCTTATATATTATTTTCATTTTGAGAATGAGTTACATGGTGGATATGGCTGAGGCCTAATGTTTCCTAATCAAGTTGAGCTTCTCATGTGGTTTTTTAGATTGGGGTGGTGCAGTTCGACAGTGTCTGGAGACTGGGTATGTGGTATAGCTCATAGTTGGTAGTAGAGCCATGTATTTTACTTTTATTTGATTTTGAACTCATGTATTTTTATGGTCAGCCTAGTGGGTGACTATTTTTATTTTATATGACATAGTTTTTTGGGATTTTACATCTTTTTATTTATTATTTCAACATGTTCTATTCTATTTTTTTTACTAATTTTGTACTCTGTTTACTTTTTTTGTGTATGATACAGAGATAATTTTTCACTATTTTATTACTCTAATATGAGGGAAAAATCTCCCCATTATCACACCCTAGGACCTCGCTGCTAGTCGGTTGACTCTGGAATTCGAGGGGGCGCCTAACACATTGTAACCCACTGGATCGGAGCACCAGTTTAGTAGAATCTAGGATGGGATGTTACAATTTCCTAGATGAGTGGATCACTTTCTATCTTCATCATAGATATGTTTAAAGGATAATTTATACTCATATCAACTACCACATTGTTCTCTTTACTAGGATAGTAGTGGATTGAACACTTATATTCCATGATATTATCTAATCATCTTCCTTAGCACATATTGAGATAATTTTGTGTTAATATATACTTGATTATTTTATGATCAATATATATGTCACCATTCTTCACGTATAGATAATTCCAAATAATATTTAATAAGAACATGACTAATCCAATTCTAGATCATGAGTTTAGTAGTTAATATCATGGATCATTAATTGGAATGAGGGATGTCATGTTACTTTTTAATCATGCATGATTACACAAATCAATCCTTTTTTGGATTCCTTATTTTTGATAAAAAAATCCTTCCCACTAGACATAATTGTGATAATAGATGAATTGATTATAATATTCATTAAATTTTTAAATCCATCTTAAATTTTATCATTCTAGATAAAAAAACACCCCCTTTTGAGTTTTCTTGGTCAGTGGGTTTGAACATCATGATAATTTTCTAACTAATCAATGAAAATACCCAACAAATCCCTAAAAACAATGGATCTCTATCACTGATCTTGGTATAGGTCATCCCTAAATTTCCACTATTTTCAAAGGATCCATACATATCACTTTTCTAGTGATAACATACCCAAGTAATGATACTTTATCCAGCCTAAACACACATTTAATATACTTCCCATAAAAATTTTCATTTCATGATTTCTTCAGTATAGAATTCAAATACTCCTCATATTCCACCATTATTTTGTATTAAATAATAATATCATCAATAATAACTGCAAAAAAATTTAATGTTACTTCTCAAAGACTCTATTCATTAGGTCCTTGAAGATAGTTAGAGCGTTAGTGAGTTCAAATGGCATCACTATGAACTAGTAGTTCCCATACATTGTACAAAATATAGTCTTGATTATATCTTCTATATTTAGCATTACATTATATTATACTATGTAGGATCATTGGTTTTTACGAGGTAAAAAAAATTTATTTACGTTTTAATTCCATGATTTACACCTAATATTAATTCTGAGTTATCTTATGGAAGAAACAGGGGTGTTCAGAGCTTGTTCAGAGCTTAGAGCCCCTCTTTTTGGAGAAAATAGTTGTGTGTAATGGTTGGTAGAAACCATGCATCTCGGTTTTCATGGTTATTGGAAAATATGTGGGGTGGTCCAGTTCAATGACTCGAGCTACACAATTTTATTAAATCATTTAACCCAGTCCACACACCCATGCATTTACTATATAATTTTTAATAGAGGTAAGACACATGGTTCGTGCATGGTTGGTCTAACCTTACACCATGATAGAGAAAGGGTGGTATTTAGGTAGGGTATGGACCATAGTTGATGTATTTATTGTAAAACCATGTTCCCAAACCATGAGAACAAGTTTTTAAAAGTGAAATGACCATTTTTCACCTAATTTATTTAAGTGTTAACACTACTCCATTATTCTATTTTCCTCCAGATTCCAGCCCTCCTTTCTCTCTTATAAGACCCTCAAGACGTTGAGATATTATTTAGTTTCATTTTACCTTTTGATAATTGATTTGATTTGTACTCATCTCATTGGATAGACATTGGTGATTTATTCATTACTTAGGCTCCTTTTTATATTTTAATAGCTATAAACAATGCTATTTTGGGGCATGATATTATGCCCAATTTTTTGTTCATTCGTATATTATTCTTTTTTCTCTTGATCTAGACCAAATTAGAGGTTGAAATGGGATGACTGTTTATCTATGGGAATAAGATAGTTTTTTGATACCTTAACAATAAATGCATTTTTCTATAGCTTGTTGTCATTGTGTTGCACACTAGACATTCCGGTAAATTCTTTATAAATTAATTGAACCTTGATTTATGTTTTTAATAGATGTTTAATAAAATTTTTGAACCATTATATAAGATTGGGGGTTGTCAACTTCAACCCGAATAGCCAATGGGGTGGCTTCTTCCTTTTTACCATGATTATACCACCCTTGGTGTGTATTGAGGTTGCTAAAATTATTGGTAATTGAATATGGTATTAAGTGAATTGTTAAACATTTTAATCACCTTAAAGAACAATTTCATTTATAGATGAATGGTATCAATTCATAAATCCGCTAGATTTTGTATTTATATGAAGGTATTAGTGAAATGACTAAATAAATTTTTATTAAATGGTTATAATTATAATATATGTTTTGCAGTATGGCACTGATGACCCACATAGATTCCATGGACATTTCTACTCCATTGATCCATTTTACTAAACATATTATGATGTCATGGTCATTTATACTCCATGTATCATATTTAATTACCTTATATACAATGTATATTTCAACTCCTTAGATATGATTACTTGATTTATTAGATTTTCTATGATGTATTAGATATTTCTACTCCTTCAATCTATTAAAATATTAGGATGCCTTGAACATTTATTCTCATTGGATACAATCCATTGGGATGCCTTGGATATTTATACTACTTGTATTCAATTCAATTATCTTACAAGGATGAATTGGAAATTTTCATGACATGAATATGACCCCTTAGGATTCCAAGGACATTTCTACTCATTGGATCATATTTACTTGATTTAAATTGTTTACTATATTTCCGTGGAAATTTCTACTCATTTGACCCTAACCCATTATGTCTCAAGATATAATTACGTAGTGTATGTATTTTATGTTAGTTAATATGTTATACAATTATCCCTTATGATTATGTTTCCTGATTATAGTGATTATTGATGGACAAGACAATATTGCGTCTATTATTATTACTTGAACTCATATTATATCTACTCATTGAATCAACTCATATTCATGGAATGAACTTTTTATAGACATCATTGGTGGTATACTACTGTGTTTTGTATCAAAAAAAGTTTGGGCCACCATTGGGAACCTATATAGACTTTATAAATAAAAGTAGGAATAGGGGAAACCACCTTCTTGGTGATGCATGATTAATTATTTCAAAGGATTAGGAGAGTATATGATAGTTCTATGTCTTGTTATGATATCTAAAAAAATCTCTTTTGTTCTTTTATACTTTGGTTCATGTATTGTACTAGATTCCAATTTACATGTATAACCTATATTTTTTATAGTAAGTCGTGACAAACATATGTATATGAAATTAAAGGATGAGATTACATGGTTATTTATATGATAGATTTTTATTATCCATTTGTTTAGATATAACATATACTTCTATTATTGTTAGTTATGGTTGTAATTTGTCTCTACATATGACCATTAGGTTATAGATCCCCCACTACTCCACTGTGGACCCTTACTACTAGTCGGAAGCCTCTAGCATATGAGGATATGTGCTGGAGGTGATGTGACCAATTGAGTTTGGTTACTTTTGTGTGAACTGGGTTCAAAAAGTCACAAAGTGGTATCATAGGAACTTTATATTAATTTTTATTGTCAATTAATAATATTAAACAAGAGATTATGAATATATAAAAAAATTTAATGAGATGTGCCTTGGGGTAAATAATTGATGTATAGAGAATGGCCAAATTACCAAACATTGGACATATTGTTTGGGATTTTACTTATTACAATTTCCTTAATTTACCCATTAGGTGAGGTATTTCATTTTTGATGTCCCTTATGAATACATATTTTTAACCATGACATGGTATGGAAAGGAATGAATCATCATTGTTACTTCATGATTTATGTGTCATGCATTATGCCATTCCATTTTTATATTACTGCTTGCACTGATTACAACATGTTTTGGTGCTTTTATTTTTTTGTAAATGAAATTGTGTTGAGATCTCATACACGGAATTGATAAATCAATATATGGGATTAAATGTATTCTAAACATCAATTTATAAGGTGTACGGGCCCTTATAAATTAGATGTGGGGTTCAATATAGTTCAACATTTTAATGGAAATTTCAATATAAATGATAATGAATTTTAAAATAAACTGAATTCTGGAATGAATGGACATAGTTAAATGGGGATGTAAATTGTAATTTAACTGGTGGTTTCCTCTATAAATTTCAATTAAAACATATAATATCAGGACCTTTAAATTATATCAGAGAATTAACCCTGACCCAACCTTAGTAGTGGGTTATGGTTAGTGTCTCTATCTTTTCCTTATGATTTTTATGTCACCCAAACCTAGTTTTAAGAGTAGGCAGAGGGGTGTGACTTGTAAATAAGAATCATTATACCTATTCTATTTGAATATATGTGATATTTTGTTATCAAATCTTATCAGAGGCATGTGCTATGAGTTTTAGCAATATTCCACCATGAAGGCCACAAGTTGTGCACTCATAGGGTGGTGATGACCATTCTTTAGAGGTGGTTTCCCTTAGAGAACTAGTATAGACTCTAATATTGAAACTTATAGAACCACCTATTATAAATTATATGGGTATTTTTCCTAGATTCGAGATAGTTTTCTAAGATTTATGCAGACCTTTCAGAGAGCTTCGTATCCTACCCCGACTATGGAAGGATTGACATGTGAGTTTTAGTAGCATCATACACCCAGTTTTTTTGGAAGGTATCAGACCACATGTTGTACAGTCATGGCTATAAGCCATGATATTGATTTTATATCATCTTGAGACACCTACTCAAATGATATTAAGTCTATTTATGTATATTCTATGGGATTCTGCCAAGATATGGTGGTAAATGATTACTTATATGGATCAACATCTGCATATAGCCTAGAGGGATTCCATATCACCTTCAATGATTATTTCTATCCCAAAACGTTCAGAGCTGGTAGAAACTGATATTTTATGCCTTTGGAGCATGGTACATTCTCAGCCATGGAATACCCTACCCATTTCACATATCTACAATATTTTTCACCTATTCAATTAGGTGACAAGTTATAAAAAATTGGTAATTTGAGGATGGTCTCAAGTATTACATCTTATTGTAGGTGAATGTATTTCAACAAGCCTCCATATCTGATATTATAAATTAGGCACTAATTAATAAACATAGAAAGAGGTATGCTTGGAGAATAGAGCATGGCCATTCAGCTTCTTGACATAGTGGTGTAGTTTTTGGTGGTTGGTTGAGGTTTTTTTAGGTCTCTTGTGAGGGGAATACAAGCTAGAGTTTGAGTGATAGTAGTTCTATGTTTTTTCATCAGTGTTGGAATAAGTGACACATAAGGATCTAGTGTGATATAAACCCATCAGAGTGTGGATTTTGAGGAAATGTGGGCCACACAAAGTGGTTTTATAGGACCTTTCCTCCAATATCCATTGATATATGGTTTATACCACCATCACATTCCAGAGGGGATTAATATCTTCATGTTAGATAGGGAGTTATAGTGTGACCATTCGATCAGGCTGATTTGGTGGTCATGGATGGTGCATCCAAACACCAAACATATAGTAATAGTAGAATATAACTGATGAGAATAATCAGGAAAAATCTCAAGGTTGTGGATCAGGATGGATATGTATAATACAACTGATACATTGAGTGTAGAGTTCCAAACTTTCTATAGTGGGAGGTATTATTCTGGTACCTATACATTAGTTTCTACTCTTTATGATATAAGTCTGTCTCATTATTTCATATATGTGCCTATTGTGGAGAGCCTTTTGATCGATGATTATTTTTCTTATGGTTGGATGAAACTTTATACTGTATTAGGGATACAATACGAGAGTGCACACTAGTTCAGGGAGTTCCCCTTGAGGTAGGTGGGTGTTTCTTCATATGGGCCCTGCTTTTCTTTAATAGAAAAGGTTTTGAAATCATTCTCATGATCTAATGTTTTGTTCCTTATCGTTATTTTGTTAACAACTATTGTGGAAGGGAAACCTACACATAAGTAGGTGGTGGGGGTTCTACTCACAAGGATGAACGAGATTTCCATGTGAACCAAGCTAGACCTGAGCATCATGGGATGGGTGAGATGACTGTCTAGACTGCTAGACTACAACTACATGATCAAGGAATGTGTCAAACAAACATCCCTACATTGGTTGACAATTTCATGGATGTCTTCTAGGACAATATTTCAAGACTAATTCAAAAGGGAGAGGTTTATCTTTCCATTTAGCTACTCCCTGGAGCTACACTGGTGTCCATTACACCTCTGAGGATTGCTATTTTCTGACATTCAGGTTCTCAAAGGTAGAAACAGGTCTTAGAAATGAAAGGTTTTAAACAAAAAAAGGAATTCTCTGTGGGGTTTTTCGGTCCTTTTCACCATTAATTCATATGGAACCCTTCGTTTATGATAGGATTTAAAAAAAATGAGCAAATTGATAGTTAGGAATTAGTATCATATTCCTATAATATATGACCTCTTTGAACAACCCATAGGATCTTGGGTGTTCTTAATGATTGATCTTAGATTGGGTTTTCATTAGGTGAATGTTATACTATCATGTATACCTCATACAACTTTCCATAGTTGGTACAATATATTTGAGTATCTCTGTAAATCATTTGATATCACAAATTCTCCAGTATATTTCATGGAACTGAAGAACCTAATCTTACTTCTTTATCTAAACTCAATTTGGGGTGTATTAATAGATGATATCTTGGTTTATTCTCACACTCGACACGACCATGCCAAACATCTTGAGATCGTATTGGATACACTTAAAGAGATTAATGAATATGCTATGATCACAAAGTTACACTTTTCGATGGATAAGATTATCTTCCTAGGTCATATTATCTTATATATATGAGTATCAATTTTCCCAGAGAAGGTGAGAGCTTTAGTTTCTTAGGATCATTCCAAGAACATCTTTGATATATGGAGTTTCTTGGGGATGACCGGATATTATAGGATATTCATTCGATAATTATCAAGCATAGAATTAACACTAATGGGATTTAATATGTAGTTTTTGAGTTTATTATAGTTGTAATCATTTAATACCACATTTCAGGATTTGATATGGAGACTAAATTTTGTGTATATTTTAATTCTTCTAGATATAGGATGATGCTATATAGTATATTATGATGCATCAGGTATTGAGATAAGAGAAGTTACGATGTAGGAGGTGTGAGTTTTTTCATATGGGTCTCATTATCTTAGGGTGTGTGAGAGTAACTATATGATTAATGATATTGAGTTGGCCACTTTTGTTCACACCTTGTGCTTTTGGAACCATTATTTACTAAGAGGGAATTTTGTGGTGTTTACAGACCACAAAATCTTCATGTACATCTTTACAGAGCATGACTTGAAACATAGGAAATGAATATGTGTTGAATAACTTTAGTCCTTTGACTTTTTCATTTCATATTTGGGAAGTTAAATTTTTTTTTCAAATGCATTAAGTAGGAGGGCATAAAAACAGGTGATTCAGGAGGATAGTATCAACATATGGCCTTATTTTCTAAGATACATATAGAGGTTTAGGATGATCATGGATAGTATGTAAAAGCATCATTTTCATTTAAATATTCATTGTGGGAGAGAGTTAATGTGAGTTATTTCTTATATTCTAAGGGCTTGGTCCAATGGGAGATCATTGTAGGTGATTACCCACCTCCTAGTTGGGTCTCTAATGAAGATGAGATATTGTGCATCAACTAATGCATTTGGTTTCCTACCGCTATTTGGGAAGAGTCTATGTGAAATCCCCATGCATCTATAAGGGGTGTGAATCTAGGTGTTACCAATATGTATCATTCTTTTTTCCAACAATAATGGTTTCTAAGGATCAAAAGAGATATAGGTGGGTTTTTTACTATCTGCTCTACCTGTCAGCTAGTGATAGAAGCACACAAAAAACTAATGGGACTTTTATAGTCATTTCCTATTTCTGGTGGAAATAGGATGATTTCACCATGGATTTCATGATAGGATTTCATATATCTCCTAGGGCATGGGACTACGTATGGGTGATTATAGAAAGTTTGTCAATGGTCTCCAACTTCTTGCCTATTTGGGAGACCTTAACAATGGGTGAGCATGGGAAGATCTACATCCATGAGATTATATCCCTCCAAAAGATTCAAATGTCAATCATATTAGATAGAGAAACTCATTTAATGTAATAGTTATATAATGTTTTATAGAGGGAACTGGGTTCATAGGTGCTACTTAGTACAACCTATCACCCATATAAAAATGACCATTTGGATAAAAAGATAAATGTTTTGGAGGAAATGAACCAAACAAGCATCCTTGATTTTGGAGGTTCTTTGTATAAACACTTACCACTCTTTCATATCTCTTATGGAAACATATTATATGTGACCATATAAATATATTCTTATGAGGACTTATATGGTATTCTTTTCAATTCAACCTTATGCGGGTTAGAGGAAATAGTGGCAGTGTTGTTGTGTGCTTGTCTCATTGAGAATATTTAAGATTAGGATCACCTTACTAGAAAGATCATGTCTATAGCATGTTGTAGACAAAATCCATATGATGATCATCATCGTTGAAGACTAGAGTTTGAGGAGGGGAGTAAGGTTTTCATACGATTTTTCCATAAACTGAGACATTGATAGATTCAGAAGGGTAGTTATCACATTTTTATATTGGGCGCTTTGAGATTCTAGAGAGAGTTGGGATGGTAGCCTATTGGTTTCAGTAACATGATATATATTATTCCATTCAAAAATTCTTCCATATATCTTAACTAAATCAATATCATTTTTATATGTAGCATATTCATCATCCTGAGGAGGTTGAGTTAGAGGTATATGTGTCCTTTGGGGAGAATCCTATCTGTATTGTTGATCATGACATAAATTTTATCCAAGGATGGTTAATTCCTCTATTATTAGTGTTATGGTAGCATTTCCATGTGTCAGATGAGACATGGGTGGGGAAGGATGATGTACAAACTAGTTTCCATAGTTATTCTTAGATGATGCTTTACCATCCATTAAAGTGCAATTTGGTAAAAAATGAATTTAAGGTGGAAATATTGTAGGATCATATGTTTTCTATGTGGTATGAAACCCTTTGATTTATGGTTTAATTCCTAGGTTTTTCCTAATCAGAATGCTGAGTGATGATATAGTGGAAATGAGGGTGTCTAGAGATTGTTCATATCCCATAGCACCACTTTTTAGAAAAAAAATAAATGGGTTGCATGGTTATTTGAAACCATGCATCCAGTATGAATTGTTATAGTAAACCATTTAGGGTGGTCCAATCCATTGTCTAGGTCCTCATGGTTTGATGAAGCCATGTATTCTATGACATTCTCTCATGCATTTTCTATATAGTTTTCAATAGAGGGAAAATGCATGGTCAGTGAATGGTTTTTCTAACCATGTTCCTTTACCATGTGTGGGGTTATTGAAGTAAAACTATGAAGATATTTTAAATGTGGTTTCTCTAACCATGTATGCAAACCATGCGATATATTTTTTAAAAGGTAAAATGACGATTTTTCCGAAATTTTTTTATGTATTATACATCCCCCTTATTTTTATTTTTCTCTGATGCCCATCCCTTATTTCTCCCTTTTGAGTTCCTAAAGTTGTTTATTAGGGATTTGATTTCTTTTCATCGTCTAATGTTTCATTCGAGTTCTGTTTATATCATTTGATATCCAGAAAATGAGTTTCTCATTCCTTAGGATTCTTTCATTATTTTCCTTACTATCGATGATGCTATTTTAGAATACCCTCTTATGTCCTATTTTTAAGTAGTTAATCAATTAATACATTTCTTTATAATATTGGACAAATCAGATGATATGATTGGTTGAGTGTTTTTCTATGGGAATAATATAGGTGTTCTATAAATTTTCTCTAAATGTATAGTTGTTTATTTCCAGTTGTCATTGTACGACATGATATACTTAGCAATAAATTATTCCTAAATTAATTGATCCTTCAGTTAAGTGTTTGATTAATTTTTAAGACATTCTATGTCACCATTATATCTGTTTAAAGGTTATCAATTTCAACATGAACCACCCATGGGGTGGGTTATTCCTTTGGTCATGATTATACCACCCTTGAGGTGTGTTGGGATCACATAAATTATTTGGAATTGAACATGTAATTAAGTGATTTATTAATGTTGGTATGCCCCTTAATGAAACTTGTAATTTTTTTTGATGAGATGTCTGTATGGAATAACACCTTTTTATTACATAAACATTTCATTAAATTTTAAAAATAGAGGATATTTTAATGTTTAGTTTCATGGAATAAAATTTCATAATACATGAAAATATAATACATTAATTTAATCCACATGAATAGATTCTTATTTGGTACCATCCTATGTAAAATTACTAAATCTCATAACCTAGCACATAAATAAAATTAATGTGTGATAATAGATCCTAGTAAGGGAAAGTAGGGAAATATTTTACAAGTGATCACGAGAATTATTGATAAGAACATGATGAATATCATAAAAGAATGATCAAATGAAAAAGAGAGATATCTTATTAAAAAAACATGATTCATAACATATAAATGTAGCTAAATCATTTAAATGGGTCATTAATAAGAATATCAACAAGGTTTATCACTGAGGTTTTATAAAAATTATAATGGTTATTTACCATGGAATCGTAAAACATGTCATCTATAGAGAATAAATTATTTCCGATTACATTGGAGTGATATCAGGGAACACCATTCACATATATTAATTAATTTTATCCTCATATATCATGATAAAACATTTCAAAAATAACCCTTTGAGAATAAAAGAAAAATATTTCATATCAAAATTAGGATATTTTAAAAAATTGCTTAAAGAATAGATAATTAAGTCATTATTAACCCATAAAAAAGGATGGTGGGTTTCATGACTGTTAATAATATAATAAAACATATCATTTTGAAATCAGTTGAATACCACTATAAAATAAATATGTTTGGGTGTTAACAATGGAAAATAAAAAAAATTCTTGAGAAAAAGATATGAATTTTGAGATGAAAATATGGCAGCAAAATGGGTTTGAAACATGATTATATAAAACATTAAAAAGATATGAGAAAAGGGACTCCAGTTAGTAGAAGTATCTTAATTCATAAAATGGATAGAATAGAATTTACATAAGATCATATTTTTTGAAATTGAAAATACATACTATATAAAAAATGGAACTTGAAAGGAAAAGAGAAGATGATATTTTTCTTAGCTTGAAGAGTAACTCCTAAAAATAATATCTTGGAAACATCTGAACTTGAGGAACCCTTAGTAGGACCCCTTGTGAGGTAAATCTATCATATCTTTATAGAGGATGAATTTTTAATGAACACTAATGGAGAAATGGGTGGGTATTTATAGAAAAAGAGGATGATTTCTTTAATAATATATTGGGACACCCAAAACATGGTATTTCCCATTATATTTGGAAACATGAGATGCCTAGTATGATATTTTATTTTAAAATAGACTATTATAACTCTATATCACATATTACATTATTATAAAGTGAATAAATTCACTAAAATCACCCAACTACATTTTTACTATTCACAGGAAAACAAAATATTTTAGAAAATTTTAATAAATTCACCCAAAACTAATTTTAATGTGATGATTTCAAAAATGGTGTTTATTTTATCGTATTAATTCTATAATTTTGAGAAATTTAAATTTTAAATATAAAAATCCTTATTTACTAAAAATAATAGAGGATAGAAAATGCATAGTAAAAATGTTGATACTTGGAAAAAAATATCATTTAAATTTGAATAAGAGTGTTTTAATCATGATATTTATTTAAAATAATCATTATCAATAATATAATAGTTTATTATAATAATTATTTCGTTTTTAAAAACTAAAATATCTGACCAAAAAAATCATATTATCAAATTCAATCTCAATTTTATTATGAAAAATTATTCTTAAAACAATAATCATGGAATAACAAATATATTTATACAATGGAATTAAAAACTAAGGATAGGCAACATAACCCCTCATTACACCAATGTATGCCCTAATAGTAAGGTATGTGATGATGTTATACTCCTAGGGTGTATTGACTAATATCCATCAAGTGGTAATTATCACAAACTTTAAATTCTCTCGTAGGATATTTTGTTCACACTTCACTTGCTAAAGATAATCTTGGGCTAAGTCAAGAGAGAATCCTAGTTATGAACCCTCCATCCCAAGATCTTACAAATAAGGTCCAAATGGTATGGCTCTACTAGTTGAGTCCATGGACTCTTATTTCGGTATCAATTATCCTTTGTCAAAATATTACTTAAAAGAACTTGTGATAATGATAAAATTATTATAAAGGGTATATAATTTACACTTGTAATATTGACTAACTATTATATAACAGTCAAAACTAGATGGTCCCATGTCCCTTTTATATTCACTTCATAAAAAAAATACATGGTTTTTTTGATAATATAATATAACACACATTTTCAGGAAAAAATTATTGTTAAAAAAGTATATCTCATTAAATTCATCCCCTCTTAAGAAATTTATTCCTCGAAATCTCAACTTATTCCCTTAGTTAGGAAAAGGTGTGGGTACTTCTACCTCATTTTTCCTCTCTTTCCCACATTTCATCTTAATTATTTTTGTTCATCCACAAGTCATTGACAATGTGTGTATTCTAGCTGCGTAGAACCATGTCTCTACGGTCCAATATCTCTACTGAATACTATTCATAAGAGATCTCATGTTCCATTTGTTCCAACTCAGAACTTGGTACATGTGAAGACTGTGGTATGTACTTACTCAAGATATATACGTGAAAAATGCCATGAACTTGATCTAGGTTTGGATGAAGTGATAGATAATAGTGCACTACTCGTATGCGATCAAGGATTTCATAGGGGACAATATACCTTGGTCTAATCTTCCCATTATTTACAATCATCATGATTCTATTCAAGAGTTGAATTCAAAATAATACTTTATGGACAACATAAAACTCAACATCCCATCAATGGTTGTCAACATATCTCTTCTTCTAACTTTGAGGAGTCTTTATTTTCTGGTGAATCGCGTGAACCTTTTCTATAATCTCTTGTACATGATCAGGACCAATATTCTTTCTCTCACTAACTTCATCCCAATACGTAAGAGTTCTACATCGATTCCTAAATAGATCTTAAAAGGGTTCCATTTGAATACCTAAATGGAATTTGTTGTTATATTAAAACTCAACTAATGGGAGATGTTGATCCCACTAACATTGAAATTCCATTGTGCTTGTTCTCATCATGTCCTCAGGTTTTTTAATAGCCCTTGGCCATCTGTTTAAGGGTAATAATATGTACTAAAATTCTATTCAATACTCAAATCATGTTGAAGAATTATCCAGAATTATTATGCGAACATTGGATAATGATCATATATGATAGAGAGTGACACTACATGCAGTCTTACCACTTCTTACAGGTAACTATTTCCATGTTTCTCAAGAGTTAAGTCTTCCTGAATATAAATTAAATGGGTAGTCTTGTTGAGACGATCCACTATAACCCATGTCGTATTGTTTCCTTGTATATTGTTGGGAGACCAATGAAAAACTCCATAGTGATATAGTCCCACATCAATGATGTTATAAGAGGTGTTTGTAATATCCCTTTTTGAATTTGTTTTTCCACCTTAAATTTCTGACACACCAGGAACCTTGTAGTGTAGTTAGAAATCTTCCTTTTCATTTTGTCCCTCCAATAATGGCCATGAACATACCTATACATTTTAGTTATTCTAGGATGTGTAGACAAAGTAGTGATATAATCATTATCCATCCTTTTTTTTGTTTCTAGAATAGATTTAACCCATAGTCTTGTCCAAATTTTCATTACACCTTTTTTTATCAATATGAATCTCAAGAAGCATCCCATACTTCAAAACCTCTATCTTATTTTTAAACAAATGATTTTATCATTTAGATTTCTAGATCTTATCTAGTAATGATGGTTGAGAAATCATTTGTGATAGGGTTAATGATTTACCTTGCCTTACAATTACTATGTCTAGTTTAACTTGGTCTTTGATAAAAGGATCTCCTTGAATCCTCATCATAGCCAAACAAATAGGGTCTTTCCTACTTAATGAATCATCAAAATTGTTTGCTCTTCCAAGATAATAATTAATTGAAAAAATTTAGTATTTATGATGTTTAAACCATCACCATTATCTCATGTTCAGTTCATTTTTTCTGAAAATATACATTAAAATTTTGTGGCCTATGTATATATCACATTTATCCTAAACAATATAGTGCCTCTATATCTTTTGATCAAAAACAACCACAGCCAGATCTAGGTCCTAAGTAGCATAATTATTCTCATGAGTATTCAACTATCGATGTTAATAATAAATCTACTTTTCATCTTAAATGAGGATGGGATGTTATAATTTCCTAGATCATTGGATCCCTTTGAATCTTCATCATAGATATGTTTAAAGGATAATTTCTACTCAGATCATCTACCACATTGTTCTCTTTTCCCAGATGGTAATGGATTGAATAGTTATATTCCATGATCACATCTAATCATCTTCCTTACCATATATTGAGATAATTTTGTGTGAATATATACTTGATTATTTTAGGAACCATGTATATTTCACCATTCTACACATATAGATAATTCCAAATAATGTTTAATAAGAACATGAATAATCCAATTCTAGATCGTGAGTTCAGTAGTTCGTATCATGGATCATTAATTTGAATGAGGCATGTCATGTTACTTTTTAATAATGCATGATTACACAAATCAATCCTTTTTTATATTCCTCATTTTATATAAAAAAATTCTTCCCCACTAGTCATAATTGTGATAATAGGTGAATTGATTATAATATTCATTAAATTTTTAAATCCCTCTTAAATTTTATCATTATAGATAAAAAATCACCCCTTTGAAGTTTTCTTGGTTAGTGGGTTTGAACATCATGATAATTTTCTCACTAATCAATGAAAATACAAAACAAATCCATAAAAACAATGGATCTCTATCATTGATCCTAGTATAGGTCATCCCTTAATTTCCTCTAATTTCAAAGGATCCATAGATATCACTTTTCTAGTGATAACATACCCAATTAATGATACTTTATCCGTCCTAAACACACATTCAATATACTTCCCATAAAAATTTTCATTTCATAATTTCTTCAGTATAGAATTCAAATTCCCTTCATGTTCCAACATTATTTTGTAGTAAATTAAAATATCATTAATAATAACTACAATTAAAATAATTTTACTTCTCTAAGACTCTATTCATTAGGTCCTTGAAGATAGTTGGATCATTAGTGAGTTCAAATGGAATCACTATGAACTAGTAGTTCCCATACCTTGTAAAAAATATAGTCTTGGTTATATCTTCCTTATTTAAAATTACATTATATTATACTATGTAGGATCATGGGTTTTTATGAGGTACAAAAACTTTTTATTTACGTTTTAATTCCAAGATTTACACCAAATATTAATTCGGAGTTATCTAATTGAAGAAACGAGGGTGTTTGGGGCTTGTTCAGAACATAAAACCCTCTTTTTGGAGAAAATAGTTGCACGACATGGTTGGTAGAAACCATGATGCTCAGTTTGCATGGTTATAGAAAACTATGTGGGGTGGTCCAGTTCAATGACTCGAGCTACACAATTTTATGAAATAATTTAACCCAGTCCACACACCCATGCGTTTACTGTAGAATTTTTAATAGAGGAAGACACATGGTTGGTGCATGGTTGGTCTAACCTTTCACCATGATAGTGCAAGGGTGGTATTTAGGTAAGTTTATGACTATAGTTGATGTATTTTTTTTTGGAAAACCATGTTTCCAAACAATGAGAACATGTTTTTAAAACTAAAATAATCATTTTCCCCCTAATTTATTTAAGTTTTAACCCTTATCCTTTATTCTCTTTTTCTCCAGATTCCATCCCTCATTTCTCACTTATAAGATCCTAAAGATGTTGAGATATTATTCAGTGTAATTTTACCTTTTGATAATTGATTTGATTTTTACTCATCTCATTGGATAGCCACTGGTGAGTTATTCATTACTTAGGCTCCTTTTCATATTTGAATAGCTATCAACAATGCTATTTTGGGGCATGATCTAATGCCCTATTATTTGTCCATTCGTACATTCTTTTTTTTAATCCTGATCTGGACCAAATTAGAGGTTGATATGGGATGACTGTTCATCTGTGGGAATAAGGTAGGTTTTCAATATCTTAACAATAAAGGCATTTTTTATAGCTTGTTGTCATTTTGTTGCACACTAGATATTCTGGTAAATGATTCATAAATTAATTGAACCTTGATTTATGTTTTTAATATATGTTTAAGGAAGTTTTGGAACCTTTATATAAGATTGGGGGTTGTCAACTTCAACCTGAATAGCCCATGGGGTGGATTCTTCCTTTTTTACTATGATTATACCACCCTTGGGGTGTATTGATATTATTAAAATTATTGGTAATTGAATATGGTATTAAGTGAATTATTAAACATTGTAATCACCTTAAAGACCAATTTAATTACTAGATGAATGGTATAAATTCATGAATCCACTAGATTTTTTTTTAAGAAGGTATTAGTGAAATGAATAAATAAATTTTTATTAAATGATTATAATTATGATATAGGTTTTGCAGTATGGCATTGATGACCCACATAGATTCAATGGACATTTATACTCCATGGATCCATTTTACTCAACATATTAGGATGTCTTGGTAATTTATACTCCATGTATCCTATTTAATTACTTTATATAAAATATACATTTCAACTCCTTAGATATGATTACTTTATTTATTATATTTTCTATGATGTATTATATATTTCTACTTCTTCAATCTGATGACTTGTTAGGATGCCTTGGGCATTTATTCTCCTTAGATACAATAAATTGGGATGCCTTGGATATTTCTACTCCTTGGATCAAATTCAATTAGCTTATAAAGATAAATTGGAAATTTCCACTACAAGGATCTGACCCATTAGGATTCCTAGGACATTTCTACTCATTGGATCCTATTTAATTGATTTAAATTGTTTACTATATTTCCTTGGACATTTATACTCATTATACCCTAACCCATTATGGCTCGAGAAATAAGTACATAGTATAGGTATTTTATTTTAATTAACAAACTATACAATTATCCCTTATGATTATGTTTCTTGATTATAGTGATTATTAATGGACAAGATAATATTGCTTCTATTATTATTACTTGTACTCATATTATATCTACTCATTGAATCAACTCTTATGCATGGAAATAACTTTTTATAGACATCATTGGTTGTATTCTACTGAGTGTTGTATCAAAAAATGTTTGGGCCACTATTGGGAACATATATAGACTTCATCAATAAAGATAGGAATAGGGTAAATCACCCGCTTGGTGATGTATGATTAATTATATCAAAGGATTAGGAGATAATATGATAGTTCTATGGCTTGTGATGATATCTAGGGAAAATTTCTTTTGTTCTTTTATACTTTGATTCATGTATTGTACTAGATTCCACTTTACATGTATTACCTAAATTTTTTATAACATGTCTTGATAAACATATGTATATGAAATTAATGGATGAGATTACATGGTTATTTATATGATGGATTTTTATTATCCACTTGTTCAGTTATAACATATACTTCTATTATTGTTCGTTATGGTTGTAATTTGGTTTTACATCTGACCATTAGGGTATAGTTCCCCCACTACTCCACCATGGACCCTTACTACTAGTCTGAAGCCTCTAGAACATGAGGAGATGTGCTGGAGGCCATGTGACCAACTGAGTTTGGTTACTTTTCTGTGAACTGGGTTCGAAAAGTCACAATGTGGTATCATAGGAACTTTATATTATTTGTTATTGTCATATAATAATATTATACAAGAGATTATGAATATATCAAAATTGTTAATGAGATGTTCCTTGGGGTATATAACCCATGTATAGAAAATGGTCAAATTACCAAACATTGGATATATTTTTTGGGATTTTACTTATTACAATTTCCTTAATTTACCCATTAGGTGAGGTATTTCATTTCTTTCCCTTATGAATACATATTTTTAACCATGATCTGGTATAGAAAGGAATGAATCATCATTGGTACTTTAGGATTTATGTGTCATGCATTATGCCAGTACATTTTTATATTACTACTTGCATTGATTGCAACATGTTTTGGTGCCTTTATTTTTATGTAAATTAACATGTGCTAACATTTCATACAAGGACTTGATAAATCACTATATGGGATTAAATGTATTCCACACTTAAATTTATAAGTTTTATGGGACCTTATAAATTAGATGTAGGGTTCTATATAGTTCAACATTTTAATGAAAATTTCAATATAAATGAGAATGAATTTTAAAATAAACTGAATTCTGGAATGAATGGTCATAGTAAAATGGGGATGTTAATTGTAATTTAATGGATGTTTTACTCTAAAAAATTGCAATTAAAACTTATAATATCAGGACCTTGGAATTATATTAGAGAATTAACCATGAACTAACCTCATTAGTGGGATGTGGGTAGTGTCTCTATCTTTTCCTTTTGATCTGTATGTCACCCAGACATAGATTTAAGAGTAGGAAGAGGGGTGTAACTTGTCAATAGGAAGAATTGTACCTATCCTATTTGTATAAATGTGATATTTTTTTTATCAAATATTATCGAAGGCTTATGCTATGAATTTTAGTAATATTCCACCATGAAGGCCACAAGTTGTGCACTCATAGGGTGGTGATGACCATGATTTAGAGGTGGTTTCCCTTAGAGAACTAGTATAGTCTCTAACAGTGAAACTTATAGAACCACCTATTATAAAAGATATGGGTATTTTTTTCCTATATTAGAGATAGTTTCCTATGATTTATACAGACCATTTAGAGAGCCCTACATCCTACCCCGACTATGGAAGGATTGACATATGAGTTTTAGTAGCATCATACAGCGAGTTTTTTTGGAAGATAGCAGACCAAAGGTTGTAGAGTCATGGATATAGGCCATGTTATTGATTTTAGATCATCTTAAGACACCTAATCATATGAGATTATGTCTTTTTTATGTATATTCTACGGAATTATTCCAATATATAGTGGTACATTATTACTTAGATGGATCAACATCTGCATATAGCCTAGAGGGATTCCATATCGATTTCAATGACTATTTCTATCCCAAAATGTTCAGAGCTGGTAGAACTTGAGATTTTATTCCTTTGGAGTATGGTGCATTCTCAGTTATGGAATAACCTACCCATTTCATATATCTACATTATTTTTCACCTATTCTATTAGGGGACAAGTTATAAAAACAAGGTTATTTGAGGATGGTCTCAAGTATTACATCTTATTTTATGTCAATGTATTTCAACAAGCCACCATATCTGATATTGTAAATTAGGCACTAATTAATAAACATAGAATGAGGTATGATTGGGGCATAAGGCATGGTAGTTCAGCTTCATGACATAGTGGTGTAGTTCTAGGTGGTTGGTTGAGGTGTTTTGAGGTCTCTCGTGAGGGGAATACAAGATATAGTGTGAGTGATAGTAGTTCTATGTTTTTTTATCAGTGTTGGAATAAGGGATACATATGGATATAGTGTGATATAAATCCATATGAGTGTGGATTTTGAGGAAATATGGGCCACACATAGTGGTTGTGTAGGACCTTTCCTCCAATATCCATTAAAAGAGGGTTTATACCATAATCTCATTCTGAAGGGGGGTTAACATATTCATAATAGGTAGGGAACTATAGTGTTACCATTCAATCATCCTCATTTGGTTTTCATGTCTAGTGCATCCAAACACCAGACATATAGTGAAAGTAGAATATACTTGATGAGAAAAACCAGGCAATATCTCGAGGCTATGGATC
The DNA here is from genome assembly GCA_963277665.1 of Viscum album. Lineage (NCBI taxonomy): Eukaryota > Viridiplantae > Streptophyta > Magnoliopsida > Santalales > Viscaceae > Viscum > Viscum album. Next base: position 1,621,069,745 of record OY728157.1, on the reverse strand, counting down.
AGGCCAGATATGTACAATACAACTGATACATTGGGTGTAGAGTTCCAAACTTTTTATAGTGGGAGGTACTATTCTGGTACTTATACATTAGTTTCTTCTCTTTATGATATAAGTGTTTGTAGGACCCCAGGACACCCAGAGAGGGGAGGGGTGAATCAGGGTGTAAACTTATTCTTTTAATAAAACAAGGATCTTGTTCCCACATTGCTAGGACCTAGTTAAACCTGTATGATGGATATGATCAGTAATTAAACATTCACATGAAAAGATATGACACAAAAAAATTTACTTGGTTCACCACTAAGGTCTATGTCCAAGGATCATACGCCAACAAGTTGTTGGTCGTACCAAATTCCACTATACCTCAATAGATATAGATTAGAAAGGTTCGGGCACATTAACTCCTTCCCAGGATCACTACCTTTACAAAGGTTCATGGATAGCTCACTGCTTCCCTCAGGTCACTCCAATTGACTCCCCCTGTCTCACTACCTTTGGTGAAGTCCCACTCAGTTTATAGACGTGAAGGTCTATTCAATAGATTTTCATTGAAGTCTTTGTCTCCTGTTCAACATGAGACAATGCTTCCATCAGAGTACTGAGATGATGCTCTTTTGTATTCAATCTTCTTCTTTAGTTCAATAACTAAATGCACTATATCTTATTTTTCTCTTCCATTGATTCCCAATACTAACACCTGAGTGTATTGATATATTCCCCTCTTTCTGTACAGATCTGAGTTTAGTTGCACGAACCGTTCTTCTTCTCTTCACAAAGCACAACGAGGATGTTAAACACCAGACATGTGTGTGTGGTACCACTTCTCTTCATAAAACCAAATTGTTCATTTTTCTTCCATATTTTCATATGAATACATCATCTATTTCACTAGAGGTATCGAAAAATATTTCATCTTTCATCAAGCTCTAAAAAGACGGGCGTACTCCAACATCACCTGGAGCTCTTCTCCAAGCCCAGCATGCAAGTCCCAATTCGGTGCGCAAGTATTCGATGCGCAAGTCCAAACTGGTGTGCAGGTATTACCAAACCACCTATGAGAAACCACCTAATTCAACTTCAAACTTGCGCAACTCACTTCCTTTATCTCCCAAAAACCCTTGGGAGCGCAACCAACAATCGGCGCACAACCTCTACTTTCATGACCCAACTACCACTTGTGCGACTCAAACACTTGCACGATGAGAGCTCTAACAATCTCTAAGTCTCGAACTCCATTCCAAATGAGGAGAGTTGGTCTTCTATTTATAAAAAAACTGGACCCCCTGTGCGGTGGTGCTCAAGTGTCCTCATAGCACGCAAGTCCTGGCGCGCAGCTCCAACCGCCCTCAACTCTGTCGCTCTACTCACTTGCACGACCACACCAATACTTGCACGACCCTTTTTCCTTTTCCATACATTGAAGCTCTGATCTTGAAAAACAATAGGTGTGAAAGTTTCCAATCCTCCTAGGCACCAGCGTGCAATTCTCTTCACGGCACGCAGGTCACTTGAGTGACCAACACAATACTTGCGCGACCCTTTTTCCTTTGCCTTTTTTCCATGTTCTGATCTTGAAAAACACTAGGCACTCAAGTTCCATTTCCTTCAACTACACAGCATGAAAGTATCTTTTCCAACACCACTTTTCTCTATTTGTGAATTTTCAGGCCCAAAAATTTGGCAAACACTGGAAAACAGCGCCACCCTTTATATGCTCTTTTTGTACCGCCTCCAGTTCATCCATTCCTTTATCAATGTTCTTGAATAAAATATAGATCGTTAACCACAGTCCTTGAACTTGACATGCCACCATGAAATCTCCTTTGTCAACAAATTTGTATATCGTTTGTTTTCTTTGTCAACAAGCACAATCGCCTCAAAGAAACACTTCGTTTTGGAGATTTGTATCCTTTTGCAACTCTTCTTCTTTCAACCCCAACTCCACTGTCATGATATATATCCTTTGATAGATCATATTTAACATCATTATATTTTTATACAATGTGATGTGCATGTCCATCTCAATGTTCGAATCCCTTGCACATTTGTCTTCTTCTTCAACCATCATTCTCTACTTCATGCAAATCATACGATTCAATTCTTCAAGAAGTCTCTTGCATGGTTCTCATGAAATCATTAAGAGTTTCATGGTCTTCATCAAAAATCATGTCTTCTTCTTCATCCTCAGATGGATTATACCTCACCATTCTTCACTGTTTTAAACAATGTGTCACCATTGAAATATGTTCATAGATTTTATGATCAGTAAAACAATCATCTACATTTCCATTCATCCATTTCATTGGAGTACTTCTTGATCTCCTTCATTTTGATCTTCATTGAAAACTATTGAAAACAAATACAACCTTATACACAAATTGGGTCCAACAGTGTGTCTCATTATTTCATATATGTCCCTATTATGGAGAGCCATTGGATCGATGATAATTTTTCTTATGGTGGGATGAAACTTTATACTCTATTAGGGATACACTCTGAGAGTGCACACTAGTGCAGGGAGTTCCCCCTTGAGGTAGGTGGGTGTTTTTTCATATGGGCCATGCTTGTCCTTAATAGAAAAGGATTTTACATCATTCTCATGATGGAATAGTTGGTTCATTATCTTTATTGTTTTAACAACTATTGTGGAAGGGTATCCTACACATCAGTAGATAGTGGGGGTTTTACTCACAAGGATGAACGAGATTTCCATGTGAACCAAGCTAAACCTAATCATCGTGGGATGGGCGAGATAATGGTCTATACTACTATATTACAAGTACACTATCAAGGAATGTGTTAAACAAACATCCCTCCATTGGTTAACCATTTCATGGATGTTTTCCAGGACAATATTTTAGGACTACTTCAAAAGGGTGAGGTTTATTTTTCCATTGAGCTACTCGCTGGAGTTAAAATGGTGTCCATTACACCTCATAGGTTGGATATTTGTTGGGTTTCAGGTGCTCAAAGGTAGAAATAGGTCTTTTAAATGAAGGAGATTAAACAAATAAGGAATTCTATGTGTGGTTTTTTGGTCTATTTCACCATCAATTCAAATGGAACCCTTAATTTATGTGTGGATTTCAAAATAATGAACCAATTGTTAGTTATGAATCAATATCCTATTCCTTTAATAGATGATCTCTTCAACCAGCTCATAGGATCTTGGGTTTCTCAATGATTGATCTTAGATTGGGTTTTCATTAGGTGGCTGTTAGACTATCATGTATACCTCATACAACATTCTATAGTAGGTACAATATATTTGAGTATCTCTGTAAATCATTTGGTATCACAAATTCTCAAGTAGCATTCATGGAACTGAATAACCTAATCTTCCTTCCTTATATAAACTCATTTTGGGGTGTATTCATAGATGATATCTTGGTTTATTCTCACACTCGACATGACCATTCCAAACATCTTGAGATTATATTGGATACACATAAAGAGATTCATAAATATGCTATGATCACAAATTTACACTTTTATATGGATAATATTAACTTCCTTGGTCATAGTTTCTTATATATATGAGTAGTAATTTACCCAGAGAAGGTGAGAGGTTTAGTTTATTAGGATCATTCCAAGAACATCTTTGATGTATGGAGTTTCTTGGGGATGACTGGCTATTATAGAAGCTTCATTTTATAATTATCAAGCATAGAATAAACTCATATAGGATTTAATATGTAGGTTTTGAGTTTCTTATAGTTGTAATATTTTAATACAACATTTCAGAATTTGATATGGAGACTAAATTTTGTGTACTTCTAGATCTATGATGAATCTATATAGTATATTATGATGCATCGTGAATTGAGATAAGAGAAGATATGATGTAGGAGGAGTGAGTTTTGGCATATGGGTCTCATTATATTAGGTTGTGTGAGAGTAACTATATGATTAATGATATTTATTTAGCGACTATTTTTCACACCTTCTTCTTTTGGAGGCATTATTTACTAGGAGAGAATTTTTTGGTGTTTATAGACCACAAAATCTTTGGTACATCTTTACAGAGCATGAATTTAATATTAGGAAATGAAGATGTGTTCAATACCTTTAGTCCTTTGACTTTGGCATTTCACATTTGGGAAGTTAAATTTATTTTTCAAATTCATTTCGTAGGAGGGCATAGACACAGGTGATTCAGAAGGATAGTAGCAAGTAGCATCATATGACCTTATTTTCTAAGATACATATGGTGGTTTAGGATGATCATGGATAGTATGTACAAGAATGATTTTCGGATAGATATTCATTTTTGGGGAGAGTTAATATAAGTTATTTCTTATATTTTAAGGTCTCGATCTAATGGGAGATCATTGTAGGTGATTACCCACCTCCTACTTGGGTCTCTAATGAAGATGAGATATTGTGCATCAACTGATGCATTTGGTTTCCTACCACCATCTGGGAAGAGTCTATGTGACATCCCCATGCCGTTATAGTGGGTGTGAATCTAGGTATTACCAATATGTATCATGATTTTTTCCATCAATAATGGTGTCTAAGGGTCAAAAGAGAGATAGGTGGGTTTGTTACTATGTGCTCCACCTGTCAGTTGGTGAAGGCAGCACACCAAAAACTAATGGGACTTTTATATTCATTGTCTATTCTTGAGTGGAAATAGGATGATTTCACCATGGATTTCATGATAGGATTTCATATATCACTTAGGGCATGGGACTCCGTATGGGTGATTATAGAAAGTTTGTCAAAGGTCTCCAACTTCTTACCTATTTTGGAGACCTTATCAATGGTTGAGCATGGGAAGATCTACATCCATGAGATTATATACCTCCAAAAGATTCAAATTTCCCTCATATTATATAGAGAAACTCATTTAATTTAATAGTTGTAGAATGGGTTATAGAGGGAACTGGGTTCATAGGTACTACTTAGTACAACCTATCACCCATATATAAATGACCATTTTGAGCAAAAGATAAATGTTTTGGATGAAATGAACCAAACAAGCATCCTTGATTTTGGAGGTTCTTAGGAGAAACACTTACCACTCTTTAATATCTCTTATGAAAACATATTCTATGTGACCATACAAATAGATTCTTATGAGGCCTTATACGGTAGTCTTTTCAATTCAACCTTATACTGGTTAGAGGAAATAATGGCAGTGTTGTTGGGTGCTTGTCTCATTGAGGATACTTTATATTAGGATCACCTTATTAGAAAGAGAATGTCTATAGTACATTGTAGAAAAAATCCATATGATGATCATCATCGTTAAAGACTAGAGTTTGAGGTGGGGAGTCAGATTTTTTTACAATATTTCCCTAAACTGAGACAAAGATAGATTTAGAAGGGAAGTTATCATCTTTTTATATTAGGAACTTTGAGTTCTAGAGAGAGTTGGGATGGTATCCTATTGGTTTCAATTACCTCATATTTATTATTACATTCAAAAATTATTTGATATATCTTATCTAAGTCAATATCAGTTTTATATGTAGCATATTCTTCATCCCAAGGAGGTTGAGTTAGATGTAGATGTGTCCTTTGGGTAGAATCATATCTATATTGTTGATCATGGCAGAAATGTTATCCAAGGATGGTCAATTACTCTAGTGTTAGTGTTATGGTAGCATGGCCATGTGTCAGATGAGAAGTGGGTGAGGGAGGATGATGTACAAGCTAGTTTCCAGAGTTATTCTTATATGATGCTTTACCATTATTTGAAGTTAAATTTGGTGAAAATGAATTTATGGGGGAAATATTGTAAGATCATAGGTTTTCTATGAGGTAAGAAACCCTATTATTTCTGGTTTAATTTCTTGTCTTTTCTTAATCATAATTCTTAGTGATGATATAGTGGAAATGAGGGTGTCTAGAGATTTTTCGGATCCCATAGCCCCACTTTTTAGAGAAAAAAATAGATGAGCTACATGGTTATCTGAAACCATGCAGCTGATATGAATTGTTAGTGTAAACAATTTAGGGTGGTCCAGTCCACTATCTGGGGCCTCATGTTTTGAAGAAACCATGTATCCAATCTCATTCTCCCGGGCATTTTCTATATAGTTTTCAATATAGGGAAAATGTATGGTCAGTGCATGGTTTTTCTAACCATGTTACCATACCATGTGAGGGGTTATGGAAGAAAATCTTGGAAGATGTTTGGAATGTGATTTCTCTAACCTTGTATCCAAACCACACGACATATTTTTTTAAAGGTAAAATAACGCTTTTTCCTAAATTTATTTAAGTATTATACATCCCCCTTATTTCTCTTTTTTCCGATGACCATCCCTTATTTCTCCCTTGTGAGTTCCTAAAGTCATTTAGTAGGGATTTTGTGTGATTTCATCGTCTAATGTTTTATTTGAGTTCTGTTTATATCATTTGATATCCACCAATGAGTTTCTCATTCCTTCGGCTGCTTTCATTATTTTTCTTACTATCAATAATGCTATTTTACAATACCATCTTATGTCCTATTTTTAGGTAGTTCATATATTCATCAATTTCTTTATAATATTTAACAAATCAGATGCTATGATTGTATGAGTGTTTTTCTATGGGAATAATGTATGTGTTCTATAAATTTTCTCTAAATGTATAGTTGTTTATTTCCAATTTTTAATCTATTGTATGCTATACTTAGCATTAAATTATTCCTAAATTAACTGATCCTTCAGTTAAGTGTTTGATTAATTTTTAAGACATTCCATGTCATGATGATATATGTTTATAGGTTATCAATATCAACTTGAAACACCCATGGGGTGGGTTATTCCTTTGGTCATGATTATACCACCCTTAAGGTGTGTTGGGATCGCATAAATTATTGGGAATTGAATATGTAATTAAGTGAATTATTAATGTTTGTATTCTCCTTAATGAACCTTGTAATTTTTTTGATGAAAGGTATGTATGTAATAACACCTTTTTATTACATAAACATTTCATTAAATTTTAAAAATAGATGATATTTTAATGTTTAGTTTCATGGAAAAAGGATTCATAATACATGAAAATATAATACATTAATTTAATCCGCTTGAATATATTCTTCTTTGGTTCATCCTATGTAAATTTTCTACATCTCATAACCTAGACACATAAATAAAATGAATGTGTGAGAATAAGTCCTAGTAAGGGAAACCAGGGGAAATCTTTTACAAGTGATCACGAGAATTATCAATAAGAACATGATGAATATCATAAATGAATTATCAATGGAAAAAGATGCATATCCTATTAAGAAAACAAGATTCATAATATTGAAATGTGGCTACATCATTTAAATGGGTCATTAATAAGAATATCACCAAGGTTTATCACTAAGGTTTTATAAAAATTATAATGGTTATTTACCAAGGCATCGTAAAACATGTCATATATAGAGAATAAATTATTTCCCATTACATTTGAGTGCTATCAGGGAACACCATTCACATCTATTAATTAATTTTATCCTCATAGATCATGATAAAACATTTCAAAAATAACCCTTTAAGAATAAAAGAAAAATATTTCATATCAAAATTTGGACGTTTTAAAAAAGTGCTTAAAGAAGAGATAATTATGTCATTATTAACCCATGAAAAAGGAAGGTGTGTTTAATGAATGTTAATAATAGAATAAAATAGAACACTTTGAAATCAGGTTAATACCCCTATAAAATAAATATTTTTGTGTGTTAACAATGTAAAATGATAAAAATTATTGGGAAAAAGAGATAAATTTTGAGAAGAAAATATGGTAACATAATGGGTTTGAGACATGATTATATAAAACATTAAAAAGATATGAGAAAAGGGTCACCAGTTAATAAAAGTATTTTAATACCTAAAATGGATAGAATAGAATTTACATAAGATCGTATTTTAGAAATTTGAAATACATACTATATAAAAATGGAACTTGAAAAGAAAAGAGAAGATGATATTTTTATTAGCTTGAAGAGTAACTCCTAAAATTAATAGCTTGGAAATATCAGAACTTGAGTAACCCTTAAGAGGACCCCTTGGGAGGTAAATCTATCATATCTTCATGGAGGATGAATTTTGAATGAATGCTAATGGAGAAATGGGTGGTTATTTATAGAAAAAGAGGAGGAATTCTTTAATAATTTATTGGGACACACAAAACATGGGATTTTCCATTGTATTTGAGAACATGAGATGGCTATTATGATATTTTATTTTAAAATAGACTACAATAACTTTATATCACGTATTACATCATTTTGAAGTCATTAAATTTTCCAAAAGCACCCAACTGCATTTTTACTATTCACAAGAGAATAAAATATTTTAGAAAATTTTAATAAATTCACCCAACACTAATTTCAACGTGATGATTTAAAAAATTATATTTATTTTATTATATTAATTATATAATTTTGAGAAATTATAATTTTAAATATAAAAATCCTTATTTACTGAAAATAATAGAGGTTAAAAAATGCATAGTAAAAATACTGACACTTGAAAACAATTATTTAAATTTAAATAAGAGCGTTTTAATCTTGATATTTATTTAAAATAAACATTATTAATAATATAATAGTTTATTATAATAATTATTTATTTTTTGAAAAGTAAAATATCCGACCAAAAAATCAATTTATCAAATTCCATCTCAATTTTATTATGAAAACTTATTCTTAAAACAAAAATCAGGGAATAACAAATTTATTTATACAATGGAATTGAAAACTAAGGAAAGGGAACATAACCCCTCATTACACCAATGTACACCATAATAGTAGGGTATGTGATGGTGTTACAGTCCTAGGGTGTATTGACTAACATCCATCAAGTGGTAATATTCACAAACTTTAACTTATCTCGTAGGTTATTTTTTTCACACTTCACTTGCTAAAGATAATATTAGGCTAAGTCAAGAGAGAATCCTAGTTATGAACCCTCCATCCCATGCTCTTACAAATGAGGTCCAAATGGTATGGCTCTACTGGTTGAGTCCATGGACACTTATTTCAGTGTCAATAATCCTTTTTCAAAATATTACTTTCAAGTACATGTGATAATGATAAAATTATTATAAAGGGTATATAATTTACACTTGTAATATTGACGGACTATTATATAACAGTCAAAACAAGATGGTCCCATGTCCCGTTTATATTCACTTCATTGAAAAAAATACATGGTTTTTTTACAATATAATATAACACACATTTTCTGGAAACAAATTTTATTAAAAAGTTTATCTCAATAAATTCATCCCCTCTTATGAAATTTATTACTTGAAATTTAAACTCATTCCCTTAGTTGGGAAAAGTTGTGGGAACTTCTACCTCATTTTTTACTCTCTTTCCCACATTTCATCTTCTTTATTTTTGTTCCTCCACAAGTCATTGGCAAGGTGGGTATTCTTGTTGCATAGAACCTTGTCTCTATGGTCCAATATCTTTACCGACTACTCCTCATAAGAGAGGTCATGTTTCATTTGTTCCACCTCAGGATTTGGTACACGTGAAGAGTTTGGTATGTACTTCCTCAAGAGATATACGTGAAAAACATCATGAACTTGAGCTAGTGTTGGATGAATTGATAGCTAATAGTTAACTAGTCGTATGCGATCAAGGGTTTCATAGAAGACAATATACCTTGGTCTAATCTTCCCTTTCTTTCCAATCATCATGATTCAATTCTAGAGTGGAATTCAAAATAAGACTTTATGGACAATATAAAACTCCACATCCCATCAATGGTTGTCAACATATCTCTTCTTATACCTCTAAGGAGTCTTTATTTTCTGTTGGATTGCATGAACCTTTTCTATCATCTCTTGTACATGATCAGGACCATTATTCTTTCTCTTACCAACTTCATCCCAATAAGTAGTAGTTCTATATCACATCCCAGAAAGAGCTTCATAGGGTTCTATTTTAATACCTAAATAGAATTAGTTGTTATATGACAACTCAACTAATGGGAGATGTTGATCCCACTAACATTGAAATTCCATCGAGCATGTTCTCATCATGTCCTCATGTGTTTTAATATCCCTTTCTGATTGGCCATCTATTTAAGGGTTATTGGTTGTACTAAAATTCTGTTCAATACTCAGATCATGCTGAAGAATTCTCCATAATTATTATGTGATCATTGGATAATGATCAGATATGATAGAGAGTGACACAACATTCATTCTTACAACATCCTACAGGTAAATCATTCCATGTTTTTCAAGATATAAGTCTTACGGGATAGCAATTAAATGGGTAGTCTTGTTGAGATGATCCACTATAACCCATATCTAATTTTTTCCTTGGATATTATTGGGATACAAATGAAAAAGTCCATAGTGATATAGGCCCACATCAATGATGGTATATGAGGTGTTTGTAACAACCCTTTTTGAATTTGTTTCTCCGCCTTAACTTGCTGACACACCAGGCACCTTGTAGTGTAGTCAGAAATCTCCCTTTTCTTGTTGTCCCACCAATAATGGCCATGAAAATTCCTATACATTTTAGTAATTCTAGGATGTGTAGACAAATTAGTGTTATAATATTCATCCATCCATTTTTTTTGTTTCTAGAATAGATGTAACCTATATTCTTGTCCGAATTTTCATTACACCTTTTTTTATCATTATGAAACTCAAGAAGCATCCCATCCTTCACAACCTCTATATTCTTTTGAAACAAATGATTTTATCGTTTAGATTTCAAGATCTTATATAGTAATGATGGATGAGAAATTTTTTGTGATAAGGTTAATGATGTCCATTACCTTACAATTACTATGTCTAGTTTAACTTGGTCTTTGATCAAAGGATCTCCTTGAATCCTCATCATAGCCAGACCAATAGGGTCTTTCCTACATAATGAATCATCAACTTTTTTTTCTCTTCCAAGATAATAATTAATTGAACAATAGTAGTATTTATGATGTTTAAAACATCACCATTATCTCATGTTCAATTCATTTTGTGTGAAAATATACATTAAACCTTTGTGGCCTATGTATATATCACATTTATCCACAAAAAGATAGTGCCTCTATATCATTTGAGCAAAAACAATCACAGCCATCTCCTGGTCCTACGTAGCATAATTCTTCTCATTAGGATTAAACTATTGATATTGATAATAAATATCCTTTTGATCTTAAATGAGGATGAACCTAATCTATTTTAGAGATACCTAGCTAAAAAAATGAATCCCTCTTCGATGGAGGGTATAGTTAACATGGGTGTAGTAACCAATATCTTCTTTATCTCTTGGATACTTTATATACACTTATTTATCCAAATGGGCTTGACTCCTTTTTGTGTTAAAAAAGTTTGTGGATTATAAATTCATGAAAAAAAATTCGCAACCCTCCTATAATATCCCACTAATCTAAGGAAACTATGAATATCAGTTACTATTGTAGGATTAGTCCACTCCTCCATAACCTTTGTCCTAGCAGGATCAACTGATATTCCTTCATTGGTTACAATGTTCCCCAATAAAGAATCTTATTATAACCAAAATTCATAATTTTTTAACTTTCCAGATAGCATATCCTTCATCATACTTTAAAATATAACCTTTATATAATCTGCATTACCCTCATCATATTTGTAATATATCGTAATACTGTCAACAAAAACTACCGAAACTTTTTCAAGGTAGTCCTTGAATATTCTATTCATCATGTCAATAAAAATTGCAGGTTCATTAGTTCATATGAATGGAATAACAAAAAATTCCTAATTCCCATAACTTGATCTGAAGTTAGTCTTTAGAATATCCTCTTTCTTCAACTTCAATTGATGATAAACATATCGAAGATTAATCATTGAGAAGAATTGATCCCCAAGTAGCTTGTCAAATAAATAATAAATCTAATTAAGAGGGTAATTTTTCTTCACTATGATCCGATTGTGATCTCTATAATCAATTAATATCTACATTAATTAATCCTTATTCTTCACAAAGAGAACAGTTTATCCCCAAGGATATGCACTTGTTCAGATAAACCCCTTATCGAAAATATCATAGATTTTTTTATTAAATTTCTCCATCTCCACATTTTCTATTATATGTGGGATATTTTATATCATCATGGATCCATGAATGGGTTCAATGGAGAAATATACATCTATTTCTAGGGGAGTTATAGGTAACATCTCAAGAAATATTTCAATGTATTTTTGAATGATAGGGAAACTTTCTATGTGTATAATTACATTTCTTTATTCCTCTTCACTGATAATCTCAAAAAATTAGGATAATGATTAGGAATCTAGACAACACTCAGGACATTATATATATCCATTGAACAATAATGTCAGTTTAACATTGAAGACTAAAATGATTTCCTTGCATAACTGGTCTATTTAAGAATTATACATTCAGATCCAGTCCATCCTAGTATAATGTTGAATTTCATAATGGGAATGAATACTAGATTTGTGATGATATTATTCTCTCCAAATTAAATACTATATTTTCTATACACTTGTGATACTTGTAAAATTCTTCTAGGAGTCTTGACTAATTATTTAACTTCTATCAGTTTAGGGATTGATTCTTTATTAATTGTAAACGTTGAGGAAATAAAGGAATGCATAAAACTAGAATCAAACAATATATTTACTATCTTAGATATAACATCAAGATTACATGAAACCACTTAATTTAGATATTCAGCTTCATTTTTCATGATATAAAAAGAAGGACCTTTATCCATTGTCATATTCTAAGGTTGATAGTGATTTTCATTCATTAATTTTGGATTTGGATAGTGATTGGTGAATTGCCAAATCTATCCACACTTGAACCATTGGACTTGAGGTAGGGTTTTCACCATCATCCCTTTTCCATTAGTACTAATAATTTATGTCTTTGTCTCACTATGATAGTTTTCTGAAATACATTCATCTCTTCCACACTTGTAACATTTCCCACTCTCCAGAAAGAAGTTCCTAGAATGCTTCTTCCCACAATTGTTTCACCATGAATTTTAGACTTTATTTTATTATATTCCTTGATCAATTATCCTCCACATTTTTTGATCCAAAAATTTCTTTTCTCATTATATATATGGGACTACTGTGTCTCTCTAAACTCCAATTAAACTTTCATATCACTCCTATTAATCTCCTCATAGTTTTCGTAGTTTCTTTTGGATAGATTCTTCCATTGATTAGGTCTTTTTCCATAGATGAATCTATAAAACTATACATTAGGATACATGAAAAAGCCATAGCTATAATTGAAAGGTATTTTTAATTTCATCCCCTAGACTCCCATAGATTTATTATCCTCCTAATTAATCTCATGGAATTCCTAATCCATTTCTTATTTGCATCGCACCGGGGAAATATTTTTTGAAAAAGGTTCCCCTGAACTCTTCACACTCTATTGCATCAAACTCCCATCTTAGATTAATGTTTTTAACTAGTGTACAACACTGATCATATAATACCTCTATGTGTTACATAGAATGGGTGACTTTGTCTTATTCTGAACAATATATTATACAAAATATCTTTTCTATAGAGCTTATCCATTGTTAAGTAAACAATGGGTTAGTAGTTCTACTGAATGTAGGTGGACATTGATGCTTAAAGGACTCTACAAAAAGTTTTTCCCTTCGAATTAAATCTGGTCTCCCAGCTTGATTCAAGATATCTTTTATAAATCAAATTAGTTGATTCATCATTCTCATGAATTTTTTCATTTTGGATTTCATTGTAATGTTTCCAACACCCGGTCCATTACACTCCCATTTACATGGTTTCTCCTATTTCCCTTTATTTTATATAAGAAAACAACCATAGTAAGAAATGTGTTTCATTTAATAATATTGTAATTCTAATGACTTTTCATGTCCTAAAAAAGTATTCTTACTTGTGTTATTATTTAACAACAATTACATTTTCTATAAATCTGTCATAATGGTTCATGAAAAACATGTGACTAGCCAAACATTTAAACTATTAGTGTCAAAACATGTGTGCACTAAGACCCATTTTCATGTACCATGTTACACAGACTCAGGTCCAATGTACATTTTTTGAGTTTTTACCCCTAGGTACATCTATGTGAGAACCACATTCACTTGTTTGTATCTAGAAAATGAATTCTTTGTTCAGAAATATATTACATAACCAAAATACTAGGATTTTTTCCTATATATACACTTGTCCCTAAGGTTTATCCTAATGTTTTCAAATCCTAATTTATAAAAATAACTAAAATTTACTTTTATACAAACTATGGAATCATTCCTTATTATTTCATAATCTATTCATTCCATTTTACATAGAGATGGTATTTTAATGATTGATTTCTTGTAAAAAAGGTATAATTACATGAAAAAATAAAAAAATCATTTAATAAACATTAATGGAATATTATTTGGTTAAAACTATGTAAAATTACTCTATATGATAACTTGGGGACATACAGCAAAGGAAAGGGTGAGCAGAAGGCCTAATAAGGGAATGGAGGGGGAAAACATTACTAGCAATCATGAGAATTATCGATAAGAAAATGAAGAATATAATAAAGGAATGATAAAAGAAAAAATAAACATATCAAAGTAAAAAACATGAATGATAACATTTAAATTTTTATAGAACATTTAATTTATTCATTCAAAATCATATAACCATGGTTTATCATTGAGGTGTCATAAAAATTACCAAGTATATTCACCAGGGTCTCGTAAAACTTGTCATCTCTAGAGATTAGATTATTTACCCAATGTATTGGAGTGATTTCAAGAAGAAAAATGCATATGTATTAATTAATTTGAGACACATAAATCATAATGAAAAAAATTTATAAATAACCTATGGAGAAAAAAATAAATAGGTTTCATATCAAAATATTGACGTTTAAAAAGTACTTAAAGATGAGATCTTTATGTCATTATTAACCCACAAAATAAGGAAGGCTCATTTCATGTATGATAATACTAAAATAAAATAGATAATTTTTTAATATATTTTAATACCCATGTAAAATAAATAGTTTTGGGTACACATAAAAGAAAATAAAATAATTCCTTGAGAAAAGAGACAAATTTTTAGAAGAAAATCTTGCATCATATTGGGTATGAAACATGGTTTTAGAAAACAACAAAAAGAGAGGGTATATGGATATCTAATGCATAAAATAAAATTAATACAGTCATGGGATTTAATAAAATACACATAATAATATAGTTTTTAAATTAGAATTATATTGTACATAAAAAAGGAACTTGAAATGAAAAGAGAAGTTGAGATTTCCCTTACCTTGGAGAGTAACCCCTAAAACTAGAATATTGGGACCTTGGGGGATTCAACACACACTGGGAGGACTCCTTGAGAGTTAAAACTATTATATATTCGTGGATAATGAATTGGGAAAGAATGATAATGGAGAAATGGGTGTGTATTTATATCAAAATAGGAGGATTTGATTAATAATTTTCGTAGACACCTAGGTTGTGGTAAATGAAAAAAATGGGCTTCCCATGGTATTTTCCCATGGTAATTGGATACATGGGAAAAAAATTATTATATATTAATCCAAAATTGTATACCATAATTTTTTATTACGTATTACATCAATATAAAGTCCTTAAACTTACCGAAAACTCAAAATATTATTTTTACTATTCATCGAAAAACAAAATGTTTTAGAAAATTATCATAAATTCACCTTAACCTAATTTCAAAATGAGGATTTTAAAAATGATTTTTGTTTTTTAATTTTAATTCTCTATTAAGAAGAAATTTTACTTTTAAATATAAAAACATTATTTATTAAAAATAATATTGAATAAACAATGCATAGTAAAATTTCTAACACTTGAAAAACAAATAATCATTTAAATTGAAATAAGAGTGATTTAATAATACTATTTAATTAATATAAACATTATTAATAATAAATTATTTTATTATAATAATTATTTATTTTCTATAAGGTTCAATTTCTGACCAAAAATTCCATTTATCAATTTCCCTCTCAATTTTATTAAAAAAATTATTCATAAAATGGAAATGTTGGAATAATAATTTTATTTATAAAAATAAATTACACACTAATATTGGGACATGTAACCCCTTATTACACCCTTTTACACCATAAGAGTAAAGTGTGTGATGGAGATACATTCATGGGGTTCCATGGATCACATCGATCGAGTAGTAATTTCGACTAACTTGAACTTCTCCCTTAAGTTATTTCATTCAAACGAAACTTATCAATGATCTGCTTGTTCATGGTAAAGAGAGAAGACCATTAGTGAAACGTCCCTCCCAAGATTTGAAAAATTAGCTTCAAATGTAATGAATTTACTTGTGGAGGCAATCAACTCCTCTTTCTATATCAATTTTACTTTTTCAAAATATTAATTTTAAACTCTAATGAAAATGTTAAAATTATTATCAGGAGTATATAATTTCATTAGGTCATATTGACCAACAATCATACTTTTCTAATTATCATAGAATGGTTGAAACCAAAAGGTCAAAAATCCCTTTGTATTTACTTCATTAAAAAAATAATTGATTTTTTGTGAGAAATATAATATAGAACACATTTTTATGTAATAAGATTTATTAAAAAAGGTCTTGTCATTATAGTATGAAATGGTTAATATATTGTCATGTGTATGATTATAAATTTATTAATGAAATGATTAAATAATATTTTTATGAAATAGTTTTAATGATAATATAGGTTTCATTGTATGGCATCGACAAACTTCTTTGATTCTGTGGAAATCTCAACGCCATGGATATGTTTTGGACATCATATTAGGATGACTTAGACATTTCTGTTCCATCGATCCTATTTAATAATCTTACTACGATTCCATGGAAATTTCTACTCCTTAGACCTGTTTACTTGATTTACATGATTTTCTAGGATGCCTTGAACATTTCTACTCCTAGGATTCGATGAGTTATTAGAATGACTTGTACATTTCTACTCCTTTGATTTCATCCTTTAGGATTCCATGCAAATGTCTACTCCTTTGATATAGCTTAATAAAATTACTAGTATGCCTTGGAAAAAATTTCTCCTTAGATCTAACCCATCAGAATGCCTTGGAATAATTCTCTCCTTGGATCTAACCCATCAGAATGCCTTGTTTATTTCTACTCCTTTGATCTAGTTGACCTGATTTACATAATTTAGTTAGTTGTCTTGGATATTTATACTCTATGGAACCGAGTCCATGTAGTCTTGATACATGATTACGTGTCATACATCATTGTTGTTTCTTCATATTATTTACCATTATCCTTTATGATTTTATTTCTTAATTATAGTGAATCCGGATAGACTAGGCAAATTTTTTCTATTTTATTACTTATACTGTTTTTTATATCTATAAATCACTTCATCTTATATGAACATACTTGGAATATTAGAGACACCATTGGTAGTGGCCCACTAATTGTTTCTCACACCCTATTCGAGCTACCATTGTGAACACAGATCCATATTATGGATGCAGGTAGGGACATGGGAAAGTGCCCTCTTAGTGATGCTTGATTGATTGTTTCACAGAAGTAGGGGATCACAAGAATGGGATATGGCTCATAATTTTATCTAAGGATATTTTATTATGGTAAATTTTTTATTACTTTTATACATGTTTTATATTGGATACATGTTTCCACGAATTACCTATATTTTATATAACATTTCTTGAACATCATTTTTATATGAAACTGTTGGATGAGATTGCTTCTTTTTTTATATGATTAATGATTATTCTTTAGTTTTTAAGTTATTACATATTATTATTATATTATTTTTTATGATTATAAATTTATTTTACAATATGACCATGAAGGTATAATACACCCATTATTCCACCCTAGACCCTCACTGCTAGTTGGAATCTTCTTTTATTCGGGGAGGTGCGCTTAACTCCTTGTGAAGAGTTGGGTTTAGTTACTATTGAGTCTGTCAGTTATGAGACACCACATACTATCTGAAGATACCCCTTATAGAAGTACCATATCTACATAGCATATATAATAATTCATAAATATATGTAATATAATAATTTTTATTTATCAGGATTTTGTTTAGATCATGATAATCAATGAATATGCGCATTGAACCATACATTTTATTGGTGAAGAGGATCATCACACCCCATAGTGAAGCACTAGGGAATGTAAACCATTTATCTGAATTATATTATAGTTTCTTCTTAAACACCTCAATTTAAAAAATGTAAATTATATATATAGTCTTTTATATTGGTATTTCATGGAGTATATGATCTATTGAGAACTCAACCTCACGAGTTAGTTGAAGATCAAGAAATTATTTGGGAAACATGTCAACATATTCCCTTAAAATGGGAATTTCATCGAGAATTATCTTTTCCTTTGCCTCAATCATTTGAGTGAGATACACAAATAAATAAGGCAGTAATATCAATTTATGAAATTATGATACCAAATGACATCCATCCTCTTTTTTTACTAGTATAGTATTGGAGGGTGAATCGTGAAAGGAATAGTGATTTTGTAGTCCACACAATTTATGATTTATCTATATTAGGATATATAATCAACACCTATAATTTAATCCAATTTTAATAAAGCGATTATAATAAGGTTCACAGGGGATTTCATCCCAAAAATATAGATATGTGATGTTATATAATTTGGATTCAATACTTTCCTCATTTTATATTTTTATAGATTTATCTATTTTTGTGTCTACATGTTGTGTTTTGGTAGTTCTACAAAACATGAATGATATAAAAAAATAAATATATCCATAATCAATTATTACATTAAATATTCATAAATTAATAATCAGTGTAGCTCTCTCCACATCATTACTAAGATCAACCTTAGAAGTATCAAAGCAATAATATCATTATTTCTCTCTAGAAATTAGAGTTTTTTTCTTGATTATCATTGTAAACCACTGTATTAGTGCACTAGTTCTCATATATTAATTGTTCTTTGTCATTGAAACATTGGAAAATAGGGTTATGGATGAGTAGGGAATCCCTTTCTTCCATAACATTGTTGGGTTTATCCCTTCGGCACTCAAAAGCAAGGTATCCTTCCTTTCCAAACCAAATGTATTTTCTTATCCCATTCAAGCAATTTATAGGATACATCATCATATACTTTTGGCCAGTAGGATGTTTTAATTTCTTTCCCTAGTGATATTTCTCTATTCAACTATCTGTATTAAAATGAATTCTTCAATTTCTATCTTCTTAACCCATGAAACCAGTGAGACTCACTGATCTCTGTTTTGAATTTGAGGGAACATTGTAAAAATACATCATATTTATGAAAGTATAAAATTTCCAAAGCCTTTAATAGATTCATTTTTATCCAAATAAATAAGTTTTCAACTTTACAATCATGTTCTATGATAAATTAAATGGTGTATTGTTCCAGTCTTGTAAACTAATCCTACCATGCCTCGATTGATTTGTCATCATTTTTTATAATTACAAAGAACTACCTCTTCATTTTTAGTTTTATAGTGTATATAAAATATTTATCAAAAAACATTTTCTGGAATTCATTCCACTATATTTCTTTGATCTCCTCCTCATGGATTACATTTTTTATCAATGTACATCATTGAATAGATTTAGAATCCATACAATAAGTAGCTAGCATGTCCTTATCTTGTATAGATCTTTAAATAATAAATAATATTTTTTCAATGTAATTGATCCATTATTAAATGAATATAGGATTAGAAATACTAAAACATGGAGGCCTTAGTCACATGAATGTCTAAATTATAACTTTCAATTTCTTAAGGTGGCATGGTGGTTCTTCATGATTCAATTTAATATTCATAATTTTATTTTAATAATAAATTATTGTCATCGTGTTATCCTTTTGTACTCCCATCATGTTTGAAATCTCATTAGATCAGTCATCACTTTTTCACTCATAATGGTTTTTTACTCGGTTCCTCCCATTTCCATCTATTTACTAGAATAAAGGGAATATTAGGAATGAGGATTTTCAAACTATTAAACTTAAAACAATTGAATCTATGAATTTTAATGAGATAACATATAAATTATATACATTCCCTAAACCATGAATTTCTGGGTTTTAATCTTTGTTATCCATTATCTATTTCATTACATAAAATATTATATAAAATTATTTGTTCCTTGAATAATGGATACTAAATAGAAAATAAATTTACCAAATCATATACCCTAGGAGTTTCAAACCAGTCATTTAGTAAAACCTTTTTTCATTCACCAGATGTTGATCAAGTTGATTCCCAATGTATCCTTTTTGGTTTATTACCCCTAGGTACAATTATGCCATATCCACATCCACATGTAGTTTCTAGACCTGGATTTTGTTTTATGAAGACCATTTACTCTATGCATTACAATAATTTAGTGATGTTCATCTATATTTAGTAATATCCCTAAGTATTTCACTGTTTTTCTCTATTAATAATCCCAAAAAACACAACTAGTACCTTCTCTAAAACCAACTATGAAAACACATATCATTCATCATCATTAATTTGTGATTTATTACATAAATAGATATTAATACAATCCTAAAGGATCATAAGTCTAATTTTATTTGTGTAATCAGATACATAACATAATAATTCAAAATTGGGATGCAGTAAGATTATATAAAATTCTTTAACATTTTCAATTTATTCCATCACTCTTCTTAAACTGGACGGAATAATCTTGGTATGTACATAAGAAAGGGGTGAGCTATATATCCCGGTAACACAATAATCAAAGAATATAGTATGGTGAATTAGTTATTTTTAGTTAATATTTATAACATGATAACATTGAAATGTTAGAAACAAAATCATGAACACTGAATCATGTAATAACATGATAAGAACAATGAAACATATGAAATGGGGAAACAACAATAAACATGACATGATAAAATAATTCAACTATAATCCTAGATAAATCATAACACAGTGTGCTTGGAATAACCTCAGCTGACTTATACATGGTATCTCTTAAGATTAAATCATTAAATTATGAATTGGAGGGCCATATATTTTTGGGCCTACATGTCACATTCATATCAGGAAAATGCATTTTGGTGCCACATAGATCATGAAACATAAGAATATATTTAATCAATTTTAGACCCATGATTAAGGATTTTGGGTTAAATAAAAGTTATACCCTACCTAATTAATTATATTTTGATCATGTTGAATGCCCATGAGGGGATAAGGGTATGCATATTCATGATAGAAAATTAGGGCATGAAAAACGAGAGAATAATATCCACAGCATAATGGGTGTACATAATGGTTCATGGATGATATTAATTAGAGTGAATGTTGTTATATAATTACATGGTAATCATAATAACCATAAAAAATAATTGTAAATACATATTTCAATAGGACTATTTATAAATAAAAAGTATTAGTGAAAATAAAATACATAGAATAAAAATGAAGAGTAGATGATACCTTACCTTGAGAGAGAACTTTTGAAATCCTGAGAGGAGATTATTAAGACGTTGGAAAGACATTTGGAAGGTTTTAGAGGGGAATAAGGAGAGTTAATTCAATTAAAATGGGTTCTTTAGTGATGCATAGATGGAGGATTGGTGGTTATTTATAGCCAATGGTAGGGGAATTTTTTTTAATTAAAAAAATATTGTTTTAGAGTCTATAGGGTATAATTTAAAAAACCAAAATTCATTATAGGGTTTTCTACCATTATTTATACCAAATATGAGTTCTTTAAAATATATTTTTAGTATAGTAACTTAACTCTTTAAAATAATATCAATGGGGAGGTGGAAGAGAGCCGTTTTTAAAAAATATTTAATTTTAAAACATAAAAATATAATATATGTTTTCAAGGATTCTTTAAGGGTACATAAAATTAAAAAAATAAGTTTAAAAATACATTATTTTAAAATATATTAATATATTTGGTTGTATATTCCTTTTATATAATTTATTACATCACTTTTATGTTATTATAATTTCATAATACAAATCATATATTCATAATCTAATTAATTTTTACTCAAAGATTTGATTATATCTGATGATTATAAAAATTAATTATTGGTTAATTTAAACATGAATATTTAAAAAATAATAGTTATTTTATCAAAAAAAAATTCTTAATATGATAATTTTATCTTTTAAATAAATATTGTTTTACTAAAAAATTACAATTTTTTTAAATATTAACCTTTATAAAACTTACATTGGAATTCATTAAATTATATTATCATTTATATTTAAATTAATATTATTTAATAATAATATTTCATTGAACCAAAATTTATTTAAAAAATTCATGAAAATTTTAAAATAGTGTCTTAATTGAGTGATTATTTTTCCTAAAAATACAATTTTTATTTCCTTCTTTCAAAACCTAATTTTTACCAAACTAATTATATAATCATTTATAAAGTACTAATATAATATTTATTTTATTAAAAAAATGAAAATATAGAAATTCATGTTACTGTGGTGAATATATATAACCCTATATTACATCATCCTATTCCCTAAGGGTATTTTGTGGGATAGTGGTACGTTATTAGGGTTGTTTGACAAACATTTTTTATTTTGTGACCTTGATATTCTTGAACTTCCCCAGAAAATTGTTTTCAATGAGATTTAGTTGTTGGGACACAACATAGGATTATAAAATGGAAAACCCTAGTGATATCATCTCCATTAAAATCTCCAATAAATGGGATTCATAGGATATGATCCAACTTGTTGAGGTTGTCTCTTCCTTCATTCATGTCCATTGGATTTTATCATAACCCTTAATATATACTAATCAAAAAATTAAATGTAAAAACAATATATTATAAATAGTTAAAAAGATTAATGGTATTTTAAATATGATAAGATATATTTTATTATGGCCACAAATTAATAACTCTTCATGTGTATCTATATCTACATTACAATAAATAATTTATTCATTTAAATGTGAATTTAATTTATAAATGTTTGGGTCCTTAATATATCGTCATTATAAACATCTCAGGAAAGAAACTACAGAGTAAGTGTAAACTCATTCCCTCATATTTTTGGTTTATCAATATAGTGACCCAAACCTTTTACACATATCTATACATGATTTTAAGCATAATTAAACATCAAAATAAAGTCCAAGGATTGTAATGTCTACTGTATTTGGTAGTCTAAGTACATAAAAATGAAAACATGGGACTAAATAAAACAATTATTTATTTAATATTCATAAATATCTCCTAAAATCCATTGATCTGTAAAGACCCGTAAAATTCAAGGGAAATGTTTTCTTAATTTTATTTGGTATTTTACAAGAACGCAGTTTCTGACGACACCTGATTCCGAGGCCTAATGAGCCCGAAATAATTTACCGAAGTATAGCTCGGGTACGTTCAGTGAATGATCAAGCGGGTTTTCCTAACTTTTGAACCGTTGCTCGGAATCGAAATCTGAGGGCACCGATGAAACCGCAGCGCCGATAATTGCTTAGGAACACCTTTTCCGGAGTTTGGTTTGCTCGGGTGAGGTTATTAAAATTTTGGGTTAAGTAAAGAATAAAAATAAAATGGTGCAACCAATTTATTATTATTTAAATTAGTTAACGTAAGCTAAGTGGTTGAAGTGGGACCCACATTCTAACTACTCCACTAGGTAGGATATTAGTGGGGTGGGACCCACACGAGCCCCACCCATTTAACTTCTTCAACCCCTATTAATTATGTAACCCACCCGCACCCCCTTTAATTCAAGTCAACTCTTAATTATTTAATTGAGTAGGTTATTAAATATAATTAATTCATGGATTCATTTTGAATTTCAAATGAAATGTTGGTTTTTGTGTTAATTAAATAAGACTTTGTCTTATTTGGTGAGAGGTTAGTTCATTGTGCGAGAGGATTTGGAGAGGAAAGCTCTAAGATCCGAAGAACATTCTTCCTCCTTGAAGAACGCGAATAACGCACTGTCGCCGACGAAGAATGCCGACCTCCGACGACGGACGACGGTGAGAGACGCCATCCTCGAAGATCGACGATGCGATGCCGTGTACCGTGACGCCAACGACCCTCTACTTCCATGACGTCTTCTTTCGCGACGTTCAATTCCGCGACGAACCATCATTCAACGATTTCATCGAGGTAGGGGATTATATGTTTTTGTTCTTGAATACATTTGTCACCATTTTTTGTTTTCAAATTGGACCGCCTGCTATCGCAATAACCGGAGGAGGTCGGACCGCACGAACACAGCTGACTCTCCTCCCCCCTTGATACTTAAATTTGTTGCGGCACGAGCAAGGCAGCGTGGTGCCGTTGCACCGAGTGGATATAATAAAGAATGGGCGGAAAAGCGCAGCGCCGTCGCGCCGCGCCGGTCGGACCAAGGCCACGGCCTTTGGCCGCGGTGGACCAGGAAGTGGTGGCTGGCTTCCGCCCGCCGGCGCCGGAGGAGGAGGGCGGGACTACGGCGGTCCCACGGCGGCAGCAACCGGCCGGCCGGACCGGGCCAGCCGTTTCAGAGGGAGAACGGGGGTTCGTAACCCTCGGCTAGAACAATGTGCGGCCCCCACATGGGGGTCGCGGCTCTTCAATCAAGGGAGGCAGCCCCCCCCCCCCCACCTTCCGCTCGGCCGTTTCGGCCAAGCTGCCTGGTCACGCGGGCGCCACACCAGCGTCAGGCCAGCCGAGCCGCCCAGGCCCTGTCGGGCCATGCCCAGGCTGGGCCGGGCCGCACCGAAACCGGCCAGACCCGGACCCGGGTCAGGTCGACCTGGTTCAGGCCGACCCAGGGGGTCTCGGGCCGGTTCGGTCTGGGCCCAAAACCCCCCATTTTCGGACCCCTTTCTTTCATTTGCCCATATCATGGGCTACGGGCCTCCAAATGACAAAACGTCAGCTACGATGTGATCCTTGGATCGAGACGGTCATTTTGGTATTTTACACTCATGGTTTTGGAGATCTTTGGGTTCGTTCGGGTTGGTTCGAACATGAAACCAACCCCTCCCTCGGAGCAGAAACGCTTATAACTTGAGCTCCGGATGTTCGATTGACATGCCATCGACTCTAATGGATTCCTCTTAGTGAGTCGGACCTTTTGGCTTACTCCGCTCGAGTTTTGTATGTAGTTGGAGTATGATCGTGTTGGTTTTGACTTAAAAACCAACCGGGCCCCTGGGACAAAAAGGCCAATAACTCTCAGACCGGGCGTCCGATTGACGCACCGTCTGTCACGTTGAGTTCCTGTTGACGATACGGAACTTTGGGATACATCAACTTTGGACTTCGTGTCAGTTGATGTATTATCCCCTCAGCTCGTGGTGCAGACCCTCCCCGAACGAGCTTGCTCTGCGCGGGAACCCTAGAGCTGGTTGCGACTATGACGATGATGACGACTGTACAGAAGTCCTCCGTGGATTCGACGGTGACGACTACAGCACTTAGCGATCCTGTGTGGATCAGTGCTATTGATCCTGTGTGGGTCAGATCCTGTGTGGGTCAGCGCTCAGCGGTCCTATGTGGGCCAGCGCATACCGATCCTGTGTGGGTCAGATCCTCTGTGGGTCATTGCGGGGGTTAGTACCTATCGATCCTTTGTGGGTCATTGCGGGGGTTTTTACCTATCGATCCTTTGTGGGTCATTGCGGGGGTTAGTACCTATCAATCCTGTGTGGGTCCGACAGCTTAGAAGAATCAGTAGCTATACCTGATCATCTCTATCATCTTACGAAGAAGTATTCCTGTGTGAGATGAGTCTTGACTTTCAACCTTTATCATCGATAAGATTGACTTGATATCTTGTGTGGATTGCGTTATGCTTTCCTGTGTGGATTGGGTTGTGTTTTCCTATATAGACTGGGTTTTATTGGGCTCAGATGTTTGAGCTGAACTAGAATTGATGACTTAGGTATATGTATGGGCATATACCTAAGTAGTTTCAGATGTTACTTCGTGATCTTATCTTTCCTTTGTGGATTATTCTTTGTGGATTCTGGGAGACCTTCGGGGGTCTCGGGGTCCCTACGGAGTAGCTTATACTCACCCATGCATGGGCTATGCCCGTAATATGTTGTGTTGGATGCAGACGACGGACAATGCTGATCGTGGTTGAGGATTGTAGAGAAAGTCGGTACCTGGAGGTGGACCATTGGGCGGAACGTACACGGAGCGAACGGCTGGACCTGTGGAGCTGCGGAGACTATATGTACCCACCCTTCGGGTGGGACTTCCATTGGACGGCTCGACGTTGTGGCTTTACTTTTTAGTTGTTTCACTTTCTTTCCAGTTGTACTTTACTTTCTGTTTGGGTTTGTATTATGGCCCACTTACTTTTCGGCACTTACTATTGTACCAAGATTTTACTTAGTGTTTACTTCTGCTTGCTTACTCTGTGTGTTTTTTTACTTTATAAGGGAAATGCCTTCCTTTTCTATCGGTAATTATGCCTTGGTGCTAGTTTATATCCCCTGGCCTATGGAAGGCGGTATTAGGGTAGTCAAGGCAAGGGCCCCGAGGTCCGGTCTTGAAAAATTAGTATCAGAGGGAGGTTCGGTTCTACCACATAACTCAGGACTCTGATATTTTTCTATTTGAAGAAATAGTGTTAAGAGTATTTAGTGTGGTTATCTGTCTAGGGAGTCTAGTATTGGTGCGGTGGCCGACGTATCCGTACACCAGGACCCTGACTTCTGATTTCCGACTTAGTGCACGAAAACATTGATTGCATGTGTGTTTCAAGTTTTCATTGTGATTACTATGTGTCAGCTCACCAGGTATATTGTATTGACCTTGGCACACCTGTCTCTTTTCAGGATGACCCCACGATGGAATCCAGCTAGGGTTCCATGTTTTGTACGTGACGACAGCCCACCGAGCGACGAGGCCTCGGTGCAGGGCCCTATTATTGTGGAGGCATCGACGGTACCACTACCCGTCGAGCCACCAATGCTTCCAGCCCCATCTGCAGATAGTGCATGTTTCCTTGGTGCACTGCACGAGTTTCAACATTAGAGACCGCCCATGTTCTGTGGGGAGACTGACCCTCAGGCAGCCGAGGATTGGCTAGAGGCGGTTGTGCGAGTTTTCAGGTTAGTGGGGACACCAGCTGACCTCATGGTGATCCTCGCAGTGAGCCTCCTACATGCGGCAGCAGGAAGATGGTGGAGCTTGATGCTCCAGGTGCACGATGAGGCATCACTCCTCTGGATGGACATTGAGAGCCTCTTCCGCTCGGAGTTCGTCCCAGCCACCCTCCATGCAGTGTGCATCTAAGAGCTACTACAATTGCGGCAGGGCAGCTTGACGGTCGCCCAGTACTCGGTGAGATTTACCGATCTCTCGTTCTATTTGATAGACATTGTACGAGACCCATTCTTCAGGGCCTGGACCTTCGAGACGGGATTGAGGCATGATATTAGGGCATCGATGATCTCCCTCAGCATTCCGACACAGGCAGGGGTACTGGAGAAAGACCTTCCCATTGAGAGCTTTCTTGCTGAGCCTACACCAGCAGCGAGACCTACCGCAGGGCGGAACGTAGCAGATTCTTCTGTAGCCGGCAGTCGACAGATGACACATGGGTCTAGGCGGACCAGACCCTCAGGCGGATTACCTAATAACACTGGATCAGCGGTGAGGGGCACACAGCGCAGAGCCAGTCTTACGAGAGGCAGACAGTGCTATGCATGCGGCGAGCAGGGCCACATGGCTCGTGACTGCCCGACCCACCGTGCGGAGGAGCAACAGACGGTTGAAGGAACACCCAGGCAGAGGCAGAGGGTCGACCGTGGCGGTCCGTAGGGAGCAGGAGGATGAGGAAGAGGAGCTGGCCAAGCAGCAAGTGGTGGGCGACGCTTTGAGGCTCTACCACCACCACCACCAGGAGGTCCACCCCGACCATAGGGAGATGGAAGGCAGGGACAGGAACAGCTTTAGGCAGCAGAGGCCTACGACCACAACACACCTGAGATGATTCGAGGTACTATCTGTGTCTATTCCACCCTTTCTGCAGTTCTAATAGACATAGAATCGAGTCATTCTTTCAATTTCGTTGCCCTTGTTCGGAGCTCGAAGATTCCAATGAAGCCATTGGCTCGATCCTTACGGATAGAGACTCCTACAGGAGCAGACTCGACGATTACACACAGGTTCCGGTAGTGTGAGCTTACTCTAGGAGGTGAGAGCTTTGGCTGGGATCTTCTTGTAGTGGCGTTGAGGCCTTACGACATCATCTTGGGCATGGATTGGTTATCTACAGTCCATGCTCAGATCAACTATATTAGGAACAAGGTGAGATTTGTTCGCACCGATGGGAGCAGGTTCACCTTAACCAGAGAAAAGGGATCCTTTGCAGTGCATGATGGACTCATGTAGTGGAGAGGACATCCCATCACTCATCAGTTGGATAGCCTCATCTTAGGAGCAGTTGACGTGCGAAGTCCGAGCTTACCTGCAGTGGTGGATCAGTATGCAGATGTTTTTCCCGACGACGTTCCAGGACTACCTCCTCGCAGAGAGGTAGACTTTTATTTTGAACTGTACCCCGGGATAGCCCTTATATCCACACCATCATATCAGATGGATCTTTCCAAGCATCAAGAGCTACGGGTATAGCTAGAGGACTTGCAGGGAAAGGGATTCATCCGACACAGTGTTTCACCCTGGGCTTCCCCGATTCTATTTGCCAAGAAGGCGGACGGGAGCTTGCGAATGTGTGTCAATTACCGTCGCCTGAACCAGGTTGTCGTGAGGAATAAGTATCCGCTGCCTAGGATTGATGACCTCTTCGATCAGCTCAAGAGAGCATGGTGTTTCTCAAAGATAGACCTCAGGTCGGGCTATCATCATCTCAGAGTTCGGGATGAGGACTTGTAGAAAATGACCTTCAGATGTCGGTATGGCCACTATGAGTTCTTGGTTATGCCTTTCGGTGTAACCAATGCTCCAGCAGTGTTCATGGGCCTCATGAAAAGGATCTTCCAGCCTTACCTCAATCGATTTGTCGTAGTCTTCATCGACGACATTTTGATATACTCGACGACTGAGGAGGAGCACGCCTACCACTTGCGGGTTGTACTGGACACACTCTGAGAGCACCAGCTTTATGGTGAGCTCTCAAAGTTTCAGTTCTGGATACATGAGGTCCACTTCTTGGGGGACTTCATCTCTGAGGTGGGATTTTTCGTGGATCCTGTGAAGATCGAGACATTGCTAGCTTGGGAGCCACCTTGGAGCGTGACAGAGGTGCGAAGTTTCTTCTGACTAGATGGGTACTACCGGAGATTCGTGCCAGACTTCTCCAGAGTTGAGGCACCACATTCACCATTGACGAAGAAGGGGAAACCCTTCGTGTGGTCAGAAAGATGTCAGCAGAGCTTCCAGGAGCTGAGACGAAGATTGACCAGCGCACCTATGTTGAGGCTACCAGAGGAGGGAGTAGGGTAAGTTGTTTACGGTGATGCATCAGGGAATGGATTCAGATGTGTCCTGATGTAGGAGGGGGCAGTGATCGCCTACGGATCACGACAGTTGAGGCAGCATGAGCAGAACAGTGTTACCCATGACATTGAGTTAGAAGCAGTGGTATTCGGTCTGAAGATGTGGTGACACTATCTGATGGGAGAGCACTTTACAGTCTATTATGACCACTATAATCTTACGTACATATTCTCATAGAAGGATCTGAACCTGAGATAGCGGTGATGGCTCGAGTTCCTCCAAGAATATGACTTTGAGATAGTATATACTCCTGTGAAGTGGAACGTACTAGCCGATGCTCTAAGTAGGAGGACGGGCATTCAGCTCCTTGGAGAGGCGACAGAGTAGCTAGCCGCCTTGCAGATATCTTTTGTGGATAGTGATAGAGAAGCCTTTTTACAGTCACTCACACTCACTCCTCCACTTCTCTTATGGGTCAGAGAGGCACAGCGTGGGGATTAAGGCTGTGAGATGCGGCGTGCACAAATATCCTCAGGACAGGAACCTGATGGATTCTATGTGGGAGGAGAGCACGTCATCATTTTCAGAGAACATACCATGGTACCAGTTACTTTATAGGAGGAGGTGCTGAGGGAGTTCCAAACATCCCCTTTAGCGGTACATCTAGGAGTGGCGAAGCTGTATCATGAACTCAGATGACAGCACTGGTGGCTGGGTATGAAGAAGGTTGTAGCAGAGTTCATTTCTCGATGCCTCTCCTGCCAGTAGGTGAAGGCTGAGCACCAGGTAACAACAGTCTTGGTACAGCCCTGGGAGGTCTCAGAGTGGAAGTGGGACAGGATATCTATAGACTTCGTGACTGGACTTCCACGCACTTCCAGAGGTCATGACTCCATTTGGGTGGTTGTCGACCGACTCACCAAGTCGGACCACCTCTTACCCATCAGAGAGTAGGGCTCAGTGGAGAGATTGGGATGCCTCTATGTTCAGAAGATTGTACAGCTTCATGGTGTACCATCATCTATCGTCTCCGATCGAGATTCTCTCTTTACCTCCCAGCATTGGAAGGGGTTGCAGGAGGCATTCGGGATGCAGCTATGTCTGAGCACCGTCTTTCACCCTCACACGGATGGTCATACGGAGAGGACCATTCAGACTCTCTGGGACATGCTCCATTCATGTGTCCCCAACTTTGGTCGCATCTGGGAGGACCACCAACCCTTGGTGGAGTTCGATTACAACAACCGCTACCACTCCACCATAGGAATGGAACCATATGAGGCGTTGTACGACCGACCTTGCAGATCACCGCTGTGCTGGACAGACCCTGGGGAGTCAGCACTTGTGGGACCAGAGATGGTCCAGGCCACGACAGAGAAGGTCTGGGTCATCCAAGAGCAGATGAGGACAGCTCAGAGCCGGCAGAAGTCTTATGCTGACAGAAGGCAGAGGCCACTAGAGTTCGAGGATGGAGACCACGTCTTCTTACGGGTCTCACCTCGACATGGTTTACATAGATTTGGCCGAGGTGGCAAGTTGTCTCCGCACTTCATCAGACCATTCCAGGTCCTCAGTAGGATTGGAGAGGTGGCTTATCGCCTGGCTCTACCACCTCAGTTGCATCGGGTGCACGAAGTCATCCACATATCTCAGCTAAGAAGATATGTGCACGACCCGATGCATATCATTGACCATGGGGAGATGATCATTGATGATGGGGAGACTTTTTTGGAGGTCCCGGTGGAGATCAAGGATCGAGCGGAGTGGTTCCTACATGGACAGTCGATTCCTCTTGTGCGTATCAGATGGCAGCACAAGAACCTCCAGGAGAGCACTTGGGAGCGGGAAGCTCAAATGAGTGCTCAGTACCCACTTTTGTTTCCCTAGTTTTTGATGTATCTTTATGGGGAAAAAAAGCCCTGAGGTGGGAGTAATGTAAAGACCTGTAAAATTCAAGGGAAATTTTTTCTAAATTTTCATTGGGATTTTACAAAAAACGTAGTTTCTGACGGAACCTGATTCCGATGCCCAGTGAGCCCGAAAAAATTTACCGAAGTGTAGCTTGAGTACGTTCAGTGAACGAACGAGCGGGTTTTCCTGACTTTTGAACTGGTGCTCAGAATTGATATCTGAGGGCACAGATGAAACCACAGCACCGGTAATTTTTTAGGAACAGCTTTTCCAGAGTTGCGTTTTCTCGGGTGAGGTAATTAAAATTTTGGGATAAGTATAGAATAAAAATAAAATGGTGCAACCAATTTATTTTTATTTAAAGTAGTTAACCTAATCTAAGTAGTTGAAGTGGGACCCACATCCTAACTACTCCACTAGGTAGGATATTAGTGGGGTGGGCCCACATGAGCCCCTCCCTTTAAACTTCCTCAACCCCTATTAATTATTTAACCCACCCGCACCCCCTTTAATTAAAGTCAACTCTTAATTAATTAATTGAGTAGGTTATTCAATATAATTAATTCTTCGATTCATTTTTAATTTCAAATGAAATGTTGGCTTATGTGTTAATTAAATAAGACTAAGTCTTATTTCGTGTGAGGTTAGTTCATTGTGCGAGACGATTTGGAGAGGAAATCTCTAAGTTCTGAAGAATTTTCTTCCTCCTTGAAGAACGCGAAGAACGCATCGTCGCCGACGAATAATTCCGACCTCTGACGACAGATGATGGTGAGAGACTCCTTCCTTGGAGATCGACGATGCGACGCCCTGTACCGCGACGCCAACGACCCTCTCCTTCCGCGACACCTTCTTCCGCGATGTTTATTTCCGAGATGAACCTTTGTTCAACGATTTCATTGAGGTTGGGGATTATATGTTTTTGTTCGTGAATACATCTGTCACCATTCTTCGTTTTCAAATTGGACCGCCTGTTATCGCAATAACGGGAGGAGGTCAGACCGCACGAACACGACTGACTCTCCACCCCCCCCCCCTTGATGATTGAATTTGTTGCGGCACGATAAAGGCAGCGCGGTGCCATTGCACTGCGCTGATATAATAAAGAATGGGCGGAGAAGCGCAGTGTCGTCACGCCGCGCCATTGAAGTCGAAAAAAGGTGTGGCGCCGTCATGCCGCGCTGGAGAACCGTGAAGAGGCCGTGGCCGGAGCAGGGCCATGGCGGAGGGGCGAGGCGTCGTCGCACCATGCCGGTCGGACCAAGGCCACGACCTTTGGCCCCGGTGGAGTAAGAAGCGGTGGCCGGCTTCCGGCCGCCAGCGTCGGAGCAGGAGGGCGGGACCGCGGCAGTCCCGCGGCGGCAGCAACCGGTCAGCCGGACCAGGCCGGTCGTTTCAGGGGGAGACCGGGGGTTCGTAACCCCCGGTAGGAAAAAAGAGTAGCCCCCACATGGGGGCAGCGGCTCTTCAATCTGGGGGGCTCCCCCCCCCCCCTTCTGCTCGACCGTTTCGGCCGCACCGCCTGGTCACGTGGGTGCCACCCCAGCGCCAGGCCAGCCGGGCCGCCCAGGCCGGGCTGGGCCGCACCCAGGCTGGGCTGGGCCACGCAATCCGGGTTGGGCCACGACCTAACGGGCCAGACCTGGACCCGAGTTGCGTCGACCTGGTTCCAGCCGACCCAGGGGGTCTCGGGCCGGGTCGGTCCGGGCCCAAAATCCCCATTTTCGGACCTCTTTCGGTCTTTTTCACATAAAATAGGCTACGGACCTCTGAACGACGCACTGTCAGCTACGATTCAATCCTCGGATCAAGGTGGTCATTTTAGTATATTACACTCAAGGTTTCTAAGAACTTGGATTTTGGCCGGGTTGGTTCGAACACAAAACCAACCGGGCCCTCGGAGCGGAAACGCTTATAACATGAGCTCCAGACGTCGGATTGACGTGCCGTCAACTCTAAGGGATTCCTCTTAGTGATACGGACCATTTTTCTTACTCTTCTCGAGGTTTGGACGTATTTGGAATATGGTCGGGTTGGTTTTGACTTAAAAACCTACCAGGCCCCTTGGACGAAAAAGCCAATAACTCTCAGACCGAGCGTCTGATTGACGCGCCATATTTCATGTTGAGTTCCTGTTGATGATATGAAACATTGGGATACATAAACTCCGGAATTCGTGTCAGTTGATGTATCAGCCCCTCAGCTTGTGCAGCAGACCCTCCTCAAATGAGCATACTGTGTGCAGGAACCCTAGAGCTGGCTGCGACTGCGACGACGATGACGACTGTACATAAATCCTCCGTGGATTCGACGGCAATGACTAAAACACTCAAATATCCTCTTTGGATTAGTGCTACCAATTCTGTGTGGGTCAGATCCTGTGTGGTTCAGCGCTCAGTGGTCCTATGTGGGCTAGCGCATACCGATCCCTTGTGGGTCAGATCCTGTGTGGGTCATTGCGGGGGTTAGTACCTATCGATCCTTTTTGGGTCATTACCGGGTTAGTACCTATCGATCCTTTTTGGGTCATTGCGGGGGTTAGTACCTATCGATCCTTTGTGGGTCCGATGGCTTAGATGAATCAGTGGCTACACCTGATCATATCTATCGTCTTACGAAGAAGTATTCTTGTGTGAGCTGAGTCTTGAATTTAAATCTATATCTTCGATAATATTGACTTGATATCCAATGTGGATTACGTTATGCTTTCCTGTGTGGATTTGGTTGTTTTTTCCTATGTGGAATGGGTTGTATTGGTCTCGGATGTTGGAGCCGAACTAGAATTGATGACTTAGGTATATGTATGCGCATATACCTAAGTAGTGTTGGATGTTACTTCATGATCTTATCTTTACTTTGTGGATTATCCTTTGTGGATTCTGGGAGACCTTCAGCGGTCTCAGGGTCCCTACTGAGTAGCTTATACTCACCCCTGCACGGGCTATGCCCGCACTACGTTGTGTTGGATGTAGATGATGGACATCGCTGATCATGGTTGAGGCTTTTAGAGTGAGTTGGTACCTGGAGGTGGACCACTGGGCGGAATGTACACGGAGCGAACGGCTGGACCCGTGGAGCTGCAGAGACTATCTTTACCCACCCTTCAGGTGGGACTTCTAGTGGACGGCTCGATGTTGTGGCTTTACTTTTTAGTTGATGCACTTTCTTTCCAGTTGTACTTTACTTTCAGTTTGGGTTTTTATTCTGGCCCACTTACTTTTCCGCACTTACTATTGTACCCAGTTTTTACTTAGTATTTACTTCTGATTGCTTACTCTGTGTTTTTTTTAATTTAAAAAGGCAATTCCTTCTCTTTCTATCAGGAATTATGCCTTGGTGCTAGTCGCCAGCCCCTAGACCATGGAAAGAGGGCTTGGGGTAGTCACGGCACGGGCCCCGAGGTCGGTTCGTGACATATCCCATACATAGGAATAAGATAACCTATGGATAACATGATCAAATGGTTAAGAAAAAATCTCAATAAGGGAGTAAACATAATAATAAAGCTTAGCACATCAGTTATAAAGCATAACATAATGATATAAAGGAATTGTACATGATTATACATAAAGAATAATAAGATATAAAATATGGGATCATATAATCATAGAATAATATTAATGTGTAAGAAACATAAAACATGAATTTAGCATGATTTAAGGCCCTTTACAGATAGAGGATCACGATTCAAGGCTAACAACCATGACTATTGCACATGGACCACAAGTCGAGGCTAACTGCCAAGACCGTTTCACATAATGTCTCATGAGACTACAGTTTACCCAATGAAGTGGAGTGATATCTAGTTTCACCTATCATAACATTCTCATGAATATTAATTCCACAAAAAATAATTATACATAATCAATTGTACATAAACATAAGGGTACCCATCGAATAAAATGGTTATAATAATCATGTCATAAAGCATAACCAATGGGTGTATCATATAAGTGTCCATGTAGGAAAAAAAATTAGATCATGAATAGAAAATAATAAGGTATAATAGGAATATATCATGATAATTTATTTCAAATTTATGTGATATCATGTAAAAGGTGTATTTTATGAACCTTGCGAATTAAATCATTTTAGTGATATTTAAGGCAAATATCAAATATCACTTAAAATAGAAAAGGGAATAATATTTTATATAAAAAACGAAGTGAACCTAGATGGTTTAAATAATAAAAATATTTATTTCATAAAGATAATAGTTTCTTAAAATATATTATATATTTCACTTGAAATTGGGTAATAATTTGGGAAGTTTCCTTAAGACAGGCTTGCTTATCAAGAAGAATTAAGAAGGGAACAAGTTAAAAATATGTATATCCTAGAAATTGAATGATGAATAGATCACCATACATGAGTTTGGAAAATTTATACAGAATTTGAAATATATACATAAAAATTTACTATACCTTCATTTCGGTAAAATTAATGATTGATCAACCCAAAGGAATAATGAATGTTCTAGTATAATCCCTAAACTTAAGTATGAAGGTGTTCTTCACATGATAATAATGTTATTTATACTCAAATTAGACTCATTAATTAATAATTATAGAACCTATTATACATGTAATTGATTTATTATATCCTTATTATGTTTAGTAGTGGCCTTTTTTATGGGTTAAGCAGTTAAATTTCACTATTTGGAAGTGTTTGATTCCATGGGTTTCATGATCTGTTTACTTATATACATGTACGAATACTCATGTAAGATGAGGATGGTTGTATAGATTTTAAGTTATAAGATATTGGAAAAAATATATAAGATTACATGTTTGTGAAAATAAAATTTTTATTTGGAGTGAGGATGAATCATTATATAAAACTTTAATGATAACTGTTTGGGTTAATTTGTAGTTTTTTAATCACAACAAATTCATTTCGTTTTATAAATTAATACCATCTGTAAAAAATGATCCCAAAAAATTAAATAGGATATATTACATAAATTATTATATTTTTCAATCATAAAAATGGTTTCATGACCAAATTTGAAGATTGTAATAGAAATTGGAAAGTCTTCTTCCTTGAATGTGATAAATTAACACATCTCATATGGTGTTTTCATTTCTAGTATAAAAGGAGAGAAAAAAGAGATGATGATTAGTTATTCCATCAGTATAAAAAAGTTAAAATATTTTTAATGTACATTAGTTTTCATACCATTTGTATGAGGATAGGTGACGATAGAAAATAATACAAAAGAACTTGAAATTAAATTGAAAGAAAATTTAAGAGGGTTTTACCTCTTGATTACTTTCTCTTGAAAACCACTATAGGGAAGAGTTTTTGGTAATTTTGTGAAACCAAGAGCTCTTGGAAGAGGTATAGAGGATTAGGTAGATATTTGAGTAGAGTTTAATGAGTCACAATTCTTGAGTGGTGTGAGGTGAAGATGTGGTGAGAGTGGTTTTATAGTGTAAGAGAGGGATGTTTCCTAAATATTTAATTTATTAGTTTATTATTTTTCTTAATAAAATAAATTTTGTTAATCCATGAGACTAATAATAGTAAATATTTCTTATTATTTTTAATCAAAGGTCACTTAAATCATTCAAGACCCGATCATGACACAAAAATGTAGGTTTTATCATTTATCATAAATTATCGTATTTTACTATTCATAAAAATTCAAGTATTTCAAAATAATACAAAAAATTCACCCTGAATATTTTTCAACATCTAGAATCAAAAAATAAACTCCATTTGATAAAAATAAATTTCTAAATATGTTATATTCAGTTTTTAATTAAAATCATAATTTACTTGAAAAATACAAATTCTTAAAATGTAACTGATTTTATAACACTTTGAAAAATTAACTAAGGTCTCATAAAATTTTATTATAATGACAAGAAATCAAAATATTATTTTATGAATACATTTTATGGAAATAAATTTTATTTAAATTATTAAATTAATCATGAAATTTTAATTAAGTATTTCCAACTTACTAAAAATACTAACACTGTCATATTGTCACTTATAAGATGGAAAATTTTATTTATACATTCATTGGTATATTTACTATTTTCGTTTTGGTTTAATATTCATATAGTTCATATAAACGTTCATAAGGGTAGCATTACTATTCATAAGTGTAAGTTACTATTCACCAAAAAATAATTATTTATCACAACCGTGAATGTAAGGTTTTTGAAATTCAAATCACATAAGTGGAAAATTTATATTTAATGGTCACAAAGTATTTACTAGTTCATTTGAGCATGATGTGGCATTGTGTTGTGATTTTATGTGATGACATGATGATAATAACAGAATTTCTTTTGATTAAACTTTGAGCCATTAAATTATTCCCCATTAAGAAATTTCACCATTGAAATTTTATTATACAATCTAGGATGAAAATAGGCGTTGGTACTTTTCCTTCATTGTTTCCTCCAATTCCCAAGATTACTATTCATAGTAATGGTTATGCTATACAACTTTGATCATGTGAGTAGTCTTTTCATAATGGAAATTATCTCTATGATCCAAGATCTTTACTTGATTCTCCTCATAATAAAGATGATTCTTCAACTGTACCACCTCTAAAGACAGTACATGTGAAGGATTTTGTATGTAATTTCTTAAGAGGGATGCATGGAATACATCATGTACTTTAGACTTGGTAGGTGGAAGTGATAGTCGATAGAACAAATCTATGACACGATCAAGAATTTTAAAGGGTCCAATTTACCTAGGACATAGCTTTCCATTCTCCAAAAATCATATAACCTTCTTCCATGGAGATATGCGGAGGAATAGCATGTCTCCAACTTCAAA
Organism: Viscum album; assembly: GCA_963277665.1. Lineage (NCBI taxonomy): Eukaryota > Viridiplantae > Streptophyta > Magnoliopsida > Santalales > Viscaceae > Viscum > Viscum album. The sequence continues at coordinate 1,621,031,624 of OY728157.1, read as the reverse complement.
CTCATGGTCTCATAAATGATTGTATGTATAACTCTTTTGTCAACTTTGGGATTCTGTGATGTCATGCTTAATGGTTGTCACCTTCTCAATCATTTCATCATCCATTTTTGGTCCTACTATCTTATGCCTTCCGACTTCATCCTAGCAGTTGGTGTTCACAACCTTTTCCCATAGAGGACTTCATGTGGATCCATTTGGATGTTGAAGTGAAAACTATTATTGTAGGAGAATTCGACCAGTGTAATATGTTGGTACCTTCCTCCTTTGAAGTCCATAGAACAAGCTATCAACATTTATTCTTGTATATGAATAATTTTCTCAGATTACCGATCAGTTTGAGGATGATAGGTCATACTGAAGTTCAGTTCAATTCTTAGAGCATTTTGGAGAATTTTCCAGAACATCGAGTTGAATCTCAGATATCTAACATATATAATAGTTAGTGGTACTATATGAATCCTTAAAACCTCTTTGATATATATATATGTAATTTGATCCAATGATAAGTCCTCTCAAGTCGCAATAAAGTGATATGTCTTTGTAAGATGATCCACAATGGCCAATATAGCATTGTTTCCTCTAGATTTCCTTGGAATTCCAGTGATAAGGTACTTGTAATGTTTTCCCACTTCAATGTTGGTAGGGGTAGTGGTTGAATCAACCCCTTCTAATTTATTCTTTCATCATTCACTTGTTGACATACAATGAACATTAATGAATATTTAACAATCTCCTTATTCATATTATCCCACCAATAGTTCTCTCAGAGATCTCGATACATCTTTGTGCTCCCAGGGTGAATAAGGAAGGTTAAGATTTTTGAATCATTCAGAATCACCTTTTTTATCTTTGTATTAGATGGTATATATATTCGTGACCCAAATATTATGACTCTATCATTTTCAATCTTGATCTTAGAGGATATCCCATGTCGGGTAGCTTCCACCCTTTTCTGAATTTCCACATTATTTCTTTTAGCATACTTTTTTTCTTTATGATGGATGGTTGAGAAATCATTTGAGAAAATATTGATGATGTTCCTACCTTAATTATTCCAATGTTCATCCTCTATAAATCTATGAATATTGGATTCTTTTCAATTCTCATCATTGATAAAGATGCATGATCTTTTCTCATTAGAGTATTTGCCACATTATTTTCCATACCGGGATGGTAGTGGATTGATCAATCATAATCCTTGATGAGATATAACCATATTCATTGGTGTGTATTAAGATCTTCGTATGTGAATATATATTTAAGACTCTTGTGATCAGTATATATCTCACACTTCTCCCCATAGAGATAATCCTTCTATAATTTCAATGAAAATATCACACCTTCTAGTAACAAATAACATGTGGGATATTTTCGCTCATCGATTTAAAGCTACCTTGAGGTGTAGGCTATCACTTTATATTTTTTTCATCAAAAATCATCCTAATACATGATTTAAAGCATCACTATACATAGAAAATTGTTCTCCACTTATCAAGAGTGTGAGTATTGGTGCAGTGATAAGCCTCCTTTTGAGCTCTTTAAATCCTTCCTCCCATTTTTGAGTCCAGAAAAAATTCACTCCCTCCCATATTAGTTTGTTCATTGGGATTGAAAATCATGACAAGTTCTTAAAACAAAATCTATAATACCCATCTATATATAGAAATATATGGATCTCCATTACAAATGTTGGTGTGCACCACTCTTTTATTGTGTTTTTCTTGGAAGGGTCCACAGATATCCATTTTCTAGTGATAACATGCCCTAAGAATGATACTTCTTCCATCCAAAACTCATAGGTATGATAATTTTCATAATGTTTCTCCCTTTATAAAGTCATCATCACAGTATTCAAATTATCCTATTGTTCCTCCTTGCACTTGGAGTATATCATAATATCATCGATAAATAATACCTCAAATATGTTGAGGTAATCCCTAAAGACTCTATTCATTAAATCCATAAATATTGCTGGAGAATTAGTGATTTAGAAGGGAATAACTTTTAAATCATATTTTCCATACCTCATCCAAAAGAAACTTTTTGGAATATCTTTTTTCCTCACCTTTAGTTGGTGATATCCTAACCTAAGGTCCACGTTTGAGAAATAAATGGCCCCATAAAGATGATCTAACAAGTAATATATCAATGGTAGGGGACACTTGTTATTTATCATGATTTTATTAAGTTCGTGATAATTTATGAATATCCATATTGATCCATACATCTTGTTGATAAAGATGACTCTCACCCCATGTTGAAGCACTGTGGTATAAAAGCCTTCTCCAGATTCTCTTATAACTTCTTCTTCAGCTCTTCTAGATCTACGATGGCTATTCTATGAGATGTATTTAATAGTGGTAGGGATCCAGGAATAAGCTAAATCAAGAACTCAACCTATCTATTAAGAGTAATACTAGGAAATTATTCAAGGAATACATTATTGTAATCCCTCACAATGGGAATATATTTGGGAAGTATAATCTTCTTTGTCTCAATAACTTGAAAAAGATATGATTTCACAAAAGGAATCATTATCCACACTTGACATAATGATTTTTAAGGAGACTCATATTACTCCTTACACCTATATAGGATTGAAGGATTCTCTTGGTTATGAAGAGTGATCTTCCTTCCACGATAATTAATGTTGTTGTTGTATAAAGATAGGCAATCCATGCCAAAAATAACATCAAACTCTACTAAAGGATGTATGATGAGATTTTCTGGGAGGTTCAGTCCACAAACATTAACTAGGGAGGAGTTATATACATTGGAGGAAATAATATCCCCATATTCTTTTCTCACATATAACTGAATCTTTATATTATGAGGTTGTTTTTGAAAAGTTATACTAAACTTTCAAGATATTAAAGAATGTGTAAACCCTGAATAAAATAAGGTGTTCTCTATTTTTAAGGAATAACTATTATACCTGTCATCACATCATTGTCTGAATCCACCTATATACTAGTGATAACATGAGTCATTCCATTTTTCCTTGGAGGATGTTGTTGATTTCCTCTAATAACCCTTGTATTGGGGAAATTGTTCACATAATGGCTATTTTCCTAGCAGTAGAAACAGTACTCTACAGGATGAGTGTGGATCTGAACCATCCATTATTCTTCAACGTTAGTGGAATTATTCAAATCCCTCTGGTATTATGTATCCCAATACCCCATTATTACCCATTTTATGTAATTCCTAATTCCCTTTAGATAGTTCCCAGGATGCATCTTCCTACAATTTTTACGTGTGGGATGTTCGATCTTCTTTCCATCATGGGATTTATTTGGAGAACCACCCAAAATATAATCAGTTTACTACTTTTCTTCACTGGGTCCATGATACCATTTAGAGTCTTTGATCTCCATTTAAACCTCGATGGAAAAAATGGACAATATCCTCATAGATATCTAAGTCATGAATCACCAATTCTTTTCAAGTTCTCAACTTTTGTACACAAAATAAGTGATCCACCTTGCTTTCGGTGTTCATGACTATGCTGGAATTGTATCATGAATGCTTTTAAACATTGCTTTTTATGTCCAGATAAACCCATCTCCCTTATTATTAAGTCTCAATAACTCTCTTTCAATCTTGAGACGTAGGGTTCAGGGAAAATATTTATTTGAAATATTTTTTCATTAATTCTTCCCAATCCATGGAATCAATTTCTTTCGGGGAATTCATATTCTTGATCAGTATCTACCACTAATCAGCTTCACCATCAAAATGATAGAACTCCAACATTACTTTCTCTTCTTCTAAGCACGGGAGGACAAAGAATATCATTTCAATGGATTTAATACACTATTCTGGGAGGAGGGGATGAAAAGATACACAAAACACGGGAGACATTTTCCACCAGAAGGATTTGACAAAAATATTCTATTTAATTAGAATAGGAGAGTGTTCCACATGATTTAATTTATTATTCATAACATAATCCACCTAAGCAGGTACTGTCACAATGTTTTGAGCACCCATTCCCATCATATTTTCTATATCATTAGGTCAATCTTCACATTCCATATTACATTGATTAATGGCACTTGTTCTTCTATTTCCATCCATTAACTAATAAAATAAGAGCAATTAGGGTAATTGAATACTTATATAATAAGTATAAAAAGGAACATTGAACATAAAATGATAAACTTGGAAAGGAAAATAATATCCTAACTTGTGATTATATAGGTTTAAAACTAACTTATCCTTGATCTGTTTCTTAACTTATATTCTTATGGGATCTTTTTTTATTCCCTTAATAATGGTTTGTAATGGGCTTATGAATTTACCAAATCATATCATCCAAGAGTGTCAAACCATGTCTCAAGTAAATACCATTTTTTGTAGCAAGTTACCACAAGTAAATCCCGAAACACCTTTTTAGAGTATTCACCCCTAGGTACTTTTTTTTCCAGAACCACATCGACATGTAATATCTATACATGGAAGTATTTTCTCAATAAAGCACTTAATTCATAATTTCAAAAATTTTGGGATGTTTTATTATACATATCTTATCCATAAAATACTTAATAAATTGATCTATTCCTAATCTCCAAAAACAACTAGACTATCCTCTAAAACCAACTATAGTAACACCAACCATTTACACACATCATTACATGATTTTAAGCATTACTAAACATCAAAGTACAAGGGATTGTAAAGCCTACTTTCTTTGGAAGTCTAGTAACAAAAAACTACAAACATGGGACTAAATATAATATTTATATATTTAATCATTATAAATAACTCCTAACTTACCTTGAGACCTTACATCAATAAAGGATAACCTGAGGATAACAAGAACAAAGGGATGAGCTAAAATCCCAATAAGGGTGTAAACATAAGAATAAATCTTAGCATATGGGTTATAATGCGTAACATAATCATATAAAGAGGCATGGTTCATGATTTGACATATATAGTTAGAATATTTAGAATGTATGATCTTATACCCATTGCATCATAGTATTGTGGCAGCAACATATAACATTAATTTTTCATTAGTAAAGGCTTGTTGAATATAAAGGAGCACGAGTCAAGTCTTAATGCTAAGATAGTTGCATGTAAAATCTCATGAGACTAAATTGCTCCAATTTATTAGAGAACTATCTAGGTACACCCATAATAACATGGTAATGAATGTGATTTCCACAAAAAATAATCATATATAAACATTAGGGTACCCATGCGGTGAAATGGGTATCATAATCATGTCATAAAGCATAACCAATGTGTGTATAGAATAAGTATCCTGATGAAAAAAAATTAGACAATTGATGTAAAATAATAAGGTATAATAGGAATATATCATGATAAGTGATGTCAAATAGATGTGATATCATGTAAGGAGAGTATTTTAGGAAACTGTAGAATTAAAACATTTTAGTGTGTTTTAAAGAAAATATCAAAGATCATTTAAAATAGAAAATGGAATAATATTTTATATAAAACCAGAAGTGAAGAAATTAAGTTTTAATAATAAAATTATTAATTTTAGAAAGATAATTTTTTATTAAAATATATTCCATAGTGAACTTGAAATTGGGTAAGAATTTGGGAATTTCCCTTAAAATGAGTTTTCTTATCGGGAACAATTGAAAATCAAACCACATAAAAATATGTATATCCCTAGAAGATAATGATGAATAAATCATGATAAATGAGTTTGGAACATTTGATAAAAATTTATTATACGTACGTAAACAAGTAAATATAACCTCATTTGGGTAAAAATAATGATAGAGAAACCCAAATGAATAATGGAGGTTCAAGAACAATCTATTACCTTAAGTCTGAATGTGTTTATCACATCATATTAATGTTATGGAATATAAAGTTATATTCATTAATTAATAATTCCATAACTTAATATACATTTAATTGATTTATAATAAACTTATTATGTTCATTCATGTACTTTTTTATGATTTAATATGTTCGGTTTCATTTTCTGGAATCATTTGTTTCATAGGTTTCCATGATCATTTTACTTATATACATGTATAGATACTCGTGTAAGATGAGGATGGTTGTCCAAAATTGAAGTTATATTTTATTAGAGAACAAAAATAGTATTAAATTTTAATGAAATTTATTTGGTTATTTTTAGTTAGGATGGATCATTATATAATACATTAGTGATAACTATTTGGGTTAATTGGCGGGTTTTTAATCACAATGAACTCATTTTGTTTTATAAATTAATAACATTTCTAAAAAATTATTTCTAAATTTTAAATTAGATATGTTGAATACATAATAGTATGGTTCAACCATATAAATGGTTTCATTAACATAATTAAATACGGTAATAGAAATTGAAAACTCATTTTCCTTGAATGTGATAAATTAACACATCTCGGACGGTGTTTTCATTTCTAGTATAAAAGGAGGGGAAAGAAGATATAATAAAGAATTATTCCATGAAAATAAAAAAATTAAATTATGTATAAGGTACTGTTGTTTTCATACCTTTTGGATGAGGATGGGTCAGGATAGAAAAGGATACAAAGGAACTTAAAAATAAATTGAAAGAAAATGCAATAGGGGTTTACCTCTTGATTCCTTCCTCTTGAGACCCTCGTTAAAGGATTGATTTTGGTTTTATGATGATATAATGTGCTACTAGACATGGGAGATACTCTTAGGGAATGATTTGAACAAAATTTTGATAGTTTACAAGGCTTGATATGTGTGAGGAGAATAGGTGGTGAGGGGTGGTTTTTATAGTGGATGAGAGGGGAGTTTTCTCAATATTTAATTCATTAGTTTACTATTTTTCTCAAGAAAAGTAATATTGTTGATCATTGAGACTAAAAATACTAACAAGTGCATGTTATTTATGACCAATTTTCACTTATATCATCCATGACTCAAGAATGACTCAAAAATTCAGGTCTTAGAATTTATTGTAAATTCTCGTATTTTACTATACATCAAATATTCATGTATTTTAGAAAAATAAAAAAAATTCACCCAAAACATATTATGACATTAAAAATCTAAAAATTAACACCATTTTATGTAAATAATTTTATAAATATGATAAATTTAATTTTTAGTTAAAATTTGAATTTACATGAAAATTGCAAAATTAAAAAAAATTACTGCATTTATAACACTTTTGAAAATTAAATAAGGTCTCATAAAATTTTCTTATAATCATAAGAAATCAAAATATTATTTTTTGAATACATTTTATGAAAATAATTTTTAATTTAAATTATTAAATTAATCATTAAATTTTATTTAAATATTTATGACTTACCAAAAATACCAATATAATCATATTGTCACTTATAAGATGGATAAATTTGAATTATACATTCATTGGTAAGGTTACTATTCACTTGGGTAATTTACTATTCATAAGATTCATATTATTATTCATAAGGGTAATATTACTATTTATAAGGGTAGGTTACTTTTCACTAAAAATTATGTTTTTTCTACCGGACTCCAAACATCATACTGATAGAAACCGTGTATTTCAGATTATCAAAATTCAAATCAAAAAAGTGGAAAAATTATGGGTAATCGTCACAAAATATTTATTAGTTCATTTATGATATTTTTGTAATTGTGTTGTGATTTTATTTAAGGACATAATTGTGAGAAGGAAATTTCTATTGATTAAACCTTAGGTCATTACAATCAAAATATTTCGATAATGGATGAGGCAAAAGGCCTGGTTCATATCCCCATTCTGGTTGGGGTTTTTCAACTAAATTTGAAAGGAACGTCAGGATAGGTTCATGTTTATATCAAATAAGTCTAGTTGAATATTACAATGGATAACTGGGATCAACACACATTCCCATATCAACTAGGGTTCATAGGCATAGTCCATTAGTCACCTAGGGGTAGGCTCGTATCTCTGCCAAAAATTCAAGATCCATACTCTATGTACTAGTAGCTGATAAGAGTCAAAAAAATATTACGTATCCTTTTAATGATGTAATTTATCAGTATCTTTTAGATTCTAAATAGAAGGTGGTACATACCCCTTCACCTATTTTTGAGTTCTATTAGCATATTTGTATAGTGAGTGAACTATAGAATCCAGTGCATAATCTAACCTCAACCAAAGATGGTTGTTATATTATTGTACTTACCCAAATGTAGGCTCGTATTATTTTCAATAATCCATAATCTCATTGGAATTCTCCACAAACATCTCAATAGTGGTCTCATATCTACCAAATATCTAGAGATTGTTTGTGGTATACTATAGTGGAAACCATGTTACAGTCCCATACTCCTGGTTATTATTAGATGAAAATTTTGTATATTCTAACTAAAATGTAGGATTATGCTCATACTCTTAACTTACTAAATTATAGTGTACTTGAGTCTATATAAAACACATAATTAGAATATTAATGTTCTATAAACCCTTTATATGAAGAAGAAAATAATACCTACCTCAATAGTCCTCCTCCTAATAGCATAAATATGGATTATGGGGATCTTACCCCTGATATCCATCGTGAATATCTTCCCTATGGTGATATCTATCCCAAGAAATGAAATTCCCCACAACAACTTTTCTAGAAACCTATTTTTAGAGCGTTTATTGAAAAAACTCAAGGCCAATTTCATATGGCACCCCATTAATCTCCATCAAATCTTCACCCTAGTTAACATGCGACTTAGATTGTAAACCAACATCCCATCCTTCTATATTTCAAGATTCATTATTTTCTGAAAGGATGACTCTATTGTCTAGAAAAGTAAATTAATATACCTCTAATGAGAAAGCTATTATAATGGATATTTAGAAGGATTTGGTTGGAAAAACCATCTAACCATGTTCTTGCCCATCACCACATCCATCTATGATCTCCTAAACAATGTTAATAGAGAATGATTTCCATACTTAGGCCAAAACTTATAGGAAACTTTACAATTTATAAAATATGGGAACCTACATTATTAGGGACATAACGATAATCTATAGGTTTTAAATTTTCTTTACAATAAAATATAACTTTTTTACTTTCTCCATGGCTTGGGACTTAAGGTCAGAAAATAACCTTGTAAGTATATGGCTTGCTTTCATTCATTAACTAACATCCCCCTAAAAATTATTTTCTCAAGATACACTAAATTTATTCATCCCAGGATTGGGTGTGTAGTGTGGATTAAAATTCACAAAAGCCTTGGGATATTATATCTCCCTATAGAAAGAATCTTGAAATTTTATTGACACTGAATAGGCCAAGGTACTAAATATTGCACATTCTAGTTAGTCAATCCATGATAATCCCCCTATCTCTAGTACACAGACAAGTCATAAGAAGAGAGAGTGGGTTTTCAATAGGCTCCAGATCTATTACCCTTTGTAGTTAAGGAATACACATCAAATTTGATGGAAAAAATCATAGGTATAAGGACCTCTCACTATAAATAGAATGTCATAGTCTAAGAATGTGCTACATCTAGCCCATGTATTAGTGAAAATGCACCATTTAAAGAAAATTATATTGGAAAATGCCATGATAACCAACTCAGATAAACCCTTTTCCACCGGGATAGGGTAATGTTTACCACTTCCTCCACCTAAAAGTTTATAAAATCTTATGTGGGTCAAGAAGATATTGGTAGTGACATGAAATCACCCTCGTCTTGTAGGGATGCGGATATTTTTTCAAAACGACAAACTAGAAAATCATCAAATCCTCATTTGGTTCAGGAATAGTTGGTGGAATCCCCATTTCAACCTCATAAATCAGGGTTGGGGGAATTATTACTATCTCCCCTTAAAAATCATTCATCTTCAATTTGGTTAGTGGATTCCACCAGCTAACAGTGCAAAGATTTCTACTATCACATGAACCCATCTCATTCGAGGACTAGGCATCATGGATGGTCAGAAATTCCCTCAAGGTCAATGTTCACAAATTAGAACTAGAGAAATTACTCATAAGAAAGATCATGCCTTGTACGGTTCACAATCAAAATTTTATTATTGATAGAAGAGGACAGTGAGAATACCATGAATTAATATGCAAAGGGGTGTGTGTAGTGCGTGGTCTATCTATTTCATAATGGATAATGAAATAATTATTTTTTTCCAATATTTTTTGGTAAATATTATCACCATATATCTAGAATATTATATATAATGAGAAATGAAGACTCAGCAATGAAAAATATAGACAATTTCCTATGAGGCAAGTTATAATGATGTGCAGTCTAAGGCCACACACAATCAGAATCAGAGGTAGAATTGGAACTTGAACCTCAAAATGATGATTTTTCACCCCTTGACATCATTCCAATCGGAATAATGGGAAAGGGATAATTACATCCAACTTTCCACTAAGAAAGGATGAACGCCCCTCAGTAAAAGATAATTATTCACAATATGATGTCAAGATACAATATCTCATGTGATTCAATGAGTAATTTCTCATGGAAAACATTCAAGATGTGTATCATCACTAAGACGAAGTGAATATTCCTCCTCTCACCCATCAAGAGGATTTTAATTTTACATTAATGGTGGAATCCAATAAATTTCTAATTTCTAGGTTCATACAACCAATCAACATGTATATTGGAATTAAAGAAGACTAGTATTATCCTCTGAAGTGGTAGAAACTAACCCCATATAGAAACAATCACCATATTTTTTATGATATAGAAATCAATAGCTGATGACTACAGATTGTGAACATCAAAATTATCTAACTCTTGTCACACAAGATATGGATCAGACAACTGTACCCCCAGAACTCCACAATAACATCGAGTCTCTTATCACTCAAATAAAATCCATGGAAGGGTGGTCTTCCCTGGTGTAACATGATATGAATCCCTATCCTAAATGGGTGGATGTCACTCAACTTACTCCTAATTTAATTAATCCCATTTTATTGAACATCAATGTGATAGGGGATCCATACCATCAACTCACACACTTCATATCCCGATGTGACACTATGTTGGGGCCACAAGACCAGTAAGAGGAATAAAATGAAGGTACAATGTGAAATCTGGTGGGTCAAACATTTATGTTGTCTGATAGCCCCTAGCAGTGTCTATATTAGGCTAGGTATACCTTTATCATAAAATATTATATTAATTCAGCTCCATCATGAGGATAACAATAATCACCGACCTTACAAACTGAAAATAGCATGCAAACGAGTGATTATCTTACTTTATCACTAGGTTGAATGGTATAACATACTCACTCAGTATTTTACTCTTTTAGGAGAAACTGATAAAACTTATGTATAGAACCTATTCAATGATATACATACATCATTGATCATGATGAAATATCTCGGTAGATTATGGGAGTTCATAAGAACAACATAATTCCAAGATTATTCTATCTGGGAAACAAATTCTAGGTCCGGGACAATTCCCAAAACACAAGGAAAATAGGAATGATAGGTAAGAAGCTTCCATTATCATTCTCAAGCAAGATCTAGTGAATGTTGTATCACCTAAGAAGGAAATGCATTGTCGAGTTCCTACTGATAATAGATATAAAAAAATAAACTCATCCATAGGTAATAAGATACCAAGGTATATCATGATTCTAGAAATAAATGAAAAAAGTGTATTCATTATGAGATATATATATTCATGGTTATTTTGACTATTACATGGAAAAAATTCATTAATATGACTGATCCCAAGAAACCAAGTGAGGTTGGCCTCAATGATCGTCTCAACAACTTCCCTTATCAATGGAGTTTGGACTATAATATCCAATATTGATCTATATTCAAAGAAAACCTATAGGGAATTGTTTATTTATGTTAAGTTATGTTGTAAAAATCTCAAACACATGTTACCCATAGGACCGCCACCTAATCATAATAATAAAGTGATTGGACAGAATATTTTGACAGACAAGAGGAAAATTTTGATGAGTGAATGTCCCAAAATAGAGTTGATTGGGATCTTTCCATTATCATGGAATAACTTCTCTAATCAATCATGAATATAGAACCTCTATCATTATCCAAATTTAAACCATCAACCCAACCAATATAGTTATATTCAACTATTAGAAACAAAAAAAGTCACAATAAGAATAGTTGTATTTTTCTATCAAAGTGGATCTGAAGCATATAAAATTCCTTCCCTTATCATCCAAGACATTAGAATCATCCTAAAAAATGAAATCGGAATCAAATAAATAGAATATTTTTGTTTTTTTTTACTTTTTTCATTAAATAAACCCATTATTAAATGATAAATAAACATATGAACTCGATTTATCCATACCTGACTATGGAGCTTGAGGTAAATTCCACTAAGGCTGAATGATCAAGGAAAGACATGGTCATGCCTATGTTCATGATTTCAACCACATTCTTTCTGAATCTATATATGTAGTTGAAATTTGGTCACATCCACACCAGTGAGCCCAACAAGAACATGGCTTCACTCTATAGTCTTTTAAAAATAATCCAACCATAATTATTTTTTAATATTGGTGGGAGGGTGGGAAACTATCTAACCAACCCATAAGGGTGGGTACACCAGCTTGTACTAATGGATTGCTAATATAATTCCTTTATCTTATTCCCAAGGGTCATAATTTTCTACCAAATTCCATTCATCTCCTAAGATGCATGCCAAAGAGAAACCCCATATTGGGAAGAATCAATATGTGGTGCATAAATATGAAATTTGGAAATAGTTAGTCGTTTTCCCATCCAATATCTCAATTTTATAATCTCCATAACTCTCAAAGGAGATTAAGGAGGGACTTGTGGAGGCCCTATAGTGACCCCATAGGTTTGATACAGTAGTCTCTATAACAAAGAGATCACGTTCCTGATGTTATCACCGGTGATTCAGAATACATGAGGCCTTGGTTCTTAGGTAAATTATGATTTATAGCTAATGAGGGATCCTGTAATATTGAGTCTCTGGATGAAATTCTTGAACCGAAACTTGGCTCCTCTATATTTAGGGAGACTTCAAGGAGATTTGTTATGTAGTATGTTTTTCATAGAGAGCCATAAAATAACCAAATTTCGGTTATTTAGAAACCTGTGATCTATGTGGTCAAATTGGAATCTTCTGATCTATTGAAATATTGGGTTCCCTATACCCAACTATTCAGTGTTTTTGATTACCATATCCCGTATACATTTAGCTATACATGATGTCAACTTACCATTATAGTGTAGACTTTTCTGAGTCCACTATTGAAATAGTAATGTCCAATGATTAATCATTATATCGAACGGTTATAATAGATCTCGATCTATAATGAGAAACTCTAGATACTGTGACATTAATCTTGAATATATGTTATATGGCCTGGATACTTCTTACTAATCAGACACAGTAGATGTTTTAATGTCAGGTGATGGGAGCCCATAACCATTGAGACTTATTCTAATAAATTTCACACTTAGTGGTCTCTAGTAATGAGATCCTAAGGATAGACTGGCCAATAGAAACACCATATGTTTCGGGTGTCATTGGATGTACCAATCAACAATCATGTGTAATAGTATCATGACTTGAGATCATTGATAGTGTATGTCAATTGATCATGTACTTTGATGCCAGATGAAAACCATGATGTTGAAATCATGGTGAGGTAGTTTTTGTTGGGATTGTCGTTGATGGCATGACATTGGTTGAATGGTCAAGAAAGGATTTGTTGCTTCCAGGTTATGGACGTAATATATCTCAGTCCATGTTGGTAATAATGGTAGTACCTTAATAAGACCATGGCAATGGAAGTCAAGGGTATGTCCTTCCAGTGAGAAAAACAAATAATAAAGCAAGAAAAAGGGTGATGACATGTGAGTGCATCCAGCATTATGATATATTAATGACAAATAGATTATATTACAGAGTATGTGTTCGTAGGTTGGTTTTCCCTTCTGTGACAATTCTTATCACTTCAGGGGCCATGATGGGTTGCTAGATCCTACTCTTTATCTATTCATATTATTTACTAACATTGAGATAAGGGCCTACAGGGTCACACAAAATAGTGTATCTGAGAAATTTCCCTATTCAGCTGAATAAGATATTTGGACATTGTGGTCCCCACCACTTGGGTCTAGGATTTTTCCAAGGTTATACAATCAACAATGCAATAAATAAATTCATACCAGTTATGAAAAATGAGTATTCAAATTTTTTATTAATTTTATTTACTAGTATTAAGTAAATACATGTAAAATATTATTTGTATGAATATTAATATATTCAATTTCAATTAATATTTTCTAATGTACAAGCTAAGTTAATGGCTCAGGTATTATCATGTGATATATTTTTTAATGTTAAGTGATAATAAAATGAATAATATTTTTGACTCGGTTTAGTAGTCAAAATATTATTTATAGTTTAATTAATTGTTCGGGGGCCGGGCCGTCATTTTTGGGTAATTTAATTTCACTCTATAAATAGAGAAGGAGAGTAGTTTTCCATACACTATTCATATCCTCTCTCTCTCTCCTCTTCTCTCTCATATATCTTAGAGAGAGTAGATCTGGATACAAGAAGATTGGATGGAGCTCTCCCTCAAGAATCACAAGAAGAATGATGTGGTGATCGTCGGTGGGTCGAATGAGTCATCATAGCTCCATTATATCACTTGGATTATGGAAATAGGTGCTCTAGGGGATTTCATGAAGCACGTGTGGAAGATCTAGACGAATTTGACTTTAGATTATTTGAGTAGTGATTTCCAATGATGAGAAGATGTTGTGTGAAACTTTAGACTTAAACTAGTTATTTTATGGTTTCCTTTTGTGCTTAAAACTCTTCATGTGTGATCCTCATCATAAATAGGGATGCTATTTGCCGACGTCGACAAGATTTCATTGATCGGCGGTGAAATTTTTCAAAATCCCACATGTTTGGGGCATCCACTACATTCATGGTTCCTTCAAGTGGTATCAGAAGTATGTGTGATTATTTTAAGCCAAACAATAAAAAAAAATTCACTAAATATTGTAGAGGACATCATAACTGTCCCAACAACACAGACCGCGTATTAATCTGACATCTGATGACCATTCTGCAGTCATCCGAAGTTTTATGTTTGGATTTAACAATGGTAAATATCTATGTTTTAAATCTATGAACATCCTTTTAATCATCCAAATTCCTTGTTTACACCGGAATAATGTTTTTTCAGTGATTTTTGATAAGAATTATTATTATAATCATTGTTTTATTATAATTATAATTAAGTTATTATAGTATTTTGATTATAATAATATTTTTATATTATTTTTATTTTCTATGTCTAATATATAGGCTTCAGAAAATTTAATACTTGGAGGACTATTTTACAAAAATAGGCGGATATGGATTTTATAAAATCCAAATGAGAAAAATAAAAAATAAAACTAAAAGGGGAGACCTTCTTTGTAGGTCTCCAAACAAAAAAAAATATAGGGGATACCTTCTTTGTAGGTCTCCAATAAAAAAACAAAAAAAACATTTTTTGGGGGGCTGTGTGGCTCCATGCTTCCTACGACGTGCAACAAGCGCACCGCCCCACATCGTCAGCCACCCCGGCACCCCGCGGGCTGCCTCGGCCCTAGCGCGCTACCTGCACTAGGCCCCTTCCAACCTTCCTACCTATGCTTCTTTGCCCATCCAGTCACTTTTGGTAGCATCTCGCACAGCCGGCCAGCCCTCACCTATGTGGCCTCCCTCTTCCCACATCAGTGTCGGCCGCACAACACCGCCCAGGCTGCAGCACTAGCCACTCCACCCTCACCTTTCTCCCTCCACCCCACAACGTCTTCCCACTAGAAGACTCCTCCCTTGGTGGTACCCCACCAGAGACAGCAGTGGGCCACCTTCTAGATCCCCTAATCTATTGGCCAGCTGCCTCCAGCTGATGCCTCCCTGCCCGGGGCCCCCAGCTACATCCACCAGGACCATCCCTTACCATAACCCGTGCAGCCACACTAATGGTTCTGACAACTACAATGTAGTGAAACCTCAACCCCAGTTGGTCAGCACCCATGCTACGACCTACCCAATGCAGTCCTCCTGTTCGGCCACCAGTGTTACCCCGTAAAGACATCACTCACTATCTGCAGCCGTGAGCACCCCTAGTTCAGCGATTTCGGTGAGGTAACTCATGGTTCAGGTCTAATTAGTCCCGATATGACCCAAAATGAGACCGGGCAGGTCTACCCACCTAGGAACGGGTGTGGGCGGGCCTACCTAGACCAGATTGCTTCTGTACGGGGTTGGCATTGCCCGTAATGGGCCTGTGAGGGTTTTCCCCGAACTGCAAAGCCATGCTCAGGGTATTTAGGGCCCAAGTTTTTTATTTTAATCAAAAATTATTTAAATTAATTTTAGTTCAAAAAAATTATTTAAATATTAATTTTTTTTATCCAAATTGTTGTGGAATTAATTAATTTAATTCGGTGAATAATTAAATTAATTAATTAAATTTATTAATTAAATTTATTTTTATTTTTAAAAATAAATAAATTAAATTGGACAGAATGACATAAATTTTGGATTAAAGATACGAGTAAATTTTTTATTCAATAAAATTCCATCAAGATTATTTTAATTCAAGTTTAATTTTTTTCTGAATTTATTATTTAATATACATGACTTTAATGCATATATGCATGACCATGATCCTGAGACCATTCAATGCTTGTCTGGTGAATATAATTAATTTATTTAATTATTACAATGGCTTTCTAATAATTTTTTTCATTAAATGGTGATCTTCCTCTCATATCAATGTCGTTATATGTATAAGGGCTTCTACGCCCATTCTCAGAGTTGTATTTCCTATACTCTACAGTTCCCCTCGCCTGCATGTGAGTATTTTTGTATTATTACGAAAAAACAAGTGATTCTTTTCGCACCAAGTGATGGAGACACACTAGATAAGATTTTGATGCATTGGATGGACATGTGCTACAATTCGAGTCGTAAGCGATGTGACTCAAGGTATCAACCCCTACGGTTTTATGTTGGTCCATTATTCACTCAAGGGATCAACAATTAGTATCGTCTCATGATCAGGTTGTCGTTTTATTATTGCATGGTTTATTTTTTTTTTAATGTGTAGTTAATGCACAATCACATAGAATAATAACAAACTAGCATTCTTAGATAAAATGAACATGTGACATGATGAAATTTCTATTTAAAGCGTAGTTAGTTGTGAGTGTGATCACATAAAACATGTTTTAAAATAAAAATATAAAATGATTTCTTTTTTTCATTAAATATAATTAAAACCTCAAAGATATATTAATTATTTACAACCTTTCATCAATCAAATGTGGACAAAACCAACTGTTTGAGGTGTCGGTCATGCCATAACTAAGGGTTCCTCTTTCTACCGGGGAGTCCTTATAAGAATGATGGGTCAACTTAACTAAAGTTCTAGTAATGATTATCTATAGCTAAATTTATATCATTTAGAGGCAAGGTTTGAGTTAATCATGTTCTAATTTTAGAATCTTAGAATTCACTCAACAGATCAAGGAACCTCAAGTTAAAGTGGTCGGTCAACCAAAAACCCACCTTGAACCCTCCAAGTAGTGGTGTAGCCATATCTTATAGATTATGAGGGCTGGTTTCAGGATATTTTCCACTAGAATAGTATAGTGATAGAGTATTTGGATTCTGGAATTGAGGGTTACTAGAATCTGATAAAATAGTAGGATAAATTAAATGATTTAAGAAATTAATCAAAACCTCTAAACTGGTAATCATGATAAAATGTACTAATATGATAAAATTTAGTTTTTTAGTAAAATGGAATGTTATACCACAAGTTTAAAAACTATGATATTATAGTGGAAAAAGTAAATGATCACACTAGCATGAGTATCCAAGAATAATATGGGCGATTGTGTATAGTATGATGATATAAGAAACTCAAGGTTCAAGTGTCCTGAACACTGTTAAACTACTAAAAGAAGCAAGGGTGAAACTGCTTAAATGAGACTAATGTACAAATCATATTATAGTTATATCATTATTCTTTCATCAACATCCAGTGTTATTTTCGGTCGCTACACTAGGACATGGATGATATAACATGATGTCTCATCCCCAAGAAGTTTTCAGGGAGAAAGAAAATAAATGATATGAATAAGGTGATGTTACATCAGCATGAGTAAATTGAATGATCTATCATGATATTTAAATAAATCCCTTTATATATCATGTTAACCCCTTTACTCATGTTTCATTTTAAGTTATAAAATGAAAACGTATTGAGTAAAATCTTCACTATAGGAACAAATATCAAGAATGTCTGCTTCCTTGAGCAAGAACGCACCCCACATGCCTCCACTATTTTCAAACTTCCCGCCTGTTTCTCCACCTCATCCCTGGCCGCCGCTGGTTCCCACTAGTACCTTTTCAGCAATCAGTGCCCCACCTCCTTCCTATATCCCTCTGTGCTCGGCTTTAATTGAGCACCCTCCTCACTCTTCTAGTGCGGGCGATGGGATCATGGCCAATCATGTTCTTCAGTGGGTGCCAGCGCTGGGATCTAAAGCCTTTCCTCTCATCCCCACCTTATCAAACTCCCATCCCAATTCATCGGTGGTGGATGGCTTCTCAGATCTTATCTTCACGTTTGAAGGGTTTTTTGAAGCCTCATAGTTCCACTGGTGGACATTAGTGGCCTAATTCTGTGGTGACAAACCCCCTCTCCTGGTGTTCTAGGTGTTTGTCAGTTCGTGGGGGTTGGTATCCTCGGCCAGAGTCTATGTGCTCAACTGAAAATCCTTATGTGTGGTGCTACCTTCAGAGACAGACTTTGTGAAGGCTTGGTCACTTCGATCCGGATCCTATTGTAAGTGGATTTTAAATCCTTTCATGTGGTTGATGGGGGTTCACTTCATCAAGGATTATCTATCAAGATCTATTTTCTCCATCCCTAGCTCCTTTTGGACCCAACACATAGGCCCTTCTGGGGTTCCATCCAAAAACCCATGGGTGATAGGAGGAATTTCCCATCCAAGCTTATATGTGTGTCATCATCCTTTTGTGGGAATCGATGTGGGATTGGGTTTGCACCCAAAAATCCTCCCCTCAAACCAAAGACCACACATGACTCCCCTTCAACAATAATCCATCAGATCCAACCATCTTGCACCACCATTTTCTCATCACCAAGACTCGCTGCCTGACTACAATTATAAGGAAGACTTTCAACACAAGGTACCATGGATTCACATGCTTCAAATGAACAACTGCTATCATTGTCAAACTGGTTTTTGGGAAATACCCTACATCACATCTGGGCTGCACCATCCCTCTGATACCAGTTGTTAGGATCGATTTTCTCCAGCCCAATCTCTTTTTGTCCCCAACACATAAGCCCTTCTAGGGTTCTATCCTAAAACCCTTGGGTTATAGGAGGAATTTCCCATCCAAGCATATATGTGAGTCATCATCCTTTTGTGGGGATCGATGTGGGATTGAGTTTGCACCCAAAATAATCCTCATGTAGCGGTTTTGATCATATTACTTGGGGTTCTGCTACCCTTTCTTAATGATGCTCTCTTGAGGCATATTGGGAACTCTCTCACTTCATTCCTTTTCTCAGATGACAAGACTTCTCGTCTCCTCAATGTCTTGGCGGCTTGGGTATGTGTGGAAGTAGATCTCTCTAAGGAGCTTCCTGGTCGCATTCTCCTCCATGTCCGTGATTCTATATCTTGCTGGCAAAAAATCATTTATGAGTCTTTGGTGCAGTTTTTCTCATCCTGAAACCTTCACGGTCACTCCATTGCTTTGTGTTGTAAGTATCATCAAAGGCCGATGGTTCCATTTGCTGATCTAGAGCCTACTTCTTCAACTATTTTTCTGATGGATGCTTCCCTATACAGGTTCCTGGTTCCCCTTCCCCTAGAGGTGGATCCTTGCCCCTTCCCTCAGCTGATGTTGTTGATTCTTTCCCCCCATCAGCCTCCAGACCCTCCCCCTTTTGTCCATCCTATCCTACCCATGAACCTTCCTGTGGTCCTATTCAATCCTTCCCAAACTCATTTCTATCCCCCTCCCCTCAGGATTATCAAATATCCTCTTAAAGGGAAGGTTTTAGTGCAATTCCCCTTTCCTCAGGATGTTCCATCCTTGGTGGATCCTAGTTATTTAGGATCATCCCCGGTCCCTATGCATAATAGCTTCTCTAACCATGACTCTTCCTCCTTTAATGAGTAGGATTTGAGCACCCCATTTCACTCTTCGTGCCCTAACTCTTCCCTTAACTCGGGTGTTCAGACCCGGTCTATGACCAAGAATCTACAGGTTTCATGCTCCCTGAAAATTTTCCTTTGGCATAAGGCTCAAAACGAATATGTCGCCATATTCAATGATTAAGCTCATGATCTGGAACTCTTTTTGACTATGAGAACGAGTGAAATTTTATTTTATCTTTAGTGAGGTTCTCTCTATCAAGATTTCTTTAGTGCCTATTCTGGAGCCCAATAAGAATGCAGGAAATATCTCAAATTTTTCAAAGGGAATGGGTTTTCATAATTTCTTGCATGGCCACCCCATCAATCAGCATTTATGGCTTTTCTGGAAGTCTTAACTCTCTGTTTATCAGGATGATATTTCGGATCAATACATAATGGGTAAGATCTTCTCTGGAAATCAACAATTTTTTTTGTCCTTTTTCTATGAAAAACGTGACCATCAATTCAGAGTAGAGATCTAGAATAACCTCATCTTTTTTGATCTAGGAGCTTCAACTTGGTTCATGGGGGGAGATTTTAATGCCATCACAGACCCCTCTAAAAAGAATGGGGTGGACCTTTTTTATAGAAATCTATATAGGAATTAAATTCATTCATTTATAGTAATGGTTTAATGGAATTGGGCTTCTCTGGTGATACATTTACATGGTTAAATAATCATAAAGGTCTTAGATGCACTTGGTGTTGCTTGGACTACTGCTTAGTGAACCTGAAAGCAATCTCCACCTTCCTGAAGATGTCAGTCACTCATCTGGTTCATGATCTTTCTAACCATTCTCCCATTATCATTCACCTAGAGTTAGGGGAATAGGGGAGGAATAAATTTGTGTTCTCCAGTAGCTGGACTTCAGATCCTACCTTCCTCCATGAGCTGATATCTTCTTGGGCTCAACCAGTGCAAGGTTCATGGGGGATCAGCCTTCACAACAAGATGGGGCAGGTGAAGGAGTCCTTGTTTTCTTGGGTTAGCAAGCATTCTCCCTCACAGCAACATCTGGACTCTCTTAAAATAGAAGTCGATAATATCGAGAAAGGGCTAGAATTAGGTTGGAGTTATATTCTCTTTTTTGCGCCCTCCTTCACAAGCAGAGTCTTCTGGAGGATTTTCTTCTCTCACAGGAGCAACTATCAAGTGAGAAATACATAGCACTCTGGATTCGGGTTGGCAATAGGAACTCTGGTTACTATCACACTTGTATCAATGAATCAAAATTTATTAGGCATCTATAAATCTTGTGTGCATATGGGCCCTTTATTAATGACATTGAAATTATTTGAGGTATGGCTGAAGCCCTCTTTAAATCTCTCTTAGCTGGTCTAAACCCTTCGATGCAAGATGGTTACCCATGTGGTTACTCCCCCCATTTTGATAACATCTTGAGAGTGGTTTATGAGGCCCAAAATCTCTTCTTAGAATCCACTGCGTAGGAGAATGAAATTTGGGAGGCTGTGGAAGGGATAAATCCTGATAGCGCTCCCAGGCCGGACGATTTTCCCGGTTCCTTCTATGTGGCTTGTTAGAATATAGTGAAAGAGGATATTATTGGGGAAGTGAAGGATTTCTTCTGAGGTGTTAACTTAACATGGGTGGCAAGTGAAAATTCTCTTATTCTCATTATGAAAATGTCAAGGAACCCTATTCTCTTAAGAAATATCGTCCTATAAGTATGTGCAATTTTTCATACAAAATTCTGGCCAGTGTGTTTAATAGAAGACTTGGCATTCATCTCCCACTCTGGATATCCTAAGAACAACATGGGTTTGTGAATGGTAGGACCATCCAGGGTGTTATTGGCCATTCCTAGGAAATTATTGAGGATATTAATAAAAAATCTCAAGGATTTAATTTGTTCATTAAGCTAGCTATGGAGAAAGCTTATGAAAAACGTGAGTGGGATTTCATTATCAAGGTTCTAAGATGCATGGGATTCTCTTGGAATTCAATCGATCTCATGTTCAGATGTTTGAGTTATTCGTGGTTTTCTATTTGATTTTTGGGAATATGGAAAGGGTTCTACAAATTTGTCTGAGGCCTTAGAATAGGTTACCCTCTCTCACCCAGCTTGTTTATTCGGGCTCAAGATTCCTTGGGCAGGTTCATTGGAGCCAAAATTCATGAGGGTACCATTCAACCTTTCTGCTGCCACTTCCATTCTTAGAACCTATCCCACCTTATGTTTGTGGATGATATGGTCATTTTCATCAATGGATGTTCAATATCTATTCAGGGTTTCAATATCCCCCTTGAGGAATACTGTAGATGGATAGGGAAACTCATCAATAGAGATAAAATTAGTCTCTACATCTCGAGGATTTACCCGAAGAGACATTCTTTCAACATTGAATCCAGCATGTGTATCAACATAAAGACCCTTCTTATGGACTACATAAAATCCCCTATTACATCGGGGAGGCTGTGTATCAAGCACCTAGATAAGGTGGTGGGAAAAATCTTTTCCCGGATCAATAATTGTAAAAACTAGTTCCTCTCATTTAGGGGGAGGATCACTCTTGTTAACAGTGTGCTTACCTCGATCCCAATGCATATACTCTCGGTTTTCAAGGTTCCAAAGTCAGTCTTAAAAAATATTTAAAGGATCATGACCGGTTTCATTTGGGACTCTCACTTGATGGGAAGCTGTCATTGGGCCTCTTGGAATAGAATGGATCTTCCCACGGATGAAGGTGGTATTGATATTAGTTGAGTTAATGTCATGATGAACTACCTCCACATGAGGCTGGGTTGAGAGTCACTAGAAGGGGAAACTCTAGGGTAAAAGGTCATTAAAGAGAAGTATGGGAATGACCTAGAGAGTTCGAGAAGAAAATGTTCTTATCTTTGGAGCACCATTCAAATCCATATTCCCCGTCTTCGTAATCAGTCGAGATGGATCATCGGACGTGGTGACATTAAATTCTAGCATGATAACAGTTCGGGAGACTTTTTAGGATTTCTTAGTTCCTCAGCTATTGACATTACTTTCAAAGAGGCTAGTGAACATCCAACCTTTATTCAAGCTATTCTTGACAAAGATTATGGAAACATGTTTCATCTTATTATGTTCTCAGATGAACCAGACAGGTGCATGTTTAAGGACACTTCCTCTGGATCCTTTTATGTTAAAGCCTATAGGGCTATTTTCATGAATCCCCCCACTCAAAATCCCTGTGGAAAACTCCCTTGGTACAAGGTGATTTCCATGAAATAAAATTTTCTCATCTGGAGGATATTTCACCACACTATTCCTACGGATGAGGAGATCTGCCGGAAAGGGATATGCTTTGTCTCAAAATGCTCCTGTTGCCTGATCCCTAACGTTGAAAATACCACTCACTTATTTTTTGAGAGTGATTTGGCTTTCATAGTTTGGGATGAAGTGGGGGACTTCACTGGTCTACCATCTCCGGTCTATCTGCGTGACTCATTTCTGTAGAAGTGGTTCCAGGGTATGGGAAATAACCAATCGGAGAAGAAGGCTAGAGTGATCCTTATCTTGGCTAGTTGTTGGTGTATATGGGAGGATAGGAAAAGATCACAGTATGAAGGTGTGGCATGCCCTACGGTGGGCCTGGTTTCTCGAAGGAAGTGGTTGGTCGCCGAACTAGGCGTGCTTTTCAAAAAATTAGAGGAGGCTCTATCGCTACGACATGTGTTACGGTACTGATCTTCTTCTTGTATAGGTAACAGTATGGTGTCTAAGGGTCGATGGGTCTACTAGAGACCCCCATATGAGGGGATGAAACTAAACTCCGATGAGTCTTGTGTTATTGGTATCATGAGAGGCAAAGGGGTTATTCATAATCCAGGGTTGTGTGGTCACTGATTTCAGTGCATGGTTTGGCAGAGGAAACTCTCTTCAGGTGGAGGCCGGGGCTCAACTCAAAGGGATCCATCTATTCACTTCTTCTCACACCCATCTCTTGGAGATTGAAACTGATTCCAAAAATTATCTATGATTCTCTCACTGATAACGGGACCACTCTGTGGACTATCTCATACCATATCCGGTGATTCATGCAACTCATAGTCAACTGCACAAGACTATTACATACATGGCATTTGGGAAACAAGGTCGCAGACTTCATGGCTTCTCGGTTCATCCATGATGATGATCTTGTTTATTTCTCTAGCGTGGGATCCTTTCCTCCAGAGTGTGCTAGCTTTATATAAGATGACACACTCGGACTCCATTTCTATAGGCCTCCTTAAGCCAGGCATCTCCTTGTTTTCATGTTTTGTGCCCTGCCTTGTTTTGGATTCATGTTTCTTCTGGATGTTATATTATAAATAAAATATGTTGTTGGTGTGATTCACTACATATCCATGTAAGGTTATCCAAGTTAACAAGAACTAAAATACCATCTTATCTTTAATTCTTATAGAGAATAAATGAAAAGGTCAAATGGAAAGTAATTCCAATGCCACATTCATGAAATCCTTCAATGAATGAGTTATTGACAAATATTATTTTCATTTCATATTATAAATTAAAACAATGGATGTTTAAAATCAATAAATTTAATTAAAGAAGAAATTTAACCACTTATTCCTTAAAAAAAATAATCTATTTAGTGTTTCAGTTTTACTACTTGGGTGTTAAATAGAATGTGTTGGTGACATATGTGTATTATAATACGGTTACCAAGTAAGTATATAAACCTTACTGGAAGTTAGGTGTATTCTTCAAATGGTTGAGAAAGAGTGATACCTAGGACAATGGTGAGAATTACATTTCTTCTTAATTTCCAAGTGAAAAAAAACATGTAGAACTATTATTAAGTATAACCAAAATATTAATCTCATGTGTCCTTGGACACATAGAGACGTTATTATAGGTTCTGAAAAGAATATGATTTTTTTATTTAAAAATAAATCATTAGTTCAATGATTCATGAATCATTGGAAATGAGTGGTGAATATAAAATGTAAAACATATACCCATATGGAAAGATAATTATTTTTCAAGTAAAACTAAAAGTGGATGTCATAAAAAATACCTTGTATGGTATTTAGGCTCGGCATAGCTAAATAATTTTGGAATTATTGATGTCTTTATTTTGGAAAAAATAGCCTTAATAAATAACGGTATGTCACAATGCTTTTGGAAATTCTTCAACATGTGAACATGAACCATTCCAAGGGTAAACAAGAGGTTTATATATACTTCATATGATTCTTTCAAGTAATTTAAGAAGAATAAAGTGATGTATATGCATGGTCAGGAAGAATGAGCTACTTCGAGCCAGCATGCCAAAGAATATCTTAACTTTGTAATCATCAATCATGATAATGTTGTGTGGATTAATTCCTAAACGCACATTACCTTTTCCACATCATGGAATTGATGATAATGAGGTGCATTGCATATGAAGTCTTACATGTTAACATTGATCAAAAAAATCTAGCTTGAAGTAATTCCTAAATGCACATTTTATACATATGAGTATTGATGTAAGTAGTATCAATATTGAAACTTGTAGAAACAACCATTATATTTCATGATGTACTTCGCAAATTAAAGTGAAATCCCATTATCATTTTCCAACTAAAATGACAAATGGGTATCATACGAGTCATAATATGATGATAAATCCATTATGCCATATGGACATGAGTTCGGATGTGAAGAGTTAGTTTGGACATAAACCAATATGCATCAAGTTAAACACATGGTGCATCTATGTAACTATCTTAATGGTCACTTAGGTTATTTCATGAATCCATAAGATAGAAAAGTAGTATCCAAATGATTGACTACATTTCTATAAGGGTTCACATATCTTTTGAGATAGTGAGAGATAAATTTACTTGGATTTAGTTAATGGTTCAAATGCACAAATAGTTGGTATAATAACTAGTTCCACAAGCACATCTGTAACAAAGTATGTTCTAGAGACATATACTATGTAGGAATTATAAAACCATGGTGATGGTATTATGTTCACCATGGTTGGTGATCTATTATTCAATGTGAATAATATTTACTACATGTAATTTGTGCATGGAAATTAGCTAAGATTGACAAGACAAATAAGAATTCAATTATAGATTCTATATATCAAAATACAAAGGGGCTTTTAAATTGAATATTGTGGTGGGTATTAAAGTGATTTGATACATTGATGGTACAAATGTGGTACCAATAAGGATTGATTCGCTTGACTAAGTCATTATGAATATATCCATTAGAATTTTATTTTTCATAAGTAATTTTATAATCATATTGTTTAGAATTGGATTTCATGACCACCAATAGTTGATGGTGTTTATATGATCCCACCAGAAAGGGGCCATCACATCACTTAATTCTAATAAAGGTTGCAAGTTACTGAAATCCGATTTAGGAATAAATTAATCAATAAGATCATAGAATATACATTTGAAACAAATGTTTTCCATGTGTTTATGTGAGGTTTGGGGGAGCATAAAGCTTTTCCAAGAAATGTATGTTCAACAACATATAAAAAAGAGACATTGATCTTATAGTTAGAGAAGACCAATATGAAATTTATTCCCCATTGACGACCTTAATGTAGAAACCTATGTTCTAGGGAACAAGATATATTGACGTAGATCTAAAGGTTTCATGGACCTATTCAATCATATATACAGTGACATACTGTTGAAAAATACAAGTTTGAATAATTGAAGAGTCTAATTGTTTCCTATGTCGCAAGACATAATATCTCTAAGTATCCATGTCCATGACATAGGAGGAGATAAATAGGATGCGTTAAATGTATATGTTGAATTGATGGATCAATCATGTATGCCATGATATGTACAAGAACTTATGTTGACAATGTAAATTTTACAGTAAGAAAATACAACTTATATCTGGGAACACTGCAAGTGATGCCGTCAGAACAATCTAATTGTTATTTGGAAAGTACAAAAGATATGTACCTGGTAATTAGAGAATAAAGGATATTAATTTTCAAGGATACAAACTACTATTACATAGATCAATTTGATATACTATTGTAGTTAACCTAGATATGATGAGCGAGTCAAGATCATATAGGACAGTGGTAGTGATAACTAAAAAGACTGAGTACGTTGCTGCTTCTGAAGTAGTTAAGACGCACATAAATTCAACGATTTATTCCAATTCATGGAATCAATCCTAGTAATGAATAGATTATCATAATGTAAATTATGATATTCTTACTAGACAAGATGTCATGTTATGATTGTGGACAAGTGGGATATACTTTGGATTATATCTCTTGAGAAGTTTTACTCAACAAGACAAGGTCGCAATAGTAAAATAGCCACATAAAAGAACTGTGGGGGACCCAGTAGCTAAATCTATTACTTAGTAGACACACAATGTTAACCATGCGAGTAGCTGACAAGTTCGATATAGAGAAAGTGGGAGTGTGTAAATAGTGGGTTCTCTAGACCCAACCATTTAGTGTTTTTTATTAAAATATTGTGTATAAATTTAGCTATACATGATGTCATATTTCTATTATATTGTAGAATTTTCTACATCCACTATTGAAATTATAAGGTCCAATAATTAATTGTTGCATTGAAGGGTTATAGCACATCCCAGACTATAATTAGAACCCCTAGATACTATAACATTAATCTTGAATATGTGTTCTATGGTATAGATACATATTACAGGTCGAACATAGTATATGTTTTACTATCATGTGTAGTTGGATTATAAGCATTAAGAATTCTTCTCTTGAAGTTATCACATTGGGATCTCTTAAAGTGAGATCACGAGGACAGACCCTCCAATAGGAACACCAGATATTTTGGGTGTTATTGGATTTTCTTATCTATGATCATGTGTAATGGTCTCCTGACATGATATCATTTCCATTGTATGTCAATTGATCATTTACATTGATGTAAGATGAAATAAATAATGTTGAAATCATGGAGAGGTAGTTAGTGTTGGTTGAATCGTTGATGGGATGACATTAGTTGAATGGTCAAGAAAGGATTTTTAACTTTTAGGTTATGGAAGTAATATATCTCTTTCTATTTTTAAAAGGATGGTAGTTCCTT
The DNA here is from genome assembly GCA_963277665.1 of Viscum album. NCBI lineage: Eukaryota > Viridiplantae > Streptophyta > Magnoliopsida > Santalales > Viscaceae > Viscum > Viscum album. The sequence goes on along the minus strand of OY728157.1, from coordinate 1,621,003,358 downwards.
CATAATACCATGGCCATGGAAGTTGAGGGTAAGTTTGTCTAGTGAGATCCACAAATAATAAAGAATGAAAATGGTTGATGACATGTGAGTGCATCCTACTCTATGAGATGTTAATGACAAAGACATGATATTGCATAGTACATGTTTGTAGGTTGGTTGTTGCTACTTTGAAAATCCTTATCTCTTCAGGGGCCACAATGGGTTGGTAGATCCTGCTCTTGGACTGTAAATATTATTCACAGCTATCGAGATAAGGGTCTAGAGGGTCACACACACTAGCGTATTCAAGAATCTTCCCTATTCAGTTGAATAAGAAATTTGGATATTGTGGGCCCCACCACTAGGGTGTGGGATTTTTCCAAGGATAAACAATTTCCATTGTAATAAAACAATTCATTCAAGTTATGAATAAGGAGTATTGAAATTATTTGTTAATTATATTTACATGTTTTATGTAAATACATGAAACATATTATTTTAAGTAATATTAATATATTCACGATTTAATTCATATTTTTGGGACTACGAACTCATTTAATGGCTTAAGTATTATCACTTAATATATTTGATATAGTTAATTGATAAAAAAATGAATAATATTTATGACCCAGTTTAGTAGAAAAAATATTATTTATAGTGTGATTAATTGTTCAGGTGTCAGGTCGGCATTTCTGGGTAATTTCATTTCACTCTATATATAGGATAGCAGAGGAGTTTTCTATACACTATTAACTACCTATCACTCTACTACTCTCTCCCACATATCATATAGAGAGAGGATCTGGATACAAGGAGCATAGATGGAGCACTCTTAGTAATCACAAGCAAAGTGATGCAGTTATCGTCAGAGTGTCGAAGGAGTCGTCATAACTCTACGCTAGCACCCAAATTATGACGATCGGTGCACTTGAAGATTACTTGAATTATGTGTGGAAGATCATGAGGAATTAGACTTTGTATTCATAGAGCATTTATCGCCAATGATGAGTTGTATTTGTAGAGACCCTAATCTTAACGTACATTGACATTACATTACTTTTGCGGAATACTTAGTCCATAACAAAAACACACACGCAAGGACCGTAATAGTTTAGTGTCTTTAGAAACTCGGAATATAATCTTTTAATCACGGTGAAAGATCTTCAACATATCCCATAAATATCTTCCTTTTTTATACATAAAACCTTTCTTTATATCCTGGGGAAAAGAAAACATAAAAGGGTGAGCTCAAATGCTCAGTAATGGTAAACAAAAGAAATATCAAACACATCATATTCATAAGAACATAACTTTTGGAAATCTTAACCTGCAAAAGAGATCATAATATCATAACATGGGATAAATCATAGTAGTGAAATGTAATCCCAATAATCATAACATAAAAAATGAAACTTTGTGGCATACACACATAATCATAGAGAATCATTTCTTGTTAGTCAAGACTCATTGCCAAGACTATCTTAGTGGACAAAGTCCATTTCTGAACCGGGTTCACTCCTCGTTTCAGTCCTATTTCACTGAACCGGTTTAACCTGCCATTCTAGCCATGTCTATCTCATGAGATATAAAATCTTTACTCAATGAATTGGGGGGAGATATAGGTCCCACCCATCTCATAATGATACTATTCTTATGTGTGCCACAAAATCATAAACCATACATCATAGCATAACCCATATAATAAAAATGGGAATCTTAAACATCGTGACATCATAAAACAATTCATATAAGATAAAGGAATTCATAAATATAATTTCATCACAACGTAATCAAATAAATGTAATAATAGGGATAGAAATAGAACCCTTTATTATCTTAGATGGAAAATAATTTTGATAAAACACTTGAACTCCATTCGTGAGGAAAATATCCTTTCTGCTTCAAAAACACTTTTCCTTTTTTAAAATGTCGTACAATTATAAACTAAAAGAAGTTGATTAAAAATAAACATGAAAACTTGTAAAGGAAGCTTCTTGGAAATAATTTTTTAAAAATCCATTCATGTCGTATAAGTTAAAAAACATTCTTCGTACTTTTGTCGAAAAAGTCAAAAAGTACCTCGTATGAAAAACGACAAAAGATTCATTTCATATCCTTTACTAAAAACTCACCGAAGGGTAAAATTGGATTTAAAAAATTGTTGGTGGATGGAAATAATATTACATATTGAGGAAACATGGATGTGGATGATAAAATACACCCCAATAAATACTAAAGTATAAACAATCTCAGATAAAAATGAGATTGTGATATTTCCCTTACCTTAGGTCCGATTTTCATCGTGAGTGTCCGAACCTCCTGTATAATGATTTACATAATGTCATTGAATTATTCCAGAATCATACTCATTGTTATGATATCATTTATGGTTCACTTATGACTTTATATTACCCGTTCTTTTGTAAATTCCATTTTAAAGAGCGTTTTGGGTAAAATCGTTTCATTTTTCATCCGTGTTTTGACTTGTAATTATTCATATGATTACTTAGATCATGATTACTTAATTCCAGAATATAAAACATGATTTATATATAATATATATTCAGAATATACATATATATAATAGATTAGTAAATGGAAAGAAATACACTGTTCATGGAGACGGTAGGCATTACGTACGCATGAACGCTGCTTTCGTTTCCTTATTGAGTTGAATGGAATTAAGTAGATGACATACATATATATACACATAAATCCAGTATCATTATTAAGTCATATATTTCATGATTACTTATTATATATACTTTATAATCATTCATGAATGGTTAACGTGGAGAATATATCTCATCGCGTCGTGGAGACGGTAGTCCGTACGTACGCACGAGCGATGATATCGTTCTCATGATCGTGGAATTGTATTGGGGTGTATGTATACAATATCAGAATCAATATCACTTTACAATATTCATATATAGTTATTATTTACACCATTATACCCATCCATGTAAGGTGGTGGTGGAAAATAGATTACACCACGGCGTGGAGACGGTATTCCGTACGTACGCACGCGCGGTGATTTCGTTATCCGTTGGATGGATAGATGGTGAAATAGGGTTTTTTCATACTTATAATAACATATAAGTATATGAGTGATACTGATGTTATTACTTCATAATGAAACAACCTAAGAAGAAGAAGTGGAAGAAAAAATAAAGTTGAAAGAATCGGTAATGGACATTACCTCTTCTTTGAAGTGCCTCTTTGATATCTTATTTGAGGGAACTAAAATTGGTCTTTGAGGAAGACTAGAGCCTATAGGATGTTTCTATGGAATTGGAGAATAGAATTTGTCAGGGTTTGGCCGATCTTGAAGGCTCAAAGTGGTGTGAGGAAGAGAGGGATGAGGTTCCCTTCTATAAGGGATGAGAGGGGCTCCTTTGGAAAAACTAAAAATATTATTTTATTATAAAGACAAATTCGGTTTTAAATAGCTCCAAATTGATTTATTTCTAAGGTAAGGTGGGGATGGGTCTAAATCCTCTCATCCTATATAATTTAGACAAGTTTATATTCCTATTTTAACCTTATCATTTAGATTTAACATTAAGTAAAATAATTTTACTTTTACCGTGTCTTCTTGTGTTCTTATACTATATGGTTAATAAACTTACTATAAGAAGCCAAAAGAACCCCAAGTTGTTTATTATTAATATATATAACCTTATCTATGTTATTTGGCCGAGCCTTAGATTTTTAGGAATAAAATAATAATTACTAATATAATATTTGTTTTAAAAACTATTTTATGTCAATTTTGACACTATTTAGTAATTGATTTTTGTGACAATCATAACAGAATTATTAGTTAGAACAAAGTTAACATGTCATATTAACCTATAAAATTAGTGGAATTCATAAAAAGTCTCATATTATATTTATTTGGGTATTTATAATATCAATTATTCTAATTTTTCACTATTATGGTAATTACTGCATCATCTTTGTGTCATAAATAAATTAATTTATTTAATGTCTAAAAATTATAAATAAAATATCATTATGTAGTAAATCTTATTAGCTTTCTAATGAATATTTACAATAGAATTTATCTTATTTATAACCCTATATTAAAATGTTATAGTAAATAAACTTTGATTTTAACTCTTTTAACTCTTCTTTGAATTAAATAATAATAAATGTCCTAATCTAATCCAAGTGGGCCTAAATGGACATATTTTATTCCAAAGGTTGATTTTGGTCGAATTACACTTATCCAATAGAATTCGGACATGTTTTAGGGTAATAAAAATATCATTTTTACCCTTAATTACCCTATTTATTTTTAACCGTGGTAAAAAAAAGTAAAAAGTTACTATTCACCAAAAATTATTTTCATCTCATTGAACCATATTTTACTTACTGACATCAACTGTGTCTCTCATGTTTTTGAAATTCCACTCATAGAAGCGGTAAAATTAAGTTTTATGAAAAATTCATTTTTTTAACTACCACTTAGTGGTTTCACTATTCATCAAAAAAATGAAAGTTTCCAGAAAAATACCAAAGATTAGGCCTAAGATATATTTTAAATTATTGATTAAAAAATGATGTCTATTTTACCAAATTCAAAACATATCAGTTGCATTAATTAATTTAAAAATTAATTCCCGTCGTCAAAACAAATAGCGTGTTCTTAAGAGATAATAACTATCAAAAGATTGACATTTGTTTATGTCTGGTTTAAATTTGAAATTACATCCAATGACCAACATTGTATTAAATTGTAAAAATATATTCTAAATATACTTTAAAACCACTCAAATTAATAATTTATCACTATTAATTATTTTGATTAAAAAGTTTGTTTTTAATTAAAATTTAGTAATTTTCACAATTCATCAGAAAATGAAAGTTATCCGAAAAGTACCAAAATTTCTCCCTAAGCTAATTTCTATATTACGAATCCAAAAATGAAGTCTATTTTGAAAAATAAATTTACAAAATTTCAAAAAGTGTTTATTACTATTCATAACAGCTAGTTTTTAATAATATTTTAGCAACATATCATTGTTTAGCGAAACTCAGTATTGCGTACAACACACGCTATCGCGGAAGGTCGCGCTTGCGTGTAATGCAAGGCAAGTCAAGGATTCATGTTGTGCAAGATTCTTTTTGTGTAGCGTAAAACACAATACATTAATGAAATTAAAAAGAATATTTCTCATAAAATCTCGGGGTGTTACATTCTACCCCCCTAAAAATGAATTTCGCCCTCGAGATTCGTCGGGGTTATAAATGGTTTACTACTCGAATGTTGCTTTAATAGAAACCCAAATCGTAAAAAGGAATACCCAAACATGGATTTAAAAACTAAAGTATGAAATGTAATGGTTACCCAAATTAACTCATCACTGGGTTTCCATATAGGAGAACATAAGTGAAAATATGGATATGGAAGAAAAATGTAACCATCAAGTTCTGATGGAGAGTGGTAGAGAACATGGCTTTGAAATAGCCAACAATCACAAAGCCATAGATTTGCGATGATCTAATGTATCATCTGATTCATCAGATATAAGGGCACTAGGACAACATATTTGGTTTTCAAGACCATTTCCCTAATGTTGGTGAATTGATAGAAATACTTACATGATTTTGGTACAATTTCACTATTGTTCGTGCTTTGAACAATTTCCACTTCATCTCTTAAAGAAATGAATTTGAATATGTTATTCATGAAGTGTTAATAGATCATGTGATAGAATGATGGGTCATTCCATCTGTTTCAAAAAAAAGGTTAGCAAAAGTTATCAAATATACATAAGTCCATCTATGGTGAGGTTAATCATATACGATTCCAAAAATGAACTTATAATTCATATATCATACCGCGTAATAAAATAAAACTAGTTTTTACTAACTAGGGACTTCCTGTAGGCCAGTGGTAGGCGATAGAGGCCAGTCGCACTTCAGTTGTGGGTTCGATTCCCACAGCCTTGTCCGACGCAATGGGTTTTCTCCCGTCCTGCAGGTTTTCCTTTTTCTAAAGCTATATTACTATAACATCCCATCAATAATATCGAAAAAAGTTCTATCCTAACTTATGTCCAACATAATCCATTCCAATCTTTTGGCTTATCTAAAATACTTCGTTCCAAGCTCATAGTATAAAGAAAATGATTACTTGAAATGTCACATAAAAATCATGTGAATGCCATCATTTATCACCCATATATCATAAGATATATCTTGTTGGTCAAATTACAAACTTGTGAATACCTTAATCATGTATTTTCTTGAAGAATGAATACCCATTAATTGAACCATAGTGAAAACATGAATGCAGTCAAAAGATAACTCTCTCCGCATACCAAAATCCAAAAATTCTATATACTCAAACCATGATATAACCTTCTCCTTATATCAGTCATGAGCTCATGAATACGATTAAACATTTCATTTTCTTGTTTTCCTTTCGTTATGCGCATGTCATCTTCTTTTCCAAAAATATCTCAATCACATTCTATGGTTACCAGTACCATTGAAAACCACAATAGACCAATACATAAATATTACAATATTCCACGATACTATATACAACATTATTTTGGAATCCCATTACATAGACACTTAATCATTCCACCACATCATTTTCATATTCAACATCGCCAATAGTGATCGCATGTGACTTCCCTTTGTCCTTTGTCTTAAGTGGTTGCTCATGTCGATCATCACTAACCCTTGGATTAGGGAATTTATTAGCATAATGCCCCATTTCCTTGCACTTGAAGCATTGAAGTGTTGGTGGTGCGTTCTCTACAGTCTTTTCTTTGTTCATAACATTAGAAACCTTTTTTCCATTACTTCAACACTCAACTGCTCGATGACCTTATTTTCCACACTTAAAACAATTTCTAGTCCCTTTAATACAATCTCCACCATGATTCTTTCCACACTTTTAGCATAAGGAGACATTCATCTTCTTTTCACCATTATTCTGAGATTTCTCCTTGAACTCCATCTTTCGTTTCTTGTCAAAACTATGAGATGGATAAGTAACACCAACTTCCATTTCTACCTTGATAGCACAACACACAATTTCTTCATAGCTACTGAAGTATCTTATAGCTAATGCCCTTCGAATATTTGGTTTTAAGCCACTGAAGAATCGATCAACTTTACTTTCAGGTTGGATGATAAATCCAGATGCATACCTTGCAAGCCTTGTAAAATTCACTTCGTATATACCAACAGATTCATCATCCTTTTGATTTATTTCAAGAAACTCCTTCTCCATCTTTGTTCGAAGAATACGAGGGACGTACTTATTGAAAAATAAGTTCTTGAAGTCATCCCATTCCATGGACTCAATTTCATCTCTTGGCCTCGTATTCTTGATAAGATTTCACCATTGATCAGCATCACCTTCCAAATGATACGCTGCTAAGATGACTTTATCATGTTCAGAACATTGAAAAACTGAAAATATCTTTTCAGTAGTACTGGTCCATTGTTCAGCAACAAGTGGATCAGAAGACCCACTGAAAGAAGGTGGATGTTTCCTCATGAAGGACTAAATAGAATATTGTTCCCTTCTCTGCTCATTTGAAAGTCCAGAATGATTCATATCTTGTGTAAGTATAAAAAAAAGATTTTGCACTCCATCTCCCATAACATTTTTTTGTTCAGGAGGACAATCATTTCATTTTCCATTACATTGATCAACACGGTTCCTTCGGGTTCCAGTCATCGTCTAAACCCAAAAAGAATAGTGTAAGAGGTAATAATCATAATAAAGGGGGATTAACATCAATATCTAACATCTTTGGTTTAATCTTATATCGTTACCATAGTTCTAGGACTATATCCTATACGTATACTTATCCTTAGGGACATCCCTAGACATACCTTAGAAATATCTCTAGGGATCTCACTAAAGTTCTCGCATCCTAGTTTCCAAAGGTTGACTAAACCATTCCTCTGATCCCAACTGTAGATACCCTAAGCTTAACGTACATTGACATTACATTACTTTTTCGGAATACTTAGTACATAACAAAAACACACACGCAAGGACCGTATTAGTTTAGTGTCTTAGGAAACTTGGAATGTAATCTTCTAATCACGGTGAAAGATCTTCAACATATCCCATAAAGATCTTCCTTTTTTTTATACCTAAAACCTTTCTTTATATCCTGGGGAAAAGAAAACATAAAATGGTGAGCTCAAATGATCAGTAAGGGTAAACAAAAGAAATATCAAACATGTCATATTCATAAGAACATAACTTTTGAAAATCTTAACCTACAAAAGAGATCATAATATCATAACATGGGATAAATCATAGTAGTGAAATGTAATCCCAATAATCATAAATTAAAACATGAAACTTTGTGTCATACACACATAATCATAGAGAATCATTTCTTGTTAGTTAAGACTCATTGCCAAGACTATCTTAGTGGACAAAGTCCATTTCTGAACCGGGTTTACTCCTCATTTCAGTCCTGTTTCACTGAACCGGTTTAACCTGCCGTTCCAGCCATGTCTATATCAAGAGATATAAAATCTTTACCCAATGCATTGGAGGGAGATATAGGTCCCACCCATCTCATAATGATACCATTCTTATGTGTGCCACAAAATCATAAACCATACATCATAGCATAACCCATCTAATAAAAATGGGAATCTTAAACATTGTGACATCATAAAAAAATTCATATAAGATAATGGAATTCATAAATATAATTCCATCACGACATAATCAAATCAATGTAATAATCGGGATAGAAATATAACCCTTTATTATCTTAGATGTAAAATAATTTGGATAAAACACTTGAACTCCATTCTTGAGGAAAATATCCTTTCTGCTTCAAAAACAATTTTCCTTTCTTAAAATGTCGTACAATAATAAACTAAAAGAAGTTGATTAAAAATAAACATGAAAACTTGTAAAGTAAGCTTCTTGGAAATAATGTTTTAAAAATCCATTCATGTCGTATAAGTTAAAAAAACATTCTTCGTACTTTTGTCGGAAAAGTCAAAAAGTACCTCGTATGAAAAACGACAAAAGATTCCATTCATATCCTTTACTAAAAACTCACCGAAGGGTAAAATTGGATTTAAAAAATTGTAGGTGGATGGAAATAATATTACATATTGAGGAAACATGGATGTTGATGATAAAATACACCCCAGTAAATATTAAATTATAAACAATCTCGGATAAAAATGAGATTGTGATATTTCCCTTACCTTAGTTCTGATTTGCTTCGTAAGTGTCTGAACCTCCTGTATATTGATTTAAATAATGTCATTGACTTATTCCAAAATCATACTCATTGTTATGATATCATATATGGTTCACTTATGACTTTATATTACCTGTTCTTTTGTAAATTCCATGTTAAAGAGCGTTTTGGGTAAAATCGTTTCATTTTTCGTCCGTGTTTTGACTTGTAATTATTCATATGATTACTTAGATCATGATTAATTAATTCCAGAATATAAAACATTATTTATATATAATATATATTCAGAATATACATATATATAATAGATTAGTAAATGGAAAGAAAAACACTGTTCATAGAGACGGTAGGCCGTACGTACGCATGAACGATGTTTTCGTTTCCTTATTGAGTTGAATGGAATTAAGTAGATGACATACATATATATACAAAAAAATCCAGTATCATTATTATTTCATATATTTCATGATTACTTATTATATATACTTTATAATCATTCATGAATGGTTAACGTGGAGAATGTATCTCATTGCGTCGTTGAGACGGTAGTCCGTACGTACGCACGAGCGATGATATCATTTTCATGATCATGGAATTGTATTGGAGTGTATGTATACTATATCAGAATCAATATCACTTTACAATAATCATATATAGTTATTATGTACACCATTATACCCATCCAAGTAAGGTGGTGGTGGAAAATAGATTACACCACGGCGTGGAGACGATATTCCGTACATATGCACGCGCGGTGATTTCATTTTCCGTAGGATGGATAGATGGTGAAATAGGGTTGTTTCATACATATAATAACATATCAGTATATGAGTGATACTGATGTTATTACTTCATAATGAAACAACCTAAGAATAAGAAGTGGAAGAAGAAATAAAGTTTAAAGAATCGGTAACGGACATTACTTCTTCTTTGGAGCGCCTCATTGAGATCTCCTTTTAGGGCACTATAATTGGTCTTTGAGGAAGACCAGAACCTATAGGATGTTACTATGGAAGTGTAGAATTGTATTTTTCAGGGGTTGGCCAAGCTTGAAGGCTCAAAGTGGTGTGAGGAAGAGAGGGAGGAGGTTCCCTTTTATAAGGGAGGAGTGGGGCTCCTTTGGAAAAACTAAAAATATTATTTTATTATAAAGACAAATTCGGTTTTAAATAGCTCAAAATTGATTTATTTCGATTCCAAGGTGGGGATGGGTCGAAATCCTCTCATACAATAGAATTTAGACAAGTTTAGGTTCCTATTTTAACCTTATCATTTAGATTTAACATTAAGTAAAATAATTTTACTTTTACCGTGTCTTCTTGTGTTCTTATACTATAAGGTTAATAAACTTACTATAAGCAGCCAAAAGAACCCCAAGTTGTTTATTATTAATATATATATCCTTATCTAAGTTATTTGGACGATCCTTAGATTTTTAGGAATAAAATAATAATTACTAATATAATATTTTTTTTAAAAACTATTTTATGTCAATTTTGACACTATTTTGTAATTGATTTTTGTGAAAATCATAACAGAATGATTATTTAGAACAAAGTTAACATGTCATATTAACCTAGAAAATTAGTGGAAATCATAAAAGTATCAAATTATATTTATTTGGGTATTTATAATATCAATTATTCTAATTTTTCACTATTATGGTAATTACGGCATCATCATTGTGTCATAAATAAATTAATTTATTTAATGTCTTAAAATTATAAATAAAATATCATTATGTAGGAAATCTTATTAGTTTTCTAATTAATATTTAAAATCGAATTTATCTTATTTATAACCCTATATTAAAAATGTTGTAGTAAATAAACGTTGATTTTAACTCTTTTAACTCTTCCTTGAATTAAATAATAATAAATGTCCTAATCTAATCCAAGTGGGCCTAAATGGTCATATTTTATTCCTAAGGTTGTTTTTGGTCGAATTTCACTTATCCAATAGAATTAGGACATGTGTTGGGGTAATAACGATATCATTTTTACCCTTAATTACCCATTTTATTTTTAACTGTGGTAAAAAAAAGTAAAAAGTTACTATTCACCAAAAATTATTTTCATCTCATTGAACAAAATTTTACTTACTGAAATCAACCGTGTCTCTCGGATTTTTGAAATTCCACTCACAGAAGCGGTAAAATTAAGTTTTATGAAAAACTCATTTTCTTTAACTACCACTTAGTGGTTTCACTATTCACCAAAAAAATGAATGTTTCCAGAAAAATACCAAAGATTAGGCCTAAGATATATTTGATATTATGAATTCAAAAATGATGTCTATTTTACCAAATTCAAAACATATCTGTTTCATTAATTAATTTAAAAATTAATTCCCGTCGTCAAAACAAATAGCGTGTTCTTAAGAGATAATAACTATCAAAAGATTGACATTTGTTTATGTCTGGTTTAAATGTGAAATTACATCCAATGAACAACATTGTATTAAATTGTAAAAATATATTCTAAATATACTTTAAAACCACTCAAATTAATAATTTATCACTATAAATTATTTTGATTAAAAAGGTTGTTTTTAATTAAAATTTAGTAATTTTCACTATTCATCAGAAAATGAAAGTTATCCGAAAAGTACCAAAATTTCACCCTAAGCTAATTTTGATATTCCAAATCCAAAAATGATGTCCATTTTGAAAAATAAAACTTACAAAATTTCAAAAAGTTGTTATTACTATTCATAACTGTTAGTTTTTAATAATATTTTAGTAGCATATCATTGTTCAGCGAAACTCAGTATTGCGTACAACACACGCTATCGCGGAAGGTCACGCTTGCATGTAATGCAAGGCAAGTGAAGGATTCATGTTGTGCAAGCTTATTTTTTTGTAGCGTACAACACTATACATTAATGAAATTAAAAATAATATTTCTCATAAAATCTCAGGGTGTTACATTCTACCCCCCTAAAAATGAATTTCGCCCTCGAGATTCGTTGGGGTTATAAATGGTTTACTACTCGAAAGTTGGTTTAATAGAAACCCAAATCGTAAAAAGGAATACCCAAACTTGTCTTTAAAAACTAATGTATGAAATGTAACGGTTACCCAAATTAACTCATCACTGGGTTTCCATGTAGGAGAACATAAGTGAAAATATGGATATGGAAGAAAAATCTAACCATCAAGTTCTGATGGAGAGTGGTAGAGAACATGGCTATGAAATAGCCAACAATCACAAAGCCATAGATTTGTGATGATCTAAGGTACCATCTGATTCATCAGATATAAGGGCACTAGGACCACATTTTTGGTTTTCAAGATCATTTCCCTAATGTTGGTGAATTAAAAGAAATACTTTCATGATTTTGGTATAATTTCACTGTTGTTCGTGCTTTGAACAATTTCCACTACATCTCTTAAAGAAATGAAATTGAATTTGTTATTCATGAAGTGTTAATAGATCATGTGATAGAATGATGGGTCATTCCATCTGTTTCAAAAAAAAGGTTAGGAAAAGTTATCAAATATACATAAGTCCATCTATGGTGAGGTTAATCATATACGATTCCAAAAATGAACTTATACTTCATATATCATACCGCGTAATAAAATAAAACTAGTTTCTACTAACCAGGGACTTCCTGTAGGCCAGTGGTAGGCGATAAAGGTCAGTCGCACTTCGGTTGTGGGTTCGATTCCCACAGCCTTGTCCGACGCAATGGGTTGTCGCCCGTCCTGCAGGTTGTCCTTTTTCTAAAGCTATATTACTATAACATCCCATCAATAATATCGAAAAAAGTTCTATCCTAACTTATGTCCAACATAATCCATTCCAATCTTTTGGCTTATCTAAAATACTTTGGTCCAAGCTCATAGTATAAAGAAAATGATTACTTGAAATGTCACATAAAAATCACATGAATTCAATCATTTATCCCCCATATATCATAACATATATCTTGTTGGTCAAATTACAAACATGTGAATACATTAATCATGTATTCTCTTGAAGAATGAATACCCATTAATTGAACCATAGTGAAAACATGAATGCAGTCAAAAGATAACTCTTTCTGCATACCAAAATCCAAAAATTCTATATACTCAAACCACGATATAAACTTCTCCTTATATCAGTCATGATCTCATGAATACGATTAAACATTTCATTTTCTTGTTTTCCTTTCATTATGCGCATATCATCTTTTTTTCCAAAAATATCTCAATCACATTCTATGGTTACCAGTACCATTGAAAACCACAATAGACCAATACATAAATATTCCAATATTCCAAGATACTATATACAACTTTATTTTGGAATCCCATTACATAAAAACTTAATCATTCCACCACATCATTGTCATATTCAACATCGCCAATAGAGATCTCATGTGACTTCCCTTTGTCCTTTGCCTTAAGTGGTTTCTCATGTCGATCATCACTAACCCTTGGATTAGGACATTTATTAGCATAATGCCCCATTTCCTTGCACTTGAAGCATTGAAGTGTTGGTGGTGCGTTCTCTACAGTATTTTATTTATTCACATCATTAGAAACCCTTTTTCCATTACATCAACACTCAGCTGCTCGATGACCTTCTTTTCCACACATAAAACAATTTCTAGTCCCTTTATGACAATCTCCACCATGCTTCTTTCCACACATTGAGCATAAGGAAACATTCATCTTCTTTTCACCATTATTCTGAGATTTCTCCTTGAACTCCATCTTTCGTTTCTTGTCAAAACTATGAGATGGATAAGTAACACCAACTTCCATTTCTACCTTGATAGCACACACACAATTTATTCATAGCTACTGAAGTATCTTATAGCTAATGCCCTTCGAAGATTTGGTTTTAAGCCACTGAAGAATCGATCAACTTTACTTTCAGGTTGGATGATAAATCCAGATGCATACCTTGCAAGCCTTGTAAAATTCACCTCGTATATACCAATAGATTCATCATCCTTTTGCTTTAGTTCAAGAAACTCCTTCTCCATATTTTTTTAAAGAATACGAGGGACGTACTTATTGAAAAATAACTTCTTGAAGTCGTCTCATTCCATGGACTCAATTTCATCTCTTGGTCTCATATTCTTGATAATATTCCACAATTGATCAGCATCACCTTCCAAACGATACACTGCTAAGATGACTTTATCATGTTCAGAACATTGAAAAACATAAAATATCTTTTCAGTAGTACTGATCCATTATTCAGCAACAAGTTGATCAGAAGACCCACTGAAAGAAGGTGGACGTTGCCTCATAAAGGACTCAATAGAATATTGTTCCCTTCTCTGCTCATTTGAAAGTCCAGAATGATTCATATCTTGTGTAAGTATAGAAAAAAGATTTTGCACTCCATCTCCCATAACATTTTTTTATTCAGGAGGACAATCATTTCATTTTCCATTACATTGATCAACACGGTTCCTTCAGGTTCCAGCCATCGTCTAAAACACAAAAAGAATAGTGTAAGAGGTAATAATCATAATAAAGGGGGAGTAACTTCAATATCTAACATCTTTGGTTTAATCTAATATCGTTACCATAGTTCTAGGACTATATCCTATACGTATACTTATCCTTAGGGACATCCCTAGACATATCTTAGAAATATCTCTAGGGATCTCACTAAAGTTCTCACAACCTAGTTTCCAAAGGTTGACTAAACCATTCCTCTGATCCCAACTGTAGATAACCTAAGCTTAACGTACATTGACATTACATTACTTTTTCGGAATACTTAGTACATAACAAAAACACACACGCAAGGACCGTAATAGTTTAGTGTCTTTGGAAACTCGGAATATAATCTTCTAATCACGGCGAATGATCTTCAACATCTCCCATAAAGATCTTCTTTTTTTTTATACCTAAAACCGTTATTTATATCCTGGGGAAAAGAAAACATAAAATGGTGAGCTCAAATGATCAGTAAGGGTTAACAAAAGAAATATCAAACACATCATATTCATAAGAACATAACTTTTGAAAATCTTAACATGCAAAAGAGATCATAATATCATAACATGGGATAAATCATAATAGTGAAATGTAACCCCAATAATCATAAAATAAAACATGAAACTTTGTGGCATACACACATAATCCTAGAGAATCATTTCTTGTTAGTCAAGACTCATTGTCAAGACTATATTAGTGGACAAAGTCCATTTCTAAACCGGGTTTACTCCTCATTTCTGTCATGTTTCACTGAAACGGTTTAACCTGCCGTTCCAGCCATGTCTATCTCATGAGATATAAAATCTTTACCCAATGCATTGGAGGGAGATATAGGTCCCACCCATCTCATAATGATACCATTCTTATGTGTGCCACAAAATCATAAACCATACATCATAGCATAACCCATGTTATAAAAATGGGAATCTTAAACATTGTGACATCATAAAAAAATTCATATAAGATAATGGAATTCATAAATATAATTCCATCATGACATAATCAAATCAATGTAATAATAGGGATAGAAATAGAACCCTTTATTATCTTAGATGTAAAATAATTTGGATAAAACACTTGAACTCCATTCTTGAGGAAAATATCCTTTCTGCTTCAAAAACACTTTTCCTTTCTTAACATGTCGTACAATTATAAACTAAAAGAAGTTTATTAAAAATAAAAATGAAAACTTGTTAAGGAAGATTCTTGGAAATAATGTTTTAAAAATCCATTCATGCCGTATAAGTTAAAAAAACATTCTTCGTACTTTTGTCGGAAAAGTCAAAAAGTACCTCGTATGAAAAACGACAAAAGATTCCTTTCATATCCTTTACTAAAAACTCACCGAAGGGTACAATTGGATTTAAAAAAATTTAGGTGGATGGAAATAATATTACATATTGAGGAAACATGGATGTGTATGATAAAATACACCCCAGTAAATATTAAATTATAAACAATCTCGGATAAAAATGAGATTGTGATATTTCCCTTAACTTAGTTCCGATTTTCTTTGTAAGTGTCCGAACCTCCTGTATAATGATTTAAATAATGTCATTGACTTATTCAAAAATCATACTAATTGTTATGATATCATATATGGTTCACTTATGACTTTATATTACCTGTTCTTTTGTAAATTCCATGTTAAAGAGAGTTTTGGGTAAAATCGTTTCATTTTTCGTCCGTGTTTTGACTTGTAATTATTCATATGATTACTTAGATCATGATTACTTAATTCCAGAATATAAAACATGATTTATATATAATATATATACAGAATATACATATATATAATAGATTAGTAAATGGAATGAAATACACTATTCATGGAGACGGTAGGCCGTACGTACGCATGAACGTTGTTTTCGTTTCCTTATTGAGTTGAATGGAATTAAGTAGATGACATACATATATATACACATAAATCCAGTATCATTATTATGTCATATATTTCATGATTTCCTATTATATAGACTTTATAATCATTCATGAATGGTTAACGTGGAGAATGTATCTCATTGCGTCATTGAGACGGTAGTCCGTATGTACGCACGAGCGATGATATCATTCTCATGATCATGGAATTGTATTGGAGTGTATGTATACTATATCAGAATAAATATAACTTTACAATAATAATATATAGTTATTATGTACACCATTATACCCATCCAAGTAAGGTGGTGGTGGAAAATAGATTACACCACGGCGTGGAGACGGTATTCCGTACGTACGCACGCGCGGTGATTTCATTTTCCATAGGATGGATAGATGGTGAAATAGGGTTGTTTCATACTTATAATAACATATCAGTATATGAGTGATACTGATGTTATTACTTCATAATGAAACAAACTAAGAAGAAGAAGTGGAAGAATAAATAAAGTTGAAAGAATCAGTAACGGACATTACCTCTTCTTTGAAGTGCCTCTTTGAGATCTCCTTTTAGGGAACTAAAATTGGTCTTTGAGGAAGACCAGAACCTCTAGGATTCTCCTATGGAAGTGGAGAATGGAATTTTTCATGGTTTGGCCGAGCATGAAGGCTCAAAGTGGTGTGAGGAAGAGAGGGAGGAGGTGCCCTTTTATAAGGGAGGAGTGTGGCTCCTTTGGAAAAACTAAAAATATTATTTTATTATAAAGACAAATTCGGTTTTAAGTAGCTCAAAATTGATTTATTTCGATTATAAGGTGGGGATGGGTCTAAATCCTCTCATCCAATAGAATTTAGACAAGTTTAGGTTCCTATTTTAACCTTATCATTTAGATTTAACATTAAGTGAAATTTTATTACTTTTACCGTGTCTTCTTGTGTTCTTATACTATAAGGTTAATAAACTTACTATAAGCAGCCAAAAGAACCCCAAGTTTTTTATTATTAATATATATATCCTTATCTAAGTTATTTGGCCGAACCTTATATTATTAGGAATAAAATAATAATTACTAAAATAATTTTTTTTTTAAAAACTGTTTTATGTCAATTTTGACACTATTTTGTAATTCATTTTTGTGAAAATCATAAGAGAATGATTAGTTCGAACAAAGTTAACATGTCATATTAAACTAGAAAATTAGTGGAATTCATAAAAAGTCTCAAATTATATTTATTTGGGTATTTATAATATCAATTATTCTAATTTTTCACTATTATGGTAATTACGGCATCATCATTGTGTCATAAATAAATTAATTTATTTAATGTCTAAAAATTATAAATAAAATATCATTATGTATGAAATCTTATTAGCTTTCTAATTAATATTTACAATCTAATTTATCTTATTTTTAACCCTATATTAAAAATGTTGTAGTAAATAAACTTTGATTTTAACTCTTTTAACTCTTCCTTGAATTAAATAATAATAAATGTCCTAATCTAATCCAGGTGGGCCTAAATGGTCATATTTTATTCCTAAGGTTGTTTTTGGTCGAATTTATCTTATCCAATAGAATTAGTACATGTGTTAGGGTAATAATAATATCATTTTTACCCTTAATTACCCAATTTATTTTTAACCGTGGTAAAAAAAGTAAGAAGTTACTATTCACCAAAAATTATTTTCTTCTCATTGAACAACATTTTACTTTCTAACATCAACCGTGTCTCTCGGATATTTGAAATTCCACTCACAGAAGCGGTAAAATTACATTTTATGAAAAATTCATTTTCTTTAACTACCACTTAGTGGTTTCACTATTCATCAAAAAAATAAATGTTTCTAGAAAAATACCAAAGATTAGGCCTAAGCTATATTTGATATTGTGAATTAAAAAATGATTTCCATTTTACCAAATTCAAAACATATCAGTTGCATTAATTAATTTGAAAATTAATTCCCGTCGTCAAAACAAATAGCGTGTTCTTAAGAGATAATAACTATCAAAAGATTGACATTTGTATATGTCTAGTTTAAATGTGAAATTACATCCAATGAACAACATTGTATTAAATTGTAAAAATATATTCTAAATATACTTTAAAACCACTCAAATTAATAATTTATCACTATTAATTATTTCGATTAAAAGGTTGTTTTTAATTAAAATTTAGTAATTTTCACTATTCATCAGAAAATGAGAGTTATCCGAAAAGTACCAAAATTTCACCCTAAGCTAATTTTGATATTCCAAATCCAAAAATGAAGTCCATTTTGAAAAATAAAATTTACAAAATTTCAAAAAGTAGTTATTACCATTCATAAAGGCTGGTTTTTAATAATATTTTAGTAGCATATCATTGTTTAGCGAAACTCGGTATTGCGTACAACACACGCTATCGCGGAAGGTCGCGCATGCGTGTAATGCAAGTAAATTAAAGGATGCATGTTGTGAAAGCTTCTTTTGGTGTAGCGTACAACACAATACATTAATGAAATTAAAAATAATATTTTTCATAAAATCTCGGGGTGTTACAGTATTTGTGCATGACTTCGGACTTAAACATGGTATTTTACAGTTTCATTTTTTTCTTAAAACTCTTCACGCTTGATCATCAGCTTAAATTAGACTGATATTCATTGATATAGACAATATTTCATTGATCAATGGTAAAAAAATTAAACTTTCGCTTTTTGGGGCTTCCACTACATGCATGGTTCCTTCGTGATCATCTTGTATCAGTAAGAGTTGAAGCTGGTGGTTGGCCCTATATATGCTCCTTCATCTATGATAAATGTGATGATAATCTTATGAAACAACTCTAGAGTGATCTTAGCTCCCTCAATCTTGGACAAACCCCTTGTATAGTATGGGTTATTTCAACAAAATTCTGGATCAGTCTAAAAAAATTTGGTAGTTCTCTCACATGCAATGACATGATCTAGTTTTCTTGAGTTTATGGCCCGAGAAGGGCTTCATGATCTGGTATTTATGGGGTACTAGTTTACCTGGGGTAAAATTCCAAGGGAAACTCATATAACTTGGTGCATATTGGATAGGTAACTTGGGAAAATCCATTCTTTTTATGAGTTCCCTAACACATAAGTAATCCACCTGAAATGTTCCTTGTCTGATCACTCCCCTTTTCTTATTCTCCGAAAGACAATAATTTTGAGGGAGAAATGTTTTTTATTTAGTAAAACATGGGCTTCACCCCATGATTTTCATGAGATGGTTTAACATTCATGAAAAGATTTTTTTAATGGGATAAACTTCCTTGATCTCCATAAAAAAAATTACAGTTCTTAAAATAAGATCTTCTCTCATTGTCAAAATCTCTACCCATAGACCAGCCCTTCCTGGATGAAATCCAAAGAGAAATTGAAATTATACGTTAAGACCTAACAAATAGTAGGAGGAAGATGATTTTTTCTCATTTTAACTCAAATATAAACCTTGAAATGATAAGATTCTTGAATAGGAAAGGAGTCTTCACGAATTCTCATGAGACACCTAGCTGAAGGAAGGGGATCAGAATACGACTTATTTCCATTCTTGAATATTGAAAAATTAAGATGGAATATGTTTCCTTCACTAGTTATTTGTTTCTTTTTGGTGGTATGGTTAGTTCCTATTTTAATTCCATGGTTTCTTCTCCCAATCAATGGTGGAAAATGGTTATCTTCATTGTCATGATGATATCTTCAAATTTATTCCTTGGATTGTTAATGATCAAGACAATGCTTTCATTAGGAGTGTCCTAGAGGATAATGAGGTATATGATTAAATTATCTCTATAAATCAAGATATTGGTATTGGGCCTGATGGAATCTCTACGTCATTATTTCTCAGTGATTGGAATATTCTTAGGGGTGACCTTGTTAGTTCCATCCATGATATCTTTGATGGGGGTAGGCTGCCTCGTGTTTCTAGTGCCACTATCTTAGTCCTCATTCCCAGGGTTTCTAAATCCTATTCCATTATGCAGTACTACCCTATCACCATGTGTAATTTCACTTATAAATTGTTGGATAATATAATCATTATTAGGATTTCTCTATTTTTGAACATCTTGGTTTCATAAGAACAACATGATTTTATCAAGGGAAGGTCCATCCAAGGGGCAATAGGGCTGACCTAGGAGTTGATTGGTGGCATCAACAAGAATGTTCTATGGTCAAATATAGAAGTTGTATGTACATGTAAAAGGCTTATGGTAGGATTCAATGTTCATTTATTATTCATGATATGAGATGTATGGGCTTCTCTGAATGGGTTATAGACCTACTGTTTTGTTTCTATAGTTCTCCTCGGTTTAATGTGTCCTTCATGGGAAGGTAGTGTGATTTCATGAAATTGGTTCTAGGGCTTAGAAAAGGTGACCCCATTTACCCTAGTATTTTTATTATGGTTTTGGATGCACTTAGCAAGTTTTCTATGGATTTGGCAATGTGGGTTGGTTCTCCCTTATCATTGTAGTGCCAATATACCTAGTTTGTCACATATACTATTTGTAAGAGACCATATATTATTTTTCAAGGGGGAGAAACTATTACATAAAAGGCCTTAATTATATCATGTAGGAGTACACATACTGGAGTGGTCAAATTGTCAACAAGGAAAAAGGAAGGGTCTACCTTATTGCTTCCTTCCCAATCAGACAAAGGGATAATATTGAGTCCATATTGGGTATGAGGTGCTTGATCTTCACCATTATGTACTTGGGTTCTCCCTATTTCAATATTAGTATCATCATTCATCATTTTGAGGGTATGATTGGTGAGATCATCAACTTTATCAACAAGTGGAAGAAAAATTCTTATCGTTTGGTGGTAGAATCACCCTTGTTAATTGTGTGTTGTCCTCTATTCCCATTCACAACCTTTCCACCCTCATGTTCCCCAAGTCCATAATCATATAGGTTGAGTGTACCTTTAATGTTTTTATCTGGGATTCCGAATGAGAGGGTATGTGTCAGTGGGACTCTTGGAGCAAGCTGGCAAGACTGGTTGAGCATTGGGGCATTGGAGCTAGGGATGTGGAGTACTCCATGCACTTCCCTCAAGTAAAGCTTACTTGGGAAGTTATTGAAGGTCTATCTATTTGAGGCCGTTTCATTAGAGGGAAGTATAACTATTGATCATGGGTGGATGTTAAACCCTCATCTAACCTATGGAAGGCTTTCATTTCCATACTCGTATCCTTATTGACCACTCTCACTGGATAATTGGTCAAGGGAGATCATTTTCTCTCAATTCAACAGGGGGTGCGATTATAGATTTTCTAGTGTGCCTTTCCATGAATATTTATATTAGTGAATCCATCCTTTATCCCTCCTTTACCCAGGTGATCATCACCTATTCTCAGCATTAATCTTTGATAGAATTAGACATTAAGACTCCCTGGACTATTGTGACTTCTCTGACTCTGTGAGTGGCATGTTTTTGAGAAAGGACAAAAAGAAGACGCTAGACTCCAAGCCCAACAGAGATATGTGGTGATATCTTCTCTGGTGTAAGCCATTAACAACTAATTTAATTTCATTATATGGAGTATTATGTTCCATGCACTGCCTATGGATCTAGATGTTAAAGCTAAATGCATATGGACTCTCTATGAACCTATTGATCATCTTCTACTGATGAATATGTGATGCACCTCTTTTTATAGGGTGACTAGGCATGCCTTGTTTGGAGGGAGTTGTGTGGGTTCATGTAACTAGCATCAATCATGGTGTCCCTCTCATCATTTCTCTAGAGTTAGTCTAATGTGTTCCATTGCTAAAAATAGGAGGAAAACGCCAAAACTTTGCTTTTGGATGCAAGGTGTTGGATCCTATAGAAGACTCAAGATCAAGTTTGGCATGGCTCCCAGATATATAGAATTGGATTTCTAGTGAGTTTCAGGTTCATTTCAATGGAGATTGTTAGGATACTTCAATATGGGGTCCATAACCTTCCTTAAGGTGGTACCTCCTAGGTGGTCTTTCAACAGGCATAATCCGTCCTAATTGGGTGGTTCAATGGGTATGTTGGCTCCCTCCCTCTATTAGTCTCAAGCTCAGTGTTGATGGTTTTTGTGGCCTCAGATGCATGCACAAAGGTGGCATGGTCAAAAACTCTTATGACTCAGTTATTTTTACCTTTCTCTCCTACTATGGGAATGAAAACTCTCTCAAAGAAGAGGCATTGGTTATTCAAATCAGTCTTTCTCTTTGTAAAATGAAGAGAATCACCCTTTATATTGTGGAAATAAACTCCATGATCATTTAAGGATATATATTTGGCACTTATACCTCTATATGTCCTATTATTTATCTGATCTATGAGTTCATGGATCTTCTATCTGACAACATGGTGGTCACACACACCTGGCGTGAGGGCAACCATGTGGAGGACTACCCATATTCTTTGGCTACAGAGGATGGTCCCATTCTAGATTTTGGCTCTCTTTGATCCTTTCCCCCATATGGGTTGTCAAATGTTATTAGAGATCCTATTGGTCTTGACTTCTTCATTCCTTTTTAATTTTGTACTCCCATCTCTCTCCTTACTAAAAATTTACTATTGAGTTTGAAATGATCAAGAGGAAATCATTAAATGGAATATTATACCCCTATATGTTTTTGGAAGTCTAGAAAAGTATATCATCTAATGGGATTTGTTCGATAAATAAATTGATAATAATATAATCCTAGTTTAAATTCACTAGAAACATATAGTGTCCCAGGCTTTTCAAACATAGATATTACATATTTTTAGTTGAATATTCAAAAAAAATCACAAATACACACCCAAGGACCCTAAAGTTTTAACTTAATTAGAAAATAGATACACAATCGTATTATTTCATGAAAGGAAATCAATATCACCCATAATAATCTTCACAATTAGCACTATTTATAAAAATACCTACTTATAACAATTCATTATAACCTCGGAAAAGGAAATAATGAAAGGGTGATCTCAGATGATCACTAAGGGAAAACATATATGATTTAAATGATCACATAGTCATAACATGACTGTATGTGAAAATGACTCAGGTTTATGATCTATGTTATAAGGGTTTGAGAAAATTAGATTAACCTTTGAAAATCATACCCATTATAACATAGATCATAACCCTGAGTCATTGAATAATAAAGGAATCAATGTTCATGAACCATAAGAACATTAAATAGATATAAGAATGTAGAAACGAATATTCTTATAACATTTTGAATATTTTATATAGAAAAAAGTCAACACATTATGTTAAGGTCATAATATCATTCCCTTGCATAAACTTATGGACATGAAAGCCATGTCCACAGATAATATTATAAACATAGAATATAGGTCTATGCGTAAACTTATGGACATAAAATTTATGTTGGTGAATAATATTATAAACAAGAAAACTAGTTCCATGCATTATCTTCTATGCATGAAAGATAGGTACACAAAAAATCTTATGGAAATTATATCATTGTCAACACATAATCTTATGGATATGAGAACTAGTTCCATGCATGAAATTGTGAACATGATAAAAGGTTCACACATAAAATATTAACTAATGAGCTATCCATTTACACCCAATTAATTGGAGGTATCTATATTTATGAGAACACCCATCACATATTGAAAATTTTACATATGTGTTCGACTAAAATAGTTCACCATATGATAACCTAGGGAAAGAAAACAGGATTTATAAACATTTCAATATAGCATAGCCTATGGGAAAGAAATGGGTTTCATTACTAATTTTAACAATAATCATAAACCTTTCAATGAATGAATAAAGATTATATATTTGAATAATATACTAAATAATCATTAGAAGACATAAAAGGATTTTATCATAGATAGAAAATTATTTTCAAAGGTCACTTGTAAAATTTATTGATAAAAATGTCATTTTTATTTAAAATCAACTAACTAAAATCTAAAAATTTCTCAAATATTAATGTAAATTATTGATTTAAACATAATAATGAAACCATTTAATATAAGAATCAACTCATTTAGTGTTCATAATGGGGGGAAATACCTTTAATTTCTTACGTGTTTTAAAGAAAACCTTTAAAGTTTTCAGTAATAATTCAGAATTAGCTCATTTCAAAAAATGAAAACATGATTTATTTTAAAATAATTTGAAAAGTCAAAAATGGTTAAATATTACTTTAAAAAATCATTTTGGGACATTAAAAACATTATTTAAGACATTTTTTAAAAATTTGGACATGGAATAAAAATGATTTTTAAATGAGGAGAGAAATAAAGGCGGGGTTTCTGTAAAAATATACTTAAAGAATATTGAGTTCTAAAATATAGGGAAATTAATTCAAAAAATTATTCTAAAGAAATAACTTTATTAGAATAAAAAAATTTGTTTCTTGAGAGTTATATCATCATATTTCCCATAGAATACTTAATCACAATCAATCACATTAATCAATGAGATTGTAAAGTAAACCCTTAACATTTTAGTAATAGTTGAACAATAATTCCAAAGGAACAAAGAAACATATATGGATATGTAAATCCCAATAATTTATACATGAAGAATCATATAATAAATTCATGGGTAGAATATACACCAGAGAAATTAACAAGTAGTGAATATGGTATGTGTCTCACAAAAATAAAAGGGAGAAGAAAATCCAATAACATAACTCTCAACATCCTTTGTACACAATTAAACTTATTGTATAATAAATAAATGAAAATTTTATATAAATTAAATATTAATAATAATATATATAATAGCATATATTATTTATTTATAACCTTTTACCATCCATTTATTAACTATTATTAGATAAAATCATTGTTCCGTGTGATAACTGCTTTGTTTTTCATGTATGATTTGGTTTGATTGTTTTTTTTCATGTACATTGATCATGAATCTATCATATAAAGAGCAATAATTAAGATAATAGTTTAATTCATATTATTTATGTACATATTTATAGCAATGAATGAAATTTTAATATGGAAAAGTGAATTACACTATTTATGGTGACAGTAGGTTGTGTGTAGGTATGAATGTTGTTTATATTTTCAAAACATAAGGATATGAAGAAATATAAATAATATATCAAATTTATAGAATAAATTTTATATCATAAATATCATGTATATTTATTTAATCTATCCTTTTTACAATTCATGTCAAAATAAAAAATGAAAAATGAATCACATCTCTTCGCAGAGGTGGTAGTCCATTGATACGCATGAGTGACGTCATTATTTTAAATGGATTGGATGGTAAGAAGATATATGTCATATTATAATTCCAAAATATTAATTATATCATAAATATCATATACATAAAATAAATCAATCATTATATCCATCCTTGATAGGTTGTGGTAGAAAACAAATTACATAGGTTTGTGAGGCGGCAGTCCCCCGTACACATGATCGAAAATTTCATTTCCCATTTTATGGAATACGAAAGAGATATAGGAAATTAAATAAACCTAATAACATATAATTATGTGGTATATAAAATTTTTATTATATTTTAACTATTAATACATGAATTAATTTTGTTATATAATAATTAAAAAAAGAAAGATATTAGGGAGGATATTTACCTTTTCTTCGTAAAACCTCCTTTGGATCTCTTATTAAGAACCATTGTGTTAGTCTTTAGTGAATACCAGAATCTCTAGAAAATGTATAAGGATTTTTGAAAATATTTTTTCTATTTTTTAGGGAAAATGGATTAATAGGTCTTAAGAAGTAATTGGAGGAAGCTCGCATTTATAATTGAGGACGAGTGACATTTTTGTAATTTCCCAAAACTATTCAACAATGGGAACTCACTCTCAACCCAAGACCCTCAAAAATTTTAAAATAATTGATTTAAGGGAAGATTTTTTTTATACAAACCAAAAATACAAAAAAATATACTCATGTCTAAAACATGATGTTTCTTAAACACTTAGGTCACCAACTTTTTCCATTTTAGTTTTCTCTATAGTAAGTAGTTTTTGTTTTAATTACCTAGGTAATTTAGCCTTTATGACTATAATTAAATGAGATATATTATATAAGTTTGGAAATAATATTTTGAAATATGAAATATAATTTTTAATATAAAATTCGTATTTTTGTGAAAAAATTGATTTTAGCACAAGATCATGTAATGTGTGAAACACGGTTTTAACCATAACTGTGGCAATTAGTTTCTATTTTTTTATTATTCATTACAAAAAAATAATTTTACCATACTAAAAAATATTAATTATTTTTATTACAAATAATAAATCCATTTTACCAAATTAAATTCAAATAATTTGAAGAATTTAATTTAACATTAAAATCAAAAAAGAGATGAAAATAAGGTTTTGAAAGTAATAGTTTTCTTAAGTACCAAAAGGTTTTTTATGAAAATTAAGCATAAAATTGGTTCTAATGAACCAAATATTATTAATAATAATATAATTTAACTGTTTTTAATTTTAAAACATTTATTAATGAAAATATAATTTGTAAAATTCACTAAAATAAAACTCATTTTTCAATAAAAAACAGTATTTTTCAACATTCATCAAAAAATCAATCTTTTAAGAAAATTATAAAATAATTAATCTAAGATAATTTTAAAATATTTATTAAAATAATGAATTTTATTATTTCAAATACCTTTTCTATAATTGAAAAAAATTACAAAACTTGATGAAACCACCATTTAAAAAAATACATTTTTACGCATAAAACATGATTTATTAACATCCCATTTTCAGAAAAAAAAATATTAGATGAATTATAAAAATATTTTATTGAATATAAAATTTATAAATTTCAATTAAATCAATTAAAAATAGTGGTTTATTTAATATATTAAGATAAAATCATAACATGCACCTAAAAACAATTTCTTATAAAAACATTTCTTTTACATTAAAATGATTGCTTTAATTTAATTTCAAATAAATTGGTAACCAATAAAGTTTTTTTATTTTTTTTAAACCATATAAGTTTTATATTTTATTTATTCCTACTCATGGACATCATTTAAATGGATATTTTATAACTGTCACATTAAATAATAATATTTTAATCATATATCATCGTTCATTTAAACATGATGGTGTGTGTAACACAAGATAAAAATGAAATTAAATTTGTTTTAAAATAAGATAAAAAATATTTTCCATAAAATAATGGGGTGTTACAACTCCCCCCCCCCACCCATGATAAATTGTGTCCTTTAAATTTTAACTTCTTCTCGGTAATCAAGGTCTTAATAGTTGAAAAGTACTTTGTGAAAAAATCACATCATAAAAGGGATCTATAAAACTTCCTCTTAAAAAAGGGAAATGAAAATAGGAACGTCTTTTATAATAGCACATAACTATGATTCTAAATATTATAAAATTAGTGGGAAGTGGGAATTTGGAAATGGAAGAGAATACTAACGTCCAAGGATTACTAGACAGTGATAGAGAACATTGTTATGGGAATGATAACCACCACAAAACCATAAATATAAGATGAGTTAAAGGACACTTAATTTGTTATAAATGAAAGTAATAAGACAAAATTTTTATCTAAAGATCCTTTTATTGTTGTTGAGGGAATTTTTTATAATCCATTTATAGGTCATGAAGAAATGTACTTGATTTATTTCCATTTCCTAATTACAATCACATTCATTGGTTGTTATTTGATAAATATTTACTTTATATCTTAATCTAAGAAATGAAGATGAATTATTCATTTATAAAGCACAAATGGACCACAAGATCCACAAAATAATTATAATTCATTCCTTCAATCTATTGTTATCATGAAAACCTAAATAATAGCACAAGTTATTTACCTGGATTCATATTCATATAATGAAATAATACCTTAACATCTAAAACATCATCCAATGTTCAACTAAAATCATTCAATAAAATTTTAACCTTAAGACCCATAAAAATTAAAAAATTATAAATTTGGTCACAAAATTACAAAAATAAAATTAACATCAATCCACTAAATATAATAAAGTATCTATGAATTATCAAATACCAAATACTGGAATAACATAGTCATATATTCTACTAAAACATGACAGTGAAATAAAAATCCATAAAAACCTAATGAAAACATTCATGCTTCCTAATTCCTTATATAAAATCAATAATTATTTAATACATACTATAAATCCAAAAATAATATAAACTCCATAAATGATAATATAAACACCTTTTTCATTAAATAATTACTCATTTTCAAGGTAATAAATATTATCCCATTTAATTTATCCATATCAATCATCCCTTTATCTTGATGAAACACCATTAACTCAAAAATTGAAACATATAAAGGGTTATGTTTCCCTTAATCATGTGGTTTATATTAAATGGCACAGTTCTATAAAATTACATTTATAGTTAATTCGATTCATTCAAAATATTCTTGAAAATATGTTATGAAAAACATTCTATAGAACAATACTTATATATTTCAAGATTAATATGACATAATTATTGAGTTCTAACACATACATACTTCAATCATTCCCCTTAATTATTAAACTATCAACTAGGCTTTATCATTTTATTCCTTAATAACTTATTCATTTCATATGTCACTTTAAGTATCCTCATTATCAATAGTAGAAAACTTTACTCATACAACCATATTGATCCTCTTCTTTAGCATCCCCCCCTAGAAAATCTATTTTCATAAGTCCCATAAATTACACATTTTAAACATTCAATTGTTGATGAAACCTTAAGGAAACCATTATTCCAATCCATTTTATTAATATAAATTTTAATTTTCATCCTAAATTACTTAATTTAGTAACTTATTCTCTACACATTAAATAACTTATCTCTCTATTAAGATATTTCTTTGACTTATTATATTGAAATTCTTGATATATATGAAAATAAATAATCTTTTCTCCAATTTAACCACCACCTGATCTCTCAAAAAACTATATCCTTCCTTTATTTGGTAATTTTTAGAGTTGGTTAAGGTTTAGGTTTTTAATTATATATCCTAATAAATTAATAGTAATAATCACAATAACATTCAATCCATAAATTATCTCATTTGGTTTCTCATTAAAACAGTATCTATCACATTCAATGTTAACCCATTTCCTTCTAGTTTCTACCATTGACTAAAGAAGAAAAATAATATTATGAGAAAAAAATATTGTAACTCGGAAAAATAATTTATAATACATATCAATCATGAAAAATTATTTTAAATAAATCTATAGGTTTTACCTAGGTATTTCAATATCATTATCTATTAAGATAATTCATGTTGTTTCATACAAAAATGTGAATTTATCTAAGAATATCACTAGGGAGGGTTAAACCAGTTGTGAAACAATGCCCATTCTTGTGAAACAAGTGAAGATTGAGTCAATTTTCAATATTCCTATTTTGGATTTCTTACCCATAGGTATGATTATTCTATAGAAACATCAACTTGTTGTATCACAATATAGTTTTTTCTAGTAAAATTATATAATATATTCCTTGTCAAAATATTTCGATGTCTCTCTATGCTTAAAATTATATCCAAGGTTTTCAATAATTTTTTTAAACCATAATATCTAATTGTTTACCTAACCTATATCTGATACCAAATATGGAATCCCTATCATTTCATACATATATATTACTTATTTTTAGAAGAATATTTAAAACAATTAATAAATACACACCCGAGGACCATAATGGTTTGGTGAATTTAGACACTAGATGCACAATATTCTTATTTCATAAAGTATGTTTAGAATCATCTAAAAATATCTTCATATTTAGTACTATTTATTGACATACCCTAAATAAAACCATTCTTCATATCTTGGAGAAATAAAACAAAGGGTGAGATCAGAACCTTAGTATGAGATAAAATGGGTGATTTTGATGCTCACATCGGCATAACATGAGAATAATTTTATAAGAACATACTCCCAATATTCATAAACAAAGAACTATATAACATAGATTATAGTCTTGAGTCATGGCACAAATCTTGGAATTTCATAATACATGAATATTAAAGGAAATCAATGATCATGATCCGTGACAGTGTAACATAGGCATAAGAATGTGAAAAAATAGGCTTATAAAATTATAAAAATGTATAAATAAAACAATTTTGACTCATTATGTTAGTTATAAGATATTAGGAAACCATATAAACTTATAGATATGAAATATACATCATTGCAAAATCTTACGAACATGGAAGTCATGTCCACCCATAAACATATAGACATGAAAGCCTAGTCTGTGCACAATATTATGGATATAAAAACCAAGTCTTGGGACAAATTTATAGATATGAAAATAATGTCTATGTATAATCTTATGTACATGACCAGGCATAATCTAATATACCTGAAAACTTGGTTTATACATGAAATTGTGAACACAAAATCAGGTTCATGCATAACATATTTATCATGATTTATCCTTAATTACCCAACTTATTAGAGGGATATATTATTCTCAGCCCACCCATAATGTAATTATATTCATTTATATTTTTTTACTCAAAATAATTCGTCATATCAAATACTATGAAAGTAAAATTGGGTTTATAAACATTTCATCATAGAATAACTCATGGGAAAGAAATGAGTTTTAGAAGAATTCATCGCCATAGTTCGAAACTATTCAGTTAAAAAATAAAGATTATGTCATTTCATCATATCCCTAGTAAATAATATGAAACCACAAAGTATTTAATCTAATACGGAAATCAATTTTGAGAGGTCACTCAATACATTTCTTAAGGAAAATATCTTTCTTACTTTTAAATCGCATATTTAGAATCAAAAAATTTCCTATATGTTAAATGAAGAATTTTATTTCAAAATAACCTTTAAAACTATTAACGTATGATACAAATAATATAGTGTTCATTATGGGGGGAGATACCATTCATGTCATATATGTTAAAACAAATATTATTTTTTTATTTTTAGTAAAATTTTAAAGTGCCCTATTTCCAAACGAGAAGATGAATCTTTTTAAAACAATTTTTAAAAATTAAAAAATGGTTAAAAAAAATTTAAACAATCTTATATAAAAATTATAAATATTTTTGAGCATATTTTTAGAAAACATGGACATGGAAAAAAATGATTTTTGACTGAAGAGATAAATAATGCCAGATTTTCCTTAAAAGCATCCCTTCAATATCATGAGTTATAAAAGAGAGGAAAACGAGAGTAAAATAAGTATTATCAAGAAATAAATATATTATAATATTATTCATTATTTTTTATAGTTGGATAATATGATTTCATTATTTGATACTTAATCATAAACACATTTGATAAGCAATGAGATTATAACATAAACCATTACCACTTTGGAAATTTTTGAATCATAAAACCCATGAAGAAAATGAACATATATGGATATGTAAATCCTTATATTTTTCATGATAATCATAAAAAATACATTAATGGGAATAATATACATCACATTAAATAAATAAGTTGTAAATATTTCATATGTCGCATTGAAATAAAAGTGAGATGAAAATCCCTTACCTCAAGTCTCAGCATCCTTTTCACACATTCAAAACTCCTATATAATAAATATAGATTTTTTATAAATCCATTATATGACTATATTCATACCTAAAATATCATATATTATTTAATTATAACCTTTTAACATCTGTTTATAAACATTTATTTTTCAAAATCATTGTTTAAGGTGATAATTGCTTCATTATTCATATATGTTTGGGTTTGGTAGTTTTCCCCTTGTAATTTAATTATGGTTAAATAATATAACAACTTTTAATCATGATATAATAATAATATATTTTCGTTATATACATATTTATATTTATTCATAAATTTAGATAATAAAAAACAAATCACACCATTCATGGAAACGGTAGGTCATAGGTACGCTTGAACGTTGTTTCCATTTTCTCAACGGATGGAATGAAAGAAAGAAAAATAATATATCCCCATTATAGAAGCATTTTAATTACATATATATCATATATATTCAATAAATATATCCTCATTAATATATATTTCAAAATTAAATGATAAATTAATCACATCGCTCTATGGAGGCAGTAGTCCACACATACACACAAGCGATGTTATCATTTCCCAGTGGATTAGATGGTAAGAAGATATATGGGATATTATAATTACAGGATTATAATTATTTCATAGATATAATATAAATATATTAAATCCATCATTATATCTATCCTTGTGAGGTGGTGATGGAAAATGAATTACATCGATTCGCAAGGTGGTAGCCCATTGTACACGTGATTAACGATTTTGATTCCCATTTGATGGATGAGAAGGTGAATAATCAATATTCATACTAAAATATTAGATTATTATATATAATTATTTAATTATATTTGAATTATTAATACATTGTTGATGGTTTTAAGAGAATAAGTAAAAAAAGAAAGAGCATAGGGAACAAAATTACCATTTCATTGAAAACCCCAAATTTAGATCTCTTATTAGGGACACTAGGGATGGTATTTTAGAAAGACCTAAGGATCAAGAATGTGAATAAGGACTTTTGGGAGATATTTTTTTTAGGTTTTTGTAATTCCAAATTTATTAATAGGTTTTAATAACTGAGTTGAGGAGGTTTTATTTTATAATTCATGAGGATGAAAACTTTTATAAATACCCAAAAATATTCAATAATGGGAAAAAATTATCTACCCAAGTGACTTAAACATTTATAAATAATGTATTAGATGAAATATATGGATTATAAACACCTCCACCACCAAAAATAAATATTTTTTAAACATATTGTTACTTAACATATATGTTTTTTAAATTTTATCATTTTCATTTTCTCCAAGGCAACTAGTTTTTTATTTATTTACCTAGGTAATATATCCTATCAGGCTAAAAATAAATGATCCTTATTAGATAATTTTATTATTAAAAAATTTAAAATAAATTAATTTATTTACATTCCTATGTTTCTCAAAAATTAATTTTAACATTGGCTCATGTAACGCGAAGAACCTTACATTAACCGTAACCATGGTAATTAATTTCTACTATTTTTACTATTCATTATGAAGAAAAATTATATTGATGAAATTATATACTATTCATTATGATTATTCAAAATATGGAATTTATTTTATCAATTTAAATTCACATAAATTTCATAATTTCATTTAAAGTTAAACCTATAATAGTGAGGAAAATAGAATTTTCCAACGTTAAAGTTTTATTAAGTACAAAAAAGATTTTATATAAAAAATCAACATTAAATTAATTAAAATTATTTAAAGTTAATTTAAAATAATATTATTTAACTAAATTAAATATTCAAAAAAATTAAAACCAAATTTATTTTTTAAAAATATTTTAAAAAATAATGTTTTCAATAAAAATCAACAATTTTCACTATTCATAAAAAATTATTCTTTTATGAAAATAAAAAAAATGACTCTAGGATATTTTTCAAATTTTTATTTGAAATATGAAATCAATTTTTTAAAATTAATTTTATAAAATATCTAAAAAAATATTTTAAAATAACTACACAAAATGATGAAACCATTTTAAAAAAAAATACAGTTTCTAACCATAAAACATGATTTATTCTAATCTCATTGCTAGTAAAAATATTAGATGAATGATATAACATTTGATTAAATATATAATATATAAAAATAATTAAAATCACTCACTAATAGTGATTAATTTAATTAATTAAGATAAAAACACAATGGATTCATAAAAATAATCTCTTTCCAAAAAACATTTCATTTAATTTCAAATGATTGTTTTTCAATTCTATTAAATTGATAATTAATGAAATTATTTTATTCTCTTGGAAACTATATTATTTTCATATTTTTCAAAGCCTTACTCAAACCCTCTATTTTATCATCTATTTTATAGCTATCACATTAAATTATAATATTTTAATAGATATTGTGGTTCATTTAAACTCGGTGTTGTGTGTAACACAATCTATCAATGAAATTAAAATTATTTGAAAATCAATACAAATCATAAACAATTAGGGTGTTATACCCCAAGAATATAGTGATGATGATTTATCTATCATGAAGTTGAACATTCAAGTGTATTATAAGTGAGAGAAAATTCACCTCAAGAAGTTCAAGCTCACGGTGCAATTCAGGGACACGATGTCGAATATTTAGTGGTAATAATATAGGACACATTATATAATTAAATGATCAGTAGACCTTATCAACCTATCCATGGGACCATACCATTTTCATTCCATCAATTCATGACGTATCCCATCAATGGGAAGGTTGGAATACTTTCAATGACAGTTCCCTATTTGAATATAGTGAATCACAATATTTTGGGGATAGTTAATACAAGAGTGAAGGAAACAAATAAATTACATAGGGATATATAGGTGTTTCCACTTCTAATGGCTTTGAATCTGCCTTCATAAACTGATAGATCTTTCTCTACAATTAGTATGTCTCACTTATCAACCAAGTAGAGGCCTCATTGGGTCATGTCTATATAATAGTATCCTTACCAAGAGAGATCGATACCGTGAATAATAGTTTTCCACTTTATTCGCTATATGGATTATGAAATTCACCTGAACCATTAGTGGAAATTGAATATGTCCCTACAATTTCACATTGAATTCAAGTTATCAATGCATCTTCTTATCATGATGGAATTATATAATAAACATTAAATCTATGAGATGTTTCTAATCACTACCTCAATGCCTAGCACTCACAAGGCCTAGGGGTGACTACTTATCCTTCATTAAGGATAGAGATTATCCCTTATAATTGAATAATATTGAGGATACCTCCATCAATATTTTATATTGAATAATAGTAGGATAACATTAAACACACCCCATCAACATTTGAGGATATTTTCTCCACAACCATTAATGAGCTCAGAAAGGTAAATATGGGAACAAAAGATTTTCAGTAACCCATATTCATTAGTTCATATATTTCCTTAGAAGAGTAGGAGATTTATATTTCATTATTAAAGTATCACCATTATATATTCTCTTATAATTACACATATATAATTATATTGGGCCCCGATGTGGCCACCCATCACTTGAGCCTACTAGACAATCACGGGGGATTCAACCATATTGCAAGAAGAATGTTTCCCTCACATGCATCCATGGTAGAATCTAAAGTTTTTAAATTTTATAAGGACATATTCATTTTATTGGTGAAGTACCAAAAATAACTTTACAAAATAATAATTATTAATAATAAACATAAGAATATGATTTTTTACATCAATTTTAGGGATCACAATAGAAATTTCACAGAGGATAAATTCTTTATTCTAATTATGGAAATCCTAATCGATACAACTCATGAAATATAAGACCATTACTTTATAGTTGGGTAGTCATGATGTAACCAAATTAATATAGACCCTAATTGGGAATAAGACACTTATTTTTTATTTCCTCAAGGTATATTCTATTAACTTTGTATGAACTTACTTTTTAAGAATGAAAGTGTTACTTACCAATGTGCTACAAATCACATATTCAAGCCTTTTATGGGAGGAATTGTTGAATGTTATGTATATGGCCTAGTGGTTAAGTCTCGATATCACTATGATAATCTCTCCAATCATTAAACAATATTTGGAAAACTTCCCCAACATAGATTAAATATAAAAACTAATAAGTGAGACTTTAGTGTAATGTTAGGGATGTTCCTTCGCTTTCTGGTATTCCACCACAACATTAAGGTCAACCTAGATGAGACCGGCATGATCCTACCAAGGCCACTATCAAGATACCATAAGTATTTGAGAGGACTTCAGAGATTCCTCACTTATATTATTATTTTAAAAGAAAACCTCACTAGAAAATTTCTCCCCTTAATGATGTTAATATAAATGGAATCCACATATAGGTTGGATAATGATTTAAATTTTTTTCTATACCCAAAAATCTTAATGAAACCAATATAAGGGAAGAAACTTATCTTATAGGTAGCCATTATGGGGAATTTTTTCAGTTCCCTCATACCAAAGAATGATCCTGGGATAAGATAGGATCTTCTATCTTAGTAGGATGATTCAAGATACTGATACCTAGTATTCTAATATTGATAAGTACTCACTTTCTCATGTCTTTATAGTAAAATTGTTGAGGAACTACTTATAGAACCATGAAGTTCATCTATTATCTCATATAGGCCCATTAAAGTACATCATTAGCCTCCCTATGAAAACTAGGCTCCTAGCCCAATAGGTGGTCATCTGGAAACAATATGACATTCAATTTATATCATAGAAATCAATAAATGGGAAAGAGTTATCCAAATGTTTCATAGTGCATCCTTCCTTATAAAGTGAACTGGTGAATACTGATCTCCTAAATGAAATTATTTTATATTTGCATTACCCCCCCCCCCCCCAATATGGGGGATATATTTTAAAAATCCATCTCTATGTTTGACTAATAAAATTATGGAAATCCTAGAGTTCAACTAGGTTAGTCTTGATATTTTCATTGTCTCCCTGGCCAAAAAAAAAAGAATTACATATCACGTCTTATTATTGGAATATTATAATATCAATGATCTAGAATATCAGTCACTTATTTTGAGGATGGATCTATCCTTGTAGTCAAAAATAACCCATCTAAATGTAAAAGGTGATTCTGAACTGGTTATTAAATATTTTAATGGTGAATATTCCTCTAGTAAGAAATAGATAACCCCTCTTATAATATTTATAAGGGGAATAATAGAATTTTTACCTCTTAAACTATTTCTCAACCATGTCCCTCATTCACAGAATACATATGTTAATGCACTAGATAATTTTGAAATATACTTGGATGATTCAAACTATGATAAAATAAACTTCAACATAATACATATAAGTGTAGCCTCCACAGTCAACATCTATGGTATGGATGATATCAATTAGATTATTTATAACTCAATATATGATGATGTAACATCTGATGTTAGATGGATGATCCCCTTGGTGGATCACCTTTAAAATGGGACCATGCTATCAGATTGATCCAAAATGGAATAGATCTGATATTGGAAAACATACATCATCCTTTAGGATGAGATGAATGAATGGAGATTCAATTATAAATGAGGCTTTAATAGAGAAATAATTTGATGCATCGTTGAATAAGAGACCATCATCTTATTGCAGGAAGTACATGTAGGCTCTTATAGTTCCCATTAGTTAGGAACCATAAAATCCTACAAAATTATGAGTCTTGGTAATTTATTTCCAAGGATGATACAACAATGCATGGAATCCACCATCAAGTTCCACAACTATAAGATACATGAAAAGTCCATCCACTGGACCTTAAAGTAATTTCTTAATACAAAATACTCTTTTTTATTTTCCATATGGGATATGGATGTCATGGGGACATTAACCTAGATAAATATATTAAATTATTGTGCATATTTATCACTAATATCTTCATTTACAAATGGGTATAGGTAATAAATATCAAAGAATTTAGGATGAATATGATCATCCAATTCATGGACCCCCACATCATCACTAGGTTTAGTGTCCTTCATATGATATTGATGAAAAATAAAAATAACTTATATTACTATGAGTTGAAAAGGATTTATCAGGAGTAAAACATCAAATATAACCATTAATATCTCTATCATTAAGCATCAAATGAGAACATAGAGGTGTTCCACACAAATTTTACAAATATACTCAAGAAAAAAGTGGGAAAATATAAGAAGTCTGATCTGAAAACACTCTTGTAGAAATTTTGGTCCCATAATGACACAACCCTGACTTCCAAAAAATAGACTAAATATTCTCTAATCTATAGAATATAAGAAGTACTACCCATCAAAGATAAATTACCATCACTTAGAACTTTTTTCTTCAGAGAAATCTTAGAAGATGAAAAATAATATAAGTGAATTGATGAGTTTGAATGACTCAATGATAAGATGTTGAACACTTTACATAAATTGGAACTATAACATAATTAGATCACATGGTTATTTAACAAGATTTCCCACCTCCACTCATTCCTATAAAGTTAGCTGAAATGGGTTCTTATAACCTTGATGATACTAGGAAAGAAATATCCAATGTTGGAACCAATGTGGGAATGACAATAAATTATTCACAAGGTTTATTCTTATGTATCTTACTCCATATCTATGAGGAATGGGTAATGAATCACCCCCCCCCCCCCCCCCACACACACTAATTCATGTTTTCTTCGTAAATACATTGAATAATACATGCATGAGAACCCAATTCCTGGTGGAATTCATTTAAATTAAAAATCATGCAATTAATGGTGGAATAAATTTAAGCTAAAACTACCCAAGTACTAGAAGATAGAATTTAAACTACATAGAAACCAAATACTAGCATTAATACTTTCTACTATAGATAACCCATGTCCTTGTAGAAATATATTAAACTACACAACACCATACTTGTAACACCCGAGACTTTTATGTTATATAAATCATCAAAGTAATCTTTTTATACACAAAACACTTGCTTGGATTGCTTTACACGAAATCGTGAGCTTCCTCGATAGCTTGCGTCGTACGCAATACCGAGTTTCACTAAACAACGATATACTATAACAATATTATTAAAACTAACCGTTATGAATAGTAATAACCACTTTTGAAATTTTATAAATTTTATTTTTCAAAATGGACTTCATTTTTGGATTCGGAATATCGAAATTAGCCTAGGGTGAAATTTTGGTATTTTTCTGAAAAATTTCAATTTTTGATGAATAGTGAAACCACTAAGTGGTAGTTAAAAAAACTGAATTTTTCATAAAACATAATTTTACCACTTCTGTGAGTGGAATTTCGAAAATCCGAGAGACACGGTTAATATCAAAGACTAAAATGTGGTTCAATGAGATGAAAATAATTTTTGGTGAATAGTAACTTTTTACCTTTTTTTACCACGGTTAAAAGTAAATAGGGTAATTAAGGTTAAAAACGATATTATTATTACCCTAAAACACTTCCTAATTATATTGGACAAGTTTAATTCGACCAAAAACAAACTTAGTAATAAAATATGACCATTTAGGCCCACTTGGATTAGATTAGGACATTTATTATTAATTTATTTAAAGAACGGTTAAAATAGTTAAAATCAAAGTTTAATAACTAAATCATTTTTAATATGGGGTTATACATAAGATAAATTCGACTATAAATATTAATTAGAAAGATAAAACGATTTCCTAAATAATGATATTTTATTTTTAATTTTTAGACTTTAAATAATTTAATTTATTTATGACACAACGATGATACAGTAATTATCTTATTAATGAAATATTGACATAATTGATGTTATAAATACCCAAATAAATATAATTTGAGACTTTTTATGAATTCAACTAATTTTATAGATTAATATGACATGTTAATATTGATTTAATTAACTATTTTCGAACTTATCATTCTGTTATGAGTTTCAAAAAAATCAATTACTAAGTAGTGTCAAAATTGACATAAAATAGTTTTTAAAACAAATATTATATTATTAATTGTTATTTTATTCCTAAAAATCTAAGGTTATGCCAAATAACTTATATAAAGTTATATATATTAATAATAAACAACTTTGGGTTCCTTTGGCTTGATATAGTAAGTTTATTAATCTTATAGTATAAGAACACAAGAAGACACGGTAAAAGTAAAATTATTTATCATAATGTTAAATCTAAATGGTAAGGTTAAAATAGGAACTTAAACTTGTCTAAATTCTATTGGATGAGAGGATTTCGACCCATCCCTACCTTATCCTCTAAATAAATCAATTTAGAGCTATTTAAAACCGAACTTGACTTTATAATAAAATAATATTTTTAGTTATTCCAAAGGTGCCCCTCTCTTCCCTTATAAAAGGGCACCTCCTCCCCCTCTTCCTCACACCACATTGAACCTTCATGCTCGGCCAACCCCTGAAAATTTCTCATCTCCACTTCCCTAGAGACATCCTAGAGGTCCTGGTCTTCTTCAAAGACCAATTTTAGTGCCCTAAAAGAAGGTCTCAAAGAAGCACTTCAAAGAAGAGGTAATGTCTGTTACGGATTCTTTCATCTTTATTTCTTCTTCCACTTCTTATTATTTAGTTGTTTCATTATGAAGTAATAACATCAGTATCAATCATATAATGATATGTTATTATAAGTATGAAACAACCCTATTTCACCATCTATCCATCCTACGGAAAAAGAAATCATCACGTGTGCGTACGTACGGAATACCGTCTCCATGACGTGGTGTAATCTATTTTCCACCACCACCTCACTTGGATGGGTATAATGGTGTAAATAAGGACTATATATGAATATTATAAATTGATACTGATTCTGAAATAGTATACATACACTCTAATACAATTCCACGATCATAGGAACGATATCATCACTCGTGCGTACGTACGGAATACCATCTCCACGATGTGATGCGACTCGTTCTACATGATCATCATTTCATAATTATTATATAAATGAATTGAATGAATGAATATGATATATATTACACTAATACCATTCTGGAAATGAGGTATCTATAACCTAAAGAGAAGAATAAGAATTTATTCGACAAAACACGCATAAGAACAAAAAGTTATAAACACCCGAATGACAAGTAGCAATGAAATATTACTACTAAGAAGCTAAGAATATGACCATATATGATATCATAAAAATAAGTATGATTCTATAATAAGTCAATAACATTATTTAAATCATTATACATGAGTTTTGGACACGTACAAATCATATCGGACCTAAGGTAAGGGAAAATATCACAATCTCATTTTTATCCGAGATTGTTTATACTTTGGTGTTTAATGGGGTGTATTTTATCATCCACATACATGTTTCCTCAATATGTAATATTATTTCCATCCACATACAATTGTTTAAATCCAATTTTACCCTTTGGTGAGTTTTTAGTAATAGATATGAAAGGAATCTTTTTTCGTTTTTCGTATGAGGTACTTTTTGACTTTTCCGACAAAAGTATGAGAAGAATGTTTTTTTAACTTATACGGCATGAATGGATTTTTAAAACATTATTTCCAAGAATCTTACTTTACATGTTTTCAAGTTTATTTTTAGTCAACTTCTTTTAGTTTATAATTGTACGACATGTTAAGAAAGGAAAAGTGTTTTTGATGCAGAAATGATATTTTCCTCAAGAATGGAGTTCAAGTGTTTTATCAATATTATTTTCCATCTAAGATAATAAAGGGTTCTGTTTTAACCCTATTATTACATTGATTTGATTATTTTGTGATGGAATTATATTTTTATGAATTCCTTTATCTTATATGAATTGTTTTATGATGTCACGATGTTTCAGATTCCCATTTTTATTACATAGGTTATGCTATGATGTATGGTTTTCTGATTTTGTGGCACACATAAGAATGGTATCTTTATGAGATGGGTGGGACCTATATTTCCCTCCAATGCATTGGGTAATGATTTTTTATCTCATGAGATAGACATGGCTGGAATGGTAGGTTATACTGGTTCAGTGAAACAGGACTGAAACGAGGGTGACTCTGTTCAGAAATGGACTTTGTCCACTAAGATAGTCTTGGCATTGAGTCTTGACTAACAAGAAATGATTCTCTATGATTATGTGTGTATGCCACAAAGTTTCATGTTTTATGTTATGATTATTGGGATTACATTTCACTTCTATGATTTATCCCATGTTATGATATTATGATCTCTTTTGCATGTTAAGATTTCCAAAAGATATGTTCTTATATATATGATGTGATTGATATTTCTTTTGTTTACCCTTACTGATCATTTGAGATCACCCTTTTGTATGTTTTATTTCCCCAGGTCAGGAAGAAGGTTATTAAGTAGGATATGCCAAAAAGGGACTCTAGATATGATGAAATAAATGGGAGGCAAAGTAGATTCTTTATGAACCAGTTGTTTATGTTTCCCAGTTTCAAAAGACTCTATACCTATATGGTCCTTTCTTGGTTTTGTTATATGTTGTAATAAGTGTGATTCAATTCTGAAGTAATAACAATGTATGTAAAGTATGGGTTGTTATTATACTGGTATCCTAAATATGTTAAACTACACAACATCCTACTCATGTTGTAGAGTCTCTAAATGTCATAGAATCTGTAACCTTGCATAATTTAATTAACCTTCATGTCATGTGTTCTATCTTGAAAGATATTATATTTCGTATAGTGGTCCATACTATGTGAATTATGACCTCCATGAGAGCCATATCATTGGAAATAAAATTATATCTCGTAACATATGAGTTATATATATATATTTAAGAACCGTAAATAAGAACTACATGTGGATTTTTTTCTATATTAATGTGATATGTAGTGATTCATGGTTCTCAAACCTCGGCTAAGTCACATATTCCACAAATAAATAATGTCTATTTATATTAAAACATGATAAATGTAAACAAATCATCATTTCAGGAACTATTAGCAGCTTGGTCACACTTTCGCAGTGATATGTTGTGATGTTGAAATCATTTATTCTACACACAACAAAAAATTCTAAAAATAATATATAATAAGTCTCCAAATTTCATACTTGAATTTAAAATTTCATCATTATGTCTCGATACATGAACCTTCACTTTTTTATGTATGAAATTTTCTTAACTCAACATAAAGACAAGTTAATCACACTTCACATGCAGATTAAACCATATTAAACCAATCATAAGTCTTAAAATAATGACTATAAACTGAATTTCACCCACATCCTTATCAAATGATGTTAAACTATATCGTAACTAGCCCCACTGTATGATGATAAATTTCAAGGTGAAATATTCTATGACTCTAAACTACTCATATATTCCCACTATTTCATCCTTCTTTTTTCCTACATGAGAGCATGATATATAGCAAATTATTTATAATATTGTTTTTGTGTGCCTTTAAACATTAATTCTCATTTCCTACATAAAATCTAAATCTTCATTGGAGATTTTGACATGGGTTT
Source organism: Viscum album (assembly GCA_963277665.1). Taxonomy (NCBI): domain Eukaryota; kingdom Viridiplantae; phylum Streptophyta; class Magnoliopsida; order Santalales; family Viscaceae; genus Viscum; species Viscum album. The sequence goes on along the minus strand of OY728157.1, from coordinate 1,620,959,816 downwards.
TCTCATATATAGACCAGTGATTGAAAAGAAATCCCCCTTCCCTTGCACATGACTCAAATATGTGAATGGGACCTTTATTCCTAGAAATTTATGTGGCTTGATTCGAATCTATGTGTGGTATATAGTGATGACTGGAACCCCTGTCCAGGGACCAACAACAATGTCAAATAATTCACTCCCTATACACTATAGTTAAACCTATTAAAGGTACATTCATTATAAGAAATACATATATATTTATTATTGACCTTACCATATGCATTTTGATACATGGGTGCATTAACATACACCTAATAAAGGTTTATATTCATCAAATCCTTATATAGATCTAGGTTTATATCAGAATATACCACCTACATTTTATTATAATATTATAAGGATGTCTATACAAGTGACAACTTCTCCTATAATGATCTCTCTTTGCCTTCACAAAATGATTAATATTTAGAGTAAATTTTCCAAAACTAGAGTGTATAGCCACTCTTTTAGAGAATAAATTCCCCTTTCTATAGTACATGATCCATGTCCATGTGGGGAACACCCTTTTTCAAAAAATTATGTCTTCTTTGATTCTTTTTTTTTAAATGAAAATTTATGTTTAGATATCCAATCTTGGGCATAACTACAATACATAAAGAAATAATTCCCCAACTTAATTTAATTTTTGTATGAGATAGGTATATACAGAGTATCCTATATCTATTTCTATAATAGAGTTTTCTATTCTGAGAAAAATAAATTATGGTAACAACCCCTTTCACCTTGATGTGTTCGCATTAATCGTCTGACTATGTTTTTATTAACTAAGGTGAAACTCCATTTAATTTATCCTACATATGAGTTATATATATATAGGTATTGTTTTCCCCAAGAATAAAATGTGTATTGAAAGTAGTTATAACATGATACATTGAGATTCTCTTATTTCTTATCCTATATATAGCCATGATTTTTTTAAAAACACCCCTACCTATCTTAGTTCTTAATCCTTTATTAGTGTACTTCACCCTTAATGTGGAAATTCACTCTAGTAGGATTTAATTCTTATACAATGTACATGAGTTGAATCCATGTGGCGAGAGACTAACAAGTATTGTGTACAACCTAATGAAAATTCCCTTCTCCCTATGTACGAGTTTTATTTATACAGGGAGGAATATAAGAATTAAATGTGTCAGGATTCCTATATATATAGGATACATATTGAAAATATAATCTATTAACATGGGTCTATCCACACATTCTAAAAAACTATACCTCCACCCCAACCCTCTACATACGAGATAGATATACACCAAGGGTTTTCTTTGAGAAAAGTGGTTTGTAACTTGATTTCTATCCTTGCAAGATCTATATCAATATGTAATTAGCCACAAAAATATTAAATTTCCTCAACTCATCTTGGTTCATGATAATGTTACTTTTCAAACATGATAGGTCTATAATCATCACTAATTTAAGTTTCATTTATTTCATGAAAAATCAGATTCACAAAAAAAAATATGAATCTATAAAATGACCTCATTTTGTTCATCATTATGATATATAAAAGAGTCTTCAACAAGTGTTATCTCATATATATACATATATTATTTTAATATTATCCTATATTTCATGTCCCTCATTTTTATACACCTATAGAAAACTAATTGTTGGTTATTGTTCGATGAAATATGATTATTCACACTTGTCATGACCCACATGATCTTATTGGTTTCATATAATCATGTCATTGAGCATAACAAGAAGAATAATGACTAAATATTGGAGGCCAAAACTGGTCCCCCTTGTAATACGTTAAACTAATCAAGAATGGATTATACCTAAAAGGGCTTCCTCACTTATATATGAGTCTGAACTATGTAAGGGCTCCCAACATGGAATTTTTTCCTTAACATCACACAATGGTAAATATTTTCCAACATCCATTCCAAGTTGTATGATATTAAAATTTTTATCATCAAGGTCCTTGTTATAATACCCTAGACTATAAAACACCTATGTTCACATGACATTACTTTAAACTACCTGAGTATTTTATCATTGTTGTTTGACATTAAACAGAATAGTCCATTATCCATTACTACCCATTTATCAAAAGACCACAATATCTTGATTATGGTCAACCAAGTCCAGGGATAATTCTATCATATTTTATGATCCTCTGAATCCATAAATCACACTTCGTGTATTAAGGAATCTTTGATCACCTAAACCCTTCCACAAACCTTGGGGAGAACTATTTGGATTCCAGGGATCCTGATCTTGACTATGGATTTCTACCCTTAGCTTCTACATATGATCCCCTTTCCAATCAACTAGAGGATTATTCTCATTAAAAAGGTCATATTATCCTCATGTTCCCTAAAATCATAAAAATGTTTTTCACCACCCTATTGTGGTTCATGGTTGAAATCCATTGTATGTCCATCCCATATCATTACTCATTATCGAAGAACCTTGATCTATGAATTTCAACACCCTAATACCTCTCTCAAAAGAGTGTTAGAGTATACTTTACCATGGAAATCCTAAGTGGCATATTTTTTCACACATCTGCATCATAATTGGTACATGAATCATGACCTTAAATTATGTTAGCTTTGTTCAAAGTGGTATGGAATTAAACTATATCCCCTAATGTTCCAAATTATAAGGCCCTAAACCACAATTTAAATAGACGTAAAACTTATTATATTGAAAAAACATATCAGGCAGTCCAAGAAAAATCCATGTTATCTCTAACTAATCTCTTCAGCTTTAATATATTAGGAAGAAATTAGAACCCAAATAAAAAGAAACAAATAATAAGGGGATTTTCATATAGAACAAAAGAACTATGATCCATTCTATCTGGACCCTTTCCCTTCTAGTAAAAAGTCATAGAAATGAATTATCACATACCTTCACCTTGATAATATGTTCATTACTTAGTGACATGACATTTAGGTTTATTAAACGCACTATTAATATCCTTTTCTCTATATCCTACTTCATTTATCAGGTGTTTCAATATTCACAAACCTTGAACAACCATTAGAAAAGTGTGTAAATATATTTAAGGGACCCTTTTTCTTAAAAATGAATGTGTTTCCCAAGCTCATGTATATGAGCCACCAGCCTATCAACCATTGTCATCTTAACCTTGAAAAAGTGTTCTATAATCCCTATATTCCCTAGATGCATAGAAACGAAGGGAGTTACCCTAGTTTGATTCATAGTCTTCATCCATTTTGTTTATATCAATTAAAATAATCCTTGGTTCAAAGAACTTTATTTATGATTTACCCTATCAATAATATCTAAATCTAAGTGAATTCCAAAACCTAAATGTTATATCGACATATATAGTACTTATTCTCAAAGAAAATATGTTGCACCTTATACTATGTCTGAGACTCATGACCATAAACATAATACCAATTTTCTAAGGTTGTCTATTCTGATGACATACACTCCATTAATGATAGGTTTTACACATCCATTTCAATATGATCAAACTCCAGGGTGTAATGTCCCAATCTTCCATGGTATGCTTCTTTTTAATAATTCAATTGCTTGCACAACACGGAACACTAAGTTCGAGCATAAAACGACTATCCATTTATGAAGAGGTTATGAATAGTATTAAACAAAATTAAAATTTTATATATTCAATATAATTTTAATAATCATCTCATTTATTTCTTTGAAATTATATAAGAACAGATCCATTTTTTTCGAATAGAAAAAAAGTATTATTCAGAAATGGGGTTTTACCACCTTTTAATGGAGAACCCATTTTAAATAAAATATTTGAAACTTATACATATTGAATTTGAAAAAATAATTTTATTCTTTGGAAGTGGGAAATTAAAATTTAGTTTCAATAAATTTTTTGTGTTTTTCTGATAACAGTTGTATTTTGATGAATAATGAATAATACTAAATTTTAAATGAAAACAACTTTTTTTAATAAAAATAAATTATGGTGTCAAATTATAAATTTGAATGGTTTTAAAGTATAATTTCATTATATATTTATCATTAAATATAATTTATTTAATTGGAATTATTTTCACATTAAAAGTAAATATAAAGACATTGCCAATATTTTGATGGTTTTTACTTTTGAAAAACATGTTTTCTCATTTTAAAAAAGGGGAATAATATTAAATTAATTATTGTAACTTCTTTGTTTTAAATTTTAGAAAACGTATTATATATTTAGAATTATTGGGTCCAAATTATGTTAATATTTTTTTTATTTCTTTGGAAATTATGAATATTAACTTTATTAAAAAAATATTGCGGTTATTGGTAAATCGGGTAATTAATGGTAAATAAAATATTATAAAATTATCTTAACACCTATAAATATCCTATTGGTTGAATAAATTCTACCATTATTATCTATGGTTATATATGGAATCACATAATGGACACTTTACCAAGAATATGACTTTAATATTATTAAAATCAATGAATGTGACAAAATATCACACTCTCATTTTATATAAGTATATTAATTTTAATATAGGGAGAACGAGGAAATAAAAGTGACTATATGTATTATATTAAAATATAATAGAATTACCTACATAATATAAATTTATTTATAGATTTTATATATTAAATAATAACCATTAAGTACTACACAATATTGGCACACAAATTATTTTATTAATAGAAATTTCAAATTAATGATTTTAAAAATATTACAATGAAAATAAATTGAAATAATTAAGGTGATAAACGAATTTTATAGGTTCCTATGAAATATTAGTAATATATTAAATATTTTTTTGATGTTATATTTTGTGCAGATTTTATTTAAAGTCAAATAAATGAATAGTGTCAAAATTTACACTATTCATATTTTCTGAAATAACATTTCATTAAATTATTTAAAAAACTTAAAAATATTTAAAATTTACAAAGTGATAATTATAAGGTCTAATAACTCATAAAATATCCATTTATGGACAATTAAAACCACATAAGTATCTATTTATGACCATTTAATATTTAGAATGTTATTACCACAATATAAATTAAATAGATTAAATAAGGATACAACCAAATGATAAGCTTTAAGATAAATCAAAAAATGTGTCTAAATATTATTATTTGAAATTATTTCTACCTATACTCATCTTAGCTTTTAAATAACTCACTTTTGAGCTATTTGAAAATCATTTTGTAATAAATAAATAGTTTATTTGTTTCCAACCTCTGCATATTTCCTCTCCCAACTCCCCTAAATACATAATAGAGGCCATAAATTGGACGGAAATACATCCTAAGGAGTCCTTTTATAGAATTGTTTTATCACCTCTTTCAAAGGTATTTTCTTCTTCTACTTCTTCTTTCTATGTTGATTCCATATAAAAATAATAACTTCATTATCATCCATATACTAAGGTGTTATTAAAATTATTGTACAACATTATACATCCTTTTATCTATCCTATGAATAACAATATCACCATGTGTACGTACATATGACTTACAGTCTCCACGTCGTGGTGTAATTTTTTTTTCAATAATACATTATTTTCATATGTATAATGATGAGTATAAATGATTAAATAATTAATATAACATGATACTTATTCTGTATAATTAATATACCATCGAATTCCATACCATTTAGCCATCAATTAAATGATATCGTCGCTTGTGCGTATATACGGTCTACTATCTCCACGACGCGATGAGACTCATGTTCCACATTCACCATATAAGAATAATTATAAAAATATACATTATAAATATGTATGAAATATATGAAATAATAATTCTACTATATATATATATATATGTGTGTGTACACATATTTCATTCACTTACTTCCATTCAATAAGATAAGAAAACAGAAACAACATACATGCATACGTACGACCTACAATCTCTATAAACGGTGTATTCCGTTTCATATATATGTATCTATTATATATATTTTTATTCTGAATTAATATGATATATAAATCAATTTATATATTATTTGAGTAAATAAATAATTATCTAAGTTATATGATCAAGAATAACATGTCAAAACACGTACGATAAACAAAGCGATTATTACCCGAAATGTTACTTTAACTTGGAATTGTTAACAAACCAGTAATATAAAGTCATAAGTGAATCATTAATGATATCATAAATATTATTTTTATTTTTATATAAGTTAATAATATGTTTATAAGCATTGTATGGGAGTTTCTTACACGTATAGATAGTGTCAGACCTATGGTAAGGGAATTCCCTCTCACTTATAATTTTCATGAGTTATAAGCCATGTTCACCACAAACATCTAGTGTGTGGTGTATGTACTGGACCAGTTATATTTCATATCATGAATAAATTTTCATTATGATATTTTAAGTTTCATTTTAATATATCGGATTTATGATTTAAATATTCAATGTGGTATGGGATGCTTTGAATGTTTGAAGATTTAATCCTTTCTTCATTTCGATATTCTTGATATAATTTTACATACTATTTATATTGATATAAAATGATTATAACGGAAATTTTAAGTCTATTTTTATGTTCATTAAAATGTGTTAAAAAATTAATCTTTTAAATGTTTTATGTAAGGGTTAATTTCATGATCTCATTATATTCTGAGATTGTTTATACGTAAGTATCTTTTGGGACATATTTATCATCCATGCCCCTGTTTCTTAAAAATGTATTTCAAAATATTATTAAAATTGTTTAAGTACATTTTTACTCATGTTTTACTTTTTTTATAAACCTTTTTTAATGTAATAGTTCCAACATTTTTCATACAAGGTACTTCATGATCTTTTCAACAAATTATGGAAAGAATTCTTTTTTTAACTTAGACGGCATGGGAGATTATTTATGCCATCAAGATGCCTTAATGTTTTGAAGTATACCTTACAATATTAAAAGGCTATTTTTGAAAGATATTTTTTATTTTATAATTTCACATCTTTTAAATGATTTTAACGTGAAAAGGGATATCGTTCTCAATGAGTTTTAATGATTTTAATAGATCAATTTCATATATGTCAACATCCTTTACTTGATTTAATGCTCCATTAAGGTTGATTTATTATGATAAAATATTCCATATTGAATTGAATGTTTCATGATATGTTTGACTGTGGATGTTTTATTTTTATACCATTCATAGTTTATGGTTAAAGCATTAACATTCCATATGATATATTTAATATGAATGTTTATGTTATGTTTCACCATTTTCATATGAGAAATGCATTGGACTTAATATGTGATGGGTTGGGCCCTCTATAACCCCTTGATGCATCAATAGGTCTAACAAGTTAAACTAGTTTCATGGAAAATGGTCTTAACTGTATGTTAATGGTCTTGTCACGAGGCCTTAATGATATGGTAATGGTCTTGGAACGAGGCCTTGACGTTATTATTATGATGCCCAACATTATGCATTTCCACTTTATGAGATTAGTTATTTATATTGCTTGTGATTATTAGACTATTAGAATATCCATGTGACGGGTCAAATGGTATTATTTGATTTATTCTTTTCATATTATGATAAAGATTATGTTTAAAAGGATTATGTTTCATTTTTATACCATTCCTTAAAAGTTAATGGTTATTTAGGATAGATTCTACTATATCGTTTATCCTTAATGAGCATCCTAACTCACCATTTTATTTTGTTACATTTTCTTCTAGGGTGTAAAGAACTATATTTTGATTAACCTATAGGGATAGTATAAGGGATATGAAAATTTTTAAATGGGATAATATTTTTTTTTCATTTCAAGATATAATGTAAAACTTTTGTTTGTATCTAGTATTTTCAAGTCTACTAAACTGATTGATCCTTTGATATTTGATTCCTTATAATCATGAAAGTGTATTAAAATAATGTATTTTTTCTAGGCTTCTAGGGTCGGGGTTTTACACAGGGTTCTAGAAACCTCCTTGGATAGAATATTTTTTACATATCATAATTTATTTCTAATGTGTTTAAATATCTATAAAACATCCATGATCCTTATAAAGGATCATACCTACCTTCAAGGGAACCTTTTATTGACTATTCATGTATTCCATAGACTCTAACATATGATCCCACAACCTATCAACTAGAGGATTATCTTCCTTTCAAAACTGGTCCTCTAATCTCTTTATGCCTTGGAAACATGAAAACTGAGGACTTCAACCTAGTGTCACACATAGTCTTCATCCCATTCATGGTTTTACCATCTCATCATCCTTTGTCAAAACTACTTGAGTAATGATTTACACAATCCATAATTCAAATTACCATGTGGATTCAGAATCCATGAAATTACATTCTCATATTACATACCCTTTTTTGAAGTGAGGATACTCGGTACTACAAAACTTCTTTAAAACTCTTCCTATATATAGAACTTCATATCTCAAGCATATAAATCCTTATAAAATCTTTTTTGGAAACTAGTAAGGATCATATTTGGGTTCAAGGAACTCATTATTAGACTATGAATGTCTTCCTCTAAATCATTCATATGAACCCTTATCCTGTCAATCATAATCATGTTCACCATAAAAAAAGGTCATCTAATACCAGTGTTCCCTAACAACATTACAGTGGATCTTGTCACCTTAGTGTGATTTTTTATCATCCCCAACATGTTTTTCTAAACTAAACACCTAGATTAAATCTGTTATATGTGATTTATCTTTTTCAATGAGTTTGAAATTCAAGACATGGTATTACATTCTTATCATATTTTCCAAGTTATGTAACCATAATCTATTCCAACACATCAGTTAAAGATATATGAACTTAGAAAATCTACTACTTTATTCAACTTGATATAATTGAAATTGATTGATCATTCATATTCCATGATAATCACTAACCATATTTGATTTCACATATTAATATTCTTAAATGATAAAATATATTTTAGGATCTAATGGTCCATATATATTTCTCATTTCTCCCCATAGATATGATTCCTCTAGATCTTCAATGAGAAATCACTACCTCAAACTCCATATGATTCATTGTATTGTTCTTCTAATATAATTTCAACAATATTAAGTAATATTCTATCAGTTAATCATTTTATATTAGTAGACATCAAAAGTACTTCTTTTAAGAATCATTGTATACCAAAAACTGTTCCCAACATTAGGGTAGTTTGAATAGTGAGGAATTAATAAACCTCCTATTCAATTACTTAAATATCTATTCACACTCATTGGTATATTAAAACATCACTCCCTTTTGATTTATCTTGTTTATTGGGTTTGAAAATCATGAGGAGTTCCTCACAGTTACTAGTCTAGGATACTCTTAAATAATATTTTACTTCAAAGGATCCTCATATATCCATTTTTGGTGATAAAATTCCCTAATTATGATAATTAATCCATCAAAAATAAAAATTTAATTTTCTTTCCATATATATTATCCTTTCATAGTGTCTTTATCATAGTATAAAAATACTCTTCATGCTACTTTTTGCCTTTATACCATATCATAATATCATATATAAAGATAACAAAAAATTTATTGAGTCAATCTCAAAAGACTCCATTCATTAATTACATGAATATTTTCGGAGAATTAGTGTTTCTAAGAAGAAACACTGTGATCTCATAGTTTTCATACCTTATTTAAAATTATTTAATTAGAAGATCTACCTTAATCTCTATTAATAGGTGATATCGTGACAAGGGGTGCACCGTAGAGATGTATTGGGTCCCACATATCTTATCAACCAAGTAATCAATCTATGGAAGGGGTACTTATAATTTATCATTAATTTAATGAATTTTCAATAATAAATGTAATGGAAAATTTACCCATACTTCTTCTTAACAAAAAATTTCAACACATTCCATGGTCAAAAACTCAGATGTGTTAAACCCTTCTCAAGATCCTATTATAACTCCTTATAAGGTTCTTATAATTCTATGGTGTCTATTTTATAAGGAGTGTTGGTTATAGGCTTAGATCTAAGTGTATGTTTAATTGATAAATCAACCTATCATCTAGGAGGAAGACTACGAAACACTTTAGATAATAGAATAGTATTGTCCCTCATAATGGGCATGTATTAAAGCATTATTCCCTATTTTTTTGTAATCAATAGAGTTATATATACTAGATCATAATGAAATAATTTCTATCATTGAGAATAATATACAAATTTATATTCATCCACCTCCCTATACTACCACAGAATCAGTAGATGAATCAAGATATATAGTGTGATTTCCCTCCCCTGGTATTTGATATTGGCTTTATATTAGGATAGAAAACCCATTCTCATTATAGCATAAAATTTAACTAAAGGTGGTATGATAATATTTATTTGGAGGTCCAATCCAAAAACATTGACTGTGGTGGAGTTATATACTTCTAAGTGAATAATATTCCCATTGGACATTCTTAGAGATAACACAACCACTAGATTTTTATGTGGTCGTTGAATAGTAATAATAATCTCACTAGATATAGAAGAATGTTTGAAACATGAATGAAATAATATGTTCTCAATTATTGAATGAATAACTATCATAAAATTCATCACTTGATTATCAGGTTCCACCTTAGAAGTTGATATAACATTAGTCCTTACTTTCTCTCCTGGCCATTGAGGTGGTTTCCACTAATTATCTCAAACAAACCATGGAATAAGAAATTGTATTTTTTTAATGATCATGTTACTTGTATTTGAAACACCAGACTATAGGATAAGGGTTGATCAGAAACTTTTTTTCATCCATTACATTACTTTAATTTTGTATCTCCCTTAAGCATTGATTAGTCTGAGGATCCTCTATTCCATACTTGAATAATTTCTTTGTTTCCTTGAGAAAATTATTTGGATTTTCATTCCCACACTTTTGACATATGGTAACTTGGGTTTTCTTTCTTCCATAGGATTTATCTATTGATCCTCTAAAATTAAACTGAATTTACCATTTTTATTCCAATCCCCTTGAGACCACTGAAAATCACCCATATTCATCACAACCTTAATGTAAAATTGATAATCTATCTAAATCACCCAAATTAGTGAATAAAAAAATACGTGCATGGAATAGGATTTAATCATATAAAGAAGTGATACTTCTTACATTTTGTGTTTATAATGAAGCTAAATGCATATTGTGAAAGACTTGTAAATATTTTCTAATAAGACCCTAATAAACTCATATTTTATTTTCTTTAGTCCAAGCAATTATATCTCTATTTTATGATAGATATATTGGGGAAAATATTTATTGAAAAATATATTTAAAATACATCTCATTCCACATATTCAATTTTTGACATGTTATTTGTGTTCTTGACTAGTTTCAACCACAAACTGATTCTTCATATAGGAAATAGACATCTTATATGACTTTTATTATTAATATAATTGTGGGATATATAATATCTTTATGGTGGATTTAATCCATTGTTCCTTCATGAGAGGCTCAGAAGATCCACTAAAATTAGAAGGCATTTCATTAAAATATGACTCAACTGCATATTTATCTTTATTAGGAGAAGGAGGGTGTTCCACATGATTCATCTTATTATTCAAAACATTATTCAGTTGAGAAAGTATCAACATAAAATTTCGGATCTCCCACTACCATTAGGTTGGGTGCCCCAGTACAGAAATCATCACATTTACTATCACATAATTTTTTAAAATGATTCCTCCTATTTACCTCAATTTAATACAATTAGGGAAAATTAGGGATGGGAATACTTAAACTAAAAAACATATTAAAAGGGAAATTGTGAATTAATATGGAGTAACTCGTAAATGATATTTTTATCCAAACATATTAGTGTTAAGGTTTTAATCTAGGTTAACCATTGTAGTTTTCCTATTAGGTTTTCCAATTAGTCAATATATTCAATCCATTTATATTAGTTTATGATGAATTTGTGAATTTACCCCAGGATATCCCCTAAGAGTTCCAAACCAGGTGTGTAGTATGGAATATTTATCAAGAACTAGGTATATTTTAAGTTAATACCCAATGATCCATTTTTGTTTTATTACACGTAGGAACATATATGATGGATTCACATCAAAATATGTTATCTCGATAGAATATTCATTACCTAGAAACCACAAGCTATATACTTTACCAAAATTTTAGTATAAGTTTCTATACTAAGAATTTTTCCTAGATTTTTTACTAATTTAATATTATCCAAATGGGAAAAACTATATATTCCTCACTTTGGTTCCAACTATAGTGACCTAAGTCTCTTACACATATTATTACATTTTTTTATATTAATATCCAATATGCACAACCCAAGTATCTAGAGGCCTAGTTTCTTTGTAAGAATATATATATATATATATATATATATCTTCAACAAGAAACTAAGATAAAAATATATATTTATTTTAATCTCCATTTTCTGCTCCTAAATCCATTTGAGCTTCTAGAACGACATATGATAACCTAGGGAATACAGAAACAATATGGGTGAGCTATAAATCATAGTAAGGTATTGAGAATGATCAAGAAGCATAGTATACAGGTCATATAGAATAACATGATAACATAAAAGTAAAGGAAAAAATAATCATATTTGTTCCTAAAATAAAGAATATTTCATCATAAGATCATGTAATCATAGTAATGTTGTAGCAACAAAAAACATGATATGATCATAAGTCAAGACCAACCACCAAAACAACATAACATAGTGGACAAACTCCAAAAGTGGATTAGGTTTAATTCCTAATCCCATACATATCATCTTTAGAGATATACAAATTACCTAATGCATTGGAGTGATATTAGAGTGTACCCTTCATATCATGTACATATATATCTGTGTCATTTGATGAAATCATACATAAGAAAAAAGCACAAGAAATACCCGTAGAAAGAAATGGGATACAAAATCTTCCTCAAATCATAGTCAATGGATATAGAATAAGGATTCAATATTAGAGAAGGAATTACATATTTTGAATATTTAAATTTTATTATATAGGCATAGGTCTCAAATATTGTGTTAATATGAAATGTATTTCATGTGAAATTGTGGTAAAGTAATTGTAAACTTGATCTTATTTTGTGAGTCTTGAATAAAATGGTGAGGAATTTTTAATGATGGTAACTGTATCATATTTTCCATAAAATCAAAAGTCAAATAGGATAGTTATCCATAAAAATAAGAATTTATAGAAACCTATTGATGATTAAAAACATTATTGGGTGCTTCATTGCATGGAATAAAAAAATGGACCTTTCCCTTTAGAAATGGGTTTCCTAAAATAAAGGATTGAGAAGTGAACCATAAATCTTATATATCCACAATAAAGAAAACCTAAATATTCAAGGTGTATATATAAGGAAAATATATATAGAATATATAATTTTTTAATTATAGAGAATTTATTTCCTTACATGTCTTTGAAGTACATTAAATATTATTTTTGGATCTAGGTGCTAAGATGATGCACAATTCTGAGGCTCGATGTACCTGAAATTATTTTTAAAAAAATATTGAATATAATTAAATCTTGCATGTGAAGTTATTTATAAACAATGAATTATATCCTCAATAGATTATCATATCATAAATCTAGTTCCATTGTTAAGTCTATAATATAGGGATTACCCAACACGTGATCTAATGTTGGTAGGTGTCATACATTCAGATATGATCATTGTTGGTGGGTATGTGAAGTGGATAAATTTATTATAAGAATTAATTAATTTAATTCCAAAAATAATTTTCCCTCAATAAATAGAATGTTATTTAAAATAATTAGGGTTATCCACATAACCCTAGGATCGTTGAGAGGTTGTTTTTATCATTATTCATTATCAGATCAAGATCGGATGATGATCGGTGATCTAATCAAGGTGGATCGATAGACAGATGATGTAGTGTACCATCTTCATCACTATAAAACACATTCTTCACCAAAAATCAATCCATAATAGAGATAGGTATTATCAATGATAAATTTACCCTTGATTAAAATATTGATAATTCTTTTATCATTTTTTCTTTGATATGTGATTAGTTGATCCTTCACAAGATCTCATTAATAGAAATAAATTATTTATTTTATTTATTCTTGATTATATTAGGTAGATCATGCCAAATAACCTCAATATATAATTTTTCTCACAAAATATTGTCCAAAAATGGATAAACCTTTTCCCTTTTGCATTTCCATACCAGTTATTTGTGTTGTTCACTGTTTGTTAATGGGGCTATGATTTGACTTTGTTGAGTGGTTCTAAGCTCAATCGATCCCCTAGATATGTAGTAGAGGTGAAATACATTACCAAATAAGTGTTTTATGGGTGGATCAGGATGCTTTGTTTGATTGTGGGAGTTGGTAATGTATATTGGTCACTAGATCGATGATCCACTTCCATGTGTAGAGCATGGGAGCAACAGGTAAATTCAAGAAAGGCCTTTGGGTGGATTGAATCATGCCATCAGTGATAGATTGGGTGCGAACAATCCTATATCCACCCTACCTACTAATATTTAAGGTATAATTGTCATATTCAGTGGTGGGAGAAGTAAATATAGACATCTCATGATAGATCTAGCTTTCTATGAAAAATCTGAAAACATGAAATGTAGTCCATACCTCTAGATTCAAAGTGGGTGTGCACAAAATGACAAAATCAGTGTTTTATGGGAGGATCAGGATGATTTTTGGGATTTTAGGTGATGGTGACATGGATCTAACACTAGTTCAAGGTTATTATTCCTTGGGTGGAGCATGAAGGCAATGGGTGGGGAAGAGGGAGGCCTTTGGGTGGCTAGAATCTAACCACCAGTAATGGATCAGGTGAAAACAACATTATATCCACACTCCCTTGTGAGATAGAAGGTTGAATAAGGATGATTGGTTAGTTGGAGTGTAAAATATAGTTATCGTATGATAGATCTGACATTATGTGAAAAACCTAACTACATGGAATGTATTCCAAAAGAATACATTCCCTGTAGTACCCTAAATATAGTGGCTAGGGTTTTAGGGTGAAGATAAGTGTCACACAACATGTGAGAACATCGCACATCATTTTACCCAGTGATGGAGGACCATAATGTACATTGAGGGTATAGAGGCATGAACACATAAAAAAACATGGACAGGACCTGACTACATTGGAATTTTCATGCCCAGGTACCCGAGTTGGTACACAGCTATGTACATAGCCAAGTACACAGTCATGTCCTAGAGCACACAAGCAGTCCTCGGATGCCTAAGACATTACATGTGGGTCTCATTCCTCCCATGTATGGTGAAATTTCAACTGATCTATTTCTATACAATACATGGACAAGAGATGATGTAGAGTCACATTACATGTGGACCCCTTGGAGATTGTGTTCTTCCCTCTACAAATTCATTCTCTTGTATCCCCTTCATCTGGACTAAAATTTTTGCCCAAAAGTAACCTATCTTGAGTTTTTTTTCATAGAACACAATAGTAGCCTTATTAATGAATTTTGAGATATTATGTGATATGTTCTTGGAGTAACTATTTTTTAGGTTACACTCCCGGATGATAGTGTTATTCTACAATCATCATACATATTCTTGGAAGAGGCAATACATCATTATCACATGAGGGTGTTCATCCTCTATCTACAAAGATGGTATTCACCTATTGAACTAGGGTATGAGTACTATATACTATTTATATTGGATGAAGAGGATCTCCCATGTCACACTAGGGAGAGGGTCCTCTACACTCTTTTATTTAGTAGAAGTGGTACTCCACTACATGATCGCAGGTCCTCTATCCATGGATACGGTACTCCCCTGTCTCACCAATTCACAAGTACTATGTACTAATTATTCCAAGAAAAGTCAGTACTCCCCTATCATATGAGGTTGTGGTTAATCTATATGTCACGACCCACCCTCGGGGTCCGTGTCGTGACTACCCCAAGCCCGCCTTCCATAGGCCAGGGGCTGGCGACTAGCACCAAGGCGTAAATCCCGGTAAAAAGGGAAGGCATTTCCTTTGTAAAGTAAACAAACACCACAGAGTAAGCAAGCGGAAAGTAAACACTAAGCAAAAGCAGAGTACAACAGAATGTGCGGAAAAGTAAATGGGCCAGTATACAAACCCAAACTGAAAGTAAAGTACAACTCTAAAGGGAAAACAGCAACTGAAAAGTAAAAGCCGCTTCACCGAGCTGTCCACTGGAAATCCCACCTGAAGGGTGGGTACAGATAGCTCCACTGATCCACGGGTCCCACCGTCCGCTCCGAGCACGTCCCGCCCAGCAAGCCTCAGCTAAGGTCAACGATGTCCATCGTCTGCAACCAACACAACGTAGTGCGGGCAAAGCCCGTGCAGGGGTGAGTATAAGCTACTCAGTAGGGACCCCGAGACCCCCGAAGGTCTCAAAAAATCCACAAAGGATAAACCACAAAGAAAGGTATAATCACGAAGTAACAACCGACACTGCTTAGGTATATGCCCATACATATACCTAAGTCATCAACTTCAAATACGCTCCAACCTCCGAGCCCAAGTACAACTCTGTCCACACAGGAAAGTAAATGTATTCCACACAGGAAATCAAAACATAATCCACACAGGATAGCACAACACAATCCACACAGGAAAGAAACAGGATTCAGCTCACACAGGTATACTTCTTCGAAAGACGATAAAGATGATCTCTGATCCATCTAAGTCGTTGGACCCACGAAGGATCGATAGATAACTAACCCCCGCAAAAGACCCACACAGGATCGGGCCCACGTAGGACCTGTAGATAAGCACCGCAAAGACCCACACAGGATTGGGCCCACACAGGACCTGTAGATAATCATCGCAAGACCCACACAGGATCGGGCCCACACAGGACCTGTAGGCGCTGGTTCACACAGGACCGCTGAGCGCAAAGACCCACACAGGACCTGTAGCACTGATCCACGTAGGATCGCTGAGTGCTGTAGTCGTCGTCGTCGAATCCACACAGGATCTCTGTACTGTCGTCGTCGCAGTCACAGTAGCAGTAGTAGCAGTAGTAGTCACAGTAACAGTCGCAGTCGCAGCCAGCACTAGGGTTTCCGCACACAGCAAGCTCGTACAGGAGGATCCGCTCCACGAGCCGAGAGCCTGATACATCAACTGTCACAAAGTCCAGAGTTGATGTATCCAAAAGTTCTGTATCGTCAACAGGAACGCAACGCAACAGACGGCGCGTCGATCGGACGCCCGGTCTGAGAGTTATTGGCATTTTCGTCCCCGGGGCCCGGTTAGTTTTTAAGGCAAAACCAACCTGACCGTACTCCACCTGCGTCCAAACCTCGGGCGGAGCATGCCAAAAGAACCGTCTCACTAAGAGGAACACAACAAAACTGACGGCACATCAATCGGACATCCGTAGCTCAAGATATGAGCGTTTCCGCTCCGAAGGCCCGATTGGTTTCGTGAACGAACCAACCCGGCCGAACTCAAAGTAATCCGAAACCTTGAGTGCGATATACCGAAACGACCGTCTCGATCCAAGGATCGCGTTTCCATAGACTTTTCGTCAATCGGAGGTCTGTGGCTCAAGTTATGGCCAAAAGAACGAATCTGATCTGAAACGGGGGGTCCGGGTCTGGGCCGACCCGGCCCGGCCGGTGGCGGCATGGCGGCGCGGCCCGGCCAGCGGCGGCACAGCCAGCGTGCCGCGCATGTGCCGCACGTGGGCGGTGAAACCCCCCCCCCCTTTTCTGGATCTCGGTCGGCCTAAGGCCGGCCGTTTCTTTACACACGCGGGACCCGCGGGTCCCGCCTCCTGTCCAAACCGGTGGCCGGCGCGGCCGGCCGCCTTCCTCTTCTCTGCCGCGGCCGTAGCCGCGACTACTCTTCGATCTCCAGCGGCCGGCGAGGCCGGCCGCCCCTGGCTGTTCCGCCGCGGCCGTAGGGCCGCGGCCCACCCGATCTCCGGCGCCGGAAAGGCCGGCGCCCCTGGCTGCTCCGCCGCGGTCGTAGGGCCGCGGCCATTCCTGATTCCCGGCGGCCGGCGAGGCCGACCGCCCCTAGCTCCTCCGCTGCGGCCATAGGGCCGCAGCTGTTCTGATCTCCGGTGGCCGGCGAGGCCGGCCGCCTCTTGGTGCTCCGCCGTGGCCGTCCGGCCGCGGTTCTTCTTTTTCCGCCGGTGACCGGTTTTCCGGCCGCCCCTTCTTGCTCGGTCCTTGTAATATTTTCGCAGCGTAACGACGTCGCGCCCCACTGCCACGGCCCGACTCCGGCCGCGGTCTCATCCGATCTCAAAGGCGCGGCATTATAGCGTCGCGGTTCTTCATCGTGACCCAACCCGGCCTTAAATAATTCTTTTCTCGCGGTGCAATGATACCGCGTTACCCCGCTTCAAACCACAATAAAACTAAACCATGATGGGAGGAGGATCGGTCGCGTTTTTGCGGTCCCGTCTCCTCCCGTTAGTTTGTTATCAATTGTCTTAGATATACTTGAGGAATGTCAAATAAAATGTAAACAATGAACTCAAGAACCCCTACCTCGATAGTCGCACGTTGACGTAGTCGTGGAATATCGGTGTCGATTCCTTTGACGTCGGAGGAAGAGTCGTTGTCGATGGCGTTCGTCGCGGAAAACTGTCGCGGATGAGATGATGCGGAAGAAGAACGTCACGTCGCGGATAAGGCGTCGCGGAAGAACCGTGTTCTTCGGCGAAGAAGTTCTTCGTTGAAGAACGGCGTTCTTCGTGTTCTTCGTCGAGGTTGAAGAAGATGAAGAAACAAGAAGAACCTTCCCAACTCTTTCAAAGAGACAAAACTATTCCCAAAATAAAATAAGACTCTATCTTATTTTATTAACACAATAACACACTAGAATTTCAAGAGTTTGAAATTCAAAACACACACACAACTCACCTTATTTAAGTCTAAAGTTATAACTTAAGATATCATAACTTATGAGGGAGTTGAGGGGTTTTAGAGGATATGAAGAGGTGGGGTTCGTGTGGGCCCCACCACCCTCATAACCTCCCAAGGGAGGTTGGGTGGTTTCCCAACTTCGAACAAGAGATAACACTTAGAGTAAAATAATAAAAATTGCAGTGTAATTACAAAGTAAACATCCACAATTTTTATTATCAACACTCGTATGAACGCAACTCCAGAACAGGAGTTCTTAAGCGTTTACCGGCGCTACGGTTCCATCGGTGCCCTCGGAATTCGATTCCGGGCACCGGTTCAAAAGTTAGAAAATTCCTGCTCGTTCGTTCACTGAACGTACCCGAGCCAAACTTCGGAAATTGTTTCCGGGCACACCGGGCCTCGGAATCAGGTGCCGTCAGAAACCGCGTTCTTGTAAAATTCCAAAGGAAATTAAGAAAATAATTTCCCTTGAATTTTACGGGTCTTTACATTACTCCCACCTCAGGGATTTACGTCCCCGTAAAGATACATCAAAAACTAGGGAAACAAATGTGGGTACTGAGCACGCATCTGAGCCTCCCGCTCCCATGTGCTCTTCGGAAGATTCCCATGCTGCCATCTGATGCGCACAAGAGGAATCTATTGCCCACACAGGACCTGCTCCTGTCGATCCTCTATCTCCACCGGGACCTCCGTAAAATTTGCCCCATCATCAACGTCAAGCTCCCCATGGTCAATGATGTGTGTCGGGTCGTGCACGTATCTCCTCAGCTGAGATACGTGGAAGACGTCGTGCACCCGGTGCAACTGAGGTGGCAGAGCCAGGCGATAAGCCACCTCGCCAACCCTGCTGAGGACCTGGAAGGGTCCGATTAAGCGCGGAGATAACTTGCCGCCTCGGCCAAATCTCAGAATACCACGTCGAGGTGAGACCCGCAAGAAGATGTGGTCGCCATCCTCGAACTCCAGTGGCCTCCGCCTCCTGTCAGCGTATGACTTCTGCCGGCTCTGTGCTTCCCTCATCCGCTCCTGGATGACCTGGACCTTTTCTGTCGTGGCCTGGACCATCTCCGGTCCCACCAGTGCTGACTCTCCAGGGTCTGTCCAGCACAAATGAGATCTACAAGGTCGGCCGTACAACGCCTCGTACGGTGCCATCCCGATGGTGGAGTGGTAGCTGTTGTTGTACGCAAACTCCACCAAGGGTAGGTGGTCCTCCCAGCTACGACCAAAGTCGAGGACACATGCGCGGAGCATGTCCTCGAGATTCTGAATGGTCCTCTCCGTCTGACCATCCGTCTGAGGGTGAAAGGCTGTGCTCAGATGTAGCTGCGTCCCGAACGCCTCCTGTAACCCCTTCCAAAGCCGGGAAGTAAAGAGATCATCTCGATCAGAGACGATAGATGATGGCACACCGTGGAGCCGCACAATCTCCTGAACGTAGGGGTGTCCCAAGCTCTCCACTGAGCCCTGCTCTCTGATGGGTAAGAAGTGTGCCGACTTGGTGAGTCGGTCAACAATCACCCAGATGGAATCGTGACCTCTGGAAGTGCGTGGAAGTCTAGTCACGAAGTCCATAGATATGCCGTCCCACTTCCACTCCGGAACCTCTAAGGGCTGTACCAAGCTTGCTGGTACCTGATGCTCTGCCTTCACCTGTTGGCAGGTGAGGCATCGAGAAACGAAATCTGCTACAACCTTCTTCATGCCTGGCCACCAGTGCTGTCGTCTGAGATCCTGGTACATCTTCGCCACTCCAGGATGTACCGTCAAAGGAGAAGTGTGAAACTCACTCAACACTTCCTCTCGCAAAGAGACTGGTACCATGGTACATCCTCTGAAAAGGATGTCGTGCTCTGCTCCAAGGGAGAAACCATCAGGTGTCTGTCCCGAGGATATCTATGCACGCCGTGTCTCACAGTCAGCGTCCTCACGCTGTGCCTCTCTGACCTGCGGTAGTAGAGGAGGGGTGACTGTGAGAGACTGGAGGAAGGCTGCTCCATCTCTATCCACGAAGGATATCTGCAAAGAAACTAGCTGCAAAGATTTCTCCTTTGCCGAAAAGTGAAATCCGGTCTCATCCCCTGGATGAACCTCGTTCCTTGCCTAATACAGTCAATTCCGTCATTATTAGTTAATTTATGGCACGGATGACGTCGTAAGGCCTCGACGCTGCTACCAAGAGGTCCAACCGTTACTCTCGCCTCTAAGGGTCGAGTCACACTGTCGGCATCAGTGTGAGGTTTCTGGGTCTCCTCCAGTTGAAATCTCGAAAGTGAGGGTCAAGTCAACAGTTTAATCGGGACCACTCAGTATCAATCAAACAAAAGGACAGTAAAGCAAACAAAGATAAGTGTCTTTTTATTATTGCATCTCATAGTACAAGACACGAATACAAAAGCAAAATGGAACTAGAAGTACAAGGAACGTATCCACTAGTTCCTCTCCTGTCCACCTGCTCTCGGAGCTCTACTGCCTTGTCCACTACTCGGCTGTTGCTCAAGCACTCGCCGCTGCTTCTGTATTAGTGGCTCCTCTAACACCCGCTGATAAATCGTACGAGGAGTCGGACAGTCACGTGCCAGGTGACCCTTCCCGCCGCAGGAGTAAAATTGTCCATTTCTGGAACGCCTGGCTCTGACCCCACCTCGGGTGCCCCGCACCACCGGTCCTAAAACCCGAGATCTTCCAACTGCTAGTCTGGTCCCCCTGGACCTCTGCATCATTTGTCTACTGCCCACAGATGATTCGGCTACTGATCGAAAAACACGCGGCAAAGGCAGAAGCTCCTGTACACGCTCGGGGTGTAGAGATACTGGCACAAACCCCACCCTGGAGAAGGTCTCGAAGTCTTCCCATGCGAAGGTCATCCCGTCGCAAAACTGAAACAAGTGGCTCCACCACCTTCCTGCTGCTGCCTAAAGGAGGCCGGCAGAAAAGATCACCATGAAGTCTGCCGACGTCCCCACTAGCCTGAAGACTCCCACCACAGCCTCCAGCCAATCCTCAGCCGCCTGCGGGTCCGCCTCTCCCCGGAACCTGGGTGGCCTCTGGCGCTGGAACTCGTGCAGCGCACTCAAGTGGCGTGCATCACCTACTGCTGAGGCTGGTGGCATCGATGGCCCAACGTATGGTAGTATCGCAGGTGCCTCCGTTGGTGCCTCAACTGCAAGAGGGCCCTGTACCGAAGCCTCGTCGCTCGGTGGGCTGTCGTCACACTCGACTCTCGGAACCCTAGCTGGCTGCAATCGTGGGGCCATCCTGAATAGGAAACAGGTGCGCCATGGTCAAACAGTATACCTGGTGAGCTGACACAAAGAAATCACAATGAAAACATTGAAACACACACGCAATCAATGTTTTTGTGCATTAAGTTGGAAATCAGAAGTCAGGGTCCCGGTGTACGGATACGTCGGCCGCCGCACCAACACTGGACTCCCTGGACTGATAACCACACTCAATACGCTAAACATTGTTGCTTCACATAGAAAATATCAGAGTTCGCGGTAGAACCGAACTCCTCTGATACCAATTTGTCACGACCCGCCCTCGGGGTCCGTGCCGTGACTACCCCAAGCCCGCCTTTCATAGGCCAGGGGCTGGCGACTAGCACCAAGGCGTAAATCCCGGTAAAAAGGGAAGGCATTGCCTTTGTAAAGTAAACAAACACCACAGAGTAAGCAAGAGGAAAGTAAACACTAAGCAAAAGCAGAGTACAACAGAATGTGCGGAAAAGTAAATGGGCCAGTATACAAACCCAAACTGAAAGTAAAGTACAACTCGAAAGGGAAAACAACAACTGAAAAGTAAAAGCCGCTTCACCGAGCTGTCCACTGGAAATCCCACCTAAAGGGTGGGTACAGATAGCTCCACTGATCCACGGGTCCCGCCGTCCGCTCCGAGCACGTCCCGCCCAGCAAGCCTCAGCTAAGGTCAACGTTGTCCGTCGTCTGCAACCAACACAACGTAGTGCGGGAAAAGCCCGTACAGGGGTGAGTATAAGCTACTCAGTAGGGACCCCGAGACCCCCGAAGGTCTCACAAAATCCACAAAGGATAAACCACAAAGAAAGGTATAATCACGAAGTAACAACTGACACTGCTTAGGTATATGCCCATACATATACCTAAGTCATCAACTTCAAATACGCTCCAACCTACGAGCCCAAGTACAACTCAGTCCACACAGGAATGTAAACGTATTCCACACAGGAAAGCAAAACGTAATCCACACCGGATAGCACAACACAATCCACACAGGAAAGAAACAGGATTCAGCTCACACTGGTATACTTCTTCGAAAGACGATAATGATGATCTCTGATCCATCTAAGTCGTTGGACCCACGAAGGATCGATAGGTAACTAACCCCCGCAAAAGACCCACACAGGATCGGGCCCACGTAGGACCTGTAGATAAGCACCGCAAAGACCCACACAGGATCGGGCCCACACAGGACCTGTAGATAATCAGCACAAGACCCACACAGGATCGGGCCCACATAGGACCTGTAGCACTGATCCACGTAGGATCGCTGAGTGCTGTAGTCGTCGTCGTCGAATCCACACAGGATCTCTGTACTGTCGTCGTCACAGTCACAGTAGCAGTAGTAGCAGTAGTAGTCACAGTAACAGTCGCAGTCGCAGCCAGCACTAGGGTTTCCGCACACAGCAAGCTCGTACAGGAGGATCCGCTCCATGAGCCGAGAGGCTGATACATCAACTGTCACATAGTCCAGAGTTGATGTATCCAAATGTTCCGTATCGTCAACAGGAACACAACGCAACAGACGGCGCGTCGATCGGACGCCCGGTCTGAGAGTTATTAGCATTTTCGTCCCCGGGGCCCGGTTAGTTTTTAAGGCAAAACCAACCCGACTGTACTCCACCTGCATCCAAACCTCGGGCAGAGCATGCCAAAAGAACCGTCTCACTAAGAGGAACACAACAAAACTGACGGCACGTCAATCGGACGTCCGTAGCTCAAGATATGAGCGTTTCCGCTCCGAAGGCCCGGTTGGTTTCGTGAACGAACCAACCTAGCCGAACTCAAAGTAATCCTAAACCCTGAGTGCGATATACCGAAACGACAGTCTCGATCCAAGGATCGCGTTTCCGCAGACGGTTCGTCAATCGGAGGTCTGTGGCTCAAGTTATGTCCAAAAGACCGAATCTGATCTGAAACGGGGGGTCCGGGTCCGGGCCGACCCGGCCCGACCCCCACTGGGTCAGCCCGAACCGGGTCGACCCGGCCCGGCCGGTGGCGGCGCGGCGGCGCGGCCAGCGTGCCGCGCATGTGCCGCACGCGGGGGGTGAAACCCCCCCCCTTTTCCGGATCTCGGCCGGCCTAAGGCCGGCCGTTTCTTTACACGCGCGGGACCCGCGGGTCCCGCCTCCTGTCCAAACTGGCGGCCGGCGTGGCCGGCCGCCTTCCTATTCTCCGTCGCGGCCGTAGCCGCAGCTTCTCTTCTCCGCCTCGGCCGTAGCCGCGGCTTCTCTTCTCCGCCGCGGCGTAGCCGCGGCTCCTCTTCGATCTCCGGCGGCCGGCGAGGCCGGCCGCCCCTGGCTGTTCCGCCACGGCCGTAGGGCCGCGGCCCACCCGATCTCCGGCGCCGGCAAGGCCGGCGCCCCTAGATGCTCCGCCGCATCCATAGGGCCGCGGCCCTTCCTGATTCCCGGCATCCGGCGAGGCCGGCCGCCCCTATCTCCTCCGCCGCGGCCATAGGGCCGCGGCTGTTCTGATCTCCGGCGGCCGGCGAGGCCGGCCGCCTCTTGGTGCTCCGCCGTGGCCGTCCGGCCGCGGTTCTTCTTTTTCCGCCGGTGGCCGGTTTTCTGGCCGCCCCTTCTTGCTCGGTCCTTGTATGATTTTCGCAGCGTAACGACGTCGCGCCCCACCGCCACGGCCTGACTCCGGCCGCGGTCTCATCCGATCTCAAAGGCGCGGCATTATAGCGTCGCGGTTCTTCGTCGTGACCCAAACCGGCCTTAAATAATTCTTTTCGCGCGGTGCAATGATACCGCGTTACCCCGCTTCAAACCACAATAAAACTAAACCACGATGGGAGGAGTATCGGCCGTGTTTGTGCGGTCCGGTCTCCTCCCGTTAGTTTGTTATCAATTGGCTTAGATATACTTGAGGAATGTCAAATAAAATGTAAACAACGAACTCAAGAACCCCTACCTCGATAGTCGCACGTTGACGTAGTCGTGGAATATCGGTGTCGATTCCTTTGACGTCGGAGGAAGAGTCGTTGTCGATGGCGTTCGTCGCGGAAAACCGTCGCGGAAGAGATGATGCGGAAGAAGAACGTCACGTCGCGGATAAGGCGTCGCGGAAGAACCGTGTTCTTCGGCGAAGAAGTTCTTCGTTGAAGAACGGCATTCTTCGTGTTCTTCGTCGAGGTTGAAGAAGATGAAGAAACAAGAAGAACCTTCCCAACTCTCTCAAAGAGACAAAACTATTCCCAAAATAAAATAAGACTCTATCTTATTTTATTAACACAACAACACACTAGAATTTCAAGAGTTTGAAATTCAAAACACACACACAACTCACCTTATTTAAGTCTAAAGTTATAACTTAAGATATCATAACTTATGAGGGAGTTGAGGGGTTTTAGAGGATATGAAGAGGTGGGGTTTGTGTGGGCCCCACCACCCTCATAACCTCCCAAGGGAGGTTGGGTGGTTTCCCAACTTCCAACAAGAGATAACACTTAGAGTAAAATAATAAAAATTGTAGTGTAATTACAAAGTAAACATCCACAATTTTTATTATCAACACTCGTATGAACGCAACTCCAAAACAGGAGTTCCTAAGCGTTTACTGGCGCTACGGTTCCATCGGTGCCCTCAGAATTCGATTTCGGGCACCGGTTCAAAAGTTAGAAAATTCCCGCTCGTTCGTTCACTGAACGTACCCGAGCCAAACTTCGGAAATTGATTCCGGGCACACCGGGCCTCAGAATCAGGTGCCGTCAGAAACCGTGTTCTTGTAAAATTCCAAAGGAAATTAAGAAAAAAAAATTCCCTTGAATTTTACGGGTCTTTACACTATATATGGGGATTGTACTCCCCATTCACAGTAGGGTGTAGGTCTACCATATTCTATACACAAATATAGAGATGGTACTCACCATCACAATCATGGTTCACCTATCTACTAAGTGGAATTATCCTTAATGTACAAGAGTGTTGGTCTATATTTTAGAAATTAACTCCCTCTAACTGTTGAGAAGTGGTGAGTTGCGAACCCTTCTATTAAATTCTTTGGATAGACAAGAAAGATGCTTAGAATCTATGATGGTCCTTTAGAGATATAGGCATACTCATCATCCTTGGATGGGCTATGAGATGGATATCTCTTTTCTCTCTTATATGAGTTTATAATATGATAATGTGTGTGTGTGTGGATTTTTTTGGGATTTCCCTCTTTCTTTGGGTTTATATGACAAATATTATCATTTATTTTTTTCCCTTTTTAGTTTTTAGGAAATCCTACTCAGCATGTATATAGTCACCCCTACATGGCATTTACCCACACATGTTGTGTCTTATGAAAGTAATATAAAGATAAATCGGGATTTCGAAGAAGCATATGGATAATCGAGTGAAAAGGCCAGGTGTGGTGTTTAGTCTTAGAGATATAGTGTGAGAATCTCCTATAATATTGCTTTTATATTTGTTTTTAGGTTGGGTCATCCTTTCCAGTTCGGCATTTATTTTTCTCTTTTTATTTTCATATTTCACTATCACACTCTTTTTTGTTATCTATAGGTTATTACATTCATGATTTTTACTCTATATGTTTCTACCTTTTATTATTATTCCTATGAATTTTTTTATGGAGATAGTTTGATACATACATAAATGTACTTTAGAAAAAGACCTCCCATTTTAGTTATACCTTCTCGATTCTTGTCACTAGCCCCTGGCCAATGGAGGCAGCCATAGGGTTGTGGTTTCCTGATATTTCATTAGCTAGGTGGGCCTTAATGGTTCGGGTCATTATAGATTGGTATCAGAGGTGGTTATACCTCATGACTATGTTGGGAGTTTTGTCCCCTTGTGAGGTTTGGTGGGAAATTTATGGAAATGTTGTCAGGGTGACTTTAATGTGGATTTTAGGCCAAGGTTCCCAGTGTTGTTCTAGTGGTTGACATATCAATTCACTAAGACCCTGACTACCTATTAATAAACTCTATATACTAAGAAATTGGTTGCAGGTAACATTTCTACATTCACTATATAAAATTTAATCCTTTGAATATTCTTCCTAATTCAGCTCCCCATATGTATACAATTATCTAACTATGATACATATTTAATAACTTTCAGGATGTCTACATGAATACATCCATCCAATTTTCTGATTAAAGATTGTGATGATGATATGATGAGTGATGAGGCCTCAGTTCTGGGGATATCTCATGATATCTTTTTTATAGGAAGGTACGTTGCAGCACCATGGATTATTGAGTAGAAAATTGTACCATTAG
Source organism: Viscum album (assembly GCA_963277665.1). Taxonomy (NCBI): domain Eukaryota; kingdom Viridiplantae; phylum Streptophyta; class Magnoliopsida; order Santalales; family Viscaceae; genus Viscum; species Viscum album. The sequence continues at coordinate 1,620,932,447 of OY728157.1, read as the reverse complement.
AGTAATATGGGGATGCATGTATTCTTAGTGAACTCATTTAGTTGTAACACCTGAGGCAATAGAGGTATTACGATGATCCAAATCCCCAATAATTAGATTATTTCCTTGAGTTGGTGATCAACAATTTTAGATGTGTTCATACCTCGATAGATCATACGGTTTCGTTGGATGCCAATATATTCCATGGAGCATTGTGGAGCTTGTATAGTCTTATCACATTGGCACATGATGAGTCAACAAACTCATGGTCCCAGATCTATAAGTTGTTTCATGAGTATTAATACCCCTCATGGTTATGTTTAGCTTATATTCATGAGAATTTGGATCCACATCAGGGAGGGATGATATTTGGGGAGTATGCTATGAGTTTCACTTATCTTACATGATACTTCCTTGACATGATTCAAGATGGTTACTTTAGAGAATGGAAGGTTGATATGGGTATCCGTGGATAAATTTGTGCTAGTTTGGTACACAAATGAATACCAACACATGTTGGAGTGCTGGAGTGGGAGAAAGTTATAGAGAGATTCCAGTCTCAAAGAATTCATGTGGATAATGTTTTTAGTAGGAATACCAGGGTTCACTCTTCTACAAAAGCTTGAAAAAAGACAGGAGTCGAGGCCCAAGAGGTGTACCCATTCTTGTAATTAGACATGTTTTCATGAGAATTATGTAAAATTTAGAGGAATAGAGAATTGCAGAGAGAGATAATACTATTCATGTGATAGGTGAAGTCACATGGCATGTGATCACCAACTTGATGTGTTAAGGATAGAAGTAAAGTATGGAATGGACCACCATAGTAGAGGTAGTTTCATGATCATGGATATCCCAAGAAAGGCTATGCTGGCCATGAGGGAGGAGGTACTAGCATAGAATAATGTGTATCTTTAGAGAGAGGATCTACTTTTGGTGGATGATTTTATGATCTACTTACACCACTACATTGAGGAAGCCCTTGTTAGGATCAGGGAACTCGCAGTCAAGGCCACATGCAACTGCATGCTTTAGAGGCTTATGGCCCGACAACTCATGAGATGATTATATGTAAGATATAGTCTTATTCTACTATTTCATTAGTGCTATTATACATAGGTGTGATTAATTATTTTATATCCATACTCCTAGTGTGATAACTAGAGCTCACAGTTGATACTTTGGCCCATCAAATTTGGTTTGAGGTTCCTATAAGTAGTTCTTATTCATTGTCAATTATCAAGGTAGTGAAAGATATTTATTGGTAGGTAGAGTTTCGTATGGTAATGATTGGTCATCATGATGAGACCTTATAACATCATCATGGGTATGGACTAGTTTTCCTCCTTCAAAATCTACAGTTACTATCACTATAGAAAAGTTATATGCCTTTAGATAAATTGGATGAGATTCCCCTCTATTGATTAGAGAGACCTCATCGAGGAGTGAGTGGGTCTTATGAGCATGAAGAAACAACCCATCACAATCATTTAGATACATTATCCCTTTTTACAATGGTCTCTTCACGAATTTATCTTTCTTTAGTTGTGGATAATTTTATAGACATCTTCCCTGATGATATTTTAGGACTATTTCTAAGTTGTGAGACAGAGTTTTTAATAAACATACTCATTAAGACAACTCTAATATCCTATTTGGAATATATAAGGCCCCTAAAATGATTTTGGGACTGAGGGTGCAATTGGATGACCTTAAATATAAGGGTTTTGTTAGACCCAGTGTGTCCCTCAGGGAAACCCTAGTTTTTTTATGAAGATGGTGGATGGGAGCTTATGGGTTTTGTTTATTATCATTGCCTAAAAAGGATATGATAAAACAAAAATTAAACCATTATAAGGATTTAAATCCTCTTTGATTAGTTGTGAGCCATGAGATAGTTCTTAAATATTGATCTTAGGTCATTTTACCACAAGTTGAGGGTTTGCGAGGATAATATTTCAATGATGGAATTATGATGTCTCTACAAACACTATGATTTCCTAGAGATTATTTTGGTGAGATTAATTCCCCCACTATGATTATAGCTCTGAAAAACTATACCTTCTATTCAAACATGGACAATTTTTTCTTCATTGATGACATACTCAGATTATGTGTATTATAGGAGGGGAAAATAGAGCACTTGAGTATTTTCCTAGACTTTCTTAGGGATAACCATAATTATGGTAAAAAAATATGTTTTTTTTTCGAGATCCAAGAGGGTTAAATTGGTGTAATGTAATTGTTAAGCATAGATTAGATGTGGACCTAGTGAATATTGATGTAGTTATTTATTGGTATCCACTAGAGAGAATGTCATAGGTGCATAATTTTCATTGATTATCAGGATAGTATAGGAGGTTTTTGGAATATTTCTATATGATTCCATCCTCATTTACCACTTTGACCTGGAAAGGGTAGTTGTTTTCTTAGACTAAGCTATTCCAGAGAACCTTTTAGATGTTTAGGATAAGAATGATGAGCTCTCTTGTTTTGAGACTACCTAATGAGGGTGTGGAGTATATAGTGTATTATGATGCCTATAGATCTTGACTTGGTTGCGCGTTGATGCGAACTATGAAACTCGTGACTTGGAGTTTGTAGTTGTAGTATTTAATCTAAGGTTGTAGTATCACAATATTATGGGATATCACTTTGTTTTTTACCCATACCATTAAACTCTCATGTATATATTCACACACATAGATATAAACCTCTTATAAAGCCACCAGTTGGAGTTCCTAGTGTACTATGACTTTGATATAGTCTATACTCCTATGAAGGGAAACATGGTGGAAGATTCCCTTAGCATGAAGTCTCATTCTCACCTAGTAGAGGAGGTGTTTGAGCAGTTTGATTATTTGTAGCTAGCCCTGGTAGGGGGAAGGGATGCCACTTATCTTCAGTTGATGGTGTTTACTCCGATACTTATCCATTATGTGATGGAGGCTTAGTTAAGATACACAATCTATGAGGTCCTATGTGACCAGATATCCTGATGTGATTCAACATATTTATTCTCTAAATTATTGAATCGTGTTATCATTTTCTAGGGACATATAGTGGTTCTGGTAATCTATTGTGAGGAAGTGAGGAGTGGATTTTGGAATTCCCATTTTATTGTACACCTTGGTGTAAGAAAGATGCGAAAAATACATTCAATGGATATTTTGGAGGATAGGATTGAGGTGGAGTATTACAAATTTCATCTCTTGGTGTCTCACATGTCAGCATATAAAGCTAAGAACCATGTTTTATAATGTTTATTTCTACTTAATGAGATTCCAGAGTGGAAATTTGAAGACATATTAATAAAATTTATGATAGGTATTCCATGGAAATTGAGAATCTACAATTCCATATGGGTGATAGTTGAAAAACTACCAAAGTTTGAACACTTCCTAGGAGTAGGGAATAGAGTCTAGTGGAGAGTTTGGGATAGTTTTACTTGTTGTATATCATCCTACTTCTTGGATCACCCTTTACGTTTGTCTCTGAATGTGATGTTTGGTTTAAATCATATTTTTTTAGAGGAATGTAGGATGTATTTAGTAAATAGTTTAGGATGAGTAAAGTATTTCACTACTAGATGGATAAAAAGACCGAACAGACTATCTTGGTGTTGAAAATAATGTTGAGGGACTGAATGTTATACTTTGGATGATTCTAGGAGGATAAATTAACTGTGTTAATTTTTTCTTATAATAATAGTTATCACTATACTATTGGAATATAACTTTTATTTGGACCACATGGGAAACATTGTAGGTTAACCTTCTGTTCGAATTGGATCATTGAAAAATATAATGTTGGGATAGAGATGTCTTAGGCATTGATGGAGGGGTCCAGGTGATCTGTGAGTGGATTAGGATATCCCAGAGATGAAGAATTTCATATGTATCTCAATTTCATGGGCCCTATGAGTTGGAGTATGGAGACCATGTTTTTTAAAGAGTATCACCACGATGAATATTGTGGAGATTCTTTGAGGGAGGAAATATATCCTAGAAGTTTATCGGGTCATTCAATTTCTTACAGAGGGTTGGTATGGTTTCTGACCACCTAGAGTTACCCACCTATTTTTAGCGGGTACATGAAACCTTGTATGGGTCATAGATGTTAAGATACATACAGGACCCTATGAATGTTTTTGACTTGGGTGGGTTGGACATCAAGGATCGATCCACCATATTAAAGTACCCGATGGAGATTGATGATTAACTAGAGGGGAGCTTGTGAGGATAGTCCATTTTATTGGTTCGTCTGTTGTGGAATAATGGGAGCATGCATGAGATCTCCTAAGAGTGAAAGATCCATATGTGGGCTCATTATCCCAACATTTTTTATAAGTTTTTTTCATTTTGAAGATGAAAATATTGAAGGAGGGAATAATTTATGTTATCTTTTTCCCCTTTAAAGACTTCGAAACATGTTAATAAAATTATTTTTATCCAGGAACTAAGACAGAATTTAATTGTAATGCTCGGTTCACCTTGAATTAATTTTATAATTAAATTAGATATATTTATATCAAGGTCATGAATTTTTTCAATTATAATGTATTATATCTAGAATAGAGTATCATATCAGAAATCTAAGACTACAATTCAATATGGAAGGTGGGGTTTACCCTAGGTGTCACCTAATTTTGGTCATCACCAGACATTTAGATACAGTAGCCGTTGGTGGGTATGTTAATTTCATTAATTATTATGTCCATATAATTAATTAATTTATTAACCAAAACCATTTTCCATATATAAATAGCCTATTATGAAAAATTTACAAAGTTAGTTGTATAAATATTGGATATTTGAGATGAGGTTTCTTCATTATTCATTGGTGGATCCATATTATATAACGATCAATTATTGGATTGAGGTGGAATAATAGAGAGTGGTTTTAGTGGATAATCATCATCACTATAAAAATTATTATTAACCAAAAATAAGTTCATAATCGAGTTAGGGGTCATAATAATCATTTTATTACATTTATTAAAATATTGATCTTGTTTTTATATTCTATTATTTCATATTTGATTAATTGATCATTTCCATGATATTTTTAATCAAAATAAATAATTTATTTAACTTATTCTAGAGTATTCATGTTTATCCCCCAAAATATTCCCAATGTATTATTGTTGGACAATAATTCTTGCCCAACAAATTATTTACCTTTTTTCTTGTTCCTTTCCCCTACCCATTCATTACGTCGTTCACTATTGTTCTATGAGGAAATGGTTCAACATTGTTAGGTGTGTTTAGATGTGATCAGATACTAGGATTCATGGTGGATCTACACAATATGAAAGGATCATGGTTTTTTCAGAAGGAATGTGATTCTTTGAGGGATTTTGGCTGATGGTGACATGGATTAGACATTAGTTGAGGGTCCTCTCCCATGGTTAGAGCCTAAAGGAAATAGGTGGAGTCAAGTGAGGCCTTCGAGTGGTTAAAATCCAACCAATGGTGATTGATCGAGCATGAATATGCCAGGAGCAACAATCCTTAGTAGGATTCAAGGAGTAATCTAGTTGATTTGGGGGAGATATTACTGGATCAGTATGCCTGTGATAGGAATATATTTCTTAAAAAAACCAACTATAAGATATGTTTTTAGGAAGAAAACATGTTGTATAGTACCCTGACGGCAGTGGGTAGGGTTTTTGGTGGAGATAAGTATCACACACCATCTATGAACCCCAAAAACTATTTAACCCTAGGTTATAGGAACATCGTGTACTCCAGGAGTGCATGTTCATGGACATTTCTAGACCCAAGGACATGTCCATACTACATGAGCTTGGACATGGCTAAGTACCTGGGCTTGTATATGTCTAGTTAAATGGTCTACATGGAAATGGCTTAGAGTACATGGGAGGTCACAAGGTGTAAAAGACACTCTGTGTGGTCCCAAAAAATCCATGCATAGTGAAATGGAAACCAACCAATTATTATAGAAGATATGGTTAGGTGAATATGTAGAGTCACACACTATATTTTCCCAATTATGAATTGTGTAATTGCCTCTACAACTTCTTTATATAGTATCTCCTTCATTTGGAATCATATTTTATCCTGTGAGTGGCCTGTCCTGATTTTTTGTTTTCATGTATAACATAATAGTATCCTTAATAGTTTCTTCTAAGATATGATGTGAGAATTTATTTTCCTAATTATTCTTTAAGATATGGTTGATTATGATAGTGATTGGGAAATATCAATGAAGATATTCAACCATATTCCCTTATTTCTTTAGGTTTTGGGGTCTAAGTCCATGGAGATGGTACCCCCCTATTCCACCAGTCTGTGGTTCCCCCATACTCTTTATACATGCATAGGTTTAAATCCCCTATATAGGAATATGTATTTTATCCCTAGAGAATTTACTCCACTATCGCACTAGGGTGTGGGTCAACCATAATCATTTATTTAGTAAAGGTGGTACTCCCCATTGTGATCATATGTCCTCTAACTATGGAAAAGGAACTCCTTTATCAAACCAGGGCATGGATACTCTATACATATTATTCAAGGAGGAGTCAGTAGTCCCATTTAGTATTAGAGTTCAGATCCTATATTGATGGGGAAGGTAATACCCTCTCACCCCATGGTGTGGGTCCCTCATATTGTGTACACATATATATAGACATTACTCTCTTGAACAGTTGTGGGACCTCTATCAACTAAGTGGTATCCAACTTGATATACCAGGGGTGGGTCCTCTATCTTTTGAAGATTATTCTATATTTGAATGTGTAATAGTGGAGAGGTTTGATCCATTCTCATGACTTCTATGGATATACACGTGAGGTACTAGGCATCAATGATGGACCTTTGGAGTTGTAGGAAGGATCGTCATCCTTGGATGAGCTGTGAGATTTAGATCCCCTTTCTATATAATATAGGTTTCTTATATGAGAAATATATATATATATATCATTTGGTTTCATTTACCTCTTTCTTTGGGTTGAGCTGAATACTCTAATTGTTTCTTCCATTTCTCCATCTTTAGTTTTTGTGGCATCCTACTAGGTATGTATATACTCACCTAGGCATGGTATTTTACCACATGTGTCCTAAATTTTTCCAATGATGATCATATTAGCAGTGATTTCAAAAGATCAAGGGATACTTGGGTGCATAGAACAGATACGATGGTCAAACATAGAGATCTATTATCAGGATATCTCTAAACATTTCTTTTCTATTTGTTGTCAGGTTAGGACACCGTTCCATTTTGGGCATGTATTTTTTCCATTTTATTTCAAATTTCATTGTATGAAACTTTTTTATTCTATATATTTTATTGCATCCATAGTTTTTACTCTACATGTTATTATAATTTATATATGGACCCTCCCTTAAACATTAAATAATCTTTAATTATGACAAGAATTCACATTGAGAATCTTTTCATTTTTAGAGTTTTAGATAATAAGGCCATAATTATTACTTGACAACTTCAATATTACATGTAGACACTACTGCTCAGTTTCCATTTTTCATAAAATAAAAAATCTTAAAAAGAAACATGTCTAGTTCCATGTTTTACACAACATGACTTTTCCTTGATTCAATCCTTGACCCTATTAATCCTTAAGTCATGTGGAAAACATTTCAAAAACATGGGATGAGCATAAAGAGATCAGTAAAGGTTATAAAATAAAGAAGTAAAACATTATACCATCAATAAATGCAAATCAATGAAACCATACTTTTCTATCATAACTTACCTTACGAAAACATAAGATTTATGAATAACACACAGAAATCATAAATTATAAAGGTAAATTATAGTATTCATAACATACATACATTGTAGCTATAACAGCTACAAAGGGAGTCACATTTGGAATACCCATCACAGTATATTAACTAAATCTCTTAGGAGAAACATTGACGTTTACCTCTGTCACACTACCCAATGCATTGGAGAGCTATCTCGGGATCACCCACCCTAGGTTTATCACCGAAACACCCATATACATAAACAATACCTATTAAACATAACATAATCATAACACATAACACAATAATAAAGGAAAGATATAATTTCTACATTCAACTCAAAATATATCAAATCAAGATATTAAAATAAACAATGCTTTATCAAACCATTTTCAAAACCATTTAAAACATTTAATAATGAAATTTTTTAATCAAAGTGTCTCATACCACTTTGAATATTTTAAATTAATTATCATTTCAAATCTTTAACGTCTATATAAATAAATCCTAAAAACCATTTTGAAAACATGGAGATTAATGAGAAATATTTAGAACAATAAATCTTTAAAACATTTAAAACAGTATTTTAGTTAAAGAGTTTTTAACAAAATGAGAGACTCTTGAATACAAATAATTGAGGAATAACATTTGATCAAAACATTATTATATCTTGAGAATAAATTTATTCATGATATAATATGAAAAAAATTATTATATACATCACATAAAATTGAATAGGAACATAATAATAATAAAGTCTCAATGAAATATAAATTGAGACGAAATCCCTTATAAATATGGTATCAATAGATTAATGATAAATCAAAGACATAATTATGTTTGGAAAATATAAATACACCCAAAATAAGTGGATATTAAGTGTAAAACATTCAGAGTTTATTGACACATATTAATAGCACAACATAATCAAGAAGTAGAAGTTTAACCCAAAGAATTGAAATTAGGTGAAGAAGTTCTCTTACAGAAATTTGATAGCCTACCAGCGTCACTTTAAAATTCATAAAATGAATTGATGGGAGATAAAAGGGTAACTCATCACTAAGACATAAAATTCACAACAATAAGGGTATAGAGGAACATATCCCAACAAAAAAGATGTAAATTAAAAGACATAACAAAAAGAAGTCTTTTAAAAAGAAGAGGGTGAATGGTTCCCTTACCGATTTGGTAACATATGAAACATACACCCCATGAAATAAGGATCAAACAATGAAGATGTAAATTCCCATAAATTAAAGGATGCTACACAAAGAGTACAATCATGTGCAGTAAAAACACCACACAAAATTAAATAGTGGAAAATATAGCATGAATCTCACGGGAATAAAAATTGAGACTGAAATCCCTTACCACTTTGTAATCAATCGATTTGTATGAAAAAAAGTTAATAACCACCAAATGATTCACAGAATAACATTAATATAAAAATAATCATGATAATATATATCAAATGTAAGTACCAAATACACCACATGCATTAAATTAGTGGTGAAAACTGGAAATCTCACGGAAAGTGAGATAAGAAACCCCTAACCTCGTGTCCGACTTGACTCGTTCATTATTTAATCTCCTGAATAATAAACTAAAGTTAATTTCTACTTTATTAAGAAACTTTTTTAAGTTTACTATTCCTTTTATATCACATATTACCATGTAATAAACATTATGTAATAATTTATGTTAATAATGGTCATTTTTTTGATATTTGGTACTTGAGTCAAAAGTGAACACCTAATAATTACAAGTTGTCCATTTGGTGAATATTAAATTATCCCCAGAATGATATTAATGATTTTTATATCATATATATCATATATATCTATTATATATATTTATTTATAATATTACATAACAGTTAGAGGTAAAAAGTGAAATGCATCGTTCATGGAGACAGTAAGGTATACGTACGCATGAATGCTACTTTCATTTCAATCTCATATTTAATTGAATTAAAATATAATTATAAATAGGTATATTATTATTACAGTATAATATGATATATAATATCATTAAATCCATCCTTTATACATCCCAAATATGGCATTAACGAGTCATATCACTTTGAGGGGGCGGAAGTCCACACTTCCTCAAATGAAATTATCGTATTTACCCATAATGGAAACCATAAAGGTATGATATAAATGGAATATAAAGAAGATTAAATAAAACATAAAGATAATATATTTCATATATAACTAAATTTCTATCAAAATGATCACCATGAGATGCGGTAGGAGATAAATGAACAATCATCATTTCGTGAGGCGTTAGTTTTCCATCCACGGAAATAGTATGTTCTTTACCCATTAGATGGAGGTGTATGAAAGTGTAGTTCGATTCCTTCTCATAAAAACATAATAGTATATTTAGGATACTGTTTTTGTAATAAGAGAAAATAATAAAAAAGATTTTGGGGGTTTTTGATGTAAAATAAAACCAATGGACTTAAGAGAAAACGTTACCTTTAAATTGGGTATCTCCCTTTGGTTTGAACAAAAAGGTTTACATGAAGAGCCTTATGCCTAAGATAAGTCTTCTAGGAAGAATATAGGGATATTTAGAGCTTATTTGGTCAGGTATTGGTCGAGAAAAAGTTCTTGAGTGGTGTGATGAATTTGTTATAAGTGAGGGCTTTTTATAAGTGGGGAGGGGCTCTTTACGAAAGTTTAAAAATCTTATTTTATTATACATTGATTTTAGCTTTCTAAAGGTCCAAAACTTATTAAAGTCCAAGATAAGATGACTCACGGTAGAAATAAAATCATCTGATAAGAATTTGACCAGTTTTGGATATTATTTTAATATTTATAATCTTATTTATTTAAATAATTTATTAATGAGGTAAACACTACATCATTATTGTGTCATAAATAATTTTATTTATTTGATGTCTAAAAATTATAAAACAAATATTATGATGTATGAAATATTTATAGATTTAAAAATAATATTTATAGTCTAAGAGATAACTTATATAACTTCATGTTAAAAATGATTTACTAAAAGATATTTTTTTATGTCATTTTTGTCTTTACTTTAAATTAATTAATATAATTTGTCATTATCACTCCCAAGTGGCTCAATGGGATCCCAAAATCGACCCAAGGATGACCATGGTCGTATATGTATCACTAAATAGGATTAAGACATATTTTAGGGTAATTATATTTTATTATAATAATATTTTTTTACCCTTATTTACCAAATTTAACCTTTAACCATGGTAAATAAAATTTTTAATGAAGTAAATATTCATAATGTATAAAAAAGAAAAGTTACCTATTTAAACAATTTAAATGTAATGATTCTAAATATATAATCAATTTTTCCAAATTCAAAACACAGAAGTGATAGAAATTAATTTAAAATTAATTCCTTCTATCAAAATAAAAATAGTTTTTTTAAGAAATAATAACTATCAAAAGATTGACACTTATTTATGTCCAATTTCAAAGTGAAATTACTTAAAATTAACAATTTTGGATTAAATGGTAAAAATATAATCTAAATACACTTTAAAATTAATTAAAAAGATAATATAACTAGATAAATAAATTATATTAAAAGGCATGATTGAATTAAAACATAGTATTTTCCACTATTCATCAAAAATTTAATTTTATCAGAAAAATACCAAAATTTTACCCAAAGTGATTTTTGATATCCTAGTTCTAAATAATAATTTTATTTGGTAAAATATAACATATAAAAGTTACCAAAACTAGATTTAAATAGGTTTCACAATCAAAAGGAGGTAAATCAACCTTTTAAAGTAAATAATGCTTAAAATTAGATTCATTCATATTTTAAGCCATTAAATTTTATTGGATAAATGTAAAAACATTTAACAAACATGTATAATCATATTGTAGTTATTTATATTCATTCCCACCAATACAACAGCTAGTATTTAACTACCATTTAAAATAATAATATTATATTATTATTGTGCAACGTACGATTTTAAAGAAACCTGTTGTTGTGTATTGGGTATGCCATCAATCATAGAAACCCCATAAAAGTAAAATTTATATTAAATTCGCCATATATTATTTAAAATTTATTTATTTACCTAGGATGTTAAATCCTCCCCCCCCCTTTGGGAATTGCGTCCTCGCAATTTTAAAATTGGGCTTTAAAACATCATTGAAAGTCCCATATCTGAAAAAAGAGTCAATAAAAATATCACATTAAAATAAAGGAAGAGAATTAAAAAACATCCACTCAAGACGATAGATACTAGGATTCCATGAAAAAATGGGAATAGAAGAGAAACTAACTCTCATAGACTAATATAGAGTGATCGATAACTTGATCACGGAAATTTAACCACCACAATACCATAAATTTATGGTTTGGTAAAAGTCTGATGATAAAAGAAAGCTAATAACATTTTTTCTTCATGATATTTTTCATAGAGTTGAAGAATTTTATTAATAACTTGACTAAGATCGTATGGAAATATAATTACTCATCATATATAGTTTCATCCTTTAATAAAATTCTACCAAAAACTCATCTTTTCTCCAAATGGTATGTATTCAAGATGACTTGGTCACACCTGAAGTTCTGGAATAAACTTCTAGAGTATCTCATAATCTAAAAAAGATGAACTATATATTTCCTATATCTTTATACATCAACCAAAACCAAAATTGGTTATTACAAGATCAGATAATATCCAAAAGGATAATCCTTTATAAAAATAAATAATACTCTTAATCTCCAAAATTCAAAAAAAAGAACCCAAAGTTTAAGAAAGACCATTCAATATACAATTGTCCTTAAAATTATTCAAAGTAATATAAAATAATATTGAAACCCAAAACTCAGAAGGATTTAATCACATAGTCTTCCATAGTAAATCTTAACATTTATCTCCAAAAACATCGACTACTCTTAAAGTCTCATAGTGATATGTAATTAACCTAAACACATATTATCTATGATAGATTAATCATTTATATAAATAACCCAAATCACCTTATGTTCAAAATAAAAAAAAATAGATTCTTCCAAAATAATATTTCAACCATTACTCCCCAAATGAAATCCCATAGTATTTTATTTCCATTAAGCATATAGTGTTCCCAAGAGAGAGAATGTCGTCCAAAATAATCTTTATTACATAATCACCAAATCATTTTTTATACTATGGTTTTCCATTTGATAAAACATATGATCCCAAATATAGATATTCTTGATCCATAAAATAATTTAACTAAAAAGAATTAGTCATACTAACCGGGGACTTCACGTAGTCCAGTCGTAGGTGAAAAATCCCATTCACACATTGGTTGTGGGTTCTATTCCCACAACATTGTCCGATGCGATGGGTTGTTGCACAGTATACATGTTGCACTTTTTCAAAAACTATACTATTTCATAACATTCCAAAAAAAATAGTCAAATTCGTAAAAAATAACCATAATATATTTTATCCTTAAAGGTTATCAAATACCATTCATTTTTCACCCCAAAATGTAATAACCATTTATCATCTCTAAAATAACTATGACTCTTTCTAATATGTTAACCATTATGGTTATGTCACTAAAGATTAAATAACACCCTAACCTCTAATGTTATCTAAACCGACATCTGATACAAACTATAAGGACCTGGCCTTAAACATTACATAATCTGGGATTATGTTAAGAATTCACATTGAGAATCTTTTCTGGTATATAGTTTTAGATAATTAGGCCATAACTATTACATAACAACTTAAATATTACATGTATACTCTACTACTCAGTATCCATTTTTCAGAAAATAAAAAATATTAAAAAGAAACATGTCTAGTTCCATGTTTTTGACAACAAGACTTTTCCTTGATCCCATCCTTGACCCTATTCATCTTTAAGTCATGTGGAAAACATTTCAAAAACTTAGGATGATCATAAAAAGCTCAGTAATGGTTATAAAATAAGGAAGGAAAACATTAGACGATGAATAAATACAAATCAATGAAACCATACTTTTCTATCATAACATACCTTATGAAATCATAAGATTTATAAATAACACATAGAAATCATAAATCTTTAAGGTAACTTATGGTATTCATAACATACTTACATTGTAGCAATCACAGCTACATAGAGAGTCACACCTGGAATACCCATCACAATATATTTCCTAAATCTCTTAGGAGAAACAATAATGTTTACCTCCATCACGTTATCCAATGCATTGGAGAGCTATATCGGGCTCAACCACCCTCGGTTTATCACGAAACCACCTGTATATGTAAAAAATACCCAATAACAATAACATAATCATAACACATAACAAAACTATAAAGGAAAGATAACATTTCCACATTATAATCACAATATATCAAATTAGGATTTTGAAATAAACAATGCTTTATCAAACCATTTTCAAAACAATTTGAAATATCTAATAAAGAGATTTTTGAATCGAAGTGTCCCATAACAATTTGAGTATTTTAAATGAATTATAATTTGAAAACATTGATGTCTATATCAATAAATCCAAAAAACCATTTCTAAAACATGGAAATTAATGAGAAATATTTAGAAGAATAAATCTTAAAAACATTTAAAATGATATTTCAGTTGAAGAGTTTTTAACAAAATGAAAGACGCTTGAATAAAAATAATTAAGGAATAAAATCTAATAAAAACTTTATTATATCATTAGAATAAATGTATTCATGATATAATATTCCAAAGGACAGTATATACAACATATAAAAGTGAATTGGCACATAACAACAATGAAGTCTCAATGAAATTTAAATTGAGATGAAATACCTTATAAAGATGGTATCCTTAGATTAAGGGTAAATAAAGGACATAATTATGTGTGAAAAATATAGATACACACATAATAAGTGGATATTAAGTGTAAAAAAATCATAGTTTATTCACATATATTCATAGCACGACATAATCAAGAAGTTGAAGTTTAACCCAAAGAATTGAAATTGGGTGATGAAGTTCCCTTACAGAAATTTGAAACCCTACCGAAGTCAAATTAAATTTTAGAAAATGAATTGATGAGAGAGATATGGGTATCTCATCACATGGACATAATATTTACAGCAATAATGATATAGAGGAACATATCCCAACATAAGAATATTTAAATTAAAAGACATTATGAAAATAATTCTTTTAAAAAGAAGAGGGTGAAATGATCCCTTATCGATTTGGAAACATATGAAACATACCCCCCATGAAAGAAGGATCATGCAATGAAGACATAAATACCCATAAATTAAAGTATATTACACAAATAATACAATCATGTTCAATACAAACACCACACAAAATGAAATAGTGGCAAATATTGCATGAATCTCATAGGAATAAAAAGTGAGATGAAAATCCTTTACCACATTGTAGTCAATCGAGTCATATGACCAAAATTTAATAACCACCAAATGATTAATAGAATAAAATGAATATAAAGAGAGTCATTATAATAAATACCTAATGGTAGTACACAATACACCACATGAAATAAATTAGTGGCGAACAATGGAAATCTCACGGAATTAAAAGTGAGATAAGAAACCCCTTACCTCATGTCCGACTTGATTCGTTTGTTTTTTAATCTCCTGAATAATTAAATAAAGTTAATTTCTACTTTCATAAGAACCTTTTTCACGTTTATTATTCCTTTTATATCACATATTAACATGTAATAAACATTATGTAATCATTTAAGTTAATAATGATCGTTTTCTCGATATTTGGTACTTGAGTCAAAAATGAACACCTTGTAATTACAAGTTGTCCATTTGGTGAAGAGTACATTATCTTCAGAATGATATTCATTATTTATATATGATATATATCCAGTATTTATATGTATTCATAATATTACATATCATTTAGAGGTAATAAATGAAATGCACCGTTCATAGAGACTGTAAGTCGTACGTATGCATGAATGCTAGTTTCATTTCTATTTCCAATTTAGTGGAATGAAAACACAATTATAAATAGGTATATTATAATTATAGTATAATATAATATATAATATCATTAACTCCATCCTTTATACATACCACATATGTCATTAACGAGTCATATCACTTTGAGGGGGCGGTAGTCCGGACTTCCTCAAATGAAATTATCGTGTTTACCCATAATGGAAACTATAAAGGTATGATATAAATGAAGAATAAAGAATAATAAAGAAAAAATAGACATAATATGTATCATATATAAGAATATTTCCATTATAATGTCTACCATGAGAAGCAGTAGAAGATAATTGAACAATCATTGTTTTGTGAGACGTTAGTTTGTCATCCACAGAAACAATATGTTATTTACACATTAGATGGAGGTGTGTAAAATTGTTGGTAGAATAATTCTCATAAAAAATTCCTAGTATATTGGGGATACTTGTTTATTTATAAAATAAAATAACAGAAATATTTTAGGGGTTGGAGAAGTAAAATAAAACAAAAGGACCTAAGAGAAGACGTTAACTATAAATTGGGTATCTTCCTTTGGTTTGAACCAAAAGGTTTACTTGAAGTGACTTGTGCTTAAGGTAAATATTCTAGGAAGAAGATATGGATCATGAATGATTTTTTGGGTAGGTTTTGGATGAGAAAAATGTCTTGAGAGGTGTGAGGAATTTTTTAAAATTGATGGCTTTTATGGGGGGGGGCTCTTTAGGAATGTTTAAAAATATTATTTTATTATATAATGATTTTTGATTTCTAAGGGACAAAAACTTATTAAATTAAAAGATAATATGACTCATGGTCGAAATAAAATCATCCAATAATAATCATACATGTTTTGGATATTATTTTAATCTTAATAATCTTATTTATTTAAATCATTTATTAATGAGGTAAACATTGCATCATTATTATGTCATAAATAATTTTATTTATTTGAGGTCTAAAAATTATAAAAAAATACCATGATGTATGAAATATTTTAATCTTTTAAAATAATATTTCTAGTTTAATAGATAAATTATATAATCCCATGTAAAAATTGATTTACTAAAAATATTTTTTTATGTCATTTTTGTCTTTACTTTAAATTAATTAATATAATGTGTCATTATAACTCCCAAGTTACTCTATGGGGTCCCAAAATCGACCTAAGGATGTCCATGGTCAGATAAGTATCAACCAATAGGATTATAAAACTTGTTAGGGTAATTTTATATTATTATAATAATATCTATTTACCCTTATTTACCAGATTTACCTTTTGACCATGGTAAATAAAATATTTACTCAAGTAAATATTCATAATGTATAAAAAAATAAAATATACCTATTTACACTATTTATACATTATGATTCCAAATATGGAATCCATTTTACCAAATTCAAGACACATAAGTGTCAGAAATTAATCTAAAATTAATTCATGTTGTCAAAATAAAAAACATGTTTTTAAGGCATAATAACTATCAAAAGATTGACAATAGTTTATGTCCAATTTCAAAGTGAAATTACTTATAATTACCAAAATTTGATTAAATAGTAAAAATATAATCTAATTAAACTTTAAAAACAATTAAAAATTAATGTAACCATATAAATAAATTATATTAAACAGTAGTTTTGAATTAAAATACAGTATTTTCCACTATTCATCAAAAATTAAATTTTATCAGAAAAATACCAAAATTTTACCCAAAGTGAATTTTGATGTCCTAGTTCTAAAAACTAATTTTATTTGGTCATATAGAACATATAAACATGACAAAAATTATATTTAAAGATTGTTCTCCATCAAAAAGTGGTAATTCAACCTTTTAAAGTAAATTATGCTTAAAATTAGATTCATTAAATTTTAAGACTCTAACTTTTATTGGATAAATGTAAAAAAATTTAAAAAACATGTATAATAATATTGTAGTTATTTATATTCATTCCTTCCAATACAATTTCTAGGCATTAACTACCATTTAAAATAATAATATTATATTATTATTGTGCAACCTAAGATTTCAAAGAAACACGTTGTTGCGTATCAGGTATGCCATCGAACATTGTGACCCCTTTAAAGTAAAATTAATATTTATATCCAAAAATATTAATTAAAATTAAAATGAATTATTTATTTATTTACCTGGGATGTTACAATTTATTAGTATTCTTATTAACTTTTTTCATAGATATGGTCGGGTGTGTGTGTGTGTGTGTATGTGATTTTGGAAAAAGTCATCCCATTTTAGTTATTCCTTCTCTATGGTTGTTGCCACCCCCAGGCCTATAGAGGTAGGCTTGTGGTTGTGTTTTCATAGTCTTCCACTATCCATGTGAGCCACAATAGGTCAGTTTAATACATTCATCAAAAATTTAATGAGATAAATTTAGTTACAGAATGAAATTTCATAATGAAAGAAAAGTGGGTGGTTATAAGAGTTCCCTTACCTTGGGTCCCAATCTTACTGAAATTTTTGACTAATTTATTTAATAAAGTTAATTTTTTTCAAAATATTTTTAAGAATATATTTCAGATATATTTTATTTTTATTATTCTTTTATCTGTATTTTATGATCATTTTGATATAATATTATGGTTGTTTTAATTTTCTTATGGACGTTTGTTGCATGATTTGAAGGTTTTATTAGTTTCAATTTAATTATGAGAGTTCCTATGGAATGGTTCCATAACTCTATATGTATAATGGTTTGGGTTAAATTTTTCTCTATATTTTTAAAAGGTTCTTGAAATTCAACATTATTTCTATTTAGTAACGATTTAAAGTTTTTAAGTTTTATTTTCATAGAGTTAGTTCATTTAGATATATTTTTTGAACAAAGTATTATTGATTGGTTTTATTTAACAATATATCTATTTATTAATTCCAAAATCTTAAAAAATTTATAATATACTAATTTAGATAATTTCCATAATGAAAAATATATTAAAACTATTCTTGAAGGTAGTGGTAAAAAATAAATTGTGTTGTTAATGGAGTTGGTAAACCGATAATAATGTGAACATAATTTTCATTTATTAATAAAATTAGAGGAGGTTAGATAATTGATATTACATAAAAAATAATATTATAGTATATTTATTATAATTTTTTACTTTTTTAATGTAATTTAGACAATTTAAATATGAGGTAGAAGAAAAAAAGGAATTTGAAATATATAGATTGCGAATATTACCTCTTTGAATGTTGCATCTTGAAATAAACCTTAAAGAAACATGGGGTTTCCTTTTGGTGATACCATCACAATAAGGACAAGGGGGATTGGTTTGGTAATAAAATTGGGAAAAAAAATTGAGATCTTCAAGTCTTAGAATGTGTGAGAATAAAGGCTTTTGAGGGTTGGTATTTATATGGGGAGGAGAGGGGAGATTTTAAATTTAATATTTAGAAGTATGTTATTTTTTCTCAGGACTAATAATAGTGATGAATCATGTGACTATATAATATTTTTATGCATATGGGTTTGAGATAATACATTCTTTCATTGTCCATGACATAATTATTCTTGTATTTAATATATAATTTTATGTACCAATTTTTTTCATATTTCTCCTTTCACACAAAATTCAACTATTTTATAAAAATATAAAAATCCACCTTGAGATTTTTTAAAATTGTATATTCAAAAAACTAAATTCATTTTATAAACAAAATTATATACATATGGAAATTAATTACTAAAATCCCATTTATTTCAAAAATACCAATTTTAATATTGTGATAAATATTTTAACCATTTAAAAACAAAATATGGAATAAAAAAATTGTATTATCATTATAATGAAGAGTAATATTATTTTATAAAACAATTTTATCAAAATAAGCATTGTTTTAAAATTTTATATTTATCATAAAAATTTTAGTAAACCATTTGTTTTAAAACAAACCAAAAACCTATTTTATCATTGTTAAAACATTTATTTATTTGTATCATGATATAAATTTGATATAATTTAATTTATTGAGATAACTGAAAATTATTTTTTAGTTACATAGGTGAGATTACTATTATAAGGGTTATGTTACTATTCTTAATGGTTTGATTACTATTACAATGATTATATTACTATTCCAATAGTCAGTTTTTTAATAGTCGTGAGTTTCCAACCATCTATAAATACCTTATATTTGACTCATTATTTATTCACCACAATTTTCTCTCAAAGATATATATTTATTTTTATTTTCAAAATTGATATTTAAATACTAAAATTATATTTATTTCATAAATTTTTTATTTTAAATGTGATAACTCTAGGGGATCAAGAAAATAAAAATTCAAATGTTATAGTAATTTTCTTTTCTATTTTTTTCCATTATAATGTCTATAATTTTTTAATATGTTTATACTCTAATTATAATAATAAAGTTAATATAATAAAAAAATAGTTCTATAAGGTGTTTAATGTGATTTATATAATACTACATTACTAAATATTACACATTTATATAATCAGATTGGAAATTACAATGATAAAAAAATTCATCCCAAATATATAATAAATAAACCAATAAATATAACCAACTATAACTAAACATTCATATGAAATGTGTATATACATCCCAATAGTATAATAATAAAACATCAAAAGGTTGGAGGAACACAATTTCCCTATATCCCAAAATAGAAATATACCTTGAAAGGCTATTGGAGGGGACTCTGCATCATATAATCTCCGAACATGATCACTAGAAACCATCATCTCTAAGCACTGACAAGATCTCTCTGCATCCATAATATGTCTACCAAAGCCACCACCAAACTATGAATCAATTTTATTGATATAACACATTTGAGCACAAGGCATGTTTAGCGGTGAGTGTAAATTTACCCAAAAAGATGCCCTAAAAATGAGAGATATAACAACATTCCAAATAAAACATAGTAAACCAAGATATGATTTGATGGAATAAGTTAGTGGATAAAAAAGTTGAAATAGAGTCGACATAGCTCAACTCTATAGAATTTTTACACCAAAGGGGACCTATAAAAACCATGAACACCACAATATTTATAGAACATCAGTTGAAAATATAAAACAACAAAAACCGCTTACATATCACCTATCTATAATCAATGTGAGGGACTAGCACATTGCTGAGGAGTGCCTACCAGTCATGGGGTTAGAACCCCCTATAGAGGATCCATACTTTATCATGTGGTATGTGTATTGGTTAATGTTTTTAAATAATTAATAAGTGTAGGACCCATAACTAATTTTAAATGGGTTTTACCTACTCTACTTAGTGTTTGGAGAACCCATTACCTGGTATCAATATGTACCTAGGGGAATTATTGAACCCGTGTCACCTATAGAAATCTCAGTTACACCATTTTATTTTCTATATGAATATAAATAAAATAAATACACCTCCAAAAAATATCCCATGGTGAATATATATACAAAACCATGTCTTGTATGGAAAAATTAATATAATTGACTATTTAAAATCGCGATTCAAACACTTTGGTGAGAAGTTATTAAAGGAACTATAGACTAATAGGTATAATTGTTTTACTACTCTATACATATCCTATGAGCTTTGGAGTATTTCTAGGAATGAACTTCAATAATATAGTCATATGAATTAATCTTACAAAGTATTTCCAAGTAATGTACATAGCATGTACAACCTAAAAAAACCTTGACTATCTAATTTCATGGGATATATAGTTGATTTGACAAAGTATACAACTTTTACACTAGATAACATAACATATGGATTTGGGATGTTAGCTGTTCATGTAGTTAGGTTATATTATATAATTAAGATTCCCACAAATTTACTTATATTCACTACCTTTTTAACTTTTTTCACTCCTAATTAATTTTTCAGCAACCCTCTCAAACATGTTTCTTCCATTGACCGGTACTGATTCCCCTGGAGTGAAAACTACACCTTTTTGGAGTGCCAATCTAGATACTCATAATCAACAAAATCTATAAGCTTACACCATGAACATATTCCTCATCCTAGTAATATCTTTCACCCAATCCTCTCTTAACCTGACCCACAACATTATTTTATCATGAAAGCCCATATTTTTGGCCTCCATCATCAATGATATCCAATATTACTCATTTTTTATTTTATGGTAAAATTAATGATAAGAAATGAGGTGAAACAGAGGATAAAAGAATATAAAAAACTATCCAGTGGGATATTCAACCACCTGAACATCTATTTTCAAACATTTTCATTGAAATATGTGGGAAATGGGACTTCAATGAGAATTGAACGATTACCAGTGAATATAATTTGTGGAAATTTTGACATGATGTGAACATTGAAATATCAAATATAAATTTCATTGAACAATTTTCACCCATGACACAAAATAACCATTAACTCAAATATGTAAATGAATTTTTATTGAGGAAAAATATCAGAATTAATTTTAAAAAAATTACACCAAAAAAATATTATTAAAATATTATAAAGTACATGGTATAAGATTTAGAATATATATAGTTTAGAATAATAATCTAGATATTTCATTGTGATATTGAATAATAAATTATGTTGAATATGGATTTACTCACATAAAGTATAAGGTAATGGGAAACAAATCATTTTACTGTATTATGGTGTAAATATTAAATCTTAATGAAACTAACTTTGTTCTAAATTAATATTTTATTCCTCCATGAGGAAAATTATTTCGAATCACAAATAATTATGTTGAATCAGCTCTAGGTTTCATATTCCAGGTTAATATATTATCCAAATAGGGTTGACATAACAACATATTTATAATAATAGGTTAGATCATGTGGGGTTTTAAAATTAAAACTACTATTTTTTTTTGTTCATATTCTTAACCCCAAACAAAAATATTATACCTCTCTTTAAAAAATAACTCATTTTTGACACATGGTCAATTTCAAAATTTTCAAAAAATGATTCATTATGGATATATTAATTTTTTAAAGGGACACTGGAAAAAATATATATATTAAAAATATTAAATATTTTTTAAAGACCCTTGATGCTTCTAAAATTAAACAAGTCATGTGACCACCATAATAAATGTTATTCAAAAAAAATTAAATGTTTTTAAAAGAAAAAATATTGTTGATGTATCCTATACAAATTCAAGGATATTCATTTAGAGAATAAAACAAGTAAAATTAGTGATGAGATTTATCTCTCATCTAATTCTCATGACCTCATGATCTGACAAAAAGTTTCACAAGAATCCATAGGATATGCACCAGTGAAATATCTTACTCATGAATAATATTCTCATGTTGATCCTTGATAGCCACTAAGTATGAAACAAAGGTGTGAAATAATCGATGTCTAGATCTCCCAAGTTTATATTTGATGAAATATTGTTCATATACCACCATTATGGTATCATGTGGATAATTTTTTTTATATTTTATACCTAAGGGGGTAACTAAATTCTCTAATTCATAGTTTATTCCATGTGAGATTTTATTTTAGAATTTATTTGTATCTCTTTTAAGTAAAAACTATTATGGTTTAGTATGTTGTTATTTTGAGGTAAAACCCATTGAAATATGTAATCGTTATATGAAACCCCTAGTTTAAAAGTCAGGATAATTGATTTAAATGATTTTAAATTAAATCTAAAGCTACATAAGGTAAATTTAAAATATGAGAATATATAGTTTTTATAAATCTCGGATTGTGAGAAAATTGAAATTCTAATGTATTTAAAAAGTGATAATACTATTTTCATAATTGAATATTATAAAATCCTTGGTCTATGAATTTAATCTATTAAAACCAAAATTATATTTTATTATATTCAATTAATTTTATTCATTTAGGAATTAGGATATCTAAACCCATATATAAAATTAGACACCCAAATCCTATTTATGGTCAAAAAGGAATCTATGAAACTAGTTAATGCATGAAAAAATTAATTCCTCAATCTATAAGAAAGTTATCATGTATGAAAAAAATAAGATTTCATGTTGAATAATGTGTGTATGAAAAAACCTAAAAAACATAAAATTAAAAGTAACATAAATCAATTATTCAATCACCCATCATTAAAAAACATAGAGAAAAGTGTTGACCACCACATATTTTCATATGAACCAAATATTTGATCCATGTTAGGCATGAGAGACTGTAAAAGTAATCAAAAATATATAAGATAACCATTTCATTTGATATCTTAACCCTCTAGTTAAAGATGCATAACAGGTCTCATGATCATGGTCTAGATCTGTTTTCCAATAGGTAATGAGCGGGTTGGACTAATCAAATGTTCAACGTTATAAATAGAAATGGGATTAAGAAATAACATAAGTCTCACAAACCTTGAGTAATTTTTTATTATTTTATTCTAATGCTATTTCTATATAATTTTACAATTTGGAATAAAAAACATATATATTATTTATTTATGTTGTGAATATGTAAATAAATTAACATTTATCTGATAAAAATTATGTTTTGAATATTTAATATTGTTTAATAATAATGGATTATTATTTTTAAAATATTTTTAATCATAATTTAAAATGAGGTCCATCCAACATAGCATACTTCTTCAAATGAAGATCTAAATAGGTTGAAATTTTTTAATCCCTCATTAAATGGGATTGTAAAAGAACCATGAAATTTTATTCCTAATCTATGTGGGTACAGAACACTCCACCCCATTCCAAACCATTAAGAACCTCACCTGCATATATTTATTGATTCAATGAAATTTTAATTAATATCCCCCAAGCCAATTCATCCATTTATATAAAATAATCCACAAAAATATTACCTTTTATATCCCATGGAACATTCCTTTATTTAGGTATCCCAATCCATCTCTATGATTTTTATAAATGATAAATAGTATATTATAGGTATGTTCTTAAAATATAATTTCAAATTAAAAAAAACATAAATATGTAAGAATTTTAAAAATATATAATAACAAAAAATATAATGGTGAAAATTTAGTGTTATATTGGAACACTTATATCAATTGTACATTATATCATATGCTCGAAATCTTTGGCCAAAAATTCATAGTTTTAAAAATATTCCCAAACAAAATCAAAATTTAATGCTTAAATTATTATGATTTAATATTATTGTGTAGAATTTTTTTCTAAAATTCTTCTCAATGATAGTGAAAATAAAACCACAACATTATAATTCTTCATTTCACAGTGCACTGTGGTACCCTAAAGAAAATCTTAGTATCTATGTCAAACCTCTTAAACTAGTCACATTATATATCCTCCAATTATTTCATTATTTTCTCATCCATTTTAAAAAATATATATTCCCAAACACTCTAAAATTATATTCATGATAAATAATTCCAAAAAACATATAAAATAAAAAATTTGGCCTAATCAACTAATATTTTAACAATGTTATCAAAGAAGAATAATTAACACATTTTAGTTTTAAATTAACCCCACTCTTGAACTATTTCATATCCTAATGAATAGAATCCTACATCATCACAAAAAAACTACATTATATCCATGATTTAAAAATCATAGTCATCCAAATAAAATAATCATCATTTATGAATATACTTTCAAGAGTCACCAAAACATATTTTCAACTCTTCACATTTAAAGAAAACCAATCAACTATGTTTTTTTAATTTTCCTCTTAAAAGAATGTTACTTACCTTCCCTAAAAAAAATTCAATATTTATTTAGAATTCATGCACACTTATGATCTTTCATACCAAAAAAATATCTCAATCATCACCCAATATAATTTGATATAGAGTTATTCTCAATATCAAGTATATAAACATTTTTTATAGGTTTGAAAAATGTCTAAATATTCATAGAGAAATAAAACCAAAATATCCAAGTATACTATTACTTACATTTTAATTTATTATTGGTTATCTTTTGGTAGGTATTTATGTGAAAATTAAAATAAAATCTAAAAAAGAAAGAGTAAATATTATGTGAAATTCATGACATAAAATTGAAACATAAGGAAAATATCATCCTTTGACGTATATATTTCACCCTAAAATATTTTTACAATTCTTAAAAGGTCAAAAATAATGTAAATGGAACTAATAAATTATTTTAATATTTTCTAACTTATATTTCTAACATTTTTTTATATGTTATCAAGGACGTTATAATGAAAGGTAATCTATGAAATTTTTTCTCTAAAATAAAGATAAATCCTTGAATTATCTCTTCTTAAATACATTCCACTCCAATGAAAATGTTTAAATATTTCTTACCTAACACATATTTCATTACAAATCATTAAAAAATCCAAGAGTAGGGAATAGAGGAAAAATAGTCATGTAAGGTGACATTCAATAAGGTATTTCATGGTTTCTATGATTTTAAAAAAATAATAAATCTATGTTTGTTTTAAAAGGTATAATGTGATAAAAAATAAATTGATGGTCACAATCATATTAATATAGTTTGAAATATATATTTTAACAAGATCAATGTGAAAACCCTAGTATTTATGCATATATTGAGAGTCTCTCAAGAAAATGGTGTTACAAAGAATATGTTAAATTTATTTTGAGTACTTTTTGGGAATTATTATTAAATATTGAATAATCACTCATGAAATTAATAACAATAATATTTTAGTTGAAATAAAATTTAATAAATCAAATCATGAAAGTGTGTGAGAAATTTCATTTATGTAAATCATCTGATCTTCCCAAATAATGATTCCTAAAATCAATATTATCTTACTGATCTATACTAATTAAATGATAATATAACTCAACCAATTCCATCAAAAATTCTATTTATAACAAGAATAATGGAATTATTAAGAAAATATTTTCATCATAGATAAAGATATAGTAATAAATCTATGTTTGGAATATAATTTCTGATACTAAAAACTAAATTAATGTGTAGGTAATGTAAATATTTATTTAATTTAAAACAACACTAACCAATCCCCTAAAAATAATTTGTTATATATTTCATGTTACCATATTCCTACATCATCATCATGGATCTAAAAAAAATACCTATGTAAATGTACAGGATACATTCCGTTAAGGATTAAAATGATAAGGGTGATTAAAATTTCTACATCCTAAAATAAATTCAAAAACTAAATTCCTAAAATGAATCCAAATAAATAATACAAAAAACATACTCTCCTCTAATAAGAACATTAGTTAATATATATTAGCTTTTCATGACTACAATGTTCTATTTAAAAAGTATTGGAATAAATTTATTTGATTAGGATCAATGAATAGTCTAAAATGAGTCTCCTTTATATAGATGGATCCTCTTTCATGATATGAAATAAACATTAAACTTCATTAAGATAGAATAATATCCACCTCCATGGGACAAATCCACCAATGCTATAACAATCTAGAAAACCCAAAGGTTAATTCATTGACTTACTGTATATTTTTACCATATTTATCACCTCATTCACTTTAATTTTTATAATATAAAATATCCTCTTGAAAATCCCACTTTTTTAATTAAAATCATCAATTTATCCCTTTTTATACTTCATCTTATAATCTCTTTATTCCATATACTAAATGGAAGAAACAACCTCACTCAGATCCAAATCTTTATCATCAAAATTCTATATCAACCAATTAATATTGAACTTTACTTCTTCATGACTGACTCATAAATATTGCTTCTTACATGAAAATCAATTAAGGCCCTTCCCATTTCTAAAAATGAAATTCCAAGTATGTGGGTCATTTTTTATTCTTCAATATCTTGTATAAAAAATTCTAATAGAATGTAAAATTTATCGAAATTAACCAAAATATACTTAATCAAACATTGAGTATATCTCATTAGTGTGCCCTTTAATTCCAGAACAGCTTCATTGGGATTCATCTCCTTTGATCCCAAGTTTATGAATTTTGAGTATGACATGATGCTCATACTCATAACTAAATTAGAAAGAGCACATCAAAAATCATAATATTTAATACTAAAAATAGTAAAAATACTATCTGTATCATGGATTTTTTTCTAAACTACATGAAAATATGGTTTAATTCTTCCTTGTAAGTGGTATTTAACTTATCTTTTTAATCTTCCTCATATTCAAAATAGATTACTTCATGAGAATTACTTATGTTTTTATTTTCGTTAAATATTGTGTAAAGTTAATGTTATTTTCTAGTTTCATTAAAATTTCTATAAACATTCTATTGTGATCCCAAATAAACCATTACCTCTTTCTTACTCTTCTCCTCCATAGTCCCCTTGGATTGGTGAGATCAATGTGAGGGGGAGGGGAATATTAGTGGCACATTTTCTATTTATATGTTATCCTCTTAAACTCAACCTTTATGTTGAGTTAGTACCTTGATCCACTAAAATAACAATTACCCAACTGAACATCATATGAAATAAATATGAAATAATTGAAGAAAAATTTATTTACATGGTTGAGCAATAAAATAATTCTTCTTTACTTAGTGGGTTAGTCACCCTAACCAATATTTTACCCATTATAAATATTTTAATAAATTTACAATGGTTTTAGGTATTTTTTATCCTTTAAAATATGTTTATTCAAATAATAACACTATGTTACATAGTGTGATGGTTTATAAAATTTCATTGGACTTACCAAATCTGAGTCACACTAATACTCTCTTAGTAATATTCAAATTGTTCAAATCATGTTTCATGCACAAACAGGATATCTTCATTCTTCTGATTGAGGATGATCTTCCTCTATGAACACACTATATTATTTTTATGTTTGTATAAATAGTTTTAATATCATTAATAGTTGATTATATCTATATTAACTACTGTTATTGATTACTGAATTGAAAATATGGTCTTTTATAACCATTAGATATTCGTTGAATCCACATACTCTTTGGTCATCATTAACTTTCTTCTTCCTTCTTGATATCTCCATCTTCTCTCAGTTATTACAAAACTATACTCATAATTCCTTACATTTACCTAACACCAAAGGAGTCCTATTATGAAAAACATAATTCAATTGTTATCTATTAAAATAAACATAATTTAAATATTTGATATAAATACCTAGTGTTTAGTTCATGGTTATCATTATGTCCATAATATTTTTCAATGTTTCAAATTATGCAGTTATCCATCATTTATATCAAACAAATAAATTCCTTTCCTTTGAGACCCATATATTTTGAAATGGACAATATTTCTTGAAATTTAATCAATCAAATACTAACTATTTCCCAGTGTCTTTTTCATCAATGAACCTCTAATTGAAACATCCATAATTGGATTATATCTTTGAGACAAGACCATATAGAATTAATGAATTATCAACCACATCTCTAAACCATGAGAAATAAGCTTCGATAAAAATCCCTTAAACCACTCTCATATAATATAAAGAGATTATTAATCAAAATAATTTAAATTTACAATATCCACAATAATTTTTATTTATTTTGGGGGAGGAAAGAATATTTATTGAAATTGTTTTCTCATCTCATCCCATGCATCAAAGATTTCAATAAACAATTTTCTTTTTCTCTTAAATAAAAGATTAATTAAAATATCCATGTTTTATCATTGGAAGCATTATTGAACTTAAAAGTATCAAAAATATCTAAGAAAAATTACAAGTTTGTGTTCATGTCATTATGTTATATCCTAATGAATTGAATGGAGTTTGATATCAATTAGATAATCATAGACTTTATTTTAAATTGGTTTAATACAACAGGAGGAACATTTATAGTTATTTTTACCTAAACAGATAAAGGTAGTCCATACTCTATCAAAGTCCTTTTCATTTGTTATCTCACATAGAAAACATGTTCTATCAGTTATACTTGATCAACATTAACAATGTTTTCCTAAATATCTAGTCCAACTCAGGATCTAAATTAAAGAGTTTGTTTCCATATTCCTAGGTTCGGTACTCATGAATCATTAAGATATGACCTAAAAAATAAAATAATAAATTTAATAATAATAATGAAACAAAATCTTCACATAAGTATCCCCATCCAAGGAAATGGTTCCAAGAAAATTGAAATCATATGAGGAAATGTTAATTAGATTGAAAATCATGATTATAATTTATATTTTATCCATTTCTAATCACTAACTACTAAGGTAAAGTACATGGTTAGCCTGAGGACAAACCAATATAGACCATGAATACTAGAATGGTAAACCGAGTTTAAAATATAATATGATGAATTTAAATGACTAAAAATTAAGTATAAAACTATTTAATATAAATATTAATTGGGATCATACCAATTTATTATAAATATGAGGTCATGAGATAATTAAAATTATAATTTTTTTTGATAAGTGGTCTTATTATTTCCATAATTAAATCTAATAAAATATTTGATCATTGAATTTTATATTTAATAAATAAACTATAATATTATTATTTTTATTTAACTTGATTCATCTATAAATTAGTCAATCCAATACCATTTTAAAAAATAGGGATACAAATTAAAACTATGTTCAAGAAGGAATCTAGGAAAATAGTTGATGCATGAACAATAATTTACTCAATACATTAGAAACTAATCGTGCATAGATAAAGAATATAGGATATAAAAGAATGTTTATATGAAAAAAAGAAACGTTATAAAAAAATAAAATCAACTATTTAATCACCAATAATTAAAAAAACATGGTATAAAGTGTCCCCCTCCCCCAATGTTTTAACAAGAATAAAATTGATCCATATTATAAATGTGAGAGTAGAAAATAGATCATAAATCTAAAATCTAACCATCACCTTTGGACTCTAGAACCTCAAATGAATGGTTTATATGGTAATATATTATAGATGTTTCTCTGATTCAAGGAATCCCGTTATAGAAAATAATTCACCTAAATATTTAATTATGTCTTCTATATCTATTTTCATCATTTTGGAATCCCAATCAATCTCAAAATAGTCTTTAATAATAAATAGGATAATCTAGGTATCCCCAAAATAAATATCATCAAGTTTAAAAATATGATTTTGGTATAGAAATTTAAAATCAATAAAAAAATCCATAATCATGAAAAAAGTGTTTCTATTATACTACATCACTTATATCTCCCTTAAAATTACCACAATGATCTGAAATCATTATCTATATATTCATAACATTATATCTTTTTCCAAAAAATGATACTAATTTAATTCTCCATTTATTACAACATGAAATTAATTTGATTATATATTTCCTCTTATTCTTCTCAGTTATGATGCAAAGAAAACAATAACATCCAAATTATTTATCTCATAGTGTAATGTAGTACCCTATGAAAAATTATTATCTCTATCATCTTCCTTAACTAATCATGAAACAACACAACCACCTATAACATGATTTTCTCCTCCTTTTTACAAAAATATTCCAATACACTCCAAAATCTTCTTAAAGTTAAATAATATAATAAAAAATAAAAAATAAAAAATTAGTAAAGATAAAATCACTTACTAAGGAATTTACCATAGAAAATATATGAGTAAATATGAGCTATCTTTAATTCTAAATGATAAAAAACCACACATACAATGTGTAAAAACTTGAATAGCCCAATGAATCTTAGGTATAGACTACATAAATGGATGAATCTATTTAAACAATGTAAATTAATGACCATAAGGAATATATGGTATCCAAATTTAAAAACCAAGGGTATCTGTGTTCTTTCCATCTATGGATTGTGAGGGAATTAGGTTATCTGCATATATTCTAAGATCACCTAAACCTACTCTATCATTAATCACACTAACTAATGAATCATAAGAGATAATTCTCTAATAAATTACCAATAATGGGGTGGCATATAAGGTATTTCTTACAAGTCCCCTAAAGGTTCCATATAAATAGTGGAGTGATGAACACTGTTCTATACAAACTCCCCTAAATGTATGTGATTAGCCAAAATACAATATAAAATTATCCTATATTCTTTTTATAAACATAAATTTAGGGGTATAATTATACACTCAATCAAAAATAAGTCCTATATTCTTATTATAATCTTCTCTATATTTAAGATGTGAACCAAGTATCATAAGCGCAAATGGTCATCAAGGTAACTCCATCAAATTATATGATCTCATTAATATACTAGATTTTTTATAAATCCATAAAGTATCCTCCTATTGTAATGTAAATGAGATTATATTGTTATTCGATCCAAAACTAACAAAATGACATTTTGACCCCTCACTGATTTTGAATTTATAGTCATGAAATCTATTAACATACTATCCAACTTTCAGTCTAGAACCAGAAATTATTGGTATAAACTGGTGGGAACATAATTACTAGACATCACATTCTTACATGGGTGGAACTAAAATAGGAACTTATTAATACTCTTGTTCATTACCTTCTAGTATAAAAATTCTTAATGACTGAATAGATATTTTATATACTAGGATTGACCACTAGTGGGGAGGTGTGAAACTCCCTCAACACCTCCTCACACAACACAACTTAAACCATTTTCTTCCCTTAGAATAATATTTAATTCTCCCTAACTAAAAATAATTTAATATGTGTATCACCTTTTAATATTTGGTTCGGTAAAATATTTCGATAAATGTTTCTATAATATGCCTCCCTCTTTTCTATGAAACATTCTTGGGGACACAACTATCGATCAATGGTAAGAAATGTCTCCCTCTTTTAAAAAAAATCAACCACATCAAGGCTGACATCATAGACTCATCCTTAATTATCGGAGATTGATATTTCCTTCTAAGTGTTTTATCTACCATATTTTACTTCTTATTAGTACAAACTACTTTAAATTCATAATCATGTAGCAACTCTAACTAGCATTTTTACCTTAGGTTGAGGTCTCTTTTAGAGAAGATATAACAAAGGCACTTGTGATCTCGAAATAAAAAATAATTCATTAAGATTATTGTTCCTCTATATCGTTAAGGAAATACCAATACTATAAACTACATGTTATGGGTCACATAATTATAATCATGAGGTCATAGATTTATGGACCATTTAGTGATTAGGTCCCATCTCCACATTAATACAAAACCATTCCAAAACTAGGAATCATCTCAAAACAAATATTTTCAACTCCTTCCTATATAAATTATAGAATTGGATCACTAGTTAACCACTTTTTATCTTATAAAAATAGATTTTACACTGATCAAATAAAATGAAAGGATTCCCTTTTGGGTGAGAGAAGTCATAGGGGATGCAATTTGAGAGAAATAATCCAAAAATAACTAGTTGTAACCCACAATGCCATGGAAACATTATACCTCAAATACCAACTTGGGTGGATCCCAATCCATCACAACATAAACATTCATTGGATCTACCAAAAAACTATCTTCTGTGTAAATACCCCAACCCCAGTAGCCTAGATTTGGTGGTAATTTTATAGCATTGGAACTAGATATATGGTATCACATCTTGAAGGACCAAATATTTAGTTTTCTTGGTAAACTATATACTATAAAATACTTGAATATCACATAAATTTGGGAAAATAAAATATAAAAATATTTTAATTTGAGAACATCATCATTACTCATAGTGTATCCATGTATATCAATCAAAAAATAGTCCAAGATATCTCAGGGGGAAAATAAGAAAGGGGGTTAGCTCAGATGATCGGTAAGGGTATGTGTACAAAAAATATATCTTGAATAAATATGTATAATCAATATGGAAGGTTATATAACTAAAAAAATCCATTTAATCGATAACTTGAGCACAATATGGGAATAATAAATTATTATCAAATAGTTACATATAATTAATCATGTGATCATGTAACAAAACAATGGATATTCTAACTACTTCAATAACGACATGTAATATAAATAATTGAATTAAAAATAATGGAATGAATAATTCCATACATTTAAAACATACCATATATTCCTTGTTCCAATCCATATAAATAAATTGGTAAGGCCATGTCTAAAACCCAATCTAGTGTGTCTCATGAGATATTACAATGTATTAAAGGGCTATATCAGGCCCCACACATTACTTATTAAGTCCAATGAATTCCTCATATGAAAGGGGTGAGAAATAATCAATATAAACATTAATATTTAAAAACTCACATATGAAATGTTTGTACTTACCCCAATAAATAAAAACCATCATAAACCATCCAGAGTAAAATGGTGAATTGAAAAAAAAATATACATACACATTAAAACTGATCAAAAACCATCCAAATAAAGAAGAATAATGATATCCAAAAGATATTCCTATTTTATCATAATTAAAATAAAGGGTTTATGTCATTTATGAATATAAATTGAAATATAATTTCATTATAAAATATTTTGAGGAAGATAACCGTTTTCAATTTGAAATTACATTTTTTTAACTAATATTTCAAAAAATCTTTAAAAATACTTTTATTTGAAATTAAGCATTGAAACTTATAAAATAATATTAAAAACATTTACTTGTCATTATAGAGATAAATTCTACTCATGTTATATATAATAAAATATATATCCCTTTGATAATTTTGATAAAATGAATCCCAACTTTGTTTAGATAATGACATAATGATTCCTTTCAAAATATTTTATTAAAAGTCATAATTTGTATAATTTATTAAATAATTTTTTTAAATGGATAAAAGTATTTTTGAAAACATTTTCATAAAACATGGATTTTGATGAAAAGTGATTTACAACCAAAGGGAAAAATAAAGATGGATTTTCTTAAAAAAATATTTTCTCAATAATTTTAAGTACTATATAGAGTAAAAATTATATTATTATTTTAAAAATATCATATATAATACTATGAGAATAAAATATATTTGTTTTATGAATAAAATATCAAGTAATTCCCCCAATAGAAACTTAAACAAAACCAATCCCAAATAATAATTGGACTGTGAAATAAACCCTTGACACTATAGTAACTTCTGAATTGTAAGCCCCATAAAAGAAATGATCATAAAATGAAACAATAAATTACATTAATTTAAATATTTTTATGATATAAAATATATAATGGTTAGTATATACACCACACAAAATAAATTAG
Organism: Viscum album; assembly: GCA_963277665.1. Taxonomy (NCBI): domain Eukaryota; kingdom Viridiplantae; phylum Streptophyta; class Magnoliopsida; order Santalales; family Viscaceae; genus Viscum; species Viscum album. Next base: position 1,620,897,758 of record OY728157.1, on the reverse strand, counting down.
TGGTGAATATGGCATGTGTATCGTTGAAGTAACTATGACATGAGAAATTGTTACCTCATGTTTAACTTCTACCTATATATCCCAAACTCATGTATAAATAATATGGGTTTGATATAAATCTATTAAATTAACCATAATAATATATTCCATACCATATATTGTCCTATTATAACATTTTAACACACTTTCGCGAATAATATTTCATTATTCTCATTGTTTCAAGTGTTAATTGTCTTGTTTCTTCATTCAGGTTTCTTCATGAATGTTCTAGTTCTTGTGAATAGGTTATATATCTATCTAAAAAATAATTATATTAATTTTATAAGTTTTATATTTTCTTATTAGATACATTTTTAAAACTATTAATAAATTTTGAACATGGAAAATTAAATGCATTGCTTCGTGGGGATAATAGGTCATATGTACGCATGAGCGAAAATATCATTTCTTTAATGGGTGAAATGGTAAAAGAGTGTGATATATAAATTTTATATGGTATATATCATTTCATATATATCACATATATTCATTAAATTTATCTGTATTACCTTCCATGCAATTTTTTTTAAAACGAATCGCATCGCTTTGTGAGGCGGTAGTCCACATTACACATGGTCGACATTATCATATTTTAAACATAATATAATGAAAAAAGGTATATGTGATATTATAATTAAATAAGTATAATTATATCCTAAATATTTTATAAATATATTAAATGAATTATTTTATATTACCATTAGAGGTGTTTATGGAAAAAAATTAACATCAATTCGTGAAGTGAAAGTTTTTCAAACACATGATCTATGATTTTTTTCTCATCTGATGGAAGAGAATATAGATATAGGTAATTATTATAACATAATAAATTATAATTATATGTAGTATACAGGTTTTGTTATATTTTAAGTGATAATAAATAATTTCATGTTGTAAAATAAGGAATAAAAATAAATAGCACAGTGGATACAATTACCTTCACTAAGAGATACCTCCTTTGGGTATCTTCTTAAAGACCCTAGGGTTGATCTTTTGGGAAGAAAATATAATCTATAATGTGGATATGGATGTTTTTGAGGTATTTTTTCCTGTTTTAGTCGAGTTATATGGCTTTATATGTGTGATGAGGTGGGTTAGGGAGTGTTATTTTCTATGTTGGGAAAGGGGACCTTATTCAAAATTAAATGAAATTTCCCAAAAGAATCAAAAATGGTAAAGTATTTCACATAAATTAATATTCCAAATTAACATATATTAGAATTATATACATTATAAAATGTTCATGTGACAATAAAATATAAATTATACAATTTTTATGTCCATTTTAACCATTACATTCATAGTTTAACCCTTGATAAATCCATTTTTACATTAGCCACAGTAAATAATTTTTATAATTTTCACTATTAATAATAGTTAAAAATTAAGTTGAAATTATTATATAATATAAATTATTATTATTAAAAATATGGTATTCACTTTTCCATGTTCTATTCAAATAAGTGACCAAATTTAATTTAAAATTAAACCCGAGGACGTAATGAAAAAGCGGGTTTCCAAAGAAAAAAATTCTCATAAGTATAGCAGGTTTTAATATCAAAATTCAATATGAAAATGATTAAAATAACCTGAATTTAATTTATTATAATATAATAAAAAATTAATTAAAAACCAATTTAATATATAATTTGACTTTGAAAATAATTAAAATGAAAAGGCATTGTTCAATAGAAATAAGTATTTTCACTTTTCATCAAAAAATGAAAAATTTTAGAAAAATCTCCATCATTAAACCAAAGATAATTCTGATAAAATTCATTTTATCAAATTTAATTTCTAATTATATTAATATTAATTTTATCATATGTCTGTATGAACTAAGGAAATTATTCTCTTTGAAGAAAGAAATTTTCTAAAAAATAATTTACTTTTCTCTCAAATGGTTCTTATTTTAATTATAATCAATAAATGACTATAGAATTTATTTTATATACATGTATATCATATAATTTTTATAATTTAGTTATTAATATTCAAACCCATCATCTTAATGATTAGATTATAATGCCCATGTTTAAATAATAGTATTTTAATAGTGTATCACATTTTGTTCAAACCCAGTGTTGCGTGCATTTCTAGTTATCTAAGATACTAAATTATTAAAAATTAAATATATATAAAATTATATAATTCCTAAATTATCTTATAATATTGGTTTTTTTTCATATACACTATCAAATATGGTGTTCCTATTTTAAAATATTGGTGTGTTATATTCTACCCCCTTAAATAAAATATGTCATTACAATTTATTCTCAATATCAATAATCAAGGTTTTTAAAATATAAAATACCATTCTTTAAACCCCACATATAAAAATGTTTTGATAAAAATATCTATTTATAATAGAGGAATTTATGTGTGAAGGTTATCTAGAATAACACATACTTGGTTTTCAAATTGGAGATTTTTTTGGAATGTTAAGATATAGACATTGAAAAAAAGTATAAATAATTATACATTATGATAGAGATCCTTCATCAAAATAAAATTAATGATCAATAAAAATTTAAGGGCCTTAAAACCAGAAATATTTGATTATTTAAAAAATCATTTGATTCATTGGATATTAAGGTAATATGGTAACATTTTATATTTGAGATCCTTTTCCAGATGTTGATGAATTTTCTAACTCTATAAGAATTTAAAAAATACACTTAATTGATATCCTTCTATTAAATAATCACAGTTTCATCCTTTTTTGTGCTTCAATAAATTTCCACTTTATCTCTTTCTCTAAGAAATGAATACCCAAAAATAATATTTTTCATCCTAATGTACTAAACATTATTTTTAACAACTCATATTATCTATTAAATAATGACAAGTATGTCATCTAATATTTTCCAACCACAAGTGGTTATAATGAGTTATCTCAAAAAAACCAAATTTAAACATAATCCAATCAACATTTAGCTATCCTTATGAATCATCCAAAATGTCCCTGTCGAAGCCACTGTCCAAAATTTTTTAAGGCCACTAAATCAAAATTATATTCCTTACAAAATATAAATAGAATATTAATATCACATTAAAAATATGTGAATATCTTTATTAATATGAAATATTAATGAAAACATAAATCCTTACAAAGAGTAAAATCTCAAATTATCATATATATTCTATAAATCTAAACATGCAGTAAACTCCCACAAAGGTACCAAAGACCATAAAATCACTAAACAATTTCAAGGTGACATATATAATCCCATAACCATTACTTTAACATTATTATCAGAACACTGAGCACATATTGGGGGTCATATTCCATCAATAATGTTTTTCCAAAAAATCAACTTTCCACAGAATTACTTTTCATGGTAATTAGTATTATTCATCATATATTTTCAAAACCTTAAATAAAAGGTATTGTAGAACTATAATTATATATTTTATAATTATTAAAATGATTATATCATTGATTAAATACTTATAAAACATATTTCTCGAATCAAAATAGAATCACTTTAATCATTATACATCAGTTGTATCAATATCATAAGCTTGAACTTGATCCATTAGCCTCTTATGGGTTATATTTTCTTTACTATTGGGACATTCGTTTTCATAGTGCCCCATATCCCTAGAGTGGAATAACTGAACATTAAAAACATATTTCATTACCTTAAAATCACTAGCATGATGAAATTTCTCAACACACTTGTAGAAAAATCTCCATCTCTTTAAGAAATTACCAGGGTTGTTTTCCAAAATTATTACAATGAAGAAAATCTTCTTTTCCCTTCCCTTTATCAATAATTTTCTCTACCATAATCTTCTTATATTACATCCATTTAAAGCTTTAAGTCTTGGATAATTATTTCTCTATCTTTATAAAATGTGATATTATATCCTCATATAATGAGAAATATTATGAGTCTAGTTCTTTTTCATTAATTGGATTAAGTTTATAAAATAAATGGTCAATATTTCACTTTGTATTATATTTATTATTCATATAATATCATGATAAAATTTTAGATTATTATTCATATGTAGAAAAAAATTCATCATACTTTTATCATGTATTTAGGAATTTTCTTTCTATATCTTCTCATTTCTCATTTGAAAAATACTTTTCTAAGAAGATTAACTTAAAATACATTCATTGCATGTTTCATATATCTTCATCATATTTTTTTTATTGAATCAATGACCAAAACTTATATGTATCTCTTGAGAGATGGTAAACATCCACGAAAACTTCCTCTTTTTCATTCCTTCCCAATGAAAAAAATTTCATCTCTATGGAACTCATCCATTACTCAGCTACAAATATATTTGTATTCACATTGAATGTTTTTAGTTTCTAGCACATTAATAGTTATAACATTAATGCACTAACGAGTGGATCAACTGGATACTACATATAGTAAAGGTTATTACTCATAACCTCAGTCATATTTCCCAATATGGTTATAAAAGCATCAGTTCCAGCTATTTCTCTAACTACATCTTCATTATCTTTTATTAGGAGTGAAATACCAATAAGGGGTGTGTGCATTAAAATGGTTCTCATTCCATCCACTATGATCCATTTCTAGAAAATGGAATATTTTAGATTAGTTTATAACATTTGAAACATAATGTATAATCCTAGTACTAGTGAAATAGTTAACATAAATTGAAAATTTTATGCATAGATAATCTCATAATCATTAACATGGTGTTTTGGGAAAGTATTCAAATGATAAAAATATTTTCAAATCATTTATAATAGTTTGTAAAGAAAATTTGAATTGTCTTATGAATATCTTCTAGGAGTGTCAAACCAGGTGTAAAGAAAGTCTCACTTTCATGTATAGGGTAACACTCTAGTTAATCTATGCATACCATTTTTGGAGTTATTAACCCTAGGTACATCTAATCTAGAACCACCTCCACTTTTATTATCCATATAGGAATTTATTTCTAGGAAAAAAAACTAATCTATATACTACAAATAATTTAATATATTATTATATATGTTTCCTAAATTTATATCATATGGTTATATTCCATAATAAATATTTTTTAATAAATATTTCCCAAGGTTTCTACTAACTATCCTGTAAGATCCTGGCCTTTTTTAGAGTCATATCGGGCATGTTTTCAGGTACTTGTTTATGTTTTTAAGTACCTTTTTTGGAGTAGAGGCTTTGTTTCTGTTTGGGTGAATTTTTAAGAAAAACTAAAGAACAATGGTTTCTTCACGGTTTGTGTAGTGTTTGACTAATATTGCTACTAAACCATCCCAACTGTAAAAACATAGATAGAGAGGTCCACACCATTAGCGCACAATTTTCCCTAAAGATGTGCCCCTGCTCAGGAAACCGTGCATGTGGGATTAATTTTCCGAAAATCATTTTTAAAAACATCGAAACCTCTAAGACTCCCATATCTTGACCTTGGACCATTCTTCAAAAATTGTAGGTGATCCCAAAGCCTTCTCTATGGATTACAAGGTGATTTGAACATCGTTTTTCAAGATCAAAAGCCCAAATTAATGACCCTCTCTCTTTTTGGTAAGTTCATTTTATTCTGTTGCATATCTCATTCATTCATATATATTTCCTTGATCTTTTCATGGAATATATCCACCATTTCTATGGATATGAACCTATGAGTTGAGATCTAGATCTAGGATTTTGAATCTAGATCTTGATTTTCAAGATCTTGATGCCTTTGATCTTAATTTCAGTTTTGGGATTTACATCTGAAGCTTGATTGATGAAGTTTTGCTACTCGGATTTTGGGGATTTTTTTAAGGCTAACATCCATCAATAAACTGAGGGATGTGGTCTAAATAGAACTCAAATAATCATGGACATGATATGTGAATGTGAGTATGTGTATTTTCTAGCTTCCCTTGATAATTGATTTCCAAAATTTGACTAATTAGAAATGTGGAATTGACTTGTGATTTCCTTGGGGATTAATTGATAATTGAATCACATAATAAACGAATGGGGGGTTTCCCAAATAGATATTTTTTTAGAGATTGTTTACTGGTGGAGATATTGTAAGTGTGATATTGAATTGGTTCTGTTAAGATAATTAATTGGGAACAATTAATTATGAAATGTTGTTTGGCTATGTAAGATAATGAATTGTGAGAGTTATTATGTTCCATGATGTTAAAAAAAGATAATTAATTGTGATAATTAATTATGATATTTTGAGATTTTATATAGATAATTAATTGTGAATAATTAATTATGGAATTAGAATTCTGTTGATTAATAAATTAATTGATTAATTAATTAATGTGTTGTGTTCTTAGTTAATTTTTGAGTTAAATAATGGCCTTTTAAATTTTTAACTAATCATTGGATTAGTAATGGAATGATGTGACCAATTCTTGTGAATTAAATAATGATTAAATTGCTGAGATTTTTTTGGTTCTAAAATTGGCATTCTAGACTAATTTAAAGTTGGGACGTGGACATGACATTCTTCCCTAACAGTCATCCAAAATTGAGATTTTGGGTACTAGGCATGACAACATACAACGAATTAGATATGGAGTGTCAGGCATGGAGACCTACACAGAATGAGATTTTGGGGTGCTTGACATGAAGTTCAACACTAAATGAATGATAATAATGAATTATTATTCAAATTGAAAACATGATTTGAAATTGGGCCTAATGGGATTATTAAAGATTAAATGAAAATGTGATAACTATTTAATTATGAATTGTAATTGTTGCTTCATAAATTTGCATACACTATCTTTTGGTTGGAATCATTTTAGACACCGTTGGTGGTGGCCTACTTAGTTATAATCACACCCTATTCAGGCTTCCTGATTGTCACCTGAGTAGACATTTTTGTTGCAAGACAATATAAGGTCAAGGCCATGGGATATGTTGTTTTTTGGGATTACAGCATGGGATAGGGAACCTGACATGGTTCAGAACCCACTTGGGAGTTATTGTGTCCTTAATTTTAATTTATTTAATGACACTTGAAATTACCATTATCATATCATTTTAATATTTCATTTGATAATTTCATTTCTTTTTTTGAATACCATATGACATGGTGTTGTTATAGTTATTTATATGCTTCTGTACTTGGTTATTGTTTTTTTCTTCTACTAGTGTTTTATTATGATAAAAGAGGGTATAGTCTCCTCAAGACTGACTTACGAGACCCTCACTACTAGTCGGTACCCTCTGGTGTATGGGGAGGCGTTGTTGAGGGCATGTGTCCAACCAACTCAGGCATCATTTAGTGGTTCCTAGGTTGGGACATCACAACGTGGTATCAGAGGAGTTTTATTTTCATTCTTATTCTTTTGCCTTACTATTTTGGGAAAGGTAAACATGAGACTAGGAAGAGTCAAGCCTTGGTAATGATCTCATGGATGGAAGTTTCAAACCCATGTATGGGGAAAAATATGAGTACTCAGTGTGGAATTGTTGTGACTGTTGTTTGATGTTACAGTTGGATATTATTTCACCTTGGGTGATGCACTTGTGGTGTGATGGGATATTTGTTTTGAATGTTTTTGAAATTTTATTCGTTAACTAAAGAGGCATGATACTCGAGTCTCCATGAATCATTATAGGCACTCAAGGTTGTTTTGACGTGCATCATTCTAGGCACTTGTGGGAAAAAATGGGTTACGGGTAATTTGTAGAAATTTAACTATTTTTCCTTGTTGTGAGATTAAAATAATGATGAAAAATGAGAATAAATGGGTGTCTATTAAGAATTTTGATTGATGAAATGCGTATTATTAATTAATTAATTATTGAATTAATTAGTTTTAGATAATGTGATTGGTTAATGGTTGAATTAATTAAGGAAAATGTATGTATCTTTGTTAACCAACACCTATGAGTAGGAAGGTTAAGGGTGGTCATAAGGCCTCAGTGTTGACTGTGTCAAGATAAAAGTGGTAAAGGACATGTTGAAACTAGTTATGTTAGTTTATCCTATTACATTAATGTTATAAGGTTTTGTCATGAGTCCTAATATGTGTGTTTGGATTTGTATAGATATGCCTCCATGAAACTTATTGAGGGAGATACTAAGGGGTATGGTTCAAAATGAACTTCTAGATAGGGTCCTTGAGACACAATTGGTAAAAATTGAGGAGGAAGGGGAACAGTTCTGAGAGAACATTGCTTGTTTCATTCAATTAATGGAGAGAGACCTAGGGCGGGTTCTTAAAAGCATGTCTGAGTTGACAAGGGAGTTTAAGCTACCGCAACCTCTTACTTTTACTGGATAATGTGGACTTGAAAGAGTTTAATTCTTGATTAAATCTAGAGAGATGATACTTGAATATTTGGACACTCTTACGAGGAGGAGGGTCAAGTTGGCTACTTATATGCTATGGAGGTCAGTGAAATTCTAGTGGTACATTTAGGTATGATCTGAACAGATTGATGATATGTTATGGAAGGAATTTTCGGAGATGTTCTTGGAGAAAATCTATCCAGAGACGCTGAGATAGGAGAAGGTTTCACAATTCATTAATCTGACCCTAGGAAGCATGTCCATAATAGATTACATGGTACGTTTCACATATTTACAGTGTTTTCCTCCATATTTGGAGGAAGATAAGGATTCAATGGAAAAATGATTTTAGGACAAACATATATGTCAAATTAAGTCCCAGGTAAATAGATTTAGGCTTAAGAAATTATCAAAAGTGATTAATTGTGCTCTCATCTCAAAGGGGGACCTATAGTATACTTCCATTACTGAATACTTAGCTATCACTGGATGATCAGTGAGTGAACCTTCTGAGAGCCGGAAGCGTCATTATGAGAAACTTAGCTAGCACAGTGGAAAGAAAGGTGGGAAACTAGGATGAATAGTTGCAATGGATCTTACTCGTGTGCTTTTCTACTATTGTGGTAGGTAGGGACACTATCGTATACATTTTCCTCATACACTAGTGGAGTTCTAGTTTTTTGTCAATATGGGGTACCTACAGAAGTTTTACAAGAAGCAGCGGCAAGCAGGTGCTAAGGAAAAAACTGCTCAGAGTCAGAGTGTGGGAAGGGGGTATTCTATACCATATAGGTTTGGAAGCTAGAATTATACGGGTAGAGGTGTTAGAGGTAGTGACTGTGGTTGTTCCAGTTATTAGCACCCATATCAGCAGAGTGTTTCTACTCAAGGGAGTGAGAAGACACGATTGGGAATAGGGGAAGGACAATGACCTGAAGTGCAGCCTATAATTGTGGAGATCAAGGTAGGTCCTTCGACAGTGAGAGGTATTATTCTAGTTTCTTCTACTTTAGCTACTACCTAGTTTGATACTAGTGCCTCTCATTTCTTTATATCTTCAATTCTTGTAAATGGTTTGAGCCTAGAGGTGGAGTTTGTAAGTGGGGTGATGAATATCGATACATTGTTGGGAACATGGTTTATAGATATCTGTTTATGCAAGGAATGTTCGTTAGAGATCATAGAGTATTATTTTCATTGATATATCTATATCCTTGATATAATATGCTCTGACCGGATTATGGGTATAGACTGGATTTTCGCATACAGATCCCAGATATATTTTTACCATAGGAGAGTGACCTTTGTGTCTTCTAAGGGTGGCCAATATGTTCTTCATGTGGAATGGGATATCCATGAAGGTCTAGCTAGGCCAATTACTCAATAACTAGGAGACCTCATGGCCCAAGATTCTGGTCTTTTTCTAGATGATGGGACTGGTATAGAAGATTTCCCTCCACCAGTAGTCGAACTATTCAGGATGTCTTTTCTAAAAACTTTTTAGGGTTTCCACCTGATAGAGATGTGGAATTCACTATTGATCTCGTGCTGGGGGTTGAGCCGTTATCTATTCCACCTTAAAGAATGGCACCATCTGGGCTTTAAGAGAACAAAACGTAGTTTGAGGATTTGGTGGATAAAGGTTTTATCCTTCCAAGTGTGCCGCCTGGGTTATCACCTATTTTGATTAAAAAGAAGGCCGAAAGGAGTTTACTCTTGTGTTTCGATTACTGGAAGTTGAATAAAATGATCATAAAGAACTGATATCCTCTTCTGTATATCAATGATTTGTTTGACTAGCTGAAGTGGTCTTGTGTGTTCTCAAAGATCGATATGATATTAGGGTATCATCATGTGAGAGTTCGTACCTCTGATATACCAAGAACTATTTTAGATGAAGGAATAGCCTTTATGAGTTTGTTATAATTCATTTTGGGTTGAAAAATGCTCTAGAAGTATTTTTGGCCTTGATAAACATGATCTTTCATCCGTACTTAGATCAGTTTTTTATGGTGTTTGAGGAAGGTATCTTAGTGTACTCTAAGACTCATGATGATCATTCCCAACATATTGACATCATCTTGGGTACACTGATAGAGCATCACCTATATGACAAGCTATCTAAATGTCATTTTTGGATTAACATGGAACACTTTTTGGGGCATATCATCTTGAAAGAAAAAGTGGTTTTGGACCCAAAAAAAAGAGTAGGATGTGATTTATTAGGAGAATTCTAGGAATATTTTTGATATCCAGAGTGTTTTGGTAGTATATGGTTATTATAGGAGGCTCATTTAGGATTATTCCCATTTGGAAGCACTAATTTTAGGTTTTACAAAGTAAGGGATATTGTTTGATTGGATAGAAGCATACGAGAATAATTTCCATGAATTGAATAATTGTTTTAAATCGGCACCAATTTTGACCTTATCTGAGTCAGGTGAGTAGTACATGGTGTATTTTGGAACTTTTGGGATTGGAATTAGAGCTTTGTTGATGCAAGGGGATCAGTTCGCTGCTTATGGGTCTCGGTAGTTGAGGCCACATGAATGAAATTACCCTACGCATGACCTCAAGTTGGCAGTAGTGGTTTGTGATCTTAAGTGTTGGTGACACTATCTTTTGGGTGAAAAGTTTATATTTTTTACGGATCACAAAATCCTGAATTATATATTTTCATAGTATGACTTGATTCTTAAAAAGTATGGATAGGTGGAGTATATGCAGTCCTTTGATTTTAAACAGGCATATAAACCCGGAAAGAGAAATAGTTTGGTTGATTCCCTAATATGGAAAATTCAGACTCATCTTTTTATATGAGTCAATTGTGGAGTGGAGGATGATGACATTACTGGCAGAAATGCATTTGGTCGTTCAACAGAGCCAGGAGAAGATGAATCTAGTTTTTTTAGTATTGGATTCTATGCTCCTGAGATGGATCACAGACATGCGGTATGAGGATTCTGAGTGTTTATACTTAAGAAAAATCCTTGAATGTGGGGAGAAACCTTCAGAATAGATAATATATAAGGATGATATCATCTATGTGAAAAAACATGTTGATGTGCCTATGATAATGTGAGATGAAATCATGCGAGAAATTCATGCCTCAAAGTGGGTGATACATCCTTAGGTGAAAAAATGTACCATGATATAAGATGATAGTTTTGGTGGCCAGACATGAAAAAATAGATATAATGGATCAAAAATAGATGTTTCACCTACCAGTTGGTGAAGGCTGAGCATCAATGACCAGGTGGCCTATTTAATCCACTGCCTATTCCGGAATAGAAGTTAAATAATATGAATATAGATTTTATGGTGGGTATTTAAAATACACTGAGGAATAATGATGCTATTTGGGTTGTTGTGGATCGACTAACGAAGGTAGCACATTTCATTCCTATCAAAGAAACCTTTAGAGTATAATTTTTGGGAGAACTGTATGTATGGTTGATATTTCGATTGCAAGGGGTGCCACAGACTATAGTTTCCAATTGTGATTCACTCTTTACTTCATGATTCTGGAAGGGGTTACAGAAGGTTCTTGGTAAACAGGTTTTTTATGTATAACCTTCCACCCATAGAAAAATGGGCAGTCAGAGCATACCATATAGGTGTTGGAGGATATGTTGCGAGCATGTGTGCTTGACTTTTTTGGTTCTTGGGGGAAGCACTTGACTTTAGTGTAGTTCTCCTATGACAACTATTATCATAAAACTATAGAGATTTCACCATATAAGGTACTTTATGATAGAATTGTAGATTATGTCTACCTTGGTTAGAGGTGGGTGAGTCAGATCTATTTGGATTGAGTCTCATTCAGGAGACATTGAAATAGGTTCAGATGATTCAGAAATGTATGGTTATGACTTAGAGTGAGAAGAAGTTGTATGTTGATAGATGGATACGACCCCTAGAGTTTTCATAGGGTGATCGTGTATTCCTTAAAGTGTCACCTAGATTGGGTGACCACCATATATAGAGGCAGGGAAAGTTGGCGACCAGGTTTGTAGGACAGTTTGAGGTGTTGGGAAGAATTGGGAAAATGGCATACCAATTAACCATTCCACATAAATTCAGAACTATGGATGATGTTTTACATGTTTCACAACTATGAAAGTATCACCCTGAACCTTCTCATGTGATTCATATGGATTAATTTGACCTCGACATAGATTCATCCTTTGAGAAGCATGTGATACATGTGTTGGGTCACAGTAAGAAAGTGTTATGTGGAAAAGTCGTGTCATTATTTCATGTGTTATGAAAACATGGAAGTATTCAAGAGTAAACATGGGAACAAGAATATTACATGAGGGCTCAATAGCCAAATATTTTTGGCTCATAATCATAGAGAATTTCAGGAGTGATACTCAAGGATGATCTATTATAATGTGGGGTTATTGTGAGATCTTGGCCTTATCTAGAGTCATCTTGGGCACATTTTAGATGAATTTTAAGGGTTTTATGTACATTTGTTTTGGAGTAGTGGCTTGGGGTACGTTTGGGTGATTTTTAATGAAAAACTAATAGAAATTTGGTTGTGCACAGTTTTCTCATGGTTTAAAAACATTGTGACTAAACCGTGCCAATAGTGAAACCTGGACAGAGAGGTCTCCATAGTTGGCACACAATTTTCCCAAACCATGTGGCTCATGCCCTGGAAACCATGTGTGTGGGATTAATTATCCATAAATCCTTTTTAAAACCACATACACCCCTATGAAATTTATATTTCAACATTGGATCAGGCTTGAAAAATTCTAGGTTATCCTAGAGATTTCTATGGGGATTCCAAGGTGATTTTAACATCTTTCTTGGAGGTCCAAATCCCATATTGAAGACCCTCGCTCTTCCCGGTAAGTGGATTTCATCTCTTTGCTTCTCTCATTCAATATTCTATTTTTTCATTTATATTTTTATAGAATTTATCCACTATTTCCATGGATCTAAACAAATGAGTTGATATCTAGATCTAGGATTGTGAATCTAGATCTAGATTTACATGATCTTGTTGCCTTTTATCTTAATTTTGCTTTAGGGATTTTGATCTAGATCTTGATTGATGACGTTTTGCCTCTTGGATTTTTAGGTTTTCCATTATACTAACATCCATTAATAAACTGAGATAGCTGGTCTAAATAGAACTCCTATAGTCATGAATTTGATATGTGAATGTGAGATTATGTATTTACTAGATTTCCTTGAAAATTTATTTCTTAAATTAGAGTAATCAGGAATGTGGAATCGACTTGTGATTTCCTTGGTGATTAATTGATAATTTAATCATGGAACAAATAAAGGGGGATTTCCCAAAATAGATATTTGTTTTAGATATTGGTTATGGTTTGAGATATTGTAAGTGAGATATTGAATTGATTGGGTTATGATAATTAATTAGGGGAAATTAATAATGAAAAGATGTTTGTCTATATAAGATCATTAATCTTGAGAATTAATTATGTTCCAGGATGTTGATAAAAGATAATTAAATTTAGAATTAATTATGGAAAGCTGAGATTTGATATGGATAATTAATTATGAAGAATTAATTATGGAATGAGAATTGTGTTGATTGATTAATTAATTGATGAATTAATTAATGGTTTATGTGCTTAGTTGATTTTTGAGATAACTAATGGCCTTTAAAATGTTTAACTAATCATTTTATTAATAATAGAATGATGTGAGTAATTCTTGTGAATTAAATAATGATTAAATGGCTGAGTTTTTTTTTGGTTCTATATATGGATTTCTAGACCAATTTAAAGTTGGGACTTAGACATGATTTTCTTCCCCAATAGTTTTCCAAGCATGCAATTTTGGGGTTCTAGGCATAACGACCTACACCAAATGAGATATAGAGTGTTAGGCATGGTGACCTATACTGAATGGAAATTTTGGGTTCTTGACATGACCTTCAAAACCAAATTAATTATAATAATGAATGATGCTTCAAATGGAAATCATGAATTAAAATTGGGCCTAATGTGATGATTAAAGAATAAATGACAATGTGATAACTGTTTAATTATGCATTTTATTTATTAATTCATCAAACTACATACACTATTTTTTGACTAGACTCATTTTAAACATCATTGGTCATGAGCTTCTGAGTTGTACTCACACCCTATTCAGGACACCTGATCGGCACCCCAGTAGACTTTGTTTTTGCAGGACAAGATAATGGAAAGTCCCTGGGATAGGTTGCTATTTTGGATTGGAGCATGGGAGAGGGAAGCATACATGGTTTAGGACCCACATGACAGTCGTTGTGTCTTTACTTTTAGTTGTATTTTAAACACTTGACAATTTCCTTGTCATATAATGTTTTACCTTTCAGTTGAGCATTGCATTTTATTATTTTTAATATCTTATGACATGGTATTGTTCTGGTTATTTATATACTTCCTCACATGGTTATTGTTGTATACTTTCACTGGTGTTTTATTCTGATAAAAGAGGGTATATTATCCTCAAGACTAACTTACCATACCCTCTCTGCTAGTTGGAAGCCTTTGGCATACGGGGAGGCGTGCATAAGGGCATGTGGCCAACCAACTTGGTGAACTATTTAGCGGTACCTGGTTCAGTATGTCACACATCCTCTAATTCCAATTATATATACCCTAACTCTAATATCCCAAGATAATTATAAATATTATTACATTGGAACTTGATATAGGGTATTATATCCCAAAGAAATAAATATTTTAGTAGTCCTGGTAAACTATATATACATATTAATTTCATTCAAATTTAACGAAATCAAATACACATAGTGTTTTCATTTTGTAATCCATTATTCCATAATTGGTATCCCTCCATATCAATCACAAAACACTTCTTGGTATCCTAGGTAAAGTAAAATGTATGAAAGGGGTGATCTTAGATTCTTAGAAAGGGTATGTGTAAAGTGGAAGATATCCTAAATAAATAAGAATTATAAATATGGTAAAGTAAATAACTGAAACAAATTCCATTTAATCAGTAACTTGAGAATAATAGAAATTGAATAAATTATGATCAAATAATTCCATCTAAAAATGGAATTAATAATACCTATTATCTAAAACATTCCATAAAAACCTTTTTCCAAAACATCTAAATAAATGGGTAAGGCCTCATCTAACACCCAATCTAGTGTGTCTCATGAGACCAATTGATGTTTTGAGCGCCATAGAGGGACCCATCCATCACCTACTAACTCTAATTCATTCCTCTTATAAAATGGGTTAAATATAATCAACATAAAAATTCATAGTAAAAAACTAACATTTGAAATATTAATACTTACCCCAATCAACAAAAACATCATAAACCATCCAGAGTAAAATGGTTAATGGTAATAAAATCGTACATACTAAATAAAAATGATCATAAATCATCGAATAATAATAATAAGGTTGATATCAACATAATATATCTCGATTGGATCATAAGTTCAATAAATTTTTGATTTCATTGAATAATATAAATACAATAATAATTTCATGAAAAAATTTTAGAGGAAAATAACCTTTTGACAATGAAAATATATTTTTTAAACTAAGAGTTCAAAAAATATATTTAAAAGAAAATTATTTAAAAATAACCATTTTAAATTATAAAATAATATTTAAAATATTGATTGCCCATGATGTTGATAAATTATATTCATGCCGTATATGTTAAAACAAATATTCCTTCCATATTATTGGTAAAATAAAAAAGGGCCTTGTTTTAGAAACTGTATGAATATTACATTGAAACCATTTTATAAAAAGTAAAAATTCATGATAATAACTTAATAAATTATGTGTAAAAGGATAAAAATATTTATTCATTTTTTTATTAAACATGGATTTTGAGGAAAAGAGATTTTCGACAAAAGAGAGGAATAAAGTTGTATTTTCTTAATAATGTTTTCCCAATCATTTAAAGTTCCATAGAGAGGGAAAAATGTATTATTACGTTGAAAAGATAATGAATAACCAGAATAGAATAATATATATTTATTTAATGACATAAATATAAATTAATTCCCCCAAGATACACATAAACAAAAACTATCTTGATTAATGATGGTATTTTAAAATAAATCCTTATCACAATGATAAATTATAAATCATAAACCACATAACATAAATAATCATATAATTAAACATTAAATACCATGAAGAAAAATTAATTCGTGATATAATATTTCAAATGGATATTATATACACCACACAAAATAAATAAGTGGTGAATATGGCATATGTCTCATGAATGTAAAAGTGAGATGAGAACCCCTTACCTCATGTTTGACTTACTATATATATGTCTGAATATCCCCTATAATAAAAATAAGTTTATTATAAATCAATTAATTAAAAATAATCATATATTTCACACAATATATGATCCTCTTATAACAATTTACTACCTTTTTGTTAAAACTATTTCCTTATTTTAATTGTTTTGGGTGTTAATTGTTTTAGTTTCTCACATGAATTTTATCATAAAAGTTCTTATTATTGTATAGAAAATATATATACTTAATCAATATATATATATATATATATTAATGTTATAAGTATCATATTTACTCATTATATATAATTTTATAACCATTTATAAAAAAAACATAGAAAATGAATCACATCACTTCATGGAGACTGTAGGTCGTACGTATGAACAAGTGACAGTATAATTTTGATTAAGGGTGAAAGGGTATGGGAGTGTGGGGTATATTAATTTTTCAGAATTTATATCATATAATATATATTATATTTATTCATTAAATTTATCCTCATTACATTCAATGTAAATTATATGTGAAAAATGATTAACATCACTCCGTGTGGCGGTAGTCCACCATACACACGAGCGATGCCATCCTATTTTAAATAGAATGGAAAATAAGAATATTTATGTGATATTTTAATTACAGATGTATAATTAATCATAAATATTATATATAAAAATAAAATCCCTCATTATATCCAATCGTGATAATTTTTTATTGAAAACAATTTACATCTCTTTATGAGGCGATAGTCTTCTAAATACATTATCGGAAATTTCATTTCTCATTTGATAGAAGAGGATATGAATATAGGTCCAGATCATAACATAAATGCATATAAATATATGTAAGTTACATTTTTTACTTTTTAAAATTTATGGAATAATTGAAGGATGAAAAAGTTGAAAGAAAAATAACAGGAAAAATGGAGAAAATTACCTTCACTTAAAGAAACCTCCTATGGATCTCTTCATGAGGACCATCAGTATGATATTTTTTTAAGAAAAAATTCTATATAATGTGTAGAATGATTTTGGGGTGGGGTTTTATGTTTTATTTGTTGATAATTTCTTGAAAGTTTTGAATAAGTGAGGGAAGTGAGTTCCCTTTTATAAGTGGGGAAAGATGACTATCTTTTAAATTATATTGAAATTTCTCAAAAGAATACAAAAAGATAAAGTCAGTCACGGGAAAAATTATTCAAAATAATCATATATTTTAATTATATATTTGATAAAAATAGAATATTTCCATTCAATAGGAATTATAAAATCTGGTATGTCATTTTAACACTTATCTTCTTAGTTTAACCCCCAATAAACCCATTTTTATATTAACCACGGGAATTAATTGTTATTTATTAACTAATCATTATGGTAAAAATTTAATTTGAAATAATTCGATAATATAAATTATTTAAATTCAATTAATTGAATCTATTTTTTAATTAATTTCACATTAGTGGAAGAATTTAATTTAGAAGTAAACCCACTAGCGCGATGAAAAGGCGGGTTTCCAAATAGAAAATTGGCATAAGTATAAAAGGTTTTAATATAAAAATTAAATATGAAATTGATTACACTAACATAAATTAATTTTATTAAAAATTGAACAAATTTTACATTAAAATGAATATAAATTTTAATTTAACTTTTTTAATAAATTAAATGGTAAGACAGTTTTCAATAAAAATCTGTACTTTCACCATTCATCAAAAATTGAATCTTAAAAAAAATACAAAAAATTCACCTTGATATAATTTTTATATGTTTATTTAAACATTAAGTTAATTTTATTAAATAAATTTTCTAAAAGTTTCAAAAATTAATTTTTTTACATGTTTTCAAGAAGTGATAAAACCGTTTTCTTTGAAAGAATATAGTCTGTCAGAAAACATTTATTTTATTTCAACAGGTTCTTATTTTAATTCAAAACAATAGATAACCATTGAATTTATTTTGTATAATTTTATGCTATATAATTTTCATAATTTATTTATTTTTATTCATAACCACCATCTTAATGTCTAGGTTATAATATTTATATTTAAATCAAAATGTTTTAATAATGTATCAAATTTAATACAAACCCAGTGTTGCGTGCATTGAAATCTTTCAAAGTAATTGAAATTATTTAAAAAAATATTGTAAACTTTAGGGTTGTTATATACTCTTATGCTGGACTCCTCATGTATTAATCATGTTTTAATAATTCGAAATCCAATTTACTTTAAAAAATATGTTAACTCTATGAAATATATCTCACATAAAATGTTCAGTAGCTTAGTAAAAGCTATCCAAATCTCTTAAGTGCTATACACTTAGTTTGGTTAATATGCACTTTCTCTTAATTCACTGACAAATGATTAAGTTTTATTAATTTCATAAATACTACTGCTTATTTTGAAAATAGATATTTTCCTAAGCCACTAGACATTGTGACATCCAGACACCCTGAAATCCAGAAACCATGACATCTAGACACTATGACATCTAGACACGGAGACATACAGAGACAGTGACATCCAGAGACCATGACATCCAAACAGCTTGACATCCACACACCCTGACATCCAGACACCATGACATCCAGACACCGTGACATCCAGACACCGTGACATCCAGACACTATGATATCCAGACATCGTGATCATGAAACACCGTGAACATGACACCGTGAACAAGACACCATGAAAAAGATGTCATGACCATGAGACATTGTGATCACGAGACACCATGACAAAGAGACACCATGACTACGAGACACTGTGACCAATCCAGACACTGTGTGAAAGAGACACGGTTTCCATGACATACTCTAACACGGTTTCCTAATATATTTTGTCGTCTTTCAATTTAATCACTAATGGTCATATTTGAAGATTTTAATACACTGACATAATTAATGTTTCTTTGTATACATATCATCAGATAGTACGAGGTACGAGGTACAGAATACATCCAACATGTCAGCCCGACCACATGCAGTTCAATAGAAAAGAGTAATGTGGCCCAGAAAAAGTAGGAAGTAATATCATATAAAGAACACGATGGTGGGCATGATCATGATAACAGAATACATTTTAGAGAATTGGCTCATGAAACTCAACTATGGTGAAGAACACATGAAGAATACTAGAATCCTGAGAACATATTCGCATTGTAAAACACCATGAATAACACAAACAGAATCTTTCTAACATGCGACACTCTGTTTTCCATACAAGGACTTGAGTTCTGCATCTGCCTCATCTTAAAAGTCTAGAGCTGCAAATACCAACACTCAGAGCACTTCTAAACCTATCTCAATATTACTACTCTTTTGTGTATCATTTTAATAATTTTCGAGAATAGTGTGTATCTTTATAGCAACACGCTCTGTCTCCTGTATTAAACTGAAGTATACAAGATATCCTTACTCAAACATTCTTTCACTCTAGTGTATACCCACAGATATGTGTGGAATAGGTCCTTGTGTGGCTTGGTTGTCTGTACCCACAAAGAACTGCAAAAGAGGTCCCTGTGCGGCCTAGACAGAACTGTGTACTGTTGTTAACCCTGATCCATAGTGTGGATCATGTTTATTTATATAAACTGCTTGGTGGCAGGTGATCACCAAGTGAAGTGGATTAGGTCTTGGATTGAGACTGAACCCCTTGTTTCATATTCATTGTGCTTCTTAATTTAGTCTTCTCTGTTTTACTACTTTATTGTATAATTCAGAAATCTCTAAATTCACTTTGATAGTTACTCTTGTAAAGAAGTTAAAATTATCTTGCCTTAGTAGAATAGCTTCAAAAGTAATATTTATAACTCATATAAAGATTACTGAGAACTAATCAGTCTTGTAAGAAGTTATTCATATAGTCAAACTATTATAACAGTATAAACTTGATTAACTGGGATGTATTTAATCTTTTGGGGAAACTTTTTAGAAATACTTTTTAATAAAAAAATTTTATAGATACTCAATTCACCCCCTCCCCCTTCTTGAAAATATACTCTGACCAACATTTGGTATTAGATGATATTTATTAAGACATTGTTTAACCTACTTCAACTGTCATTGTAGTTTTACTTTAAACGATATGTAAATTTTTTTTATTCTAAATTTCTAGCTCTTTCAGAATATTTATTATGGATAATAGATTGGAAGTTGTTACAACAAACAGAACACCATTTTTTAATGTAACCAACTATTTTCAAGGTAAATTCAAAATGAAAATGAATTTAGAAGGTATGGGTTTTAAAATTTGGTCTCCATTATGGATGAATATAAGATTCATACTACTGATAGAATCACATGGGATGAGCCGATAAAAAATGCCTATAATAACAATTGAAAACTATAAATTCTTTATAGTTATCTTTAGGAGATGAATAATTCAATATAATTTCTACTTGTAAAACTACCCATTAAATTTGGGATACCCTGTCTGTCTCACGTTAGGGGACAACTAGTGTAAAAGAAATGATACTTAATACTTATACTATTAAATATGATAACATTAAAATGAAACCTGATGACCCTATCTCTAACATGTATCTTAGGTTCAATGATATTGTCAACATAATGATTTATCTTGGAAGAGAACTCACTGCCAAAGAACAAATCATGAGAATTCTCAGATGTCTATCTAACATATAGAAAGGTACCTCTATCTCTATTAAATAATCATGAGACATCATCAAGATACTTGTAAAAGAACTCATTGGGAAAATGATAATGTATGAAGAGGAACTTAAAGACAACATAGAAGAGAAGGATGAACCAAAGAGGAAATGTATTTCATTCAAGACCACCACCTCTAAGCACAATGAAAAAGGGAAATTGGAAGCTTCTGTAGAAAGTTATAACAGTGAAAAATCATCACCTAATAGTGATGAGAAGATGGATCAATAAAACAGAAGATTCAAGAAATTTTACAAGAAGAAGAAATTTTTTATAAAGCATAACATAAATGGAAAATATGACCAAAAAGAAAATTGGAAGAAGGACTGGAAAAAAAGTGACAAGGTTGATGAGATTATCTGCTATGAATGTAAGTGCAAAGGACATATCAAGGCATATTGTCTAAAGCTCAAGTACAAAAAAGCGATATGAGGACAAGGATATGAAGTATAAAAATGCCATGAAAGAAACCTAGAGTGACTATAAGGACAGTTCAAGTGACTTAGAAACATCCCATGATGGACTGGAAAACAAAGACAATATTTTTTTATGAAAAATACATCTGAGGTAACACTGGACTCTCTTATACATAATTCATACTATTATAAAAATGAGGGTTACTCTAAAAATATTACTAATGAATAAATGTTTGAATATTGTAACATTCTTGAAGAAACATGCAATGAACTAAAATAAAAATATAAATCATTGAAGAAAGAATATGCTCTTACTGTAACTATTAAATCTGAACTCACAACTGAAAAGGATAAAAATGCTCAAATGCTCAAGGAAAACAATGAATTAAAAATGTCTAATGAGCAATTGAAGAATGACCTTGAAAATTTTACCAATGGTAATAATACCCCTACTCAAATTCCAAGAAAGAAAATATCCCCTAAATACAACGTTGTCATTGGTTATCAACCTGAAAAAAGAAATCTTGGTAGAACAAATTTTGATTCAAGATCTAGGACATAAAATTTACTCCCAGTTCTGGACACAACTCAACTAATTTAATTCATGATACATATTCGACTGTTTCATGTTTTTTTGGTCTGAATAGAGTTTATTTTTCAAATACATTACTTAATTCTTATAGGAGACCTACGAGGAAAATATGGGTTCTCAAAGCACTTATTACTAATATTACTGGACCCAAACAAGTATGGGTACCAAAATCGGTTTTTGCTTAATCTGTTTGTAAGAAAGATTATTAAAGAGTTCTTATAAAGGTGTATGGTACTTGGATAGTGGATGTTCAAGACACATGATAGGAGACTACTCATTCTTTAAGAATCTAATAAAAATAGATGGAGGACATGTCACATTTGGTGGAAATGCAAAAGGAAATATAATTGTCCTCATCCAAATCAATAACTCTAACTCAGTTTTAATTTCTAAAGTACTGGTTTTTGGTGAATTAAAATATAATCTGAATGATTCTTGAAATGTCTTTAATTCTAAATATGAATTTGTGTTTTCTGATTTAATAAATGAAAATGTTTACTCTGTTAATTTAGATTCCTTATCTTCTCAAAATGAATCATGTTTAAGTGAATTTCATAAAGAGTCTTGGCTCTGGAATAGGAGACTAAGACACTATAATATTCATTCCCTTGTAATGATAACTAGAAAAATATTTTTTAAAGAGTTACCCAAACATGAGTTTCCAAATGAAAAAGTATGTAATCCCTACAAAGTGGGAAAACAACACAAAATTTCTTTCCAGCCAATGAAACAAGTGTCAACTTCTCAACCTCTCGAACTGTTTTGCATGGATTTATTTAGACCATCTAGAGGTTCTAGTTTAAATGGGAAGCACTAGGTTTATGTTCTTGTTGACGACTTTTATAGATATACTTGGACTTTCTTTCTGGATCACAAAAGTGGAGCCTGATCTTATTTTACTATATATTCCAAGTCTGTGGAAAATCATAGTGGACTTAGAATCAAATCCTTATGAAGTGATCATGGCTGTGAGTTTGAAAATCAAGAGGTTGAATCCTTTTTCTCACAAAATGGTTATAGTCCCCATTTATCTTCCCCTAGAACACCTCAACAAAATAGAGTTGTAGAAAGATGAAATATAACCCTATAAGATATTGCTAAAATAATTCATAGTGAATATGACCTACCTATTTATGTTTGGGTTGAAGCTGTCAATACAGCATGTTACATAATCAATAGAGTGTTGATTAGACCCATCATTTAGAAGACTCTTTATGAGTAATAGAACAATAGAAAACACAAGGTTAACTACTTCAATGTTTTTGGCTGAAAAGTATATATTCTTAATACTAAGTAAAATCTTGACATATTTTCATCCAATAGTGATGAAGGTATCTTTTTAGGATATTCTATGTCTAGTAAATCCTATAGAGTGTTCAATAAAAGAAATAAATGTGTGGAAGAATCTATCCAAGTAAAATTTGATGAAATAGATCCACATGATCCTAATACCATTCAAGATAACTTGGAGGATGATATATCAAATCTGAACATTAATCCAAAATCCTCAAAACATTCTATGAAAGAATCTATGAAAACTTCTAGTTCTATAAATTCCATAGACTCAAGCCATAATAAACCTAAACCTATTGATGAACCTGAAATCACTAGTCCATCCTTTTCTAGAACAGTTAGAACTCTTAAGAACCATAATTTAGATGTTGGTGTAGGAGACATAGGTAAAGGAACACAAACTAGAGCTTCTCTTAGAAATCAGGTTGAAAATCAAGTCTTCTTGTCACAACTTGAACCTAAAAACATTAATGATGCTATCAATGATGAATTTTGGGTGATGGCTATACAAGATGAACTTATTCATTTTTAAAGGAACTATTTTTGGAAACATGTTAAAAGACCTAAGGACGCATTCTCCATAGTCACTAAATGGGAGTTTAGAAATAAGGTAGATGAGGCTGGTAACATAGTTAGAAATAATGCTATATTATTTGCACAAGGATATAGTCAAGAATAAGAAATTTACTACGAGGATACTTTTTCACCAGTTTCTAGACTTGAGGCTATCAGAATCCTGATTACTTAGGACGAACATCTGAATTTCAAACTATATCAAATGGATGTTAAGTGTGCATTCTTAAATAGGTATGTAGCTGAGGATGTATTTTTAGAACAACCCACTGGATTTACAAACCCCCATTTTCCAAATCATATTTTTAAATTATCAAAAGATTTATATGGTTTAAAACAAGATCCATGAGCCTAGTATGATCGGTTAAGTACTTTTATTATTTCCAAAGGTTTTACAAAAAGTATAATTAATCCTACCCTTTTTATAAAATGAATTTATGATGATGTTTTATTTGATCAAATCTATATAGATGACATTATTTTGGATCCCCAAGAAATTCATTATGTGTTTATTTTTCTAAAATGATGCAAAATGAATTTGAAATGTGTTTAATGGGTGAACTAAAATTATTTCTTGGTTTTCAAAATTTTCAAAATAACCATGGTATTATCTTAACTCAAAAGAAATATACAGGAGATATTCTAAAACATTTTGGATTGGATAACACTAAAATTAGTAACACTCCCATGAGTACCACTTATAAGTTGGATCTTGATGAAGATTGGAAATATGCTGATCAGACCACTTATAGAGGGATGATTGGATGTTTAATCTACTCAACTGCTAGTCGACCTGACATTATGTTTAGTGTGTCTATGTTTACTCATTTTCAATTAAATCTTAAGGAATATCATTTAAATGCTGTAAAGATAATTTTCAAATACCTCAAGCATACACCCAGTCTAGGACTATTCTATCATAGAGGGAAATCATTTGAATTAGTTAGTTATTTTGATACTAACATTGGTGGTTGTAAGTTAGATAGAAAAATCACTTATGGAACATGTCACTTTTTAGGAAATTCACTAGTATCATGGTGTTGTATGAAACAAATTTTTTTTCATTATCTACTATAGAAGCTAAATACATAGTTGTTGTCAATTGTTGTGCACAAATCTTGTCTATGAGACACACATTACTAGATTATGGATATTAATTCTGGAATGTACCTATAAATTGTGACAACACAAGTGCTATTAACATCTCGAAAAAACCAATTTCACATTATTGGACAAAGAATATTGATATAAGACATCACTTTTTGAGAGATCATTATCAAAAGGGTGATATCACTTTGAATTCACTGGTACTGAGTATCTGCTTTCTGATATAATTACCAAACCATTAAATTATGAAAGAATAGACTACATCATACATGAATTAGGAATGATAAATATTTAGTAAAGGTCTTACTATTTTATATCTTACAATTTATTAGTTATTGTCTTGTTGTAATGCTAATTTACTATCTCACCGTGAAGTTTGTTCATTGTCTCACCATAACGCTCATTTATTATCTCAATGTGAAGTTCATTCAATATCTCACCATAACACTCAGTTACTATCTCACCGTAGAATTCATTCTCTGTCTCATTGTAAAGACCTGATATGGTCTCACCTTAATGTTTGTTTTAATTTAATTCTATGAATTAAAAACTGTATAATGGTAATTATTCATTTCACCTCTTTATTTTCCCACGTTTTATCTTTTACGAAATTTGGTATTCCTAAATTATAAAATAAATAATCACTTGTACATCACTCGATCTTTCTTCTATTCACTCAATTTGTAACCCTTCCTCAACCGTTCAACCTTTTTCTCTCTTTTACCATTAGTGAATGCTCAGGAAGAAATTCCCTTCATCGTAAACTCTTGAGAAACGTAGCTCAAAGAAGAAGAAAATAACACCAATACTAGCACCTAAAGGTCCCCTAAACCCAAATCTGGTAAACTGAGTTTTAGTACCAAAGAAATAGGTTTTCCCAAAATGGCTTCTGTCAAGTAAGTCTCTGGTTCTGAAATTTTTAAAGGAGAACGGCTGGTTAGAGTGGTTTTCCAAGGAAGATAGTTAAATATACCCTAAGTTAGTGGCTCAATTTTATCAATATGTTCAGTTATTCTTTGAGTCTGAAGATGGATGTGTTGTGATAAGCTAGATCAATGGGCTGAAATTCTCATTCTCTTCCAGGTTATGGGCTGCGTGCCTTAGAATACCTCATGAATGCATCTGTGAGGATTATAAGAGATGACCTCCACCTTCTAGTGACTTATTTGTCTTCGAAGTTTCTCTGAAATGCTTTACCAGAAATGGCACCAATAGAGGAGCTATTTCCACTGAACTGGATAGAGAATCAATGCTTTTGTTTAAGTTTATACAGAACCTAATTAGCCCAAGAAAATGTGATTTTGTTGTACTAAAATATCAGGATGTGTTTCGGATTCATCTTATGAAAAATGGTCATAATATCAACCTTTTTAAGTATATCATACACCATATGTGTGAACTAATCAATGCCACATCCAAGTTAACCTCCTTATATTAATCTCGGATTATCTTAGCCATGCTTTATGCAAAAGGTATGGTTTGACCTAATGAGGAAGTTATCAGGGATTGTGAGTACTACCTTTCAAAAATCACTATCAAGAGGATGAAAATAAATTGGAACCCTTGGGAAAATGTATGGGTGGAAGACAATGATAGAATTTATGAAAAATTAAATCATGTGTAACATCCCTCAAGACCAAGAGATATTTCTGATCCTGGTTTGGAACCAGATGAGGTTGTTGAGTATTCTGAAGAAAGGAATAAGAGGCTATTGTGCCCTCAGGGAAACTGTTTTTATTGAGGAAGACAGAACCTGTGTCCCTAATGTTGTAAGTGAAAAGGAATTCCATTCTTCAACAAAAGTTGTTAATCTAGAAGAGCAACCCATGGCTGAAAAAAAATCTGTTGTCAAAGATACCGAGAAGAATTTTGTGGAAGAATCTACCAAAGAAGAATTACCTACTATGAATGAAGCTGATCTTGAAGTACTCCCAATGGAATGATTTGTTTTTAAAGTAATTCCTTCGGTTGAGGAAAGGATAGAGCTTGATTTTCAGCTGTCTAGATAGAAAATGAGGGAGGAACTAATAGATGAGTTTTTGGAATTAGATCAAGATCCTAAGCCTCTCAGTCCTGAGAAGGATGGAACTGTTGAGGGGGAGCAAACCCCAAAACTGGAATCTAATGATGTACCAAACCCGATTGTTTCAAGACCTATAGACACTTAGTATAACTTCTCCAGTTTCTATGACGTGGATGACTCTTAGAAAGTTTCAGTAAAAGGCCTTGACCTATCTCCTATGTTCCAACTAAAATCTGTCTCTAATCTTGCTCTTGAGAAGGAACCTGAGCCTGTATCAGTCCCTATTTCTGTATCTTCATTAGAACAAACATCCATTTTGAGTAAAGATGACCTAAATGAATTTGGTGCTACCATTTTATCTGGTGTTGAAAAATTATTCAATTTCCCAACCTACTCTTGTGACACATCTAAGTGAGAAAGAATCCTCATTTTTGTTTGAGAAATTTATTTTAAAAATACAACCCAAATTTCTTCATGAGATTTAGGAAGTCAGAGTTGAAAATAAACTTCTTAGTGATGAAGTGAAGACTCTAAGAGGTATGGTTGAAGAAATTCAAAGAGAGATGCATTAGAGATCAGAGCTTTCTTCTCATCCTATAGAACCGGTTGTTCCTTAAACCCCATCGAATGTTGTCTCTCATATTCAACCTCATTTAGCTTCCTTATCTGAAAAGGTCACTGAAAGGATCAAATAGATTGTGAAGGAGATGAGAGAGCCAGCTGTTAATCTTAACAAACTCACTGATGAATATACAGGGTGTCTTAAAAAGGATCTAAACAAACTGAAATCTCTGACCAAAACTATCAATTCTTATAAGGCATCCTATAAATCATCTCAACCTTCCCTAGATAGTTACCTACTCAGAATAATGGTCGAAGAAGAACATCAGACTGTGCTTAGTGGCTACAATAAAGATTCTCTACATGAAATTATCACAAATAGTGATAGGCTACTTGATTTGGTCCAAATCCATTCACGAAATTCCAATGATTCTTAGCGAGAAATTTCCAAAAAAGAATTATTTCTACTTCAACCGAATCTTCTCAAAGACTGAAATGACCAATCACTTTAAATATATTGTCCAAAATTTTAGGATTCCATCAATTACTCAAGATTTCAAGACCCAAGTTCAAAATCTCACAGAGTTCACATGTCTGTTCAATAAATTTATGGAAAACAAGGATGAATTTGAAAAGGCTATGTAGTATAGTGAAGAGATCATTGAGGATTTTATCAAGATTCTGAGGCCCTATCTTTATGTACAGAGTACAACCATTGTTTCTCCTGTGGTTGCCCCTCTAAGACCTAATATACCAACATTCACCTCTTCCCTAGCCACCGCTTCTATGTCTATTAGTCAGACACTGAGTAAGATTAGGCCTTTAATCCTTGATGAACAACTTCCCCAGTCTTCTACTGCC
This sequence comes from Viscum album, assembly GCA_963277665.1. Classification (NCBI taxonomy): domain Eukaryota; kingdom Viridiplantae; phylum Streptophyta; class Magnoliopsida; order Santalales; family Viscaceae; genus Viscum; species Viscum album. The sequence continues at coordinate 1,620,869,094 of OY728157.1, read as the reverse complement.
CCTACATTGGCTCCCTCTATCTTTTAAGGTCTTCCTTTACCTTCCCTATCAACCAGCTCACTCCCTTCTTCTACCTCAACTTCTACTCCTATGGATTCCTCTTCTACTACTACTGCAAGAGGAAAATAAAAGACCAAATAGTGAACTAAGGATAGTGTTTACTCTATTTTTATAGGAATCTTGTTTCCTTTGGTTCACATTTTCTAATGCCTCTCTATTTATCACATACATTATGCACCTTTTCTTGACTCTTTTGTCTTTCTTTCTCTGCTACTTTTTGATAATCCCCAAAGGGGGAGAAATTTATGTGACATATTTATATGGGAGATAGAAATCACTCAATATATGTTATATTATCATTAGAACTATTTTGTTAGAACAAATGTAAATTATAAATCTACATGGTTTGTGATCATCAAAAAGGGGGGGAATGTTGGAATCCTCGTGTATTAATCATTTTTTAATGATCAAAAATCCTATTTAGTTTATAAAAAATGTTAACTCTAGGTAATCTATCCCACATCAAATGTTCATTATCTTAGTAAAAGCTATCCAAATATCTTAAGTGTTATACACTCAGTTTGGTTACAATGCACTTTCACTTGATTCACTGACAAATGAATAAGTTTAATTCATTTCATATATAATAATGCTATAACAACCCATAATTTACATACATTGTTATTACTTCAGAATCGAAGCACACTTATTACAACATATAACAAAACTAGGAATGGACCCTATAGGTATAGAGTCTTTAGAAACTAGGAAACATAAACAACTGGTTAATAAATCATCTTCACTATCTCCCTTTTATTTTATCATATCTAGAGTCCTTTTTGGTATATCTTACTTAATATCCTTCTTCCTGACCTGGGGAAAAGAAAACATACAAAAGGGTGAGCTCAAATTCTCAGTAAGGGTAAACAAAAGAAATATCAATCACATCATATTCATAAAAACATATCATTTTGGAAATCATAACCTGCAAAAGAGATCATAATTTCATAACATGGGATAAATCATAGTAGTGAAATTTAATCCCAATAATCATAAAATAAAACATGAAACTATGTGGCATAAACACATAATCATAGAGAATCATTTCTTAGTAGTCAAGACTCATAGCCAAGACTATCTTAGCAGACAAAGTCCATTTCTGAACCGAGTTCACTCCTCGTTTCAGTCCTGTTTCACTGAACCGGATTAACCTTCCGTTCCAGACATGTCTATCTCATGGGATATAAATATTTACCCAATGCATTGGAGGAAGATATAGGTCCCACCCATCTCATAATTATACCATTCTTATGTGTGCCACAAAATCAAAAATCATACAACATTGCGTAACCCATGTAATAAAAATGGGATTCTTAAACATCGTGACATCATAAAACAATTCATATAAGATAAAGAAATTAATATTGATAATTCTATAACAACATAATCAAATCAATGTAATAATAGGAATAGAAACAAAACCCTATACTGTCATATATGGAAAATAATTTTGATAAAACACTTGAACTCCATTCTTGAGGAAAATATCCTTTCTACTTCAAAAACATTTTTCCTTTCTTAACATTTTATTCAATTTTAAACTAAAAGAAGTTGATTAAAAATAAACTTGAAAACATGTAAAGGAAGCTTCTTGGAAATAATGGTTTAGAAATCCATTCATGTCGTATAAGTTAAAAATAAACATTCTTCTCGTACTTATGTCGGAAAAGTCAAAAAGTACCTCGTGCGAAAAATGACAAAAGATTCCTTTCATATCTTTTACTAAAAACTCACTGAAGGGTAAAATTGGATTTAAACAATTTTAGGAGGATATAAATAATATTACATATTGAGGAAACATGGATGTGGATGATAAATATTCCCCAGTAAATTCTGAAGTATAAACAATCTCAGATAAAAATTTAGATTGTGAGATTGTCCCTTACCTTAGGTCCGATTTTCTTCGTAAGTGTCTGAACCTCCTATATAATGATTTAAATAATGTTATTGACTTATTCCAGAATCATACTTATTTTTATGATATCATATATGGTTATATTCTTAGCTTCTTATTAGTAATATTTCATTACTACTTGTTATTCAGGTGTTTATTACTTTTTGTTCTTATGCGTGTTTTGTCGAATAAATTCTTATTCTTCTTTTTAGGTTTTAGATACCTCAATTACAGAATGGTATTAGTGTAATATATATCATATTCATTCATTTAATTCATTTATATAATCATTATTCAATGAAGATCATGTAGAACGAGTCGCATCACATCGTGGAGATGGTATTCCGTACGTACACACGAGCGATGATATCGTTCCCATGATCGTGGAATTGTATTGGAGTGTATGTATACTATTTCAGAATCAATATCACTTTACAATAATCATGTATAGTTATTATTTACACCATTATACCCATCCAAGTAAGGTGGTGGTGGAAAATAGATTACACCACGGTGTGGAGACGGTATTTCGTACGTACGCACGCGCGGTGATTTCATTTTCCATAGGATGGATAGATGGTGAAATAGGGTTGTTTCATATTTATAATAACATATAATTATATGATTGATACTGATTTTATTACTTCATAAGGAAACAACTAAAGAATAATAAGTGGAAGAAGAAATAAAGTTGAAATAATCGGTAACGGACATTACCTCTTCTTTGAAGCCCCTCTTTGAGACCTCCTTTTCGGGCACTAAAATTGGTCTTTTAAGAAGACCAGGATATCTAGGATGTTTCTAGGGAATTTTAGAGGATAAATTGTTAGGGGTTGGCCGAGCTTGAAGGCTCAAAGTGGTGTGAGGAGGAGAGGAAGGAGGTTCCCTTTTATAAGGGAGGAGAGGGGCACCATAGGAAAAACTAAAACAATTATTTTATTATAAAGTCATATTCGGTTTTTAATAGCTCCAAATTGATTTATTTAGAATATAAGTTGGGTATGGGTCGAAATAATCTCATCCAATAGAATTTATACCAGTTTAGGTTTCTATTTTAACCTTATCATTTAGATTTAACATTAAGTTAGATAATTTATCTTTTATAGTGTCTTCTTGTTTTCTTACACTATAAGGTTAATAAACATACTATAACAAGCCAAACGAACCCCAAGTTGTTTATTATTAATATATATAACCTTATATAAGTCATTTGGCAGAACCTTAGATTTTTAAGAATAAAATAACAATTAATAGTATAATATTTGTTTTAAAACCTATTTTATGACAATTTTGACACTATTTGGTAATTGATTTTTCTGAAAATCATAATAGAAATATTAGCCCCAAAAAATTTAATTAAATCCATAATTACATGTCATATTAACATATAAAATTATTTTAATTCATAAAAAGTCTCAAATTACATTTATTTTGGTATTTATAACACCAATTATGTCAATATTTCATTAACAAGATAATTACTACATCATCATTTTGTCATAAATAAATTAAATTATTTAATGTCTAAAAATTAAAAATAAAATACCATTATTTAGGAAATATTTTTATTTTTCTAATGAATATTTATTGTTGACTTTATCTTATGTATAACCCTATATTGAAAATGATTTAGTTATTAAACTTTGATTTTAACAATTTTAACCCTTCTTTAAATAAATTAATAATAAATGTCTTAATCTATTCCAAGTGGGCCTAAATGGTCATATTTTATTCCTAAGGTTGTTTTTGGTCGAATTACACTTATCCAATAGAATTAGGACATGTTTTAGGGTAATAATAATAACATTTTTACCCTTAATTACCCTATTTACTTTTAACCATGGTAAAAAAAGTAAAAAGTTACTATTCTCCAAAAAAAAATTCATCTCATTGAACCACATTTTAGTCCTTGATATTAACCGTGTCTCTTGGATTTTTGAAATTCCACTCAAAAAATCGGTAAAATTATGTTTTATGTAAATTTGAAAATTCTCCTAAGAGGTGGGTAAAAGACGGTGAAAAGTTCAATAAAATTTATATATATCTAAAATTATTATAAAATGACTCCAATGAATTATTTTGAACATATAAAAGTATTATGTATCAATTTTGACCTAAAATAAATTTAAATAAAATAAATTATTATTTAAATAAAAACTTGGTTTTTAAATAGTAACCCAGTGTTTTCACTATTCATCCAAAATTGAAAGTTTTCAGAAAAATACCAAAATTTCACCCTAGGGTAATTTTGATCTTCCGAATCCAAAAATAATGTCCATTTTGAAAGATGAAATTTACAAAATTCTAAAAAGTGGGTATTACTATTCATAACGGCTATTTTTAATAATATTTTAATAGCATATCGTTGTTTAGTGAAACTCGGTATTGCGTACGACGCAAGATATCGAGGAAGGTCGCGATTGCGTGTAACGAAAGCCAAGCTAGTTTTGGGTGTATTAAAAGATTCATTTGATGATTTATATAACATAAAAACAAAATATTTCTCATAAAAGTCTCAGGTGTTAAATTATACCCCCTTAAAATGAATTTCACCCTCGAAATTCGTCACTTTGTAACAAACAGATGAGGATACCCCTCCCTCATCATATCCTCAAGCTCTTATGTAGCTTATTCTAATTGGTGGTTCCTCCATAAAACTTTCACCAAGAGAGTGGTCTTGTTCCATAGGACTTTTTCTCTACGATCCAGAATCTCTATCGGTTGTTCTTCATAAGAAAGATCTTTCTCCAGCAGTACAACTTCTGAGCTGAGTACATGTGAAGGATCAGGTATGTACTTTCTCATTAGAGATACATGGAACACATCGTGAACTTGGGAGAGATTCAGTGGAAGCACCAATTGGTAAGCTACCTTCCCAACACGATCTAGTATTTAGAAAGACCGATATATCTAGGGCTCAGCTTTCCCTTCTTTCCAAATCTCATTACTCTCTTCCAAGGAGATATTTGTAAGAACACTTTATCACCCACCTAAAACTCTAGGTCTTTTCTTCGGTTGTCGGCATAACTTTTTTGTCGACTCTGAGCAGCTCTAATGTGTTGTTGAATAGATCTGACCTTTTCTGTCATCTCATCAACAAGATCATGTCCTAATAGCTTTCTTTCCCCAACTTCATCCCAGCAAGTTGGAGTCCTGCATTTCTTTCCATAGAGAGCTTCATAAGGAGCCATCTGAATACTGGAGTGAAAGCTATTATTATAAGAAAATTCCACCAAAGGTAGGTGTTGATCCCAACCACCATTAAAATCCATAGAGCAAGCTCTCAACATATATTCTAGAGTTTGAATTGTCCTCTCAGACTGACCATTTGTCTAAGGATGATAAGTAGCGCTGAAACTCAACTCTGTATCCAGAGTATGCTGAAGACTTCCCCAGAACTTTGAGGTAAATCTCGGATACCGATCAGATAAAATGGAAAGTGGTACTCCATGCAATCTTACCACTTCCTTTACATATATCCTAGCAAGATGATCCAGAGAGAAATCTTCTCTAATAGAAATGAAGTGGGAAGACTTTGTAAGATGATCAAATATGACCCAGATAGCATTATTGCCTTTGGATGTTTTAGGAAGGTTTGTGACAAAGTCCGTAGTGATGTTTTCCCATTTCCATTTGGGTATGGGTAATGGTTGTAACATCCCATTAGACTTCTGTCTCTTAGCTTTAACTTACTGACAAACCAATAATCGAGAGACATATTCAGCAACATATCTTTTCAAGCCATCCCACCAGAAGTACTTTTTCAGGTCCCTATAAATCTTTGTGCTTCTAGGATGAATAGAGACTGCAGAACTATGATCCTCATCCAATAGCTCCTTCTTTAATTCTGGGATGGGAGGAATACAAACCCCATTCTTGAACATTATTATCCCATCACAATCAAGGTTGAATTCAGGAACATTTCTCACCTTCTTTTGTAACTCTACATCTTCTTTATGTGCCTCTTTAATCTTCACATGTATAAGTGGTTGAACATTCATTTGAGAAAGATCTGATTTTTCCCCTTCCATTATAATTCCAAGTTCCATCCTTTGTAAATCCATAAATATTGGATCTTTTGTGATCCACATCATGGATAAGCTAGCATTGTCTTGTCGACTTAATGCATCTGCCACCTTGTTTGCTTTCCTATGGTGGTAATGAATTGAGCAGTCATAATCCTTAATCGGCTCCAACCATCTTCTTTGGCGCATATTCAGCTCCTTTTTTGTGAAAATATACTTTAAACTTTTATGATCAGTATAAATATCACACCTTTCTCCATAAAGATAATGCCTCCAAATCTTTAATGCAAAGACTACAGCATCTAACTCCAAATCATGAGTTGGGTAATTTTGCTCATGGATTTTCAACTTTCGTGAGGCATAATCTATCACCATATCATTTTTCATAAGAACACAGCCCAGCCCCTTCTTGGATGCATCACTATAGATCACAAACCTTTCTCTACTACAAGGTAGTGTGAGAAAAAGTGCACTGGATAACCTTGTTTTCAACTCCTTGAAATTATCTTCACATTACTCCGTCCATACAAACTTAACTCCTTTTCGAGTCAACCTGGTGAGTGGATTAGATAATCATGAAAAATATTTCACAAAACGTCGATAATAACTATCCAAACCAAGAAAACTTCGGATCTCAGTTACTTTTGTTGGTCTCGACCATCTTTCGATAACCTCTGTTTTTGCTGGATCCACATATATCCCCTCTTTTGAGATTATGTGACCCAAAAATGCAACTTTTTGAAGCCAAAATTCACACTTGGTAAATTTGGCATAAATCTTCTCCTTTTTCATGGTCTTTAATATAATTCGCAAGTGATCTTCATGTTCTTCCTTGCACTTTGAATAGACAAGAATATCATCTATAAGGACTACCAAAAACAGATCAAGATAGTCTCTAAAGAATCTATCCATCAGATCCATGGAGATAGCAGGGGCATTAGTAAGACCAAATGGAATCATTATAAATTCATAGTGTCCATAACTTGTACGGAAAGTCGTCTTTGGTATATCCTCTCTTTCGACCCTTAATTGATGATACCCTGAATGAAGATCAATCTTGGAAAATTATTGAGCTCTGCATAGTTGGCCAAATAAGTCATCAATGTGCGGGAGGGGATATTTTTTCTTGATCGTGATCTTGTTAATTTCTCGATAATCAATGCAGAGTCTCATTGATCCATCTTTCTTATTAACTAACATAACAGGTGCTCCCCAAGGTGACGCACTAGGGAATATGAATCCCTGTTCAAGATTCTCTTGGAGTTGCTTCTTCAATTCCTACAACTCAATTGGGTCCATTCTATAAGGTTTATTTGAAATAGACAAAGCACCCGGTACGAGTTCTATTGAAAACTCAACTTAACGACTTGGTGGAAGACCCGGTAATTCCTCCGGAAAGACATAGTAAAACTCTCGTACAATGGGAATATTCTTAATCACTAGTTTCTCACCAACCATTTGAGATAAATAGCCTTTATTTAGTAGAATCAAGACCCATAGGATTGAAGAAATTTCCACTGGAAGGTTATATTCATCCTTGCATCGATAGACGATCATAGATTGATCTGGAATATGAAATGTGACTTCCCTTATTTGGAAATTGATATGAGCTCCATATAGATAAAGCCAATCCATGCCAAGAATCACATCAAATTCCACTATAGGAAGGATCAAAAGATTTTCAGGAAGCAATTTCCCACAAACTTCAATCGGAGAAGAATTATAAACTTTTGATGCGACTGTTGTGCCATAGGGGTTGTCACAGCTAACTCAACATCTAATTGTTGAGGTCATACGACGATACCCTTAGAAAATTCTTCAGAAATAAACGAGTGGGTGGATAAAGAATCAAATAAAACATTTTCTACTTTAGAGTGGATGGTATGTGTACCTTTCACCACTTCGTTATCGTACTCCGCATCGCTGATAGAAATGCCATGTGAATTTCCTTTGTCTTTATCCATAAGAGTTTGTTCATGTCGATCAACATCAAAAACCCTTAGATTAGGGCATTTATTAGAATAATTCCCCATTTCCTTGCACTTGTAACATTGAAGTGTAGGAGGTGCACTCTGTGTAGCCTTTTATTTGTTCGCATTACTAGACATCTTCTTCCCATCATTGCGGAATTCAAATGACTGATGACCTTCCTTTCCACATTTGAAACATTTACTTGTCTCTTTAAGACAACTACCCCCATGTTTCTTTCCACACTTTGAGCATAAGGGAAAACTCATCTTCTTTTCAGTGTGCTCTTTATATTTTCCTTTTAATTCCATTTTCCTCTTCTTATCAAACCCATATGACTGATGGGTTACTCCAATCTCCATCTCAACCTTAAGAGAACATCGAACGATTTCCTCATAACTATTGAAGTCCCTTATGGCTAACGCCCTTCGAAGACTTGGTTTTAAGACACTAAAGAATCGATCGATCTTACTCTCAGGTTGGATAATAATACCAAAAGTGTACCTTGCATGTCTTGTAAAATTTTCTTTATTGGTACCAACAGATTCATCATCCTTTTGCTTCAGTTCAAGAAACTCTTTCTCCATCTTTTTTCGAAGAATACAAGGGAAATACTTATTGAAAAATAAGATCTTGAACTTGTCCCATTCCATGGACTCAATTTCATATCATTGCCTCATATTCTTGATAAGATTCCACCATTTATCAGAATCTCCTTCCAAACGATACACTGATGAGATGACTTTATCATGTTCAGAACATTGAAGAACTGAAAATATCTTTTCAGAAGTACTAATCCATTTTTCAGCAACTAATGGATCAGTAGACCCGCTGAATGAAGGTGGACGCTGCCTCATGAAGGATTCAATAGAATGTTGCTCCTTCCTTTGCTTGTTTGGGAGTCCTGCATGATTCATAACTTGAGAAAGTTGTGTGAACATGGCTACAAGATTTTTCATTCTAGCTCCAATAACGTTTGGTTTCTCAGGGGGGCAATCATTGCATTGCCTGTCGCATTCCTCATTAACACTATTCCTTTAGGTTCCAACCATTGACTAAAACCAAGAAGAATAGTGTGAGCAACACTAATTATAATAGGAAAAACACATAATCAATAATAAAATTTCACACTTAAGGTCTTCTCATAGGTTTTTCATGGCCATTTTTAAAACACTAAGATCGTGTCCTATGCTTAGACTTATCCTTAGGGTTTTTACTAAGGCTTTCACATCCTAGTTTCCAAAGGTTGACTATAACCTTTCCTCTGATACCAACTATAACGACCCATACTTTACATACATTGTTATTAATTCAGAATTGAATCAAACTTATTACAACATATAACAAAACTAGGAAAGGACCGTATAGGTATAGAGTCTTTAGAAACTGGGAAACATAAACAACTGGTTCATAAATCATCTACACTGTCTCCCTTTTATTTAATCATATCTAGAGTCCCTTTTGGCATATCTTACTTTATATCCTTCTTCCTAACCTAGGGAAAAGAAAACATACAAAAGGGTGAGCTCAAATGCTCAGTAAGTGTAAAAAAAAGAAATATCAATCACATCATATTCATAAGAACATATCATTTTGGAAATCTTAACCTACAAAAGAGATCATAATTTCATAACATGGGATAAATCATAGTAGTGAAATGTAATCCCAATAATCATAACATAAAACATGAATCTTTTTTTTATACACACATAATCATAGATAATCATTTCTTCATAGTCAAGACTCATAGACAAGACTATCTTAGTGGACAAAGTCCATTTTTTAACTGATTTCACTCCTTGTTTCAGTCCTCTTTCACTGAACCGGATTAACCTACCGTTCCATCCATGTCTATCTCATGAGTTATAAATATTTACCCAATGCATTTGAGGGAGATATAGGTCACACCCATCTCATAATGATACCAATATTATGTGTGCCACAAAATCAAAAATCATACATCATTGCATAACCCATGTAATAAAAATGGGATTCATAAACATCGTGACATCATAAAACAATTCATATAAGATAAAGGAATTCATAAAAATAAATCCATCACAACATAATCAAATCAATGTAATAATAGGGATAGAAACATAACCATATATTATCTTTTATGGAAAATGTTGGTCGGAGTGGATACTCAAGAGGGGGGTGAATTGAGATCCAATTAAAATTTCTGTTAAAAACAATTTCTATTAAAATCCCCCAATTTCAAAATCAAATTAAACTGTAGTGAATTTATACAGATTATAAAGGTTCAATTAGTTTCTCAAAGATTGATTATTTCTCAGTTAACTTAATCTTATGATTAAATTAACTTTTGAAACTAACTTACTGGTTTATAATAAATATAAACACTTGCGAGTTTAACTATCAAAGTAGCTTTGAAAATAAATTATATTTCAAAGTAATAGTAGCGGAATATGAAATAAATATATATAGTATGGATATAAACTTTAACTAAAAACACAGAGGAGGTAACCAAGAAGTTCAGTCTCAAGCCGAGACTTAGTCCTCTCAGATGTTTATAAAGATGATCCACACCCTGGATTGGGGTTCAACAGTTTACAACTGTCCAGGTCCAAGACCTCTACCACTGTTATTCGTGGGAAACAAAACAACAGCAACCAGCTGTCCAGGTCACACACGACCTCTACCACTATCCACAGTGGGCAATGAAGTATAAAAACGGTTTGCTGAGGATTTACAGATCCCCCAGTTAGAGTACAGGAGTCAGTGTGTGTGTTTAATACAGCAGATAACACACACTGCTCAAAGTGTAGAATAAATGAATCATAGAGTAGAGAAGTAGAGTTTAGAAATGGCTCTGGTGGTTTCAGTGCATCTCTGGACTCTTTTGGATTTGATCAGAAGTAATTCTGAGTCCTCTTCTCGTTTTTGTTTGAGAAGCAGAGTGTCGTATGCTTCAGGTTCAAAGGCAGTGAGATGTAGTCGATGAAGTTCTTCAATGTTCTTTTGTATGCACAGAACTCTTCTTGAGTAGGCTTGATTGTGTATTAGGTTCTGTGTAATCTCTTGATGTGTATCTTCTATTCTTCTTGGGTCTTCCTCTTCTTTCTTCTTCTGTTTTCTTCTATATATCCAGCAGCAGAATCTTCTTGTATTTATGTCACGTGCTTCGGAAGACAGAAAAGGTTTCCTTTTTGCAGGTACGAGGTACTGTTTCCTGACATCCGACAACCATTATTAATTAATTGACAGAGCATTAAAATATACCTGATATGACCGTTGGTTAGATTAAATAAAGATAAAGATAAAGAAATTCAAACAGTTTTTTATGACTATCGATGAGTTCAAGTGATCGGTAGGTCATCAGCATCGGTGGCTAGACATCGGTGTGTCCTGACCGGTGACTCAGATGATTAGCATCAGTGTGTTATTTGATCGGTGACTCATTTGCATCAGTGTATCATTCGATCAGCATCGTTGAGTCAGATTGATCAGCATCGGTGACTCAGATTGATCGGCATCGGTGACTCAGATTGATCGGCATCGGTGAGTCAGATTGATCAGCATCGGTGAGTCAGATTGATCAGCATCGGTGACTCAGATTGATCGGAATCGGTGAGTCAGATTGATCAGCATCGGTGACTCAGATTGATCGGCATCGGTGAGTCAGATTGATCAGCATCAGTGAGTCAGATTGATCAGCATCGGTGACTCATATTGATCAGCATCGGTGAGTCATATTGATCGGTGACTCATTTTGATCAGCATCGGTGATACTGTTGTCCTCTGATACAGATCGGTGCGACCGTTGTCTAATATTGGATCGGTGCGACCGTTGTTTGATATTGGATCGGTGCGACCGTTGTCTTGATATTGGATCGGTGCGACCGTTGTCTTGATATTGGATCGGTGCGACCGTTGTCTTGATATTGGATCGGTGCGACCCTTGTCTTGATATTGGATCGTTGCGACTGTTGTCTTGATATTGGATCGGTGTGACCGTTGTCTATTTGATCCAGAAGACTTCCACAAAACTTGTAAATCAATAAACACATATATAAAAACATGATAGCAGATTCACTTAATATATTGAGATTAAGTTTATGAGAAATCCAACTGGATTAAATAATAGCGATTTGTGATTATTAAAACAACAATCATTGGAATGAATTCAGCAATCTTCCAGAGGGCTCCACAATCTCCCCCTTTTTGATAATCACAAATCTTTAAAAAAATATCAATAATAAAAACATAATGATATATAAATCTCCCTCATAGATATTAAACTCCCCCTTAGATATTGATCTCCCCCATAGAGATTGATCTCCCCCATATATATACATCCTTCTCCCCCATATCCTTCTCCCCCATATCCTTCTCCCCCATATCCTTCTCCCCCATATACTTCTCCCCCTTTGTGCTAATCAAAAAGGAGGGAAAACATACAAATAAGAGAGTAAAAAAGAAGGCAGCATAGAGAATAGAGAGAGAGAAAAAAATTTATTTTATAAAGTACAGAAGATTATAACCAACACATAGTCCACCCGATCAAAAACAATACACAACTATTTCTGTGGGTACAAAGGGGATTTTCCTTTGCCTTTGGGATCAATAGAGGGTAAGTTGGAGGACTTGGAGGCAGGTTGTTCTGGGAGAATCTGAAGAGGTGGGAGGACAACTCTGACAGGTGTAGGAGAAGGTGCTACGGAGGTTTGTCGTTGAGTATCAGCAGTAGCTGGTTGAGAAGATGTCTGAGGAACTGGTCGTAGTTGAGAGAGTGCCTGAGCAACAGAGAGCTGATTTAGAGCTACATCAGAGGCAGGAAGAGAGTCAGCAGTAGGAAGCAAAATGGAAGTGGCTTGGGCATTCAGATAAGGCTTCAAAAGATTTATAAAATTATGAATAACTTCTGCACCATACTGCATAGCCTTTTCAAAATCATCTTTGTTCTCCATGAACTGTGGCAAAGTAGGAGTAAAGTCTTGCAACTGAAAAACTTGAGCCTTGAAAGCTTGAGTGACTGGAGGTAGTTTTAGATTCTCTGCCAACACCTTGAAATTTGCAGCCATCTCATGCTTTGTATAAAGCTTTGAAAAGTAATGATCAACCTTTTCCTTGATCTCTTTCAGAGCCTGTTTGGCATCTGCTGAATATACGGTTGCCATTTCATGACTGTGATCACAGTGCTCCTTCATTTTCTTTAAAGAATCCAGATCAAGAACTTGTCTAACAGCTACAAACTCATCATGTACAACCTCCCTTAGAGCCTCTAGCTCATAGGTAGTGATTTTGGTTACTTTGGCAGTACTGGATTTGCTAACTATTTGAGTTATCTCAGCTTTCAATCTTCTCAAATCAGATTTGTTGAGATGTTCAATTAAATTCCTCAACACTTCCATCATACCAGAGATGGGTGATCTAAATTCGCTTGATAAAGACACTAAGCCAGTGTGGAGATCCTTCATAGTCTGGTTCATAGAGGCTATGTGCCTACCAATAATCTCACTAGTATTGGCCAGGTCTGGCTTCACAACATTCAATACTCTTTGTGAGAAAGCTTCCAACGATGCTTCAGAAACTTGCAGAGACACTTGAGTAAGGGTATTGGAAATTTCTTCTCTGACTGTATCTCTCCCAGTATCCAGCAATTCAGTCTTAAACTTATCAAAATCAGCTTGAGAGATTGCAGAACCAGGAAGATGAACATCTGTAGAATCGACAACATGAGAAGATCTTGCTTTACTTGGGAGACTCTTCTTCATAACTACAGTAGATTATAACATTTCCTCTTCTTCTTCAGAATAGTCTAAGCCCAAAATAGCAAAACCAGGGTAGTCATCCCAAACAGCAGCACACAAGATATATTTCGGTTTCTCATAACTTGTTGTTCCACTGATTTCTAGTGATTCCCTCTTGCCAGTGGCATCTATTCCTGGTACTGTTTGATGTGTTTCCGTTGGAGGTACAACAAGACCATCTACAGGTCGGTTAACACCATCATCACCATCACCAACACTTTGTTGTGGTTCTATTGAAGGTTCAGCCAGACCATCTACAGGTCGGTTAACACCATCATCATCACCATCACCATCATCACCATCATCACCACCATCATCATCACCATTATCATCACCATCATCATCACCATCATCGTCATCACCACCTTGCTCATTATTACTCTTCTCAGAGTCTTCACTGGTAGAAACTTCAGAGTCAGTATCTTTTTCATCACCAAGAATTGGTTCAGATTCAGGTAAGGCCAAATGTGGACTAGCAGGTCCAAAATCTATTCTTTTCTTTGGACTCACTATATCAGGATCACTCCTATTATCAAGAGGTGACACACTTCCATCTTCTGTCTCATCTTCTTCCATTATTTGTCCTTCGGTAGCTTCATTTCTTTCATCCTCTTCCTCATCATCAGAACAAACCGGTTCCTCATTTGCTTTCAAACCAGGGTCTCTCAAACCCTTAGGCCTCTTTCCATGATCTGTGGGATTGTAGGCTTCATACAGCTTGTCGTCATCAGCAACCCAACACTTCTTCCATGGATTCCAATTGATTTTCATCCTCTTGCAGATCTCTTTGTTGAGACAGAAAGGATGATCTGTTTCAGCTACTTCATCATCTTCATCAACACATTCTAGATTCTTGAGCATGGTAGAAATTATCTTGATGTAAAATAAGGCAGTGGATTTCTTGGACGGTTTTACCATTCCAACTATGTGCACCATCACATATCTACACAAATTGATCTTCTCATGGGTTTTCAGAAGAAACAATAGGAAAACATCCTGGTACTTTACAGCAGCAAAATCTCCTCTCCTAGGGCGAATTTGGTGCTGAATAAACTTGAAAAGAAGTCTGCATTCACCATCCAACTCTGAGGATGTGATTCTCCTCAATTCTTTGTTTCCAGTCAGAAGCTCTAGAGCTAATTCATAAGAGAAGTAATCAGTGATTGGAGGAATGTTCCCAGCATAATCCTCATACCGAACCTCATGGGGTATATTTAAGCATTCTTCCCACTATTTAGATGAAAATGATATTTTCTTTCCTTTTACTTCAGACGACATCCGGGCAGCCTCCACACCACATAGAGTGATTTTCAGATTCAAATAAAACTCATGTACCAGCTTCGGGTAGTCTACTCGTGAGTTGTCTGAAAACCAGTATGTCCATCCTTGCGATTCAAGAACTTGTAGCAATAGTGACTTACTTGATAAAAGCCAGGCGGAACTGACTTCTCTTTCTACAGCAACAATCCGAGTTTCCAGGTTCGGATTTATTGATCGTTGAGAGGTACTACTAGACTCGCCTTGAGCATGCTTTGGAGGTATATGACTGTCTGATCCTTTTCTCGGTCTCTTTTTCTTATCCATTCGATGATTTTGGGGAATGCAGGAGTTCGAAGGTTCAAGGTAGAGGAGAAGAGAAGTTGAAGGGTTCGGCAGGAAATGAAAGGTCAATGGTTTAGGGAAGAGAAATAGCCACATATCATTTATTTTATCATTTAGGGTTCCCATAAAAAGGATAAAAGAAATTAATTAATTAATTACGACATAATAAAAAGTAATACAGAGAATCGGTTTGACAGACCGGTGTGACAGATGGGTTTCACTGATCGGTTTCACTGATCAGTTTCACAGATTAGTTTCACAGATCGGTTTCACAGATCAGTTTCACAAATCGGTTTCACAGATCAGTTTCATAGATCTGTTTCACAGATCGGTTTCACAGATCAGTTTCACAGATCGGTTTTACAGATTAGTTTCACAGATCAGTTTCATAGATCGGTTTCACATATCAGTTTCACAGATCGGTTTCACAGATTAGTTTCACAGATTAGTTTCATAGATCGGTTTCACAGATCAGTTTCACAGATCAATCATACACAACTCTTGTTTAATAAACATCATTCTTTCAGAGAATAAAGGCTTTGTAAAGATATCAGCTAATTGATGTTCAGAGTTAATAAATTTTAGAGAGATATCACCTTTCTGATAATGATCTCTTAGAAAATGATGTCTGATATCAATGTGCTTAGTCCTAGAGTGAGACATAGGGTTCTTAGATATGTTAATTGCATTAGTATTGTCACAGTTAATTGAAACATGTTTAAAATAAAATCCATAGTCCAATAAAGTGTGTTTCATCCACAGAATTTGTGCACAGCAACTACCAGCAGCGATGTATTCTGCTTCAGTAGTAGATAATGCAACTGAGTTCAGTTTCTTACTACACCATGATACTAGCGATTTTCCAAGTAAGTGACATGTTCCAGATGTGATTTTACTATCTAACTTGCATCCAGCAAAGTCAGCATCTGAATAACTAGTTAGGTCAAAAGATTGTCCTTTTGGATAAAACAAACCTAAATTTACAGTATACTTAAGATATTTAAAAATCCTTTTAACAGCCAGTAAGTGTGACTCTTTAGGATTAGCTTGAAATCTAGCACACATACACGCACTAAACATAATATCTGGTCGACTAGCAGTAAGATAAAGTAAGATCCCAATCATACCTCTTTAATTGGTTTGATCAACTGGTTTCCCTGTTTCATCAACATCCAATTTGCAGGTAGTACTCATGGGTATATCAATTTCCTTAATACTATCCAAACCAAAATGTTTTAACAAATCCTTAGTATATTTACTTTGATTTAGAATAATGCCATCTTTAGTTTGAAAGATTTGAACTCCAAGAAAGTACTTAAGCTCTCCCATTAAGCTCATTTCAAACTCATTTTGCATAACCTTTGAAAAATCAGTACATAAAGAATTTTTAGAAGATCCAAAAATAATATAATCAACATAGATTTGTACTATTAAGACATCTTTTGAAAACCTTTTTATAAATAGAGTGGGATCAGATATTCCTTTTGTAAATCCTTTTGAAATAAGAAAGTTTGAAAGTCTTTCATTCCAAGCTCTTGGAGCTTGTTTTAAACCATATAAGGCTTTAGAAGGTTTAAAAACATGATTTTGAAAATGAGGATTTTTGAAACTAGGTGGTTGTTCTACAAAAACATCTTCAACAATAAAACCATTTAAAAAGCACTTTTCACATCCATTTGATATAACTTGAAATTCAGATGTGATGCATAAGCAAGTAAGATCCTAATTGCCTCTAATCTAGCTACAGGTGCAAAGGTTTCCTCATAGTCAATTCATTCTTCTTGATTGTAACCTTGTGGAACTAGCCTATCTATGTTTCTAATGATGTTTCCAGATTCATCTACTTTGTTTTTAAACACCCATTTTGTGCCTATGATTATAGTGTCCTTAGGTCTTTCTACTAATTTCCAGACTTTGTTTCTGTCAAATTGATTTAGTTCTTCTTGCATAGCTATTACCCAAAATTCATCATTTATGGCATCATTGATATTCGTAGGTTCTAGCTGTGATAAGAGGGCTTGATATTCAACCTGATTTCTAAGAGAAGCTCTAGTCTGTGTCCCTCTATCAAGATCTCCTACAACAGCATCTAAGGGATGATTTCTCAGAATCCTAGTTGATCTAGAAAAGGTAGGACTCGAGATTTCAGGTTCATCTATAGGTTGAGGTTCAACAGAAGCAGGGTCTAGAGAATTTCCAGAGCCGGATATTTTAACTTCAGGTCCACTATTTTTATCATTAAGGTTCAAACCAGAGAGATCATCTTCGATATTTTCAAGAGATGTCTTAGGTTCATGTGGATCAATTTCATCAAATTTGATATGAACAGATTCTTCCACACATTTGGTTCTTTTATTGAAAACTCTATTGGCTTTACTAGAAGTAGAGTAACCTAGGAAAATTCCTTCATCATTCTTGGATGAAAACTTGTCAAGATTATCTTTAGTATTAAGAATAAATACTTTTCAACCAAAAACATTGAAGTAGTTAACTTTAGGTTTCCTATGGTTCCATAACTCATAAGGGGTCCTCTTAAGAACAGGTCTAATCAAGACTCTATTAATAACATAGCAAGCGTTATTGACAGCTTCAGCCCAAAAATAAATAGGTAGGTCATACTCATTGAGAATAGTCCTAGAAATTTCTTACAGGGTTCTATTCCTTCTTTCTACTACACCATTCTGTTGAGGTGTCCTAGGGGCAGAGAAATTGTGGCTATAGCCACTGTGTGAGCATTAAGATTCAAACTCATGATTTTCAAATTCACAGCCATGATCACTTCTTAGGGTCTTAATATTATGTCCACTAAGGTTCTCTACAGACTTGGAATATTTAACAATGTAAGAACAAGCTTCACTTTTGTGAGCTAGAAAATATACCCAAGTATATCTAGAAAAGTCATCTACAAGAACATAGACATAGTGCTTCCCGTTTAAACTAGAAACTCTAGAAGGTCCAAATAAATCCATGTGAACCAACTCAAGAGGTTGAGAAGTTGACACTTCTTTCTTGATTTGAAAGAAACATTATGTTGCTTTCCCTTTTGACAGGGATTACAAATTTTGTCTGCTGGAAATTCAAGTTTGGGTAGGTCTCTTACGAAGTTCTTCCTAGAAAGTTTTCTAAGTGAATTCACATTGCAGTGTCCTAATCTACTGTGCCAAATCCAAGACTCTTTTTGAAGAGCATTTAAACAAGTAATGTTTTGATTAGCCAAGGAATTTAAGTCGACAGCATAAACATTTTCATTTCTTAAAGCAGAAAACACTAAATCATTTTTAGAATTAAAAACATTGCAAGAATCATTTTCAAATTTAATATAAAAACCATCATCAAATAATTTATAGATACTTAAAAAATTGTATTTAAAGTCGTCAAAAAACAAAACTTTTGAAATCAATACTGAGTTAGTGTTACTAATCTGGCCTAACCCGATGATTTTTCATTTAGAGTTGTCACCAAAGGTAACAAAACCTCCATCAACTCTGACTAAGCTTTTAATGCATGAAAATTCTCCTGACATATGACTTGAACATCCACTTTCCAAGTACCAGGTCTTTCTACAGGATCTCTTTAAGCAGGTTTCCTACAAAATAGATTTAAACAGGAAATGATTTTGTACCTAGATTTTCTTGGGTCCAGATAGGTTAGCCAATAATACTTTAGGTACCCATATTTGTCTAATAGGTCTTATATAATTTGTAGAATCACCATACATTTAAAGATAAACCTTATTAGATCCATAACTATGAATATAACTGGTTGATGCGTATGAAGTTCCAGATCTAGTTACATTCTGTCCAGATTTAGGAATAAATCTATTCTTGGTCAACTGTCTCTGTCTAGGTTTGTAACCTATTCCAGTAGTGTATTTTGGTGCAACTTGTTTTCCTAGCATTTGAGTTATAGTTTCCTTACCATTGGTAAATTTCTCTAAATCCTTTCTTAGTTTCTCATTAAATAATTTCAATTCAGTGTTCTCCTTTAACAGTTGAGCATTTTTCTCTTTTTCAATAGGGAGTTCGATTTTAACTGTAGTGGTGAGAGCATGTTGTTTATTTAATGATTTGTATTTATCCTTAAGTTCATTGCATGTCTCTTCTAACATATCACAATATTCAAACAATTCATATTTATACATGTTATCACATTCAGAATCATCTCCAGAATAATATGAATTAGAAGTAGGAGTTTCTGAAGTTACCTCAGAAGTGTTTGTCATAAAACACATGTTTGCTTTATTTCTGTGTTCTGTTTCAGAAACTTCAGATTCACTAGAACTGTCCTCAGAAGCACTCCAAGTAGCCTTCATGGCCTTTTTAAACTTATTATCCTCGTATTCATACTTCTTCCTGTATTTAAGCTTTGGACAGTCAGCTTTTATGTGTCCTTTCCTTTTACACTCATAACAGACAACTTCATCTGATTTATCAGATTTCTTCCAGTCCTTTTTCCAATGTCCCTTGTTACCATACTTACCTTTGTAGTTTGACTTTCTGAAAAACTTCTTCTTCCTATAAAACTTTTTAAATCTTCTGGGAATGTGAGCCATCTCAGCATCACTGTCAGAGTCACTCTCACTATCTTCACAGCTTGAGCTTTCCTTTATAGTTTGAAGTGTTTCCTTATCCTTGTTATTTGAGTTTGTAGTTTTGAAGGCAACAGACTTTCTTCTAGGGTCATCGTCTTTTTCTTTATTAACCTTGAGTTCCTCTTCATACATCATCAGTTTGCCAATTAGTTCTTTGACTGGCAGTTCTCCAATGTCACATGATTCTCTAATGGAGATAGAGGTTCCTCTCCATCTTTCAGGTAGACATCTCAAAATTCTCATGATTTGTTCCTTTGCTGGAACATCTTTTCCCAGAGAGGTCATTGTGTTGACAATTTCATTGAACCTGAGATACATATCCGAAATGGGTTCATCAGGCTTCATTTTAAAATTATCATACTTAATAGTATAGGTATTCAATCTCATCTCCTTAACATTTGTTGTTCCTTCATGAGAAATAGCTAAGGTATCCCAAATTTCATATGCAGTTTTACAAGAAGAAATTCTATTAAATTCTTCATCTCCTAGAGCACAGTACAGGGCATTCATAGCTTTATAATTATTATTTTAAGCAGTCTTTGTAGGTTCATCCCAAGTAGATCTAGCAGTAACGGGAATTTTATATTCAGATTCAATAGTAGTCCAAATATCAAAACCTATTCTTTCAAGATGAATTTTCATTTTGAGTTTCCACTGAGCATAGTTGTTTCCATTGAAAAAAGGTGGCCGGTTAGTAGCAGCACCCTCAAATCTATTATCCATGATATCACAAAAATAATTTTAAAGAGATAAAAATTTAGAAATAACAGAAATTTTAAGAACTTTAAAATACAACTAAAATCATAATTGAAAAGCAGAGTACTTTAGAAAATATTTTCTTCCCTCTGATACCAAATGTTGGTCGGAGTGGATACTCAAGAGGGGGGTGAATTGAGATCCAATTAAAATTTCTGTTAAAAACAATTTCTATTAAAATCCCCCAATTTCAAAAGCAAATTAAACTGTAGTGAATTTATACAGATTATAAAGGTTCAATTAGTTTCTCAAAGATTGATTAATTCTCAGTTAACTTAATCTTATGATTAAATTAACCTTTGAAACTAACTTACTGGTTTACAATAAATATAAACACTTGCAAGTTTAACTATCAAAGTAGCTTTGAAAATAAATTATATTTCAAAGTAATAGCAGCTGAATATGAAATAAATATATATAGTATGGATATAAACTTTAACTAAAAACATAGAGGAGGTAACCAAGAGGTTCAGTCTCAAGATGAGACTTAGTCCTCTCAAAAGTTTATAAAGATGATCCACACCTTGGAACGGGGTTCAACAGTTTACAACTGTCCAGGTCAAAGACCTCTACCACTGTTATTCGTGGGAAACAAAACAAAAGCAACCAGCTGCCCAAGTCACACATGACCTCTACCACTATCCACAGTGGGCAATGATGTATAAAAAGGGTTTGCTGAGGATTTAAAGATCCTCCAGTTAGAGTACAGGAGTCAGTGTGTGTGTTTAATACAGCAGATAACACACACTGCTCAAAGTGTAGAATAAATGAATCATAGAGCAGAGAAGTAGAGTTCAGAAATGGCTCTAGTGATTTCAGTGCAGCTCTGGACTCTTTTGGATTTGATCTGAAGTAATTCTGAGTCCTCTTCTCGTTTTTGTTTGAGAAGTAGAGTGTCGTATGCTTCAGGTTCAAAGGCAGTGAGATGTAGTCAATGAAGTTCTTCAATGTTCTTTTGAATGCACATAACTCTTCTTGAGTAGGCTTGATTGTGTATGAGGTTCTGTGTAATCTCTTGATGTGTATCTTCTATTCTTCTTGGGTCTTCCTCTTCTTTCTTCTTCTGTTTGATTCTATATATCCAGCAGCAGAATATTCTTGTATTTATGTCACGTGCTTCGGAAGACAGAAAAGGTTTCCTTTTCGCAGGTACGAGGTACGGTTTCCTGACATCCAACAACCTTTATTAATTAATTGACAGAGCATTAAAATATACCTGATATGACCGTTGGTTAGATTAAATAAAGATAAAGATAAAGAAATTAAAATAGTTGTTTATGACTATCGATGAGTTCAAGTGATCGGTAGGTCATCAGCATCGGTGGCTAGACATCGGTGTGTCCTGACCGGTGACTCAGATGATTAGCATCAGTGTGTTATTTGATCGGTGACTCATTTGCATCGGTGTATCATTTGATCAGCATCGGTGAGTCAGATTGATCAGCATCGGTGACTCAGATTGATCGGCATCGGTGACTCAGATTGATCGGCATCGGTAAGTCAGATTGATCAACATCGGTGAGTCAGATTGATCAGCATCGGTGACTCAGATTGATCGGCATCGGTGAGTCAGATTGATCCGCATCGGTGAGTCGGACTGATCAGCATCAGTGACTCAGATTGATCAGCATCGGTGAGTCGGACTGATCAGCATCAGTGACTCATATTGATCAGCATCGGTGAGTCATATTGATCGGTGACTCATTTTGATCATCATCGGTGAGACCGTTGTCCTCTAATACAGATCGGTGTGACCGTTGTCTGATATTGGATCGGTGCGACCGTTGTCTGATATTGGATCGGTGTGACCAATGGCTTGATATTGGATCGGTGCGACCGTTGTCTTGATATTGGATCGGTGGGACCGTTGTCTTGATATTGGATCGGTGCGACCGTTGTCTTGATATTGGATCGGTGCGACCGTTGTCTGTTTGATCCAGAAGACTTCCACAAAACTTGTAAATCAATAAACACATAGATAAAAACATGATTGCAGATTCACTTAATAGATTGAGATTAAGTTTATGAGAAATCCAACCGGATTAAATAATAGCGATTTGTGATTATTATAACAACAATCATAGGAATGAATTCATCAATCTTTCATAGGGCTCAAAAGAAAATAATTTTGATAAAACACATGAACTCCATTCTTGAGGAAAATATCCTTTCTACTTCAAAAATATTTTTCCTTTCTTAACATGTCAAACAATTTTAAACTAAAATAAGTTGATTAAAAATAAACTTGAAAACTTGTAAAGGAAGC
Organism: Viscum album; assembly: GCA_963277665.1. Classification (NCBI taxonomy): domain Eukaryota; kingdom Viridiplantae; phylum Streptophyta; class Magnoliopsida; order Santalales; family Viscaceae; genus Viscum; species Viscum album. Next base: position 1,620,846,158 of record OY728157.1, on the reverse strand, counting down.
TTCTTGGAAATAATGTTTTAAAAATCCATTCATGTCGTATAAGTTAAAAAAACATTCTTCTCATACTTATGACGGAAAAGTCAAAAAGTACCTCGTACGAAAAACGACAAAATTTTCCTTTCATATCTTTTACTAAAAACTCACTAAAGGGTAAAATTGGATTTAAAAAATTGTAGGAGGATGTAAATAATATTACATATTGAGGAAACATGGATGTGGATGATAAATATTCCCCAGTAAATTCTGAAGTATAAACAATCTCGGATAAAAATTGAAATTGCGAGATTGTCCCTTACCTTAGGTCTGATTTGCTTCATAAGGGTCTGAACCTCCTACATAATGATTTAAATAATTTTATTGACTTATTCCAGAATCATACTTATTTTTATGATATCATATATGGTTATATTCTTAGCTTCTTATTAGTAATACTTCATTACTACTTGTTATTCGGGTGTTTATTACTTTTCGTTCTTATGCGTGTTTTGTCGAATAAATTCTTATTATTATTTTTAGGTTATAGATACCTCATTTACATAATGGTATTATTGTAATATATATCATATTAATTCATTAAATTCATTTATATAATCATTATGCAATGAAGATCATGTAGAATGAGTCGCATCACATCGTGGAGACGGTATTCCGTACGTACGCACGAGCGATGATACCGTTACCATGATCATGGAATTATATTGGAGTGTATGTATACTATTTAAGAATAAATATCACTTGACAAAAATAATATATAGTTATTATTTACACCATTATACCCATCCAATTAAGGTGGTGGTGGAAAATAGATTACACCATGGTGTGGAGACGGTATTTCGTACGTACGCACGCGTAGTGATTTCGTTTTCCATAGGATGGATAGATGGTTAAATAGGGTTGTTTCATACATATAATAACATATAAGAATATGATTGATACTGATGTTATTACTTCATAATTAAAAAACTAAAGAATAAGAAGTGGAAGAAGAAATAAAGTTGAAAGAATCGGTAACGGACATTACCTCTTCTTTGAAGCGCCTCTTTGAGACCTCCTTTTTGGGAACTGAAATTGGTCTTTGAAGAAGACCAGGACCTCTAGGATATTTATAGGTAAGTGGAGAGGAGAAATTCATAGGGTTTGTCCGAGAATTAATGCTCAATGTGGTGTGAGGAGGATAGGAAGAAGGTGCCCTTTTATAAGGGAGGAGAGGGGCACCTTAGGAAAAACCAAAACAATTATTTTATTATAAAGTCATATTCAGTTTTTAATAGCTCAAAATTGATTTATTTCGAAGATAAGGTGTGGATGGGTCGAAATCCTTACATAAAATAGAATTTATACAAGTTTAGATTTCTATTTTAACCTTATCATTTAGATTTAACATTAAGTTAGATAATTTAACTTTTACCGGGTCTTCTTGTTTTCTTACACTATAAGTTTATTAAACTTACTATAACAAGCCAAACTAACCCCAAGTTGTTTATTATTAATATATATAATCTTATCTAAGTCATTTTTCCAAACCTTATATTTTTAGGAATAAAATAAAAATTAATAATATAATATTTGTTTTAAAAACTATTTTATGTCAATTTTGACACTATTTGGTAATTGGTTTTCGTGAAAATCATAACAGAAATATTAGTTCGAAAAAGGTTAGTTAAATATATAATAACATGTCATATTAACATATAAAATTATTTTAATTCATAAAAAGTCTCAAATTAACTTTATTTGGGTATTTATAACATCAATTATGTCAATATTTCATTAGCAAGATAATTACTGCATCATAATTGTGTATAAATAAATTAAATTATTTAATGTCTAAAAATTACAAATAAAATACCATTATGTAGGAAATCTCTTTATATTTCTAATTAATATTTATAGTCGAATTTATCTTATGTATAACCCTATATTAAAAATTATTTTGTTATTAAACTTTGATTTTAACTATTTTAACCATTCTTTAAATAAATTAATAATAGATGTCCTAATCTAATCCAAGTGGGCCTAAATGGTCAAATTTTATTCCTAAGTTTGTTTTTGGTCGAATTACACTTATCCAATAGAATTAATACATGTTTTAGGGTAATAATAATAACATTTTACCCTTAATTGTCCTATTTAATTTTAACCGTGGTAAACAAAAGTAAAAAGTTACTATTCACCAAAAATTATTTTCATCACATTGAACCACATTTTAGTCCTTGATATTAACCGTGTCTCTCGGATTTTCGAAATTCCACTCACAGAAGTGGAAAAATTAAGTTTTATGTAAATTTTCAAATTCTCCTAGGAGGTGGGTAAAAGACGGTGAAAAGTTCAATAAAGTTTTTATATATCTAAAATTATTATAAAATGACTCCAATGAATTAATTTGAACTTATAAAGGTATTATGTATAAATTTTGATCTAAAATAAATATAAATAAAATAAATAATTATTTAAATAAAAAGTCGGTTTTTAAATAGTAAGCCAGTGTTTTCACTATTCATCCAAAATTGAAAGTTTTCAGAAAAATACCAAAATTTCACCCTAGGCTAATTTCGATATTACGAATCCAAAAATGAAGTCCATTTTGAAAGATGAAATTTAAAAAATTCCAAAAAGTAGGTATTACTATTCATAATGGCTAGTTTTAATAATATTTTATTAGCATATTGTTGTTTAGTGAAACTCGGTATTGTGTACGACGCAAGCTATCGAGGAAGGTCGCGATTGCGTGTAGAGAAAGCCAAGATAGTGTTGTTTGTAGTGAAAGATTCATTTGATGATTAATATAACATAAAAACAAAATATTTCTCATAAAAGTCTCGGGTGTTACAACTGCTTAAGTCTGAATAAAAATATTTTCCTAAGTCATGAGACACCGTGACATCCAAACACTGTGACATCCAGAAAACATGACATCTAGACACCGTGACATCTAGACACCCTGACATCCAGACAATGTGACATCCAGACACCATGACATCCATACACCTTGACATCCAGACACTGTGACATCCAAAAACTATGATATCCAGACATCGTAATCATGAGACACCATGAACAAGACACTATGAACAAGACACTATGAAAAATACATCGTGACCATGAGACACCATGACCGTGGGGCACCGTGACCGCGAGACACCCGGACTACGAGACATCGTGACCAATCCAGACACTGTGTGAATGAGACCTTGTTTCCATGACATATCATGACACCATTTCCTAATATATTTTTTCATCTTTAAATTTAATATCTAATGGTCATATTTGAATATTTTAATGCACTGACATAATTAATGTTTTTTTGTAGACACATAATCGGACAGTATGAGGTACGAGGTGCAGAATACATGCAACCTGTCAGCCCCAACACATGCACTCCAAGATAAAAGAGTAATGCGGACCAAAAAATTAGTAAGTAGCATGATACAAAGAACAATATAGTGGGCATGATCATGATAACAGAATACATTTTATAGAATTGGCTCATGCAACTCAACTCTGCTGAAGAACACATGAAGCATACTGGAATCCTGAGAATATCTTCGCACTATAAAACACCACAAGGAACACAAACCAAATTTGTATGACTTACGAAACTCTGTTTTCTATATAAGGACTTGATTTTTCCATATTCCCCATCTCAGAAGTCCAAATCTGTGAAGACCAACACTCAGAGAACTTCTAAACCTATCTCAATATTACTGCTCTGTTGTGTATCATTTTATTATTTTTCTAGCAGAGTGTGTATCTGTATATCAACACGCTCTTTATCTTGTATTAAACTGAAGGATACAATATATCCCCACTCAAACATTATTTTAATCTTGTGTATACCCACAGATAAGTGTGGAAGAGGTCCTTTTGTGGCCTTGTCGTCTGTACCCACGAAGAACTATGGAATAGGTCCATGTGCGACCTAGACTGTACTGTGTACTTTCTTCAACCTCAATCTAGGGTGTGGATAAAGTTTATTTATATAAACTTCTTGGTGGTAGGTGATCACCAAGTGAATTGAATTATGTCTCATCTTGAGACTGAACCACTTGTTTCATATCTATTGTGTTGCTTAATTTAGTCTTCTCTATATTACTACTTTACTTTATAATACATAAATCTATAAATTCACTTTGATAATTACACTTGTAAATAAGTTAAAATTATCTTTCCTTGGTAGAATAGCTTCAAAAGTAATATTAATAACTGATATTAATATTAGTGAGAACTAATCAATCTTCTAAGAAGTTATTCAAATAGTCAAACTCTTATAACAGTATAACCTTGATTAACTGGGTTGTATTTAATCTTTTGTGGAAAATTTTTAGAAATACTTTTTAATCATAAATTTTTATAGATAATCAATTCACCCATCCCCCTTCTTGAGTAATCTACTCTAACCAACATCTTATAATCACGGTTTTGTGAATCATATAATTTATCTAATATGATTTTCCTCTTTTAAAATCTATGATTTTTAAACTCGGAGTTAATAATATATAAGAAATAAAATCCTTGAATATAAAACATATACATTGAGATATTTTTATATAGTAAGTTATCATGGAGTAATGTTAAGATAGTCCTTAAATAATGGTCATTCTCTTACTCTTTCTTGGGTTTTGTGATGAGTTTGACTAGGGTGTAGTGGGTCAAGCCTGCATGGCCTGAGTGTAAAATTAACTACTCCATTTAAGACCCCATTTAATATGGTATTAGAAACTTTTTCTCTAGTTTGGTATACATTTTAAGTGGACCAGTATTTGGGCCATCCCATATTTTTAGTTAGGATTAAAGATATTTTAAATAAATAAATACATATTATTAATAAGTATGAAATATTTAAAATGTAATTCTTATCACATAAATTTTAATTTATATACATATTAATCACATAAATAAGAAATATTCTTTTTTAAAAAATGATAAAATTTAATAAAATAAAATTATTCATGGCACAAATTTCAAATAGAATTTCTTATGGACAATCCATATAAGCCCGTGATATTTTTTTCTATAGTCTATTCAATCTCATTAACAATGTTGAAATTTTTTATAGTATATCCCATCCCATAAATGTGGGAAAGTGGGTCTGAACCAAAATCCTAGTCTCATTAAGAAACCTTACCAATATTATATAATAAATGATGATTTAATTGTTCAGAACCACCATAGATAAATCTAGGTACGTCTCAATGATATGGTTTATAAGTCACATGAACATAGATGTGGAATTTGTTACTCCAAACTTCATCACTAGGAACTCATAATTACCATAGTAATACTTGAATTCCATATTTGAGATATCCTTCTCATAAACCCTAACCTGAGAATATCCAAACTATATATTTATCTTCAAGAGAAACATTCCTCCTTTAATATGGTCAATGAGATCATGGATTCTTGGTAAAGGGTATTTATTCTTTACCATCACTTGGTTTAAGCAGATATAGTGTATATAAATCCTTAAGTATTCATTAACATTCTTAGTGAACAAAAAATAATATGACCAATGGGATACACTGGTTCTGATAAAACATTTTTTAGAAGGTTCACCAACTTCACAATCAGCTTCCAAATCTCATATAAGGCCAACTAATAATATTCATAATATCTCAGTGCAATCCCAGAGTGCAAAAAAATGTTGAAATTAAGATTTTATTATAGGAAAGACTCTATAACATTCTCTAGTAATTATCTAAATAATCATCCTTCATTATTGGTAAATAATCCTTCACAAAATCCATCATTTCCAAATTTAAGGTTACCAACAGATATGTAATTGAATTTAATCTATTGAGGTTTACCATTTTCATTAGTACTAAGGATTCAAATTTCAATTGAACATAAATATTATCCTATAATTCTGATTACATATTACCCTACATAGTAACAATAAACATAATTATACTGTGTGGATAACTAGAAAAAATTAATAATAACATCAAAATGTAACATCTTAAAAATGATTATATCCCAGGGAAACCTCTCCATTTATAGTGTAATATTTCACTATAGATGGATATGGGAGATATGATAATCACCCCTAGTCACCCCTAGTATTATTATCTACTCTAATGGGTCAGGATTGTGGATAAACATACATCATTAGAAACCAAATAAAAGATACCATAAGAAATTAATGATTTACAATAGTTTTGATGAGTAAAAGTTCAAGAGTAAATAAATCAAAGATCAAACCATATACCATTCTAGGTTCTACCAGATTGTATCTCACCATATCTTGTAACAGTTTTTGGCTCTGACCAACTACATCCTATCCTTAATGTGGTAGTTTTGGGTGTGGTAGTGGTGTAAGTGGATCATAACACCTCCCACCCATAGCTACTCTCACTCCTCTAGATCCTCTATTAGGGATCCCTCTATGAGGTCCACCCCATCCACATCAGGGGTCTTCTAGTATTTGTATTATCTCTGTCAGGGTTGAAAATCCAAAAAAATAGGCTTAGATGTCCGCTGATACCTACATGGTAAGGAACTCCTGATTCAGGTTTCCTTTACCACAGAAACCATACCTTTATCTTTCCCTCTACTTGTATATTATATCTGGAATCCATATATCACCTATCACTAAGACTGAGATAATGAATTTTCTTGCCTTTAATTATGAGATCTTGTTTCTTTTCATGGACTAGCTATCACTAATGACCCTTATATAGGAATTCCTAGACCTTATCCAGTTCTAGTTATTGGCTCCAGTAAAAAACTCACAATCACTAGGTTATGCCCCAAAATATCATCATGTGTGGGGATTACAAGGGAAATTTACTTTCCCAAATATCTCTTTGATGGACACACTCAAACATCTAATATTGAATAATATTTTCATAAGTAATATCCTATGTGTGCCATATTTGGTCTATGAATATCAATACAGACTATGACATGGTCATTATACATTGTTATAGGTATGGTATATCCTTCACTCATGCTGTTATTAGTTTCTCTAGATAGTAATCCACTTTGAATATATGCTAAAAATATAAATAGGGTATAGTAACCCCATGAACTGTCTGAGTGATCAGTATACATTATTAGATAGTTGTGATGTGGATAAAGTTAAAATAAATAATCACCAATAGGTTATTGAGTGTCCAAACCATATTAATATTGTGATTAAATTACTCCATTCAAACCTATAATACTAAAATATCCAGATTACCTCATAACATAAGTGGTCATAGGTTTAAAAACTCATATAGTTCACTCAAATTGTGGGTAGTATTATCATAATCTATATGGACTACAATATATGATATGGGTGGATTGTTTAACTTCACAAGTTATGGGGAAACACCTCATTATCTAGTCCCTATACCTATGCATCACTCACCTAATTAGAAACTAGAGGCTAAATCACTGGTTCGGATTCCTCACAACGATACCTCTATAACAGAGATATATAACTCTATAGTGGAATAAAATATTTAATAAGATGAACCCCAAGTTATTAAACCTTATCTAGTTAATTTTAATCAATATATAAATATATAAGAATACAGTAGACATGCTATATAATGAAAATACCATACCACTATAAATGGAAACTTATTTCTTATAGTTATAGATCAATTAAAATGTTATCATATTTATAGTGAAAGAATATGTCAATTTACCAAACCAATCACTGGGATCCCTAATCTAAAAACCAAAATATAAAAATTTTAACATTTTTTCCTAAGTTTCCTGAACCAACCTCATAAAACTATTAAATCAAATATCATTCCTTAGGACACTAATTACTCTGATATAATTCTAACATGATCATATCTATAAGGACCTCACCTAGACTAGTATTATGTTTTCTGTGCCACCTCAATCCCTTCTCTAATAATCCAAGTATTAGAGACTAACACCATGAATATAAATCACTCATATTGGAGGCCTTAGACATAAAATCTATATACAACCTCATGTCTCTATAATTATATATAATAATAAAAACAAAGCACATAACCAACTCTATTGTAATATAAATTTTACATGAAGTAAGTATCAAAATATTATAACAATATGACTCCCTGAAATAGTAGAAACATAAGATCCAAACATCCCAAAAATGTAAATATATATAAAATAACTAATAAGGGGTACTCCACATCACATTATCCCCACCTTTACCATATCCATCAAAATAACCATCAAACTATGTTCCAAATTTATAGACACAACAAGTATGGAAATGAACCTTATGAAAGGGTATATATGATTATAACTAGTTGGACACCCCAAAAATAAAAATGGGTGAAATAATAACATTTCATCTTAAAATACTATTAACTCAGATATGCTTCAAGGGAATATGTTAACCAAGAATAAAGGGGAAAACCATTCTTCCTAACTTGGATATACAGAGTTCATATAGAAAAGTGAAACAGTAAAAAACCCAAAAATTATATGACTTAAATCACCCATTGTAATCACAAATCTAAACTCCTACAACTTTCATATATTCTCAGTATATTTATAGTGGTGGAAAAAACATTTTTAAAATAGAACTCTAGTTGAGGGGATGTTGACCCCTAAAAAAGACCCACACCTCATTATGTGGTATATGAATCATCTAAGGTGGTTAACTACCCTATAAGTACAAGACCAATTTCATATAAAAATGGAATTAACTACTCTATTAAGTATATGAGGTGCTTACGTTGTTGTATCAATGTGTCGCTATGTGGATTATTGACCCCATGTCTATAAAAAATAAATATCTCATACCTTTTAATCTTATCTATGAATATGAGTAAATAACTACTTAAAATGTCTCAAAAAAATATCTTTGTGTTGAATAGATTTTCACCACCAATTTATATATGTAAAATACTTATAATAGACAAATCTCATGTTTGTTTTTAACACTTGGGTGATAAGTTATGAAAGACACCATAGACTTCCCATCAAATGGATTATAATTATATATACATGATATTGTATCCTTCGATGATATCCAAACATATACCTCTATTATCCAGTCATGTAAATTAAACCTATATGGTGTGTCTAATTATTGTACATAACTTGTGGGAGATTTAGGGAACTTGGGCATATATTCGTGGGATGTCGGTCTAGGTTCTCATAGTACATTACATGTACACTGGCCTAAAAAATATATGGGGATAATATATTATCCCTGAGTGTACTTCAGTACATGGAATGTTAAGTTGGTCTGATTAAATAAGGTCTTTAATTATTACACACACACCATAATATATTTATAACCATGTATAATCTCTGGTTCCATAACCAAAACTGAATATAGAGAGTGGTTCATAGATTATAGATCGTGTATTTAGGTTATCCTAAAAATCTAAGATTCACACTAATTTTTTCATTTCCTCAATCATTATAATTTTATTCACACCTGATGCATTACTGAAATTGTATAATGTACCTTTTTCATCATTGACTAGTTTAGAATTCCCTGGTGTCATCATCACACCTTCTTTTCTTTCCATTTTGGTCATTCATCATTATCACTATCCATGGGCCAATATATACCCTCAAAAATATCTACATGTTGAATAAGAACCCAATTTTTACCTAACCTAAGTCATTTCACTACTATATAGTGAAAAACATCACTTTTTTCTACCATCTCAATGATTTTCTTTTCTATTCACTATTTTTTATTTCATGGTTGAACCAAGGAAAATATAATTTTGTAAATTGGGAAGTAAATAATGATGAATGGTGATCAGTAGGAGGTTTACCTAATAAATTTGAGTTTACGACCATGTACGTTGGCAGATGTAAGTAATGTGATTTTGAAGATTATCGAATGATTATCAAGGAATATAATTTGTCAAAAATTTGACATGACAAGAACAATAGAATATAAAATATAAATTTTTTGGACTAACATTATTTCATAGCAACTAAAATTTATTTTATAAAATGAAAAAAATGAATTCACATCAAACATGATTAATAAAATTAATTCCAAAATGATAATTTTATGAAAAAAGAAATTATTATTAAAAGGGTTAATAGAATGAGTTGTAATATTTTCAACATAAATATTTTAAAAAAATTAATCATGATGTTTCTGACTGATGTTGAATAAAAAAATATGAAGAACATGGATATATTCACATAAAGTACAAGGTGGTAACAAACCTATAGATTCCTTACTTTATTATGTTATTGATAAATCTTTTGGAATCTTAATACAATCTATAATTAGCGGTGATGGTTCCATGAGAAACGATCCTTTGAATCGAGATGAAAATGGTCAAATATCCTCCAGGGTTCTTGTTTTTTCCATTGATTAATCTTCATGGAGGTGAAAAAACAAAATATATATAATTATATATTATCCCAAAATGTATTTTAAAATTAAAACCCTCAAAATCCTAGTTTGTAGTCTAAATTCCAAATATAAAGGTTATACCACTCATAGAAGGAAAGGTCATCTTCTAGAGGTTGTTTCCAACTGTGAATAACCTACTATGTTTTAATTTTTTCTATAATGTGGTTTCCCCTATTGGTATTTATATTTGAATCATAGATCATGGGCCTAAATATTAATAGATGCTATATAATATTATGGTGTCATGTTAATAAAACCATATTTATCTAAGGTTTTATTTCCTTCCCATAATCTTTTTTTTTCATTTTCAAAGGATATTTACTATTAGAAAAGTTACGGTGTTAGATAAAGGTAAGTTATATATTGATAAATTTGATGGAAAGGATTTCAAATTATAAATAATCATGTTTTTGGACGATCTAATTTAGAAGCAACATGATATTATGATCATAGGTGAATGTTTGGAAATGATATAGAAGGTATAATAGGAATTATTTGACAGATTGGCACTAGACTTAGTGATAATGTATCAATGGATGAATGTTTCCTTCAATGTCCATGAATAGGAATCAAAAATATTATTTATTAGAGATGTTGTATACATGTATGAGAATCTAATATTAATCAAAATGTTTTTCAAGTTGCGGTGTTTTTTAACCTTATTTTTATAAAAAAAAATCCCCAATTGGACCATGAAAATGAATTTAACGTGATCTGTGGGAAGTTAAAATCATTAAAGGTAACATGTGTGGATGATGTTTAGATACTTCTTTTTTTATCTTCTACCTTGGATATTTGGGAATGTATAGTTAATGTGGTTAATAACTCTTTCTCGGGGGTTTTGGTGGTGTCCCTCTACTGCGGTGGTGGTTTGGTGGCTCCTTCGGCATCATAGCTAGCCCAATTTGCTCGATTCCTGCCTCTTCGGATAGGGATTCACTCGGCGGCATGGTGCCCCTTCATGGATGTGTTCATATGCCTGCAGTCTGTGGGTACGTCTTTTCTCCTGTGAGTAAGTTGGGGTTTCTCCATGTCTGATGTGGTCGTTCTGTTTGGTGGCGACAAGACCCTCTGATCTGTATTATGGTGCTCTATGGGATTTTTCCTTTCTTCTCCAGTTCACGTTCTTCTACAGTGTTGAGAATCGTAGTGATTTTCTGATGGAATACATTGATCTGAAGCAACGGGTTGGGTTCCATCTTGGGTTTTTTGTGTGGGTTTATCTATTTTTTTGGCTTTTATATTTCTATTTTTGTGGATTCGTGATCTTTTGTTGAGTCTGTTGCTCAACGTTTCTAGGATGATGTTCTTGGATGTGTGGTTGCATGGTGTTTTTGCGTATGTGGTTGTCATGGCCTGTTTGATGATTTTTTTCATTAGGATCTACTGCTTCTGGTGATATCTGGCATGGTATGGAGTTGACTCCCTGGTGGTTGGGTTCCTTGGATTTCAATTCTACTGGGATGCTTGAAGGATGGATACAGTCTCGAGGAGTTTGTGCGTCATGAGGCGCAAGGCGTACGACATTTCTGTTTGAGTTTTGGTTTGATGATGTTTGTTTTTGAATTTTGAACTTGGATTTTGGATCTGTTTTTTGTACTTCAGAAGGTTCAATGTATGTATATGGGTACCGGTAACCCAAAAACCGGCTATTTGAAAACGAAAAAAATGATTTGCAGGCTAATAGGGGAATTAAAAGTACCATCCTCTAATGCACTCAATTTTTATGGATGAGGTTGGTCACCTGAACAAAATAAATTATACTAGATTAAATCCTTGTAATATAATTCTATATAAAGATATTGAATCAATTTTAATGGCTTGGGTCCTATATGTTAAAATTGTGGGATGGAGTGGAAGATTATGAACAATTTCAAATTCATAAATAGGATACTAGAAATGAATCAACATCTGGTAGTTCAAATTTTATTAACTCAATGTAAGAGGGAAAAAATTTATTATGAAGTGTTATTAATCCAATATAATCTTGGGTGACTAACTACGACAACACATACATTAAATACAATTTATTTAATGATTTATTACAAAAAATATAAACTGAATGCAATATAGAAATATCATGAGGCCTAGTGTCTTTGGGTAATTTGATACATGACACAATAACATGAAACATGAATAAAACAAAATTATTTTAAAACTCAAAAACATACATGTATATATCAATTATCTTCTAATACTATACGAGAAAACATGGGGACGTACATAATAATGGGGCGAGATATAAAGCCCAGTAAGGAAATAATCAAATCATAACATGATGAAAGTAATACATGTGATTGAAGAGGCATATATAGGTGACATAAAAAGGTTGATAATAGTAAACATGGACATAAAAGAATCATATAAATTGATATATCAAGGAAATATTTGAATATATAAACAACATAAAAACATGAAATCATAAGTATAATTCAAGGTAGAATAATGAGACATAATAATATTTTTTTCTTATCTTAAATGAACATTCACCATAAATGGTATCATAGGAGATAAAAACATTACATAATGTATTGGAGGGATATATATAACTCTTGTACCACCCATCACATCCATATCATTCACATGAATTTGTGTTCTATATGGATCATTCAACATAAGAACATATTTCATAACTTGTAATCCTATAGTTAAAGAGATTATGTTACATAAATGGAAGTACCTAATCATTGATGTATAGTGACATCTAGTTGAATACCCTTTATTGGAATTGGGTATGGGTATTTACAACACAAAAGTTAGTCATGAAAAAGAACCGAATAATTTTGGCAACATGAAGAGCGTACATAATAGTTCATGGAAGGTTTTAATGAGAGTAATTGGTTATCTCTCATTACATGGGAAGCATAAGTATTATAAATAGATTTTTAAAAACACGTTATAAAATGAAAAAATTTAAATCAAATGGATTAATATAAAGAAACTACATGAGTAAAAAGATAAGGAAGAGAATCCATTACTTGAGTGGATAATTCTAAAATAATAGTGGATATTTTTAAGAGATTGGGAATATTATAGGAGTGATTAAGAGAGGATAAAAGAGAGGAACATCATCGTCTATTTTTTTTAGTCTACATAAATGAGAGGTTGGGTGTGTATTTATATAATAATATATGGTAAGTCTTTATTAATTTCTAAACATAGGTTTTGGATGCCTTATAATAATATTATCAGAGCAACATACATTCCTATGATTTTTGCCTATGGTTTCTACCAAAGTCGAGTGTATTTAAATATTTTATTAGACTAAGAAACATAATTTTTATATTAATATAATTGATGATTTCGAAGGGATTCGTGTTCGTAAATAATTATTTTGATAACCTTCAAACATAATATAGTTTTTTGAGGATTCATTATATGCTTTTAAAATTTATAAAATAACATAAAAATTTGATTTTTTGGGAAATCTATTTTTAGTTTTTTAATATAGTATTTATAAATAACTTTTGGTAAATTATTATTTAATTGTACATATCGTATATTAAAACTCTATTTCATTTTTACTCTATAAAATTTAATCTCTCATAAAATTAAAAAAAATTCACCAATGAATAATTTTAATGTGCTGATATAAAAAATTATATTTACATTTGAAAAATAATTTTATAAATATGAGGATTTATACTTAAAAAACCTATTTTACAATAAAATATTTGTTTTTAAGATGCTAGTCACGTTATGAACCTTATAAAAATTACATTTTACTTTCTTAAATGATATTATGAATTATATTTAATGAAAAATAAAATAATATGAATATTTAATGAAAGACACACTAAATTCAAAATTCTTGAATTTATCAAAAAGCTTGTTTTAATTCAAACTAAATATTTCCCAAAAACATAATTTTGGTTTCTTTGTATCAAAATATAATTCTTACCAAACTCATTATATGATAATATATATAAATTATTAGTCAAATATATAAATATAATCATTATTTTCAAAAAATAATACAAATTCATACTACTATGATCTAGATACATGACCCTTATGACACCAACAGAGACCTTAAGGGTATAGTGTCAATAGTGGTTTATTCTCAGGGGGTTTGGAGAACATATTTTTGTATATAATCTTGATAATCTTGGGCTTCTCCTATAAATGGTTTTTCTGGTGTTTCAATTTTTTAATCCTAAACTAGGATTGGTCAAGGGAAAATACCAATGATCCCATGTCCCTAAGAAGCTATAATAAATGGGATTCATAGGGTAAGATCCTAATAAACAAGGACATCATTTCTTCCATGTATATCAATTTTACATTATCATTTCCCTTAATATATATTAATCATAATAGTCACTATATAATGGTAATATTTTCAATAGTTATTAATCATATCGGTCTTTTAATCATGTCATACAATAAAAAAAGAAATATAGTGCATGTTTTTTCTATAAAGATGTTACTAAATAAATAATATATTCATTTGGAAGGAAATTAAATTTATAAAAGTTTGGTTTGTTACATTATTCATACCTTCTCAAATTTCCCCTTAAAAGTTTCATTTTTTAAACTAAAAAAGACGATGGTACTTATTTTTCATCATCTCTTCTAGTTCTAATGATTCCTACTCAAACTTGTGGTTCAACCATAGAACTTTTGGAGGTGAGTTTTATTGTTTCATATAACTATGTATCAATGACATAAAATTTTCCTTTTCTACTCCTCATATGAAATATAATTCACTAAAAGTAAAACCATAGGATGCACTACATGTTTGGTTTCTATATGTACTTTCTATAGAGGGTCACATGGAACACATAATGTACTTGAGATATATTAGTTGGAGTGATAGTCAATAATCCATAGCTCTGATGTAATCAATAATATCAAAGGGTTTGATGTATCTAGGACCAACCTTTCCATTCTTACCAAACCCCATGAATTTTATCTATGATGATATAAGAAGGAAAACCTTATCTCTAACCTCAAAATATTTTTATCAATAATGATTTCATGAGAATCTTTTTTATAATTTTTTTATATTTAATATGATGGGAAATTGTGGGGACCTTATATATTATCTCTTAAATGATATTGGGTCCTATTAGGTTAATCTCTCTAACTTCATCCAAGCATATTAGAATCTGACACCTCATCCTATACAGAGCCTCATAAGGATTCATTTAAATGCTATAATTGAAACTATTTTTATATAAAGAACTCCACTAGGATATTGTGTTGTTTCCAACATCCTTATAAATCCATTAAATAAGATATCATAATATCCACAAGATTTAGAATGGTTCTCTAAGAATGTCCATCCTTTTGAGTTTGACAAGAAGTACTAAAACTCGTCTTTCAATGAAAATATTGTCAAAGAATTTTACATATCTTTGAGGTAAAACATGGATCTCAATCAAATGTACTTGAGAGTGGTACTCCATCCTATATTACTAAATCTCTTATGTATATCATGGTGAGTTAGTGTGTACAGAAATATTGATGGATAATAATTAAATTTTCTAAATTTCAAAGGTGATCAACTACCACCCAAATGGTGTTATTATATTTAGATTCCCTGCAGAGTATAAAAATGAAATCCATGTTTATGTTTTCCCATTTTAGTGCCAGTAAGGGAAATTGTTTAATTAAAACTATATACATCTATCATTCAACCTTGACATGTTGGAAGACCATGAATCGTGATAAAAATTATATAATCTCTCATGTTATCCCACCATAAGTTTTTATTTTGATCTCTATACATCCTTTTACTTCCTATATTTATAGAGAATGATAATATATGTTCATCATCCATAATTTCACTCTTTATTTTTGTTTTTATGGGACACATATCTAGGTTCTAATAATTATTACTTCATCATTAGAAAAGTTGAACTTTTTAATATTTTTTACACAAATCTATAGATTCTCAATGTGTTTTTAGGCCTCCTTGATCCAAAAAGAAAATAAATTTATGTCATAGATGTTGTTTTGTGCCATCCTTTAATTGAAACTACCTTTTAAGGATCATATATATCCCTTTATTTAGGATAACAATCCCTAAGAATAATAATTTCTTCATCCAAAACTCACACTTTTATACTTTATATACAAGTTTTCATTATGGAAGGTCCTTATTAAAGTATTAAAATTCTTCACATGTTCCTATATGATTTTGGAGTAGATAAGAATATGATCTATAAATAATACAAATAAATTTTCAGGTTTATCAATAAATAATTTGTTCATTTGTTCTATGAAGATAGCTAGATAATTAGTTGGTCCACAATTCATAACTATAAACTCATAGTGCATTCACCATGTGAAAAAATTAGTCTTGGGGATACCCTCATTCATCACATTTAATTAATAATATCTTGATTGAAGATCCACTTTAGAAAATAAATGTGTCCACATAGGTTATTGAATAAGTCATCAATCTAAGGTTGAGGATACTTTTTATTTATAATTATCTTATTGAGCTCATGAAAAATAATTAAGAGGTTCATTGACCGATCCTTATTATTGAAAAAATGGATTGTCAAACCCTGTGGTGAAGAAATTGGGAAATAAACCCTTAATCATAATTCTCCTATAGTTTCTTCTTAAACTTCTTATGTACAATAGTGGTCAATCTGTATGGTGTCTATGATATTATAAAATCCAGGGGTATAAGTTCAATTGAGAACTCTACCTCATGGCCTGGAGGAAGACCAGGTAATTCCTTATGAAATTTTCTAGTGTATTCATTTATAATAGGTATGTTATAAAGGATGATATTTTCCATAGTCTCAATCATTTGAGATGGATACATGTTCAACTAAGGTAATAATATCCATTTTTGAGATGATGATTCCAAATTATATTCATCCTCCACCTTGAACATGTATAGAATTGGACGATAATTCAAAATATTTAGGGTGATTTCCTTCTCTCAGCAATTTATATTAGTTATATGCGAGGAAGTCTAATCCATACCCAGAATAGAATCAAATTCTACTAAAGGGGGTATAATAAGGATTGCAAGAGAATTTAGGTAGTGTATATTGATATGGTATAAGTTTTATAATTTTGATGCAATAATTGACCCCTTTTCCATCTTAACCAGTAACTCAATATCTACGTTTTGATTTGGTGTTTGAATAGATCTAATAAACTTTTGAGATATTAAAGAAAGAATATAATTTGAATCAAAAAGTATACTCTCTATCATTAAAAGAATAACTAGCATAATTATCATGACATCATTTTTAGGATCCACCCCTGAAGTTGTGATGTAATATCCTCACCATTTATCTCAAGGCCTTGAAGGTTTTTGTCATATTTTATCATTAAAAAAACCCTTTCCTTAGTTCATTAGTTTTCATAGCCACATTATTCATTATATTGAAACATTGTAGAGTAGGATGATGGATGACTACATAATTCATTTCGTCTATCACATTCGTGTGTTTCTCCCATCGACATTCACTAGCTAGGTTACTTTCCTTTCCATACCTAAATAATTTCCTTTTCCTATTCAGTAAATTTCCATGATGATTCTTTCCACTGACAATAAAGGTGTTGGACTTTCTTACCCCAATGATATTTCTCTATTGCTATTCTAGAATAAATATCTATTATCTACTTCTTCTTTCCAAACCCATGAGAACCTTAAGATTACCTGACCCCTATTTCATCATTGATGTCACATCATGAAATTTCTATATAGCTCTAAATATCTAGAATCTAAAAATAATTTCAAATATTTAGTTTCAACCCCATAATGAATGACTCAACATTAGTTTTTTCATCAATGAAAAATAAAAATTCATATCACGCAAGTCTTCAGAAGTTTGTCTCATACAACCCAATAGATTAATTATTATATTTCTTATAGGAAATTAAATCCCTCTCTATTTTAAGTTGAAGACTTCAATGATAATATTTATAAATAAACATTTTCCAAAATTCCTTCCTCTCCATCACATTTATTTCTTCCCTAGGATTCATATTCCTAATTAGAAACAACCAATGATCTTCTTCTCTATCTATGAAATAAAAATCTATAATGACCTTCTCTAACAAAAATCATTTAAGAAAAAATATAATCCTTTCAATGGAGCTCCTCCACTATTCCACAATTAAGGGATAAAAATATCTACTAACATATGATAGCATTTGTCACGTAATTTCCTCAATTACATCTTTATATTTCTTAGGTAGATGTATGTGTTCCTACATATTCAAGTTTTTATTCAAAATATTTTTTAATTAATAAATAATAATCATGAATTCCTAATCCTGCTTCTATCAGGTTGGGAATCGAATTTTCAATTATCAAACTTCCCATCACATTGTTGATTGACTCAGTTCCTTCTATTTACTACCATAGACTAAAAAATTATAATTAGGTATGAAAATTTTCAATCTATTAGACATATAAATAGAATATATGAACATTTAATAGAAACCCAATGAATCATTTTTACTCCATAACCTATGAATTTCTAGGTTTTAATCTATGTTATCCATAGTCTATTTTCTAACATTAAATTTTAAGGTCATTTTTGTTCCCATCATAATGGTTTATAAAATGCATATATATTTAATTAGAGGATATCTCCATGGAGTTTTAGGTTGGGTTTATAGTCTTAGGAAACCCTTTAAAAAACTATATGATGATTGATTTAATACCCAATGCACCCTTTTGGGGTTATTACCCCTAGGTACAACTATTACATAGCCATATCCACTTTCTAGTATCCATAAAGTTGTGTATTTGTTCACAAATCCATGACCTCTATAGTTTACAAAAATTCATGGATGTTTCCATATGTTTAGTGTTATATATATGATGTTCACTAAGGTCTCCTAGTCAGAATAAAAAAATAACTATACCTTACTATGATACAAACAATGACTACCCATATTGTTAATACACTATATTTCATGATATAGTGCATACAATGAAACTTAATTCAACATCAAAAGATCATGATGCCTAGTGTATTTGGGTAATTAGACAAATAGAACAATAACATGAAACATGGGATTTATGAAATTATTTAAAAACATCAAAACATGCCCTCTGATTCTGTTTATCCTCTAATACATCATGGGATAACCTAGGGACATACATAAGAAAGGGGTAAGCAATAAAAACGAATAAGGTGATAATAAAATAATTGAATGATGAAATTAATAAAATTGAGTTATGATACATATAAAGGTAAAACAAAAAGGGCTTGAATCATAAATATGAACCTAAAATGGTGATTTAATGTGATAAAATCAAAGAAATAGAGGAGTTTAGTTATAACATAAAACGTGACATCAAAAATATAAGTCAAGGATAACCACCTAGAGATATAATATGGAATTATTAGGATAAATTCTCATTTACTATACATGTTATATTAATAGATAAAAATGTTACTCAATTCATTATAGGGATATATTATTCCATGATCACCTGTCACCTTCATACCATATACATACATTTTTATACCACATAGATAACTCAATATAAGAATTTATTTCCTGTTTTTTAGTCCTCTGATTAAGGATTTTTGGTTAAAAAGATGTAATTAATAAATAAATTAAGTGCATATATACATATAGGTAAATCCCCTTAAGTTCAATTAGGGATGGATATTCACAACACAAAATATGTGCATGGAAAATAACAGGATAATTTAACAAGAATAACTGGTGTACATAAAGGATAATGGATGTGTTTAATGAGAATTAATGGTAATATATAAGTTAATGGTAATCATAATAATTATAAACGGATGTGTAAGATAACATTATAGTATGAATTATTGAAAATCAAATCTCATGATATAAAAAGCACTTGAATAAAAAGGAAGAGGATGAGAATCCCTTACCTATGAGGTTTCTTTTAAAAGACTGTAAAGGGATTCTTATGAGTTTTCAAGACATTTTGAGGGATTTAGATAGGGTTAGGGAGAATATAAATCAATCTGAACTATTTTTTTTTTGAATAAGAATGGGATTAGGGTGGGAGTTTATAGAAAAAGATAGGTAAATTATTTATTAATTTCTAAACATTGGTTTTGGAATCTGTGAAATAAAATAATAAACATCACAATCCTTCCCATGGTTTCAACCCATAGTTTCATTAAAAGAGTATTGGTATTGAATATTTTATTACACTACAAAATGAACGCCCAAATTAATACCATTTATGATGTGGAAGTGAGTATTTTCCATAAATAATTTTATCAAACCTTCAAATATAATATTGGTTTTGGAGGATTCAATATAGGTTTTCAAAATTAATCAAATAACATCAAATAAAACATTATTATATAGGGGAAATATATTTTTGTCATGTATCAACTTTATAGTATTATTAAATCACTTTTTTGGATATTTATGATGTTATAATATATACTGTGTATTTATAGTATATTTATTTTTCAACCAAAAAATTGGATGTCTTGATATTTTTTTGAAAAAATCACTACTGTATAATTTCATTATGCTAATTATAAAAATAAATATTATTTTAAAAAATAATATTCTATATCTAATAATTTATTCTTTTAAATTAAAATACATATTTACTAGAAAATATAATTTTTTATGATGTTAATAATTTTTTGACCCTTACAAAAATTTATATTGGTCTTTATTAAATAATATTATCATTTGTATCTAAAAAAATTGTTCTCTATGTATATATAGTGACAAAAAAATTATTTCCAAATTATTTACATTAGAAAATTTTGTTTTAATTAAAATAAAATATTTTAAAAAACACAATTTTGGTTTTATTGAATGATAATATAATTTTTATAAAGTAATTTATATAATAATATATATAAATTAATAATGAAGGGGATAAATATAATCATTATTTTATTTAAAATAAAATATAAAAAAAAGAATACTACTAGGTTTTTGATATATAACCCTTAATTACACCAACGTACACCCAAAGGGTGAGTTGTGTGATAATGGTACTTTCTTATGGTGGTTTAGGAATAATCATTTAGGATGTTATCTCAATAAGATTTAAATTTTCATATAAATTGTTTCACTCATGTTTCAATTATTAAATATCTTCTTAGGATTGGTCAACATAAAATCGTAATGATTCTATCTCTCTCTGAAGATTTTATCAATGGGATTCATATGGTATGATCGAACTGGATGATTCAATCTATTCTTCCTTCAATGTCAATTAGACATTATCATAACCCTTAACATATGCTATTTTTAATGGACACTATATAAAACTCATATTATCAATGGATGTGATGCTTTATGATTTTTTAATCCTTTCACAAAGTAAGAAAATAAATATAGTGTATTTTTTTCTATAAGTATATATCTGAATAAAGAATTTTTTAATTTTTAAGGGAATTTAATTTATGAATTTTTGGGTCGTTATATTGACTATGGATCATCCAATAATTCAACTAAAGATCAAATACACAAGGCCAATTATTTCTTTAAGATGTTTGGGAAAGTTCATCTGGTGGATGGTCCAACCCTGTATATTGATAGAAAATTGAAAATAAATATCCTAATGAATAATTTAATATTATTAATACTCATGAACATATAACACATTCCAAGTCTCTGGAAAACATAATTTCCACTAGAAAAATTTATGAATAAGGATTTTTAACTAATTTTTTCAAAGAGATAAGGAATGTGAATCAAGGATCCATGGTTGTTACAATAGTTTTAAAATAAGTAACCCTTTTCTTGACTATAAATTTTGATTTAATTTTCAAGGGTAAAAGTATAATTACAAAGAAACTTGAATTCTATATTTACAAGTACTTTCACCTCAATAAAAATAACATGATGGTTTAAACATCAAATTTCATACTAATGTTGGATCGCATTGAGATTGGAATGAGTGAAATTTTTGTTCTAAAGAAGTATAGAAGGGTGTCCTTCAACTTAGATATATATAATTCCATATCTTAGAATCTATAACTTATACATTATCATGTTTGGGGATCTTCCGTAATTTATTCCTATGGATTTTCTCTCTACTTTTTATCCTTTATTGATGATGTTAATTGTAAATTATGAATTTACTTTTTATAACATAAGGCCAATATATTATAAGTGTTTATTCAATAGTAAGATTTGTTAGAAAATTTTTGTTTCAAAAGGCGAGGTTTCATCTAAATGAACATAAAGTTGAATACACTAGACCTAATTTATAAAATTTCTAAAAGAATAAAGGGATAAGTGTAACCAAAAAAACCTTAACCACCCCTTTATCATTCATTGTAGATAACCTAATAGGTGATCCAAATCCTCTATTGATGGTCATAAGAACCATGGAATTATATTATGATCAGTGTGAATGCATTCACCCAAAAAATAAATTATAAACCAACTACATCCACTCTTAAGTTTGGTGTGATCATTCTGTAAATTGGAGTGCCACTCTATAGAAATAAGGTTCTGATTAAATTAAAACCCAAACATACAATAAGAAATATAAGATATATGTAGAAATAATATGGTCCAAAAAATATAAATAACATAATCCAACATAAATAAAAACCAATATATAATAACTAAAATGAAAGAACGTACATAGTTTCAAATGGAGATCCAATAAAGCTGATATAAAAAATATACCAAAATAAATAAAAATATCACAAGATTAAAATATTATATCCCTATATCGAGGGAAAGAATTCACTAGTCTCTATCCGTACCCAAAATAGAACTGAAATGTCACTTATTACAATCTGAGGGACTTGATAATTTACGAATGATGGTAGGTGTGAACTACACTTCCCAATAGGCAACCACATATCTGTACATGAATGAGCTTTAAAAGTAAAATAATTTCATTATTGATTGAGTGAAGATATTCAATGTAGGATTTCTATATATTTTTAAAACCTATAATCTGTAAATGTCATAAAAAAATACTTTATTATATGAAATAATTTCTCTCTAAGCAAAAATCATTATATAACTATTTTAAAATATAGTGTCTAATGATATAATAAAAAAAATTCAAGAAGAATAAATCATATTAAAAATATCCATACAATTATAATTTTACACGATAATAGAAAATATAACACACAAAAAATAGATATCATAGGGACCTAACATCTATGGACATAATATAGGAAAAGGATATATAAACTAATAATATGAATGATGTATGAGACCAATAACCAACCCCAACTCCCTATATTTCCCATACCATTAAAACTAAGGAAAAAATCCTATAATAAAAATAAAACATATATCAAGGCCACTACTCAAATAATGATTCTAAATTGATGCATCATGTGTACCTAGTCACCCATGGTTACTCATAAATCAAAAATATAAGTGATTACAACTATCATTTCAAATAAACATATATATATATATATATATTTATACCATATCATTTACAAAAAAAATCACACCCTCGCCTTAGCATAAATCTCAATAAATAACCAAAATTTTATTATGAATATATATAAAATACATAGTACCCTTCATTAGAAACCATTACATACAAATAATCTAATATTCATTCAATTTTAAAATACACTGAGTATGTTTCAAGTGGTTTTTAGTTTCTAATGACTTTTTAAAAATACCATTCAAGGATCATGAGTTTTCTAATGAAACGAAACCAAAAAATGATTCAAAATTAGAAACACCCTTTTTAATCCAATTATCAATTTCTACGATTCAATATAAAATTCATGAAATAATTGAGTAAGCATTTACTTCCTAAAAGAAACTTTTTATTTTGAAAAAATGAAAAAAAATATCCACATTTGTTGAAACTTAAAAAGAATAAACTTTTTATCAAATATGACTATTTATACTAAAAAAAATTATGTTCCCATAAAACATTGATTTAAAACATCAATTGATCATTCTTATAAATTTAAAGATCCTTTAAAGGGACCACCTTCCTCAAATCTTTCCACCTTCAAAATCGGTGGTGGTAAATCACCTCAATGGAACCCTTTAGGGATTAATGAACAAATTATATCCCAAAAACATAAAAACCAAAAATATAAATCAATATAGAGATAACCCTAGGTCTCTAATAACATGTTAGGGTAATAATATGATAAACACTAAAAAATTAGTGGTATAGATTAGAGAGATATTTTCCTAAATAATACACCCTTAATATTGAATAACACCAAGATTCCACCAAGGTAGAAGAGTAAATAGAGAGGTAGACTCCTTAGGGGTCACAAGATCTAAAATAGTGAAGAGAGTAATGAATTTTTTTAAAAAAAATATAAGAGTGTAAAGTGAAAATTTCCACTTTTTAATGACCAATCTACAATACGGGGTTTGGAAAAAACATGTGTCAACTGTGTACCCGCTATTGGGTACTTAGAGCACTACATATGGGATGAATTCACATTAAGACAAACCATTCTCCAACCATCTGATATAAAAATATTAAAACTATTACCTTATCACATGTTTTCTATATAGATATTAATAATTGTGTGCCTAACCTTGTGTCATTCCCTGTATGTCAAAAAAATTAAATGTTACGAAAATTTCACTCAGTAAGAGAGATAAAATTATTAAAATAAAAAATAGTTAGAATAATATAGTAAATTAGGGTTTGGATATGATAGTTATTCCCACCATAATTATTTATATCCCTATAAAGTCCTAAAATAATTTATTTATCAATACTAGGACTCGAGTTTTAACTTCCTTTCAATGAGACTAACTTAAAGATCTATGATTACAAAACCGAAATACAATCCTTGAAGAACCTGATCATGGAATATCTAAGAGAAAAAAATATAATATCATGAATTCCCAATTATCTATATAAAGTTTTCCTCAAAATAATGATTTTAACACATTTAAGGTCAAACAAATAGCGAAAAAAATTCTTAAGAAGGGGATTGGAAAACTCCCTTACAAGTGTTCCCAAAAAAAGGATCACCTTGAACCAAAAATGGATAAACCAAATAAAATTTATATAGAATTCCCTAATCTAAAGAATTACCTCAGACACACTCTAATTAAAACACTAGCCAAATTTATAAAATAATGGTCAAGTCGATTAATGATATAGATCAGTTAAACAACTGGACATCCTTCATCAAAAGAAATGCCAAGGAGAAATATCCAAAAGGTTAATCAAGAGGTCCTTCTATGGTAGTCTCCCCACCATATTATAACTCCAATAAAACCCTACCCTTTAAATATAAAACAAGTCCACAAATACTAATGAATATTAATTACTTAAAATAGAATCTTTATAACTTGATATCTATCACACATTGTAACCTATATTCGTAAATAACCATTATCAACATTAATGTTTAGCTATAAAAAAATTTCATCCTAGAAATATCCCCATAAAACTAGAATATAATTTATCCAAGGTATTACACAACAAGAATAAAATAGGTTACAAAACATGGAGGGAAAAAACCAATAATACATGATAAGATATTATAGGGAAGACCTCAAACATACTTCAAAATTCTATCAACCTTAGGATTTGTATGTTAAACATGGGGGTCATCCAAAGGGGTAGATCTTAATCCACCACTTTTAGAAGAATCTCATCAATAGAATATTTTTAGATGTCCTTGATGGCGACATGTAAGATATGTCTTATGACTTTCTTGACATTAAGTCTTATTATTACCTTACTTCTCTCACTAATGGAATACCCATGACTTCAAGAATATTTTGTTATAAAAAAATTGAACGTCCAGATGATACTAATACCTAAATGCCTAGATTTTTTGTTATTCCACTTCCATTTATTAAAAATTACAACACTGCTCCCAAGGATGGCTGAAACAATGGTTTCCCATAGTATCAATTCTAAGTGGTTTACCACCATCATATCCTGTTTTACTATGTATTTAGTATTTTTAAATCCTTTGGTAATTATTACTAAATGAACAGTGACCTGAATCATTCCTAGTAAAGCACCCTCAAATTTTTTCTAGATAATGGACTTCCTCCACTCCCATATGAGCACTTGAGCATGAAGATAGAAAACTTGAGCTTAAGTGGATTATGAATATCAAGCTTGATGATTATATACACATTGTTTTCCAACTATTCCACTTCTTTCCTAGATTTATGTTCCCTAAAAATGATAAGGACTCATGTATAGGAAATAGTAAACCAAATTTTGATGTAAGTCTAGAAGAATAAGTAATTACATTATATAAATGGGGTAGATAATGAAAACAACTTAGATAGAGATTGATCAAAAGTAATATTTAATTATGGTGAAGCACACATATATTCCTATTTAGAATAGATTAGGGCCTAATGGTGGAATACACACTAATAAAGAAACACATAACACCATTATAGAACAAAATAAATTTAAACTTTATAAAACCATACATAAATAAAAAATAAAGTAAAAAATAACAATTTAAACCAACTATAATATTACATAACACCTAAAAATAAAATTCAATAAAGGAGTAAATCTCTATAGATAAAAATAAGAATAAAAATTACACTCATACATAAAAATCTATAAGTATATAAAAAATTCTAAGCATTCCTTTGAAATAAATTTAATCATTTTTTTCAAACAAACTACTCCAATTTAAACATCAATGTCCCTTGAAACCTTTTTTTATTTTTTACAAATGGTATTCTTAAAAAGATTACATTTCAAAATAATTTCTAATTAAAATCCCTCTAAAATTATAATAAGGTTTTTCTTGGAAAAATTAATAAAATATTTAAAATTATTTTTAACCCTTTCAAAAAAACCATCCTTGATCAAATAAATTCATTTAAAAACTTCATTTTCTTTAAAAACATCCAAAACATGAATCTTAGCTACCTATTTAAATAAACCCAAGTTTTTAGATATTTATATAAAAACATAAACAATACCAAATTCCACTTATAGGAAACAATAAATAGTTCACTTCATCTTAATTCATAAAAAATTTAACATAATATTATAATATTTTGTATATTTTATCACATTTCTAAAAACCAAATAGAGATTATTTTTAAAATAAAATATATATGAACCCAAATATAAATTATAATCCATTATAAATATACCTAATAATCCCAAACACACACAAAATAATGATTAAGGTGGATCTAACTCCTAAGGAATCAAAATTATAAAAGATCAATTGAAGTAATTGTTGCACATAGTTTGTTCTCATGATTTGTTGAATCATACCTCATTCTTTTGAAACTCATAAAAAGGTATCTAGATCAGTCTACATAGTCTATATATGGTTATATAAAACATAAAAAGTAATCTTCTAACTCAATGTTTCATCCAAAATTCTATTTTTAATCCAAAATTTAGGAAAATAAATCATAACAAACTCCACCCAAAGTTTAATACTCAAATAAAACCAAATACCCTTTATATAATTAATTAACAATATTATATTTTAGACACAAACTTCATAAATTACCTTAGTAACTCAAGTTTCATCCCTAGAGGTGCTGATAAAGGACCTTTCTTGTGACTAACCTATTGAATTTTTAAAAGCCTGCCTTTAATCTACTAGGCATCCAAAAATAACAAAAGAGATTCTAGACTAAGTACTTTTTAATAATCTATTCTCAAATACTATTTTTTCATTAACCAACCAAATCCACCCACTAGACCATACACCAAATTCAATACATGAAAAGGCCTAATATTTCTTATCAATACTCTCTATATTGTGAAAAGTGTCATGGAATCAGATTAAAACCAATAAGAATGAATTAATAAAAAGAATAAATAATAAACCAAGGATCTACATTAATGTTCAGCATGACCATTCTGAAGGTTTAAGTTCTATTCTAGAAAAATAACAAGGATAAAAAAATTAAAAACAAAATAATACATATGAAATATGAACAACACAAGGAAATAATCAGGTACAAAAAATAAAAATAGTATAAGAAAATATCAACAAGAAACAATAAAGGATAAATAAAATAAAACATGTTATATAGTGAAAAAAATAAATATCAAAAGGGTGATGCAATAATGAAAAAAATTAAATAAAAATAACTAAAGACTCAAATACTATCTCCATGCATTAAGAGAAACACTTTCAATAATCCCCATCAACACCAAAACCTGAACCCAAATATCTCTTGTTGCGATCAACGAGACCTATTAAACCTATAATAATCGCTTTGGTAAGTTATACAACCCAATAAGAAACCACCTACCCATCCATTCATACCCTTTAAAATTAAAGATATTTCATGATAGTTTCAAAGTTGATATAAAACGTTGTATTTTTCGTTATTTACAAAAAAATTAACATTTTAATGGGTTTCTAACCCATTTTTTCTTTCTAATATGAAATAATATATTTTTAATAAAAATTAATTATAAAAACTTTTAAAAAAGAGTTAAATTATATAATAAAACCCTTTTAGAAGAATTTATAATTTTAGAGTGATTCATATGAAAATAATGTTACATTTGAATCTAAAATATAACACACAAAAAGTGGTTATCGTGTGTAACTATGAGCTATCGGGAAATTATAGGGAAAGGTTATAAGAAAAACTAGATATAAATAATGATAGTGAATAAAAAATGATATAAGACTTGGTATTTCCCTTATTATCCTAATAAATGGGAAACCCCATAAATAGGATAAAATATATCTCATGGAAAATTTTTAGACTGTGATTCAAAAATATTGTACCATATTTAGCTATAATACCCGCCTAGAAACCTATGGGTTCCCATGAATCAAAAATATAGGTGATTCAAGAAATCCTTTCAATGTAATATATTTATATAATACCTTTTACAAAAAATTATCACCCTAACCTCTATTGACATTATAATAAATATCCTTAATTTTAGTATGAACATAAATATTTACACAATCCCATTCATTGGGGATCATCATATACATATCTTCTGATATTCATTCACTTTAAAAAGACATGGGGAAGGATTCAAGGACTTTTAATTTTCTGATGAAAAACATATTGAAAGTTCCATTCATTAATCATGAGTTTTTATTACTAAAAATACACCAAACACATTTACAAAATCGAAATTCCCTTCATAATTTGATTATCAATTTGAAATAGACAACCAGACACTTTTACAGTCATGTATTAAGTATGATTTTTCAAAAAAAACATTAAATTTTCAAATAAAAGTGATGCCCCATTCACATTTGATGAAAATAAAAAATAACAGTCTTATTTCTAAAATCATATGAGTAATACTTGATAATATTTTTTTAACACCTAAAAATTGATTTAAAACATTAAGAAATCATATTTCTAAATTTGAAGATCCGTGTAATCGACCACCAACCTCAAATCATGTCACCATCACAATGGATGGTTATAAATAACCTCTACGAGACCCTAGAGGGATTATAGAACCAAGTTTAACCATAATATATCAAAAATAAAAAATAAAAATAAATAAATAGATAATCCTAGGACTCCAATACTACGATAGGGTAAGAAAAAGAGAGACATAATGAAAAGAAGAATATAAAAAAGGTTATAGGGATATTACCTTAGTGAATACATCATAAATATTTTATAACACCAAGAATATACCTATAGAGACAATGGAATAAAAGGTGATAATATATGAGGTCATATGGGCGAAAGGAAGGAAGGGTGGAAGGAATTTTGGTTTTAAGTTAAAGAGGAAAAAATAGGTAATTTTCAATTTTTAATGACTTGGGAACTATTACTAGTTTTCTCACACAACAAAAAAAAACATAAACAAAACATGAACCCTCTACTGGGAACTTGCAGAACAACACATGGTTATCCCTCATGATTAGAAAAAAAATTACCAACCATGAGATTTTTATCTGTTAAAACTATAGGCATGTCTTATGATTTTCACACAGTTAGTACTGACCATGAATCTAATTCTATGACATGCATTTAATGCCAAAAATTTATTGATTTTACTGAAATTTTACCAATTATAAGAGATAAATAATATATAATTAAAAGTAGTAAATTAATAATTTTTGGTTGGGTGTGGTCATAAATAATTGGACTATTGTTCCTAGAACTCCATAAAAGAATGGTGTTACTAATAAGAAGAATTGAACCCTGAAAAATAAGTATATGAGTGTGAGGTTTCATTCAAAAATTACTATGGGAATTTTAATAGTGGTACTAAAAACAACCTCACAAATCATTAATATAATTCAAATATCATTAGTAGGATAGGAAATTATAGAGGAGATATGGTTCATAAAATAACAAGTATTTCATCATTTTAAATTATTTTGAAGCTTAAATAATAGGAATACTGAAACTGTGTATCTTAATAAACATGAGGATAAATCTAAAATTCTATTTTCAAATTTGGAGATGAAAATTATGGTTATAGGATTTGGTATGAACTTAATATATGAATCATTATAAGTATAGATTTCCTATTTAATTAGAAAATTATGTAGAAGGATAAAAATATTGAAGAGAAGGATATTTTGAAAGACTGACAAACTATTGAAGCCCAAGTTGATCCGAGTAATAGAAAATGAATATCACAACTTATACAGAACTCTAATGATCATGTTGAAAGAACCATAATTCTTAAAATAATTCCATCATAAAAAATGTCATAAATTTCAATAGTGGCGAAATATTTAGTGGGAGTACTAAAAGATAGGGTTGGGAAACTATTTCAATCCAAGTAGATTAGATAAAGAGTAACGTAAGATCACATCTTCCATAGAACTCTTATGATAATTTTGAATGAATTGGAAGTCCCAAAATAAGTCCATATACAAAATTTAAATGTTAGTTAAATATTTAATATGTGTATAAGAAGATAGGGAACAAAAAGATAGATAATAACTAAGTAGCTTAGAGTATCCTATTCAGTTGAGAAGATCAACTAATATCATGAGACCAATTCAAAGGTTTGGGGTCAATATGAATTTTATAATCTTAACATATGTAGGTTTACCTTAATATCTATAAGAATAGGCTAAACATATTGATTCCAAATAGTGGACTATAGAGATGGATGAAGGAATTCATTAGTTGAAAACCAATGATACATGTGTAATGATAGAGTTTTTAGAGGGTAAAATGAAATTGTAGAATTATTGGGTTTTTTAATTGAAAGGGGAATCTAATTGGAATGATAGTTATAAAAAATGGATGGTGA
This sequence comes from Viscum album, assembly GCA_963277665.1. Lineage (NCBI taxonomy): Eukaryota > Viridiplantae > Streptophyta > Magnoliopsida > Santalales > Viscaceae > Viscum > Viscum album. The sequence goes on along the minus strand of OY728157.1, from coordinate 1,620,814,740 downwards.
AAATTTTATTTGAGAATAAGGATTTTTTTTATTTACCATACATTTTATCATCAGTAGTTAAAAATTCAAGTATCCCAATGATGCAGATTATGGTATCATCACAAGATATATTTATGGAATAGATGGGTGATAAGAGTTCTTTCCCTCATGGTGAGTTAGAGGAAGAGATATAAATAAATCATCTAATAAGTTCCATATACAATATAAATACAAAAATAATTTATAGTCAAAATAAAATTATTGATGGAATAGTTAAAGAATTGTGATAATGGAATTTGAAGTTCATTGGTTTTATATAACAAGAACGATTTACAAGGTGCAATGATGATCATTTCTACTACAAGGAACATTGGGATGATATAACTTTTTATTATATTTATTGTTCATGTCAATGACATGATTCTAGTAGGATTAAATAATTTTAATATTTATCAATTAAAAAATAAACTATCTCATGTATTTGAAATTAAACTTCTTGGGTAGGCCATGAAAATATTAAGGATGGAGATAAAATGATATAGAAAGGTAGGAACTTATAAAAAATATTCACTTTATTTCACATTAATGATATATTTATTACATAAAAGTCCGCATAATAAAACCTGGATGATAAATAAGTATAGTGTACTTAGAAATTAGGTAAATTACATAACAACTCAAAATAGGAAAACATCATATTTATTTAAAACTTATTTAACATGCTCACACTTAAAACTTCATGGGATAATCTAGGGACACATAATTATAGGGACCCGGCCTTATAACATTACATAGTCTTGAATTAAATAAAGAGTTCACATTGAGGATCCTTTTAGGTTTAGAGTTTTAGAGAATTATGATATAACTATTACATCTCAAAAGATTATAAAGTGGAAACTTCTACTCAGTTTCCATTTTTTTCATAAAATAAAAACTCTTAAAAAAGAAACATGACTAGATCTATGTTTTAGACAGCATGTCCTTCCATGATCCCATCCTTGACCCTATTCATCTTTAAGTCCTGTGGAAAACATTTCAAAAACTTGGGATGAGCATAAAAACCTCAGTAAGGGATATAAAAATACTGACTGAAAACATTAGTCCATGTATAAGTAAGAATCAATGAAATCATACTTTACTCATAAAACATAAGCACTTTAACATTCCTCAAGAAATCATAAGATTTATGAATAACTCATAGAAATCATAATACATAAAGGTAACTTGAGTCATTCATAACATTCTTACATAGGGAGTAACCCTCATGGTTACATTTGGAATGCCCATAGTAGTATATTCCCTAAATCCTTTCAGAGAAACCTCGGTGTTTAACTCCATCGCATTACCCAATGCATTGGAGAGCTATCTCGGGATCACCCGCCCTTATTTTATCATGTAACCACTTGACTTCATAAACAATACCCAAGAACCATAACATAATCGTATCACATAAAACATGCATAAAGAAAACATAACATTTCCACATTTCAATCATAAGATATCAATACAACACATTGATATAATGAAAACATTATCAGAACTATTTTCGATTAAAAAATAAAAGAAAATTAAAACATGGTATTTATTTCTCATTTAAAAACATTATGTCTTGTTGAGGAAGTCGAAACTCAAATAATGGTCACGGCGGCGGAGAAGTCGTTGTCGCCGCATATGTAAGACAAAAACATTCATTTTGCGTTTAGTAAAATGATTCATGTAAAAATATTTTTTTTGAATTAAATTAAAAGTAAAAAGGGTTTTATACACTATATAAAATAAAGTCATGTAAAAATCAAAAGATTCCTCAATGAAAGGAGATAGAGACAATGTCCCGTACAAATATGGTATTCTTAGATTAAGGATAAATCAATTACACAATTATGTGTGAAAAATATAAATACACCCAATATAAGTGGATATTAAGTGTAAAACAATTAGAGTTCATCCAAACATATTCATATCATGACATAATCAAAAAGTATAGGTTTATCCCAAAGAATTGAAATTCGGTTAGGAAGTTCCCTAACAGAAATTCGACAGCCTAACAGTGTCACCATAAAATTCAGAAAATGAGTTGATGAGAGATGAAAAGGGTATATCATCCCTTGGAAATAAAATTTACAGAAATAAGGATATATAATAACATATCCCAACATAAGAATATGTAAATTAAAAGACCTAAAAAAAATAAGTCTTTGAAAAAGAGGAGGGTGAAAGGTTCCCTTACCGATTTGGGTGACTTTTGAAACGTACACCCCAGGAAATAAGGGTCATAAAATGAAGATTAAAATACCCATAAATTAAATTATATTACACAAAGAATAGAATCATGGGAACTACATACACCACAAAAAATTAAATAGTGGAAAAATGTAGCATGAATCTCACGGGAATAAAAAGTGAGATAAAAACCCCTTACCTCATTGTAATCAATCGAGTCATATGACCAAAAGATAATAAACACCAAATGAATCGAATAATACCATGAATATAAATAGAATCATGATAATATATATGAAATTACAGTACACAATACACCCCATGAAATAAATAAGTGGTGAACAATAGAAATCTCATGGAATTAAAAGTGAGATAAAAAAATCCACTTACCTCAAGTCTGACTTGTCTTGTTCATTTCTTTATATTCCTGAATATTAAACCTTGGTAAATTTATAATTTATATATGACTTCATTTAATTTTTATTATTCAATTCATATCACATTTTATCATGTTATAATAATTAGTTAATTATGTGAGTTCATATCATATGTTTTGTTGATGTTCGGTACATGAGTCAAAAATTAACTTGTTTGAGGAGAATTTTCCATGTAGTTATAAGTACATCATATCAGGAATGGTGTTAATGATTTAAATATAATATATATCCATTATATATTTATTTAATAATATTTCATAATGTTTGGAGATAAGAAATGAAATGTACCGTTCATGGAGATGGTAAGTCGTATGTACGCATGAACACTACTTTCATTTTTAATCATATTAATGGACTTTAAAACTAAATGAGACATTGATATATTATAATTACAGTATAATATATATGTTATATATGTAAAATAAGTTCATTAATTACATTATTTATAAATTACATGTTTGGCGTGAATGAGTCACATCACTGGAGGGGGCGGTTTTCCACACTTCCTCATATGAAATTATCGCATTTGCACAACATGAAAAGCATAAAGGCATGTTTTAAATAAAAATACATAAGTATAGAGATGAAATAAATATAATATATATCATATATAAATATATTTCCATCAAAATGGTGACCATGGGAGGTGTTAAAAGAATATTCAACAATCATCGTTTCGTGAGGTAGTAATTCGCCACCTACAGAAACAGTATGTTCTTTAACCATTAGATGGAGGTGTCTGTAAGTGTAGGTGGAATCCTTATCATAAAAACATCCGAGTATATTGATTTTACTGGTGTTATTATGGTATCAAATAATAATAAAATAGTGGTGAGTAAAGAAGTAAAATAAAATAAACTCGAGAGAAAACATTACCTCTAAATCGGGTAACTCTTTTTTATTTGAGCCAAAGGCTTCCTGGAGAAGAGTTCAGCCCAAAGTGAGGCTTCTAGGAGTAATAGAGAGATGTGGAGAGATAATATTATCAGACATTGGATGAGCCAAGGTCTTGAGAGGTGTGAGTAAGGGGGTAGAGGTGGAGGCCTTTTATATGAGGGATGAGGGTCACTTTTGGAATGTTTTGAAATGTTACTTCATTACAAAATGGTTTACAGATTTTAATGGTCCCACAATGATATATTTCGAGGATAAGGTGATAAGGGTTAAAAATATACCCATACAATAGGTTTTATACAAGTTTATTTTTTAGATTTTACCTTACATTTTCATTTTATTTAAATCATTCATTAATGAGGTAATCACTGCATCATCATGGTGTCATAAATAAATTTATTTATTTAATGTCTAAATATTAGAAAAAAATAACATTTTTTTGGAAATATTTTTATATTTAAAATGAATATTTATAGACTAAGATATCAATTATGTAAACAAAATTAAAAAAAATTTACTTAGGATATACAAACCTTTGTTATATTTCTCTTCTTTTTAAAAAAATAATGTCATAAATGTCACTATCACACCCACATGACTCCATGGGCCCTCACGTTCGGTAAAAATATTACCATGGTCATAAATGACTCATAAAATAGGATTTGGACACATTACGGGGTCATTTTATGTTATTATGATATTATTTTATTAACCTTAACTACCTGATTACTAATTAATCACGATAATTAAAGATAATTACCATCATTACTATTCATAATGTCCAAAAAAGAGAGTCTTAATTACATAATTTGGACCTTATGATTCCAAATATGGAATCCATTTTACCAAATTCCAAACACAGAAATTGAAGTAATTAATTTAAAAATAATTCTTGTTGTAAAAACCAAAGACGGTTTATTAAGAAGTGAAATTTATCAAAAGATTGACTTGTTTTTACATCCAATTGAAAAGTGAAGTTACTTCAAATGAACAACAGTTTATTAAGTGATAAAAACATAATTCAATTACACTTTAGACCCAATTAAAATTAAAATATGAATATATAATTAAATTAGATGAACATGCAGTTTTGAAGTAAAATGCAGTATTTTTCACTATTCATTAAAATGAACATTTGTCAGAAAAATACCAAAACTTTATCCAAAGTAAATTTGATATTCCAAATTCAAAAATTATGTACATTTTATCAAATTAGAAACATAGAAGTTGCATTAATTAATTTTATAATTAATTCTTGCTGTCAAAACAAATAGAAAGTTTTTAAGAAACAATATCGATCAAAAGATTGACAGTCATTTATGTCCAATTTCAAAGTGAAATTAATTCCAATGACCACCATTGGATTAAATGGAAAAATATATTTTGACTAAACTTTAAACACAATTAAAAAGATAATATAACCATAAAAATAAATTATATTAAAATGATATTTTGAATTAAAATCAGCATTTTCACTATTCATTAAAAAATAAACTTTATTGGAAAAATACCAAAAATTTACAAAAAGTAAATTTTCATTTCTTGATTATAAAGAAATGTTTTATTTTGTCAAATATAACATATAAAAGTGAAAAAATTAGATTTAAAAAGGGTTCACCATCAAATGGCGGTTAATCGACCTTTTAAAGAATATTAGAATATTTATGGTTAAAAATGGATTCATTCACATTTTAAGCATCTATCATTTATTAGATAAATGTTAAAATATTTAACACACATATATAATCATTTTTTATTTAGTTATGTTCATTCCCACCATTAAAAAGGCTAGGCGTTAACAACCATTTAAAATAATAATATCATCTTTTTAGTGTGGAACGTAAGATTTCAAAGAAACTCGTTGTTGTGTATCAGGTATGCTATCGAACATAGCGTCCCCATTAAAGTAAAATTAATATTTAATTCACAAATATTATTAAATATAAAAATTTCATATTCTTTATTTACCTAAGATGTTACATCCTTCCCCCCTTTTTGGAATTGCGCCCTCGCAATTTTAAAATTGGTCTTGGAAACTTCATTGAATGTCCCACATCAGAAAAAGAGTCAGAAAAATATAACTTTAAAAGAAAGAAACAGAAGTACAAAGGTCACCTGAGTTAAACCATACTAGGATTCCATGTAGGAAAATTGGATATGGAAGAGAAAACAAAGGGTCAATTTCTAATGGAGAGTGATAGAAAACATGTTTAGGGGAAAGTTAACCACCAGAAAATCACAAACTTGTGTTGGGTTAAACGGAATTTGATTCCCCAGTTGGAAAAGTTAACAGGCAATGATTTTGTTTTAATTTACTTTTCATTGAGGAATTTATTTTTGGACTTAACTAAAACATAAGAAAATATACTTACTTTTCATGTAGACTTTCATCTTTTACTATATTTCTAACACAAACTCATATTTTCTCCAAAAGATGAGTATTTAGGATGACTTGTTCGCATTAAGAGCGCATCCCCAAAAAGATAATACTTTATAAAAAGAAATACTACTTTTAATCTCTGAAATTCAACAAAAAGAACCCAAAGTTCAAGAAAGACCGCTAAATAAACAGATATCCATAAAATTATTCAATGTAATCCAAACTAAGATTGAAACCCAAATCTCTGAAGGATTTAATCACATAGTCTTCCAAGATAAATTTTAACATTTATCTCCAAATAACATCAATTACTCTTAAAGTCTCATATTGAAAAGTAATTAACTTAATCAATTATCCTCCATGATTGGTCAATAATTTCCATAGATAACCCAAAATCAACTTATTCTTGATTCATAAAATCATCTAACTAAAAAGAATTTGTCATACTAACCAAGGAATTCACATAGTCTAGTGGTATGTGATAAATACCAGGTTCACTTTGGTTGTGGGTTCAATTCCCACAGCTTCGTCCGATGCAACGGGTTGTCACACGGTCTATGTGTTTTCCTTTTACAAAAACTATATAATTTTATAATATTCCCAAAAGAGATAAATTCATCAAAAATAACCATAAAATAATTTAACCACCAAAGTTATCTAATAACTTTAGTTTTCATCCCAAAATGTATTAACTAGTGATTTCCTCAAATTCAAGGATCATATAAACCCAAATGGTTCTTTATAACTATATCCACAAAAGAAAAGATAATTATTCCTTGAATAAGATTTTCATATATCAAACATTAGGGTTACACATACTATAAAAAGTCTTCTAATGTAATCTCATCATCAAAAGAGCCTTAATACTTTTAAGAATTTCACCATCCTAAAATCTACCATAACTCTTGAATCCCTTATATGTTTACTTCTTACTCATTCAACATTCTTCATGATCCATTAACCATTCCTTTCCAACTTGTTCTGAAATAATTATTTCCTATAAAAAAACATGAATCATATCCTAAGATTCATTAATAGGAAAACATTTGTTAATAAATAAACCATACCTTTACATGGTCATTGTCAATTTATTCATCCACAATTGGAATGGCATTAGGTATTGGTAAAAACATATTTGTACGATCCTGGTGATCCAATTCCCGAAACTTCTTCGTAGGACATGTGTTTGCATAATGACCATGCACACCACATTTAAAACATTCAATTGATCCATCAGAAATAACTTCTATCCCTTTCTTAGATTCAACTGGATTCTTCCATTTTCCATGGTAGTTTCTTTCTTTATGACCCTCATTTCCACATCTATATCATCTTTCTGTCCCTTTTAAACATTTTCTTAGGTGTTTCTTTCCACATCTTTGACACATAGGTTTTTGAACACACTTACCTTTATGATTATTACCTGAACATACGTAGGGATTTTTTCTTCACATATATGATGTCTTATAAAAATCACTAAGTTTTAGGTGGTCAGTAATGACTCAAAATAGTTGGTTGAGAATAACCACAAGAGTTCTCATTGTAGCTCCCATATCATTCAGTTTCTCATTCAAAAAACCGTCATAGTTTCCTTCACATCCATTGTTACTTTGGTGCCTGCTAGATCTAGCCATTTACTAAAACCAAATAGGTCAGTGTGATTATATCAGTAAAATAATCATATAATACTAAGGTATAGTTATTCATGTTATCTTAAACTCATTCACATTATCTAAAAACTATGACTGTTTCTGAAATTCTGACCATTATGGTATTGTCACTTAAGCTTAAAGAATACCCTAAGCTCTAAAGTTATCTAAACCGACCTCGAATACCAACTATAAGGACCTGACCATATGAAATTACAAAGTATTTTATTAAATGAATAATTTACATTGAGGATCTATTCAGGTTTAGAGTTTTATTGAATTATGACATAACTATTACATCTCAAAAGATTATAAAGTAGAAACTTCAACTCAATTTCTATTTTTTCAAAAAATAAAAACTCTTAAACAAAAAACATGACTAGTTCCATTTTTTAAGGAGAATGTATCTCCTTGATCCAATCCTTGACCCTATTTATATTTAATTCCCATGGAAAACATTTCAAAAACTTGGGATGATCATAACAATCTCAGTAAGGGATATAAAAATATATAAAGAAAACATTAGTCCATGTATACATAAGAATCAATGAAATCATACTTTACTCATAAAACATAAGCACTTTAACATACCTCATGAAATCATAATATTTATAAATAACTCATAGAAATCATAATATATAAAGGTAACTTGAGGCATTCATAGTATTCTTACGTAGGGAGTAACCCTCATGGATACGTTTGGAATACCCATCACAGTAAATTCCCTAAATCTATTCATAGAAACCTTATCATTTAACTCCTTCAAGTTACCTAATGAATTGGAGAGATAGCTCAGGCTCACCCACTATTAGTTTTTCATGGAACCACTTGACTTCCTAAAGAATGCCCAAGAACCATATCATAATCATATCACAAAAAAACATGCATAAAGGAAACATAACATTTCCACATTTCAATCATAAGAAATCAATAAAACAAATTGATATAATAAAAAACATTATCAGAACCATTTTAAATTCCAAAATAAAATAAATGTAAAACATGGTATTTATTTTTCATTTAAAAACATTATGTCTTGTTGAGTAAGCCGAAACTCAAATAATGGTCACGGCGGCGGAGAAGTCATTGTCGCTGCATACGTAATACAAAAACATTCATTTTGTCTTTTAGTAAAATGATTCATGCAAAAAGATTATTTTTGAATTAAATTAAAAGTCAAAAGGGATTTATAAACCGTATAAAATAAAGTTTTGTAGAAATCAAAAATATTCCTCAATGAAAGGAGACTGAGACGAAGTCTCGTACAAAGATGATATCCTTAAATTAAGGATAAATCAATTATATAATTATATGTGAAAAATATAAATTCACCCAATATAATTGGATATTAAGTTTAAAACAAACAGAGTTCATCCATACATATTAATAGTACGAAATAATCAAGAAGTAGAGTTTTAACCCAAAGAATTGAATTTGGGATAAGAAGTTACCTTACAGAAATTCAATAGCCTAATGATGTCACTTTAAAATTCAGAAAATAAGTTGATGAGAGATGAAAAGGGTATATCATCACTTGGACATAAAATTTATATTAATAAGGGTATATAAGAACATATCCCAACATAAGAAGATGTAAGTTTTAAAAACCTAAAAAAGAAGTCTTTTAAAAAGAGGAGGGTGAATGGTTCCCTTACGGATTTGGGTAACTTTCGAAACGTACACCCCATGAAAGAAGGGTCATACAATGAAGATGTAAATACCCATAAATTAAATTATATTACCCAAAGACACAATCATGGGCTATAAATACACCACACAAAAGGAAATAGTGGCAAATGTTGCATGAATCTCACGGGAATAAAAAGTGAGATAAAAACCCCTTACCTCATTGTAATCAATCGATTCATATGACCAAAAGATAATAAACATCAAATGAATCACCTAATAAAATGAATATAAATAGAATCATGATAGTATATATGCAATGTCAGTACACAATACACCACATGAAATAAATAAGTGGCGAACAATAGAAATCTCACGGAATTAATAGTGAGATAAGAAATCCCCTTACCTTAAGTCTGACTTGTGATGTTCATTTCTTTATATTCTTGAATATTAAAACTTGGTAAATTTATAATTTATTAATTAATTCCATTAAATTTTATTATTCAATTTATATCATATATTATCATGTTATAATAATTAGTTAATTATGTGAGTTCATATCATATGTTTTGTCGATGTTCGGTACATGAGTCAAAAATGAACTTATTTGAAGAGAATTGGACATGTAGTTATAAGTACATCATCTCTGAAATGGTGTTAATGATTTAAATATAATATATATCCGGTACTTATGTATTTAATAATATTCCATAATTTTCGGAGATAATAAATTAAATGTACAATTCATGGATATGGTGGGTCGTACGTACGCATGAACACTACTTTCATTTTTTGTCATATTAATGGACTTTAAAACTAAATGAGAAATAGATATATTATAATTAAAGTATAATATATATGTTATATAGGAAAAATAAGTTCATTAATTACATTATTTATAAATTCCCTATTTGGCATGAACAAGTCACATCACTTGAGGGGACGGTTGTCCACACTTCCACATATGAAATTATCGCATTTTCACAGCATGAAAAGCATAAAGGTATGTATGAAATAAAAATACAGTATCACAAGGAGGAAATAAATATAATAAATATCATATATAAATATAGTACTATCATAATGACCACCATGAGAGGTGTTAAAAAAAGATTTAACAATCATCGTTTCGTGAGTCAGTAATTCGCTACCCACAGAAACAGTGTGTTCTTTAACCATTAGATGGAGGTGTGTGTAACTGTAAGTAGAATCCTTATCATAACAAAATACTTGTATATTGAAGATACTGTTGTTTTTATGGGATAAAATAATAATAAGATAGTGGTGAGTGAAGAAGGAAAATAAAAGAAAGAAACTCGAGAGAAGACATTACCTCTAAATCGGGTAACTCTTTTTGATTTGAGCCAAAGGCTTCCTTGGAAAGACTTTGGCCAAAACTTAGGCTTCTAGGAGTAAGAGAGGGATATGGAGAGATAATATGGGAAGATTTTGGATGATCCAAGGGCTTGATAGGTGTAGGTATGGGGGTATTGGTGGGGGCCTTTTATAAGAGGGAGGAGGGCTACTTTTGAAAGTCTTCAAATGTTACTTTATTATAAAATGATTTTCAGATTTTAAAGGTCCCACAATGATATATTTAAAGGATAAGGTGATATGGGTTATAAATCTACCCATCCAATAGGTTTTCTATAAGTGTAATTCTTATATTTTACCTTATCTTTTCATTTTATTTAAATCGTTCATTAATGAGGTAATCACTGCATCATCTAGGTGTCATAAATAAATTTATTTATTTAATGTGTAAAAATTATAAAAAAAATATTCCATGATATAGGAAATATTTTTAGATTTCAAATGACTATTTATAGTCTAAGAGATCATTTATTTAAATAAAATTAAAAAAAATTTACTTAGGATATACAATCCTTTGTTATATTTATCTTCTTTTAAAAAAAATAATGTCATAAATGTAACTATCACACCCATGTGACTCCATGGGACCTCAAGTTCGGTAAAAAGATTCCCATGGTTGGACATGACTCTAAAAACAGGATTTGGACACATTTTGGATTCATTTTATATTATTATGATTTTATTTTATTACCCTTAACTACCCGATAACTAATTAATCACGATAATTAAAGATAATTAATGTCATTACTATTCATAATGTCCAAAAACAAAAGAGTCTTAATTATATAATTTGGAACCACTAATTCCAAATATGGAATCCATTTTACCATATTCCAAACACAAAAATTGTAGTAATTAATTTAAAAAAAATTCTTGTTGTCAAACCCAAAGACGGGTTTTTAAGAATTAAAATTTATCAAAAGATTGACTTATTTTTACATCCAATTGAAAATTGAAGTTACTTCAAATGAACAAAATTTCCTTAAGTGATAAAAAAATAATTCAATTACACTTTAAAACCAATTAAAAGGACAATCTGACTATATAATTAAATTATATAAAAAAAGCAGTTTGGAAGTGAATTGCAGTATTTTTCACTATTCATTAAAAATGAACATTTGTTAGAAAAATACCAAAAATTTATCCAAAGTAAATTTGATATTCCAAATTCAAAAATATTTCCATTTTACCAAATTAAAAACATATAGTCATCATTAATTAATTTTATAATTAATTAATGTTGTCAAAACAAATAGCGTGTTTTTAAGAAACAATATCTATCAAATGATTGACACTTGTTTTTGTCCAATTTCAAAGTGAAATTAATTCCATTGACCAAAATAGGATTAAATGGTAAAAATATATTTTAACTACACTTTAAACCAAATTTAAAAGATAATATAACCATAAAAATGAATTATATTAAAAGGATATTTTGAATTAAAATACAGCACTTTCATTATTCATTAAAAAATGAACTTTATCGGAAAAATACCAAAAATTTACACAATGTAAGTTTTGATGTCTTAATTCTAAATAAGGATTTTATTTTGTAAATTATGACATATAAAAGTGAAAAAAGTAGATTTAAAAAGTATTCTCTATCAAAAGGTGGTTAATTGACCTTTTAAAGAATATTAGAATATTTACTCTTAAAATTGGATTTATTCGCATTTTAAGCCTATATCATTTATTGGATAAATGTAAAAATATTAAACACACATATATAATCATTTTTTAGTTATTTCTGTTCATTTCCTTCATTACAATGGCTAGGTGTTAACTACCATTTAAAATAATATTATATTGTTAGTGTGGAACGTAAGATTTCAAAGAAACTCATTGTGGCGTATCAGGTACGCTATCGAACATAGTTCCCCTTTTAAAGTAAAATTAATATTTAATTCGCAAATATTATTAAATATGAAAATGTCATATTCTTTATTTACCTAGGATGTTACAATAAGAAATGGGTGATATATAAATCTAAGTAAGGGAATAAAAATGTCATAATGTATTATATGTTAGAAAAAATGAATGATAATGGTTTATAAAATAAGTTAGAATCATTAACATGAATAATGAGTCATGATATAACATGATAACATAACGGAAACAAGATAAATGTGGAAACAAATTAAAACACTACATCATTAACATAGGTCAAGGATATCTAAAAAGACATCATGATGTAAAATTTACCATAAAATAATTAGTTTCACTCCCTATCCAAACTTTATGTCTCATGAGACTAAACATTACCCAATAAATTCGAGCACTATATAATTTTGGGTTCACCCATCACATTTATTTCCTTCACATTCTTAAATGTTCCACAGAGATAATAAAACATGGAATTGTTTATAATCATATTTTATTCAATGATCAAGGATTTTGGAAAATATACATGTAATTTCTATTTCAATTAATTATATGTTCATTATTGTTAATAAGCCTAATAAGAAATGGGAATGTTGTTTACAACACAATTATTTTGGCATGGATAACCATAGTGAAATTTTGACAGCATAACAGTGTCACATAAAAATTTATAAAAATGTTTGATGATAGAAAAATGGGTCTATAATAATTTTTTTAAAATGTTCAGTAATAGGTATATTGAAATAAATATCCTACAAATATGAATTGAAAATAGAAGGAATAATATAAAGAAGAAACATAAATAAATAAGATAATGTGAGGATCTCTTACTTGAGTGTGTGACTCCAAATTATTTAAAGAAACTTATTGAGATATTGGGGTCTCCTTGTGAGGAATCTATTGAGGCGAGTGTAGAGTAATGATATTATACAAGGGTTTTTAGTAAAGAGTAATGGGAGATTTGGTGGGGATATATATGAAACGAGTAGTGGTTTCTTTATTTTTTCTCAAACATAGAATTGGGACTCTATATAATAAAAAAACACAAGCCTTACCATGGTTTTTTACCATGGTTTAAGCCAAATTGGAGTGTTTTTAATTATTTTATAATTCCATGTATTTAATATAATAAATAATATTCTTCATTATGTGGTGGTGAGTCATACTCTTAAAGAAATGATTTTAAAACCATAAAATATATTAATGGTTTTGGAGGATTTATTAAAGATTTATAAAATTAAAAAAATTAACATAAAATCATATTATTTTAAAGGTAAAATTTATATTTGGTATTTTATCCCATTTATAGTATTTATTACATCACTTTTAGGTCATTATGATGTCATAATACCCAAATTATACTTATACGGTGTTTAATTTTTATCTAAAATTAGATTGTCTTAGAAAATTATGAAAAAGATCACCATTATATATTTCTGACATTATGATTCCAAAAATAATATTAATTTAATCAAATTAATTGTATAAATATTTTCATTTTTAATTTTAAAATAAGAGTCTAAATTTATTGAGAAAGGGTGGGTTTTTTAACAACAATTGTTTTCGAACCCATCTAAAAACTGCATTTAACTTCATAACAATGATATAACCATTTATATTTAATAAACATTATTTTATGATAATATTTTATTAAAATATTATTTATTTCATAAATCTATTAATTCATAATAAAAAATTCCTTTATTTTATTTTAATATTACCCAAAAATACTATTTGTGTTTTATTGTATAAAAATATAAAAATCATTTGTAAAGTAAAAATAATAGGATGAAAATATATTCATTATTATATAAAAAATAATTTACATAATACTATTCCTAGGTTCTTGATATGTATCCTTTTAATACAATAGTAAACACCCTAAGAGTAAGGTCTGTGAGGGTGAGATTTTCATGGGTTGGTGTGATGAACAAGATTTGGGTCATGATCTCGAGGAGCTTGAAATTATCCCATAATTGGGTTTTCCCATGTTTAAGTTATTGGATATCAGATTTTAGTTAGTAAATGGAAAATAACTAAGATAATATATCCCTTAGAATCTTGGAAAATTTTCTTCTTAGGGTTTGATCCTACTAGTTGAGGTCATCACCTCTATTATCTGTGTCAATTGGATTTGTTAAAACTCTATATTTATACTAATCATGTGATCCCTATTCAATGTCTAGTTTACCATCATTAAATATTCTTACCACTCCGTTAAATATGATAGGATATAATAAAACCAAATAAGTGAATGCATTTCCTTTAACCATAATACATAATAATACATTTAAGTAAATAAATATGTGGAATTTTATTTATAACATTTTGGGTCATTACAATCTTCCCCCCTTAAAAAAATCTCACCCTCAAAATTTTCATTTCACACCCTAACAAATATGAGGGTAACTCTGTTTCATCACCTCCTATGGTTCCCACATTGTTTCTTTAAACTTTTTGTTTATCCATAGCAATTTGACATAGTTCATTGTCTTATTTCTCAGAACTTCTCCTCTATGACCTAATATTTTCACTATCTTCTCTTCATAGAAAAGATAATTCTCCAATGTTACCACCTCCAGATTGAGAGCATGTGGGGATTTTATTATCTACTTACTAAAGAGGGATACATGGAATACATCAGGTACTTGAGATATTTTATTTGGTAGTTCTAGTATATATGTCATCGCTCTGATGTAATCAAGGATCTTAAAGGGGTCGATGTATCTTGGACTAATCTTTCCCCTTCTTCCCAAATCTCATAACTTTCTATATAGAGTAATACCATGAATCCAACATCAAACTCTAGGTACCATCAATGATTGTTAGTATAACTCTTCTATCAACTCTAATAAACCATGATGTGTTGCTGAATAGTCTTAAACATTTCCACAATTTCCTAAACCATTTCGTGACCTAGAAAATTTTTCCCCCCAATATCATCTTAGCATGCAGGTGTTCTTCACCTCTCCCCATAAAGTGATTCATAGGTGTCCATTTGGATGAATGAGTGAAAACTATTATTGTATGAGAACTTGACTAGAGGCATATGTTGGTATCATCCTTCTTTGACGTCCATAGAACATGCTCTCAACATTTCTTATAGTTTTTGAATAGTATACTCATACTGGAGATCAGTTTGAGGATGATAATTTATACTAAAGATCAACTTATTGTTTAGATCATGTTGTAGACTTATACATAACTTAAAGTAAAATCTTAGATATCATTCGGATATAATTGATAGTGGTACTCCCTGAAGACTCACCACTTCATGGATGTATATCTGTGAATGCTGGTTGACTGAGATTTCCTCTAGAATTATGATAAAGTGAGATTTATTTTTAAGATGATCTGCAAAAACCCATATATCATTTTTCATCTATATTTATTTGAAATTCTAGTGAAAATGTACGTGGTAATGTTTTCCCATTTCCATGATGGTATGGGTAATTTTTTCATCACCCCCTTATATATTTTCTTTTCATCTGTCACTTGTCGCCATACCAAGAACTTTGATTTATATTAAGCAATCTCTTTCTTCATATTTTCCCACCAATAGCTCTCTCGAATATATTGATACATCTTTTTTCTCCCTACGTGAATAGATAAGTTTGATCTATTTTCATTATTCATAATCTCTCTCTTTATCTCTTGATTGTATGGTACACATAGTCATGACCTAAATCTTACAACTCCTTCTTCATTAAGACTGAACTCCAAGAATTTTTCTTTTATTAAATTTTTCACTTTCTTCATAATTCCCAAATCATTTCCTTGAGAATCTATTATCATTTTAAAAAGATTTGGTCAAGCAATAATTTGTGAACGATTGATGATGTTCCTTCATTTATGATTCCCATGTCCATCCTCTTCAAGTCTAAGAAGATAATATCCTTATGAATTATTATCAATGACAGAATTGTTGGATCCTTTATAATTAAAGTGTCTTCCACTTTATACACTTTCTTAATTTGGTATTGAATTGAGCAGTCATATCCCTTGATCATATCTAACCATCTTAGTTGGTGCATATTCCGCTCTTTCTATTTGAATATATACATGAGGTTTTTATGATCTATATATATTTCACATTTCTCCCCAAAAGAGACAATTCCACCATGTTTTCTAATTAAATATTACTATATCCAACTCCAAGTCATGTGTTGGGTAGTTAGATTCATGAACATTCAATTGCCTTGCATCATAGGCTAGTACTTTTTCATTCTACAGTAATACACATTCCAATCCCTTCATTGAAGTGTCACTGAATACCATGAAAAGTTCTCCACTTGTGGGTAGTGTGAGAAGTGGTGCAGTGATAAGCATACTTTACCACTCCCTAAATCTCTCTTCACATTCATTATTCCAAGAAAAAATGACTCTATTTCTAGTTAGATTTTTGAGAGGGTTTGAGAATAGTGATAAATTTCTAAAAAAATGAATGATAATACCCAACTAACACAAGGAAACTATGGATATATGTCACATATGCTAGCCTTGACAATAATTTAATTACATCTGTTTTTAATGGTCTATAGATATCTCATTTATTGTGATTATATTCACCAATAATAAAACTTCCTTGAACCATAAATCACATTTTTTGTACATTTCATAAACCTTCTTCTTTTTATAGGGTCTTTAATACATCACTCAGATTCTCCTCATGATCCTCCTTTGTTTTGGATAATATTATAATATCAATAATAAATACTACCACATATTTTTGGAGTTAATATATAAAGACTCCATTCATCAAGTAGGTGATGATTGTTGGATCCTTAATGAGTCGAAATTTCTTTACAATGAACACAAAGTGCCCATACCTAGAATGAAAAGAAGTCATGGGGATATCCTCTTTCTTCAACCTAACTTGGTAATATCCTGACTAGATATCCACCTTGTAAGATTATTGTTCTCCACATATATGATAAAAAAGTAATCAATCCATGGTAGGTAATAATTATTCTTTATCGTGATATTTTTGAGCTCACAATAATCAATGGAAAGGGGCATTGACCTATCTTTATTTGTGAGAAAGAGGACTGGTTCACCCATTGGTGAAGCACTAGAAAGTATGATACATTTATCTAGATCCCCCTGCACTTATTTATTTATCTCCTCAAGTTCCAAAACATCCATTATATACACATTCTGGGATAATGGTTACACCCCAAGTATAATCTCAATTGAAAATTCAACCTCTTGGCTGGGAGGAAGACCAACGAATTCATTGGGAAACACATCAGTATATTCCCTCAAAATGGGAATGTCATAAAGGATGTTATTTACATATAATAAATCATATTATAAATATACACATGGTAATATGGAAATAATATCCATGCTTGATATATTGGTGTTAAATAATATTTATCATCTTTTTTGTACTTGAATAGAATTGGGGGGAAATTTTCAATACAGAGATTGATTTATTTCTCACAATAATTTATGTTGGATCTATATAAGAAAATACAATCCATATCTATAATTTTATCAAATTCAACCAAATTGAGTATGAAGGGTTTTTTGAGGAAGTTAGGCACATAAATGTTTATAGGGGATGACTTATATACATGGAATGCAATAATTTCCCCATTTTTTTCACCAACAACTATACTTCCATGATATTTTGTGGTGTTTGAATAGTTCTATTAAAATTTCATGATATTAGGGAATTAATATAACTAGAATAGAAAAGTATGTTTTTCTATTTTAGAATAAATAAATCATATAATTTTCTCCACTTCATGGATAGGATCCACCTCAATGGTTGTGATGGAAAAAAACTTTCCCTTCCAGTATTGGAGGCTATTGTTCTTCTCTGAAAACCCTTGGTGTAGTGAATTGGTTTAAAAAGTTCCTTGGTTCCTTTTAGTTGAAGAAATGAAAAATGTGATGAGGGTTGGATAAATCATTCCTTTACACCATCACATTAGTGGGTATCTCTTGTCAATAATCTTTGTCTAGGATTCATTCCTTCCAGCACCTAAATCATTTCATCATCACCTATATGCAATTTTTGGGGTTCTTTATTCCACAACTTTGACAAGTGAGATGTTGAAATTTCTTAGAATCATTTTATTTTTTTCCTTAACTTCCAAAATTAAAATTCTTAGTATAGATATTTTCATCATTATACCCATGAGATTCATAGATCTCTATTGTGACATGGATGGAACATAAAACAGTTTCTCATAGCTATCAATTTCATGGATCACACGGTATTTTCATATAATAGGTTTTAGATTACTAAATAAGTGGTCAACCTTAAATTTTGGGGTAATGAAAAAGATGGAGGAATATCTTACAAGTATTTTGATATTTTCCTTCTATGACCTGAGAGATTTTTCATCTTTTTCTTGATGGAAATTAAATAACTTACAATTTTAAAATGGAGAGTGTGAGGAAAATATTTAATAAAAAAAACATATTCTAGAATTCCTTCCAACTGATCACTTCGATCTCTTCCTCATGATTCATATTTTTGATCAATATACACCATAGATCATATTCACCCTCTGTATAATAAATATATAGTAAAACCTTCTCTTTCTCATAACATTTAAAGATAGAGAAGATCTACTCAATAGAGTTGATCCATTGTTTCACAATTAACGGATCAGACGATCCATTTATAGTCAGAGGCCCTTTGTCTCATAAAGGTATCAATCATAGCCTATTTTTTATATGGGTGTTTTTGTGCTCCTCTTAATCCTTGTTTCTATTCAGAACCTGATTTTTCTAAGAGAGTATCATCATAATGTTCGTGATTCCTTCTCCCATAGGTTTGTTCATCTCAGTGGGGTAGTCATCCGATTTCCCATCACATTGATATCTTACATGATTCCTCCTATTTCCATCCATCATCTAGAATAAAAGAAAAATTAGGGATGAGTATTTTTAAGCTATTAAACATAAAAATGGGAATCAAATGAAATTAAAGGGATAACAAATAAATTACATGTATTTTCTTAACTTATTAATTTATACGATTCAATCTATGTTATCCATGATCTATTTTCTTACATTAACTCCTATGGACATTTTTATTCACTTAATAATGGTTTGTAATCAGATTATGAATTTTCTAAAGGATATCCTCTAGAATTGTCAAACTAGGTGAGTAGTAAGGCCCATTTTCATGTACCAGGTTATACCGAGTCATGCCCAACACACCTTGTCAGTGTTTTTACCCCAAGGTACATCTCCATGAGAACCATATCCACCTATAGTATCCATACAAAGATTTATTTTCATTATAATCCACTTACCCTATACATACCAAAATTTAGGGTTTCTCACCTATACATAGTCATATCCAAAGGTCTTTCTCTAGAGTTTTCTAATCCTAATCCCAAAAAAACTAAAATATTCCCTTAATCGAAACTATAATAACCTTTCTCTTTATTTCACAATAATAATTGATTTATCAAATAAAGGGACATATAATATATTCTAGAAGATATATAATTATTGTGTCTTGGGGAATTAGGTATTTTACATAACCACTTAAAATAGGAAAACATCATCTTTATTGAAAACTTCTTTAACATGCTCCAACTAAAATATGCAGGGGATAATATTATGACATACATACGAAAGGGGTGAGATATAAATCTATGTAAAGGAATAATCATTTAATAAGGTAATATGTATCATATTATAAGAACTTAAATAGGGAATAAAAGGATTGAAAATCATAAACATGAATAGCGATGTATGATATATCATGATAACATAAAGGCCACATTAGAAATGTTCCAACAACTTAAAACATTGCATCATAAACATTGGTCAAGGATAGCTGCCAAGACATCATGATGGAAAAGACCCATAAAAAACTCAATTTAACTTTATACACCATCATTATGTATCATTTGACCAATCATTACCCAATGCATTGGAGCACTATATAATTCCAAGCACACTTGTCACTCTCATTTCATTCTCATGGTTAAGTGTGCCACATAGATCATAAAACATCGAATCATTTATCATCATATTTTGTTAAAAAATATAGGAATTTATAATAACTACATCTAATTACCAATTAAAATAAGTATATATTCATAATTTTGAACACCCTTTATAGTAAATGGGTATCGTATTCACTACATAATTGTTTTGGCATGGAAAATCATGGTGAAATTTCGGCAGCTTAACGGTGTCACGTAAAAATTCATAAAAATTTGTTGACGAGGGAAAAATGGGTGTATCATAATTATGAAATAAAATTGGAAGTAATAGTGACATGTAAATACATATCCCAATATTATTAATTGGAAATACAATATATAAGATAAAAGTAAACATAAATAAAGTAGAGAATGAGAGGATCTGATACATGTGTGCGTGACTCCAAATGGATGGAGGGAGCTTCTTGAGAGCTTAAGGTAACCTTGAAAGGAATATAGAGAGGGTAGGTAATATTAAGGATGTTATAAAAGGGTTTTTTTTGAAGAAAAATTGAAGCTTAGGTGGTTTTATATTTAAAATGTGTGGGGATTCCTATATTATTTCTCAAACGTAGGTTTTGGACTCTATGTAATAAAATAACCAAAAACACAAACCTTCCAATTTTTTTCCAATGGATTCTATAAAATATTAATTTTTTCATTATTTTATATGTATATGTTCTTTAATTAATAAAATAATACCTTTTTTTATTTGTAGGTGAGTAATATTCTTAAAGAAATGGTTTTAAAACATTAAAATACATTAATGGTTTTGTAATATTCATAAAGGAGTTATAAAATTAACCGAATAAACATAAAATCGCATTATATTAAAGATAAAACATATATATGGTCATAAATCTCAATTATGTAATTTATTACATCACTTTTTGGTCATTATGATGTTATAATATACAAAAAATATATATGTGGTATTTAATTTTTACCCAAAAATCCGACTATCTCTGAAAATTATGAAAAAAATAACCATTGGATAAATTCAAAATTATAATTATAAAATTAATATTCATTTTATAAAAATATTTTTCTGAATATTTGGTTTTCCACTTTTAAAATAATAATCGATATTTTTTTATAAATGCTAGGTTTTTCTATAATAATAGTTTTTGAACACTTATAAAAATTACATTTGAATTCATAAAAATTAAAGGACGATTTATATTTAATAATAATTATTTAATAATAATATTTTATGAAAATATTATTTTTATCATAGATCCATTAATTCACCAAAATAAATTCCTTAATTAAATTTGAATATTATTTAAACATATTATTTCTGTTTTATTGTATCAAAATAAAAATCTTTTATAATGTAACAATAATATGATGAAAATATATTCATTTTTCTATAAAAATAATATACATAATCATATGGATAGGTTCCTCATACATATCCCTTTAATAAATCAGTATGAAACCAATGAGTAAGGTGAGCGATAGTGAGATTTTTAGGGGGTGGTTCAGTGAACATGGTTTGGGTTGTGATCTATATGAGCTTTAAATTCTACCATAAATGGTTTTTCTCATAATTCAGTTGTTGTATATAATCTTAGGCTTGATCAAGGTCAAAAACCATAGATGTTATCTCCCTTGGAATCTTTGATAAATTGTCTTCATAGGGTATGATCCTACTGGTTAAGGAAATAACTTTTGTAAGATCTGGTATTTTTTATGGTATTTTTTTTATGATTTAGTTAAAACCTTTATTTTGTCAAATTAGTGTTTCACAAAGTTCATTAGAAGTATTGGGGGTGTTTTAGGGGTTTAGCGAACCAAAGAGGAGGGAAAATGAGTTTTCTTGGCATGTTTTATGATTTGCGTATGGTTAGTGAAAACCATGTGGAACATCCTAAGTACATATGCAATCTTGAAGAGATTCTTATGAATGGTTATTTCAAGGTTAATCTAACCTCTCATAATTCCTTTTAAACCATGAAAATGGGTTATTTTTTCATAGTGTCTCACACACGATTTGTGCATTTTTTAGAAAACTGTGTGGGTAAATCATGATGCTAGGTAAAGTTGAGAAAATTAAAAAATTTATACTCGTTGATTTTAAATAATCTCTCAAGATTTTCCTCTATTCTCCTCCCCTAAACCCTAGTGATGAAAAATTGTACCCAACATCTTCCATGTGTGAATTTATTACATCTCTATCATATCTATAGCATTTTTGGTTTCATATCGAAGCAATTAGTGGGTTGGATATACTATTAGCTTCCTTTTCTTGATTAGGGTTTATATGTTTCCCTCTTATCCATTTGAATATCTAAAACCATTAGTTCATGGGTAAATATAAGTTAAATATTTAAGAGGTGGTGTAATTTGGATCTAAGGCCACATTTGGGAGTGTTTTCTCCAATGGATTTGAGGTAGGTGGTCTACAAGTTATATTCTATAGTTTCATTATATATTTTCCCATGTCCAACTTTTTTCTTTGTCACTTCCTTTTATGATTTTGAAATACTTGGTAAGATTTGGTATTTTTTATGTCTAAATGATGAATGGAAACCATCACGGTTCTTAAGCGTCACATCGAGGATGATTTTACCTATTTAAGGCCACCCAAGGGGTGTGCCGATACTTTCTAGACCAAGAATTAGCTAAGTATGTTCAAGGTTGTTGTGTGATCATGTAGAGACCTTTTTGAGTATGTGATATTATTAATGGAGGTATAAATGAGGAATTTGTTAATTGAGGTTGGGGTATGAGGCATATGAATTATGTTTAATTTGGATAAGAGAGTTATTGTATGTGAAATGGTAAGTATATTAAATTTTTAATAGTTTGTGAAATAGGAAAATATGTTGAATGTAATTTTATAATTGAATTTATGAATATGTGTAATGGGTTTATATGAGGGAATTATTTAATATGATTAGTGATCTAGGCTTGAGAATTGGAATTGGGATAAATGGACTAAGTGATGTAAAAGGAAAATGTGCTAATGGGATATGGCACAATATGTTTTCCCATGATGATTATTATGGATTACGATTTTTGTTTGTATTGGTTGTGTCTGGTTGTGATATGGTTGTGTGTATTAAATCAATGGATAAGCATGGGAACATGGATTGAGGTGAATAATAAAGGACTGAGGCTCCTCCCATGGGTCGAGTTAGACTAATGCTCTAACTCCACAAATAATGCACGAGTTAGAGAAGGGTATGAAGCTCTATACCCCTAACGATTGCATTCCACCCGGACGGAGGCTTTGAGGTGAGAATATTGTGATATTTTGATATATTATCCCTAGTGAGGTAGGGAATAACTTATTCCCTTATGAAATATGATGAATTCTATGAAAATTTTGCGATTTATGATGAACTAGTTACAAGAGATACATAATGAATTGGCACCTTGGATAATAAAAGATAAGTAGAGATTGTTGACCAGTGGCCCCCAAATTGTCTTTACTTTACTTTTGATTTATTTATAATTTTATGCACAATAAGTTAGACTGGATATTTGTGGACACTATTCTTAGCGTCCAACTGAGTTGTAATCACACCGTGCTCAGGCCATTGTAGGGTACCTAAGCATATTTCATGCTTTCAGGACAAGATAAGGGTAAGGGGCCTATAGTAGGGAGTGGAGATGGACATGGGACATGCATGGATGACATTCTAGAATTGAAGACATGATTTTCTTGTGGATTTCACAGTTTGTATTTATTTTGGGGGTTTTCACTTGGAATTGTAGCATGACATTACATATTTACTATTGGTTGTGGTTTGTACTAGTTGGGAAATGGTAATTTATATTCTTTCATTGATTAGGTCATTTTATATCCTCAGTTTTATATTTTTGTCTGTTGTGTTTTACCATGTTATG
This sequence comes from Viscum album, assembly GCA_963277665.1. Lineage (NCBI taxonomy): Eukaryota > Viridiplantae > Streptophyta > Magnoliopsida > Santalales > Viscaceae > Viscum > Viscum album. The sequence goes on along the minus strand of OY728157.1, from coordinate 1,620,790,478 downwards.
AGGGTATAGTCTCCTCACATGACTAATCTAGACCCTTGCTACTAGTTCGAATCCTCTGGAGTATGAGGAGGCGCACTTGAGGTCATGTTATGACTCGTGTCGGAGCATCAATTTAGTGGATCTGGGGTCTGGATTCTACAAAGTGTTATCATATGTGTATTTCTCTATAACATACTATTTGGGGAAAGTAGACAAGAGGTTAGGAAGGTTTCAGGCCTTGGTAATGATCTCATTCCTGGAAATAGCTAACCCAAGTATGGGGGAAACCCCAAGTCACCCGAGGTAGGAATTGTTATTCTTGTTGTGTGTTGTTACATTTGATGGTATTTCAATATTGGTTGACGCACATGTGGTATGATGTTATAGTTTTATGATATTTTTCCCATGGATAGAATGGCATGAGTTTGTTCATTCAGGTAGCATTCTAGGAACCTATGTATATAAGTGACATTAATTATATTAGTCACACACACATGGGATGGGTGTGTGGGGAATAGAGGGTATAATGCATTTGAATTTCATAAATGTGGTAAAAAAAATTTGTAATGAAACAATAAAAATGTGTTAAAATGGGATTAAAATGTTAAAAAATTATTAAGGGATTCTACTTGATAGAGGTTGGTATCTCAAATGAAATGTTATTGGAGTAAGTTGTGATAAGATAATAGTTTTGAAATAGTGTAGAAGGTAAGTCTTGTAGTCATGTGATTTAGTTACCTCATGTTATCCACGACCTTCATTGGGATGGTTGAGGGTAGTGTGTTGGGTACGGTCAGACATGTTTGGTTGGTGTATATGAATTTTTTTTTCGGTGTCTAATAAAGAGCCTTTATATTTTTTATCTATTTATGGTTTGGGTTCTAAAACTCGTGTTTGGAATTGTAGGGAAATTCCTCCATGAATATGTGTTCTATTTGGGTGACAGGAGGACATTGTTAAGAATTCTCCCCTAGTAGTGGAGCTAGATGATATGGTGGTTCAAGATAATAGGTAAGATAATTTCTATGATAATCATACTCGTTTTATGAAGATTATGGAATGGGACACATGGAAGATCCAACCAAGTATATTCGAGTTGACCAGGGATTTTTAGCTGCAGAACCCTCCGACCTTTACTAGAGAAGGTCGTCCATACCTAAAAAAGTTTCGGATAGAGTATATATAGACTAGACTTGATCATCTGGAAACTCCTCCTGACAAGTGAGTCAAGTTAGTGGCCTAAATTCTAAGAGGTCATGCCAATAGTTTGTGGCATATTATGATTCATATGGATAGGGCTAAAGGAATGGCATGGAAATAATTCTAGGAAATGTTCACGGAACATTACTACCCATAAACCATGAGGCAGTAGAATAATGTAGAGTTTATGATTCCGACTCTAGGGGATGCATCCGTGATGTATTAAGCTAGTTGTTTCAATAACTTTTGATGATTCATCTCGATGATGGATATAGATGAGGTGACTATGGGAAAATGATTTCAATATGGTCTTAGGAATGTGATTAGGTCCTAGATGAACAAATTCCATCTAAAGAGGTCTGTAGAGGTAGTGGACCGGGCCCTTATCTCAAAAGGTAACCTTAAGGGAGCTTCAGGAGCCGAAAATGTGGTGCCACATGTGTGGACATGTGGTATAACCTCCAATGTAGGAAGTTTCTTTTTGGATTTTTCCAACAAGGTGAAAGTACATAGAATTGTGATAAGAGAGGTTAATTTTATTAGGTTGGTGACCTGTTACTCTTTTATTAGTGATGAAAGATGAAGCACATGTAGAGTTAGTGTTCCTAACCACTAGTTGAGTGCCATTCCTATGGTAGGTTGTGACTTATATATAGGCTCTGAAATATCCCTCGGCTGTTGAGAATGGATGGGAGTGAGAACAAGATACTGAGTGCGGGGAGGGGATCGATCAGCCCATATCATAAAGGTATTTTGAACTCCGTTGGCCATACCGATATGGGTAGTGGATATGGAAATTCAGGATGACACCATCCACACCATCATGGAAATGCAGTGTAGTAAAATTAGGCTGGATCCTAGGGTAGAGGGATATTCCATCTTCACGTAGTTCAATCTTCACCTAGTGGTGGTGAGGCTATTCCATCAACCATTCTAGGTACAATTCTTATATCTTCCACACTCAATAATGCATTATTTGATACATTTTACACACACTCTTTTATCTCTAAACAATTCGTGTTTTTTTTGCCTAGTTGTGGAACAAGTGTGTGGGGTTGTGTCAATTGATACTCTGTTGCATGTGTGATTTGAGGATATCAGATAGTGTAGAGGTTTTTCTTTAGTGGTTTTTGGTTATTGTTTTATGTGGAACCTATTATTACTAGAGATGTCACAATTTTGACATGATCTTGGGTATAGACTGGATAGTGATATATCAGGACCATATCGATTATTACTATTATAGGGTAATATTCATGTCTCCTAATGGAGACACTTATTCATTTGGTTTTGAGTGGTATGTTCGAGCAGGTCGTGTAGGGCCAATTTTTTAGTAGTTGGGGGAACACTACTAGAAATATGATCTCTAAGAATGGTTTTGGGAAAACCGTTGGTATTGTTCATTAATTTGGACCTATACCTACAGTTTGGCTAAAACTGTTGGTATAGGTTACTTATATGGACCTATACCAACAATTTTGGACAAACTGTTGGTATAGGGAGGACCTATACGAACGGTTTGGCCAAACCATTGGTATAGGTTCACTAATTTGGACCTATACCAATGGTTTGGCCAAAAATGTTGTTAGAGGTCCATTATAGAGACCCTATACCAACGGTTTGTCCAAACTGTTGGTATCGGTCCCAAAATCAAAGGCCATATACCAACGGTTCTCAAAACCATTATTATAGGTCTATACCAACAGTTTTGAGAATCATTGGTATAGGTACATGTATTTTTAATGGAAGCATCTTATAGAGAACATTAAATAAATCAAAATTAAAAATACATATGATAATACATAAATATTTATGAAATTATGTTCACAAAAGTAAGTTAGGTTAGTGGCTAAGTCATTCAATCTCAAACGGGAGGTGATGGGATAAAAACCAACTGGACGATTATTTTTTGAATTACATATTCAAACGGTTTATGGATACGTTGGCATAGATTTTCATATTACATATACCAACAGTTTTCAAAACCATTGGTATTGGTCTATACCAACATTTTTCCAAAAACCGTTGGTATAGACCTATCCTCATAGCTTACTTGGAAACGGTTCCCCAAACCATTAGTATAGCCTATACCAATGGTTTGGAGACCTATACCAATGGTTCCAAACCATTGGTAGAGGGTATTTTTTCAGTAGTGGAACTCACAACCCAAGTGGCATTCCTTATTCTTATTGATTGAGAGGTGGGGAAACATTTCTTTCCTCCAATGGTGGATCAGTTTCAGGATGCGTTTCTTGAGGATTTCTCAAGACTACCACCCAAAAGGGATGTTGAGTTCACAGTTGACTGTATTCTAGAGGAAGAACTAGTTTCTATTCCACCATATCAAATGGTGCTGATATAACTCCAAGAACATAAGGATTAGATAGAATAGATGGAGAAAAGGGATTCATTCAACCAATTACATCCCCATTGGGATCACTCATGCTATTTTCTATGAAGGATAAAGGGTCGTTGAGGTTATGTATCGAATAGAGGAAATTAAATCAAATGACTATTAAAACTAATACTCACTACCCAGAATTTATGACCTATTTGACCAACTGAGGGTTTTCTTAGTGTTCTCCAAGATTGATTTGAGATTATGATACCATCTGTTGAGGGTGATACCTTATTTTCTACCACCGATATCTTTTCATAGCATGTACGTGTTGTATAAATTTTTGGTGATTCAGTTCTGGTTGACCAATGCATTGGATGTTTTTATGGTGTTAATGAACCGGATATTTCACCCCTATATGGATTATTTTGTGGTTGTATTTGTTGATGACATCTTGGTGTACTCAGTAATTCTTGAAGATCATTACAAACATCTTGAAATTGTCTTGAGTGCCATAAAAGAGTATAGGCATTATACTGAGCTATTAAAATGTCAATTCTGGATTGATAAACTTCATTTGTTGGGAATATCATTTCTATGTTAGGTGTGGTGGTGGATCTAGAGAAGGTTCATGTTGTGGTGTCTTGGGAGTAGCCTAAGAATGTTTCTAATTTTTATAGTTTTCTTGTATTGTTCGGTTATTACTAGAGGTTAATTATTTATTTCTATTCCTTATCATCACCACTCTCAAGATTTACCAAGAATGGTGTTATGTTTTAGTGGTCAGAGGATGTGAAACTACTTTTCAAGAATTTAAGAAGTGGTTGACTATTGCACCGATTATAATCTTTCCTGAACCTGGTAATAAGTATACTTTGTTCTATGATGTATCCAATATTGGACATGGAGCAGTGTTGATGCGGGATGATAAGGGTGTATATTATGGGTCAAGAGAGTTTATTCCTCATGAAATAAATTGCCCTACTCATGATATTGAGATATCTGTTGTGGTTTATGCAATAAATTTTTGAAGGGATTACTTTTTTGGAGAACGATTCATGGTTCTTACCAATCCTAAAAGTCTTAAGTACTTATTCTCTCATTATTATTTGAATCTTTGATAGTGAAGGTGGGTTGAGTTCCTGTAATACTTCAATTTTTAGTTGTTTTACACAGCAAGGGAAGGGAATAGTGTTGTGAATGTTGTGATCCATAAGACACAAAATCAAGTGGTTTAGTAATTCGACTATAAATTAAAAATGATGTTTTTTTTGCTAGCATGAACATTAATTTATAGGACCGTCACAGAAAAATGACCCTTGCATCTATAGTGAGTAATTCTACACTTTTGATCCTGGTTAAGGAAAGTCAGCTGGACGATTTTAAGTGTTTTTCTATGAAAAAATTCTTAAAGGTTGTAAGTCACCTTCTAGTTGGGTCGTCAGTGGTGGTGGATTTTTCTATTTTCATGGTTGTGTTGTGGTACTGGTGGGTGATTGTGAAGAGTTGATGCATGCTTTCCATGCATCTAAGTGAGCAGTACATCCTGGATTGACTAAAATGTATTGTGATCTTGATCAGTAGTGTTGGTGACCAGGAATGAAGAAAGAAGTTGAGGGTTTTTCATCCCGATGCATTAACTTTCAATAGGTGAGGGACAAGAATCAATATCAAGGTGGGTTGTTATAGTCATTTCCCATTCTAGTGTAGAAGTGGAATGATGTAAAAATGTACTTCATAGTGGTTATTTTTAGGATGTCTCAAATGAATGATGCAAATATGGTTCATTGTGGATATTTTGACTAAATTGGATTTTTTTTTCGATCTAGTAATCTTATTCCGTTGATCAATTGGTTAAGTTGTATGTTCAAGATATAGTGCAACTACATGGTGTTTCAAGAACCATGGTTTTAGATCGTGATCCATGTTTCACATTGCTCTTATAGAAATGGATACAAAAGGCATTTGGTACCCAAGTGTTTTTGAGAATTGATTTTCACACATAGATGGATGGTCAGTCAGAGCATACAATTTAGGTATTATAGGACATGTTGAGAGCATGTTCTTTTAATTTTAGTGATTCATGGGAAAATCATTTATCACTTGTTGAGTTTTCTTACAATAATAGTTTTGAGGATACGGTTTATATGGAACCTTTTAAGGAACTCTACAGGAGGCTGGGTAGATATCCTTTTTTATTAGAAGCTTGGGAGTTTGAACTGTTAGGACCGATTCTTGTATAGGAGATATTGGGTAAGGTTCGGTTGATTCAAAAGAGTATGGAAATAGATCAGAGTAATATGAATTCATATAAATACTGGAATCGTATATCTCTCATGTTTAGAGTGGGTGATAGTGTGTTTCTTCAGGTGTCACCAAGTTTGGGTCACCATCGAATTCGGAAGGAGGGAAAGTTGATGCCTAGGTAAGTGGGGTCGTTTGAGATTTTGGAGAGGGTTGGACTGGTGTCTTACTGATTGGATCATTTATAATGGTATAGTGGGATGAATGATGTTTTTCATGTTTCATAAATCCAACAGTATCAACTTGATCCATCTCATGTGATAAACATTGAGGATGTATATATGGAGTCTCATGCATCTTTTTAAGAGAATACAGTGAGTATTGTGGAGCGTAGTGAGAAATTCATGTGATACATGATTGTGCCTTTTGTTTGGGTATTATAGAAACATAGAAATTTCCAAGAAGAAACTTGGGAGTGAGAATCAGATATGTGGATCCACTGGCCCGATCCCTTTGCTTATGAATCTCAGTGATGCTTGGGAAGAGTGGCTTGATGATGGTTTTTCCTAAGGTGGGGAGGTTGTAGGATCTTGTATTTTTTTATGGAATGTTTTTGTTTATGTTTTTTTATGTCATTTATTTTGGTCAAATAAGTGTTTCACATAGTTCATGATAAGGATCATGGGTTTTCCGAGGGTTTGGGAAACAAAATAAGAGGAAAAAAGTTATATGGGCATGTTACATGGTTTTTATAAGGTTAGTTCAAACTGTGCAGAGCATCAAAGGAAAACCCAGCAGCCGTGGAGAGAGTCTTGAGCATAGTTATCACATGGTTCAGCTAACCATATGGAATTCATAGGAAACTATGTGAAGTATAGATTTTTGGATAGTGTCTCATGCAGAATTTGCACACAGTTTGGAAAACTAGGGGTAAATTGTGTAGCCCAGTAAAATTGAGAAAATTAAAAAAAAATCACTATGTGATTTTAAAACATTACCCAATATTTTCCACCATTTCCCCCCTTAATCCCTAGTGAATACAAGATCTCCCAAGAGCATACATGGGTGAATCTATTCTATCTCTAAGCTATTTGGAGCATCGTTGGTTGTGGATCAAAGCTTCGAGTGGGTCTAATCTACTCCTTACATCCTTTTCCTGATGAGGGTTTGTATCTTTCCCCCCTCTCTATCTGAAACACTAAAACCCTTATTTTATGGGGAAATCTAATATGATTCTTTAAAAAGTGGTTGAATCCTGATCTAATTCCACATTTGGGAGTGTGTTTCCTAATAAATTTGAGGTAGGTGTTCTAGAAGTAATATCCTATAATTTATTTGAAGATTTGTGTATGTCCAAATTTGTTCTAGGTCATTTGTTGTTGTGATTTTGAAAACCTTGATAAGATCTGGAATATTGGGTATCTGAATGATGAATTAAACCCCTCATGGTTTCCAAGGGACACATTGAGAATGATTTTACATTTTTATAGAAACCCATGGGGAGTGTTGATACGTTCTAGGCCTAGAATTAGCTAAGTATGTTTTAGGTTTATGTGTGATCATGTAGATCCCTTGTTGAGTTTTTGACATTCTTAATGGAATTCCAAATGAGGTGTTGGTTAATCGATGTTGGGGTATGAGGCTTATGAATTATTTTCTATATGATTTAGTGAGTTAGTGCATGTGAAATGGTGAATATATCTAAATTGGTAATAGTGTGTGAAATGGGAAAATATGTTGAAGGGAATTTCATAAGGTGATTTATAAATATGTGAAATTAGATGATATGAGGGAATTATTTAATATGATTAGTAATCTAGGATTGATAATTGGAATTGTTCTAAATGGAATGAGTGATTTAAGTGGAAAGTGTACTAATGAGATATGGCACAATATGATTTACAATATTTATTATTATGGATTATTATTGTTGTATGTATTGGTTGAGTTTGGTTGTGATATGGTTGTGTGTTTTGAATGGATGGATAATCATGGTCACATGGATTTTGGTGTGGGATAAAGGAATGAGGCTCCTCTCACGAGTCGAGTTGGATTGATACTCAAACCCCACCCACAATACATGGGTTAGGGAAGGGGACGAAGCTTTATTCTCCTAATGGTTGCATTTCACTAGGATTGAGGCTTCAAGGTGAGTATATTGTGATGTTGTGATATGTTATATCTAGTGATTTATGTATGTACTTATTCCCATATGAATAATGATGAATTCCATGAACCTTGTGTGATAAATGATGAACTTCTAACAATAGAGACATAATGAATTGGCACCTTGGTTAGTAATAGATAAGTATAGATTATCTACTAGTGGCCCTCGAATTGTCATTCCTTTACTTGTTATTTATTTATACTTGCATGAAAAATCTATTTTATTGGATATTTTTAGACACTGTTGGTGGTGACCTACTAATTCGTACTCACACCCTTCTCAGGCTGTCGTTGGGTACCCGAACAAATTTCATGCTTGTATGTCTAGATAAGGGCAAGGGCCCTATATTATGGAGTTGATCTAGACATAGTAAATGAATGGATGAGGTTCTAAACATGATTTCAGTACCATTTTTGGGATTTCCTTATTTTTCTTTATTTTGGGTTTTGTTCACTTGGCATTGTAGCATGACATGACATATTTACTATTGGTTTTGGTTTGTAATAGTGGGGAAATAGTTATTTATGTTTGTTTATTTATTAGATCATGTTATATCCACTATTTTATATGCTTTTATATTGTCTATTACTCTTTTAAGAGGGTGTAGTCTCCCCATGTGACTAATCTAGACCATCACTGCTAGTCGGCAACCTCTGGTGTATAGGGAGGCGTGATTTAGGTCATGTGAAGGCTCATATCAAGGCACCGGTTTGGTGACTCCCAGGTCTAGGATGTTACAACTTCCTTTTTATGTGTCAATTTGATTTCTTAAAACCCAATACTTATATTAATAATGTGATTACTATTCAATCACTATTTTATCAATGGTAAATATTCTTAACAGTCAATTAAATATGATAGTATATAATATAACCAATGAGGTGCAGTTTATTTCTATAAGCATAATATATAATATGAAATTTAAATAAATCAGAATTGGTAATTTTATTTATAATAGTTTGGGTCATTACGGAACATCAATACTATAATAGAAAGAGTACATAGAGAAGATCATTAAAAGATTTAGAATGATCATATGAAAATAGTCTTGAAACGATTTTTTTAATACGTTAAACTATTAATGGTGTAGCAATATAAAACAGAATAAGAACACCAGTACATACAAAAACATCTATATACATTATAATTCTAAAGTTTGAGGTATTTTATGTTTTTTAATTGATTTGAAATTGAATTTTTAGTAGGATTTATAATTAATATTATGTAAAACCTTATAAGGAAAAAATGGGATGTTATAAATTGGATAAATCTATATTTATATTAAATAGAATATACATCTTTGTGAGTTGGGTAGGAAGATCTAAAAAAATTGGTAGAAAAACTCACAAGAGATTTAGATACAAAAAATAGAACAGTAAAAAAAATACCTTTATATGAACAGAAATTATGAGATGTTGTGGATGTAGAAACTTATTACATTAATAGAAAATGAAGTATAATATATAGAGATAATGGAATATGGGAAGGATCTGGTTTGGGTAAAGAATTTTCTAATGGAGCTAAGAAAAATTAAATATGGTGGAATCATATTTTTTTTATAATCAAAGTGGAATTTACTTTTCTTGAAGTTCAATTTTCAATGTAAGGAAAAATTATATTGACTTGAAGAACCAATTATTTATAAATTTATTGGAGGAGAAAGCTTAAGATATTTGAAATATTTTTAGTAGCCAAACTTCGATGCATATTTTTAAAAAAAACATTATTTTATGAAATTTTAATATATAATCATGATTTAGTGGGGTTTGAGTGAGTGAAAAAAGGTAGAGGACTAGTATATAATATTGAAGGAGAAGTGAAATAGATGTGTTTTTTAATAGAAACATTAAATTTGGATTTTCCTTGAAATAAGTATTTTATTTGGATATTGTTTGGATGTGAAATCTAGTTTCATACCTTAGGAAGTTCAACTTATAGAAATATATTTACCAAAATTTATTTAGTGGATGGTGGTTGGAAAAAGAGTATATTTAGTGGTAGTTCATCTTTTCTTGTAGAATTTGGGTCATCGAAATTTTGTATCTTTTAATAATATTAATTATTGTACATGATTCTTATGGAACTATCCACAATGATGTTTCTTGAATGAAGTGTTTGTAAATGTTTATAGATGAATGTGTTTGAGGAAAAAAAGTTATGGGTAATCACCAATGAAATTATATATAGAGGATTTCAATGAATGTGGGAAACCAATGTTACTTGGAAAATAGGATATGATTTTCTATAAAAATAAGTGAGAACCAATATACTTTTTTACTGTTTGAATGTACTATGTGTGATTAATGTAGATAATGAATATAAGGATTACATATTATTAAAGTTATTTTCATTAAATCTTACTAAGTGAACATTATTGTTTTAGTGTAATTTTTTAATTTTATTGAGATAGAAATTCATAGTGATTCCCCCTATGCATGAAGGAAACATCATATAAAGGAAGTTAAAAATTTTTGCCTTTTACTAATTTATAGAATTTTTTCTTTGATTTTTTGTGATTTTTTTCCTAAAGAGTTTTAATGGTTTATTTTCCATGGAAGGTACATTATAGTGACAAATAACCTCTAGAACACTTTATCAGGGTGAAGGTAAACTTCTAGAGGTTGATTTTCTATTAAACAGGATTTCTAGAGTTTAAAGTTATGAAAAACCATGGTTTCCCATTTTGGTGTTTCTATTGAAAGCCTGAATCAGGGACCACCATCCAAGAAAAAATTTGGTTTCTACCATAAACTAATCAAAATGTAGGATGGGTTTAAAAAAGTAAACATGGTAAAAAAATTATAATGGTGAAAATATAAAATACATATAGATTCATTGATTTGATGCATGTCACACTCATATATATTGTTGAATTAATGTGGGGTGCAGTCAGATTAGAATTATTGTTTTTCTAAACTTGAATTTCTACTTAGGTGTTGTACTGTGATAGTCTTAGTTCAATACCATAGGGAGAGATGATGGATTCTGAATGTCAATGAATTAATACCCTTTGGGTAGGATTCATTTCTATTTTGCTTCAATTTTTGAAATACTTGATCTATGTTGGTTGATGGTTGATTCAATAATGAGAGAGGGATTAGGATCAATTTCAGGTGTTTGTAGAAAGGATGATATTAATTCTAACTTGGTAGGATCCTAAGTTTTAGGCTTTAAAGAAAGTGGAGATAATTAGTTGATTTGGATCAAATCAACTAGCTCTACCTAGTATATAACTATTCCTTGATCGGGAGATAGTGATAACCTACATGAATTAAGATTGGCTTCTTAGGTAGAAAGTATCTTAGGCTATTGGTCATAGACTAATCCACTCCAATCAGGAGAGTGTCCTTTACATAAATATTCCATGATCTGGGAAATTTAAATGAATTATATATTCATGGATTATTTACCCTAATTACTAATTATTAAGGTTACCAAAATTAGCATTAAAGATTTAAAAATGTTCATATACACCTACTCTTGATCCCTACCCCGAGTGATTTAACCAATCATGGTAGGAATGATTGTAAACAAATGTATAATTGAAACCATGATTGACATGATAAGAATGATTGAATTTAAATAATTCATAGTCATGAAATAATTCAGATTCATGAAATGAGATGAGCATGAAATCTGGGTTATAAATCATGACTTAATTAAATTCTTACTCTGAATGATAGGGAAAATGGATTCAACACAAGTTCATCGATGAATGATATTGAACGATGTTGGTGATGCGAGAATGAAATGAAGGTGATGTTGAAACATTATCCACGACATTTGTATTAATGTTTAATAAAAAAAGGTGAAGAAAATTGAGTTTAGGGGCGAGGGAATTAAAGGAAAATCAAAGTGAACCAAAAGCACAAAGAAATTATATTGTGGAATCTCTCCAAAAACTGTTGTAATGCTGCTATATATATATGAAAAATTACACAACATGTAATAGGATTCACATCATGTAATTCATGATCCATTAAAATATTTTTGGATTTTGAATATTATGCATATCTCACGTGTGTCTCATCCACGATAAGAGGCTCGACTACTTTCATGTCATGTACATATAACTTACAAAGTGTACTGGCCTTATAATTGTATCTCTAGAGTAGATTTCTCATTCAAAGGGTTTGACTAAGTTCATGTCGTGTATTGGACATTCACGAAATGTGATGGATCTTTCAGTTTCAAACTTCACGACTTAGCTCACGACATAATTCAAAACTTGGATAACACATTGAAATCTTATTACATGATATAAACTATCATTTTACAACATGTAATAGGTGAATTCTTCTCTTTTTCAGTATTTCATCCTTTTAAAGCATAAAAGTCTTGTTTATGAAAAATTTACCAAATACCAGGAGAATTATCGAATAAATAAATAAAAATAATTAAGTATATTGTAGAAAAATGTATATATGAATTCAGATTATCAAATTCTCCCACACTTGAACAATTTCTTGTCCTAAAGAAAAAAGGTCTCAATAGATAATTGAAAATAATATAATAAATTTTGAAAACATGAAACATTAATTATATCTTGGAAAATAAAACTAAGTGTAAGTAGAAAGGGTTGGTCTCCATAATCATACCTACATACAAAGTTTCTTCATGCCTCATATCTCAGTTCTTTAAGAAAATTAAAATCTTTTAATAACAATATTTCAACAGTTCCTTGATTTATAAACCCATTATCAATTTACCTCACAATGAATTTTCTCTCATCAATTTGTGTAAAATAAAATTAGAGTTATGCTCATACCCTGAGTACATGTTCCTAACCATAGGCTTGAATCAGATCTATTATCTCAACATTATAAGGACAAGTACAAAATTAATCATGAGGGCATCAATAATTGGGTTCTAATGACACTGAGGTTCTGGGAAGGTAGGTAAAAATTAAAAAATCAAGCTCAAAAGGAGGGTAAGATATGAAGTATAATGCATGAATGTTTTGATGAGTTTAATATAATGCCACCTCCAAACTAATCAATTCCTAACTCCTAGAAACTCCAAATTTGATCAATTTATATGTCAAGTATGTTCCAAAAAGGGTATCATATTCCTTTATTTTTCTTTTTTATTTTCATTTTTTAAAATTCATATCTATTAAAGATATCACATCCATCCCTTAACAATATATGATCCTTCAGAGGATTCGGCAGCATGGAAATGGTGATTTTTGATCTACTTAATACATAACCCATGTCAATGTTTCTTTTTCTTTTTTATTTTTAGGAGGAACAAAATAGAAGTGAAATGATGAAAATTATACATAGTTCGCAATAAAATAGTATGACCAGTATCCCAGTACATCTCTAAAATAAATTCAACATGTTCTATCTAAAAAACTTCCCCACACATGTTTAATGTAATTTCATGCATTACACAAAGATCATGGTAGGATGGGAATATCATCTTGGAATAGCTTCATCCTATAAGGTCATTTGTTGAATCTATGTAATTAATGAAGGAATTAGGAAAGGAGAGTCTTAAAAAATAGTGTCTTAACAAAGATTTCCTAAATCATTTTAAAATTTTACTTATTATGGCATAACCTCAATAAGATCTCAATGCAAGTTATGATAGTTTTACATGTCCTAGGTACCACTGAAGAAATATTCTCAGAAAATAATAGTCAATTGTTGGCTTAGTTTCCTCTTAGGTAATGAGAATAAGAAAAGAAACATTCAATCACAATGGGTAAAAAACTAACTAGTGATTCAATTAACAATAATTTCGAATTTTTTAAATTTGAATTAAATTTATAAGTTTAGTAATCATTCTAAAAATCTAAATAAAGAAAAACCATGGATTCTAACAATTCTAACTTTAAATTTGTCTTTTATTTAAATGGTAATAATTTTTTTTCAAGTTTAAAGCATGCTTAAAATTTTGAAAAATGTCTCATAGACAGGTGAGAAACTCCTCCACACTTACAAGGTGGAAGTTTATACACTTTCCAGGAAATACTTGTCGGAGTGTTATAGAAATTGAAGCTCAAAAAATTGAAATGGCATTGGATAGTTTTTTTTTAAAAAAAAAAGAGGGAATCGAGAGATCCCTGTAATAATTGGCATGACATGAGGGAACATGGGATGTCTTTTTTTAAATATGTTTCACCTATAAAATGGGTTAGAAAACAATTATTAAACTAGATGAAACATTACTCCATAGGTGTTAAGAATTTGAAAAGAAGAATAATAGAAAGATGCAAAAAAAATAGTTAGAAAAGGTACCCAATGTTATTTATAAAGCATTAAATTCTTAAACGTATGTTCTAAAGGGACTCAAAATGTAAATGAAAAAGTCTATATCATAACGAATTAATCTAGAAAGCAATTAAATCTTAGTTTCCACCATAAAGAGCTAATAGGATGTCATAATCCAGATAGATGTACTAAAACATCTTATAGTGGGGTCCATCAACTCAGTTTCTCCTCTTGCGTGTGTAGATTTTGGTGGTAGCTTCCTCCATATTGTGGGCTCTCTTGGATGGATTCATAATTTTAGGTGAACCATAAGCATGAGTCAAATGGGGGAGGAATAGAATCATTTCTCTATGTTTCTACTGCTAGGCATGGATCTCTACGGATAGTTTCTAGTGTTCGCATTCTAATTATGAGACATGATGTGTCACCCTTTGGACCAGTACAGATGGTGGAATGGGTCCATTAACAACTATGGATCATACAGAAGATATAGACAAGGATATTTAAAAATTTACATATATGAAAATCAATCCATGTAATAATTATTCAAAAATCATTTTCCATATATATATATATATGGTCAGTACAAAAATTAGGGAATATTTAGATGAAAAAAATGAAATGACCAGCCCTATCACAAAAATTTTAAACCCCAAAAATGAACAAAATGGATGAAAAATAGTAGTCCTCGTGACCAAAAATCTCCATCATCATCAAAATGCCCACTGGTGGCAATGGTAGCTTCCTTTCTAGATCAGTTTTCATAACAATAGAAGTAGTATGTGGAACAATGATATATGGTGGAGTAGAACTATTGGATATATGGGTTGGAGTGGGTGGTGGAGAGTTCTGTATCAATAGAAAGTCCATGGGTCTAGCTGTTGGATCGATGAAAGGTACCTCTATGGATGTATTAGTGGCCATCATCTTGCTCTACTGAGCCTAGTCAGCTAAATAGTCATGCTGGGTAGTAGGGCCAGTAAGATATGGGGGAAGGTCGGGTGGTCTATGGGTGATGTTGGAATGGTATAAAAGGAGGTTCTGGAAGAGGTTGGTGGTGGTTGAGTGTTGAACTCTGAAGGTTTGATTAAATAAAGATGAATATGAGTGGAAATGTTTCGTAGGTTCACTAGGATGCATAAAATGTGTAGAAAAGAGTTCTGTGCGGGTGGGATGGGTGGTCGGATGTATGGAAGAAGAGGTGGTATAGGTAGGTGGATAAGTGGGTGGTGCAGGTTAGGAAGTGGTGGAATAATCAACTAGTGGGTATGTTGCTCATGGTGGTGGTGCCTCTGCTAGTGGTTCTCCCACATTCACACCTAGGGCTCAGTGGTATATATCATTGTCCTTCACTAAAATCTTCATCTTATGTAGCATCACAAAATCAATAATCATAATGGGTCCTAGGGATTTAAGATGGAGGGATGAATCAAAAACATCAAGGTTTTGAGCCAAGTGAGTAATGAAGTATCCTCCCATCAAAGTATCATGAGCCTGTTATGCATGGGTCTTATTGTAATGATAGTATTTTTTAGTCATGTTGATGTTTGGACCACCCATGGCAGTTTCCAGAATAATCATGTCCACATGGATGACACTCCCATGTGACTTGGCCCTCGAGAACCACCCATTATTCATAGCCATGTGAATAATCTGTAAATATGGGCTCTATAACTGGGTAGATGTTTTGATCCTTGGCTAAAGGAGTAGCTAAGGGTCTCATGTGACCATATCCAACAAACACTATGTATTGGCTTAGGGTGGCTCCATCAAAAGTGTAGGGAAGACCAATGATGTAGAAAACTCATCTGTATTGAAGGTGAGGCCAATACCGAACTCAGAAAAGGAATGATGATGTGGATGACCACCCATGAGAAATATGAGGCTATCAATGGACATCTCAAATGTGGAAAAGAACTCTAGAAATAGCTCTCTATATGTTTCCTCTCATACATCAATGATACAGTCCCTATGTAATGTCTCTTTGAGGTCGAGCACAACATCACTGATGTTTAGTCGTGTTTGGATGGACAGGTCTAGGGTCTTGTTTTTTCACATCGTCTTGGCCTACAACCTAATGATATTGACAAAGTATTTTGGGTTGAAAAAAAATTATGGGGTGCAGACGGAGGTTTTCATCATTGGATGAGTCCTCATAGGTGGAGGAGTAATCATGGTGGGTAGTTGGTGCATCACGGGATGGTTTCGGTGGTGTAGGACATGTGGAATAGGTGGTAGAAGTGGATCCACATTCTCTCTATAAATGTGGATACTTGTCACCATTGGACTACAAATTAAAAGGCAAAATCCACGTAGTTTGGGCTATCAAGGAAGAAGGGAGGGTGGGAAAAGATTGTGGTCTCTCGATAAAGGAGGTGGTGTGGTGCTATTTTTGTGTGTGCACTCGAGTGAGAGAAGGGATGGGGTGGCTAGGGGATCGGGTCATATAGGGGGGGTGCGGGTGTGGGAGAGGTCGGTTGAGGGAGAGGAGGAGGGGGAGACAGTTCTGGTAGGGTGGGCAAGGGGTTGTTTTGGAGCCTAGGGAGGAGAAGAAGGTTCAAGAGTACAGGTCATGAACATCGGGTTCCAGACCTATTTTTTTAAAAAATAGGTCTAGTGAATTAAATGATGTGTAACAGTGGTTCATGTTGTATAATGGTGTTTAAAAATGTGGTTTTTGGAAAACGAAAAGGTTCACATTGTGTAATAGGGTTACACGACTAGTAATTGGCTATTTTAACATAAAACATTATTTAACCCTAGTATTTATCTCATGGCCTATCTGAAACTCTCCTAAGGCTTATCCCAATATAACCTAGGTCAAGATGTTTTACCCTGGGTAACCTCCTAGTCAAATCTTCCTTTAACTTTGGGAGATTGACTCATTTTGTGCTCAAATGAACTTGAGCCTGATGACACAACCATCACGGAATGGTTCTTGGAAGATTTTTAATATTTTCCCATACACTTTAAATGTCGTCAAACTTCTCTCTGAAACTCAATAAGCCAGTAAGGAAAAACATTAATGAATTTTAAGGGGCCTAAACATCTATATTTTATCTTACCAAGGAATAGTTTTAATCTTTAGTTGAATAGAAGGATCTTGTTCCATGGTAAAATGATATTCTTAGATATGCATTTATCATGCCATTGTTTTCTTATATATCTTATAATTTTCATAGGCATACCTCCCGATTTCTTCTAGTTCAGTTAACTGCATCATCCTAGATTTTCCATCCTTCTCAGAATCCAAATTTATTTTCTTAATCACCCAATACGAATGATGCTCAATTTCCACTGAATGATGACATGGTTTCTCATAAACTAGTTGGAATGGTGTTATTCCTATGATAATTTTTTATGCAGTGTGTTATGCCTTTATTACATTATCCATCTTTAGACTCTAGTCACTTCTTCTTGTGTTTACAATCTTCTCCAAAAAAAATTTGTTCTCCCTATTCTAAATTTCTACTTTACGACTTTTTTATGGGTAGTAGGGACTTCCTATATTGTATCTGATTCTTTAATTCTATATAAATATTTTCGTATATTGATCTGTGAAATTTGTTTCCTTGATTACTAATTATTAATCTTTGGAATCCAAATCCTGCAAACACATTTCGTTTCAGAAATTTCATGACCACTTTCATTGTATCATGTGAAGTTTCTTCAGCTTCAACCCATTTTGAGATATAATTAATGCCAACTAGGATGTAAGACTTTCCATGTGAAGTGGGAAATTTTCCCATCAATTATATTCCAAATTCATTGAATATTTCAACTTCCATGATTGTGTTCTGAGTCATTTCATTCCATTTTCCAATATTTCCCATTAATGTTTACTTATCATAGCTTTGAAAGAATCCCCTTGCGTATTGGTGTAGCATGGGCTAGAAAATTCCACTTTGAAAACAAAAAACTACAGTGTGTTTGGTTCTGTGATTTCCTCCTATTGGTGATATATGACACATTTGGATTACATTCGGGAATTCAATTTTTGGGATGCAGCATCGGAGCAATCCATCAGCACAACATTTAAATAGTAATGGTTCATCACAATAGAAACATTTTCAATCACCTATAAATATTTTCCATTGTTTATATGTGATTTCTAGGTGAAGGAATCCCTTGGAAATATTATTAGTAATATCATAATACCATGGTTGATCCTTGATTCTAGAAAGGGTTTCATCCAAAAAAATCACCTTCAATATGAGCATCGTCATCATCCTTGATTCCTGGTAGAGGGAGTTAGGATAAATTATCAGAATTCACATTCTGTTTTCCTTTTTTATATTTGTTCATAATATCAAACTCTTTTAGTAGAAGGATCCACCTTATTAGACTTGTCTTGGAATCCTTCATGTTCATTAGATACCTAAGGGTCACATGATTGGTATACACAATCACCTTGGATAATACTAGATAGTAATGTATTTTTTAAAAATCATAAAAAATATCTTAGAGTTTTATTTTTATTGTTGTGTAGTTAAATTGGGATTCATATAGTGAATTTCTATCATGGTAGATAGGAAAGAATATGGGACCAAACTGTTTTCCTAAAACAGTGCCAAATACAAAATTACTAGAATCACACATCAGTTCAAATTCCTTGTACCTATTGGGATAAATGATTATCAAGGTTTTTATCAAGATCTTATTCAAAGTGTTGAATGCCTTCTGAAATTACTCAGTAAATTCAAATGAAACTTCTTTTGACAAAAATTGTTTTCATGGTCAGGAAATTTTTTCAAGGTCTTGGAAAAACCATTTTCAATATCCTGCATACCCGAGAAAGATTATTATTCCCTTCACATTTTATGGTTCAAGAAATTCCTAGATGAATTTGTTTTTGGATTGATTGACCTCTATGCCTTATTTGGAGATCTTATGCCATAGTTATATTACACCTTGGATCATAAAATGACATTTCTCCCAATTTAGGATCACGTATTTTTCTTTACAGCGTTTGAGGAATAATTCCAACTTTATTAAAAAAACCTCAAATGATCATTTATAGAGTGATAAGTCATCCATAAATATTTCTACAAATTATTGTTCCATGCCATAGAAAATATGAGTCATGCATCGCTAAAGGGTTGCTGGAGCATTGCATATTTCGAATGACATTATCCTGTAGGAAAAATTACCAAATGGTCATGTGAATGTAGCCTTTGGATAATCATCAGGATCAACTGAAATATGGTTGTATCCTAAATATACATCTAGAAAATAGTATAATTTGTGTCCTTCATGTCCTTCCAATATCTGATCCATGAAGGTTAGAGTAAAATTATCCTTCCCTGTTGTTGTATTCAGGAATTTGTAATCTATATAGACTCTCCATCTAGTGATGGTGTGTGTCGAAATTAATTCATTTTAATCTGTTCTATTTACTCTGAGTCCTCCCTTTTATGGCTAGGAATGGTCTTATAAGTATAATGTGTGATTTTCCTTCTTCTTCTATGTCCAAAACTAGGACGTTTTCTGGAAAGATTAATTTTGCAACATTAATTAACACATCTTCAAGAATTCTTCTAGGGTACGTTATTGATTTTCCAGCGAGTTGAATTGTTAAATGATTTGTTTTGAGTTATTGTAGTCCTATAATGGGGAAAAAAACTCATTGGACTTAAGATTATGTGGGCTCCATGATCGCATAGATCTCCTCCAAACATTCATTCTCCAATAGCACATGGAATTTAAAACTTCTGATATCTCTCATATTTGGTGGAATTTTTTGATGAAAATAGTAAAGAATTCTTCATTTAATGGCATCACACCAAGATCTTCTATCTTTATTTTTTTGGACATTAGATCCTTGAGAAAGTTTTCATACACCAGCATTTGGAATATGGATTCTTCAAATGTTATGTTAATATGCAATTTCTTGAACATCTCTATGAACTTTTTGTATTATGCATCATATATGCCTTGTCTCTTTATTTTTGGGAAAGAGGAGGATTTTATGGAGGAGGGGTAACATAGACTAGGTCAATTTTTTTCTCAGTATTTTGGGTTTCTACAGCTAGAGATATTTCTTAAGGTGTTACTGGGGTGGTTTTCTCAACTTCTTCATCTACTATTAGTTTCTTATTAGGATCTTCGGGTTGTTTTTTATATCTTATTCCAGGATGATGAATGTTCATTATCTTTCAACTTATCAGCACCATATCATTGGGTTCTTCCCTCTGCTATGTCTCTGTATTACCATGTAATGTACCTAGTAATCTATCATAAAAATTATTCGTGATTTGACCTGTTTGAACTTACATGTTCTATAAGACATATTTTTGGTTTGGATTATCTATATCTTAAGTAGTCATTCACTGGTATACCTTTTGAACAAACGAATCTAGGATCCTTTTAAGGTTACTTTGGAGAGAAAAAGGTTTCAATTGAGGTCTTGAATGAGATGGATGAAACAGTTGTTGTGATCTTTGGGGGAAAGGATAATATTCAACTCATTGTAGTCTTGGTACAGGGTTCATGGGAGGATACCCCAACAGTCCTTGATTTCTAAATGGTGTTTGACCACTTTTCTATTGATAATATACTTGATTGTGAGGTGGCTACTGAGCTGGCATTTATTGATAATATTTTCACTACTATTGGAGTGTTGGGTTATTCTAATTGTAATTGACATAATTACAGTCTTGAGCTTGTTGTACTTTAAATTATGTATTTTAGTCTTGATATAAGTGTTGGCCAATGCACATTTCATATGATTTTTTCCATTACAAGAGAAGATTGAGGTTCTGTAGTAGGTAGCTGGAATGATTCTATCTTATTTTGTAGCACTTTTACTTGAGCTTATAATCTTGTATTTTCTTCTACATAGTGCATGACACATTGAGGTGGTCCACGATAACTTTTCCAAAGGCTGTCATTGTGAGAAACTTCACCAATAATGGCTCTTCTGGATTCCAATGTCTTAAGAATCAGTCCACCATCAGTTACGAGATCAACGACTATTTGTGCAGCTAGTTGGAGGCCTTGTTAAAACATTTGTTGCTAAATCCACATATACAGTCCTTGATGTAGGATTTTCTTACCCCCTCCATGAATCTTTCATATAATTCCAAAGAAGAATCTCCATCAGACTGATCGAAGTTATGAATGTCGTTCCAGAGATTCCATGTCTAGATCAGTGGAAATTATTTTTTCAGAAACTTATTTTCAAGATCATCCCATGTCGTAATCAACTTTTGAGCTTAAACTTTAAGCCATTACTTAGCTCTGTCTCTCAAGGAAAATAGGAATACATGAAGTTTTATTGCATCTAAAGATACTCCTTGGTTGTGAAAGGTATCACAAACTTCTAGGAAGTTGAAAATATGTTCATGTGGGTATTCACACTGGAGTCCACTAAATTGTTCGATGTTCTAGATCAGATGAATGATTTCATGTTTGATTTTGAAGGTATGATCTTGGATGGGGGGGACACACTATGAATGTGGTTTCACCATGGATTGATGGAAAGATATAATCTACGATGTTCCTATCTTGTTGCATCGGGTGCTCCCTAGGAATTACATGGTGCATTTTTTTAGGAATGGGTATCTTGGGTACTGTAAGATTATTGAGGTTGGCCATCGTAGAACATTTTCATTGATAATGGTACATTTAGACCTTGTATTGAATTTTAAATTTTTTTTTTGTCTCAAGGTTTTTCAAACGAGTCGACAGACCTTCGTACATGCACTATACCACATAATAAGGATTTGATTGTGTCTTGAAAATAAATATGGAAAGAGAGTTATAGAAAGGTAATCCTAGGTCTTTTAACTAGAGGTTTATAGAATCACAGTGTTGGTTCACTGACAACAGAGCCAATATTTGACATGCCTGCATGCATCATTGAATTCGCGTGGGTTTTGGTCAGATTAGAATTATTGATTTCCCAAACATCACTTGGAACTTAGCAATAGAATAGTGATAGTATAGGGTTAATCCCACAGGGAGAGGGTTTGACTTCAGAAATTCAATGGCATAAGAACCTTTGGGTAGGAATTCTTTTTATTTTTATTCCATTTGGGAAATACTAGATATGTGGTGGTTGATAGTTACTTCAAGAATGATAGAGGGTTCGATATAAATTATGGGTATCTATAGAAATGTTTACCTTAATTATAACTAGGTATGATCATAAGGTTTATACTATAAAGCTAGTGGAGATCTCTAGTAGAATTAGATCAAACCAACTAGTTCTACCTAAGAGATTACTATTATTTGATTGGGATATGGTGAAAACTTATATTCATTAAGCATGGATTCTAAGTCAGAAATTATCTTAGGATTTTGTTCGTAGCCTAATATACTCCAATCCGGATAGGGTCCTTCACATAAATATCCTATGATCATGGAAATTTAAATGAATTGGATAGACAATGATTATTTACCTTGTTTACAAATCCGTAATGTTAAAAAATTGTAATTGAATATTTAGAAATGTTTAGATACACCTAATATTAATCCCTACCCCGACTGATTTATCCTCTCATGGTAGGAATGGATATAAACAAGTGTATAATTGAAACCATGATTTACATGCTAAGAATGATTGAACTTAAAACATTCTCAATCATACAATAATTCTGATTCTCTAAATGAGACAAGCATGAAAACAGGGTTATAAATCATGACGTAATTAAATTTTTACTTAGAATGATAGTGGAAATGGATTCAACAAAGGTTTGTTGATGAATGACATCGAACGATGGTGGAACGGATAAATTTAAATGAAGGTGATGTTGAAATATGATCCTTGACACTTTTATTAAAGTAGAATAATGATAAAGGAGAAGAATATTTAGTTTAGGGGAGTGGGAATCAAAGGAAACTCAAAGGGAATAGAAAGAGCAATAGAATTCTGTTGTGGATTCCCTCCAAAATCCATTATGCCAGTGTTGTATATATAGGTAAAAAATTTCACTATGTATAATTGGATTCACATCAGGTAATTTCTTATCCATGTAGATATCCATGTATTTTGAAACTTATGTGTATCTCATGTGTATCTTGTCTGATATATGAGGTTTGACTGCTTTCATGGATTGTACCACTGACTCGCAACATATATTGTCCTTCCATCTATATATTTATAGTGGATTTCTCGTTCAAAGGGTTTGACTAATTTCACATCGTGTATTGGCCATTCATGATGTGTGATGGCTCTTTTAGTTTCAAACTTCCTGACTTGCCTCACGACTTAATTCCAGACTTGGTTAATGCTGTGATATTCTATTACACGATGTGTACTACCATTTCATGACGTGTAATTGGTGAATTCTTCTCTTTTTCTTCATTTCACCCTTTGAAACCTTGTAATTATTATTTCTGAAAAATTTAGAAAATACCAAGACCATTATCAAATACAGGAACGAAAATCCTTAATAAAATGGATGTAAAAAGTATATATATGAATTTGGATTATCAATGAACTTAGAAGTATATGTTCTGATAAATATAAAATCATCGAATTTTGATAAGTAATTAATTACTTTTATTGATTATTTTACATGTATGACTTAAGATTATTTAATTTTAGTAATTCCTAAAATCTTTATAACTACAGTCATATTTGGAGATGTGTTGAAAAATAAAATATTATGAGTTATAAAAAGGTTTTGATCCGAATATGGATCTAAATAAAAAAATTAATACATTGAGGTATATATTAAGAATCATGGGATAAAGAATGAATATATACATCTATATACCCCAAAAAAATATGTTAGCTAAAATGAGAACCAATTTTTATAGATATGGGGATAACCATGTTATCAAAGCATAGATCATTAAAATACATTTAGAAAAATGCTACAATAATTGTTTTCTATATTCTCAATAGGTGTCTATTATGACTAAATTCAATTAATACACCATATGATATGTGGTTTGGGAATAATATAAAATCATTCATACTAGAATTTTTCAAATAATTTTTATTACATAAATATAAAATGAAGAAATTTGGGTAAATATGATGAACAAGAAGATGATGTGATTTCTCTTAGATATACACCCAATGGAAGAAGTTTCAAGTGGTATCAAAAGAATTTGAAGAATATTATTGAATAGTTTTATGTTATAGTAATAATTTACCATGGTACATCAATAGTATCATTACATAAGTATATTAATATTGATAACATTTTAGGAGAGAATTATATATGGTATGAGAAAGAATCGATTAATGTAGATGGTTTTTAAAATTATCAAATTTATTCTGAAATGTACTGTAACTAAGAAAGATAAAAATGGAAGGGACTGAGTTATAAATATTATACAACATCTGGAGTCTAAAACTACCATTAGATATAGAATCAAGGGTTCTTAAACTAGCATAAGTTGGATAAATTTCAATCATACAAGGTTTCTTACACAAGTTAAACCAAAGTGTGATAAAGAATCATTGAAATATGTGGATTGGATTATAGTAATGGAGAAAACGATAAATCATAATAAGAAGAATGAAACATAGGATTGTATATAACACCCAAATATAATAATGTTATTGGGATAAGGTGGGTATTTTGGAAAAATATATATGTGAAGGGAGAAGCTATATCAAACAAAGACCGTCTGGTTTACAGAGGTTACTATCAAATGTTGGGTATAAACCATAATGAGGATTTTTTAAAAGACATGAGTATTTAAACTAATAATATTTTTCTTCAAATATATTATCAAATAAATTATAATGTTTCTTAAATAGATGTGAAGTCAGTGTTCTAAAATTTAATAACTCAAGGAAGAGGTTTATATTGAACCACCAAATGGTTTTATCCTTGATGGTAGTGGTTCTTAAGTTTTCAAGATAATGAAATCATTTTATGGAATTAAATAAACACCAAAAGTATGTCAATAAAATATATATAGATTTATGAGGAGAAATAATTACAATAAGGAATGTGGGTATAAATTTTTATTCCAATGGTTATGACACAAACTCACTCATTATGATTTTTTATTCTAATGAAATTATATTTACAAAAAAAATATTAATTGTGATGATATTTCTATAAAAATTAAAAATTATATTGAAATGTATTGATTATTTTTATGGAAATATTTTTGGTATTTAATGTCATGAACATAACATAATCTAAATTTATCCTATAAGAAAATAATGTTGAAGTGTTGTTGAAGATGTTTAGAATAGAAGGAATTTAGAGAGGTCTCAACTCCTATAGAAAATGGGACTAAATTTTCCTTGGATTAATAAGGAACAAGACTGGATCAAAAGTATTTTTAGCATCTTAAATATAATATAATTTCCTTTAAAGTGTCAAGATAGTATTTTGGGTTTATCATTAATCTTTATACATTATTCAAAATTAATCCTAATGAGTCGTATCTTATAATAGTAAAACAGATCTTGAACTATGTAAAAGGAACTCTAAAGTTTTTCTTAAGGTGTGATAAAGGATCATATTTAAATATTTATAGATTTCTCAATATTGATTAGATAGATAATTTTGGTGATCAAATTCAACTTCTAGATGTGAAATATTTTTTATAGAAAGATACTTTATTTAGTACTCCAAGAAGAATAATTTAGTCAAATTATGCTCAACAAAAACAATGTATGTTTCAGAATAACAATCCATAACTATAATGATATGGATGAAGTCACACATTGAAGAAATGATGGAGAAAAGTTCATACCCATTGTAGATTGGTATGGATAATCAAATTGAATTAAATTTTTTAAATAATCTAATATAACATTAAAGGTTGAAACATATTGACATCAAGTATCACTCCATCATGAAGAAGGTGTAAAAATGATATATCACCATATATTATTCTTTAAAAAATGATAAATTTTTGAATATCATAAAAAAACACTAGATAATAATGAATACCAAAAATTTATAGTGTTTTTGGGGGTGTATTCCCTCCCAAAATCTATGTGAGTTCATTTAAATATTTCCCAACATTTATTTATTTCCATTTTTAAAAAAAGGGGACGAATTGTTTGTTATATATTCTATAAAAATGGGGATATCCTAATTATTTCATGTGAATAAAAAAAAATTATGTTGTTCCTTATAGTTGGATATATAGATAGAGTGATACTAGTTAATGTCTATAATGGAGTTTCTATGTATATTGCCAAAAAATATAAAGGATAAGATTGAAGTGTCCGTATGAATTGACTTAACAAAGTGGAAGCTGAGAATACCTTAATTGAGACTTAGGTAATATATAATTTATCTTTACATAGAGATTTATATAACTCTCAAAACATCATTCTATCCAATGATGTTTTATTTAGAAAATTCTAAAACTGTGGGACCTTTCTATGATGAGGTTATTGAGATATTTTATTCATTATTTTTTATAGTGAATTTATATTGAATTTATCACCAACATAATCATGGATGAGTTAGAGGAATATATTCACAACCCACCCCACTAGGAACCCCAAATGGATATGCAGTGAAGATAAAAATAACCTTTGAATCCTGCTTCCAATTGAACATGGGTTTGGGACTAGCACCTAGATTATCAGTCACACACATTACAGGCATTACCCTTAGAATTACTTAGAAAATAAATAAAAAAATACAATAAAATACCTATTAATAAACTAAGGAATTATAATTTCCCATTCCCAAACAATGACTAAAAATATATCAAGATAAAAATGAAAGGATATCCTCATAGAGTGCCAATACATATACTCAAATAGTAGTATCCCCAATATCCCTCTAACTATCTTATAAAAAACTCAAGGATACTATATGGAGGTGAAAAATATGGAGCACATAGTAAGAACATATTTCTAAACAATTCAACAACCACATGAAATAAATTTTTCATGATAGATATGTGAAACATCAATAAAATAGGATCATGAGATAATTATGAATATATATTAAGGATGTAATCATGTTGGGATCCCATTTAATATAAGTGGATCACATATCTATCACATTTAACAATATCACATACCATGAAAATTTTAGTTTTTAAATATACTTCTATTATACCTCAGGGGGAATATGTTTATATATATTAATAAAAGTGGCCTGGAGATATTCCCACAACTCTCACCTATCAGTTCAGAGGCCCTTAAAACATAGACCAAGAACGACCAAGTAGGATAACCCCTCACTAACCTATGAGAATTATGAGTATTAAATAATAATATTACCATCAAATAATATTAAATATCAATATATACACATCAGAATCATAATATTTATAGATGATAAATATTTAACTTTCAAGTAGTATAGTGGTATAATTAAAATAAAAAACATCACTATATCATACTAGATATAAAATAATAATGTTAGTACCCATTTTACCAATAATTAATTTATTCATTAATTATGTAATATAAATCATCATGTTGTCATTAAATCATCTCATTAAGAATCAATAAATATCAAATGACCCATGCCATTGACTTTTCAGCTTTCAAAAAAAATATTATATTTCAAACTCATAATAGATTACTACATTAATTATCTCAAAAATAATAGGTTTATATTAAATATCCATTTCATGTAAATATTCTACATCTAATTATTTTATTACTTTAATAATTAAGTTAACTCTATACTTTTTTATATAACATCATATTACTAGAATGTACACACTCTATATTACGTACTAAGAATACTTTCTTGAACCTAAAAAACTATCTAATCCTGCATAACATATTAAATACTAATAAGAAAACCCACTCAGCATTACCTATAAATATTCCAACACTATTTCATAGTCTCTCCCATCTCTCACTATAGGAAATACCCTATCGTCACTTCCCTAAATTCTAGCAACTCACATTCCCTAAAAAATATAATTAGACTGCGTCTTCTAACGAGCATATAAAAATTAAATATTAAAATAAACTCATAACATTATAGATAATGGAAAACATACATAGTTATGGCAATGTCCAAGGAAACTAACAAAACTCATTATCTAACCCAATTGAAATTAAAAGGAAATAAATAGTACTCTATTAATTAAAAATACACATAAATATATATCTAATTACTAACCCACAACAACAATAATAAATACAGTGAATAATTGATACTCTAAACACCCAAATAAAATAGTTTTGACCACTTAATATGCCAAACTAATATTAAATCTAGCATTTCGTTCAATTATTACTTCCAGATTACATGTTTATAATGATCTTCATCCACATACCATTACACAACATGTAATTTATCACAATTATACTCATCCAAGGTAATAATATATATATATATATATATATATCACATCATCACCTCAATAAGACATAATCTATGGTTTATTGAAAATAATTTATTTCTCTTCATCTAGTATTTACACCTTAACTAACCTTATTTTAATAACCTACATAATAATTAGAATATACTTAAATAGTAATCTAAAATATAAAATTAAACTAATAATTTAAAGTGATTATATATAAAAGGATTGATAATTTAATTCTAAGAAAAACATAAATGGAAAGATAAAATAAGAAAAATCCACTTCCCTAGAGAAAACCTCACAACACCGAGACCTAGAGAAGTATATTATAATATAAATAAAAAAATAAATTACAGTAACCCTTCCCCTAGAGAAAATCATCACCACTGAGCCTTAGGAGAGAGTATAAAATTAACAGTATCTCAAGAGTTCTGGAAACTTTGTTTGGATAACAATGGTTAAAGAGGTAAACAAAGAGGAATCGTATTTAAGGTAATTCAGGGAAGGATTCCAATCTAGAGGGATAATGGTAAAAATTTCAAGATAATGGGTTTCATGGGGATAAAAATCAAAAGTCTTAATGATAAATTAATTTTTTAAAGATAATATGAAATAGTAAGAAACATAAGATTCCAAAAGATATAATAAAAGGTTTAAAAATACTCTACATGATGTGAATACTAATTTTTTTTCTTGATATGATTGTAGTATTATTTTTCACATGTATAGGAATAGAGAAAAAGGGTTTCTGGTAGCTAGATCTCCCACCGAAACTCAAAACATAGCATCCCAGAATCACAAAATCTCTTCAAATGAAACTTGCATCACCAGTGAGGATTGATTATCATTTGGGTTCAAGAAAATGAAAGAAACCAATGGAATGAATATTTAAAATATTGATGATAATAATGAATTATTATCATACTAGATAGTGTCACCACTATTAAAATATAAATGATGTGGATATTTAAAATACCATAGAAATTCATGAATTATTATATTTTCTATGTGCATATCTCATTTAAATTGAAACTTATAATAAAACATAATCAAGTGTTATAAAAGGATAAAGTGATGTACATTCATAACAACACATGAACCATATAATTTTACATTAATCATATTCTTTATTTAAATCATGGGTTTAATCATGCAGTAGTGAGGGGATGTATTTCCATTGAAGCATGATTATTCCTATGATTTTTATATTATTTAATTCCTTAAATCATGGTTTAATTTATATAGTATATAAGGATCTCTAATTATCATCTCTAGTAACTCAAGGCTCAAGTGGGTATTTTTATGCCTTGTTCCACTAGAACTTTGGCTTCGAGCCAAATTTTGAGTAGAACATGGACAAAAAAACTCCACTGAAGTATCCAGTTACTTGAGAATGTGTTGGTTAGGTGATGGGGGTGAAAACCCTATGAAATATTCATTTCTCATTTTTTTATTAATAAATTAATTCTTAATTTAAATATTAATATACAAGGGATGAATGTACTATAATTTTTATTATCACAAGTTTTATTATTTATTACATGTTTTAAATTAAGAAAAATTAGACTAAACATAAAATATAGAAATTCCATATAGGAAAAGGATATAACATAATATATATATAATATATTTTATATTTGTGTCTAATACAAAATATAATGTGTATATATATATATGTAATGTAATTCATACATGTAAGATACATCAATTTTAAAAATCATTAATACATTAAAAATTAAAAATATTGAATAATATATGTAAACCATCTATAGGAAAATATATATGATAGGTAACATAATTTTGTTACATAAGAAAATGTTTATATATATGTATGTTTTTTTGTGTTTTAAAAAACACATATTTAAGGTTTTTTCATGTGTAATAATGTTTCTAGGGTGAAAATATGGTAAAGACAATGAATAATAAATATATTTCTTATATGGGTTCTTATGTTCATGCATAAAATTTTCCTTATTAGTTACAAATTAAAATAAAATTTGAACTCAAAATTATTGAGTTAATTAAAATTAATTAAACCTCCCCTAAACTAATGTAACTATACAAGAAAAATCTTGGTCAACCACAACACCATATAAATGATATTGTAAAGACACAAAGAACATTTGGGCCTTTAAAATTATTGGATTTGATTTGGTAGAAAAAAGAATAAAATATTCTTTAGAAAGTAAAATCAATCCATAGTATAGTGTCCATTATATCGTAATGGTTAGATGTAGAATAAAATTTTCACTTAAAAAAGAATCACATTACAATACAAGTTGGTAACACCATAATGAACTCATGAGTATTTTTGAATTTTACTTTACACCGGGGGTTTATTGCATCACAATATGAAGGGATATGTTTTAATGTGGATATCACAAAAAATATTCTATTACACATGTTGTTTTTTAATTTATGAAAGTAAAGGTTTTTACTAGGATATATTTTATTCACACCATAACTTTTTTTTTGAAAATATTTTAAGAGATAAGAAACTTGAAGATATTATACAATTATTATTTTTCAAATTTTGTAATAAATTAAATAATATTTTGGATTTTTTAGATCTTGTTTATGATTTAAACTTTTTTTAAAATAAATTGGACTCATAATTATCAAATTTGGGTTTGAGTATTATATTATTCCATAGTTCATGGAGCCACATATTTATTTTTTCTACATCATTTAAAAGTGATCATTTGATTGGAAAATTTTTTTAGTGATTGATGATAATATACTATACATTCCTGAGGGAATTCAACAATGTACATGGATGGGTTTGATGAGATGAATGAAGTTAAATCCAACTTTGGAGTCACTTAAGGAGGATTCTAGATGATTTATCATCTTTCTGATTCTCATTTTCATCATTCATGTACTTTGGATTCAAAATTGTATTTCTACTAATTTCCTTAATTATTTTTTTTACTAATATGAGAATATATATAGCTAGATTCAAACTATTTAACACCAAGTATTAGCCACTATATAAAAAATTTATGTGAACCTTAGATTAATATGTGATCTTTCTCACCTTTTATTTCTCATCATCATCATTTGATTTTGATTATTGATCCAAGATTTAACTAGTATGTAAATAATTGGTTTGAATGGTGGGGTTTTTGTGTGATAATTGATTCACCCCCCCCCCCCCTCAAACACACACCCACATTTTAGTGTTCTTGTTTCTTTCATCCTATTCCTATCAACTGGTGGGCTAGTTGGTGGTTGAAACTAGTGGAATTGGGAGTATGATGGAGTTGTTTCAATAGAAACAACACTATTATAAACTTTTTACACCCAAAACTATTTCAATATATAGTAAAATGTATGGTGACATTAATTACCTCAACCAAACCTCCCTATTTGTCAGAGGCTACCAACTAGCATTGAGGGACAATGGTTAGTTTTAGGGGAGGTTATACTCTTATAATTAGGGTATAATAAAAAAAGGAACAATACCAATATCATGCATCTAATAACTAATGTGAATATACATCAAGACAAGTGATAATAAATAGTGCATACCACATACTATATCAAAATTAATCAATATAAATGTCAAGAAATGTATAAATATAAGATGAATCCATGTGGGTGGATCATATACATTAAGATCCCAAAATAATCAAAATATACAATACTAGGGAATATGTAAAATATATTCTGTATTTTATCTCCCATGCTCTATACTATACAAACTAGGTCAACCATTGATCATAGGTATGTTTCACTTGTCCTTACCTGCAACCGAGAGGTTCTCTCAAGTACCAAAGGGGGGACAACTAGGTTGTGAGTACAACTCAGTTGGTCACCACTATTAGTTTCTATAATCATATCCAGTATGTGTAAAGGTTCATAAAAAGGTACATTATAAATAAAGAAAATATAATAAATAAATATTAATTATGAGGTTCTAAGAAGGATTATACAATCATCCATATGTGATTCATATAATTATAGATATATCTAATCATAGAACATCATGTCAAAAACACCCTTGAAGGATGTTTAGCCCATTTGAAAATATCATGCGTCTTCAAAAACACTCAAAACATTCTAGGGAGTATCCTAGTCACCACACAAACATTAGGAATCTCTTCATCCAAGGATTAAATCCCAAGTATACTATAATCATTAGGATTCGTGAGATCATAAGAGGTAATCCCTGGAATCCTATAAATCACTAGGCATCACTAGATAATGGGAGGTAATACTAGTAATCCAATAAATATCTAGGAACTAAAAGATCCTTGGAGGTAATCCCAATAATTCAATAAACCCCGTGGGGATTCCTAATCATGGGAGGTAATACTAGGAATCCTACAAATCACTATGAATATACATATCATTAGATGAAATCCTAGGAATTATATGAAATAATGGATACTATTGGTTACTAGGATATACTCACATGAATCATAAAAATCACTAGGCACCAATAGGTCCTGGTATATAATCTTGGGATTCTTATTTGAAACCAGGTTTATTAAAATCTTGTTAGGAAATTTCATGTATCCTATAAATCACTAGGTACCTCGAGGTCAAGGGTGGTAATATTGATCATCTTATAAATCAATAGGCATTGGCAGATCCTAATAGGAAATCTCAGTCATATTATAAATCACTATGAACTTCCAGATCTAATGAGGTAATCATGCATATCCAATAATCAATTTAAATTATTTTATTTATCTTGAACTTAAAATCTCCAGTTTTCCCACTATATCCTATGATGCATTATATAAATCTACATGTGTGTACGTAGCTTCAATTTTGTTTAGGGAACACCTTAGGTAACCTCACTAAATTTCTATTTTTCTCTGGAACATAGATAACTTCACTAGATGGTTAAGGGACTAGGTATAAAATAACCAAAGACTAATTATGGACTATATGAAGGTTTTATCACATGAGTTAAGGGTATAATTCATTTTTTAAAAAAAATTCATGTCATGTTCGTATTAGTTCTGTTTGATCGCACATTATATATACATGGAAAATAAGTAATACATCAAGGATAGGTCAAGTAACACACACATTAGGCTCATTGAGGTCTACTCATTGAGTAAGATTTTTTTGATTCTACATTAAATGGAAAAAATCTTTAAATAAAATGAAAAACATTAAATAGGTAATAATTATGTGAAACTAACATTAGACAATTTGGTAATAAAAAAACTAAAAAATATCAAATATAGAGGGTTACCCTTACCTAAAACTCACTCATTGAACAAACATACATATAAATAGATTATAATTGAAAGCTATATCCTAATGTATTGAATGGAAGGAGTAGATCAATGACTAGGAGTGGGTGGTGGTCAAATGAGGGGATGAAATGGGTGTGAGGGTTTAAAATTTTGTCAAGTAGTTTTATGAATTTCATACTTTTTAAGAAGTTGGGTAGGTCACGTATTTTGGGCCCACAATTTTCCAAATCATGCATTAATATTTTAGTTTCCACTATCTAGGGAACTCACTCTCTAAATGGTTAAGACACCTAGTATATTAAACAGTGTGTGAATTTCTATAATTTATTGTATGTTTTACATATTTTCAATGATTCTATATATAGTTTGAAGAACCATATTCTAACTGTGAAAATGGAGAAATAAGGCCTCTTCCCCTTTACATGTTCTAGGTGTACGGTTTGCACTAATCATGTGTTAATGTTGTTCCCATCCTAAAACCTCTAGTTTTAGAGTTTCAGGCCACCAACCCTCTAGAACCCCTCTGGGAAAACCCCAAATCCCTACCAACACTCTAAAAATCCATAATTGTGGATAGTATACAAGGCTTGGGAAAATATAAATGAAACCATGCCTTAAGAATGTATTTCATTTTACAACCACTACATATTAGAAAAATTCATCCTCAAAATGTTCTATTAAACATCTTTGGGGCTCATCGATGAATAACTTTAGCCACTGACCCATCATATTAGAATCATACTCCAACATTTTCTCCTAAACATGTTTGTGTTTATCCTTCACTCAGACAATAGGAATTATATTTATGTGTTGGTTATCCTCGATTTGATAAATGATATAATCTATATGATCCTCAAAAAATATGATAGCTTTAATCTTGATATCATCAGTATCAATAATATGAGAAATATCAAGATAATACAACCAATGTTGTGATATGTGAAATGATTTATGAATAGAACTAAAACACTAAAGAAGATACTACTGGTATTCCACTATATTGTAACTCTCTATAACCCTAAATTGTCCCACATATCTAGGTTCCAACATCCATTTCCTTCAAACATGGTGGTATCCCAATTGAGGGAAACACATTAGAATACTCGATCACCCACTAAAAACTCCATAGGATTTCATCGTCAATCTATATATGGAATTTTATTTTATTGAGTGGACTCCAACAACTTCCTAATAATGTGGATGTTATTTGATGTCTCGTTCATGAGGAATGGTGCGACAATATTTTGTACCCCAAAATAAAACCAATATAATGGAATATTTAATGTACTACCATAAAAATCCATGAAAGGATCCATCTGAATCAATTCTTGATAACTAATATTATGGGAAAAATCTTCATGGGAAAAATATTTCTCAGAAGAATATATAAATTCTAGGATATATTATCATAGTATGTCCTATAATATCTAGACAGTACATTAGGAATACACATCTATATGAGGGTGGTAAGTAGTCATCAGATTCACCTACATGAAAACATCCTTCTATAACACTCTCTAGAAGAACTATGTCACATCAGTGTTACTATAGAATATAATGATTAATGTACCCCATGAAACAACACTATCACCCAAATATATATATTTCCCTAGTCATTAAATAAAATGTTCTCTGACAATGAAACGAATTTAACCACTTGGGTTAGCTAATCCAAAATCACCCTAATAGTATCACTTCCTCGATGTGTCCTCGATAACCCCTTTATAAAGTCTATGGCCACATCATCATACTTACACTCAATAATAAGGGGAGATTAAAGTAAACTAGAGGTTCATTGGTTCTCATCCTTCACCTAGTGAAAGGTAAAGAATTGTTTTATAAAACCAACAAAATCTCTCTTTATCTCAGGCCCCCAATACTTCCTATATATATCAAAATACATATTGGTAAAACGTAGATGTACTACCGACCTTGAAGCATGTAATTCCCTCATAATATCCTCATGTATGATCATAGGGACTATAACATGACCTCAATCATAAATAATATATTATATATTAAGGGAATAACCTAGTGGTGGCTCCCCACCATATATATTTCCCCTCAGAATTGAACATTTCAAAACTAATAAATGAATCTAAATCACCCTACTTAAGAGTCAAGTAGTGATAGATAAATATGTAAGGTTCTCTTTGATATATTACTCTTGAATGTCAAGGTATACCTCATTACAATGTTTTGTCACCTATTATTCACATATTTACTCTCACACGACCTAGTCATGGTATTTCTACATAGTGAATCTATAATATTGTTTCCCTTCCTAAAATTGTATAGTCGCTCAAATTCGAAAGATTATAAATACTCATCCCACATTTTATTCTAATTGTTTAGGTATCATTTTTAGAAAATATATCTCTATCTCTTTTGGTCAAAATACGCAAAAAAAAACTCTCAAAATAATGTAATTTCACTAATATCTCAAGGAAAATACCACATTTCCTAACTTCAATCAATGTTTCTGGAAGTTCCACTCATGTGGAATCAGATTCCAAGACCCATAAGTTACCAATTTCCCATAATTCATCAAAACCAATCTGAATTTGACTTCTTGTGAATTATAATACAAAGTATACTCCTTTTTAATATCTAGTATGATTAGGATTGGAATTATTTTCAATATTCATTTGAACTCATGAAATTCACTCTCGCAAGTGTAATACCAAATAAACTTCACACCCTTATTGGCTAGGATCACGATTGACACTTCCAAGTGAAGGAATTTTTAAACTAATCTCTAGTAATAACATGCGTGACCTAAAAAATAGAACTCAAAAATGATCTTGGGTTACTAAAAATAAAAAACTACTCTCACATTCTAAAGTAATTCCAATACGTTGACCTCCAATATTACATTACCCATGATGTAAACCTGGTCAATCCAAAAATGACACATTAAGAGAATGGTGCACAACTAATTCTCAATAAGTGTACTCGGAAGAGTCACTAAATGACACATGTGTTCCTCCGTTAACCTGTAGTACATACAAATATCATAAAAAAAATAAACACAAAAGTATCTAGATATGGGTTGAAAACTCAGTTCATCAAATCCATAAATATTTTTAGTTTGTTTATCCGGTCAAACGGAATCACCATACACTTATACATACCATACCTTCTCCTGAATTTCCTATGAGATATGTTTCAAGGACTCACCCTCACATTGTGGTACCCTAATCTCAACTCCATCTTAAATAACACATTGAAAACCTATAAGATGATAAAATAAATCATCAATCTATGTAAGTGTATATAATTCCTTGATATTAATTTATTTCAGTTTAAGGTAGTCCACACATAACCTCAATGAAGTCACAAACCTTCTTTTTG
Organism: Viscum album; assembly: GCA_963277665.1. Classification (NCBI taxonomy): domain Eukaryota; kingdom Viridiplantae; phylum Streptophyta; class Magnoliopsida; order Santalales; family Viscaceae; genus Viscum; species Viscum album. The sequence goes on along the minus strand of OY728157.1, from coordinate 1,620,753,548 downwards.
AATAGAATTAGAGCACCCTAATGACACATACTCACTTATATGAACCCCATCACCTATAAGTCTTCCAATTTTTCCTTTACCAGTGGGAGCTCCACAGAATCCATCTGATGAGGTGGAATAGAAATAGGCTATACACGTGTCATGATCTAAATAGAAAAACCAATGTATCTCTTAGGTGTAAACCTCAAGAAATAATTAGTGAATATTTCCTAGAATTGATCAAAAATAGAAGCTAAACATCCTAATTCATGTCTTAATAATCTAATACAAATATAAAAACCTAAGAGGTTATAACACCCAGTTGTTGACGGTATGGCCCTGCATAACCCACATGTAAATCCAATTATCCATCATTTACATAACTGTCACCCTTAGAATATATAAATACACTGATCAATGATAGAATTAGATATTTTCTTGATATAGTACTAATCAATCTATCATGAGTATCAAATAAAATATAATCATCTCTAGATCAAATAGATCCTTGAGGAATCTACAACCACCAATTAGAAGGTTTCATTCACTACTTCGGAAAATACCCTTAGACCACACCCCTAAATTAATGTTTATTGATATCGTTACATATAAATACTCTATTTATAATTCTAATATTTCCATGAATTAGCCATAAATAAATTGTAACGATGCTCTTGTATCAAATAAGGTGGTGGAAAAATTATAACAAACTAAAATAATACCACAAGTAGTAGAACATCCAACATCCTAGCTAGTGGAGTAGAAATAATGGGATTCAATTAGATTTTACCTTGACCATGAGCCTCTACCGAGGTCCCAGATAAATTAATACTCTAATAAGACTTCTTCCCCTTCCCCAAGGAACTATTCCCTCCACCTTAGCCAAAACATCCCATATAACTCTGGCTACCTGTATATAATGATGTAGGTTATCTTACTTTAGAAAACAATACCTTCCTGAATCCTTTTTAACTAAGAAATCACATAGCACTTGTATAGAACCTATGTAGGTGTACCATCTACCTACAAGATTTGTACTCAACTTGTACTTATTTTCACTGAGAAAGAATGTTTCTAGTACTATAAAACAAATGGAACTCAAAAACCACCTCCCCAAAGAGGAATATAGGAATCACCACATTAGAAACCATGTCCACAAAAACACTAAAGTGAACCATCAAATCTGTCAGTCATGCTTCCTAAAGACCCACTTATAGCCCCTCTTGAATAAAAAAAACCTTCCTTGAGACTTGTCCTTCTCTTAGTTTCCTCTCAATAATAGGTACCTAGTTCACAGACTATGAAAATGAGAACCATAAAACTAAATCAACCTAAACTTAGATCCCATACCTTATACTATCATAAATGTGTCTCACTATGATTATATCATCCCCTTCTATCATTCACAAAAAAAAATTTTGTAGATCTTTAATGAAATAACTACAATCTATTACTAACATACCTCTTAATGTGAGGTCTATAAACTCCCAAGATATATTTACCCTTAGGGTCTTTAGGATGAAATTATTGAAAAAAATGGTTTTGAACATCCTTCCAGGAAAACCCAAGATTATTATCTTTTGGGACCAGTATACCCCATCAATTGGTTACTTGATCTTGAGGCATATATACTACAATTGTCACCCTACTCTCCAGTAATGTCTCAATATGATAAATGATCATATAGAAAAAAATTTATCCAGAACATTGCTACTAATTGTTCACCCTATCCTATAAACAATGAAAAGTGTTACATCTAAAACACTTTGGTCAATATATATATCATAAATGTAGCTCATGTATCCTCTTTACATCAGCTATATAACTATCAACAAGATCTATTGGAGTTAAAAATACACCAATTACATGGTACCATAGAAGGATTCAGTTCTACCACCCATGGTGTATTCTCTCCCTCTCCTTTATAGTTCTTCATATGTGGTCCCTATTGTGTAATATCTCTATAATGAAAAACTCACACATAAAAACACATCTTTGCATCATTTTACAATTTAATAGATCAGTAAAATAAATAAAAAGGCATAAAAATCCACTATTAATTACACCTCATATCATAATACATAATAACATGAGTTCTCTCTTGGAATCACCAACCCATTCTCATGTCCAAAATCATATACATAGGACTCACATTATCTCATTTTTCTATTTAAGTTTTAACAAGAGTTTTGTATCTGATCCTTATTAAATTAAATTTCTATTACAAGTTATAGAGGAAAATAATTTATAAATTTTAATTGAATTTTTTTTAACTAATTCAGTATGGTAATCATGATATGTGACCATATATACATTTTGTTTCCATTTAATTAATCAGTAAGATAATTTTTCACCATCAAATTATTTGGGAAAACCCATATAAGTTGATATAGAAACTATAAATTAATATCCCCTTTCTCATAGTCAAACACAAATACCAGAAAATAATTTGAATTTAATGTGAATAATATGTGACTAATATGATACATAAATTAATTCCATATTATAATTCTATCGCAAGAGTTAAAATATCATAAATATTAAACCCAAATTCAAGTGCATCCCACTAGGTGAAATATATCACTATAAAAACAAAATTTAAGAAAAAACTATCCCTATAATATTGGAATTCCCTCGTATGTGGGTCAGCTACTCCCAAGAATAAGTTCTACACCAATTTCTAACAACACATTACCTCTCACCTCCCTTGCCTAAATAGTAAGGCAAAATAAAAAACACTCTATTACCGATTTGTGACATCCTCAACCCGGTTAAATCTAGAATTTATATATTGGTGGTGTTACTAACCTCGTGAATACCTCCTTATACTCTAGAGGCTTCCTATTAGAAAAAAGGATATATGGTGAGTCTATATGGAGATTATAACCTCATTTTAGACAATAATAATAAAATAAAAAATAACAATATAATACATCAGAAAACCAATTGAAACAGACATAATATAAAGTTCCAATAATTAACTCATAACCCATGTTATATCAAAATGAGTCCATATAAGTGTTTGTAAATACATACATATAAAACTATTCCCTATGGGTAGATTATATCCATCAAGGTCCCAAAATATTCAAAATATAAAAAGTTAGGAAACCTATAAAAACTGTTCATAGGTCCTAGTCGCATCTCATCTCAAACATTTCACCAAGGAAACCCCATTACTACCATAATTCATACGTACACCAATAGTTTACAAAAACCATTTTTATATGTCCCATATACAAATTATTTCAATGATTTTTTGGTATAGGTAGGTATATTATTCCTTATACCAATTTTTTTAAACTATAAGTATAGAAATATTATACCAGTGGTTTTATAAAATTATTGGTATAAATTTCTATCTATAATAGGTCACAAAAATCCCTTCCCCTTCACCAAATTAGTTCTCCCTATGTATATGTTTACATCATCTAGTATTCACTTCATTTCCCTATGAATCTACCTCGATTCATCATTTTTCAATGATTTTTTGATTAAATCATCATGGTATGTTTCTTTTATTTTCAATTTATATTATTTTATACTATAATTTAAATATTTCCATTCCATAAATTCTAAATGACCTAACCTAATAATATAATTTTCAGGTATCTATATGATTTTGTAAAAGAAAGTGTGAAATCTAATGATACCCAATTTTAGTGGGATGTTTAAGTCAACAGACTATATTGTTTTTTTGCAGAGATTGATTAGACCATGTTGGTTTAAAATAAATTACTCATTAATTTTATAGTAATGAAACTAAACCAATAATTCAGATTCAAAATGTTTTTTCATCTAAAATTTTAAATCTATCTTCTCGAGATATATTACAAGACAAACCCCCATTTTTAGTACATAAGGGTTCTAAAATGTTTTGACAAAAAATATCATTGGGAACTAGCATGTATCCTAAAAAAATTAATGAAATATGTTAAGTGGACAAAAATATGGAATGAATAGTTTTTTTCTTGGAGAGTATCTCATTTCCACCATCCATCCCAGAGAAATTGTTTTTGAGTGTTGGATGATTTACTTTTTTTAGGAATTTCTCTAATATATTCTCATTTCTTGTGATCTTTTATTGAATGTTATCATAGTACTCTAAAATTTTGAATTTATCATAGTCCTTATCAATATATTTTTATATGTTCTTTCACATCAAACTTTTGTTGAATTTTTTTAGTAATTAGGATAAAATTTCTCCTAGATTTCATAAAATCAACTAGATTAATTCTCTCTTGAACTATCAAAGGAATGTAAAATATATTTATCTAAAATGAATATTATCATTTTGAAAAAGAAAAATTATTCTCATTATCTCCTTTTTGGTTGAATACAAATGTTTCTCAAATTATTTAATTTCATGGTTGGTTAAAGTTTACAGGCTCCCAACAAGAAGTTTCAATATTTTCCCCCTACTAGATTGATATCTTTTTTTGAAATTAAATCACTTATATGTTTTTTAACAAACTCCATCATACTTTAATTCAACCATATGCCTCAATGAAAATTCCAATTCATTTCCCAAACTATTATCATGTGGTGTTAAGAATGCTTTACTTCCACATGGTCTATTTATAGTGCTATTAATGTGTTTTTATTCTAATTGGAAGAGTGAAAGAGATTTTGTAATATCATAATTTAATATTTCATTTTTCTCATTGATCAAACACTTAAATTGAATAAGTATCATCCATATTATTATATTTGGATTTTGATATCAATTAATCCAATTATTATTACAATTTATAGATAATGCATGGAAGTTATTTGTAAGTAGTGACACTATATGCTTTAACGTCTGTCTCTTTTTCTTCACATACATCATATAATGATTTAAATGTCCCTTCTAATTTTTATAATAACCATTTACTTACCTCACCCTTCACGAAATAAGGGAAATGTATCAAATAAATATACTTATCCATCAACACCTAAAAATAAAATAATTCATTTGGAATCATTAAATCGTTAATAAATGTGAAGGCATGTTATTATATTGCCCCAATTAAATTATTATAACTGATTATATTGATTTTATTTTAGAATGATTATATTTATTTTATTGATTCATGTGTGCTTGATTACCCCCCCCCCCCCCCCAACACATAGGGTATCTTAAGATTCTTTAATATTGGTGAACATGGACTCCAAAATAATAGAAATAAAAACTATGAAATGAACCAAAAAATAAAACAAATAAACTATACTATAATGTACCCTAAATTTAAAAAATTAAACAAAACTATTAGAATAAAATCACAATAAATAAAAATAACAAATTAAACATCATAGAATAAAAATGAAGCAAATAAAACGAATTTTAAATGAACCAAACTGATTTAAAGAAACCCAACATAAATTTAATGGAATCAGACTAACCTAAATCAAATAGACTAATACAACCTAAATATACCAATCCAAACAAAACCAAAACTAATCTGAACTAAATTGACATGAAAATATGTGAATTAAACTTATTGAAATTGAATTTAAATGAATTTAAATTATTTGAATAAAGTTTTACTAAATCAAAATTTATTAATTTATATAGTTTTAAACATAACAAGACAAAATCAAATATGATCATAGATGACCAAGATCGAATTAAACCAGATAAAATTAAAATAACCATATTAATGATATATACATATATATTTAGTAATGGAATTATTTTTTCTCCTAATATGTATTTAATATATTCTTGTATTTCATGAATTATCTAGTTATAGTATATGATTTTGATATTAATTAAAAAAGTATAACATAATTGGTAGAATTTATATGTATGATACTGATCAAAACACAACCGAGTTTCAAAATATGTTAAACTTTAAAAAAAATAACAATGCATCATAGAGATGTCTTATATATATCTTTATTATAATTTATTTATAATACATTGGTTAAGTTGGTAAGAAGATATCAGATATATTATAAAATTTGGTTTCCAAACAAACTATTATGTCAGTTCCCATAGTGGATAGAAAATAAAATCTTAAATTATTCATGATCACAATGAAAGGAGTAGAATGGAGAATTTAACATTTGATTAGTTTTTATTTATTTATCTTCTTGAGAAATAAATTTTTCCAATGCATGAATGAGATGTTACAAGTATAAATGAGGTAACTAATGAAAATGAGGATATTTAGAGAGAGAGAAAATAATGGATCATGCATGTGATAATAAGAAAAATATAAAAAACATTATACAACTGTATCAAGAAAAAACATGGGAAAATTTTATAACAATAAAATCAGTTTTATTATTACTTTTTAAAGGAAATATTTCTTTATATTGTAGATATTACATGAAATCATTATATAGGATGGAATCTAATTGAAAATTTTGTATTTTTTACTAATAAAATTCACACTTTCCCAAAATACTAAAGCTTGCCTAGGGAGGAAACTATGGATATAAATGATTGTAATGAATTTTTTATATCTTGATTGAAGAGAAATGTATATGGAACACTATCTTGTGCATAAATAAATTTGGAACTTACCATGGATTCCTAGGATTGAAAATCAATATATATCAAATAAAATATCAAAAAATATGTGATATCATGATTATAAGAGAATTAAGGATAAAAATGAGTCGGTTCATCCTATAGATAGGTTATCATGCTATGAATTTGATAAATGGTATCTTGATTTTGTAATATAGGTGGGTAATGTGCGTTTGGCTCTATCAAGTGATACTTTTAATATTTTTTGTCAAATTCATACTTTACACAACATAAGGCTAGTTTTTATTCACATTTATAACTTCCCTTAATCGATGTGTATGAAAAAACCATTCACTTTTTTATGTATACTCATATGTGGAACTTTTTATCCTAGTAATAATATGGATGTAAACATAAAAACTTTAATAAAATATTTAAATCGTATATGTAATGTCTATGAATACACAAACAATGCTTCTTTAAAAAACATATGTCATATATTTGTTTGTATGATGTGTATGATAAAATAGTTTTCCAATTACAAAATAATTGATGGATAGAGAATTGTAGGAAAACTATATTATCCCATTTTTATGAAGAATATATGATCTAGAAGATTTAACTATAATCATAGTTTCATTTTCATGAAAAATCACAGGTTTGTGATAATGTATTGTTCATATAGTAATAATCATAAAATGTTTGACAATAGTGTTGAGACCAAGAATCAAAATCAAAGTTTGTTTCAAATTTCTGTTCTTAAAGAATTGAAATATGTTAATTTTTTATTACATAAAGATCATATAAAATATATAAAGAGGAATAATGTTTCCACTAAATATAAGTATAATTAGATGAATTAAAGTATCATATTTGATTTTCCTTATCGATCAACCAATTTTTTAATTCGTTGTTTAGAAATAATGCACATTGAAAGAAAAAATATCTGAAATATATCTTTCAATTAATATAAATTTAAAGGGGAAGACTATAGATTATTTACAATCTCATTGTGACTTATTGGATAGAGGTATCAAACCGTAACTACATCCTATGTATATAGGTGAAAAGACTAGAAAGTTGCATATACTTCTTTGTGATAAAACCATAATAGTGATATCAAATTTAGTAATTTCTAGAGAATATCAAGTTTATTTCTGGATATTTATGAAACAAACCAAAATAAGTCAATATATGTGAGTTGAAATTGAAATATTAGAATAATTTATAACTACAACAACCATTAGTATGAATTAATTTCAATAGAAATATGTTCTTTAATTTCAAAAAAAAATTAAGTGATGTGGTGATTTATTAGTACCATTTTTATGAAGATCTATGTTATAAATGGTTTTTAAAGTATTTATTGAAAAAATTGTAGGAAGAGGCACCATAAATTTTTTTAGACCATATAAAACTTGTAACCTATCTTTTTTCACATAAATTTTGCATCAAACCATCCATCCCCCAACAAAAATACTTTTGGGAATAACCATTCCTTTTTTTATATGTATCCAACCAAAATAAATATGTACACATGTATGGAATAAGAATCATCATAAATGTTCCATTGTGGAAGTTTACATGGATTAATAATGTATGGATTTTTGTTCAATGTATTTGGTGGTTGAGTGCACAATATGTAATTGGTCAATGATAAATGAATATAATAGTATGAGTAAATTGAACCAACGTTTCTATAACTTCCCCAAATAGGAGTAATAATTGGATCATATACATTGGCTATATTGATCCTTGATGATTAGGTTATTACTCATTACACAATCTTTTTTAACAATTATTTGTTTCATGCCTACATCAAGAAAGTAATTTTAACATGTATATGTTATCACATACTATGTAGATTCACATATATATTAAATATTAATTATATTTTTTAGTAAACATGGAAAAATTATAAGTATAATTCATCATTCGTTTCCTTTGATAAAGATAGAGAAATTTTATAAAAAAGTGATTCCTTTTTGGTTAAAATCAATGTTATAAGCATTATTTTATTAAAATAAAACAATAATAATATTTATCTAATTTTAATATTAATGTATATTTAAGGTATTGGGTTTACTTATTGACACTTTCTCTAAATAAATAATAGTGTTATATTTTGATATCAATTATTTTTTTCTTGAATTAAAATCATCGATAATAAATGGGTATAAATTTCTTTTAACTAATCCAGAAGTGAACAAGAGAACACAAATGATGGAGTTATGTTAACTTCAATTCATTATGGTTTTTTAGAGGATCAGATAGTGGAACATAATATAAAAATGTGACTTATTATGATGTTTTGAGTAAATTATAATTTTGGATTATTGCAACCATGTTCAAGTACCCAAGATGAAATAAAAGTAGTGTGATTCAATTTCCTAGAATGTAACATTTATTGATGAATGTGGATTCATATTTATTCACAAAACTCTCATCCTATATTCTGATCATCTATATATTTTGGAATCAATGGTGAAATAAGTATTTTATGTGAAAGATCATTTGGGACCTAAATTTGGTGTCATTATTGATGTAATCCCAATATATAATTTTTATGATTGTGGTGATAAAATTTACATTATAATTTCTCCCATTAGTCTTGATCAACATATTTCATATGATGACTCAAATAGTCTAATTGTTTGAGTTGATTGTAAACCTGATATAGTAGTGGGTAATATATAGAATCAACTATATGTGTTCTCAATTAATTTGGTTTATCTCTACTTGGGTATTTTAGTTTGGTACTATTAAAATATATTTAATTTGGTTTCATTTGGTTAAGGTGAGTTTGGTTATGTTTTTTTATTTTCATTGTATTCAATTAGATTTATTTCACATCAATAAAAATGTGTCATACTGGTAAATCGAATCGAATGATGCCCTCATAAAATAAATTCAAGGATAATCAGTCTTAAAACATAATTAAAATAGGTTTAATCATATTTGAATTATCACTAAATTTAATTTAAATATAATTCATGGACCACTATTCCTAAAATATATTTAAACATTAATAAAATAGGTTCAAAAGTATTTAAACATGTTGGAGTTTATATAGTTTTATATTCCAAATTTAAAAAAATTGAATTTTTAGGTTGAACTATAATATAGTGTTACACCTATATTATTCTTCAAAATGGTTTTTCAGTTTACATATTATCCATTCATAGTTAGTATGAAAATCAATTTATCATTTCATGTAAGCTATTTTAAATTTATATGTCAACTATTTTTAGTTGAAATGTATATAATAAAATTATTTTACATGTAAATTGTAAAATAAATTTACATGTGTAGTGAAATCATAGATTGTATTCCTTGGGTATGAACCCATCATTTTTAGGAATGGACCTTTATAAGTTTTTCTAAATCTCTTTAGAGTTTGGTTATGTTTAACTTAAACCTTGGTAATTGAGCCTTGACCTAGTAGTATTAAATATTATAGAGGTATAGTGGGAGGAGAACTAGTTTTTAAATATAGAAATAAATTCACACCCTAGGTTACCAATTTATGATGTAAATTTTTTAAGTCGACCCTAGTAAATTTAAACAACCGATAAATTCATTTGATAAATCCATGAATCTGAGATTTACAACATAAAATGGATTTAGGACATAAAATTAGTTTTTGTTTGGTTTTTAATCTTAAGAAATCGGGTTTTAGTATATATGGGAGTATGGAAATTTCTGACATAAATTCCTTATACATGTCATAAAAATTACGCACATATCTAGTTACAAAACACTCCAATGGTAGTATCGTACATTCAGATAATGTATTTATCTCTCTCTCATTTTTATACCTTCTATATATAATGTTTGAGAACCTTCATAGAACCATAAACCTTATAGGATCATGTTGTTTCACATATTTTTTTTGAAGGTAATCCCTTTAGTTCTTTTCCTTAGTCTTCTTGTGTTGGTTTTCCCATGTGGAGAAACCTATATTGGACTTCTTAAATTAGAATAAGTGTTGAAATTTATTGTTGGAAGTTTATTGGTTCTTTTGAAAGGAATGGGAAACCCTTATTTACCTCATATTTTGATAATTGATGGAATATTCTCTATTTTTGAGGCAGGTTTTCTAGAAATACTCCCTAAATGTATATTTTCATTCTTCTACTATGTTAATTAACTAGGATATCAATAAAACACCATGCATGAAAAAAAAAGTAATTATATAATTCATTGGTTAATGAATTTCACATGGTTAGACCTCCCATTAGATTTTGTCAAGTCCATTTTCATTGAAATCGAACTTATTTCCATTTGATATGTGAGCCTACCCTTGAACATTTGAGGTAAAACTATCCTTTTTAATGTGAATTTGGTATAACAAGTGAATTGTGAAAATTGGTAATTTTGATGTTCTATTTTATATGATTGATGTTTTCTCATGTGTTATATTGGCTTGAATTATTATCTTGTTATGACTTCATGTTATGCTTAATTGATTTTGTAAATAGATGACACCTAGTTATGCTAAAATTATTATATAAAGGGATTTATCCTTGTCATTCTAAAATTATTTTATAAATTTATTGTGCCTAGTATATGCCAAAATGTTTATATAATGGGTATGCACCTGGTTATTCTGAAATTATTATAAAAATTTCCAATGCCTAATTTTTTTGAAATACTTAAATAAATGTCTTGTGGACAGTTCTTTTGAAATTCTTATAAAAAGAACTTGTTCCCAAACAAGTCTTAATTCTTATTGGTCATTGATCGGTTCAGTGGTGATAATTTTTTTATTAAACCATGTGAGGGTATTATGGATATGTTTGGCATAGTTTCATGAAATTCGTAGAGATATTTGGAAATGTTTCGAAGCCAGTTTTGCTGACCATGAGTGTCACTCAAGAACTCAAGGATCGGTGGGTTTATTTTTTGTGATAAATTAATTTTTTTAAATCAATTCCATTGTTTATATCTTTATTGAATGAAATTTATATATTCTGAAATGATTTTTTTGTCACCATGGGTGTCGGACTTCTGGGTTGTACTCACACCTTGTTTAAGACATTGTTTGTTAAATAGGGATATTTCATGGATATACGTATAGACAATGGAAAAGAACTTTTTGTTGATTTTTTGTGGGATAAGTTAGAGTTTGGAGATGGGACTGACATGGGGCTCGGTACTGAGGATTTTTGTAATATAGTATCTTTTCTTTAATCTATATGGATTTCTATAGTCATTTTGTTACATTTTTCCTATCATTACATGATTCTATTATTATTTTTATTGTTCAGTTTTTGTCGTTTCTCTGTTTGGGTTTCATGATAGTTTATTTATATTGATACCAATATCTACGCCACTCTATTATTATTTCTATTGTTATGTAAAGTATATACCAAAGGGTATAGTCTCCCCAATATATCTCTTAAACCCTCACTACTATTTAATTGCCTCTGGTGTATGGGGAGGTTTGTATGAGGTCATGTATCCAACCCATCTGAGTCATGTGAGGGAGTACAAGGTTAGGGACATTACACCTTGATTATTTCATGTCATCTTTTATAAATTGGTTGACTTTTCAAATTGTATGACTTGATTACTAAATGTCTATTCTTCTTCTTCAATATTTGAATATTCATATTATAATTCCTTAATTATTTCCCTTTACCTTTTGTGCCATATATTCCTTTCTTAATAGTATTTGAAATATAGAAAACTGAACATCAGATTCATATACATAATATGAATAATATTAAATAAATACAAAGAAATAGTTATTTGAAAATTATTGATGAATACAAAATATGGAAATTTCTCCTCTAATACCGTTAATGAGTTTATTAATTTGATTATATATCAATTATAATATTGTAAATTTCATTTTTTTATTCTTAAAAAATTTATTTCAGGCATAATAATCTAGGTCGTAGTTTCTCTCTAGTTAGATCAATGATAATGGTGAATAGTATGGACAATAGAGTGGGGGTTCTAGAATAAGTAATTATAGTATCTTTCATACTCATTAGCTCCTAGACCCACCACCAAACATCCCATATACTGATTTTTTAAATCCTACTACTCCACTTGAGAAATCTGTGATATTCAAAACCATTCATTCAACATCATTTTAGAAAGTCTCCACTTATCATATACCTTTACAATATCACATTATGGGTCCACATTCATTATATATGTATCCCACCAATAATATAATACCTCCATTTACCACTCTTTTCAATCAATTAATTTATGATTTTGCTCATGTGGTATTCACTCCAAGCCTTCATATGACCCGTAGCACACATTGAAGCATGGTCATCCTTCACAGGATACTGATTTTCCATAGCCCAATGATCCATTGAATCCAAATAATCATCCTATATTAGGTATATTTTTACAAATTCATTAAATAATGTTTCAATAATTTTTTTAATTTGTATTAATTATATTTTAGTCATTTTTCTTTTTTAGTAGAATCTTATAACAGGCGACACATAAATACTCTTATTCAGGATGTTTGTAACCATCATACACAAATAATAGTTAAATACAATAAATAAAACCAATTGATTGGTAAAAATATAAGACACTGTATATGTTTTATGAAAATGTTATCCCATTATAATGAAATCATTCAAGATCAACCAGACTCACGGATATTTGTCAATAATCCAATAATGGAGGATTCATGGGTTGAGATATTGGTAAGATTTTTTTTGGAATTTAAATCTATATTATTATTTTAAATATATTTATTAATATGTTTCTCATAAATTCACTTTAACATTCCTAGAATTCAAGATATGATGTCAGCGTGATTGATTGAATTAGGGGGAATTATAGTGATCATATAATTTTAGACTATATATTGGTTGGACTAGTACACATAGCACTGAGTTAGAGGGTATACCAACCATTAATGATTGTCCACTTACAAAAAACTAAGAAATGATTGATTATTGGAAGAGTAATGAGTTTAATAAATTATCAAAATTAAATGGTTTTTATGATTTTTATTAAAACATTTTTTCATATTATTGAATTTTCTTTTTCAATATTCTTCATAAATAAATAAAGAAACAAGATTTCTTTAAAGTACTTGAACACATGGAGGTGATCTACTATACAAGAGAATGAGATAAACCAATTAATTATTAGGTATAAATGAGTATAATTAGGTACCTTTCATAGTTGACATGAATTAATATGAATAAAAAATTAAATTTTGTTGAACTAAACTAAAAGAAAACAAACAAGGCAAAACTAGTATGAATCAACTATACGAAGGATAAACTAACCCAACCCTAATCAAACTGATAAGAATCATCCCCAAAATAACTGAACTAATATGAAATGGCCCAAATAGATATTAGTTTATGATAATATAATTATCAATAAAAAATGGTTTAATGAATAAATTAATGAGTATATTATCAAAAATTGAAGTAATAATTCATTTTAGACAAAACTATGCATCCTTGTAAAATTTTGAAAATGAGAATTTCAATTAGAAGTAACGAAATAAAATATAATTTATTTTATTTGTTATCATATAAATATGAAACTCAATATTAATGTAATATTACAATTTTAGTATAATAATATTTCTTTATAACACTATTATGGTATAATCCAAGACTATATAACCAATAAGTCTCTAATATCAAGATCTAAGTTCACTTGTCACAACCCATAACCTAATAATGATGATCTTAAAAATAGAATATATGAGGAAGAGGTGAGAAAATTAAAATAATTATTAGATTTCCCCTTACAAATATAATATTTTTATATTAATAATGCACGATAGTGAATTCGTAAATTAAGTGAATAAATAAGTAAATAAGTATCCATCCTAAAATAAATCAAAATAGACCATCGACCTTTGCATGCCCCAAAAGAAAATAATCCTCATATAAGAAAATAACATATAGTCATCATCAGGGAATTGCACAAAAAAATTATAACATTAGAAATTATGCACTTTTCTACTCATAGAGACCACACAAATATTCAACATGAATAAATATCTCACCTACAAGGAAATTTCAATGAAATCTAGTGGTGTTTTTAGACTTCAACCCTTAGGGAATATAATTTTTAAAAGTTTCCAAAAATGATGACTCTTATCAAATTCACCAACATCTTTTATAATATATTGGATTCACATATTTCTACTAATATGGATGATTACACTTACCAATTTCCTAACCTCATGAAATATCCATACCTCAACAAATATCATTTTTAATATAATAGTAGGGAAGTTATCAATATATAAGGTATCTATAAATTATTAGGTGTACATATTTTGGGGAACTCCCCACCTTTTCCCACAAAATTTATAATAAAATAATTGGGAAGTTATCCACCCATAGGATATATCATAGTTTTAGAGGGTCAAGTCATAGTGAATCCTACCACCAGAAAAAAAAATAAACCATACATCATAACCAAATGGTTTGACACCAATTTAATTTATTATATCTACTTTTCAGGCTTACCGCATATATTTAGTATCATCTATGAAATTATATATATCTACCTAAAAATTTATGATGCAGCTAATATTATCTCTAAAATCTAAATAATTGAGATTTTGATTAACATATTGGTATCATTCGTTATATTATAGGAATTTGTATGTTTAACTATCTCCTTGAAAAAAAACTCATTTATTAAAAACACTTATCAACAAATCCTTATCATCATCACACCCATATACAATCTCATCTCTATCAACACACTCTATATAGTTTTACCTAATTAATCACAATAGATTCATATATCCAATAACCCCTTAAATAAACCAAAAATATATAGAAAGATCCTATTGAATGGTATTTGAATAAATTATGTGATATGAATCTTAAGATAGGTATTTCACTCCCCATACCTTATTTTTAATACCCATATTGGAAAATATATGTCTCTAGTGTAATTGACAAGATAAATATATGTCTATTATATCACAATATATAGAATAAATATTATAAATTAATATATATAAGTAAATAATATAATAGAGTCACAAAAAAATAACATATAAGGATAAAAATATATTCTATGTTAATATTTAAATAGACTATTTTTTTACATGTAACCATATAAACGATAATATATGTAATCATATGAATAATTTCCATTAATATTTACATATAAACATGTAAATAAATTTATTTAATATAACAAAAAAAATATGTAAACTATAATCTCAAACTAAACCAGTAGGAATATAATGAAATAAAATATAAATCAATTTAACTATTAATACCTAACCTAATACAAATCAAAAATAATAAACCCAAATTGAACCAAAATATAAAAACCATAACCTAATATACATAAACCAATGGTACCTAAATAAAATTAAATTAAAACAAACTAAATACAATCAAACCATAAAGGAATTAAATTGTAAAAACAAGAATTAAAATAATCTAAAACATAATTTATTGAATTAAACTACATCAAATGGAATTGAATATAATGAGAGAAAAATGACTAAAATTTAAGTGAATAGAAACCAATCAAATTTAATCAGTCGTAACAAATTAGACCTGAATTAAAAAACACAAAACAAATATAAATTGAACCAAACCAAACTAATCCAATGAAAAGAGACCTGAACGAAACTATTTAAAAAAAAGAAAACAAATTTACCCAAAATAAGACAAACTTAAATTTTTTATTACTAAATAAAAAAATATGTATTTGATCTAAAATTTAAAAATAAACCTAAAACGTAATTACTAAAAAATGCACTTACCAAAACCCATATAAAAAAATAAAAAATTAACAGATATTAATCAAAATATATTGAAAAAAACACCCAACATGAATCAATAGAAATATAATAAAACTAATCTAAATTTACCTTGACCAAAATAATACATGTTTGTTTATTTTTAATTGATTAATTCTACAAGTTCCCAATTGGGGTTAATAACATTAACTTTGATTTAGTTTGATTTTTTTTGTGTTTAGTTTTATACATGTTATAATGGGTAAATTATTTTTATAAATACCATATTATTTAATAATGTATTCTTATATATAATTTAATGTATAGAAATTTCTACTGAACATTTAAGGGCATGTTCCTTGAGTGAATTTTTGTCTCATGTATAAATATGAAATATGGGAGTGTTGTAAATGAAAAATTTTAATAAAATATTGTAATATTTACTATGTATCTTTTAAATTATAACATCTATTTCATAACAAATTATCTCATTTATATTGTCAAAAATGTGAATTTGAATCCCTTGATTAGTAATAAGCTGATCTATTTGGTCTAAATAATCATTGGATATATATTAGGTGATGATAACTAGGGGGTTCATTGTTAACTATGATAACTATCATACCCATATGTTTTGGACCAATTAGGGCACCTCTAACAAATCTAATAGAACCATGTTTCGAGAGGCACATGAATAACCAACTAAGGACAAAAATATTATTGTTTTGGAGCATAAAAGAGGTAAGAAGAAGATCACTAAGAAATTCATGAAATCTATAAAAGATTTATTCCTATCACTTCCATCAAATACTATTTCAATTCAATATATATGAATCTCAATAGTGGAGTCCTTATATTATGTATTGGGAGATGGAGATTATGGACCTAGTGGGGTGGGGGAAATAACTTTCATGGAGTTGGCAGTGATAAATATGCTAAAGGTGATGATGTTGATGAGAATTTTCATGATGGGGGTGGTGATATGGAAGACCATGATGTTAGTGGTGGTAATCAGGGAGATATTTATCCTCTCCATTTCAGGCATAATATTTTTTACACAAACATCTAGATGGTATTTGATTATATAAACCGATTGTATTTGTGTCCTAATTTCTTTTTCAATTTATAAACTAATAAATTTGAAATATAAAATATATAATGTTTATTGATTACTATATATTTATTACAGATTAATATATATTTTCTATTTGAGGAATGGTTAGAGCCTGGTAAGTAGGTGGGTGTTATGATGGCCTATAACAACAGATCTTTAAACTAGTGGTATAGGTCTCTATGCTAATGATTATATCACCATTGTAATATTCAGAAAATAAAAATTGTTTTATGAAACTTTTAGAAATAAGAAAATAAAAACCCCTTCTACCAATAATTTTTACACGGCCATTTAATAGCAGTATCTCAATGCTAAATTATCACACAATTCTAGGAACCATTTATTTTAGATATAACAATGGTTCCCACACCAATAAAAATGGTTTAATACCATTGGAAAACGGTTATTTTCAAGTAGTTCAGGTCAACCATCAATCACAAGGCCTTTTCCCTTATCCCTAACATCAACCAAAAATGTCATCTTAGGTAGAAAAGAAGGCATGGTCAGGGTGTGAGTACATCTTAGTCTATCACCAATAATAACATCAAAAAACATATCTAGTTTGTGTAAAGGTGAATATTAATGTGTGTAGTTAATAAAGAAAACATAATTATTAGATTTCATTGATCCTTGAGTTCTAATGTGACACCTGGGATTGAACACACCTACTTAATCCTATACTGGATATCTGTATTAATAGTATTAGATTTCAAAAAGACACTCAAAAAATTGTGTCCCATCCAAATATCTCATGTGTCATTAGGAAAGCTCATTAAAGCCATGGGATTATGTATCCTATCCATTTCGTAAACATCAGGAATAGTCAAATCCCAGGAGTTAATCCCAAGAAACTTATAATTATATGACATCATAATATACTATTAGGTAATCCAATGCATCCTATAAATATATAGAAACCAAAATAACTTAGTTGAAACTCTCATGCATCCTATAAATCATTAATCAGTACCAAATCCTAAGGGGAAATAATTAGAATCCTCAAAATCACTAGGCTAGGCTAGATCCTTGGAGGCAATCCTAGAAATCATAAAATCAATAGGGATCATTATATCCATGAGGTAATATAGTCATTCTTATACATAACTGGGATCTACCAGATACTAGTAGGATATATCAACCATCCTATAAATTACTAGGAACCCCTTGAGCCTTGGAGTTAATCTTAGTCATCCAATAAATCAGTAGGATCTGGAAGATTTAGGGAGATAATAAAGGAAATTCAAAAATAAATTTATTTTATTTTATTTATCCTGAGATTCATATCTTCAGTTATTACTAATTAATTAATTAACTAATCGCATGATTATCTTCTTACATTATTCAATCAGATAATATGATAAATCTTAATCATCGACATAAGTGTACTCAACCGCAATCTAATTCATGGAACCCCTCAGTCCACATATATAAATTTACATTTTCTCTATGACGTAGCTTATATCACTTTATAGCCATGTTTATTGTTCTACACTTTTCAGTGGACTACTTGTGTCCCATGGGAAGGTTCAATAATAAGAATTAGGGGTCTTATTTATTTATTTAAAATTGTAGGTCAATCGCATGTTCGATCATCTTGATTTCACATCATATACACAAATAAAATAAGTGATACTTTAAGGGATAGTTCAAGAACAACCTACTTTATTATCATATAATATTACTCATCAATTATCTTCAAATGGTTAGATATAAAATGGTATAAATTGAAAAATCTTATGAAATTACTAAAATAAGGAATAAATTGCTAAAACCAGAACGAAACTACTAGGTATTGAAACTGAACATGATATAACATAGAGGGTTATCCTTAAATATAACTCACTCTTAAAAGAATGAAATTCGAAATTGTAGTGGATCATAGGATAGATCCTTAAGGATTGAAGGGGAGGAGGGGATACATGAAAGGGAGAGGACATTTTTCAAATGAGTTGAAGTAAAATGGGGGTTATGGGTTTGAAATTTATAAGGTTACCTTGAAAATTTCATAATTTTTATGAAGCTGAGAAGGTTTAATCATTTGGAAGTATGGTTTTCCAAATATTTCCCCCACTATATAGATCCCACTATGTATAGAATCCACACCTCACATAATTAATTCCCATAACTTAGTAAATTAGGTTCCAACCATGAAGTCATATATGTAATTTATTTTATTTTTTTAATATTTTCTTAGATTCCTCACATGGTTTGGAAGACTATTTTCCAACCAAGAAAATAACATTGTAAGGGCTCTCAACCTTCACATAGTTTGGGTGCATAGTATGTGTTAACTATGTTCCTATCCTATAATTTCTATTTCCAATGTGTCAAGCCTAAAAAAATTGGAACACATTTAATATAATATCATATCCCCAGTAAAACTTTAAAGCATCCATAAATAGTAATATAATATAATTCTAGGGAAATATTAAAGAGATTTACATTCTAAGAATATTTATGGTTTTATATAATTTGGATTACCACAACAAATAAAAAATTTGATATATACCTATTTTATTTTTATCAAATATTTCTCAATTATTTAATATGTTATATGTGATAATTTCTGTAGAATACTTGTCACAATGACAAGTTATAATACCCTATACAATACTAAGAACCATGTAATTCTATGAAAAAATTATTAAATATATACCCAATAGTCTATGAAGTGACCTTGTATTGGGGTTATTTATGGTTTGAATTTATTTTCAACCTTGTATTAGAATAAATGAAAATGGATATATGGTTTTGAAAGTGTTTTGAATGTTTTGGAGATGTTTTTAATGGATTTTAAATGATTTAAATCATGTTTGGTAGGTTTTGAAGCCCATCAAGAATTATTATTGAGTCTTCATAATTTATCTTAACACAAGTAGAATAGTTTCATTATTTGATATTCAAATTAGTGTTAATGTATTTATATATTTGTATTTTTTTCATATATTTATGTGTGTCATAGACTGTGTATGATTCATTAGAAACTATCACAGGATATTTGAGGAATATTTTATAAAAAAAATTTATTTTTAGATAAGTCTCACTTCATACCACTGTACATCTTATCACAACTGAATATAAGAACTTATATCACAATTTAAGTGTCATCCAATCCATGTATGTTTCATTCTGGTATTAGAAAACATCATAAAATTTACAGGATGAAAATATTTGTTTCTAGAAATCCGAATCTAATGAGAAAATTATATTTGATGATTCTTAAGTTTATCTATTAAGGATAAAACATCATATTTAAATTATGATTAAATATTATTTGATTATTCAAAATGAATGATCTATAAACATATCTGGTTGAAGTATCAGGCTTTGATTTTCTCTGGATTTATAATCTCATTTTTATTAAAAGAAACATATATAGATATTAGATTTATAATATAAATTTTATGATGGTAAATTGGTTTGGAGTTCTAATAATCACTATAATATAATTAAGTATTGAATCTTATTAAAGCTTGAAATTATTTTTTTCCAGTATTAGTTATTGATTTTTTTACAATGGAGAAACTCTTTATGTCATAATATAGAATAATATGATTTTGATGTGAAATGGTTGGAAGGGTATTGGGGTATTTGTGAAATTTAAAAATATATATTTTTTGTATTATTTATGGTGATCAAAGATACAAAATATTATTCAATTAGTTTTTTAATAATAATAAAATATAATAAAGTTAAATGTTTAATATTACTATGCATAGGTTGTTAAATGAGATAGAGTATATTCAAAGATCATGGGGTGTGAACTTGATCTTAACCATATGAGATTATCATGGAGGATCATGTTGTATTGCTCTGTTGAATGAATTTTCAAGAATGGTAAGTTTGAATTAACTTCTCCTAAAAAAATCATTTTAGGATCTTAAAAAATCTTAATATGAGGAGCTATTTAAGAGAGATAATTTGAATTTATATGTTATAGAAAAACATATCATCAAAAATTGAGAGAATTAAAATATAATCTGAATCCAAAAGTTTAGATAGAATTATCATTACTTGTTTAAGACCAATCATTCAACTGAATCAAATATGATTTTTTGTTTCAAATGGTAGACCATTATCTAATTCTTGACAGAGTGATAATATTATTCTATCTATGTTGAAATCTTAAGGGAAATATCATCAAAAGTTATTCAAAAAGTATTTTTTTAAGATATATTCACTAATTTTCGTGATCATTGTGTAACCAGTGGGGTGTTTTTTAAATTTCAGTGTGTTGCTAATCAATAAGGATATAGGATGATGCCTATCTTATGAACTTTTATTTAATGATAAAAATTTAGTATAGAATCCATGGCTCTATAGGATTCAAACATAGAAAAGATTAAGTATTCACACTACATCATAACCGTGTAAAAAGTATTTTTTTCTTGCCTTGGTAACATTTTCAGTACATATAATTGATACTGAGTGAGTATCTTGAGTAAATAAATTCTTAATAGAAATTGAAGTTTTATTTATAATTTAAATAAATATTTAAAAATGAATACCAAAAATTCATCCCCCCCATCTTGGTGGAGCATCAGTTCTCAGGGAATATCACTTTTGGTACATCAATTTGACAGAACATAGTCAATGTATAACTATCAGGTTTTGAAGGATTGTAAGCATTTAAAACATTCTATCATGATGTTTTTACTTGGTGATATAAAAGAAGAAAATATTTTAGAGGAAACCCCAACAATAGTGTTTTCACATACTATGTTTTTCATTAGATGTTATTATATGTGAGTGTCTATTTTGGTCAACATACATGAGATCATTATTGATGTATTTCATGAATATCAATCTTATATACATGATAAAAACCATGATATATATGATCTTAATGAATTAGATTCCAATAGGTGCTTCATGAATGGTATAAAATTAACTGAAGTATCAATATAAAATTTTCCCTTAAAAGTGTTAGAAGAAGGGGTCTAGAGTCCTTTGGTTGATATGGAAGTATGTGAGAAAAAAAATCTTTCTTGATGAGATATCAAAATTAAAGGGGATTATATTAGAAAGTTTGAATTTGATGGAGGTTATCAGTGATATGAAATTTTCTATTTCAATATGGGTTTCATGATATGTTCATAGATACCATGTATTCAAATGTATTTGATTCACTATCAAAGAGAAATGGACAAAGAGAGTCACACAATAAGTGTATCAAAAATATTATCAAAATCAGTTAAATTATATTGTTTTAGAGTACAAGTGATCTTAGTTACAAGATCAATTTTCATTCAATTTTTTTATTGTAATTCAATTTCATGTTATTTGTGACAAAAATAAGGGAGTTAATTTTTTTTTATTATCATATTCACAAGTTTCCTAGTGACCAAAATTTGATATTTATTTATTTATTTATTTAGTGAGAGATCATACATAGTTAATTGTCCAATTCCATGTATTTATTTATTTTGGTTAATTATTACATTATATTTTATTAATTATTTCACTTGAATTATTATTTATTTATGAAATGATTAATTAATTAAATCATAATTGAAAGTATATTTATTTTATGGTTATTTAGTTAATATTTTTTATTTTTTGGTATTTTAAATAATTTTTAACTATGGATTTTATTTTCTTATTTTGAAAAGTGTGAGGGGCCTTTTAAATTTTAATACTTCTAATCCTTAGATATATTTTTTCATTAAAAATTACTTTATTAGGGTTATCCATGAAAGATCTCTCATTTTCTTATATTTATTGAGATAATAGAAAATAAAGTTTTCAAGAACCGCTACAAATTGATTTTAAATCCCAATGGGTGTATCCTAACAACCATTCTTTGATAATATCTGAAGGAAATGCATCACATACTTATTCTTCAGTTTTTCACTTATTATATTTATATATATATTTTTATAAATAATGAAAATATAAAAAAATGATGTGGGTTTTTTGATGCGATGAAAATGCAAGAAAGGAAAAAAGATTAAATGAAAATGAAAACAAAATGTGTTCAAGTTGAACAGTGGTTCGACATGGGAGGTATCTACCAGGTTTAGTTTGTCATTATTTTATTAAATATTTTTCCCTTGTCTTATTCTCACTAAATGAAACAACTTAATAAGTATTCATTAAGTCACCTATCATTTCCTATCATCTATCAGTTCATTAAAAATAACATGTTCATAAACACTTACATTATCCCATTCACTATGGTAATAAATCATCTCTCAAATGAGAAAATGATCATGTACATAGTCTACTAACTACCTAATAAGAGGAGACACATCCCACTGCACATGGACCTAAAGTGAGTACCACTCTGTCCAATTATAAATTTATGAAGGATAGTTAAACTAAGGGACACATTAAAGTGTCATAGTGAAATGATTCTAGAGGGAAGTCAAAAAAATAATGAAAAAAATGCCAATTCAATCTCTAAAACACCTCCATTACTCAACACTTCATGAAAAATTGATAAAAAAATACAAATGTATTAAAACTCAATAAAAAATCATTGTATTATCCCCCATGTTCACCAAAATATTGTTATTTCTCCATTTTCATTGATTAATAGAGCACAATTGATGAACATATAGATCACATAAATTAAAAGAAATAAGAAAAACATAGTGGGAAGAAAATAAAAATTAAATATATAAGTTAAAAATTACAATCCAGAGGTCCCATAAGGAAGTGAGGATCCATAAAATTTAGAGATTTGTTTTAATATTAGGAATAATATAGGCATTTTTATTTTAGGTTGGGTAAGTGATATAGAGATAGAAAACTCAAACTTGGGACTAATGGAAGTTAATTACACTAGAAGGTTCATAATGATGAGGATATTCTCAATGTGTGATGTATATTTGAGGTGTGATTTGGATAAAAAATCTTTAGTATGAAATTTTTAATATCACCAGGTGTGTAAAAAATTAAGGGTTCTTTTTTATAGGAAAAATTATACAATTGGTCAACTAGTCAACAGGTGATGAATCGACTATGATGTGGAAATTTGGTGTTGTGTTGCATTGTCTTTATGGAAGACTTCTCATATATCAAAGAGGGATATAGAGCTACTTGTATTATGTGGATATGGGTATAAAATGGTTTGGGTGAATATGTCTAGTTGAAGATAAGTTAGGGAAATATTGGATGGAATCATGTATTGTGGTCAGCACTTTTATTTGGATAGTCTAGATTTAGGGTGTATCATGGTTTAAAAGTTTTTTTTTATGATCGTGGTGATGCTACAGAGATATTCATTGAGGGGGGGCTCTATCAAGGATGTCATGGTTGGTATTTAATGTGAAAAAGGGATCCACGAGGGGTGGATAAAATAGATTTCTATAGTTTGGTCGTTATATCGAGGATTCAGTTTTTATATATAGTAATGGATCAGGATTACCTGTGTGCTAGTAGTGGGATGCGGCACCTGGGTGTTATGGTAGAAGAGGGTATCGATCAACCCTAGTGGATTGCCTTTTGATTTATAAGCATAATCATTCACTTTCCTCATTCATGTTATATTCCTTTATGTTTTGTAATTTCACACCCCACCACATGGAAAGGTGGTATGGTGAAGAGGTTCTCATGAATATTTTAGATATCTATTTGTCTTTATCATTCTAATTAATATTATATACATATATATAATATCAAAGAACCCTGACATAAACATTAAAAGATCTAGAATATTATTGGACCCTAAAATGTTTTTTGGGTCTCTACATGTTATAGAATACTCGAAGTATATTCTAGTAGAATAAAATTCTCCCAAACCTTATGGATATATAATATTCTATAATTTTTTATAACATTTTATCAATGCCTATATAAATATTGGGGAACCTCTTTTGAAAATACACATTGAAATTGAGATCAATAGGGATATTCTATTTTAATCATGTCTTGAGAGTTGTTCCTACAATTCTCTTATGATCCTTACATCCATTGTGAATGTTGAGAGGATAAACATGTATATTATTTGATTGATTAATCTAGTCTGGTATCGTATAAGATCTTAAAGAATGTATAAGTTTGTGAGAGTTTGTATCAGAGTCTATGTTCAATGAAACTGTTCATTAATGGAAGGCTCCATCATGGTCGATTCATGTATTATGACCAATAATGATACCCTACTACCCATACCTAATAATACTAAGGGTAAGTCTCACGTAACCCTAGAAAACCTTTAAGAGTGAATTATAATAGAATATTATAAACTTATTGACATGAATTAAAGGCTCAATATCATTTAGGGAGACAATGACGGAGCGGACTAGGCTTGGTAGGTCTACATAATGTGCTCTTCAGTCTTAAAACATGAGTATCGTCAGTTTATATCTACTCTAAGGAGAATTTCATTGAGATGTATGTGTTCATGGAATATACTAAATGGGGATTTGGTAAAATATAGTTAGTAAATATATAGGTAGGAAAAACATTTGATAAACACTAGAGATAGTAGTTCTATTACTATATAGATATTTCTATTGGTGTAATTATGGGGGAAATTCCAAATATTGTTGTTTCTAGAACAAGGAACATCAATGGGAAGTAATATTACAAGGGAGTATATAACTTCTTTTGGAAACTCATGAAATAATTTGAGCTGATTCTCTTAATAAAACATATTCATGATGTGAAGAACAATATTCTTTACATTGGTGATGATGCATCCCAATGGTGGTTGATGGAGTACAAAGAGTGTAAGAATGGTGGAATGGAGCTTCATTCATGGGATGAGTTGATGAAGTGGGTGTATTCTCTATTATATCGTGAATAAATGGTTTGTTAATAAAGGGTTGACTATAAACCTTGAATCCTATTGGGTAAATAAATAAGTGTATGTGGAATTATGTCTCTCTTAAGCACCAAGTATGTAAAAATTCGGACTATAAAAACATGTATTATTTCATTAAGGGATAAAAACTTAGGCATAATAAGAAGTTATATTTGGATGTCCTGAGACCATAATAAAATCAATTACCATAGCTGATCCATTATTGTAATATAATAAAAGGATGAACCCCCTAATCCAAAAAATGATTAAAAGGCTAATGTTGGGGGATACAAAGAGAAGAGGGGGAATATGGATACCCATGACAAGGGAATGTCTACAAAATACACCAAGGACTAACCAAGACAACTCAAGCCTCATAGATGCTATTTTTGTGATGGGAATCATCAATGGGGGGTTATCCCATGAGGAAGGAACTCAACTCTATATCTTAAGAGAATAAAGATGTTCCCAATTAGAGGTAAATGGGAACATTGAGACTCTTTAATGTATTAGAGGTGAGGAACGCACCAAAGGTTACAAATAATGATATATGAAAATATAAAGTTTAATGGGAAGAATATCCTTTTGATGCTTTGTATGGGATCCATGTATAACTTTGTGGCTGAATATGAGGAAAAAATAATTACACTAGTTATAGCTAAGAAAATTAGTCAAATTAATATCATGAATTCCACACCCAAACCTAAAATTGGCATTGTATGTGGAGTTAGAATTTAAATTGGGGAATAGAGTAGAGATGTTGACTTCATAGTTGTTCCAAATTATGAATTTAAACTTGTTCTAGGCATGGAGTTCTTTAATAAATCTATGGCCATACACCCACCACACTTGAAACAAATGATGATCAAAGTAGAGAAAATCCCATACATGGTGACAAAAAAGGTATGTGAAAACCATATCTTTTCTTTAATTTTTATCATGTAATTAGAGATTGGTTTAATGAAGAGAGAGTATACCTTATTCATTTATTTGAAATAATATGAGTTGTTGGATGACAACCATGAGTTCCCAAAGGAGGTGAAGGTCATTCTAAGGGATTTTAGAGGCATAATTCCATGAAACATTCCTAATAATCTTCCACCTAAGAGAGAGGTGGATCATCATATTGAGCTGGTGGTTTGATTAAAACCATCATCCATGGATCACTATTGAATGGATCTACCTGAGTTGGAGGAGTTAAAGAATTAACTAAAATAAATGTTGGATTTTAAGAAAATCTAACCATCGAACTCACCATATGGATCTCCCATGTTATTCTAACTGAAAAATAATGATCCATTGAGGATGTGTGTGGACAATTGGGTTCTAAATAAGGTCATAGTGAAGAATAAGTATTATATCTTATTAATGTCAAATCTATGGGATTATTTGGGAAAATTATATACTCACAAATATGGTTTTGAGGTTATGAAACTATCAAACTCACTTAGCCATGTAAAATGTGTTGAATAATACATGTGTGACTAGGTACAGATACTATTAGGTCCTTATTATTTCATTTGGTCTGACTAATTACCCAGAAGCATTTTTTCACTTCAATGAAAATTTTCTTCCATCAATACATGGATATATTTTGGGTAGTCTACATGGATGAAATTTTTCTATAGTGAAATAATGGGAGACCATATAGATCATATAAAAACAATTTTCAAACTATTGAGGGATAATTAGTTTTATTTAAAGGATGTGAAGTTTTAATTTGTTAGGAATGAAGTTAAATTATTGGGGTATAATGTGAAACAAGGATATGTTATGATGGACCATGATAATATTCATGTTATACCTAAATGGGAGAGTCCAACCAAGGTTCTTTAGCTGAGATATTCCATGGGTTGGTGAACTATTATTGAAGTTTTATCTATAACTAATCAAGGAAGTCATATCCACTCACCAACATGACCAAAATGGGAGTGGTATGAAAAATGTGATGAGGAATTTTAAGTTCTAAAGATGATGTCTATGAAAGATCTAGTCCTCATCTAGAAAGATCCAATCCAGAATTATATGTTACACACTGATGCCTCATTTATCTCCCATGCTCTATACTATACAAACTAGGTAAACCATTGATCATAGTTATGTTTCACTTGTCCTTACCTGCAACCGGGAGGTTCTCTCAAGTACCAAAGGGGGGGACAAGTAGAATGTGAGTACAACTCAGTTGGTCACCACTATTAGTTTCTATAATCATATCCAGTATGTGTAAAATTTCATAAAAATGTACATTATAAATAAAGAAAATATAATAAATAAATATTAATTATGAGGTTCTAAGAAGGATTATACAATCATCCATATGTGATTCATCTAATTATAGATATATCTAATCATAGTATGTCATGTCAAAAACACCCTTGAGGGATGTTTAGCCCATTTTAAAATATCATGCGTCTTCAAAAACACTCAAAACATTCTAGGGAGTATCCTAGGCACCACATAAACATTAGGAATCTATTGATCCAAGGAGTAAATCCCAAGTATACTATAATCATTAGGAATCATGAGATCATAAGAGGTAATCCCTGGAATCCTATAAATCACTAGGCATCACTAGATAATGGGAGGTAATACCAGTAATCCAATAAATATCTAGGAACTAAAAGATCCTTGGAGGTAATCCCAATAATTCAATAAACCTCGTGGGGATTCCTAATCATGGGAGGTAATCTTAGGAATCCTACAAATCACTATGAATATACATATAATTAGACGTAATCCTAGGAATTATATGAAATAATGGATACTATTGGTTACTAGGATATAATCACATGAATGATAAAAATCACTAGGCAATAAAAGATCCTGGTATATAATCTTGGGATTTTTATTTAAAACAAGGTTTATTAAAATCTTGTCAGGAAATATCTTGTATCCTATAAATCACTAGGTACCTCGAGGTCAAGGGTGGTAATATTGATCATCTTATAAATCAATAGGCATTGGCAGATCCTGATAGGAAATCTCAGGAATATTATATATCACTATGAACTTCCAGATCTAATGAGGTAACATGGATATCCAATAATCAATTTAAATTATTTTATTGATCTTGAAATTAAAATCTCAGGTTTTCCCACTATATCCTATGATGCATTATAGAAATATACATGTGTGTACGTAGCTTCAATTTTGTTTAGGGAACACCTTATGTCACCTCACTAAGTTTCTATTTTTCTCTGGAACTTAGATCACTTCACTAAATGGTTAAGGGTCTAGGTATAAACTAACCAAATACTAATTATGGACTATAAGAAGGTTTTATCACATGAGTTAAGGGTATAATTCATTTTTAAAAAAAAATCATGTCATGTTCATATTAGTTCTGTTTGACCTCACATTATATGCACATGGAAAATAAGTAATACATCAAGGATAGGTCAAGTAACACACACATTAGGCTCATTGAGGTCTACTCATTGAGTATGATTTTTGTATTCTACATTAAATGGAAAAAATATTTAAATAAAATGAAAAACTTTAAATAGGTAATAATTATGTGAAACTAACATGAGACAATTTGGTAATAAAAGAAACTAAAAAATATCAAATATAGAGGGTTACCCTTACCTAAAACTCACTCATTGAAAAAATATATTTATAAATAGATTATTATTGAAAGATAGATCCTATTGTATTTAATGGAAGGAGTAGATCAATGACTAGGAGTGGGTGGTGGTCAAATGAGGGGATGAAATGGGTGTGAGGGTTTAAAATTTTGTCAGGTAGTTTTATGAATTTCATAATTTTTAAGAAGTTGGGTAGGTCACATGTTTTGGGCCCACAATTTTCCAAATCATGCATTAATATTTTAGTTTCCACTATCTAGGGAAATCAATATCTACATGGTTAAGACACCTAGTTTAATAAAAAATGTGTGAATGTCTATAATTTATTGTATGTTCCACATATTTTCAATGATTCTATATATAGTTTGAAGAACCATATTCTAACTGTGAAAATGGAGATATAAGGCCCCTCCCCCTTTACAAGTTCTAGGTGTATGGTTTGAACTAATCATGTGTTAATGTTGTTCCCATCCTAAAACCTATAGTCTTAGAGTTTCAGGCCACCAACCCTATAGAAAACCTCTGGGAAAAACCCAAATCCCTACCAACACTCTAAAAATCCATAATTGTGAATAGTATACAAGGCTTGGGAAAATATAAATGAAACCATGACTTAAGAATGTATTTCATTTTACAACCACTAAATATTAGAAAAATACATCCTCAAAATGTTCTATTAAAAATATTTGGGTTTCATCGATGAATAACTTCAGCCACAGAACCATCATATTAGAATCATAATGCAACATTTTCTCCTAAACATGTTTGTGTTTATCCTTCACTCAGACAATAGGAATTATATTTATGTGTTGGTTATCCTCGATTTGATAAATGATATAATCTATATGATCCTCAAAAAATATGATAGCTTCAATCTTGATATCATCAGTATCAATAATATGAAAAATATCATGATAATACAACCAATGTTGTGATATGTGAAATGATTTATGCATAGCACTAAAACACTAAGGAAGATACAACTGGTATTACACTATATTGTAACTCTATATGACCATAAATTGTCCCACATATCTGGGCTCCAACATCCATTTCCTTCAAACATGGTGGTATCCCAATCGAGGGAAACACATTAGAATACTTGATCACCCACTAAAAACTCCATAGGATTTCATCGTCAATCTATATATGTAATTTTATTTTATTGAGTGGACTCCAACAACTTCCTAATAATTTGGATGTTATATGATGTCTCGTTCACAAGGAATGGTCCGACAATTTTTTGTACCCCAAAATCAAACCAATATAATGGAGTATTTAATTTAATACCATAAAAATCCATGATAGGATCCATCTGAATCAATTCTTGATAAATATTATTATGGGAATGATCTTCATGGGAAAAATATTTCTCATAAGAATATATAAATTCTAGGATATATTATCATAGTATGCCCTATAATATCTAGACAGTACATTAAGAATACACATCTATATGAGGGTTGTAAGTAGTGATCAGATGCACCAACATGAAAACATTATTCTGTAACACTCTCAAGAAGAACTATGTCACATCAGTGTTCCTATAGAATATAATTATTCAAGTACCCCATGAAACCACACTATCACCCAAATATATATATTTCCCTAGTCATTAAATAAAATGTTCTCCGATAATGAAACAAATTTATCCACTTGGGTTAGCTAATCCAAAATCACCCTAATAGTATCACTTCCTCGATGTGTCCTCGATCACCCCTTTATAAAGTCTATGGCCACATCATCATGCTTCCACTCAATAATAAGGAGAGATTAAATTAAACTAGAGGTTCATTGGTTCTCAGCCTTCACCTAGTGAAAGGTAAAGAATTGTTTTATAAAACCAACAAAATCTCTCTTTATCTCAGGCCCACAATGCTTCCTATATATATCACAATACATATTGGTCAAACATAGATGTACTACCGACCTTGAAGCATGTAATTCCCCCATAATATCCTCATGTATGATCACAGGGACTATAACATGACCTCAATCATAAATAATATATTATATATTAATGGAATAACCTAGTGGTGGATCCCCACCATATATATTTCCCCTAATAATTGAACATTTCAAAACTAATAACTGAATCTTATTCACCCTACTTAAGAGTCAAGTGGTGATAGATAAATATGTAAGGTTCTCTTGGATATATTACTCTTGAATTTCATGGTATACCTCATTAAAAAGGTTTGTCACCTATTATTCACAAATTTACTCTCATACTACCTAGTCATAGGATTTCTATATAGTGAATCTATAATATTGTTTCCCTTCCTAAAATTGTATTGTATCTCAAATTCAAAAGATTATAAATACTCATCCCACATTTTATTCTAATTGTTTAGGTATCATTTTGAGAAAATATATCTCTATCTCTTTTTGTAAAATAAACACAAAAAACTCTCAAAATAATTTATTTTCACTAATATCTCATGTAATATACCACATTTCCTAACTATAATCAATGTTTCTGGAAGTTTACTCATGTGGAATCGGATTCCAAGACACATAAGTTACCAATTTCCCATAATTCATCAAAACCAATCTGAATTTGACTTCTTGTGAATTATAATACAATGTATACTTTTTTTACATATCTAGTATGGTCAGGATTGGAATTGTTGTCAATATTCATTTGAACTCATGAAATTCACTCTTGCAAGTGTCATACCAAATATACCTCACACCCTTCTTGGCTAGGCTCATGATTGACACTTCCAAGTGGAGGAATTTTTAAATTAATCTCTAATAATAACATGCCTGACCTAAAAATTAGACCTCAAAAATGATCTTGGGCTACTACAAATAAAAAAATAATCTCACATTCTAAAGTTATTCCAATGCTTTGACATCCAATATTTAATTCCCCATGAAGTAAACCTGGTCAATCCAAAAATGAGACATTAAGAGAATGACGCACAACTAATTCTCCCTAAGTGTACTCGCAAGAGTCACTAAATGACACATGTGTTCCTCCATTAACCTGTAGTACATACAGATATCATAAAAAAATAAACACAAAAGTATCTAGATGTGGGTTGAAAACACAGTTCATCAAATCCGTAAATATTTTTAGTTTGTTTATCCAGTCCAACGGAATCACCATACACATATACATACCATTCCTTCTCCTGAATTTCCTATGAGATATGTTTCAAGGACTCACCCTCACATGGTGATACCCTAATCTCAAATCCATCTTAATGAAAACATTGAAAACCTCTAATATGATAAAATAAATCATCAATCTATGGAAGTGTATATAATTCCTTGATATTTATTTATTTCAGTTTAAGGTAGTCCACACATAACCTCAATGAAGTCACAAACCTTCTTTTTGAATAGAATTAGAGCACCCTAATGACACATACTCACTTATATGAACCCCATCACCTATAAGTCATTCAATTTGTCCTTTACCAGTGGGAGATCCACTGAATCCATCAGATGAGGTGGAATAGAAATAGGTTATACGTGTGTCATGATCTGAATAGAAAAACCAATGTATCTCTCAGGTGTAAACCTCAAGAAATAATTAGTGAATATGTCCTAGAATTGATCAAAAATATAAGGTAAACATCCTAATTCATGTCTTAATAATCTAATACAAATATAAAAACCTAAGAGGTTATAACACCCAGTTGTTGATGGTATGGCCCTGCATAACCCACATGTAAATCCAATTATCCATCATTTACATAACTTCCACCCTTAGAATATATAAATACACTGATCAATGATAGAATTAGATATTGTCTTGATATAGTACTAATCAATCTATCATGAGTATCAGATAAAATATAATCATCTCTAGATGAAATAGATCCTTGAAGAATCTACAGCCACCAATTAGAAGGTTTCATTCACTACTTCGAAAAATACCCTTAGACCACACCCCTAAATGAATGTTGATCGATACCATTACATATAAATAATCTATTTATAATTATAATATTTCCATGAATTGGCCATAAATAAATTGTAACGATGCTCTTGTATAGAATAAGTTGGTGGATAAAGTATAACAAACTAAAATAATACCACAAGTAGTAGAACATCCAACATCCTAGATAGTGGAGTAGAAATAACGGGATTCGATTAGATTTTACCTTGACCATGAGCCTCTACCAAGGTCCCAGATAAATTAACACTCTAATAAGACTTATTCCCCTTCCCCAAGGAACTATTCCCTCCACCTTAGCCAAAACATCCCATATAACTCTGGCTACCTGTATATAATGTTGTAGGTTATCTTACTTTAAAAAACAATACCTGCCTAAATCCTTTTTAACTAGGAAATCACTTAGCACTTGTATAGAACCTCTGTAGGTGTACCATCTACCTATAAGATTTTTACTCAACTCGTACCTATTTTCACTGAGAAAGAATGTTTCTAGTACTATAATACAAATGGGACTCAAGAACAACCTCCCCAAAGAGGAATAGAGGAATCACCACATTAGAAACCATGTCCACAAAAACACTGAAGTGAACCATCAAATCTGTCATTCATGCTTCCTAAAGACCCATTTATAGCCCCTCTTGAATTAAAAAACCTTCCTTGAGACTTTTCCTTCTCTTAGTTTCTTCTCAATAATAGGTACCTAGTTCACAGACTATGGAAATGAGAACCATAAAACTAAATCGACCTAAACATAGATCTCATACCTTATACTATCATAAATGTGTCTCACTATGGTTATATCATCCCCTTATATCATTCACAAAAAAGAAGGTTGTTGATCTATAATGAAACAACTATGATCTATTACTAACATACCTCTTCGTGTGAGGTCTATAAACTCCCAATATATATTTACCCTTAGGGTATTTAGGATTAAATTATTTAAAAATGGTATTGAACATCCTTCCAGGAAAACCTAAGATTATTATCTTTTGGGACCAGTATACCCCATCAATTGGTTACTTGAACTTGTGGTATATATACTACAATTGTCACCCTACTCTCCAGTAATGTCTCAATATGATAAATGATCATATAGAAAAAATTTATCTAGAACATCGCTACTAATTGATCACCCTATCCTATAATAAATGAAAAGTGTAACATCTTAAACACTTTGGTCAGTATAGATTTCATAAATGTAGCTCATGTATCCTCTTTACATCAGCTATATAACTCACAACAAGATCTACTGGAGTTAAAAATATATCACTTACTTGGTACCATAGAAGGATTCGGTTCTACCACCCATGGTGTATTCTTTACCTCTCCCTTATAGTTCCCCATATGTGGTCCCTATTGTGGAATATCTCTATAATAAAAAACTCACACATAAAAACACATCTTTGCATCATTTTACAATTTAATAGATCAGTAAAATAAATAAAAAGGCATAAAAACCCACTATTAATTACACCTCATATCATAATACATAATAACATGAGTTCTATCTTGGAATCACCAACCCATGCTCATGTCTAATATCATATACATAGGACTCACAATATCTCATTTTTCTATTTAACTTTTAACAAGAGTTTTGTATCTGATCTCTATTAAATTAAATTTCTATTACAATTTATAGAAGAAAATAAGTTATAAATTTTAATTGAATTTTTTTAACTAATTTAGTATGATAATCATGATATGTGACCATATATACAGTTTTTTTCCATTTAATTAATTAGTAAGATAATTTTTTACCATCAAATTATTTGGGAAACCCCATATAAGTTGATATAGAAACTGTAAATTAATATCCCCTATCTCATAGTCAAACACAAATACCAGAAAATAATTTGAATTTAATGTGAATACTATGTGACTAATATGATACATAAATCAATTCCATATTATAATTCTATCTCAAGAGTGAAAATATCATAAATATTAAACCCAAATTCAAGTGCATCCCACTAGGTGAAATATATCACTCTAAAAAAAAATTTTAAGAAACAAATATCCCTATAAGATTGGAATTACCTCATATGTGGGTCAGCGACTCCCAAGAATAAGTTCTACACCAATTTATAACAACATATTACCTCCCAACTCCCTTTCCTAAATAGTAAGGTAAAATAAACAATACTCTATTACAGATTTGTGACATCCTCAACCCGGTTAAATCTAGATTTTATATATTGGTGGTGTTACTAACCCTGTGCATACCTCCTTATACTCTAGAGGTTTCCAATTAGAAATAAGGATATATGGTGAGTCTATATAGATATTATAACCTCATTTTAGACAATAATAATAAAATAAAAAATAACAATATAATTCATCAAACAACCAATTGAAACAGACATCATATAAAGTTCCAATAATTAACTCATAACCCATGTTATATCAAAATGAGTCCATATAAGTGTTAGTAAATACATACATATAAAAAGAATCCCCATGGGTAGATTATATCCATCAAGGTCCCAAAATATTCAAAATATAAAAAATTGGGAACCCTAGAAAAACTGTTCATGGGTCCTAGTCACATCTCATCTCAAACATTTCACCAAGGACAAACCATTACTACCATAATTCATACCTACACCAATAGTTTACAAAAACCATTTTTATATGTCCCATATACAAATTATTTCAATGATTTTTTGGTATATGTTGGTATATTATTCCCTATACTATTTTTTTAAACTATAAGTATAGAAATCTTATACCAGTGGTTTTATAAAATTATTTGTATAAATTTCTACTTATAATAGGTCACAAAAATCCCTTCCCCTTCACCAAATTAGTTCCCCCTATGTATAGGTTTACATCATCTTGTATTCACTTTATTTCCCTATGAATCTACCTCGATTCATCATTTTTCAATGATTTTTAGATTAAATCATCATGGTAAGTTTCTTTCATTTTCAATTTATCTTATTTTATACTCTGATTTCAATATTTCCATTCCCTAAATTCTAAATTACCTAACCTAACAATATAATTTTCATGTATCTATATGATTTTGTAAAAGAATGTGTGAAATCTAATGATACCCAATTTTAGTGGGATGTTTAAGTCAATAGACTATATTGTTTTTTTTACAGAGATGGATTAGACCATGTTGGTTTAAAATAAATGACTCATTAATTTTATAGTAATGAAACTAGACCAATAATTCGGATTCAAAATGTTTTTTCATCTAAAATTATAAATCTATCTTCCCGAGATATATTTCAAGACAAACCCCCATTTTTAGTACATAAGGGTTCTAAAATGTTTTGACAAAAAATATCATTGGGAACTAGCATGTATTCTAAAAAAATTAGTGAAATATGTTAAGTTGACAAAAATATGGAATGAATAGTTTTTTTGTTCTTCGAGAGTATCTCATTTCCACCATCCATCCCATAGAAATTATATTTTGAGTGTTGGATGATTTACTTTTTTTTAGGAATTTCTCTAACATATTCTCATTTCTTGTGATCTTTTATTGAATGTTATCATAGTACTCTATAAATTTCAATTTCTTATAGTCCTTATCAATATATATTTATTTGTTCTTTCACATCAAACCTTTGTTGAATTTTTTTAGTAATTAGGATAAAATTTATCCTAGATTCCATAAAATCAACTAGATTAATTCTCTCTTGAACTATCAAAGGAAAGTCAAATGTGTTAATCTAAAATGAATATTATCATTTTGAAAAAGAAAAATTATTCTCATTTTCTCCTTTTTGGTTGAATAGAAATGTTTCTAAAATTATTTAATTTTATGGTTGGTTAAAGTTTACAGGATCCCAACAAGGAGTTTCAATATTTTCCCCCTACTAGGTTGATATCTTTTTTTGAAATTAAATCACTTATATGTTTTTTTAACAAACTCCATCCAACTTTAATTCAACCATATACCTCAATGAAAAATCCAATTCATTTCCCAAACTATTATAATGTGGTGTAAATAATGCACCACTTCCTCGTGGTCTATTTATAGGTCTATAAATGTGTTTTTATTCTAATTGGAAGAGTAAAAGAGATTTTGTAATATCATAATTTAATATTTAATTTTTTTTCATTGATCAAACACTTAAATTGAATATGTATCATCCTTATTATTCTATTTGGATTTTGATATCAATTAATCCAATTGTTATTACAATTTATAGATAAAGCATGGAAGTTCTTGGTAAGTAGTGACACTATATGACTTAATGTTTGTCTCTTTTTCTTTACATACATCATATAATGCTTTAAATGTCGCTTCTAATTTTTATAATAACCATTTCCTTACCTCACCCATCAATAAATAAGGGAAATGTATCAAATAAAGATACTTATCTGTCAACACCTAAAAATAAAATATTTAATTTGGAATCATGAAATCCTTAATAATTTTTAAGGCATGTTATTATAGTGCCCCAATTAAATGATTATAACTCATTAAATTGATTGTATTTTAGAATGATTATATTTATTTTATTGATTCATGTGTTCTTGTTTACCCCCCCCCCCCCAACACATATGGTATCTTAAGATGCTTTAATATTGGTGAACTTGGACTCCAAAATAATAGAAATAAAAACTATGATATGAATCAAAACATAAAACAAATAAACTATACTACAATGTACCCTAAATATAAAAAAATGAAACAAAACTATTAGAATAAAATCATAATAAATAAAACTAAAAAATTAAACTTCATAGAATAAAAATGAAACAAATAAAACTAATTTTGAATGAACCAAACTGATTTAAAAAACCCAACGAAAATTTAATGGAATCAGACTAACCTAAATCAAATAGACTAATCCAACGTAAACATACCAATCCAAACAAAACCGAAACTAATCTAAACTAAATTGACATGAAAAAATTTGAAGAAAACTTATTAAAATTGAATGTAAATGAATTTAACTTATTTTAATAATGTTTAACTAAATTAAAATTTATTAATTTATATAGTTTTAAACATAACAAGAAAAAATCAAATATGATCATAGATGATCAAGATCGAATTAAACCAGATAAAATTAAAATAACCATATTAATGATATATACATATATATTAAGTAATGGAATTATTTTTTCTCCTAATATGTATTCAATATATTCTTGTAATTCATGAATTATATAGTTATAGTCTATGATTTTGATATTAATTAATAAATTATAACATAATTGATAGAAGTTATATGTATGATACTGATCAAAAAACAACCGAGTTTAAAAATAAGTTAAACATTAAAAAAATAACAATGCATCATAGAGATGACTTATATATATCCTTATTATAATTTTTTTATAATACATTGGTTAATTTGGGAAGAAGATATCAGATATATTATAAAATTTGGTTTCCAAACGAACTATTATGTCCATTACCATAGTGGATAGAAAATAAAATCTTAAATTATTCATGATCAAAATGAAAGCAGTAGAATAGAGAATTCAACATTTCTTTAGTTTTTATTTATTTATCTTCTTGAGAAATAAATTTTTCCAATGCATGAATGAAATGTTACAAGTATATATGAGGTAACTAATGAAAATGAGGATTTTTAAAGGGAGGGAAAAAAGATGGATCAGGCATGTGATAAAAAGAAAAATATAAAAAACATTATACAAATGTATCAGGAAAAAACATGTGAAAATTTTAAAACAATAAAATCAATTTTATTATTACTTTTTAAAGGAAATATTTCTTTATATTGTAGATATTACATGAAATCATTATATAGGATGGAATCTAATTAAAAAAGATGTATTTTTTACTAATAAAATTCACACTTTCCCAAAATACTAATGCTTACCTGGGGAGGAAACTATGGATATAAATGATTGTAATGAATTTTTTATATCTTGATTGAAGAGAAATGTATATGGAACACTATCTTGTGCATAAATAATTTTGGAACTTACCATGGATTCCTAGGATCGAAAATCATTTTATATCAAATAAAATTTCAAAAAATATGTGATATCATGATTTTAATATAATTAAGGATAAAAATGAGTTGGTTCATCCTACATATGGGTTATCATGCTATGAATTTGATAAATGGTATCTTGATTTTGTAATATATGTGGGTAATGTGTGTTTGGCTCTATCAAGTGATACTTTTAATATATTTTTTCAGATTCTTACTTTACACAACACAAGGCTAGTTTTTATTCACATTTAAAACTTCCCTTCATCGATGTGTATGAAAAAACCATTCACTTTCTTATGTATACTCATATATGGAACTTTTTATCCTAGTAATAATATGGATGTAAACTTAAAACCTTTAATAAAATATTTAAATCTTCTATGTAATGTCTATGAATACACATACAATGCTTGTTTAAAAAACATATTTCATTTATTTTTTTGTATGATGTGTATGATAAAAAAGTTTTCCAATTAAAAAATAATTTATGGATGGAGAATTATAGGAAAACTATATTATCCCATTTTTATGAATAATATATGATCTAAAAGATGTAACTATAATCATTGTTTCATTTTCATGGAAAATCACAGGTTTGTGATAATGTATTGTTCATATAGTAATAATCATAAAATGTTTGGCAATGGTGTTGAGACAAATAATAAAAATCAAAGTTTGTTTTGAATTTTTTTCTTAAAGAATTGAAATATGTTAATTTTTTATTATATAAATATCATATAAAATATAGAAAGAGGCATAATGTTTCCACTAAATCTAATTATAATTAGATGAATCCAATTATCCTCTTTGATTTTCCTTATCGATCAACCAATTTTTTAATTCATTGTTTAGAAATAATGCACATTGAAAAAAAATATCTAAAATATATCTTTCAATTAATCTAAATTTAAAGGGGAAGACTAGAGATTATTTACAATCTCATTGTGACTTATTGGATAGAGGTATCAAACCATAACTACATCCTATGTGCATAGGTGAAAAAGACTAGAATATTGCATATTCTTCTTTGTGATAAAACCATCATAGTGATATCAACTTTAGTAAGTACTAGAGAATATCATGTTTATTTTTGGATATTTAAGAAACAAACCAAAAGAAGTCAATAGAAGTGAGTTGAAATTGAAATATCAGAAAACATTATAACTACAACAACCATTAGTATGAATTAATTTCAAAAGAAATATATTCTTTAATTTCCAAAACAATTTAAGGGAGGTGGTGATTTATTAATACCATTTTTATAAAGATCTATTTTATAAATGGTTTTTAAAGTCTTTATTTAAAAAATTGTAGGAAGAGGCACCATTAATTTTTTTTAGACCATATAAAACTTGTAATCTATCTTTTTTCATATAAATTTTGCATCTAACTATCCATCCCCCAACAAAAATAATTCTGGGAATAACCATTCCCTTCTTTATATGTATCCAACCAAAAGAAATATGTACACATGTATGGAATAAGAATTATCCTAAATGTTCCATTGTGGAAGTTGACATGGATTAATAATGTATTGAATTTTGTTCAATGTATTTGGTGGATGAGTGCACAATATGAAATTGGTCAATGATAAATGAATAAGCGTAGTATGAGTAAATTGAACCAACTTTTCTCTAACTTCCCCAAATAGGAGTAATAATTAGATCATATACATTGGCTATATGGATCCTTGATGATTAGGTTATTACTCATTACGCAATCTTTTTTAACTATGATTTGTTTCCTGTCTACATCAAGTAAGTAATTTTAACATGTATATGTTATCACATACTACGTAGATTCACATATATCTTAAACATTAATTATATTTTTTAGTGAACATGGAAAAATTATAAATATAATTCATCATTCGTTTTCTTTGATAAGGATAGAGACATTTTAAAAAAAATTATTTCCTTTTTGGTTGAAATCAATGTTATAAGAATTATTTTATTAAAATAAAACAATAATAATATTTATCTAATTTTAATATTAATGTATATTTAAGGTATTGGGTTTACTTATTAACACTTTCTCTAAATAAATAATGGGGCTATATTTTGATATCAATTATTTTTTTCTTGAATTAAAATCATCGATAATAAATGGTTATAAATTTCTTTTAACAAATCCAGAAGTGAACACGAGAAAACAAATGATGGAGTTATGTTAACTTCAATTCATGATTGTTTTTTAGTGCATCAGATAGTTGAACTTAATATAAAAATGTGACTTATTATGAAGTTTTGAGTAAATTATAATTTTGGATTATTGCTCCCATGTTCAAGTACCCAAGATGAAATAAAAGTAGTTTGATTCAATTTTTTAGAATGTAACATTTATTGATGAATGTTGATTTAGATTTATTCACAAAACTATCATCATATATGCTGATCATATATATATTTTGGAATCAATGGTGAAATAAGTATTTTATGTGAAAGATCATTTGGGACCTAAATTTGGTGTCATTATTGATGTAATACCAATATATAATTTTTTTGATTGTGGTGATAAAATTTACATTATAAATTCTCCAATTAGTCTTAATCAACATATTTCATATGATGACTCAAATAGTCTAATTGTTAGAGTTGATTGTAAACCTGATATAGTAGTGGGTCATATATAGAATCAACCATATGTATTCTCAATTAATTTGGTTTATCTATAATTGGGTATTTTAGGTTGGTACTATTAAAATTTATTTAATTTGGTTTCATTTGGTTAAGGTGAGTTTGGTTATGTTTTTTTATTTTCATTGTATTCAATTATATTTATTTCGCATCAATAAAAATGTGTCATATAATTAAAAAATCAAAATTTGTAAATCGAATCGATTGGTGCCCTCGTAAAATAAATTCATGGATAATCAGTCGTAAAACATAATTAAAATAGGTTTTATCATATTTAAATTATCACTAAATAGAATTTAAAGAGAATTCATGGACCACTATTCCTAAAATATATTTAAACATCAGTAAAATAGGTTCAAAAATATTTAAACATGTTGTAATTTATACAGTTTCATATTCCAAATTTAAAAAAATTGAATTTGTAGGTTGAAGTATAATATAGTGTTACACCTATATTATTCTTCAAAATGGTTTTTCAGTTTACATATAATCCATTCATAGTTAGTAAGTAAATAAATTTTTCATTTTATGTAAGCTATTTTAAATTTATATGTCAACTATTTTTAGTTGAAATGTATAAAATAAAATTATTTTACATGTAAATTGTAAAATCAATTTTCATGTGTAGTGAAATCATAGATTGTAGTCCTTGGGTAAGAACCCATATTTTTTTAGGAGTGGACCTCTATAAGTTTTTCTAATCCTCTTTTGAGTTTGGTTATGTTTAACTTAAACCTTGTTAATTGAGCCTTGACCTAGTAGTATTAAATATTGTGGAGGTATAGTGGGAGGAGAACTGGTTTCTAAATATAGAAACAAATTTACACCCTAGGTTCCCAATTTATGATGTAAATTCTTTAATTCGGCCCCAGTAAATTTAAACAACCGATAAATTCATTTGGGAAATCCATGAATCTGATATTTACAACATAAAATGGATTTAGGACATAAAATTAGTTTTTTTTTGTTTTTAATCTAAGGAAATGGGGTTTTAGTATATATGGGAGTATGAAAATTTATGACATAAATTCCTTATACATGTCATAAAAATTCCACACATATCTAGTTACAAAACACTCCAACGGTAGTATCGTACATTCAGATAATGTATTTCTCTCACTCTCATTTTTTATACCTTCTATATATGATGTTTGAGAACCTTCATATAACCATAAACCTTATAGGATCATGTTGTTTCACATATTTTGTTTGAAGGTAATCCCTTTAGTTCTTCTCCTTAGTCTTCTTGTGTTGGTTTTACCATGTAGAGAACCCTAGATTGGACTTTTTAAATTAGAATAAGTGATGAAATTTATTGTTGGAAGTTTATTGGTTCTTTTGAAAGGAATGGGAAACCCTTATTTGCCTCATATTTTTATAATTCATGGAATATTCTCTGTTTTTTAGGCAGGTTTTCTAGAATACTCCCTAAATGTATGTTTTGATTCTTCAACTATGTTAATTAACTAGGATATCACAAAAACACCATGTAGGAAACCAAATCAATTATATAATTCATTGGTTAAAGAATTTCACATGGTTAGACCTCCCATTAGATTCTGTCAAGTCCATTTTCATTGAAACTAAACTTGTGTCCATTTGATAAGTGAGCCTACCCTTGAACGTTTTAGGTACAACTATCCTTTTTAATGTGAATTTGGTATAACAAGTGAATTGGGAAAATTGGTAATTTTGATGTTCTATTTTATATGATTGATGTTTTCTCATGTGTTATATTGGCTTGAATTATTATCTTGTTATGACTTCATGTTATGCTTAATTGATTTTGTAAAGAGATGACACCTAGTTATGCTAAAATTATTATATAAAGGGATTTCTCCTTGTCATTCTAAAATGATTTTTTAAATTTATTGTGCCTAGTATATGCCAAAATGTTTATATAATGGATATGCACCTGGTTATTCTGAAATTATTATAAAAATTTCCAATGCCTAATTTCGTTGAAATAATTAAATAAAAGTCTTCTGAACAGTTATTTTGAAATTCTTATAAAAAAAACTTGATCCCAAACAAGTCTTAATTCTTATTGGTCATTGATCGGTTCAGTGGTGATGATTTTTTTATTAAACCATGTGAGGGTATTATGGATATGGTTGTCCTAGTTTCATGAAATGCGTAGAAATATTTGGAAATGTTTCGAAGAAGGTTTTGCTAACCATGAGTGTCACTCAAGAACTCAAGGGTCAGGGGGTTTATTTTTTGTGATAAATTAATGTTTTTAAATAAA
Organism: Viscum album; assembly: GCA_963277665.1. NCBI lineage: Eukaryota > Viridiplantae > Streptophyta > Magnoliopsida > Santalales > Viscaceae > Viscum > Viscum album. The sequence goes on along the minus strand of OY728157.1, from coordinate 1,620,709,202 downwards.
TACCATTGTTTATATCTTTATTGAATTAAATTTATATATTATGACATGATTGTTTTGTCACCATGGGTGTCGGACTTCTGGGTTGTACTCACACCTTGTTTAAGACACTGTTTGTTAAATAGGAATATTTCATGGATATACGTATAGACAATGGAAAGGAACTTTTTGTTGATTTTTTGTGGGATAAGTTAGAGTTTGGAGATGGGACTGACATGGGGCTCGGTACCGAGTATTTTTGTATTATAGTATCTTTTCTTTAATCTATATGGATTTCTATAGTCATTTTGTAACATTTTTTCTATCATTACATGATTCTATTATTATTTTTATTGTTCAGTTTTTGTTGTTTCTCTGTTTGGGTTTCTTGATAGTTTATTTATATTGATACCAATAACTACGCTACTCTATTATCATTTCTGTTGTTATGTAAAGTATATACCAAAGGGTATAGTCTCCCCACTATATCTCTTACACCCTCACTATTATTTAGTAGCCTTTGGTGTATGCGGAGGTTTTTATGAGGTCATATATCTTACCCATCTCAGTCATGTGAGGGATTACAAGGTTAGGGACATTACACCTTTATTATTTCATGTCATCTTTTATGAATTGTTTGACTTTTCAAATTGTATGATTTGATTACTAAATGTCTCTTCTTCTTCTTCAATATTTGTCTTTCCTATTATAATTCCTTAATTACTTCCTTTTACCTTTTGTGCTATATATTCCTTTCTTAATAGTATTTGAAATATAAAAAATTGAACATCAGATTTATATACATAATATGAATGATATTGAATAAATAAAAAGAAATAGTTATTTGAAAATGATTGATGAATACAAAAGATGGAAATTTCTCCTCTAATACCCTTAATGACTTTATTAATTTGATTAAATATCAATTATAATATTGTAAATTTCTGTTTTTTTATTCTTATAAAATTTCTTTCAGGCATAATAATATAGGTCGTAGTTTCTCACTAGTTAGAACAATGATAATGGTGATTAGTATGGACAATAGAGTGGGGGTTCTAGAATAAGTAATCATAGTATCTTTCATACTCATTATCTCCCATACCCACCACCAAAAATCCGAGATACTTATTTTTTAAATCCTACTACTCCACTTGAGGAATCTGTGATATTCACAACCATTCATTCAACATCATTTTATATAGTCTCCACTTCTCATATACCTTTACAATATCACATTATGGGTCCTAATTCATTATATATGTATCCCACCAATAATATAATACCTCCATTTACCACTCTTTTCAATCAATTAATTTATGATTGTGCTCATGTGGTATTCACTCCAAGCCTTCATATGACCCATAGCACGCATTGAAGCGTGGTCATCCTTCACAGGATACTGATTTTCCATAGCCCAATGATCCATCGAATCCAAATAATCATCTTATATCGAGTATATGTTTACAAATTCATTAAATAATGTTTCAATAATTTTTTTAATTTGTATTAATTATATTTTATTCATTTTTCTTTTTTAGTAGAATCTTATAATAGGAGACACATAAATACTCTTATTCGGGATGTTTGTAACCATCATACACAAATAATAGTTAAATACAAAAAAGAAAACCAATTGATTGGTAAAAATAGAATACACTGTATATGTTTTAGGAAAATGTTATCCCATTATAATGAAATCTTTCACGATCAACCAGACTCATGGATATATGTCAATAATCCAATAAAGTAGGATTCATGGGTTAATATATTGGTAAGAATTTTTTTGGAATTTAAATCTATATTATTATTTTAAATATATTAATTAATATGTTTCTCATAAATTCACTTTAACTTTCCTAGAATTGAAGATATGATGTCAGCATGATTGATTGTATTAGGGGTAATTATAGTGATCATATAATTTTTGACTATATATTGGTTGGACTAGTACACTTAGCACTGAGTTATATGGTATACCAACCATTAATGATTGTCCACTTACACGAAACTAAGAAATGATTGATTATTAGAAGAGTAATGAGTTTAATAAATTATTAAAATTAAATGGTTTTTATTATTTTTATTAATACATTTTTTTATATTATTGAATTTTATTTTTCAATATTATTCATAAATAAATAATGAAACAAGAGTTCTTTAAATTACCTGAACACATGGAGGTGATCTACTGTACAAGAGAATGAGATAAACAAATTAATGATTAGGTATAAATGAGTATAATTAGGTACCCTTCATGGTTGAAATGACTTAATATGAATAAAAAATTAAATTTAGTTGAACTAAACTAAAAGAAAACAAACCAGAAAAAACTAGTATGAATCAACTATACGAAGGATAAACTAACCCAACCCTAATCAAACTGATAAGAATCATCCCCAAAATAACTAAACTAATATGAAATGGTCCAAATAGATATTAGTTTATGATAATATAATTATCAATAAAAATGGTTTAATGAATAAATTAATGAGTATATTATCAAAAATTGAAGGAATAATTCATTTTAGACAAAACTATGCATCCTTGTAAAATTTTGAAAATGAGAATTTCAATTAGAAGTAATGAAATAAAATATAATTTATTTTATTTATTATCATATAAATAATAAACTCAATATTAATGTAATATTACAATTTTAGTATAGTAATATTTCCTTATAACACTATTATGGTATAATCCAAGACTTTATAACCAATAAGTCTCTAATGTCAAGATCTAAGTTTACTTGCAATAACCCATAACCCAATAATGATGATCTTAAAAATAGAATATATAAGGAAGAGGTGAGAAAATTAAAATAATCATTAGATTTCCCCTTACAAATATCATATTTTTATATGAATGATGCATGATAGGGAATTCATGAATTAAGTGAATAAATAAGTAAATAAGTATCCATCCTAAAATAAATCAAAGTAGACCATCAACCTTTGCAAGCCCCAAAAGAAAATAATCCCCATATAAGAAAATAACATATATTCATCATCAGGGAATTGCACAAAAAATTATAACATTAGAAATTATGCACTTTTCTACTCATAGAGACCACACAAATATTCAACATGAATAAATATCTCACCTACAAGGAAATTTCAATGAAATCTAGTGGTGTTTCTAGACTTCAACCCTTAGGGAATATAATTTTTACAATTTTCCAAAAATGATAACTCTTATCAAATTCACAAACATCTTTTATAATATATTAGATTCACATATTTCTACTAATATGGATGATTACACTTACCAGTTTCCCACCCTCATGAAATATCCATACCTCAACACATATCATTTTTAATATAATGGTAGGGAAGTTTTCAATATATAAGGTATCTATAAATTATTTGGTGTACATATTTTGGGGAACTCCCCACCTTTTCCCACAAAATTTATAATAAAATATTTGGGAAGTTATCCACCCATAGGATATATCATAGTTTTAGAGGGTCAAGTCATAGTGAATCCTACCACCAGAGACAAATAAAAATTAAACAATACATCATAACCAAATGGTTTGACACCAATTTAATTTATTATTTCTAATTTTCAGGCTTACCGAATATATTTAGTATCTTATATGAAATTATATATATCTACCTAAGAATTTATGATGAAGCTAATATTATCTCTAAAATATAAATACTAGAGATTTTGATTAACACATTGGTATCATTCGTTATATTATAGGAATTTGTATGTTTAACTATCTCCTGGCAAAAAATCTCATTTATTAAAAACACTTGTCAACAAATCCTTATCATCATCACACCCATATACAATCTCATCTCTATCAAGGCACTCTATATAGGTTTACCTAATTAATCACAATAGATCCATATATCCAATAACCGCTTAAATAAACCCAAAATATATAGAAAGATCCTATTGAATAGTATTTGAATAAATTATGTGATATGAATCCTAAGATAGGTATTTCACTCCCCATACCTTATTTTTAATACCATTATTGGAAACTATATGAATCTAGTGTAATTGAAAAGATAAATATATGTCTATTATATCACAATATATAGAATAAATATTATAAATTAATATCCATAAGTAAACAATATAATAGAGTCACAAAAAAATAACATATAAGGAGAAAAATATATTCTATTTTAATATTTAAATAGACTATTTTTTTACATCTAACCATATAAACGATAATATATGTAATCATATGAATAATTTCCATTAATATTTACATATAAACATATAAATATGTAAATAAATTTATTTAATATAACAACTAAAATATGTAAACTATAAACTCAAACTAAACCAGTAAGAATATAATTAAATAAAATATAAATCAATTTAACTATTCATACCTGACCCAATACAAATCAAACATAATAAAACCAAATTGAACCAAAATAGAACAACCATAACCTAATATACATAAACCAATGGTACCTAAATAAAATTAAATTAAAACAAACTAAATACAATCAAACCATAAAGGAATTAAATTGTAAAAACAAGAATTAAAATAATCTAAAATATAATTTATTGAATTAAACTACATCAAATGGAATTGAATATAATGAAAGAAAAATGACTAAAATTTAAGTGAACCGAAACCAATCGAATTTAATCAGTCGTAACAAATAAGACCTGAATTAAAAAACACAAAACAAATATAAATTGAACCAAACCAAACTAATCCAATGAAAAGAGACCTGAATGAAACTATTTAAAAAAAACAAATTTACCCAAAATAAGACAAACTTAAATGCTTTATTACTAAATAAAAAAATATTTATTTGATATAAAATTTAAAAATAAACCTAAAACGTAATTACCAAAAAATGGACTTACAAAAACCTATCTAAAAAATACAAAATTAATAGAAATTAATCAAAATATATTGAATAAAATCCACCCAACATGAATCAATACAAATATAATAAAACTAATCTAAATTTACCTTGACCAAAATAATACATGATTGTTTATTTTTAATTGATTGATTCTACATGTTCCCAATTGGGGTTAATAACATTCACTTTGATTTAGTTTGATTTTTGTTGTGTTTAGTTTTATACAGGTTGGAATGGGTAAATTATTTTTATAAATACCATATTATTTAATAATGTATTCTTATATATAATTTAATTTATAGAAATTTCTACTGAACATTTAAGTGCATGTTCCTTGAGTGAATTTTTTTCTCATGTATAAATACGAAATATGGGAGTGTTGTAAATGAAAATTTGTAATAAAATAATATAATATTTACTATGTATATTTTAAATTATAACATCTACTTCATAATGAAGTATCTCATTTATTTTTTCAAAAATGTGAATTTTAATCCCTTGATTAGTAATAAGCTGATCGATTTGGTCCAAATAATCATTGGATATATATTAGGTGATGATAACTAGGGGGTTCATTGTTAACTATGATAACTATCATACCCATATGTTTTTGGACCAATTAGGGCACCTCTAACAAATCTAATAAAACCATGTTTCGAGAGGGACATGAATAACCAACTAAGGACAAAAAAATTATTGTTTTGGAGCATAAAAGTGGTACGAAAAAGATCACTAAGAAATTCATGAAAGATATAAAAGATTTATGCCTATCACTTCCATAAAATACTATTTCAATTCAATATATATGAATCTCAATAGTGGAGTCCTTATATTATGTATTGGGAGATGGAGATTATAGACCTAGTGGGGTGGGGAAAATCACTTTCATGGAGTTGGCAGTGATAAATATGATAAAGGTGATGATGTTAATGAGAATGTTCACGATGGGGGTGGCGATAGGGATGACCATGATGTTAGTGGTGGTCATTAGGGAGATATTGATCCTCTCCATTTCAGACATAATATTTTTTACACAAACATCTATATGGTATTTGATTATATAAACCGATTGTATTTGTGTCCTAATTTCTTTTTCAATTTATAAACTACTAAATTTGAAATATAAAATATATTATGTTTATTGATTACTATATATTTATTACAGATTAATATATAATTTCTATTTGAGGAATGGTTAGAGCCTGGTAAGTAGGTGGGTGTTATGATGGCCTATACCAATATATCTTTAAACTAGTGGTATAGGTATCTATGCTGATGATTATATAACCATTGTAATATTCAGACAATAAAAATTGTTTTATGAAAATTTTAGAAATAAGAAAATAAAAACCCCTTCTACCAATAATTTTTACATGACCATTTAATAGCAGTATCTCAATGCTAAATTATCACACAATTCTAGGAAACATTTATATTAGATATGACAATGGTTCCCACACCAATAAAAATGGTTTAATACCATTGGAAAAGGGTTATTTTCAAGTAGTTCAGGTCAACCATCAATCAAAAAGCCTTTTCCATTATCCCTAACATCAACCAAAAAGTCATCTTAGGTAGCAAAGAAGGCATGGTCAGGGTGTGAGTACAACTTAGTCTATCACCAATAATAACATCAAAAAACATATCTAGTTTGTGTAAAGGTGAATATTAATGTGTGTAGTTAATAAAGAAAACATAATTATTAGATTTCATTGATCCTTGAGTTCTAATGTGACACCTGGGATGGAACACACCTACTTAATTTTGTACTGGATATCTATATTAATAGTATTCGATTTCAAAAACACACTCAAAGAAATTGTGTCCCATCCAAATATCTCATGTGTCATTAGGAAAGCTCATTAAAGCCATGGGATTATGTAACCTAAGAATTTTGTAAACATCAGGAATAGTCAAATCCCAGGAGTTAATCCTAGGAAACCTATAATTATATGACATCATCATATACTATTAGGTAATCCCATTCATCCTATAAATATATAGAAACCAAAATACCTTAGTTTACAATCTCATACATCCTATAAATCATTAATCAGTACCAGATCCTAAGGGTAAATAATTAGAATCCTCAAAATCACTAGGCTAGGCAAGATCCTTGGAGGCAATCCTAGAAATCATAAAATCAATAGGGAGCATTATATCCATGAGGTAATATATCCATTCTTATACATAACTGGGATATACCAGATACTAGTAGGATATATCAAGCATCCTATAAATTAGTAGGAACCCCTTGATCCTTGGAGTTAATCTTAGGCATCCTATAAATCAGTAGGATCTGGAAGATTTAGGGAGATAATAAATGAAATTCAAAAAACAATTTATTTTATTTTATTTATATTGAGATTCATATCTTCAGTTATTACTAATTAATTAATTAACTAATCGCATGATTAGCTTCTTACATTATTCAATCAGATAATATGATAAATCTTAATCATCGACATAAGTGTACTCAACCGCAATCTAATTCATGGAACCCCTTAGAAAACATATATAAATTTACATTTTCTCTATGACTTAGCTTACATCAATTTATAGCCATGCTTCTTGTTCTAAAATTTTCAGTGGACTACTTGTGGCCCATGGGAAGGTTCAATAATAAGAATTAGGGGTCTTATTTATTTATTTAAAATTGTAGGTCATTCGCATGTTCGATCATCTTGATTTCACATCATATACACATATAAAATAAGTGATACTTTAAGGGATAGTTCAAGGACCACCTACTTTAGTCTCATAAAAGATTACTCATCAATTATCTTCAAATGGTTATATATAAAAAGGTATAAATTGAAAAATCTTATGAAATTACTAAAATAAGGAATAAATTTCTAAAACTAGAGTGAAACTACTAGGCATTGAAACTGAACATGATATAACATAGAGGGTTATCCTTAAATATAACTCACTCTTAAAACAAATGAAATTGGAAATAGTGGTGGACCATAGGATAGATCCTCAAGTATTGAAGTGGAGGAGGGGATACATGAAAGGGAGAGGACATTTTAAAATGGGGGTTATGGGTTAAGTAAAATGGGGGGTTATGGGTTTGAAATTTATAAGGTTACCTTGAAAATTTCGTAATTTTTATGAAGATGAGAAGGTTTAATCATTTGGAAGTATGGTTTTCCAAATAGTTCCCCCACTATATAGATCCCACTATGTATAGAATCCACACCTCACATAATTAATTCCCATTACTTAGTAAATTAGGCTCCAACCATGAATTCATATGTGTAATTTATTTTAGTTTTTTAATATTTTCCTAGATTCCCCACATGGTTTGGAAGACTATGTGCCAACCAAGAAAATAACATTGTAAGGCCTCTCACCCTTCATATAGTTTGGGTGAATATTAAGTGTTAACTACGTGCCTATCCTAAAATTTCAATTTACAATGTTTCAAGCCTAAAAAAATTAGGAACACATTTAAGATAATCTCATATTCCCACTAAAACTTTAATGCATCCATAAATAGTAATATAATATAATTCTAGGGAAATATTAAAGAGATTTACACTCCAAGAATATTTATGGTTTTATATACTTTGGATTACCACAACAAATAAAAAATTTGATATATACCTATTTTAATTTTATCAAATATTTATCATTTATTTAATATGTTATATGTGATAATTTCCGTAGAATACTTGTCACAATGACAAGTTATAATACCCCATACAATACTAAGATCCATGTAATTCTATGAGAAAATTATTAAATATATACCCAATAGTCTATGAAGTGTCCTTGTATTGTGGTTATTTATGGTTTGAATTTATTTTCTACCTTGTATTAGAATCAATGAAAATGGATATATGGTTTTGAAAGTGTTTCAAATCTTTTGGAGATGTTTTCAATGGATTTTAAATGATTTAAAGCATGTTTGGTAGGTTTTGAAGCCCATCAAGAATTATTATTGAGTCTTCATAATTTATCTTAACACCAGTAGAATAGGTTCATTATTTGATATTCAAATTAGTGTTAATGTTTTTATATATGTGTATTTTGTTCATATATTTATGTGTGTAATAGACTGTGTATGATTCATTGGAAACTATCACATGAGTCTTGAGGAAGATTTCAAAAAAAAGTCATTTTTAGATAAGTCTCAATTCATACCACTGTACATCTTATCACAACTGAATATAAGAACTTCTATCACAATTTAAGTGTCATCCAATCCATGTATGTTTCATTCTGGTATTAGAAAACTTCATAGAATTTATAGGATGAAAATATTTTTTTCTGGAAATCCTAATCTAATGAGAAAATTATATATGATGATTCTTAAGTTTATCTTTTAAGGATAAAACATCATATTTAAATTATGATTCAATATTATTTGAGTATTCAAAATGAATGATCTGTAAACATATCTGTTTGAAGTCTCATGCTTTGATTTTCTATGGATTTCTAATCTCATTTTTATTAAAAGAAACATCTATAGATATTAGATTTATAATATAAATGTTATGACGGTAAATTGGTTTGGAGTTCTAATAATCACTATAATATAATTAAGTATTGAATCTTATTAAAGATTGAAAGTATGTTTTTCCAGTATTAGTTATTGATTTTTTTACAATGGAGAAACTCTTTATGTCATAATCTAGAATAATATGAGTTCGATGTGAAATGGTTGGAAGGGAATTGGGGTATTTTTGAAATTTAAAAATATTTTTTTTCAATTATTTATGGTGATCAAAGATAAAAAATATTCTTCAATTAGTTTTTTAATAATAAAAAATATAATAAAGGTAAATGTTTAATATTACTATGCATAGGTTGTTAAATGAGATTGATTATATTCAGAGATCATGGGGTGTGAACTTGATCTTAACTGTATGAGATTATCATGGAGGATCATGTTGTATTACTCTGTTGAATGAATTTTCAACAATGGTAAGGTTGAACTAACTTCTCCTAAAAAAATTTTAGGATCTTCAAAAAATCAGAATATGAGGAGCTATTTAAGAGAGATAATTTGAATTTATATGTTATAGAAAAACATATCATCAAAAATTGAGAGAATTAAAATATAATCTGAAGCCCAAAGTTTAGATAGAATTATCATTACTTGTTTAAGACCAATCATTCAACTGAATCAAAGATGATTTTTTGTTTCAAATGGTAGACCATTATCTAATTTTTGACTGAGTGATAATATTATTCTATCTATGTTGAAATATTAAGGGAAATATCATCAAAAGTTATTCAAAAAGTAGGTTTTTAAGATATATTCACTACTTTTTGTGATCATTGTGTAACAAGTGGGGTGTTGTGTAAATTTCAGTGTGGTGATAATCAATAAGGCTACAGGATGATACCCATCTTATATACTTTTGTTTAATGATAAAAATTTAGTATAGAATCCATGGATATATGGGAGTCAAACATAGAAAAGATTAAGTATTCACGCTAGATCATAACCATGTAAAAAGTATTTTTTCCTTGCCTTGGTAAATTTTTCAGTACATATAATTGATACTGAGTGAGTATCTTGAGTAAATCAAGTCTTAATAGAAAGTGATGTTTTATTTATAATTTAAATAAATATTTAAAAATGAATACCAAAAATTCAACCCCCCCATCTTTGTGGAGAATCAGTTCTTAGGGAATATCACTTTAGGTACATCAATTCGGCAGAACATAGTCAATGTATAACTATCAGGTTTTGAAGGATTTTCAGCATTTAAAACATTCTATCATGATGTTTTTACTAGGTAATATAAAAGAATAAAATATTTTAGGGGAAACCCCAACAATAATGTTTTCACATACTATGTGTGTCATTGGATATTATTATATGTGAGTGTCTATTTTGGTCAACATACATAAGATCATTATTGATGTATTTCATGAATATCAAGATTAGATACATGATAAAAACCATGATATATATGATCTTAATGAATTAATTTCCAATAGGTGCTTTATGAATGGTATAAAATTAACTGAAGGATCAAGATAAAATTTTCCCTTAAAAGTGTTAGAAGAAGGGGTCTAGAGTCCTTTGGTTGATATGGTAGTATATGAGAAAAAAATCTTTCTTGATGAGATATCGAAATGAAGGGGGATTGTATAAGAATGTTTGAATTTGATGGAGGTTATCAGTGATATGAAATTTTCTATTTCTATATGGGTTTCATGATATGTTCATAGATACCATGTATTCATATGTATTTGATTCATTATCAAAGAGAAAGGGACAAATAGAGTCACATAATAAGTGTATCAAAAATATTATCAAAATCAGTTAAATTATATTTTTTTAGAGTACAAGTGATCTTAGTTACAAGATCAATTTTTATTCAATTTTTTTATTGTAATTCAATTTCATGTTATTTGTGACAAAAATAAGGGAGTTAAAAAAAATTATTATAATATTCACAAGTTTCCTAGTGACCAAAACTGAATATTTATTTATTTATTTCTTTAGTGATAGATCATACATAGTTAATTGTCCAATTCCATGTATTTATTTATTTCGGTTAATTATTACATTATATTTTATTAATTATTTCACTTGAATTATTATTTATTTATGAAATGATTAATTAATTAAATCATAATTTAAAGTAGAGTTATTTTATGGTTATTTAGTTAATATTTTTTATTTTTTGGTATTTTAAATAATTTTTAACTATGGGTTTTATTTTCTTATTTTGAAATGTGTGAGGGGCCTTTTAAATTTTAATACTTATAATCCCTATATATATTATTTCATCAAACATTAGTTTATTAGGGTTATCTATGAACGATCTCTCATATTTTATATTTATTGAGATAATAGAAAATAAAGTTTTCAAGAACCTCTACAAATTGATTTTAAATCCCAATGGGTGTATCCTAATGACCATTCTTTGGTAATCTCTAAAGTACATGCATCACATACTCATTCTTCAGTTTATCACTTATTATATTTTTATATATTTTTTGATAAATAATGAAAATATAAAAAAATGATGTGGGTTTTTTGATTCGATGAAAATGAATGAAAGGAAAAAAAGATTAAATGAAAATGAAAACAAAATGTGTTCAAGTTGAACAATGGTTCGACATGGGAGGTATCTACCAATTTTGGTTTGTCATTATTTTATTAAATATTTTTCCCTTGTCTTATTCTCACTCAATGAAACAACTTAATAAGTATTCATTAAGTCACCTATCATTTCCTATCAGATAAGTTAAGGAAATATTGGATGGAATCAGGTATTGTGGTCAGCACTTTTATTTGGATAGTCTAGATTTAAGGTGGATCATGGTTTAAAAGCTTTGTTTTATGATCATGGTGATGCTACAGAGATATTCATTGGGGGGGCTCTACCAAGGATGTCATGTTTGGTATTTAATGTGAAAAAGGGATCCACTAGGGGTGGATAAAATAGATTTCTATAGTTTGGTCATTATATCAAGGATTCAGTTTTTATATACAGTAATGGATCAGGATTACCTGTGTGCTAGTAGTGGGATGCGGCACCTGGGTGTTATGGTGGAAGAGGGGATCGATAAACCCAAGTAGATTGCCTTTTGATTTATAACCTTAATCATTCACTTCCCTCATTCATGTTATATTCCTTTATGTTTTGTAATTCCACACCCCACCACATGGAAAGGTGGTATGGTGATGAGGTTCTCATGAATATTCTAGAAATATATTTGTCTCTATCATTGTAATTAATATTCTATACATATATATAATATCACAGAACCCTGACATGAACCTTAAAGGATCCAAAATATTATAGGACCCTAAAATATTTTTTGGGTCTCTATATGTTATAGAATACTCTATGTATATTCTAGTAGAATAAAATTCTCCCAAAGCTTATGGATATATAATATTCTATAATTTTGTATAACACTTTATCCATCCCAATATAAATATTGTGGAACCTCATTTGAAAATACACATGGAAATTTAGATCAATAGGGATATTCTATTTTAATCACGTCTTGGGAGTTGTTCCTACAATTCCTTTATGATCCTTACGTCCATTGTGAATGTTGCGAGGATAAACATGTATATTATTTGAGTGATTAATCCAGACTGGTATTATATAAGATCTTAAAGAATGTATAAGTTTGTGAGAGTTTGTATCAGAGTCTATGTTCAATGAAACTGCTCATTAATGGAAGGCTCCATCATGGTCGATTCTTGTATTATGACCAATAATGATACCCTACTACCAATACCTAATAATACTAAGGGGAAGTCTCACGTAACCATGGAAAACCTTTAATAGTGAATTATAATGGAATATTATAAACATATTGACATGAATTAAAGGCTCGAGATCATTTAGGGAGACAATGAGGGAGGGGACTAGGCTAGGTAGGTCTACATGATGTGCTCTTCAGTCTTTAAACATGAGTACCGTCAGTTTATATCTACTCTAAGGAGAATTTCATTGAGATGTATGTGTTCATGGAATATACTAAATGGGGCCTTGGAAAAATATAGTTAGAAAATAGATAGGTAGGAAAACCATTTGATAAACATTAGAGATATTTTTTCTATTACCATAGAAATATTTCTAGTGGTGTAATTATGGGGGAAATTCCAAATATTGTTGTTTCTAGAACAAAGAACATTAATGGTAAGTAATATTACAAGGGGGTATATAACTTATTTTGGAAACTCATGGAATAATTTGAGCTGATTTTCTTAATAAAACATATTCATGATATGAAGAACAATATTCTTTACATTGGTGATGATGCATCCCTATGGTGGTTGATGGAGTACAAAGAGTGTAAGAATGGTGGAATGGAGCTTCATTCATGGGATGAGTTCATGAAGTAGGTGTATTCTCTATTATACCATGAATAAATGGTTTGGAAATAAAGGGGTGACTATAAACCTTGAATCATATTGGGTAAATAAATAAGTGTATGTGGGATTATGTCTCTCTTAAGCACCAAGTATGTGGAAATTCGGACTATGAAAACATGTATTATTTCATTAAGGGATAAAACCTTAGGCATAATAAGAAGTTATATTTGGATGGCCTGAGACCGTAATCAAATAAATTACCATAGCTGATCCATTTTTGTAATATAATAAAATGGATGAACCCCCTAATCCAAAAAAGGATTAAAAGGCTAATGTTGGGGGATACAAAGAGAAGAGGGGGAATATGGATACCCATGACAAGGGAAAGTCTAAAAAATACACCAAGGACTAACCAAGAGAACTCGAGCCTCATAGATGCTACTTTTGTGATGGGCATCATCAATGGGGGGTTATCCCATGAGGAAGGAACTCAACTCGATATCTCAAGAGAATAAAGATGTTCCCAATTAGAGGTAAATGGGAACATTGAGACTCCTTAATGTATTAGAGGTGAGGAACACACCGAAGGTTACAAATAATGGTATATGAAAAATATAGAGTTTAATGGGAAGAATATACTTTTGATGCTTTGTATGGGATCCATGTATAACTTTGTGGCTTAATATGAGGAAAAAATAATTACACTAGTTATAGCTAAGAAAATTAGTCAGATTAATATCATGAATTCCACACCCAAACCTAAAAGTGGAATTGTATGTGGAGTTAGAATTTAAATTGGGGAATATAGGAGAAATGTTGACTTCATAGTCATTCCAAATTATGAATTTAAACTTGTTCTGGGCATGGAGTTCTTTAATAAATCTATGGATATACACCCACCACACTTGAAACAAATGATGATCAAAGTAGGGAAAATCCCATACATGGTGACAAAAAAGGTATGTGAAAACAATATTTTTTCTTTAATTTTTATCATGTAATTAGAGATAGGTTTAAAGAAGAGATAGTATACCTTATTCATTTATTTGAAATAATATGAGTTGTTTGATGACAACCATGAGTTCCCAAAGGAGTTGAAGGTCATTCTAAGGGATTTTAGAGGCATCATTCCATCAAAATTTCCTAATAATCTTCCACCTAAGAGAGATGTGGATCATCATATTGAGTTGTTGGGTTGAGTAAAACCATCATCCATGGATCTCTATTGAATGGATCTACCTGAGTTGGAGGAGTTAAAGAAGTTACTAAAATAAATGTTGGATGTTATGAAAATCTAACCATCGAACTCACCATATGGATCTCCCATGTTATTATAACTGAAAAATAAAGATCCATTGAGGATGTGTGTGAAAAATTGGGTTCTATATAAGGTCATAGTGAAGAATAAGTATTATATCCTATTAATGTAAAATCTATGGGATTAGTTGGGAAATGCATATACTCACAAATATGGTTTTGAGGTCATGAATCTATCAAGCTCACTTAGCCATGTAAAATGTGTTGAATAATACATGTGTGACTAGGTACAGATACTATTAAGTCCTTATTATTTAATTTGGTTTGACTAATTCCCCAGATGCATTTTTTCACTTTAATGAAAAGTTTATTCCATCAATACATAGATATATTTTTGGTAGTCTACATGGATGAAATTTTTTTATATTGAAATAATGTGAGACAATATAGATCATGTACAAATAATGTTCAAACTATTGAGGGATAATTAGTTTTATTTAAATGATGTGATGTTTTCATTTGTTAGGAATGAATTTAAATTCATGGGGTATAATGTGAAATGAGGGTATGTTATGATGGACCATGATAATATTCATGTTATACCTAAATGAGAGAGTCCAACCAAGGTTCTTTAGTTGAGATATTCCATGGGTTGGTGAACTATTATTGAATTTTTATATATAAATAATCATGGAAGTCATATCCACTCACCAACTTGACCAAAATGGGAGTTGTATGAAAAACGTGATGAGGAATTTTAAGGTCTAAAGATGATTTCTATGAAAGATCTAGTCCTCATCTAGAAAGATCCAATACAGAAATATGAGTTACACACTGATGCCTATTTAATTTCTATTAGGAATGTACTTATAAAAAAAATACATCCCAAAGAATTTGAAAACTGAAAGTTGAATGAAACCAATAGGAGGTACATGGTACAAGTGAAGGTTATGACAATAATGGTGAATTGTCTTTGATCATAGAGACACTAACCCCTAGGATCAATGTTTATGGTGAATACTTTCAATGTTTCCACAAGATACTTCCAAACCTAGAAGAATATAATTCCAAATAAAGTATGATTCAAGTAATTATATGTCTAATTTGATTATTCTTTGGATTAAAATCATGGGCTAGAGAATTTGGTATCAGGTGCAATTAGTAGGAATATAGTGTTCTGACACATGTCACATCGAGATAATGGGATCTTGGGGAGGATCAAAGAAGGCATGCGACATGATCCTATATCTAACAATGTCTTGGCCCATATCAAGGAGGGGGATACAAGAAGATTTTTGGAAGAGGATGTCATTATCTATACTATAGAGAGGAGTCCATATGTTCTAAAGTGGACGAAAATACAAAGAGGTATTTTAAAATAATGTCATGACTCAAGATGGGTATGAAATCCAAGGCAAAACCAGACTAAGGCCTTTCTAGAGGGAGCATATTATTATCCAAGGATAGAGGAAGATGTGGAGTCATATGTGACTTTAACTTACTATCCTGGAAGCCATTAAACAGTTCCCCAAACCAATTATTCATGTTCCCTCAAGTGAACCTATCCATATTCTAGAGGCTTTAAACAAGGAACAAGGGCCTAGGGTATATCTGTGGGGATATTTTTCCATCATGTTAGAGTATAATGTTGTATAATAATAACAATAGTCAATAGAGGAAGCATATAATAACTCAGCAAGAGAAGAATAAACAGCTATAATACTGCAATAAATAAACAATTCCAAAGGTATCTCATATAAATATAATGATCATGACTTGTCTCTACAAAATAAGAAAATAGGTATATAGGCATCCAGTCTAATATAAGTATGAAAATACCAATAATACCAAAATAAATATCTCTAAATTACATCATGAGCCTCATCTTGGTCTTTTTCTCCCATGCTACAAAGAACAACCAATCAATTATCGTAAAATGGGATCTATCCCCAGTACCTAAATACAAACCAGAAGACTTTCTCGATACCCAACAGTAGAATCAGTAGGGTGTGAGATAATACTCAGTAGGCCACCACAAATAGTGTATATAAAAAATCCAGTCGATGTGAAAAAAAATAATTATTAAATATATCATAGGTATAAACATACTGAAGTAAAGTTCCTAATTCATAGGTGATATTGGCCATACAAACTAGGATCCCTACAAATAATAGATAATCTCCCTTTACAGAGGCAGCTATAAAGTAGAAATAAACAATCACATTATTCAATCTAACAAATGTACTATGATACCCATACCTGGGCTATAAGTAACATTTCAAAATATCAAAAATGGTTATGTTGTATAATTAGTGTATAATACCATCCCAAACTCACCATATAATCAGATTTATCCATAATGGTTGTTTCTTGTTATCAAAAGTGTCGGACCATGAAGGGTTGGATCCAAAGTACAGAAGACCAAGGCATCCGTATTGATTCCCTGAAGCATATTGATGGAAACTCGATAATGAATTTGGTGAAGTCCAGGGAGAACTTCTATAACCCATGACCAATGTGAGTCCATGTAATCCATATCCAATGGTTATCAAGGATAATGGAATTCTATGGAATAAATAACCAAGGATAAAAAAATCCATTTCATCCACTACCGCAACCATGATCCATGGGAGAAACATCCATGTTGTCTTGGGAATCAGGATATAAGGATATCATATGAGGAATTCACTATTATTTCATCTATTCATCTCTTTTCATTCATTAATTAATAATTAATCACAATCCATGATTTCATCCAACTCATATTAACAATTTCTATAAAATCCATTTAAACAGCCATCCAGAATAAAAACCATGTAACAAAATGGATAAAAAAATATTTAGTATCAAATTTTGAATATCATCGGGTGATTACAACATTAAGGGTGCTTTTTTATAGGAAAAAATATACAATTGGTCAAATAGTCGACAGGTGATGAATCGACTGTGAGGTGGAAATTTTGTGTTGTGTTTCATTGTCTTTATGGAAGACTTCTCATATCTCAAAGAGGGGTATAGAGCTACTTGGATTCTGTGCATATGGTTATAAAATGGTTTGGGTGAATATGTCTATTTGAAGATAAGTTAGAGAAATATTGGATGGAATCAGGTATTGTCGTCTGCACTTTTATTTGGATAGTCTAGATTTAGGGTGGATCATGGTTTAAAAGCTTTGTTTTATGATCACGGTGATGCTACAGAGCTATTCACTTGGGGTGGGGCTCTATCGAGGATGTCTTGGTTGGTATTTAATGTGAAAAATGGATCCACTAGGGGTGGATAAAATAGATTTTTATAGTTTGGTCATTATATCAAGGCTTCATTTTTTATATACAGTAATGGATTAGGATTACCTGTGTGCTAGTAATGGGATGCGGCACCTGGGTGTTATGGTGGAAGAGGGGATCGATCAACCCAAGTGGATTGCCTTTTGATTTATAACCTTAATCATTCACTTCCCTCATTCATGTTATATTCCTTTATATTTTTTTAATTCCACACCCCACCACATGGAAAGGTGGTATGGTGATGAGGTTCTTGTAAATATTCTATAAATCTATTTGGCTCTATCATTCTAATTAATATTCTATACATATATATAATATCACAGAACCCTGACATGAACATTAAAGGATCCAGAATATTATAGGACCCTAAAATGTTTTTGGGTCTCTACATGTTATAGAATAATCCATGTATATTCTAGTAGAATAGAATTCTCCCAAACCTTATGGATATATAATATTCTATAATTTTGTATAAAATTTTATCCATTCTTATATAAATATTGGGGAACATCATTTGAAAATATAAATTGAAATTGAGATCAATAGGGATATTCTATTTTAATCATTCCTTGAGAGTTGTTCCAACAATTCTCTTATGATCCTTGCATCCATTGTGAGTGTTGAGAGGATAAACATGAATAGTATTTGAGTGATTTATCTCGTCTGGTATCGTATAAGATCTTAAAGAATGTATAAGTTTTTGAGAGTTTGTATCAGAGGCTATGTTCAATGAAATTGTTCATTAATGTAAGGCTCCATCACGGTCGATTCTTGTATTATGACCAATAATGATACACTACTACCCATACCTAATAATACTAAGGGGAAGTCTCACTAAACCATGGGAAACCTTTATGAATGAATTATAAGGGAATATTATAAACATATTGACATTAATTAAAGGCTCGAGATCATTTAGGGAGAGAATGAGGGAGGGGACTAGGCTTGGTTGGTCTACATGATGTGCTCTTCAGTCTTAAAACTTGAGTACCGTCAGTTTAAATCTAATCTATGGATAATTTCATTGAGATGTATGTGTTCATGGAATATAATAAATGGGGTCTTGGAAAAATATAGTTAGGAAATAAATAGGTAGGAAAAACATTTGATAAACATTATAGAGAGTTGTTATATTACCATAGAGATATTTCTAGTGGTGTAATTATGGGGTAAATTCCAAATATTGTTGTTCCTAGAACAAGGAACATCAATGGGAAGTAATATTACACGGGGGTAGATAACTTCTTTTGGAAAGTCATGAAATAATTTGAGCTGATTTTCTTAAAAAAACATATGCATGATGTGAATAACATTAATCTTTACTTTGGTGATGATGTATCCCAATGGTGGTTGATGGAGTACAAAGAGTGTAAGAATGGTGGAATGGATCTTCATTCATGGGATGAGTTCATGAAGTAGGTGTATTCTCTATTATACCATGAATAAATGGTTCTGTAATAAAGGGTTTGACTATAAACCTTGAATTATATTGGGAAAATAAATAAGTGTATGTGGGATTATGTCTCTCTTAAGCACCAAGTATGTGGAAATTCGGACTATGAAAACATGTATTATTTAATTAAGGGATAAAACCTTAGGCATAATAAGAAGTGATCTTTGGATAGCCTGAGACCTTAATCAAATCAATTACTATAACTGATCCATTGTTGTAATATAATAAAAAGGATGAACCCCCTAATCCCAAAAAGGATTAAAAGGATAATGTTGGGGGATACAAAGATAAGACGGGGAATATGGATACCCATCACAAGGGAAAGCCTTTGAAATACACCAAGTACTAACCAAGAGAACTCAAGCCTCATAGATTCTACTTTCTTGATGGGCCTCATCAATGGGGGGATATCCCATGAGAAAGGAACTCAACTCTATATCTTAAGAGAATAAAGATGTTCCCAATTAGAGGTAAATGTGAACATTGAGAATCTTTAATGTATTAGAGGTGAGGAACGCACCAAAGGTTACAAATAATGATGAATGAAAATATGGAATTTAATGGGAAGAATATCCTTTTGATGATTTGTATGGGATCCATGTATAATTTTGTGGCTGAATATGTGGAAAAAATAATTACACAAGTTATAGCTATGAAAATTAGTCAGATTAATATCAGTAATTCCACTCCCAAACCTAAAAGTGGCATTTTATGTGGAGTTAGAATATAAATTAGGGAATATAGGGGAGATGTTGACTTCATATTTTTTCCAAATTATGAATTTAAACTTGTTCTCGGCATGGAGTTCTTTAATAAATCTATGGCCATACACCCACCACACATGAAACAAATGATGATCATAGTGGAGAAAATCCCATACATGGTGACAAATAAGGTATGTGAAAACCATATCTTTTATTTAATTTTTATCATGTAATTAGAGATAGGTTTAAAGAAGAGATAGTATACCTTATTCATTTATTTGAAATAATATGAGTTGTTGGATGACAACCGTGAGTTCCCAAAGGAGGTGAAGGTCATTCTAAGGGATTTTAGAGGCATCATGACATCAAAATTTTCTAATAATATTCCACCTAAGAGAGAGGTGGATCATCATATTGAGTTGGTGGTTTGAGTAAAACCATCTTCCATGGATCCCTATTGAATGGATCTACCTGAGTTGGAGGAGTTAAAGAAGTAACTAAAATAAAAGTTGGATGTTATGAAAATCTTACCATCGAACTCACCATATAGATCTCCCATGATATTTTAACTGAAAAATAATGATCCATTGAGGATGTGTGTGGACAATTGGGTTTTAAATAAGGTCATAGTGAAGAATTAGTATTATATCCTATTAATGTCAAATCTATTGGATTAGTTGGGAAATTCATATACTCACAAATCTGGGTTTGAGGTCATGAAAATATCATGCTCACTTAGCCATGTAAAGTGTGTTGAATAATACATGTGTGACTAGGTACAGATACTATTAGGTCTTTATTATTTCATTTGGTTTGACTAATTCCCCAGCTGCATTTTTTCACTTTAATGAAACGGTTCTTCCATCAATACATGGATATATTTTTTGTAGTCTACATGGATGAAATTTTTTCTATAGTGAAATAATGCGAGGCAATATAGATCACATACAAAAAATGTTCAAACTATTGAGGGATAATTAGTTTTATTTAAAGGATGTGAAGTTTTAATTTTTTAGGAATGAAGTTAAATTATTGGGGTATAATGTAAAATGAGGGTATGTTATGATGGACCATGATAATATTCATGTTATACCTAAAAGAGAGAGGCCAACCAAGGTTCTTTAGCTGAGATATTCCATGGTTTGGTGAACTATTTTTGATGTTTTGTCTCTAACTAATCAAGGAAGTCATATCCACTCACTAACTTGACCAAAATGGGAGTGGGATGGAAAATGTGATGAGGAATTTAAGGTCTAAATATGATGTCTATGAAAAATATAGTCCTCATCTAGAAAGATCCAATCCAGAATTATGAGTTACACACTAATGCCTCATTAATTTCTATTAAGAATGTACTCGTATAAAAAATACATTTCAAAGAATTTGAAAACTGAAATTTGAATGAAACCAATAGGAGTTACATGGTACAAGTGAAGGCTATGACAATAATGGTGAATCATCTTTCATCATAGAGACACTAACCCCTAGGATCAATGTTTATGGTGAATACTTCCAATGTTTCCACGAGATACTTCCAAACCTAGAATAATCTAATTCCAAAGAAAGTATGATGCAAGGAATTATAAGTCTAATTTGATTATTCTTTGGAGTAAAATCATGGGCTAGAGAATTTAGTAGCAGGTTCACTTAGTAGGAATATGGTGTTCAGACACATGTCACATCAAGATAATGGGATCCTGGGAAGGATCAAATAAGGCATGTGACATGATCTAATATCTAACAATGTCTTGGACCATATCAAGGAGTGGGATACAAGATGATTTTGGGAAGAGGATGTCATTATCTATACTACAGGGAGGGGTCCATATGTTCTAAAGTGGATGAAAATATGAAGAGGTATTATAAAATAATGTCATGACTCAAGATGCGTAGGAAATCCAAACCAAAACCGGACTAAAGCCTTTCTAGAGGGAGCATATTATTATCCAAGGATAGAGGAAGATGTGGAGTCCTATGTGACTTTAACTTACTATCCGGGAAGCTACTAACTAGTTCCCCAAACCAATGAGTCATGTGCCCTTAAGTGAACCTCCCCATATTCTATAGTCTTCAAACTAGAAAAAATGGCCTAGGGTATATCTGTGGGGATATTATTCCAACATGTCTGAGTATAACATTGTGTAATAATAACAATAGTCAATAGAGGAAGCTATAATAACTCAGCAAGAGAAGAATAAACAGCTATAAGACTGCAATAAATAAACAATTCCAAAGGTATCTCATATAAATATGATGATCAATACTTGTCTCTACAAAGAAGGAAAATAGGTATACAGGCATCCAGTCCAATATAAGTATAAAAATACCAAAAAGGCCAAAATCACAATCTCTGAATTACATCATGATCCTCATCTTGGTCTTTTTCTCCGATGCTACTAAGCATAACCAATCAAGTATCGTACAATGGGAGCTTTCCCCAGTACATAAATACATACAATAAGACTTTCTCGATACCCAACGGTAAAATCAGTAGGGTGTGTGATAATACTCAGTAGGCCACCACAAATAGTGTATATAAAAAATCCAGTCTATGTGATAAAAAAATAAGTATTAAATATATCATAGGTATAAACATATTGAAGTAAAGTTCCCAATTCATAGGTGATATTGGCCATCCAAACTAGGATCCCTACAAATAATAGATAATCTCCCTTCATAGGGGTAGTTGTAAAGTAGAAATAAACAATCACATTATTCAATCTAACAACTGTAATATGATACCCATACCTGGGCTATAAGTAAGCATTTCAAAATATCCAAAATGGTTTTGTTTTATAATCAGTGTATAATACCATCCCAAACTCACCATAAAATCATATTTATCCATAATGGTTGTTTCTTGTCATCAAAAGTGTCAGACCATGAAGGGTTGGATCCAAAGTACAGAAGACCAAGGCATCCATATTGATTCCTTGAAGCATATTGATAGAAACTCGATAATGAATTTGGTGAAGTCTAGGGAGAACTTCTATAACCCATGACCAATGTGATTCCATGTAATCCATATCCAATGGTTATCAAGGACAATGGAATCCTATGGAATAAAGACCCATGGATAAAAATATCCATTGCATCCACTACCGCAACCATGATCCATCAGAGAAACATTCGTGTTGTCTATGGAATCAGGATCTAAGGATATCGTATGAGTAATCCACTACCATTTCATATCTTAATCGCTTTTCATTCATTAATTCATAATTAATCACATTCCATGATTTCATCCAACTCATATTAACAATTTCTATAAAATCTATTTAAACAGCCATCCAAAATAAACACCATGTAACAAAATGGAAAAAGAGGTATAACCATCTTCTAGTTATCTCAATTAAATTCAAATCTATTCAAATAATTTTTTAAAATAGCTCACTCTAACAAGGAGAGATCACACACCCAACAGGGTGGTATAACATAGTTAAGTTACAAGGGAACACACAATGGGTGGCCAAGATTAGGGAAACAAACTCGAAAAATATTAATGGTACATAAGGGAAAACTAAATGAGTTCTAATTCATCCAATTCGACTATTCAATTAATCAAAGGGGCACCTCCGGAGAGCTTGGTGTGTGGCACAACAAAAACTATACTTATAAAATAGAAAACTCCAAGGGAAATGTATAGTACACCTATCTTAGGTCCCTAGTAGAGAACTCATCCAGAATCGACCTCCGATTTGGTCCAGATCAAGAGAAAAATGAAGAATGGATGAAGAAACTAGAAATTGGTCATATTAGCTTCTACCTAAATAACTCCATTGATACGAATTCAAATGAAGAACATCACAAGATGAACATGGAACTTACTCGCATAAATCTAATGATAGAAATGGTGTTTGAATCTATGTTCGAAAGGAAAAATTATAGCAAAGACTGCCTCAAGACATCAAAGGGAGATCACATTCCAAGGTTATCCAATGGAAACAAAGAAGGAAGAGAGGTTTCAAAAATGTAAAGTCACCTGGGAAAATTTTTCATTTACATCTTTTAAACTAGGTTGCATGGTTTTGCCATATGGTTGGCCAAACTGTGTGCCAACTGTGGGCCGTCCATAGTCTCAAGGGGGACCCCATATGGTTTCATGCACACGGTTTGACTTACCATGTGAAAACCATCCCCTATAAATTTTCAAAAACTATATAGCCCCTCACATGGGAGTGTGCCTAAGGTTGCATGGTTTCCTCAAACAGTATTGCCTCTTAAATCCCACTCTCCATCCCTTAAATAGTTAAAAAAACTATGTAGACTATCCCATATGGTTTCTACTAACTATGCAGCCTATCTTGATTTTCTAAAAATCTAGGATTTAGGATCCTAACAAGCCCTAAACACCCCTAGTACACCCATGAATTCAGCGAGTACTCACATTATGCTATAAATAGTTATTTAAATTGAAAAATAAATTTTTTTTACCTCATAGGAATACCTAGTGTCATAAAATATTCCCCATTAAAGAAATTACTCCCTAAATTTCCCTTCCAAGGGTCTTCAAGAATCACCTAAGAATAACTCCATCCACTAAGCATGTACACCACCCTCCTATTCCCAAGTCTCGTTCTGTAAGATTTCATTCATCCATATCACCCATACTAGAGGAACTAATAAACATAAAATACACTTAATTATCCTATTAATTATATGAGTAGAATTATCCTCAAAGGATGTATCTACCTATAAATTCACTTCATCGGGATATAGATCATGTGATGGGTTTGATTCATAAAGGCATAACTAACGGGGATGGAAGGATTCTTTCATATCTCGATACCTATGATGTAACTATAACTAATAAACTACTGGCCCGAAACTCTCCATACTCTATAATGTCCCAACATATCACAGAAAAATCTTGACCTATCTCCTAATCTATTTGTGTCCCACCTTTGATGAGACATGTAAATAGACTAGATCCACAACCCCTAACTATAGAGTTTTTTATAGTGATTGGTGTAAGATTTATGTCAATACAATTTTTTATCCATATACTTTTGTATCATCTAAACCTACTTTAAAGAATTCTGAATAAGATAAGGTTTGAGTAAAGTCGTCTCGCCTACCTATAACTAGAATAGTAGAGATCAGCATGCCCTACAATAAAAATACTTGCAAGGTGACATCTTTATAGTATCTAGATAACTATTATTGTAAGAGAACTCAACTAAGTGAATATGCCTATCTGAAGAGCCCCTAATATCCATGATGCATGCTCTCAACATGTCCTCAAGAGCCTAAATCATATGATTTGAATTGTCACGACCCTTCCTCGGGGCCCGTTTTGTGACTACCCCAAGCCCGCCTTCCATATGCTAGGGGATGGTGACTAGAACCAAAGTCGTAAATCCCGAAAAAAAGGGAAGTCATTTACTTTATAAAGTAAACAAACACAACATAGTATGCAAGTGAAGTAAGAACTAAGTAAAACTGAGTACAAAAGTGAGTGCTGAAAAGTAAATGGGACACTATACAAACCCAACTGAAAGTACAGTATGACTGAAAAGAAAGTACAGTAGCAGTAAAGTAAAATAGTAACACCGAGTTGTCCTCCAGAAATCCCACCTAAAGGGTGGGTACAGATAGTCTCCTCATCTCCTTGGGTCCGGCCATCCGCTCCATGTACATCCCTCCAAGTGGTCCACCTCTGGGTACCTTCCAACTCCACAAGCCTCCACCTCGATCAGTGATGTTCATTGTCTACATCCAACACAACATAGTGTGGGCATAGCCCATGCAGGGGTGAGTATACAATACTCAGTAGGTACCCCGAGACCCCCGAAGGTCTCTCAGAATCCACGATGGATAAACCACAAAGGAAAGAAACAAAAACGATGTATCAACTGACTCTACTTAGGTATGTTCCCATACATATACCTAAGTCATCAATTACAATTCGGCTCCAACTCTCGAGTCCAAGCACAACCCAGTCCATACAGGAAAACACAACCCAGTCCACACAAGAAATCAAAACCCAGTACATAGAGGAAAGCAAGTCAATCACATCGATGATAAAGATTGAATTCAATACTCAGATCACATAGGTATACTTCACATGAAGGGGGGTGGAGATGATTAGATGCAGCCTCTGAATCATCTCCTCCGCCAAACCCATGTAGGATCCAATAAAGAAGTCATCACCGCCAAACCCACTTAGGATCCAAGTACAGTGACCATCACTATTGAATCCATCTAGATCTAAGTACAGTCATCATCACTGTCGAACCCACGGAGGATCCAAGTACAGTCGTCCTCACTGCCGAACCCACGTAATGTCCAAGTACAGTCGTCCTCGTTGTCGAACCCACGTAGGTTCCAAGTACAGTCGTCCTCACTGACGAACCCACATAGAATCCTAGTATAGTCTTCCTCGCTGCCGAACCCACATAGGATCCAAGTACAGTCATCTTCGTCGTCGAACCCACGGGGGATCCCAACATGGTAGTCGTCCCAGTCGCAGCCATCTCTAGGGTTCCCGCACACAGCGTACTCGATTCTGGGAGGTTTTGATCCTCAATTAAAGGGGTCAATACATCAACTTTAAATAAGTATAGAGTTGATGTATCCCAAAGTTCCATCTCGTCAAAGGAACCCAACGTGACAGACAGCACGTCAATCGGATGCCCGGTCTAAGAGATATTGGCTTTTCCATTCCAGGGGCCCGGTTGGAAATATGCTCCTTCCAAACCCGTACATTTACCAAATCTATCCAAAACTCACTTAGAATATCTCAAAAGTACCGTCTCTTCAATAGATTCCCAGTGCCGAAGACGGTGCGTCGATCAGGCGTGCGGTCTTTAAGTTATTCAAATTTAAGTGAATAATGGGCCCGGCCCGTTTAGCCTAGTGGGCCGATGGGTCGGGTTAACCCAGTTTGATAGGTCCGACCCAACAGGGGTGTCGGAATGGTCCGAAGAAAAAAACACAACTTGGCCTGAAGGGAACGGCCCGGCCCGATGTGGCGCGGCCCGGCCCGGCGGGGCATGACCCGGCCTAGCCTGGCGCAGCCCGTCCCGGCGCGACCCGGCTGGGCGCGCAGCCCGGCTGGCTCGGCCTGCTAACTGAGCGGTTTCGGGGGGGGCGGGGGCGCTGCCCCCCCCCCCGACTATCTGAACTGGCGGCGCCGGCCTTCCCAAACTGGTCGGCCTTCTGGCGCAAGCGGCCCGCATGGCAAGCCGCGGGATACTTCAGCGCGACGCACTCCAGGCACTGCAGTCAGGCTCCGCCCGGCTGGTCGACGGGCCGGCCAGTCTTCCAGCACGGTGCCCTTCTGGCGCCGCGACTCCCCTTCACCTGGCCCGCTGATGGGCCGGCCGGTTCTTCCGCCAAAGCAGCTCGCAAAACGGGTCATGGTTCTTCCCGCACAGCCGGCGCGACGGTGCCGGATTCCTTCACCGTGTTTCTGGCACTGCGCGATGACGTCGTGCCTCCTCTGCCTTCGGTTACTGATTCTAAATTATTAAAAGAGATCAACGGAGGGTCGTCAGTCCGTGTTTGTTCGGCCCGCACCCTTCGTGTAATGTGATAGCAATTTTCCGTATTTATACAACGATTCCCAATAAAGAACAGGGTATGAAAACATTCACTTTCAAGAATAAACTACTACCTCAAAGAATTGATGTCACACGTCAGGTGTCGCGGGGGACGGATTCATGAAGGACGGCGTCGTAGGGTGAGGTTTCGTAGACATCGTCGATGTGCACCCAAGGACGAAGTGGCATCTCCTCTCTTGTCGCGGAGAAGAGAATGGGTGGCGCGTCATCGTACTTCGTCGGAGGGCAGTGTTCTTCAAAAACTCAAGAGATCTCCCAATCCTCTTTATCACAACGAAAACCCTCCTCTCCATAAAATAAGAGGCTCCTCCTATTATTTTATTACACATGCAATTTAACTTTCAAAATCCAAATCACCTCATTAATTAAATGTGTTGGCAATTAATTAAAGGGAGGGAGATGAAAGATCCTCATTAATTAAATGCGTTGGCATTTAATTAAAGAGACGGAGAGGAGAGGGATAGGAAAGATCCTCATTAATTATATGCTTTGGCATTTAATTAAAGAAAGGGAGAGGAGAGGGAGAGGAAATGTTGGCAATTAAAGGGGGGTTTCCAAATTAATGAGGGGGTTTAAGGAGTTTAGAGGAAAAATAAATGGTTGTGGCTCGTGTGGGCCCCACCTCTCTAACATCCACACGTGGGTAGTTAGGTGTCTATAGGTCCCACCCTTAACTACCCATGGGAGGAATTAACCACCTTACATACAAAATAAAATTGTACAAACAATTTTATTTACTTCTTAATTAAACTCCCAATAAATAATTCTCAACCCACTTAAAATGAAGCTGCGGTAAAGGTCCCCTTAAGAAATTATCGACGTTGTGAGTTCATTGGTGCCCTCAGATTTCAATTCTGAGTACCGGTTCAAAAGATAGAAAAACATTCTCGTTCGTTTACTGAATGTACCTGAGCTAAACTTTGGAAATTGATTTCGGGAACACCGGGCCTCGGAATCAAGTGTCATCAGAATCCACAGACTCGTAAAATTCCAAAGTATTTAAGAAAAAAATTCCTTGAAATTCCATGGTCTTTACATTACTCCCACCTCCCACCTCAGAGCTTTATGTCCCCGTAAAGCTACAACATAAACTAGGGAAACAATTGAGTGTATCGAGCACCCATATGAGCCTCCCAGTCCCATGTGCTCTCCTGGAGGTTCTCATGCTGCCCTCGGATGCGCACCAGAGGAATCGACCATCCACGTAGGACGTTCTCCTATTGATCCTCGATCTCCACTGGAACCTCTGTAAATGTAGCCCCATCATCAATGTCAGGCTCCTCGTGGTCGATGATGTGGGTCAGGTCGTGCATGTATCTTCTCAGCTGAGATACATGGAAGATGTCATGCACCTGGTGCAACTGACGTGGAAGGTCTAGGTGGTAAGCCACCTCACCTATCCTGCTGAGGACCTGGAATGGTCCGATGAAGCATGGAGATAAATTTCCTCCCTGGCCAAATCTCCATAATCCACATCGAGGTGAGACCCGTAAGAAAACATGGTCACCATACTCAAACTCCATTGGTCTCCATCTCTTATCAGCATAGGACTTATGTCTACTCTGTGCAGTCCTCATCTGCTCCTGGGTGATCTGCACCTTCTTCGTCGTATACTTAACCATCTATGGTCCTATGAGTGCTGACTCCCTAGGGTCAGTCCAGCACAGAGGTCATCTGCAAGGTTTTACGTACAGTTCCTCATAAGGTGTCATCCCGATGGTGGAGTGGTAGCTGGTGTTGTACGCAAACTCCACCAAGGGTGTGTGATCCTCTCAACTGCGACCAAAGTCAAGGACACATGCACGGAGCATGTACATGAGTGTCTAAATAGTCCTCTCCATCTGGCCATATGTATGAGGATGAAAGGTGGTGCTCAGGCATAGCTGTATCCTAAATTCCTCATGCAACCCCTTCCAAAGCCAGGAAGTAAAGAGAGCATATCGATCAGAGACGATATACGATGGCACACCATGAAGCCATACAATCTTCTGAATGTAGAGGCATCACAAGCTCTCTACTGAGCCCTGCTCTCTGATCAATAGGAAGTGTGCTGAATTGGTGATTCAGTCTATGATTACCCAGATGGAGTCCTATCCTCTGAAAGTATGTGGGAGTCCTGTCACAAAATCTATGGATATTCCATCCCACTTCCACTCTGTAACCTCTAAGGGTTGTACCAAGCCTGCTGGTACCTGGTGCTCCACCTTCACTTGCTGGAAAGTGAGGCATCGTGAAACGAACTCTGCTACACCTTTCTTCATACCTGGCCCCCTGTTCTATCGTCTGAGGTCCTGGTACTTCTTTTCTACTCCTGGATGTACCGCTAGAGGGGAAGTGTGAAACTCCCTCAGAACTTCCTCCTGCAGTCCAACTGGTACCATGGTACATCCCCTGAAGAGCATGATGTTCTATCCTCCTTTAGAAAATCCATCAAGTGTCTGCCCTATGGAAATCTGAGCACGCCGCGTCTCATAGTCAACATCCCCATATTGTGCCTCTCTGACCTGTTGAAGTAGTGGAGGAGTGACTGTGAGAGACTGTAGAAAGGCTACCCCCATCTTTATCCACGAAGGATATCTGCAAAGCGGCTAATTGCTCTGTCGCATCTCTAAGTAGTCGAATTCCAAATCTCCTATTGAGAGAATCAACCACAATGTTCCCCTTCCCAAGATTATAGACTATCTAAAAGTCATAGTCATGGAGGAACTCGAGCCATCGACGTTGTCTCAGGTTCAGGTCCTTCTGCGATAAAATGTACCTGAGACTCTGGTGGTTAGAGTAGACTGTAAAGTGCTCGCCCATCAGGAAGTGTTGCCACGTCTTTCGGGCAAAGACCACTAATACTAACTCCAGGTAATGGGTAGCGTAGTTCTACTCATGATACCTCAAATATTGTGAACCATAGGTGATCACTTCCCGCTCCTGCCTCAGGACACACCCGAGTCTGGTCCCTGATGCATCGCAGTAAACCACGTACCAAACACCCTCCTCTGGTAGCCTTAAGATGGGCGCACTGGTCAATCTCTGTCTTAGCTCCTGAAAGCTCTGATGACATCTATCTGAACACATGAAGGGTTTTCCCTTCTTCTTTAATGCTAAAAGCGGTGCTGCAACTCTGGATAAGTCTGCTACAAATCTTCTATAGTACCCAGCCAGACCTAGAAAACTCCTCACCTCTGTCACGCTCCTGGGTGGTTCCCAAGCAAGTACTGCCTCGATCTTCGGATGATCCACAGTGACTCCCACCTTTGAGATAACATGCCCCAAGAAGTAAACCTCTTGAATTCAGAACTGGCACTTCGAGAGCTTACCATAAAGCTGGTGCTCTCGGAGTGTGTCCAGTACAACCCGCAAGTGGTAGGCGTGCTCCTCCTCAATAGTTGAGTAAATCAGTATGTCGTCGATGAAGACTATGAAAAAACGATCGAGGAAAGGCTGAAATATCATGTTTATGAGAATCATGAACACTGCTGGTGAGTTGGTTTTTCCGAAGGGCATAACCAAGAACTCGTAGTGGCCATACCAACTCCTGAAGGCCGTTTTCTGCACATCCTCATCTCAAACTCTGAGATGATGATAGCCTGGCCTGAGGTCTATCTTCGAGAACCATCGTGCTCCCTTGATCTGATCAAAGAGGTCATCAATCCTAGGAAGTGGATACTTGTTCCTCATGGTCACCTAATTCAGGCGACGGTAGTTGACATATAGTATTAAGCTCTCATCCACCTTCTTGGCGAATAAAATCAGAGAAGCCCAGGGTGAAACAATGGTTCAGATGAATCCCTTTCCCTATAAATCCTTCAGCTGTACCTGCAGCTCACAAAGCTCGGTGAGAGCCATCCGATATGCTGGAGTAGATATCGGTTCTATTCCGGGGTACAGGTCAATGTAGAAGTCTACCTCTCTGCGAGGAGGTAGTCCTAGAATGTCGTCAGGAAAAACGTCCACATAATGATCCACCACAATAGGAAAACTCAGACTCCGCACATCAACTACTTCTAGGATGAAACTAGCCAACTGATGGGTGATCGGATTCCCTCTCCTCTGCATAAGTCCATCATGTCCTGCAAAGGCTCTCTTATCACCGGTGAAGGTGAACCTGTTCCCATTTATGTGGAGACACTGCACTTTGCGCCTAATACAGTCGATCTGAGCACGGACTGTAGATAACCAATCCATGCTCAAGATGACATTATAAGGCCTCAATGCCACTACAAGAAGATCCCAGCCAAATATCTCACCTCCTTGAGTAAGCTCACACTGCTGGTTCCAGTGCGTAATCATCGAGTCTGCTCTTGTAGGAGTCACTAGCTGTAAGGATCGAGGCAACGGATTCGTCGGAATCTCCAAGCTCCGAACAAGGGCATCAGCAATAAAATAATGACTCTCCCTTGTGTCTATAAGAACTGAAGCAAGGGTGTAGTAGACACAAATAGTACCTCGAATCATCTTAGGTGCATCGTGGTCTTAGGCCTCGACTTCTTGAA
Organism: Viscum album; assembly: GCA_963277665.1. Taxonomy (NCBI): domain Eukaryota; kingdom Viridiplantae; phylum Streptophyta; class Magnoliopsida; order Santalales; family Viscaceae; genus Viscum; species Viscum album. The sequence goes on along the minus strand of OY728157.1, from coordinate 1,620,676,823 downwards.
GCTAAGCCTATCCCTATCCGCCAGCTTCCTGTGGTCGGGGTGGTCCTCCTGGTGGTGGTGGTGGTGGTGGTAGAGCCTCGAAGCATCGTCCACCACCCACTGCTCGGACAACTCCTCTACCTCATCCACCTACTCCATGTAGAATGCCACGGTCGAACCTCTTTCTCTTCCTGGGAGGTCCCTCTACTGTCTGCTGCCCCTCTACATGGCGGGTTGGGCAGTCACGAGCCATATGGCCCTACCCGCCGCATGCATAGCACTGCCTTCCCCTCATATGGATGGCTCTTCCGTGTGTGCCTTTCACATCCAAACCATAATCCTAGGTTCACCCACCTAATATCCTAGTCCTCTTGGACCTCTTCATCATTTTTCTACTGTCGGCTGCAGAAGACTCTGCTACGTGTCGCCCAGCGGTGGGTCTCGCTACTAGCATCAGCTCCGCAAGAAATCTCTCCACAAGAAGGACACACTTTAGTACTCCTGCCTGCGTCAGAATGTTGAGGGAGATCATCGAAGCCCTGATCTCATGCCTCAGTCCCTTCTCGATGGTCCGGGCCCAGAAGAATGGGTCTCGTACCATGTCCGTGGAGTAATGCAAGAGGTTGGTAAATCTCGCTGAGTACTGGGCTACTATCATACTACCCTACCGTAATTTTAGTAACTCATGGATACACACCGCATGTAGGGTGGCTGGAACAAACTCCAAGCAGAATAGGCTCTTGAAGTCTGTCTAAAGTAGAGATGCCTCTTTGTGCACCTGGAGCATCAGGCTCCACCATCTACCTACTGCTTCATGTAGGAGACTCATGGCAAGGATCACCATAAGGTCTTCTGGTGTCCCTACCAATCTGAAGACTTTGACGATAGCCTCCATCCAATCCTCAACTGTCTGAGGGTCCGTCTCTCCATGGAACATGGGTGGCCTCTGTCGCAGAAACTCGTGCAACGCACTCAGGCGGCATGCACTCTCCGCTACTGGGGATGGTGGTATCAGTGGCCCAACGGGTAGTGGTACCACTGGGGCCTCCATTGTAATGGGGCCCTGCACCTAAGTCTCATCGCTCAGTGGGCTTCCATCCTACACGTAACTAGGAACCCTGGCTGGCTTCCTTCATGGGGACATCCTGAAAAGAAACAGGTGTGTCACGGTCATACATTATACCTGGTGATATGACACAATGTAATCATAGATAAAACATCTGAAACACACTTGCAATCAATGTTTTCATGCACTGAGTCGTAAATCAGAAGTCAGGGTCCTGGTGTATGGATACGTCAGTTGCCGTACCAACACTGGACTCCCTAGACTGATAACCACACTCAATACACTAAACGCTATTGCTTCATAGAAAGAAGTCATCGGAGTCCTGAGTTCTGTGGTAGAACCGACTCCTTTGATACCAATTTTTCATGACCCATCCTCGAGGCCCGTGTTGTGACTACCCCCAAGTCCGCCTTCCATAGCTCAGGGGCTGGCGAATAGCACCAAAGGTGTAAATCTCGAAAAAAAAGGGGAAGGAATTTCCTTTATAATGTAAACAAACACAACAGAGTACACAAGTGAAGTAAGCACTAAGTAAAACTGAGTACAAAAGTGAGTGCTGAAAAGTAAATGTGCCAGTATACAAACCCAACTGAAAGTACAGTACAACTAAAAAGAAATAACAGCAGTAGTAAAGTAAAACAACAACACTGAGTCGTCCTCCGGAAATCCCACCTCAAGGGTGGGTACAGATAGTCTCCTCAGCTCCTTGGTTCTGGCCGTCTACTACGTGTATGTCCCGCCAAGTGGTCCACCTTTGGGTACCGTCCCGCTCCACAAGCCTCCACCTCGATCAGTGTTGTCCGTTGTCTATATCCAACACAACGTAGTGCGAGCATATCCCGTGCAGGGGTGAGTATACGGTACTCAGTAGGGACTCCAAGACCCCTGAAGGTCTCTCAGAATCCGTGAAGGATAAACCAAAAAGGAAATAAACAAACACAAAGTATCAACCGACCCTACTTAGGTATATACCCATACATATACCTAAGTCATCAATTACAATTCGGATCCAACTCTCGAGCGCAAGCACAACCCAGTCCACAAAGGAAAACACAACCCAGTCCACATAGGAAATCGCAACCCAGTACACATAGGAAATCATGTCAATCACATCGATGATAAAGATTGAAGTCAAAACTCAAATCACATAGGTATACTTCTCACGAAGGGGGGTTGAGATGATTACATGTAGCCTCTGAATCATCTCCTCTTCCAAACCCATGTAGGATCCAAGTATAGAAGTCATCGCCACTGAACCCACATTGGATCCAAGTACAGTGACCATCATTGTCGAACCCATGTATGATACAAGTACAGTCATCATCGTTGCCGAACCCACGGAGGATCCAAGTACAGTCGTCCTCACTTCCAAACCCACGTAGGATCCAAGTACAGCCATCCTCGCTGCCGAACCCACGTAGGATCCAAGTACAGTCTTCCTCGCTGCAGAACCCATGTAGGATCCACGTACTGTGGTCCTCACTGCCAAACCCACATAGGATCCAAGTACAATCATCTTCATCATTGAACCCACGGAGGATCCTAGCACGGTAGTCTTCGCAGTCACAGCAAGCTCTAGGGTTCCCGTACACTACGTACTCCATTCAGGGAGGGTCCACTCATCGAGTAAAGGGTTCAATACATCAACTATCATGAAGTCCAGAGTTTATGTATCCCGAAGTTTTGTCTCATCAAAGGAACCCAACGCGACAGATGACACGTCAATCGGACGCCCGGTTTGAGAGATATTGGCTTTTCCGTTCCAGGGGCCTTGTTGGAAATATGCTTATTCCAAACCCAGCCATTTACAAAAGCTGTCCAAAACTCACTTAGAGTATCACAAAAGGATCGTCTCATCAAAAGACTCCCAGTGCCGTAGATGGCGCGTCGATCGGACACGTGGTCTTTAAGTTATTCATGTTTAAGTGAATAATGGGCCTGGCCCGTTTAGCTCAATGGGCTGACGGGTCGGGTTAACCCATTTTTGACAGGTCCAACCCGGTAGGGGTGTCAGATCGGTCTGAAGGAAAAACGCATCTCGGCCTGAAGGGTGTGGCCCGGCCCGAAGGGGCGCGGCCCGGCCCGAAGTGGCGCGGCCCGGCCCGGCCTAGCGTGGCTCGGCCCGGCCTGGCATAGCATGGCACAGCCCGGCCCGGCCTGGCACGGCCTGGCGCGGCCCGGCCCGGCGCGGCCCAGCTGAGCGTGCGACCTAGCTGGCTCGGCCGGCTGGCTGAGCAGTTCCAAGGGGGGGTCCTCCCCTAGCTGTCCGAACCGACAGCGCTGCCCTTCCAAAACCGGCTGGCTAGGCTGGTCGGCCTTCAAGCGCAAGTGGCCCGCACAGCGGGCCGCGAGATTCTTTAGCCTGGTGCCCTCCTGGTGTAGCGGTCCAGCTCCGCCCATCCGGCCAACGGGCCGACCAGTCTTCCAGTGTGGTTCCCTTCTGGCGCCGCAGCTCCCCTTTACCCGGTCGGCCGACGGGTCGGCTGGTTCTTCCACTGAAGCGGCCCATGAAATGGGTCGTGGTTCTTCCCGCACATCCAACGCGATGGTGCCAGATTCCTTCTCCATGTTTCCATCACGGCATGACGGCATCGTGCCTCCATCGCCTTCGGTTGCCGATTCTAAAATATAAAAGAGATCAACGGAGGGTCGTCGGGCCGTGTTCGTTCGGCCTGCACCCTCTACATAAAGCGATAGAAATTGGCCATATATAAACAATGATTCCCAATGAAGAACAGGGTATGAAAAAATTCACTTTCAAGAATAAACCCCTACCTAGAAGAATTGATGTCGCACGTCGGGCATCGTGGAGGACGGCTTCACGGGGTGAGGTTTCATAGACGTCATCAGTGTGCACCCAAGGAAGAAGCGGCGTCTCCTCTCTTGTCGCGGAGAAGAGAATGAGTGGTGCATCATCATTCTTTGTCAGAGGGCGGTGTTATTTAAAAACTAAAGAGCTCTCCCAATCCTCCTTAGCACAATGAAATCCCTCCTCTCTGTAAAATAATAGGCCCCTCCTATTATTTTATTACACATACAATTTAAAATTCAAAATCTGAATCACCTCATTAATTAAATTCGTTGGAAATTAATTAAATGTAGGGAGAGGAAAGATCCTCATTAATTAAATGTGTTGGTATTTAATTAAAGAGAGGGAGAGGAGGGGGAGAGGAAATATTGGCAATTAAAGGGGGGGTTTCCAAATTAATGAGGGGGTTTAAGGTGTTTGGAGGAAAACTAAATGGTTGGGGCTCATGTGGTACACACCTCTCTAGCATCCACACTTGGGTAGTTAAGTAGCTATGGGTCCCACCATTAACTACCCATGGGAGAAATTAACCTCCTTAGATACAAAATAAAATTTTACAAACAATTTTCTTTACTTCTTAATTAAACCCCCAACAAATAATTCTCAACCCTCTTAAAACGCAACTACGGTAAAGGTCCCCTTAAGAAATTACCGATGTTGTGAGTTTATCGGTGCCCTCAGATTTCAATTCCAAGCACCGGTTCAAAAGATAGAAAAACCCACTCGTTCGTTTATTGAATGTACCTGAGCTAAATTTCAGAAATTGATTCCAGGCACACCGGGCCTTGGAATCAAGTGCCCTCAGAAGCCATAGACTTGTAAAATTCCAAAGTATTTATGAAAAAAAATTACTTGAAATTTCCGGGTTATTACATTAATGGCCATCAATCTTTGGGTGGTATGTCATGCTTAGAAAAACATGTGTTCCCATGGACCTCTACAATATATTCTAGAAACTAGATGTAAAATAGGCATCCCCAGCTAATAAAACTGTCTGAAAAACCCTATGAAATATTACTATTTCGTGGATATAGAACCACCCAAACTCATCTACTAAGGAGGTCTCCCTAATAGGTAAGAAATGTGAAAATTTATGGATCTTATCAACATCATCCCACATGACATCACTACCTCGAGGTTACCTCATCAAATTGGTCAAGAAATATATCACCACATCATCCCATTTCAACCCCGAAATGGGTAACTACTATAAAATCATAGTTGGTCACTGGTGTTCCACTTTCACCTGCTGATAGGTGGAACACCTCGTGAAAAAACTAGATACTTCTCATTTCATACATGATCACAAAGTAAGGCGACATAAATAACGATACATCTTGGTAACACTGGGATGTATTACCCAAACTATAGAATGAAACTCTCACATAAAATCCTCACATATTTTTTTGGAACCCATACATGATGATGAATGCATGGAATTTTATCCTAGCCCACTTTCCAACTAGGAGGTGGGTCCTCACCTTCCACACTCTACTATAGGATGAGGCACTCAGTGTCAATAATATATCTTTTCCTCACTATATCCATAAGGGTATATCTCGTAGTTGGATTTGAGATAATATTCTACCCCTAACCATCCTACACCACCAAGTGCATCTACAAAAAAGGCTATAAGATGTTACTCACTACTGGCCTCTTGAACTTTCTATATCTGAGTCCTCCTACTTAGTGCATTAGCAACAACATAAAAATTTCCAGACATATAAAAAAGACCAAATTTTAAATACTATAGGTACTCAACCCACCATTACTACCTCAAATTCAAGTCACACTATTTAGATATATACTTGTGAATTTTGTGGTCTGTGTTCAACAGAAAATTCTTTCCAGGTAAATAACGTCTTCAACTGTAAAAAACATGAACAACTGCAACTAACACGGAATCTTGAATTGGGAAATTCATCTTGTGTGTCCTTATATGATGATACATATATTCCACAACTCTATTATACTACATTATAACTACTCTAATCCTGATACATGATGCATCATAATACACAATGTAACTCTTTCCTAGCTCTGGAAGAATCCGTATTGATGCTGAAGTCAGTCTCCCTTTCAAATTTAGAAAGTTTTTCTCATGGGTATCTATCCATATGAACTTTACACCCTACTTAGTCAATCCCATTAGAATTGATTCTAATAATGATAATTCCTGTATGAAATGAATGTAATATCAAGTTATCCCAATGAAACTCTTTATATCAATATTGTTCTTAGGATACTCCCACAAAACTATAACTCTCACTGTGTTTGGGTTAACTGATACTTCAATCTATGAGATAATATAAACCAGGAAGTGAATATTTTCCATCAATTAGGGGAAATTTTTGAGGTTATCATATAATTGATTCTCCTCAGTGTATCAAAAATGGTCTCAATATTTTCAGAACGGTCATGAAGATTGTGATAATACAGAAATATATTTTCCATGAACATCACCACAAATCAATCCAGATATTTAAGGAAAAATCAGTTCTTCATTGAAAGGAAAATTGTTGGCGTCTTCATGAGAGTGAATCACATAAACAGATACTCATATAGACCATACCTTGGAAAAAGTTGTACATAGCATGTCTACTGGTATAACATTCACCTAATGATATCCATATGTTAAATCAATTTTTGAGAACACATGAGCTCCATAGATCTGATCAAAAAGGTCTTCTATATGTGGTAAGGGATACTAGTTCTTAATTATCAATATGTTCAATTTCCAATAATCCACACATAGCCTGAGGGAACCATCTACCATTTTTTCCATAAGGACCAGAGAACCCCATGGAGAATTACTAGGTCTTATAAACCCCTTTTCCTCTAACTCCTCTAGCTTCCTCTTGAGCTCCTATAACTCTAAAGTAGTCATCCTGTAAGGAAGAATGGATACTGGTACAGCTCCGAGATCTAGTTCAATAGATAACTCCACCTCTCTATCAAGAGGTAAACTAGAAAATTAATCCAGTAAAACATCCCTAAAATGATCAACCACTAGAGGGAAATCTTCTTGACGCAATCCATGATCATCCAGATACAAAAAGGAAATTCAGGTTGTTATCCAACCCATTCCCTGATTCTTGGTCCATCTTAGCTCACCTAGAAATCCCATTCACCATTATGAATAAAAACTACACCCTATAGTGATGTGAAGGTCAACCCATGGTTATAGAAATTAATATGGGCATGATATCAGGCTATCCATTCCATTCTAACTATGACATCAAACCCAATCATCTCGAGCGAAAAAAGATCTCGTACAATGTGAAACCCACCAATATCAAGCGTTCACTCACTAAAATATTATCTACCCTCTATTATAATCCCCAATAGAGTATCCAATGTCTTAACACCATCAAGAAAACTAAACTATGAGCATAAGGCTCTCAAAAATAGTTATATATATGAAATTATGTAAATCACATGTATCAAAAGGAGAAGATACTATAATAGAGGATACTATGATCGTTCATCCTACTGTAGATGGCCCGATTCTCTTCTCCTTAGCTTTAGTCTATAGAAAATATACCTAGCCTAAACCACGGCCCTATAACACAACCTCACTGTCTAGAGCAAGACCACTCTGTTGTCTAGTTATAACATGTTCTTGGCCTCCTTAGCCATGACCACCACCTTACATGATCAACTGGTACTACTCTAGCTACCAACTTGATGTAGAGCTAGAAATCTTGATTATGTACCTAGATTCAGAGTTAATCCGCTTACAATAACTTTGAGAGGTATGTTTCTGTAAAAACTTTTTATGTGGCCCATATTGTTGCAATCTCAGCACACAAATGGGTCTCAATCATGATAATTCCTAATATTTTCTCATTTACCACACTGATGAATGGAAACAAAGATACCAGCACTAACATCTTGGATGGTACTCCCCTCATGAAAAGCCTCAAAACAATGTTTCATTCCACTGTAAGTCAATCCACTAAGTCAATAGACTAAGCTTCCCTACACTTTTCCACTAGCTTCCCTTAGGTTATACTCTATAATTAGCATCACATTCACTATTTTCATAATATTTGTTAGCCATAACATGTTGAAATATGATCAAACAGCATGATTAATACCTTCATCAATGTGTTTCTCCCAGAATTACTCATTATAAAGATATATTGGTGAAAAAAACTAAAGCTCTATAAATAATTCTGAATATTCCATAACAGTCATCATTCCTTACTCTATACACATAAACTCACTGGACTTCTTTGTTCTCAGTGTAAAACAAGGTTTAAAATTCCCTCCAAACCATCTCTTATAGAGTATCAACATGGTTCAAAACATTCCACCAATGTGTAGCTTCTCCCCAAATAATATATATCTTGAGCTTCACTCACCTCTTTGGAGGTGTATCAAGATACTCACAAATAGTAAATGTTGTCCCAAGCCACAACTTAGAATCTTATGGACCACCATCCAATGAAAAGGTGGGAGGATTTTACTCCTTGAACACAAGTTTCATCTCTTCCATAGATATGGAAATTTTTTGTTCTCCCTGAGAATTATTTATATAGACTAAAATCCCATCATGAAACCATACCTTAGTACATGTGTCCAATAAGACAACTGGTTCCACAACTGGTACTACAAGAGTATCTAATAGTATCCCATGGCCCATCACCCCCAAAGCATAATTTTTCCCACCCTCCCTCTATATTACTAAAGAAAATCACTGTGAAATTTCTTTATAATTCCACGAACACACCTAAGAAAATTTATATGTCTGTAATATAACTGATAACAATGTGAATGACTAGTCTATGTATTTCTATAAACTACATATACCCCTCTACCTACTCCTAAAGCAAGATATGGGTAAAAATTAATAGTCACAACCTCACTAGAGACACTACCTACTACCCACTAAAAATTTAGGTCCATGTCAAGTTATCTATTTTCACAAATTAATTTTCCATTTAGTTCAAATTTATATCACAGTTACCTTTAAATGGTTTAACCAAATGGGTCACCATTCCTAATCCATGTGGGCCTATACACCTCATGAACCAAAATACAGTGTCCACTTAATTCCTACAATAACACATTTCATTCCATAAGACTAATGGTCTGGGAATCAACACTCCATAGTTCACTGATTGTGGTGCTTATTGTAACTTAAAAAGGGGGAAACTATTTAGGTTATAGAAGGAACTCTATGTACCAACCATATTTCTCAATCCAATAAAAAAACTATCATAAAACATTCATATCGCAAAAAGATCATATCAAAAAAGTCATGCAGTCAAGAAATGGACCCTATATATCATTGAATAATGCATGAAATTTTAATCCTAATAGGTTCCTAAATTGACGCATGATATACATACCATAGTATCATCAGAAAATGGAAAAATATATCCTCTTTTATATATAAAATAACATTTCAATTATACTGCATCACCCAACTGTGGAAACAAATCAATTGTAAAAAGAAAAATCTGAAAAATATGTTTCATTCTAAGAAATTTTCCTTATTATTGTACATGGGTTAGTTACTCCCAAGAACATATCATTAAAAAAATACAATTCCTTCCTAATACGTGTCTATTCTATCAAAATATTAATGTAAATTGAAAATAAAAATTTCTCTCATACCACTTTTTAACATCCTAACACAGATGCCACTAAATTGTGCCTCAAGCCAGTGGGTCACATGTACTCAAGCATGCATCCCTATATTCCAAAGGTTGATAAATATTTGCGAGATCCTAGGGTGTGTATGTAGGGAGACTATTCCCTCATGTCAGAGTGTAGCATAGAAGATTAATAATAACATTCAATAGTAAATGCATATAATAAATCTACTATAGAAGAATAAAAATCCAAGACACTATAATAAATAAACAATTCCAAAGGTGTATCATACACATATGATGATAATTTCATGTCTCTGTAAGTTTGGAAAATAGTTTTACAATAATCTAGTCCCATAAAAGTATCAAAATACCAAAACCAAGATCTTTATATAGAATCATGAGCCTCAACTCTATTATGTTATCCCCTGCTAATAGTCACAACCATTAAAGTATTGAATAATGGGAGGATTCCCTAATCCATTTATGTATCCAAGAAGTCAGTCTTGGTACCCAATGGTGGCCCAAACAGTGTGTGAGATAACACTCAGTAGGCCACCACCAATGGTGTCTATAACAAATCTGGTATGTTTGATATAAACAAAAACTATATTAAATATATAGTAGGAATTAATGTAAGAAGAAGTATTTCCCAAGGCATATGTTATACTAGAAATCCAAAAAAGTTTCCTTACAAACAATAGTATAGATCCATTAAATAAGGGAAGTAATAAAGTAGAAATAAACAAGTCATATTTTCCAGAATAACAACTATGATTGGATACTCATTTTAGGGCTACATAAAATCATATCAAAATATACATGATGTACATGCCATATTACCAGTGTATAAAACCATCAATGACATGTCGTTTAATTTTAGACATCCACAATGTCCACGTCATGTTATCAAAAAGTGTTAGACCAATAAGGTCTAGGTCTAATGTATAAATGACTAAGACATCTTCATCGTGTCCAGGGAGAATCTTGATGAAAACTTAGTAAAGAATTTGTTGGATTATATGGAGCATGTCATTTGAACATGTCCAATGTGGGTTTAATATAGTTGGATCAAAGGGGTTTCAAGGCTCGAGGAATCATATAGAATCAATATCCAAGGAGGAAACAGGTCCAAGGAATCCATTATCGTAATCAAGATCCATGGGAGAAATGTCCATGGAATATATAGAATCAGGATTCAAGGAGATTAACATAGAAATACACTATCATTTCGTCTCATCATCCCATTTTATTAATAAATTCATATTTAATAACATTCTAATATTTCATCAAAATAATTTTCAAGATAGCTATAAAATCAATTCAAACAATCAAGAAAATAAACATCAAATAACCACATGGAAAAGGAGGTAATACCATCTTTTAATTATCTCAATTAAATTTAATTAAATTTATAAAATGGATCCCTCTAGCAAGGTGATCTCATGCATACCCAATAGGGTGGTCTAATATAGTGTAGGTACATGGGAATACCCAATGGGTAGCCTAGGTTAGGGAAAAAAACACCAAAAATATCAAAGGTTATTAATGGAAACCTAAAAAATGTATAATTCATCCAATTCGACTATTCAATAAATTAATGGGGTAGCGCTAGAAATTTTGGTGTGCAGCTCAGCTGCAACTATGCTTATAAAACACCAACCCTCAAGGGAAAGGTATATACCACCTACCGTAAGTATGTACTAGATCACTCATCCAATACCAACCTCAGATTCTATCTAGATCTAGTGAAAAATGAATAATGGATGAAGAACCTGGAAATAAGGCATATTAGCTTGCACCTAAAAAAATCCATAGATAAAAAGTCAAATGAATAACGGACCAAGATGAACAAAGAACGTACAGGTGTGGATCCAATGAGAAAAAATGTGTTTGAATATGAGAATGGATAAAAAACAAAATAACAACCCACCTAAATTCTTTAAATAGTGATCCCACATTAAGGATATATTCTAGAAGCAAAGAAGGCATACGGGTTTAAAAAATATAATGCCACAGGGGAAAAATATTCCTTTCCCTCTTTTAAACTAGGTTGAACAATTTGTCCTCATAGTTGTCCAGACTATTCAACAATTGTGTTACCTCCTATATCTTAAGGAGGTCTCAAAAGGGTTTCATGTGCATGGTTTGATTAACCATGTGTAAAATATTCCCAAAACACTTTAAAAAATTGAAAATCCCCTCACATGGCCATGAACCTTATGTAGCACAGTTTCCTAAAACTATGAGGCCTCTCGAATCCCACTGTCCAACCCTCACACTGATAAACAACCAGTGTGGCCTATCCATCATAGTTTCTTCTAACCATGTGACTTATTTTACTTTTCCAAAGAGTTGGGCTTCAAGCTTAGAACAAGACCCAGACACACCTGATACACCCATCAACTCATCAAGTACTCTCATTAGGCCATAAAAAAAATTTAAACTAAAAAACAAAAGATTCATACTCCATAGAAAACCTCATGATCATACAGTTCCAACTTTTCTTGTATTCTAATAGGACTAGGTGGAAAATAATTTTCCTACATGATTATTCCTCCTATTTATTATTATAAAGATTCCATGGAAGAAAATTTATATGGATTTTTTGTTTCACTACCAATGTATGAGGGGTTTGTAATAATCATAATGGTCATGGAGAATATCTCAGATTATGTAACATTCATTCCCACTTCAACTGATGTCACAACCATACTCACATCAAGGATAATCTTCAAGAATGTGGTGAATTATTGGGTGATTCCATGACATAAAATTAGGGAATGATATCCACACATCATCGGAATGTTATGGAATGATCTATTAATACTTTTTTGATCCCATCTTCTACTACTTTATGAATTTTAACCTACAGACTGATGGTTAAATAGAGAGGGTGGATGACTTGTTAGATCTCTAAATGAGGCACACATTGAGTGACAACTAGTGAGATCAGTATAAGTTTCTTGATGTTGACCAATTTTCATACAACTTTCAGAGGGATGGTCCTAAGGGGAAGAGTATTTTTTGATTTAGTGACTGGATAACATCCCCTCACTCCTCGCATAGTTTTACTTGGGTATAAGAACCATTGAAGGAGCCTTAAATCCTACTTAGGGGAAAAAAGTGTGGAAATAGCAGGCATAATTGATAATGAAAAACTTGCACAATACTGGAAAGAGGATAATGAAGTGGGATGATAAGGAAGAAAGGGATGTGAGTTTACTATGTAGGAGAAATTCGATGGATAACCTCTTTACTCAATAGAAAAAAGAATTCATGAGGGTGAACAATGACATAATACAGCAATAAAAGGGACTATATGAAGTCATGCACCAAGTAAAGGATGTTTCATATTTCTTATAGTCACCTCCCAGGTTGAATATTCAACTAGTATTACATGTGATCATGTTGAATACATATCATGAATAAATGGAATACCCAGGTATATGAGAGTCAAAAAGGATAGTAACCATGATTTTTGAGTCACACAACAAGGAGGTAGATCTCATACTCTCTGGTAAAATAGTTTAAGTATGTGGAGAGCCATAAATAAATGTGTACATTATCAAATGGAATGTCTTACTAGGGTGTTAAGAAACATAGGAACCTTTTGAAAAGTTTTGGAAATTTGAAAATCCAATCGACTAGTACCCTTAGGAAACACTGAGGACATTTCTGGGATAGGTAGAGGAGAATGTTGCACCTCTCCACATAGAGAGAAGGTATTATGATGATGTTCACTAGAATATTCTAGAATATCTTCATCTATATCATGTTCTAAAATACTGTAGACTTCTTTAAAGTATCATGGAACCACACCTTGAAAAGTGAAGGCTCTAGAATATTCTAGATGCATATGGAAGGTTTTGAATCTATATGGGTTTTAGAATGATCCACGTATATTCTAATAGGCTAGAATTCTCTTAAACCTTGTGAATATGTAATATTTGAGAACATTTTATACATTTCCATCCAACCATATATAGAGGGAGGGGAACATCATTAGTAAATTCACATAGAAATTTAGAGCAATATTTATCTTTAATTGTAGTGGTGTATTGAGATCCTGTTAAGAACATCCATTACAATCATTACTTTTATTATGAGTGTGGAAATACTAAAATTATATATGTATTAATGGATAAATATAGTAGAGAACCACAAATTATTTTGGGAAAGGCCATGTCTATTATCATAGGAATAGTCCCTTGTGTAGCTTTACTCTTCAAGGAATTATTTTTCCCATGTGTTAGTGAGATTAAAAAAACTTCCTAAAGCTATCACATGTGATGTAGAAACATTTATTTCTTTCTAAAATTTAGGCCTTAAAGAATAAAAAATTAACATTGAATTAGGAATAAAATATTTCATTTAAAAATTTATATTTGATTCCCAAAATATTCTATAAAGTAATATTTTTGATATTTTTCGAAAACATACGTTTATGGGTTAGGTGACACCTTGAGCCTATCATCATCATTATTCCCTATAACATCACCTAAATCGTTATACCTAATGAAGATCAATGGTTTTCATGACCACACAAGTAGATTTTTTCTAGAATAGTAGTTTTAACCAAATAATAGACTAATAAATTTAAGAGTAAAAAGAAATATTTATATATTTTTCCTAAAAAATGATAGAATTAAAAATATTTCCTATTAAAATAGTCCTCATATTAAAATTTTAGTGATTACTATATTAATATAAAAGTAGGTCATCAAAAAAATTTCATAATTTCATATTTTAAGAACATTACCCAAATTACTCATAGTCTATAATATTTTTATGTTGTTAATAATGGGAAGGAATAATAAACTACTCTTATGATCTAAATATGAGTTTATTAAAAACTTTAGAAAAATAGGGATTAATATTCAAGTATTTTTAGAGTTTTAAAACACACCCAACTCCAATACAAACAAATCTATTAAAATCAGTGCATAAAATACCCAAACATAATTCAAGTATTTCAAAATAAAATTCACGTCTAATAAGATTTTACAATTCTTGATTGATTTTATTTTTTGATAATATTATTCAATGAATAAGAAAAGGTATACTCATCAAAATTTCAAACCTTCAAGAAAACTAAATGGAGGTTTTTTTCAATTATTCACACTAAAATTACATCATGCTACATATATGTATTTAATTCCAATGGCATGAAATTATCTTATCCACATGGATTTTGGAATTCTATTTCCATTAAAATCCATTTGATGACCAACCTCATATGAAATTTAATATCAATATTCACTGAATAAAATTTATACACAGTGTTATTCTCATTCGTAGAAAATGAGTGTCTTACTATAAGCCTATAAAAATTATAATTTCCCCACACTATTAGAAAATGATAATTCAATCATTCATGAGGACAATGAAAGTTTTTTCAATGGATTACGGTTTTTGGGTAATGTATTTAAAAACAAGTCCAAAAAAGATAATGGTTTTATTTATATGTATTGTGTATGATTACTCAAGTTAATAAATGAAATTTACCTCACATAATTGAACATTAAATATGATACAACATACTCCCATTTATTTTATAATTGATTAATGATTCATGGAAATTAATTCGATGAATGAAATCAACAATATTTCCTTTTTAGAAATATTCATGTAATTTTTTCCATTTATTATATTTTTTCCATATAAAACATTTTATTCTTTTTTATATATAAATTTTTAGTAGAATAAGATAATGTTGAGAAAAAAAATAATGATTTATAATGCATTAATGTTTTTCAAATTTCACTACGAATGATATACTCTTGCATTCATAATATTTCCACCAACCCTGGTCCCCTAGAGCTAGTTTGTTCTTCTGTTATATGGAAATTAGGTTATAAGATATTACATACAAAATATCCAAAGTTTAGAATTAATTAAGAGACTAGGTAAATATATGAACATTAAATTACATTATTATGACATAAAATACATGGTATATAAAACAATTTTTAAAATGTATCATTATTCTTCTATAAATGATATCCTTATAATTTCATAGACATTATTCCTCTTCATTATAAAGGGAAATGTGGGAAAAAAGTAAAAGGGTGATCTCAGATGTATAATAAAGAATATAGTATCATATAATTTTATATGGAATAATCAATATAATTGGAATGAACAAAAATGGTTTTATGTGAATACATAAACCAAATCCATGTGTTAAATTCATCAGGTCACTGGTACATATTTATTTAAATTTTAATTTTTGTTTGATTTATTTTTAATGTTTCTGAGTGTTTAAGGTTAAATTTTTTTTTTAAAAAAATAAAATAATTCTTGGTAAAATGGTCAGTTCACAGTTAGTGGTAACCTTTCATCTAAACATGTGAATTATTGAAGAGGGTTTTAGTGTAATTCTTCATAGTGTTTTTCACGGTTTGTTAACCCATGTGACATGTCTAGGTTATAGTGTATCCTAGATTTGTGTATGGGGTTACCTGTATGATTGGATAATGGTTATTATAAATTATGAGATTGAACCATTTGAAATCTCTAGGAAAATCTAGTGTCTCCCACATATTTAATGCACGGTTTAATAAATTGTGCATCCAAACCTTGTGGTCTTACCATTCTTCTTAAAAGTTTGAATTTCCATTGTTTCCTCGGTATATTTATGACCCTCTTCTCTATATATACCTCATGATTTACATGAACTACCCCTCCCTACCATCGGTTATCCTTCCTCTAATATTCCTTGGTGAATCTTTTTGGATTTTGCAGTGGAAACCTTGATGTATTATCCTCGTATTTCTTATCATATCCCTTTCCAATCTCTTACTCCTATATTATTTTTTCTTCACTCACCATAATCAGCTAGTGATTATAAACATAAGTTTAGGGTTTATTTTTTTTATGGTATTTCTTCTATTTTTATGTTTATAGGGATCCCTCTCTCAATTTTTTTGATCTTCAGTGATGGTGATGAGGTTTCCCCATATTTTTAGAAGTTGTCTCTACCTAGTTGGTATTTCCCTTAAAATACACTAGGTTATTGAAGTATCCTTCAGTTTTATTTTTGAAATATGTTTATAATGATCTATTTAGGGAAATATTATGCTTTTTGGTTTTTATTATTTTAATTTTTACAATAAAATGATGGTTTCAAATAATTTTTCTTTAAAAATTAATTTTACACCTAAAAGGTGTTTGATAAAATGTATGAAATCTAGTTTTTAGTTTAAAATGAGTGAAGAAGATATATGAAAGGTTGTTTTACTTCATTATTGACTTTATATTACTTAATGGAACCTTTTATTATATATTTGTGTTTATATTTTCTATGTGAATGGTTATTGACAACACATTGGAGACCTCAGGTGTATTGATTACTTTAAAGATTGCAGTCCTAGTGTTGATTGCCCACTGACTAGGGAATATCACCCCATTATTCTAAGAGAGATAATGGAAGGAATTTTACCCCAGTGAGACTAAGTGAGATCCTAAAAAAATTAGGTTCAGGAATGTTAGATAGTGTTCCTTAAGTGTTTCATAGTTTCCTTAGACCCATATGTTTTATACAATGATGTATATACTATAATTAATTGATATGTGTTTTTTATTATCACATATTTTTATATTTGGATTTTTATTTTACTCATTCCTTCTTTTCATCAATTTTAATTTATTATTTCTGTGTTCATGTTGTTATTATTTATAGAAATATTTTAATCTAATGAATGGTTTTTTTTTAGGAAAAGTTATCTATGGAAGGAATTTCAAATAACATTTTTTCGAAAAAGAACTAATAGTTTTCATTTTGAAGTACATTATGTAAATTCATGGTGGTGTCCTATTAGGATTTTCCTCAAACCATACATATACCCAATGGATGTATGCAAACATGGTTTTTCAAGATACTGGTAAATGAAATGGTGTCATGAGGTTTTATAGACCTTCCTGATACTTTTCATTCATCCTTGGTATGATGTTGGTGAAGACTGTGGGCCATGTAAAGATTTGGATTATGTGGAATATTTTGTAATCCTAGATGAAATTATGTGATATTTTGTATTGTAATATTTATCCATTTCCATATTTTGATTTATTTTTTATATGGATGTGGATTATCATTATATCAACATCCATTATGTTATTTTTATAAGTTATTAACTTATTAATGTTCTATAATGATACGTATATTCCTTTATATATTTTAGAACCGATTATTTAGGTGAATTTTAATCCCAAGTAAGGATGTTTCATGCCATATTATCTAGTTGAATATTTTTTATAGTTACTAGATATTTGAGGGTAAAACTTTTCCCAAAGGTTGTATCTTGATACATGGGTGCTTCTTTTAATCCCATAGAGATTATGAAAATGATTTACATCTTGTGGAATGCATGAATGGGTAAAATATCGGGTCCACCTGATCTGGTTCGCTAAAAAATGTTATTAGATTCCTCTTTTTGTGTATTAAATCGATAATAAATGAAGGATTGTCAAATATCAAGAGGTAGGTGTGTGGGGGTGACTGGATAAATTTTATACATGATTAACCACATGATATGATGTGTGCTTGGGAATTATTTCATGATTTTTATATTTAATTTTGAATCGTTTTGATGATATTTGATGTTGATTGTTTTTTATTATTAGTTTTGGTAATAATTCAAGTGTTGTTTTGGGAAATTTAAGGTTTCAAGATGGAAAATGGAGTGAAAGAGGAGGCAAAAAATATAGTTTTATGGTCTAGAAAACCATGAAGAAAACTCATCATAAGGTTTAGAGACATTTCATTGAAACTTTCATGGTTGGAAAAATATTTTAAAAATCATGTTCCAAAACCATTCATGGTGAAGAAATGTTTAAATTTTCAATTTTCCCCTATTTGGTACTAGGAATAGTTTTGATTATTGTTTCTCTTTGTTTAAAGGTAATTGAGTGATTTTTTGTGACTAAATTGATATTTTTTTAATTCAAAATTTTGTATTAATTGGTTTTTATCTTTTATTTATTATATTTATTCCTATAATAATGGACTATATGAACTAAATAAGGGGATCTATGAATCATGTCCCAAAATCTAACCCTCACATATAGACCTTGTAATTTTGATTCGGTTATGTAAACCATTCAATATTTAGTCTAGGATGGTTAAACTAACCAAGTATGAATGATAGACCATTCTCAAGATTCAATTAAGAAAAACTCACCATTCTTTCATATAGATAAAGAACCTTAATATCGAGAGTATTAGATAGAAAATATCAAGTGTATCTTAGATTTTATTAAGACACTTAAGAATTCAAAATGTTTCTTCATAACCAATATATTTGGAGGGCCTAATTGGAAGTAGTGGAAATATGTTTTGAAAAACAAGATACATGAGTAACTCACCAGGGTTATATTTAGAAACATGTTTAATCAACAATTTTTCCTAAAGGTATTGATGGTGGTGAAAACATGAGAGTATGTGACCTTGATATCCTATTGAGACTTGTAATGACCTGAGATTTCACTATTTATTTTTTCCTTAAATAAACTATGTTTTTATAGCTATCTCTATATGTAACATCGCACTAAAATGAAAATCATGATATATGTAGTCAAACTCTAAATATTAAATATGACTATTAATACCTAGTTTTTGAATTACTAGGAATGAATATAAATAACCAAACTATTAAATATGTTCATATTGAAGATAGAGACTAATTTTAATACTAATGATATACATGTTGAATATTTAAAACAATTAAGAAAATATTTTTCCATAAAATTAAATTTTTATTAAATTGTTTTTTTATTTATAGAAACTAAGTATATTAGGATTAAATAATAATATAATATATTTAATATATAAATAATATATTTATAATGAACTAATTATTAATTTATATGAAATAAAAATATAGAATAGTTAACAATTTGAAAAAAAAATAATTTTTCTAATATAAATAGTTTTTCACTATATTTTTGGGATTTTAATTAAATATTGAATTCTAAAATTTCTGAAATTTTATTTAAATAAAATAAAATAATTTTCATATTATTCATAATAATAAAAGCTTAAAATTAATGAAGAGTATTTTTCTAAAATAATTTCTATTTAGGTGTTTAGTGAAAAATATTTTTTTTGAAAATATTATGCATCTTACTACGTCACATAGATATAAGAATAAACTAAATCTTATGAAACCTTTTTACTGAAAAAATATTATTTTTATAGGTAACAATAAATATTTTAAAATATTATTATTTTATTACAATATATATTTTTTATTTTAGAACATAAGTAATATTTACCCACAAATTATTTTAAATACATTATACATTAGTATTTTAAAATTAATTTTTATCACTTTTAAAATTTTAATAAAATGAAATGAATTTCAAAAGTTAGGATTAGTGGGTAAAAATTATCTAATGATGTACACTTTATTTTTATTGATAAATATTATGTTTTATTAGGTAAAAACTAGTTACTGTTGTGAAATAATAATTTTTTCAAAGAGTAATACTTTTCTAAAGATAGAGTATTTTAAATTAAATGGATATATTTTCTATTCATAATATAATATTTTTTAAATATATATATATATATATATTAACACTTATATAATTGGTAATAAATGTTAAATAAGTTTAAGAACACCCGATGATCGAAACTACTTTTTCTACAAAAATAGTTTTTTCGGCACATTATATGTTTTAATTTAGTAGTTAATTTTATCATATTTTAAATTTTAATTTTGTTAAATGAATCCAAAATTTCAATTTAGAAAATTTAAATTTTGTATGAATGGTCATATTATTTTTTTAGTAATAAAAAAAATAATATGGTTAATTTCAACTCATGATTAATAAGGGTGAAAAGCGTAAATGAAGTATCTTAAATTTTTAATAACTAAAAGGTCAATTACACATTATAGAAAGAATTGTTAGGTATAAAATTAATTCCCACAAGGCTGACCTAAATTTTATTTATCTAACTCACCTAACAAACCTAACCCACCTAACATCTATGTGATCCCATTTTTAACCCTTACCAAAATCTAGTTTTCCATGAAAGATACCCACATTTTTACCTATAAAAGGATCTCACTCCCACCCATTATCTTATCCAAATCCACCCCAAATAATTTTATCATTAATAAACCTTCCCTTTGAATCTATAAATCCCTCCCAAGAAGTTATAAAAATTACAAGAGTTCTACCAAGCTTTGTGAAGATACTTAGCAAGGTAAGGGTCACCCTCCTCTTTTTTATTAAAGTATGTCTTTTTTATAAGACGTTTTAATTTCCATGTGATTATGCTTCCAAATGTTAATAAAAAATATTTTACTATCATAATTATTACCTATTCTTAGATACTATATTTCTCTCTAATTATTTCATTTTAATAATACTTTTTTATAGTTTTCATGCTACCAAAATCGCTCATTGATTTTCCATTTTCATGTTATAAGCCTTTTGATTTCCAAGTGATTATGATTTTATGTTTTCATAATATATAATTTTATATCCAAATGATTCCTTATTTATGATATAATACCCTTTTCACTCAATAAAACGTTTCCATGTTACTTTTGTATACCCATCATTCTGCAAAAATCATTCATTGATTTTCTATCTTCATGTTGTGAATACTCAACTCTAATATCAATAAAGGGTATCCATATAAATAAATTTTATAAAAGGATATATATATTTAAAAATTTCATAAAATATTAAATTAAGATATTTATGTTTTTTTATAGTAGTTTAAAGTGTGATAAACTAAGCGAGAATTCAATGCAATGGATTTTTGTCTCAATCTCTCTTCTTTGATACACTGTTTATATTATGCACCTATTTTAATTTAAGTGGTGTGTATACTACATATATGATATATTATATCATTAAATAATTATTCATTCATGGTATTATAAGTTCAATTTCATTTTATTTCTCCTTCTATAGTTTATTTTTAAATTTCAATCAAGACATAAGGATTTATAATCAACTTCTTTCTAATAATCAATATATATAAAATGTGTAAATTTGTTTGTGGAATTTCTCTGATAATTCATTCTAAATAAAATTTTATTTTCTTCTCCTCATGATATATTTTGTTAAATTAAATTTATATTTACCTATTTTTAATTTTTTTTGTTTTATAATATTTTAATCAATGGGGTTTTTCAACAAAGGTGTTTCAAATTTTCAAAAGGGTTTCCATTCATTCAAAGTAAAATGTTTTATCTTTTAATCAACATTCCTTTTTGATAAAAATTATGTCCTTTAAAATATATATTAATGAATATTCCTTTTTAAAATAAAATTTTCCCAAAAAATCACTTCAACTTTTCAAAAATTCATTTTCAATGTGACTATAACTTATTCTTTTATGTTAAATATAAAAGAACTTTTGAAAAACTCTTTTATCATTTCACCACAATTTTCATTTTTATATATATAGGATTAATTTACTTAGAAGTTGTTTTTCATTAAACACCCTATAAACACTCTTATAAAATATATATTTTAGGATATTGATTTTTTGGAATTAATCATTTACATTTTTGAGGTCAATTTTGGTGATACAATCTAAAAGTGTTATAAAAACCATTTTTATTTCCATGTGTTCCTTATGATCTGATAAATAAAACACTTTTCTTTATCGTGTATTTTAATTATATATGGAATTATTGGTGTCTTATGGAACTCATATGTATGGATTACAATGGTTGGTTTCATATATCACCCTCTAATACATCGGTTAATGATTTATATCTCATTAGTGAAGGATGTTAAGCATGGAAATTTTTTTGATCACAATATGAATTATTAGAAATATAACAATATAAACTTTTAGCATTTTATTGTACAAAACATGAATCATGTGCATTTTTTTTCACAAAATGAATAGTGGTCATTTTTTAGTTCACAATATGAGGTGTAGGAATTTGTTTTTTTATAACATGAAGCATGGTTATTTTGTTTGTTCATAATATGAAGTGTGGGAATTTTTTTTGTTCAGAACATGAAGGGTGGAATTTTTTTTCAAAATGAAATAATTTATCTATTATTATAATTTTACCATAATTATTTTCTATATAAAATACTATTTCTATATGCCTATGATTATTCTCCTTGAATCATGTTTATTATCTCATTATTCCATATAATTTTTCAATGGTGTATGTTTGTTTATTTGAGATTCCATGTCCATTATCATAGATTATGAAAAAGTATTATTGTTCATTTTTTTAATAATAAATTTATCCCCTACCAATTTTTTTCTCATATTCTTATGATCTAACTCTTGATGAAATGTTGATATGTTTTCTCTCCCTGATCTTTTGAGTTCACACCTTTCTTATGTTTTCATTACCCATGTTATGAAGAAGACAATATCATATGACATGTCTAGAAGAGTTTCTAGAGGATTATTATAATTAAGGAATGATTATAGATTAATATTATAATGTAAATAATCTCCAAGAAATAAAACCATTCAATCCTTGTTTGGTGCGACTTTTTGTGTGGTTTGTTATCTAATTCATGATATATATTTAATATTTATGTCATATTGGTTTCTATGGGTCGTATTAGAAAAGGATTTAGTTATTTTTAGAATAGTTTAGTTAAATTTAGTGGAACCCCTAGGGAAAAGTATAATGGGTGAGTCTAAGTATAGGATAATATCTCAAAGATTTGGTAAATTATAGATTGTGTGGTTCTCCTAGACATTGCATCCAAGCCTAAATACTCTATGTGGATATAGGATTATGGACATATTAACTAAGGGGTAATAACCCCAAATAGGGTGTTTTGGGTATTAACTAAAATTTTACCCCATCCATTAAAAAGTGTACAAAATGTACTCTTGGTTTGATAGTCCCATGGGTTATAATTTTATTGATCATATTCTCTCTACAAACCACTATATATAATCCATTTCTAGTTAGTTTGAGGGATTATAAGTTTGAGAAAACACAATAAAAGAGTAAATCAGGATGAACCTAGGATTATTTATATTGATCTATGAGTGAAATAGTTTTAAATAAAAAAATATAGGATAACAAGGATGTTATTCATTAGTATCATCTAAATTAAAAAGGGAAATCCTATATTACTCCTACTTCAAGATGTTTTTCACTTAAATTAATGAATAAAGGTACACTTATCCTCCTATAAAGATTTATATATACCTTATTGAATTATTATTATAGAAACCCTAGTGTATCTTGGAAGTTTTCAATGAATAATAAATCACTACCCATATAATGATATTTTTCATATGAAACATTTAGTAGCAAGATTATTGTATCCCAAATTCATGTTTATGGAAATATTAATCATTTTATTCATACATTAAATGGAAATTGTGTGACTCTAGTAATGGTTTAACTATTTCAAAAAATAATTTATAATATTTGAATCATTGTCAAATTACCCACAAAATCTTCATTGTTGAAAACGAATGAGGGAGGAAATAGTAGTCGACAACCACTATAGAGAGATATTAATTTCACTATAATAGAAAATGATAATAGTGGATCATTTTTTTCATCATCAATCAATTAAACATCACCATGTACATTCTATGATGATTCTATAAAAGTTAAAAGAACTATTCCAATGGTGGAAGTAGAATAGAAACCCCAACCATTATCTCTAGTTCCACAAAATATTGTAGTTAATTAGAAAATATTGATATTTCCCATGTGATACTAAGTCATAGATTAGTTTGAGAATCATTTTTGATGCCCAAGATCATGTGAACCCATCTATCATGTGTGGGAAATAGTTTGGGTCTTAGAAGACTCTATTTGGGATCATAAAGGGCCACCTATAGTTTAAATTATAAGGCATGCATCTCCCACCAGCATTCAGTTGATAGGTCTTCATAGGTTCAATAGTGCAGGGACTAATAAAACAAGTGAGTAAAGAGATTTTTGATTATCTATTTATGCTGGTGATTCATGAAAGGTAAATTTTAGAAAATATGTGGGATATTACTGTATAGGTAGAAAATAGATAAATATTTCAAAGTGGTATAAACATGGATCTCAATGAGCCTTATGAGGAGCAGGAAAATCCTTCATAGAATTTATCATTCTACCTAAAATTCCCACTTGCGTGGGAAAGTTAAAAAATCATGGGGACTATAGATAGATATCTTTTGTATATCTATGTATATGTATCAATACTAATTACCAAAATAGGGAATCATATTTCATACCAACATTTTATAATCAATAACTATAATTTTGACCATAAACTCTAGGTGAAATAAAATATTTCTCAACACCTAACCATGAGGGTTATTTTTCTTAAATGGTAGGAAAGAAACTCAATATAGATATATACCTATTAGTGAGTTTCATATATGTGTGTTGTATATCTATGTATCTCTACCAATACTATTTACCAAAATAGGGAATCATATTTCATACCAACCTTTGATAATCAATAACTATAATTCTAACTATAAACTCAAGGAGAAATATAAAAAGTCTCAACACCCAACCATAAGGGTTATTTTTCTCGTATTTTAGGAAAGAAACTCAATATGGATATATCCCTATTGGTGAGTTCCATAGCCTTCCCTATGATGGTAATTAAGATACCTCAAACTATTTGTAACTTATGGATACCATTATAAATGTTTTAGGCTAAAAAAATTAAGGATTCAATTTATCAATGTAGGGGATAATTTAATAACATGATATTATACTATATATTTTTTTCTTAAATAAACAATGTGTTCGATAACTTTCTCCTCATGAAACATCGTACTAAGATGAAAATCATGATATGAATACGTAAAATAAACATATTAAATTTAACTATTAAAATTATAGATGTTGAATTATAAATCAGGAATAGGAGCAACCAAAATTTTAATAATGTATTTAATAGAAATAATAAATTTTTTAATACTAATGAAATGATTTGATAATAGCTAAAACAACTAAGAAATTCAGTTTTTGCTTAAAATACATTTTTCTAAAATTAATTTCTTATTCCACAAAATTAAGAATATTATGATTAAATAAAATAATATTGATAATATGAATAATATATTACTAATAAATTAATTTTTAATTTATATAAAATAATAATGAAAAATCGTCAATTTTCTTAAAAATGATTATTTTCTAATATGAACAACGTTCCACTATATTTTGGGATTTTAATTAAATATTTAATTCAAAAAAAAATAGAACTTTTATTTGAAACAATAAACATATTATTTTTATTAATCATAATAATATAAGTTTAAGATGACTATTTGGGATATTTCTACAATAATTTATTTTTATGTGAATTTTGAAAAATATTAGTTTTGAGAATACCATGGATTTTACAAGATCAATTGGCTATAATCATAACCTAAAAATTATGAAACCATTTTCATGAATAAATTTATGACTTATATGAAAAATTGTATATTTTAAAATATTATTTTTTATTTATAAACCTATATTTGATAATTTATAACATAAGTAATATTTTCCCAAAATTTGTTTCCAATACATTATATATTTTTATTTTAAATTTAATTTTAATCAATTATATAAATTATATAAAATAAAATGGATTTAAAATTTATAATCATTGGATCTAAATTATCTAATGATATCTACATTATTTTTAGGATTAAATATTATGTTTCCTCAGGTAAAAACTAGTTACTGCAATAAAACGATAATTTTTCAAAGAATATTAATTTTCTAAATATTTTTTAATTTTAAATTAAATGGATCTATTTTAAATTAATACTATAATATTATGTTTGATTATATATATATATATATATATATATATTAAAATTAATATAATTGGTAATCTATGTTAAATAATATCAACAACACTTAATTATTAAAACAACTCTTTCTACAAAAATAGGTTTTAATACATTATATGTTTTAATTATTCATATATTTACAAATTGAATTATGTTAAATGGATCCCATATTCAGATTAATCACATTTATTTTTGGTAATAAGGTTTGTCTTATATTTTTATTAACAAAATAATTATCACGGTTAATTTCTAATCATGATTAATAATGGTAAAATTTTTAAATGAAGTATCTAAAATTTATACTAATTAAAAGATCCCTTAAATATTATAAAAATAAAATTTATGTGTAAAATTAATACCCACTTGTTTCTCCTATTGTTTCTCTATCTAAATCACCTAACCCACATAAAACACATTTGATTCATTTATTACCCCTTACACAACTCTAGTTTTCTAATAAAAATACCCTCCTTTCACCTATAAAGGGAGGTTACTCCCACCCATTATCTCATTACACTCCACCCCAAAGCCATTTATCATGAAAAATAATCCATATATCTCTATAAATCCCTCAAAAAGAGTTCATATTGTTCTAATGGGTCCTCTCATTCTTTAAGTATCTACTTAAGACACTAGGGTTCTCCTCCTCTTTTTTATTTAAGTAACTCTTTTTTATAATACATTTTGATTTCCATGTGATTATGCTTAAAAATGTTCATAATAAATCCTTCAATATAAAACCGATTCCCAATTTATGAGAGACTTTATTTCTCTCTCACTAATAAATTTCAACAATCCTTTTGTATATTTTTTATGAAACCAAAATTCCTCCTTGATTTTACATTTTCATTTTGAAAGCCTTTTAATTTCCATGTGTTTATCAAAAATATTTTAATTTAAAAAAATATTCACTATTGATGATTTAATACCCTTATCACTCATTAAACCAATTCCATAGTCCCCTTATATACCCATCATATTGCTGAAATCATTTTTTTTATTCTCTGTCTTCATATTATGAATTCTAAATTATAATATAAATTCAAGGTATCCAGATAAAGTATTTCTATAAAATGTAATGGATAGGAAAATGTTTACTAAATATGATACTAGGATAGTTATCTTTTTATACATTATGTTAGAGTGCGATCAATAAAAAAATAATTCAAAGTTAAGGAAATTTCATCTCAATTTCCCTTCATTTTGATATTATTTGTTTTTTCCACCTATTTTCATTTAATTAGTATATATACTACCTAAATGTTATATTATATCATGAATTATTTCTACATTCATGGTATTGAAATTTCAATTTCATTGTATTTTTACTTCAAGAGCTTTGATTTAATTTTTTCTCAAGCTGTAATGATTTAAATTCAACTTCTTTCAAAAAATTGGGATTTTTCAAATGTGATAATGCACATGGGGAATTTATATGCTAATTCATTCAAAATATTCATTAATTTTATTATACATAGGAAATATTTTGTGAACATAATTTCTCTTTACCTCATTTAAAATATGAATTTTTGAAATATTTTAAGTGATTTGGAATTTTTATAAAGTTTTTTCAAAATGTTTGAAAACATTTCCATCCTTTCAAAATAAGATGTTTTATCTTCCACTATACATTAAATTTGAGAATTTTTTTGGATTTTCAATGATATATTAATTAATATTCTAATTTAAATAAATTTTTTTTCAAAACTAATTCACTTCACATTTTTAAAAATTTATTTTCAAGGTGATTTTAACTTCTTGTTTTACACCAAAGATAAAAACACTTCCTAAAAACTCTTTTATGATTTCACCACCATTTTAATTTTCATCTATAAAGGATTAACTTATTTGAAAGTTATTTGTTAGTTCCACTAGGATAGATATCCTGATAGTGGGGTGAATCAAGCTATGAAAAATTAAAACAACTTCCCCTTTTGATCTTATTTTGTTTTTAGAAAAAACTCTCTTCTCTCTCTACTTTCCATTGCAGAGTATGAATGAATCTTAAAGCATACACAAGACACATAAATTTTACTTGGTTCACCTTCACTAGGATACATCCAAGGATCATACACCAATGATGTGTTGATGCACAAAATCCACTATAAGCACACTCTTATTTACAAGTTCAAAGTGGACTCACTTTCCCTCCGGGTTTACAACCATTCACAATTTGAGAACTCACTACTCTCTCAAATGAATTTATCTCACTACTTCTTCAGAATATCCACTCATAGTTTATAGACTTTTAGTTCTCTTAATTATCACTAATGAATACATCCTCAATTATGGATATATACTGTATTGAAGTTCTACTTTCATCAATAGATGAATAACACCTTATCTCTGAACACTAGGCAATCCCTTTTCAAACTCTTTGGTAAAGCACACTGCCTTTATAACGCCCCACTTTTTCAAAGTTGAAACAAGCCTTCGCAATTCCCTAACCTTTTTGAAAATCTCACAGGTTCACAAAGCTCACAGGTTCGCAAATCTCACTAGATCACAGAGCTCTCTAGATCACAGAGCTCATGGCTTGGCAGATCTCACACAAGTCTTTTAAATTTCGCAATTCTAAACAATCCTTTACAATGTGAAAGTCCTCTGCCAAGCCAAACTGGCCTTCGGGACACACCTTCCTTTTACAAAGCTCAACTACCTCTATGAATTCTCTTTTCTTTTGTGAAGCTCCTAGCTCCGTGAATTTTATTCTCAATTCGAGTGCCTAGTATTTTACCTTTGATCTCTATACTTCTCTCAAGGGGGTCATGTCCTATTTATTGGCGATTCCACTAACTCGAGAACTTTCCTCACAAATTAAACGCCACGTCATCTAAAATCGCAAAGCTCTGAAATTTTAGCTGAAATTTACTCTAAATTTTAAAGCACCATAGAAACTTTAGGATTGTGAATCTCATCATAATAGCGGAGCATTCCTTCAATTCCTTTGCACCATTGCTGTAAAGCTTCTCCATAATGCTCATCACCTCTAATGTTCACAAAGCTCGTTGTAATCACAGATCTCACCATCAACATTCTTCAGTCTCTTTGAAATCCAGTTCAATAAGCCCATATTAAATAAACTCATCCCTTTCCCATATTTTGATGATATCTTTAAGGAAATACACTTTTCGCGATGCTCACCAAATTCCAAATTTTGGACACCAAAAATTTGGAAAACATTTAAAAATAGAGCCACATTTTATCTATTATTTTGTATCACCTATAGATCTTCTATTCCTTTGTCGTGGTTCTTTGTCAGCATGAATTGTCAAAAAAGTCTCTGGAAATCGACAATTCACCATGAAAACCAGTATTATCAACAAACACAACCAACACAAAAATGTTGCAACGTTACCTTGAGGTATTTTTTCCCAACAATATTTTTCATGAAACACCCTTTAAATAATATTATGAAATCTCTTTTTGAGGTAATTCATTTTTTGGTAACAACAATTTATATTATTGAGTTTAATTTTGGTCATACCATCCTGAAGTGTTTTGAAACCCATTTTTCGTTACATGGTATCTCTATAATGTGATAAATGAAACCAATTTTATTTCCCAATGATTTTAATGATATTTTTGAATTATTTATATCTTATGGAACTCATATGAATTGATGATGATTGGTGGGGTCCTTTATATCTTTATAATTCATTAGTTGAGGATTTAGGCCTTATGAGAAAAAAAATATAAGAGATTACATTTTTTTACAACATGAAACATGAGAATTCTATTAGTTTACAATTTAATGTGTTGAATTTTTTTTTCAAAACATGACTTTTTTTTATTTTTTTTCACAATACTATGAATGGGTACTTTCTTTGTTCACAACATGAATCTTGGAATATTTTTTTCACAACATGAAGCATTGAAATTTTGTTTTTTATAACATAAATCATGTCTATTTTTTATCACAACATAATGTGTGTACATTTTTTTGTCATAATTCTATAATTTATCTATGCTTATGGTTGTTCCATATTTGTTTGTTATATGAAATTCCATATTTCTATATTCCTATGATTATGTTTATTGACTTT
Organism: Viscum album; assembly: GCA_963277665.1. Classification (NCBI taxonomy): domain Eukaryota; kingdom Viridiplantae; phylum Streptophyta; class Magnoliopsida; order Santalales; family Viscaceae; genus Viscum; species Viscum album. Next base: position 1,620,646,552 of record OY728157.1, on the reverse strand, counting down.
TGTTTATTATATCAATATTATGAACACTTCTTCCATGGTATATGTTTGATAATTTTATATTTCATATCCTTTTATCATGACTTATGCACAAATATTATTTTTTCATGTTCTTTTTAAAAAGAAATTTCTCATTTTCCAAGGTTTTCTCATATGTTTATGGTCTATCCCTTTAAGGAATATTGATATTTTTTGTTAGAGATTTTTCAAGAACACCCCTTTCTTGTGACTCAATTCCTTGGTTTATGATAAATATTACATCAAATTATATGTCTTGAAGATGGTTTAGAGGAACATATTTATGGACGAACGATTGAATATTAAGATTATTGTATAGCTAATATATAAGAAACTAAACATTTATTTACAAGGTTTTTGTGACTATTTTTTGGATTTATTATCTATATCATGATATTATTATACTATTTATGTATTTTTTTATAATAGTTCATTTTAAGAATCATTCTCAAATTAGTACCAACCTATGTAGAGTTGGTGGAAAATCTATGATAGCAAAGACTATAATATAGGGATTGTCAGGCCTCAGTTTTTCCTCTTCTATAGAAGGGGTAATTACATATCATCATTATTATATAATAGGAAGAGGGTTTTGTCCATACATAGTGGTGTTCAAGTAAACCAACATTATTTTTATTTTATTCTAGTGGTATTTTAACGTCCCAGACTCAGATGCCACCAAAAAATAGTGCCTCAAGCCCAGTTGGCCACATATCCTCAAGCACATCTCCCCAAATGCCAGAGGATTTCGACTTACAGTGAGGGCCTAGGTGAGTTAGGGGTGAGAATACGCTCTCATTACCATAGTATCATAGTGGGAGTCAAACATAATATAAATAGTGGAAGAGAAATAAAAAGCAGGCAACTGATATTAAGACAAGAAAACATGAATAAATAATAATAACCATAAGTGTCTCATATACCAAAATGATACATATGGTATAATTTTCTACAAAGTAGACAGAACATTACATGGAAATATAGTAAAACCCAAGTAACCCAAAAAGAAAAAAGACCAAAATGGCATACCAGCATCGAAAGCCTCATCTTGGTCCTATGCTCCCCAGCTCCAAAGCCATAATCAACAACCTGTACTATGGTACTTTCCCCAATCATCACCTACAACTATATAACCAGTTTGGGTCCCTAAGGAGGCCCAAACAAGGTGTGAGATAAACATCCCAGTAAGCAACCACCCAGGTTTATATAATTCTAACAAAAATTCTACAAAGGTGCTAGAAAGTTTAAACAACTGGTATGTAAGTGCATATGCCCATGGAATAAGTCTTTTATAACAAGTGAAACAAAATAACGCTCAATGATACATTCAAAAGAGAGTCATCTCTTAACAAAGAAGCCATAACAAGTACAAGAGAGTCACACGGCCATGTTGTACATCCATATATACCAAAAATTCCATAATCATGCTGTATAGAGAAGTCAAGTATCCCACAGACATGTCGTAGAGTAAATTGTAGACTCCAAGGGCTGGATCCAAGGTGTCAGCATACCAAGGAATCCAAGTAATAAATATCTAGAACACAGAGGTTCGGATCCAAGGAGCTTTCCCAAGGCATCCCAACGAGTCCCATGGGAATCCATGGTGGAAAATTAGGTGGATACTAATTGGGGTCCTAGATGTATGGCAATAGCAAGTCCTACACGGGCCCAAGCAATCCGGATCAATAGGGTAGAAATTCCAAAGGCATCCCATGGAATCAAAACCCAAGGGGCATAGTCAATCCAAAGTGTCCACTACTAAATTCTAGATCCATGGAGAGAATTCCAAGGCATCTATCAAACCATTCATTCAAGAATTCAAAATTTCAAAGTAGACATTCAATCCATGTGAATATACCCACTCATATCAACCTACACAATCCATGATTATACCCACTAATACAAATCATTTGTCAAACATATGGGCCTAACCTACCATATAAACCATTTAACAAACCATTAATTGTTTTATATAAGTATACCTAACCATATTATCCATTTAACATGACAAACTATAAAAATAGAAAAGTCATAACATCAAATTCATTGATCAAGGAGGCATTACATCTCTTAAATAGGATATTCAAGCAATAAAAGCATTAACATGCTTCCTCTAACTAGGAATTCACAAGAATAAACCCATTGGGTGGCTTAAACTGGAATAAAAAAGATATTTACCTTAAGGATCACCCCTTGTGTGACCTTGAAAATAGTAACAGGTTTCAATGTACTAAAATAGAACCCACGTGATCCTCACTAGGTCCGACTATAGCTACAGCAAGAAACTCTCTCAAAAACGAGGCCTCGCCAAAAATTCCTACATGCGGTATATCATCTGAAATCCGAAAAATCTCAATAAAATCCAAAAGAAAGCATAGACCACCTACCATGCCTTGGTAGTAGACAGTTCATCTAGTAACAAGTCTCAATTAAACCTGGTTTGGAAGAAATCTGAGGAATGAATGAAGAATGGAATATTAGGGCATATAAGACTAAATCAAAATACTGTAGTTGTTGTTATGAAGAATCAATAATGACTAAAAATGAATCTAGTACTTACCGATACAATTCCAACATGATAGACGGTGCATCAATCAGAGTCCAGATGGCTTCTATACATGAAAAACTAGAATATAGGGTTTTTTGGTTCAAAAACGAGAGGAAAACAAACTATTCATCAAAAATATGAGCTACTTCCTCTTTTATAAAAAAAACTCATAGGAAAAGTTCATGGTGTGTACCTCAAGTACACAATATTTAACTCTATTCTATTTTTTGTGAGCCACACTAGCTACACGTCGTGACTTCCAAGTACACGGCATGTACCTGGCCTATAGATAGATTTTAGCCTATTTTCCCCTTTCATTCTTAAAAACAACCTAACCAGCCCATGGAATATCCTAGGGTCTAAGAAAAAAATGAAAGAAACAGTATTAACCTGAAAATAGATATATGTACCTCAAGAAAACCTCGAGATCTTACAATCTTCCCCCTTATAGTAATTCATCCCCAAATTTCTCTCTAAAGGGTGGTCAAGATTCTTCTGAAAACAACTTCGGCCACTGAGCACGTACATTGGCCTCCCTTACCCAATTCTTGGCCAAACAATGGTTGTGCTTCCATATCACCCATACTAGAGGAACTGACCAGCCTCGAAGAACCATTGTGCTCCTATAAACTATACGAATTGGATGCTCCTCAAAGGAGGCATCAACCTGAATCTCAACCTCCTCAGGCTGAAAAATGTGAGCTAGGTATGAGGGATAGAGGTGTAGATGAGATACATGGAAGACTTCATGCATGGATCGGTACCTATGAGGTAACTTCGATAGATAGGAAACCGACCTGACCCTCTCCAGAACCTCAAATGACCCGAAAAATCTGGGGGGAAGTTTTCCCTGTCTCCTATTCTGCATGTGTCCCAACCTCGGTGAAACATGTAAGAAAACCCGATCCCCGACCTCAAACTCTAGATGTTGTCTACGGTGATCAGCATATGATTTTTGGAAATACTATGTAGTATCCATACTTTTTTGAATCAACTGGACCTACTCATATGTCTCATACATGAGACGCAGTCCCTGTAAAGTTGTCTCTCCTACATCTAAATAACATAGGGGACAAATACATGGCCTTCCGTGTAAATAATCATAAGGTGTCATCTATATCGTCTCCTGATAATTGTTATTGTAGGTGAACTCAACCAGGGGAATGTTCCTCTCCCAAGATCCCCTAATATCTAGGATGCATGATTAAAGCATGTCCTCAAGCACCTTTATCGTATGCTCAAATTGTCCATCAGTCTGAGGGTGGTATGTTGTTCTCATAAGTACCTATTTACCCAGCACCATGTGAAAATTCATCTAGAAATGAAATGTAATGTGGGAATCCCTATCTGAAATGATAGTGTGTGGGACCCCATTAAGTCGTACCACATATCTGATGTAAAAAATTACAATATAATCAACACTAAAGGTCTCCTTGATTGGAAAGAAATGTGAAAACTTTGTAAGACTCTCAAGAAAAACACACACAACATCATTACCTTGAGAGAACATCAACAAACCAGTCATGAAATCCATCATGACATCATCCCATTTCAACATTGGGATCAGTAACTACTGTAATATCCAAGCTATCCACTGATGTTCCGCCTTCACTAGCTAATAGGTGGAATACCTAGTAACAAAACTAGACACCTCTCTCTTCATTCCGGGACACCAGTACTGTCATCACAAGTCATGGTATATCTTGGTGACCCCGGGGTGAACTGTCCATGTTGAAGCATGAAACTCCTGCATAAACTCTTTGAGTATATCCATTGGAACCCATACATTTCCATGGATATGCAAGATCTCATCATTGTCTACCATCCAACCAGGAGGAGGGTCCTCACCTCCCACAGCTTCTTGTAGAACTAGGCCTTCCGAATCTGATAGTTGCCTCATCCTAAATCTATCAACCAGGGTGGAGGTAACAACTATGGATTAAAGAAAAGTATTCCCATATATTTCATGCACCTCCAAATTCATATTAGAGAACAACACCATAAGCATTCACTCGTTACTGGCATGTTGCATTGTCTGTATTTAAGTCTTCCTACTCAGTGCATCAACAATTCATTAACCTTACTAGGTGTGTAGGAAAGCTCAAAGTCAAAGGAATGTAGGTACTCCACCCACCTTCATTGCCTCAAATTTAGATCATGTTGTGTAAGGATATAATTGAGGCTTTTTGGTCCGTGTACACCACAAAATTCTCTCCCATAAAATAGTGCCTCCAACAGTGCAAAGCATGAACAACTATAGCTAACTCGAGATCTTACATAGGTTAATTATTCTCGTGAGGCCTCAACTGTTGAGACCTATACCCCATGACTCAATCTCCATATATTAACACTACCCCCATATTAATACCTGATGTGTCACAGTACACTATGTATCTCTTTACCTACTCTGGCAGTATTAGTACTAGTGCTAATGTCAGACTCCCTTTCAGCTTCTAAAAGGCTATCTCACAAGATTCTAACCACACAAACATCACACCCTTCTTAGTCAATCTCATTAATGGTACTGCTAAGCATGATAATTCCAGTATATAATTCTTGTAGTAACCAACTAGACCAAAGAAAATCCGTATGTCAAAAAACATTATTGGGTTGTTCCTAGGAAACTACACCTCTCACCATCTATGGTTCCACTAACACTTCTGTCCTTAAGATGATGTGAGCCAAGAAGTGAATCTGATCCATCCAAAAGTGTAATTTTTTGATCTTAGAATATAACTGATTCTCTCTTAGTGTATTAAGAATTATAAAAAGGTGGTTGGTATGGTTGTGTTGATTGTGTGAATACACCAAGATTCCATCCACGAAAACCACCAAAAAAGAATCCATGTAAGGATGGAACACTCGGTTCATCAAATCCATGAAAATTGTTTGTGAATTCATTAGACAAAACAGCATAACTAGATTCTTGTATAACTCATTCCTACTATGAAAGGTTGTATGAGTTATGTCTATGAGATGAACCCACACCTTGTGATATCCTGACCTCAATTCTATCTTTGAGAACACTCGATCCCCTCAAAGTTTATCAAACAGGAAATCAATCGGTGGTAAGGGATATTTGTTTTTAACCATAAGCTGGTTCAGTTTCCAATAATCCACACATAGCCTAAGAGTTTTTTCCTCCTTTTCAAAAAGGACCAGAGAATCCCATAGATAAGTACTGGTTCTGGCAAACCCCTTCACCTCCAAATCATCTAGCTACCTCATTAGGTCCTGTAACTCTGTCGAAGACAGCCTGTAAGGAGGAATGGAAATTGGCATAGCTCTTGGCACTAGCTCGATGGAGAACTCCACCTTTCTCTCATGGGTTAAACCAAAAAATTCATCAGTAAAGAATTCCGTGAATCACTCTACCACTAGAAGAAATTCATCTTAACCCACACCCTAATCATCCCAAAATAAACTATAAACTTGGGTTGTCATCCCACTAAGCCTGAGATGCCCAGGTCTAGCTATGCTCGCCTAGACATCCCATTCACCAATGTGAATAAACACTACACCCTTTGGTGATGTGAAAGTCACCCTTCAGTGATTGCAATCAATGTATTCTCGATAAGAAACAAGACATTCTATTCTGAGAATAATTTAAAACCCTATCATTTCGAGGACATGTAAAATCCATAGAAAGTGTCACCGACCAACCTTAAGGGGACACTCCATACAATGGAGTACATTACACGTTATAACTCCCAAGGGTGTTTCTAGCATCCAAACACCCTCAAAAAGAAAAACCACAAGCCCAAGTCTATTTACAACTCATATAGAGATAAAACTATGAGAGGAACCTATATCAAAAAGAGAAGATGCAATAGTAAAATCTACTAAGATTGTACCTCTCACTGTAGATGGTTTGGGATCCTGCTCCTGCTGGGTCTATTCCACTACATAAGTCTTGAATGTACCATGACCCTATGAACATACCTGGCTACCCTAAGCTGATCCACCAGGTTGTCTCTAATAACTCGATGTATGGATAACCTGGACATGACCACTACTGACCTGGACTAACCATCCTACACTTATCCAGCTCCCAGCCTGATGTGGAGATGAAGAACCTACTCCTGAACCCGATGTTGGAGCTGACCCCTACCACTCACAGCTGGAGGACAGGTCCGGCAAAATTGTTGCATGTGCCCCATCCTACCGCAAGCTCGAAACTTGAAAAGATCGTGGTCACACTAATTTTTCAGGTGTCCTTTATTACCACACAGACGGAAAAAAAACCCAAGATGTATTTACCCACAACCTGATTAGAAATCACGTCGCAGGAAGCCTCAAAATGTTTCTTCCTCCTGTAGATGTAGATCCACTAGGGTGAAAAACATCACTCCCTTGTTCTATACCCCCATCTTCCCTCTGGTTCTAATCTGTAATCAGTTCCTGATTTATAATCTCAGTGACATAAGGCAACCTAAACACATTTTCCTAAGACCTGATAGCATGTGTGAGACCATTTTTCGAAGCGCCTCACCCTCAACATCTCATCTGTAAGATACATTGGTGCAAAATGATGCAACTCTATAAAGCAATCTAAATATTCCATAATTTTCCTCATTCCCTACTCCACATGCATAAACTCACTAGCCCGATTTGCTCATAGATTCACAGTGTAAAAGTATTCATAGAAGTGTGTTTGGAATTCATCCCAACCCATATTCCACAGACCATCATCCTGGTTCAAAATGCCTCACCTTCACAACATAACATATTAGTTGTGAGCTTGACCCTCCACTCTATAGGTGTCTCCAGAAGCTCAAGAATTTCTAAAATGGTCTCTAGCCACATATCTAAATCCATTGGTCCACTATCCCCTGAAAACGTAGGAGGATGCTGCTACTGGAACACCCATGTTAGCTCTGCCATAGATAAAGATAGCTACGGTGCTCCCTAGAAAGTTTTCACATAGTAGAAGAAACCCTCACGTAAATGTGCCTCAGCACCTGTGTCTAGAACAGCCGTAGATGCTATAGCTGGCACTATAGGAGGATCAGGTGGTAGCCTATGGCCCACCACATCCAAAGTATAGTCATCACCTCCATCGCTAAGTACCACTGGAGGTCGTCGTGGTGACATTTCTCTAAAATTCCAAACACACGCCTTGGGAAGAACAATATCAAGGAACAAATCTCAAAAGTATAGGTAAGGTCAAAACCCTCCTAAAAACCAAGTCAACCCACATCCTTCTCCTAAATCTAGAACTATATAGAGAACAACCAATGAATCACTAGAACTATGCCTTTTTTCCACTCAAAATTTGGGTCTAGGTCAAGTCTCTATTCACCATTTCATGTTTCCATTTCCATTTCACATTCAATTATTTGAGAAAATCCACCAAAGGTTTACCAATTTCCTAATACATGAGGGTCCATAACACCTCATGAAACCAAAACTTGGATCCCATTCAAACCATATTTATAACAAGTTCATTTAACATTTACATTTCACTGGTGTATCATTTTTAAATTCATAAGGTCCCATACTCCTTATGGATTGAAAGATGAAGTCACATATTTATATACTTCACTAGACTAACACAATAGTAGGCACAAATATCACATAAACTATCACAACAGCATGCAATATGTAACGTTCCCTAGATGGCATGGCATAATGCATGGCATGTGATTCTAAAATGTGTCTATGTGATGCATGAGATGGAACACTCTCATCTCATCGGGTTTCAATAGAATTAAACCCCAAATTTGTATCAACAGAAATATAAGAAATCAAGTGCATCACCCAATGGTGAAATAAAATCAACTGTAATAGTCAAACACTAGAAAATTAGAATTCAATTCGACACAATTTGGATTTTACTTGTACATGAGGTAGATACTTTCGGGAATATTTTATTACTAAATTTCATTTCATTCCTATACCTGTCTAATGTCTCAAAAAATTAAGTCAAACCAAAAAATAAAACACCTATAATACCACTTTGTAACATCTCGGACCTGAATTACACCCGAAACAGTGCCCCAAGCCTGGTTGACCAAATTTCCTCAAGCGCATCTCCCAAAATGTCAGACGCTACCAAATAGCAGTGAGGGCTTAGGTGAGTTAGTGGGGAGACTATTCCCTCATTACTAGAGTACCATAGTAGAAATCAAACATAATATAAATAAGAAAATCAAAATAAATAGCAGGCAACTAAAAGTAAGACAAGAAAACATAAATATATAATAATAATCTAAAGTGTCTCATATAAAAAAATGATGCAGATGGTATAAGTATCTAGAAACAATCCATAATAGTACATATAAATACAATACATCCCATGTAAACCAAAAAGAACAAAAGGCGAAAATGGAATCCCAGCATTTCAAGCCTCATCTTGGTTCTATGCTTCCCTGCTCTAATGCCACAATCAACAACCGGTACTAGGGCACTTTCCCCTATCATCGCCTGTAACCATATAATTTGTTTGGTTCCCCAAAGAGGCCCAAACAGGTTGTGAGATAAACATCTTAGTATGAAACCACTCAGGTCTATACAATTCTAACACCAATTATAAAAAGGTTCTAGCAAGTGTAAAAAACTGTTAAGTAAGTTTTTATTCCCTTGGAATAATCCTATTATAACAAGTGAAACCAAACAGCCCTCAAGGATACCTGAAAAAGATAGTCATCTCCTTACAAGGAAGTTATTACAAGTATAGGCAAGTCACACGACCACACCATACATCCATTTGTACCAAGAAATCCACTTCCACGTTGTATAGAGAAGTAAAGTATCCCACAGACACACATTAGAATGAAGTGTAGACCCCAAGGGCCAGATCCAAGGTGTCCACAGACCAAGGCATCCAAGTAATAAATATCTATACCACATGGGGCTGGATCAAATGAGCTTGTCCAAAGAATCCCAATGAGAACCATGGGCATCCCTGGTAGAAACATGGTTATCCACTAGTTGGGGTCCTAGGAGTATAGTAAGAGAATTTCCTACACGATCACAAGAAAGTAGAATCCACAAGGTAGCAAGCCCTGAGGAATCCCATGGAGTTAAGACCCAAGGGGTAGAGTCAACCCAAGGAATCCACTACTACATTCCAGATCCATAGAGATCAGTCTAAGGCATCCATCAAACCATTCATTCAAGAATTCAAAAATTCAAATTAAACATTCAATCCATGTGAGTATACCCACTCACATCAACCTGCACAATCGATGAGTATACCCACTCATGTAAACCATTTATCAAGAATATGTGCCTACCCTCCCTTATATACCATTTAACAAACCATTAGTCATTTTATTTAGGTATACCGACCAATATTATCCATTTATCATTCCAAACTATCAAAATAGAAATGGCATAACATTAATTTAATTGAGAAAGGAGGTAGTACAACTTCTAAATAGGCTATTCAAGCAATCAAAGCTTTAACAGGATTCCTCTAACTTGGAAAGCACAAGAACACATCACTTGGGTGGTTTAAAATAGCCTAAAAATATATTTCCCTTAAGGATCATCCCTTGGGTGACCTTGAAAAGAGTAACAGGTGTCAACGCATCTCAATAGAACCTACGGGCATCCTCACTAGGTCCAACTATAGGTACGAAAAGCAACTCGCTCAAAAAGGAGGCCTCACCGAAAAATCTTATAGGAGGTATATCATCCAAATGCCATAAAAGAATAAGAAAAGATGAAAGAAATAATATACCACCTACCTCACCTCATTAGTATACTTCTCATCCAGTATCAAGTCTTGATTCAACCTGGTTTGGAAGAAATCTATGGAATGGATGAAGAAAATAATATTAGGTCATATAATCATAAATAAAAATAGTGCAGTCATTATTATGAATAATTAAGAACAACTAAAAAGGAATTGATTACATACCAATATAGCTCCAACATGATAGACAGTGCTTGAATCGGAGTCGGTACGGTTTCTATACATAAAAAACTAGAATAGATTGTTTTTTGGTTCAAAAACGAGGGGAAAATATTTTGTTCATCAAAAATATGTGATAATGCCTCTTTTATAAAAAAATAACACTATAGAAGTACACAGTGTGTACCTCAAGTACACGACATGTACTCCCCTTCTATTTTTTCGGATCCAAACTAGCTACATGATGTGTACCTAGCCTGCAACCAGATGTCATCCTTTTTTCCCCTTTCCCAAAAACAACCCAACCGGCCCCCTACCCGGCCTAGGGTCTATTCCAAATAGAAAAGAAAAAAAATTAACCCAAAAAGAGATATTCATACCTCAAGAAAAACTCGGGATCTTACAGGTATCCTCTCAGAAGAATTATGTGATTTTTTTACAATGGGGTAAATCATTCCACACTAAGACAGATTTCAAATAGATGCCCAAGAAGTGTCACAAGTGTGGCCATCTGGGAAACCTTCATCACTTTTTTAGAAGACCTATATAGGGTATAAGGTTTGGTTGTTACATTACCCAAGTATCCCAGGTTCAATATAATACATATAAGGATTTGGGGTTTGGTCATCATACTAAATAGGATTCTCACCTAGGTAAGTAGACAATGAATTGGACTTTGTTCGAGAACTTGTATGAAAATGATCACAATCCTTAGGATTCTTACGTTGGCCCTATTATTTGAAATTTGAATTTTACTTCATATTACAAGATTCAACTATGTGAAATAGGAACTCTATAAGATAACCTCATTATTATCAATAAAAAGGAAATTTGAAGCCCTCAGTACATGATCATGTTTCTCAAAAGATGTAATTCTTCTTATGGGATGATTTGACTAGTATAAATTCACATAAAGTGGGGTTATGTTAGATCAGTAATCGATATAGGGGATTTGAATAGTCTATTATTTATAATGGTTGAATCGATGATGAATATAGAAGAATGGAAAATCCAATAGAGAGAAATCCACAACTTTGGGATGGAAATACAACATTCTTAGCTAGTTTTACATTTTTATAAAGTGGGGTTGGAGTAGTTTCAGACTATATTGATCTAAAAAAATATAATGTACTCAAGATTAAGTTTAATCACTAGATTATTATCTTTATTAATTATAAAACTATTATAGTTGGTGTAATATAATTATCTTCTATTCATATCTCTTATACATAGAATGAAAATATAATCCATGTAATTTTGTGTGTCTAAATGTTTTTTCTTGTTACATTCATTTCATGGATATTTAATGTGATATTTTTTAGATAAATTTTTAGCAAAGATTCTTAGTGGTTGTCATTATTGTGTGACAGAAATCCATGTTTTGTTTCTCTATGTCATGGATAAGTTCAGGTGGATTGATTATATTATGTAAAACCATCACATACATGATATTACTATGAACACTTATTATATTATCCCAAAGTTTTAGGGTGGTTCACTTCCCATAAAGTGTTAGAAAATCTCAATTAGACACACTTTTATCCTCAGTAAACATCCTCACATACCTTGGAATTATATTTATTTTATTTTTTTATACCTTCATTAGAAGATATGATGATAGAAGAAGTCATGGTTCAAATCAATGAGTTCAAAAAAACATTTACGGTTTCTAAAGGATGAAAATAAATGATTATGTCATTCAAAATGGTTTAACTATAATTTGGCCAAGATAATCCTTAAAAATATATAAAATTGAAAGAAAAAAATATGGATAATACATTATTAATTCTAGTATGGATATTGTTGGAACAAAATGTAGTCATCAAAATCCATCGGAAGGAGACAAAAATTGAAATAATGGAGTTCTTTGAAGAAATTTATTGGAAATTAATATTTTTAAACATTGTTTCTATAATTTCAAACCTATTCAGTTCAGGGTTATTATAAGGTTTATCTATAACTAATCATGTGAAAATTTTCAATATGATCAGGACTCATATTGAAGTAATGATAGTTATTTTCATAGATGATGTATAAGAAATTATACTTCTTTCATATTTATTAGAATCATGGGATGGTATGGACACTATGGTAAATAATTCCTAAATAAAGATATATAAATTTTTTTAATGCTTCTTGAAATCAATCCTCAATGAGTAACTTTAGAGAAGGGAGTTCCAAGTACAATCTAGTATCACTCTGAATACTAACAAAAGGGGTTACTCACCTCAGAGAAGAAATCATCAAAGATCGAAAAATAATTAAAGTGGGAGAAACCATGGAAAGTATATTAGTATAGGAATGACATACTAGATTTATGGTAAGTATGGAAATATCTATAGAAACTAAATAAACCATAATAAATTAATGGTAATAACAAATTATAGAAGAAAAAATTTTAATAACAAAATAGATGGTGGTGAAAATATACTAATTAGTTTTCACATTCTGATGGAGTCATGTTTGGATAAATATTATGAAAACTTCACTAAATGGTTGATTATATATTCGTGATCAAATATGTATCTTTAAGATTTCATAAGGTTTGTGTTATGGATAATGAAACATTATATGTTTTCAGAAAGGAATATGTGGGTATTTGGATGCAGAATGCGTGTTTCCAATTAATGAAGGAAGTGAGACACATTCTAGGTCTCTAGAATAATATCGTATTTGTGGTGAATTTGGATAATTTGGTATAAATATTGAAATTTGGAAATGAAATATATAAAGTTACATGAGATTCCATGGTTTTGGTGTGAGGAGTAGAAGAGGGAACCCATTATCTAACCATTAGTTCAGATGGAAGTACAATGGATGGAATTAAAAACGTGAATGATCTGGAGATATATACTTATATGTTAGGTCACTATAAAGAGAGAAACATGAATATTATATCATAGAATGGAATTCTGAATCTAGATCACACTAGTATTGGATGTTGTCAAAGCTGCATTCTCGAGAAACAAAAATAGGTTTCATTCAACTTCAATGGTAGCAAAGCCAAAACCCAGAAGCTGGAATTAGTTTACTCAGATCTAGGGGGACATGGATCAATATTATATCATAAAGGATCAACTTATATCATCACATTAATTTATTATAATTTTAATAAGTTATGTTTATACATTCTTAACTATAAATTTTAACATTTTCATTAATTTTTTCTAGTTGAAATCCATGGTGGATTTGACAATTGTTTGGATGTTATAGTGCTTCAAATTAGAAAATAATGAATAATACAAAGGAAGAAAATTATCTAATTTATATTAAAAAATTGGATCATGATTGAAAAAACATTACTAAAAACTCTACCAAAAATGGAGTATAATATAGAATGAAATAGATATTAACTAAGAAGGGATGATGAATGTGTGTGTATTCCAAAATTTCCAAGTCTATCCAGATGGAATAAATTTAAAATGTAGCACACTTATCTTATATAATTCCCTTATATATTATGGGAATAATATACTTTAATATATATAGTATGGTAATTTATTGGAAGCTTTACACATAAAAGTATTCATAAGTATATCTTATGCTCTTTTTGATGTCAAGTATAGAGATAATCTGCAGTAAAGGTCTAAATATTTCTTTCATTTAGTCTATGGGAATAATGAATTTCGTTTAAACATATGGGATAATAAAAAGAATAGGATAAATATAAATATGATTACTCTCTACAATTAAAATATCCTTGGAAAGATCAAAACTTAGAAAATTCATAATTTCATGATAAGAAAAAACTAAAAAAAGTAATGTTTGATCTAGATAGAAGCACTAGAAGTTCTCAAGTTCTAGTGATATGAGATTTCATTAAGAGATCATAATAATTATAAATAGGGAAATATGTTCCATAATTATCATGGTATACTAAATCCTAAGTGAAATATTTGAATTTTGATCAGTTGTAAGTAGGGTCACTGTAAATATAAGCATTGGAAAGAGCAGAGTCTCAGGTAGAGCTGGTGATATCTTCTAGAGTTAGATGTCTAATTCAATGGTATTAGGTATATTAAAAATTACAACATCAAATATATTTTGGGGGACCTAAATTCCCAAAATAGGTAGTTACTCTCAATAAATCAAAAATATTGGATTCATCCATGGATAACAAAATGAATTTCTTGAAGATCAATGAAACAAGGTAGATGATAGAACTACCATAGGGAAACTGAGCACTAATGAAAAAATGGGTTTTACCATTAAATAAATAAGATAATTGAAATATAATATACAAGAAATAGATTACTATGAAAGGATTCCAAAATAATGAAAAATTCAATTTCTTAAAAATATTTTAACTGATAGTTATGTATATTACCATCTGGATGGTAATAAGTTTAGTTTCTTCCATAGATCTATACTTATAGAAGATGGATTTCAATAATATTTTTCTTCATAGTTAATTAGAGTTAGAGATCTATATGAACTATCCGAATGGTTCCAAAATTCATCATAAGGAGGGTCTTATTTGTAATATAAAGTAAAGATTCTATTTCTTGGATCATACACTTTGATAAGGGAACTCAAAGTTCTATAATTTCATGAATGAGGACAGTCTCACATGATATTACTCATGTCATTATAGATATTAGAATTTTTGGGGTGGTGTGACTTAAGGAATACACCTACTATGTGTGGATGAAATGTTTCTTGAATATCTAAGGCTGTAGAGATTCATGAGATGAAGAGTATGTTGTCCAGAAGATTTAAAAAAAATGATCTTTTTTAAGCTAATAGAATCTCAAGGATGAGAATTAATAGGGTTAAAAATTGATATGTTGGTATTATTCTAGAATAAATACATATAAAATATCATTAATATATTTCAAATGGCCATATGTAAGTCTATATCAACCCCCCTTTCTGGGTGATTAATGTTATCCAAGGCATAGGCACTAGTATCAGAAGATGGGGCCTGGTACATGGTGAATATACTATATACATTAGCTTTTAAAAGATTGATTTATGTGATGATTTATAAATGTAAAGATGTTTCTTTTGTAGTAGGAGTAGTAAGTTTTATTTAAACAGTCCTTTGAAGGAGTCAATGCATATCCATCATTTGATACTTAAAGGGATCGAAAGATAAAACACTCTATTTTTTTTAATATGCTCTATTTCAAGGATTCTTAAATGTTTATTATTTTTGGGGATTCATATACCTCAAATATCATAACTTGATTTTTTTTTGTTTGGTAGAACAATGATCTGTTATATAGATTGGATATATCATATGGTTACTTTGTCTATAATAGAATATATATAGGTAGTAGCTAAAAAATATTTAAATGATATATTCTGGTTTATGTACATGCTACATGAGTTTGAAAAGGAACATAAAAGATGAAAATTATTCTATGATAGTCAAATTGTTATCCACATTTCACAAAATATGGTGTTTCATGTATGAATGAAATAAATTTACTTGAAATTCTATTTCATCTAAAATTTACTTTAATACAAAGTGTTAGTGATATGGAAGATGGATGAGACAAAAAATCTATCATATATGTTCATAAAGTTTTTATTTTTATAAATAATTAGGTAGTTCTATGACTTGGTAGTATTTGGGTGGGAAAAAAATTGTTGGAGAAAACTACATGATTTCTAGGGAAGGAGGAATAGTTTTCCTAAATATTAAAGGACACTAAAGTGAGAGATCCTTGAAGCCATATTGAAGTGAAATATTTTTAGGATTATTATTCTTACATAATGTTACCATATTCAACTTACTTGAAATAATAACTTTGCTATATCACCTGATCATTTTCAAGGTAATAGTAATTTGAGTATTTCATCACATGATTATGTTTAAAGAATATATCATTCTCATAATGGAATAATCAATATAGTATGAACTCTTTAGAAATGAGGTTGTTTTGGATCATTAATCTTGATAGGGGTTGTTAATATTCAACCAACTGTAGTGGTTGAGTTGACGATAGATATAGATGAATAGTTATTCCAATGGAAGAATGTCTGTATTTATCGAATGGTGGTACATCTTGATTAACTAGATGTTTACTTCTATAAATTGGGGTGGGACCAGTATTTGATTATATCAATATTAAAAAATATATTTACTTAATATTAAGTGTAATCATTGTATTCTTAGTTATAATGATTGTATAACCTTTTTATTTCTGGTAATATAAATAATTGGTATTGTTCTCAAATGAAAATAGTATGAAATTATGAACCACATAATATTATGTGTCTAAATACCTTTTGTTATTTATTTATTTGGATTAATTTTTTTTAGCTTGTTCAGGGAGTGTGTTAGCAGTGATGCTTAGTGGTGATGGTTAGGGTGTTTGATATATCCAAGTTTCGATGATCTGTATTGTGGGGAATTTCTAGTGGTTTGAATCCTCTGTTTAGAACCATCATCGTGTATGATATTCTCATGAACTCATGTTCAATTATCCAAAAGTGGTACATTGTTTCACTTCCCAAAACTATTTACATTGAAAGTTATGGTATTTATTTCATCATCTATAGAATTGGTGTTGTTCAATATGGGCACATACAATTATTTTATTTCATCAATTTTGATTGATGCCTTAGGATTGAGATTAGATATGATTCCATTTATAATGGATATTTCAACCTTTTTTGGAAATAATAATGATTAGGGCTTCAAGTTTCTCAAGAGTCAAGTTGGGATTTTTTATTTAAAGATTTTGCAAGATTTCAAAGTCCTTGACCTGGAGGTTTTTTATTTCATTATTAGCATCAATTGGATGATTTATTTTAATGACTATATTTACTATTATCATCATACAGTTTAGTTCCTTTATACTTATAGGAAAATCCATATATTTGTGGGTAAGTGGGATCCTATATCATATATGGAAATAAAAAATCAGATATCGGATTGATCTCATACTAGTTATCCAATTTTCTTTTCGATAGGGTTGAGTAGATTTTAGTTGTTCATCTTATAGCGATTGTAGATAGGTATCCCATTGTCTTTTTGGATAATTTTTTTTGTTTTCCACCCCAACGGGAGGTATATTTATTTATAAATTTACATCATGGAATTATCCCCATCTCATTTTCATCTTATTTAATGGATCCTTCCAAGATAAACTAGTTAAAAGTAGAGATAAAGGATATTAAAGTAAATATATTTATTCAACTGAGTGTGTCAATTTGGGAATCATGGGTTCTATTTACAAATAAAAAATATATAAATCTTTAAATTTACACATATTATCAGAAGCTCAACTAGGTGGCATTCAATAACAAATAATCATTTTCCTATATTGATGGTACCTTTGATCAGTATAGGGATGTTTGATGATTTTCAAAAATTTATTTGGGATCAAGATACTATCAATCAATGGTTTGGTAAGTAGATATTATTAATAGTGATTTTATGTGTAGGTATGGGAACTATGAGTATTTTTTATTCCATTTTTCAATATAATTCTCCTATAGTTCTCATGTTCTTGATGAATTTGATTTTACACCACTATCTTGAATCCTTGATGGTATTATTTGAAGATGATATCCTAGTGTACTCTAGGAATAAGTATGAGAGTGAGGACCATCTTGAAAAAAATCACAACAATAAAGGAACATAGAATTTATACTAAATTTTATAATTGTCAATTTTTGATCTGTGAAGTGAGATTTTTGGGTCACCTGGTGTTTTAGAATGATATATTAGTGGATCCTAAGAAAATTCAAGTGGCAATGTCTTAAGTGTGGCACAAAATGTGTTCAATATAAGAATGTTAATGGGTTTTTATGGGTATTATAGATGATAAGTTCAGTACCTCTATAAGTTGGAATTACTCATGAAAATTTTTACTTGAAAGGGGTTAAACATAAATTAGAATGATATTTGTTAGAGATATTTTGAGGAATTTAATGAGAGGCTGAATTTAGCCCCTATTTTCATCTTTCCCAAGCTGATCATGGGTTTTGGTGTATTTTATGATTCCTCAGGTGTTTTTTTAGCATGTTTTTAATGAAAGAATATTAATTACTGGCTTATATCTCTCCTTAATTACACCTTCATGAGAATAATTTCCCCACTCATGACCCTAATATAGGATTTGTGATGCATTCCTTAAAAAAATTCACCACTATCACTTTAGATTGTGGTTTAAAATCAATTAAAATTCTTAAATTCTAAAGTATTTCCTTACTCATATAGACCTAAATCATCGACAAAGGCATTGGGTAGAGTATCTTCATAATTTTGATTTTGATATAGCATACACCCTTGGAAATAGGATTGTGGTGGTCAATGGTTTGTGTAGGAAAATTCCCTCCTATACAGTGAGAGAATTAGAGGATGATTGTTTCCTAAAAGGTCTATTTCCATGGATTTAATTGTTAGTGTAAGAAAATGGTGAGTATGTGTTTTTGGATTATGTTATGTCATTCCTTCCTTAAATTATTAGATTTGGATCATGTAGGAAATAGATCCTAATTTTTAGCATGTTATTATATTTTTAAATTTTGGGGAGACATCAGGTGACTAGTCTCTATCTCTTAGTGATTATATTATTTTTTTAGAATATTTTTTTCCCTCATATCTAAGGTGGAATATTAAAGAAGACATGTACCAGTCCAATTGGTCTATTCACTTAGGGGATACCAAATTGTTCTATGAATTGAGACCATAATATTAGTGGCCTATAATGAACCATTTATTGTGGATTTCATATGTAAATTTTTCATCAATCAAATTATTCATGTTATGTAATGAAAATATACAAAATTATTATAGACCATTCCTATGAAGGTATGAAAGTGGGATGGTTTTTATATATATTTCATAATTGATAGGCCTCAGACTCTGAGTGGGAAGGATTCTATTTGGGTGGTCATCGATTAGTTAATAAAATAAACAAACATTCATCCCATTAAGGACCCAACTAATGTGGAGGATCTCAGAACCAATATTTATGAGAATTATTGAGACTCTATGGAGTGATTTAAACTATTATAATTTATCAAGGAATATTCTTTACTTATTTGTTTTGGAAAGGTCTTTAGTAAGTGATGTGATATCAGCTAAATTTGAGTATTGAATATCATTTGAAAATTGATCATCAAACTTGGTGGCCTATCCATAATCTTGAAGATATTATTTGATCATGTTTGATTTATTTCATTGGTTTTTAAGAGAAATATATCTCATTATTTGAATTATTATATAACAACTATTTTCAATAATTGAATAAGATGGATCCCTTTGAAGCCTTGTATATAAATACATAATGATTTCATATCTATTATATAGAATTACGGGAGATCTCTTTATTGGGGTTGAGCCACATATAAGATATGAAATAAAATTTGAAATTTTTTAAAAATCAATTGAGGATAGATATAAGTCATTAGAAATCTTATACAGTTCATATTCATAATCCTTTGAAATTTGAGGCTTGTGATCAGGTGTTCTTAAGGGTTTTCCCTCAACTTCGACACCATCAGGTGGTAAGGTAATGTAAGGTTATACCATAATATTTTGGACCATTTAAGATCATGAAACAACTTTATTAAGTGTATTATCAGATAACCTTACCATATTAGATGAAATCAATTGATGATGTATACCAAATATCGGAACTGAATATGTTCTATTAAGACCCACCCCATGTGATTGAGTGGGGGGATCTGGAGGTGTATACCAAAACCTCTATTATTGAGCTTCACATTAATATCAAGGATTATCAAAGAAATGTGTTTTGTGTTAAATTAATTCCATTTGACCATGTTTTATTGAATCATTAATAATATAGCCACAATAAATGGAATTGTGAGGCAGTATAGATGGAGAAATAATAAAAATGATAAGAATCATCTTCATACTGGTCAAATTCTTCTCTCAAAGAGAAAATCATGTGAGAGTGATCTATAATTTTGGTAACCAAGGGAGTTGAGTTGGTAATCATTATGTTCTTCATATTGGAATAATCTTTTTTGGGTATTCTTTTCATCATTGGAGAGTGTGATGGACCACCATCCATATGCCTCCCTTTGAGAAATTTGTCTCTATAAGTATTTTTTTAGACTTCAACATCTTCATCCATATAAGAAATATCACCCCATATTCAAGTGATTATAGAATTTTTATTACCCTATTTGACATCCTGATGAGAGACCACTTCCTATTACTTTAGAACAAGAGTGGAGTCAACCCCAATGGATTAAATATTAAGAAAACCATCTTGAACTACCCTAAGATGGATTTCATCAACCTGGTAAGATAGAACCATGACATGGGAAGCATCTTCAGTTGCAATCTTACTATCCTGCTTCTAAATACCTTCACCACTCGAGTTAGTAGCAGGTTAACTCCCCTTCTCATCCCCACTTTTGATAAGACTGGTATGTGTCTGTTACACCATCCTACATATTGTATTTTGATGCATGTCAGTATCTGATAGATAATTCATGCCACAATTTAAATTTCAAGATCCTACAGCATCATTGACCATGTAGAACAAACCACCTTAGGTTTAATCACTATGGAATCGGAATTCCCCTTAAAGCATCATCGAGAGCATCAATGACATTAGATATTTTTGACAACCTTGCCTCCTTGGACCATGAACTGAGTCATGTATTGACATGGCTATCCTATAATACCTTAGTTTTCTCCCCATCACACCACATTCTATTACCCACTAGGGTCACTTATTAGACTAATGATGATCCACACAGTTTGACACATGTTCTTCTAGTGTGCCTTATCCTGACCTACACACACCTTGGAAAACTTTCAAAGTGAACATCCATCCTAGAACTTATATGCAATAATTATTATCTATGGAGTTCTAATTAGGTATGGTCATGAAAAAAATACCTTGTTAACATGGATAGTACAATTTATTCTTATAAATTTTACTTTTTGGGGGGTGATACACCCCCCCCCCCCCCACACACACACACACAATTATATCATAATTCTCTCATTATATACCCCATTGTATTAAAAAATTAGAGATTAAAGTGACAAAAAATTCATTGAAAAAGAGTAAAAATTATAAAATAGAAGAATAATATTATAAATAATATAGATATTCTCTTAGTTTAGGAATAATCCCTATGTCTATGGAGTGGAATAAATTTCACTATGTCTTTAGAGAAAAATTATAAGGAAATTTCCCAAAATTATAAAAACCCTATCTCAATAGATCTCATAAAGAAACATGAATATTAGTACATTTTTCTATAATAATTCCCATACAGTAATTCAAATTTTCTATAGTAATTGTGGGGAAAAATTACAATGAGCTACAGTGATATTTTAGTATCATCAGGGAACCCTTCTATAGTGACTATGATAATTATGAGTAGCTATAATCCCTTGTCACATCCTACTATAGTAAGTCTACAATACCTATAGTACCCTATTACTGTCAATGGTCACATCAGACATAGTCATTTAGAGTTTTTATAGTTTCAAATATTTGGGTTGGGGATGTTCGGCCCTCAATTTCACTACCCCTTGCAACCCCTAGGGACTTAACCATGGGAGTTGGTCCTAGTGTTCATTATAGACCACTGAAAATTAAACCAACTTCATCAAAGGATCAGGATACACCAATCCAACACCACACACCTCCAAATCCAAGAATTTATACTATAATTTAGGTTTGTTATAGTCTCTGATTCCATTTTTCATGACCCAACCTCCTCATGCAACAACAATAGTGATATAAATTCATGGGTCTCCCATGATACCTAGTCTTCCTTCCCAACACACCATAGGATATTTCCCACCAAGTTCACTTATTAAATTAATAACTATCCCAACATGCTAACAGATTTTCTTCCAGGGTTCTTTATCCTAAGTCACACGCACTAGGGGATAAATACTAGATGTTCACCCATCCGGACACTACATAGAGCCAAGAATTTTTAACATTGGATTTCTAATCAAGTAAGCTCTTAAAAAGAAACGTGCACCTTGTTGACATAGGTGGTACTATTTTGTCTTTTAAGTCTCAATTTTCTAGGGGTGTTATAAATTTCATTTTTTTATGTACATAATATTATTATATGATCCATTAAGTATTATTCTATTCTTTTTTATTTTTATTGATATCATTTATATAATGAAATCATTATTTAAAATGTTTTTTAATAAAAATAAGTTTTATTCCGAAAAGGTGTTTGATAAAATGTTTCAAAGGATGTTTTTAGTTTTAAATAAGTAAAAAAAGGATATTTAATTTTTTTTTACAATATAATGGATATTAAACTAATAATGGGAACCTTTGATTATGCGGTTGTTTTTATACTTTCCATATTCTTGATGATTGACTACACATGGAAGACCTTGGGTTGGTTGGTAACCTGGATGACTATAAACCTTGTGTAGATTTTTTACTTACTAGGGAATGTTTTGAAATTAAACTAATAGTGATAATGGGATACATATGACCCTATGAGATTAAATTATCTCCGAGATTTATTAAGTTTGTGTATAGCAACTAGTGTTACTTGACTTATTCTTAATTTCCTTGGACAAATAGGTTTGATCCCATGATGTATGTATTGTAATTTAATGAGATGTGTAACTTATTATTTCCCATTTCATGATGTGAGGTGAAATATATTTCAATTTAATTGAATTTCATCATTAAAAATTTTATTTACTAGAATTTTATGCAATGGGTAATGATTGTATTAGGTGTAGAGATTTTGATAGTAGTTTTTCCCATGAGAATGAGTATTTTCAAGATTTAAAATCATTTAATGATGTTATGATGTAGCAATACCGATATAGAAGTTCATAAAAGCTAATGAGATCACTGGTTTGGTATACAATTTGAGGTATCCATGATTATTAATCTATGATTACAGGGGAGTGGGTAATATAGGTTAACCATTTTATTCATATTATATAAGAAGAGGGACCTCTATTCCAAGTTTGAGGAGGGTTCATGGAATCAAGAAGAGGTTAAGAAGAGCAATGAAACTTGTGTGTATTACTTGTACTTAATAATCCTATTTTTTATCTCTTGTATATTTCCATTGTAATGAAAAGATAACAACAATGTTTCTCTCATATATGTAAAAAAAATTATCTGAAGAAAATTAATCCCTTGTCCCATTTTATAATTTTATATTCTTCTATTCAATATATTTATGTTTTCATTGATTTTTTTTTTTGAGTTTTATTGGGTGGTTAAAGAATGCATTTGTCTGGTGAGTAGGGTATAAATTCTCCCTATTTATAGTGCACATAATTGAAGGGAGATGTTTTATAGTTTCAATTTTCCACAACATTTATCTTTGTGTGAATATATAATTTATTTATGATCAAATATCTTGTGGTTTGATCATAAGTACAACCGATCAGAAATGTCCCAACATTTCATTATTTGAATATGGATGTTTCTCATTCCAAATTTATCTTATTTTTTACTTCATGATTGAATTTTTCATGTTTTTATAATAACTATGGTTATATTAAAGAAACCAAATTTTTTAATGAATATTTTTCTACAGAAGTAATTTCAAATATTATTTTAAAACAAGAACTAATATTTTTCAATATGAAAGTCATTATATATATCCATGGTGCTATCCTAATTCGAATTTCATAACACCCAACATTTACCCATGGGGTGTATGTAGACTTGGATTTATAGTATACCAATAAAGGAAATAGATCAATGTAGTTTTGTGGATCTTCCTAATTCTCATAATCTTCTCTTGGTATGGTGATAGTGTTTTTTAGGAACCCCTCCTACCAAAGGTGCCCCCAAGGCTAGAAATGAGAGAATGAGGTTATTGGCCACCTGAAAACTACCTCAAATATTCCATTGGTTGGCGAAAATCCCCAAGGGTATAATTAACATACAAATAGGAGGAATTACCCTCTAAGAGAACATATAGAAGAGAGTGATAAGATAGAACACCAATCAACTCTAAGTTAAACATATAAATGAAATTCCAAGTGAATTCAAGGAATTTCATTCAAAACCAATAAAACTAAAAAAAGAAACTATAAGAACCAAAATAAGATAAACCTATTCATGACCATGAAGCCAAAACATCTCTATCAAAACAATGAATTTGTAAAATCTAGCTCAGTCTTAAACTATCTCCTACTAACTTAGAAAACAATTTATATATACATAGGGAGATTATAATACGTATATTTAGTAGGATCCTCTTTATATATTATCATGAATAGGATAGAGAAATTATAATAAGGCAAGTGAATAAAAAGTGAAGCTAACTAATCACTAAAATAGGTATACTAATTTCCAAGATTCACCACGGATAACTCTCACTAAGTATCTCATATAAGGTATTATATATTATAATAATAAAACAAAAAGGTTATATAGGTACCACTTCTCCACTAGTTTTCAACTCTTCCCCATTTTCGTACATCATGATCCATCTTCTTTTAAAATAATATTGATTGTAAACACCCGGGATACATGTCACAACATGCATCCCCTGAATCACATCATTTCATTGTCTCATCCACAGATCCATATATTAATCGTCTAGTTCCTTAGATCCATCATAGCTTTTATGAAGTAAATTATACATTGGGTATTATAACTCAATCCATCACATCCCATATTCCTAGTATATACCTCGATCCATCAAAGCCTATAAAGGTCATACCAATAACAAGTATTTAAATACTATATCCAAAGATACATGAGTGCGAGATAACCATAATCCATTAAATCCCACTATAAACATATATATGGAAACTAACTACTATGAAAACCAATAAATAATACTACCAGGAGAGTAGATCATGGATAGAAGTTTTAGTCAGCCATACGTCCCTTTACAACCTATATATTAGAGAAAAACCCCTCCCTGTGTCCACTGGGTGTCAGTTTTTTTGATTAGCATTGGTGGGGTAGCATATGAAGTCAAATAAAAAATAAATATAATATAGCTCACAACCACACTATGGGAATTAACCTAGTCCTAGGATCAATTATCACTATCATCAATCGAACACCTATATTCCACTATTTGGAACCATATATTTTATAAGAACACAATCATTCAAGAATAATTTAATTAAATTGATTCTTTATTTTTTTAACATTTCATTTTAAATTAATGAATTAATTATCCAATAACAAACATTAATTCAATTTCCTTTCATTAACTGTCAAAGTGAATTTCATTCCCTCCATGCACAATCCAAACTAAGTCCACTATTTATCAAGAGTATCATCATTTTATTCAATAAAGCAGAAACCCTATGGTTTATGTCATTTCTTATAATTTTACCATTTTATAATTTCATTTAATCTAGGAAAACATCTTAACATACCACAAAATGATGTAATCAGTCACATGTATTTGCCTCAAGTAGTGGAGAAAGT
The DNA here is from genome assembly GCA_963277665.1 of Viscum album. NCBI lineage: Eukaryota > Viridiplantae > Streptophyta > Magnoliopsida > Santalales > Viscaceae > Viscum > Viscum album. Next base: position 1,620,620,772 of record OY728157.1, on the reverse strand, counting down.
AATGCAGGTAAAATAAGTAACTTGACCATCCGGCTATTAAAAATATTCATTAACATAAATAATTCATCTTAATAACAACAATAGATAATACAAGATTTAACATGTTCTCTAATTTTAGGTTTCATCCCCAACAACCACATGCATATCACCATGTATCTCACAGTCACAGGCATTAACTACTACCACAACCTCAAGCCTCACTACACATATCTCATCATCTGTCCCACGATCAAGTCACATTGCATAGTAGGGATCATTTTTAGACCACATAGAAAATAGAAATAAACAAAAATAGTCAATAAGAAAACCTTTACCTAAAATAATTCATTTAGACTTCACATGAAAACATACTCACTTATTCACAAACACAAGGTATTCCACCTTCAAGGGAAAACTAGATCATTCATCCCCAAACATTATCTTTATGAATAATATGGTTGTATTACTTATTGAATTAAATAACTAAATTATTATTGGTTATAACTATGGGTAACCAAATTCATTATCTAATACGTGATATCAAATTAACTAAACATACTTATGATCATTTTCCAGTTTTTAAAAGATTTTAAAAAAAACATTCTCATTATCATTCCTTTATTAATTAATCTGAACATCAATCATTCTAGCTTCATGTTCATTAACTAATTCTATTGAAACATGGAATAAAATAGTTCAAAAAAATATTAATAAGAATTAGTTTGATTACCATAAAATTCTAAAAAAATGTTTTTATTAAAGACTCTTTTTATTTCATTAACCAACCAACACATTTATTGGATTTATATTCTTTATAGGTTTCATCAAGAACAAAAAAATTAATAAAAGCATAACAAGAAATATAAAAAAACATAACATAAATATCACACTATCAAAAAAAGTAAAAGGTAAACTCTTATCATGATATAAAACAACCAAAGGTAATCACTATCCATAAACCAATTTGTTTATTTAATCTTATTAAATATTTATTAATTTAATTACACCACTATCAAAAGGGAAAACCCATGGTAAATTTTGGATTTCACATAAATATATAGAAGGAGAAATAGATCCCTTACCTAAAACTTTATACATTCTTGAAATAGAGACAAAATTCTAATATGTATCTCTTATCACCTCTCTCATAATGAAACTACAATCTCCCAAGGACATAATTCCAAAAAAACACAAGATAATAACAATGTATACTCCATTATAATAGAGGAGATCATCCACTATATAATTTTAATAAGTATTGGGATGAAACCAGATCAAATTGATAAAAAAATCTATAAAAATAATGTAAAACACACCTAGTATAACGACCCATAATTTACATACATTGTTATTACTTTATAATTGAAGCACACTTATTACAACATATAACAAAACCAAGAAAGGACCGTATAGGTATAGTGTCTTTAGAAACTGGGAAAAATAAACAAATGGTTCATAAAGCATCTACTTTGCCTCCCATTTATTTCATCATATCTAGAGTCCCTTTTTGGCATAGTCTACTTAATAACCTTCTTCCTGACCTGGGGAAATAAAACATACAAAAGGGTGAGTTGAAATTCTCAGTAAGGGTAAACAAAAGAAATATCAATCACATCGTATACATAAGCACATAACTTTTGGAAATCTTAACCTGCAAAAGAGATCATAATTTCATAACATGGGATAAATCATGGTAGTGAAATGTAATCACAATAATCATAACTTAAAACATAAAACTTTGTGGCATACACACATAATCATAGAGAATCATATCTTATTAGTCAAGAATCATTTACAAGACTATCTTAGTGGACAAAGTCCATTTCTAAACCGAGTCACCCTCGTTTCAGTCTTGTTTCACTGAACCGGTATAACCTACCATTCCAGCCATGTCTATCTCATGAGATATGAAATCTTTACCCAACGCATTGGAGGGAGATATAGGTCCCACCCATCTCATAATGATACCATTCTTATGTGTGCCACAAAATCATAAATCATACATCATTGCATAACCCATGTAATACAAATGGGAATCTTAAACATCATGACATCATAAAACAATTCATATAAGATAAAGTAATTCATAAAAATAATTACATCACAACATGATCAAATCAATGTAATAATAGGGATAAAAACAGAACCCTTTATTATCTTAGATGGAAAATAATTTTGATAAAACACTTGAACTCCATTCTTGAGGACAATATCCTTTCTTCTTCAAAAACATTTTTCCTTTCTTAACATGTCATACGACTTTAAACTAAAAGAAGTTGATTAAAAATAAACATGAAAACTTGTAAAGGAAGCTTCTTGGAAATAATGTTTTAAAAATCCATTCATTCCATATAAGTTAAAAAACATTCTTCTTACTTTTGTCGGAAAAGTCAAAAAGTACCTCGTACGAAAAACGACAAAAGATTCCTTTCATATCTTTTACTAAAAACTCACCAAAAGGTAAAATTGGATTTTAAAAAAAAATTATATGGATGGAAATAACATTACATATTGAGGAAACATGGATGTGGATGATAAAATACACCCATGTAAAAACCAAAGTATAAACAATCTCAGATAAAAATGAGATTGTGATATTTCCCTTATCTTAGGTCCGTTTTTCTTCGTAAGTGTCCGAACCTCCTCTTCTTTGAAGTGATTCTTTGAGACCTCCTTTTAGGGCACTAAAATGGGTCTTTGAAGAAGACCAGAACCTCTAGAATGTCTCTAGGGAAGTGGAGAGGAGAAAATGGCAGGGTTGGCCGATCTTGAAGGCTCAAAGTGGCGTGAGGAAGAGAGGGAGGAGGTGTCCTTTTATAAGGGAGGAGAGGGGCACCTTTGGAATAACTAAAACTATTATTTTATTATAAAGTCAAGTTCGGTTTTAAATAGCTCCAAATTGATATATTTCGAAGATAAGGTGGGGATGGGACGAAATCCTCTCATCCAATAGAATTTAGACAAGTTTAGGTTCCTATTTTAACCTTATCATTTAGATTTAACATTAAGTTAAATAATTTTACTTTTACCATGTCCTCTTGTGTTCTTATACTATAAGGTTAATAAACTTACTATAAGCAGCCAAACGAACCCCAAGTTGTTTATTATTAATATATATATAACCTTATCTAAGTCATTTGGCCGAACCTTAGATTTTTAGGAATAAAATAACAATTACCAATATAATATTTGTTTTAAAAACTATTTTATGTCAATTTTGGCACTATTTAGTAATTGATTTTTGTGAAAATAATAACAGAATTATTAGTTCGAACCAAGTTAATTAAATCAATAATAACATGTCATATTAACCTAGAAAATTATTTGTATTCATAAAAAGTCTCAAATTACATTTATTTTGGTGTTTATAACATCAATTATGTCAATATTTCATTAATAAGATAATTACTACATCATATTTGTGTCATTAATAAATTAAATTATTTAATGTCTAAAAATTACAAATAAAATACCATTATGTAGGAAATCGTTTTAGCTTTCTAATGAATATTTATAGTCTAATTTATCTTATGTATAACCCCATATTAAAAATTATTTACTTATTAAACTTTGATTTTAACTATTTTAACCCTTCTTTAAATAAATTAATAATAAATGTCCTAATCTAATCCAAGTGGGCCTAAATGGTCATATTTTATTCCTAAGTTTGTTTTTGGTCGAATTACACTTATCCAATAGAATTAGGACATGTGTTAGGGTAATAATAATAACATCTTTACCCTTAATTACCCTATTTACTTTTTACCGTGGTAAAAAAAAGTAAAAAGTTACTATTCACCAAAAAATTATTTTCATCTCATTGAACCACATTTTACTTACTGACATCAACCGTGTCTCTCGGATTTTTGAAATTCTACTCACAGAAGCGGTAAAATTAAGTTTTATGAAAAATTCAGTTTTTTAACTACCACTCAGTGGTTTCACTATTCATCAAAAATTGAAAGTTTTCAGAAAAATACCAAAATTTCACCCTAGGCTAATTTCGATATTCCGAATCCAAAAATGAAGTCTATTTTGAAAAATAAAATTTATAAAATTTCAAAAAGTGGTTATTACTATTCATAACGGCTAGTTTTAATTATATTTTAATAGCATATCGTTGTTTAGTGAAACTCGGTATTGCGTACGACAAAATCTATCGAGGAAGGTCGCGATTTCGTGTAAAGCAAGCCAAGCAAGTGTTGTGTAGAAAAATATTCCTTTGATGATTTATATAACATAAAAGTCTCGGGTGTTACATTCTACCCCCCTTAAAATGAATTTCTCCCTCGAAATTCGTCACTTTGTAAAAAACAGATGAGGATACCTCTCCCTCATCATATCCTCAAGCTCCCATGTAGCTTCTTCTAATTGGTGGTTCCTCCATAAAACTTTCACCAATCGAGTGGTCTTGTTTCGTAGGACTTTTTCTCTACGATCCAGAATCTCTATTGGTTGTTCTTCATAAGAAAGATCTTGCTCCAGCGGTACAACTTCTGAGCTGAGTACATGTGAAGGATCAGGTACGTACTTTCTCAAGAGAGATACATGGAACACATCGTGAACTTGAGGGAGATTCGGTGGAAGCGCCAATCGATAAGCTACCTTCCCAACACGATCTAGTATTTCGAAAGGACCGATATATCTAGGGCTCAACTTCCCCTTCTTTCCAAATTTCATGACTCTCTTCCAGGGAGATATCTGTAAGAACACTTTATCGCCCACTTCAAACTCTAGGTCTTTTCTTCGGCTGTCGGTATAACTTTTCTGTCGACTCTGAGCTACTCTTATGTGTTGTTGAATAGATCTGACCTTTTCTGCCATTTCATCAACGAGATCAGGTCCTAATAGCTTTCTTTCCCCAACTTCATCCCAGCAAGTTGGAGTCCTTCATTTCTTTCCATAGAGATCTTCATAAGGAGCCATCTGAATACTGGAGTGAAAGATATTATTATAAGAAAATTCCACCAAAGGTAGGTGTTGATCCCAACCTCCTTTGAAATCCATAGAGCAAGCTCTCAACATATCTTCTTGGGTTTGAATTGTTCTCTCAAACTGACCGTCTGTCTGAGGATGATAAGCAGTGCTGAAACTCAACTCTGTATCCAGAGTATGCTGAAGACTTCACCAGAACTTCGAGGTAAATCTCGGATCCTGATCAGATATAAAAGAAAGTGGTACTCCATGCAATCTTACCACTTCCTTTACATATATCCTGGCAAGCTGATCCAGAGAGAAATCCTCTTTAATAGCAATGAAGTGTGCAGACTTTGTAAGACGATCAACTATGACCCAGATAGCATTATTGCCTTTGGATGTTTTAGGAAGTCCTGTGACAAAGTCCATAGTAATGTTTTCCCATTTCCATTCGGGTATGGGTAATGGTTGTAACATCCCCTTAGACTTCTGTCTCTCAGCTTTAACTTGTTGACAAACCAAGCATCGAGAGACATATTCAGCAACATCTCTTTTCATACCATCCCACCAGAAGTACTCTTTCAGGTCCCTATACATCTTCGTGCTTCCAGGATGAATAGAGAATGAAGAACTATGAGCCTCATCCAGCAGCTCCTTCTTTAATTCGGGGATGGGAGGAACACAAACCTGATTCCTGGACTTTATTATCCCATCACAATCAAGGTTGAATTCAGGAACATTTCTCATCTTCTTTTGTAACTCGACATCTTCTTTTTGTGCCTCTTTAATCTTCACATGTATAGATGGTTGAACATTCATTTGAGAAAGATAAGATTTTTCCCCTTCCATTATAATTCCAAGATCCATCCTTTGTAAATCCATAAATATTGGATCTTTTGTGATCCTCATCATGGATAAACTAGCATGGTCTTGTCGACTTAATGCATCTGCCACCTTGTTTTCTTTCCCAGGGTGGTAATGGATTGAGCAGTCGTAATCCTTAATCAGCTCCAACCATCTTCTTGGACGCATATTCATCTCCTTTAGCGTTAAAATATACTTTAAACTTTTATGATCAGTATAAATATCACACCTTTCACCATAAAGATAATGCCTCCAAATCTTTAATGCAAAGATTACCGCAGCTAACTCCATATCATGTGTTCGGTAATTTTGCTCATGGATTTTCAACTGTTGTGAGGCATAAGCTATCACCATATCATTTTTCATAAGAACACACCCCAATCCCTTCTTGGATGCATCACTATAGATCACAAACCTTTATCCACTACAAGGTAGTGTGAGCACAGGTGCACTGGATAACCTTCTTTTAAAATCCTTGAAATTCTCTTCACATTCTTCCGTCCAGACAAACTTAACTCCTTTCCGAGTCAACTTGGTGAGTGTATTAGATAATCGTGAAAAAAATTTCACAAAACGTCGATAATATCCAGCTAAACCAAGAAAACTTCGGATCTTAGTTACTGTTGTTGGTCTCGACCATCTTTCGATAACCTCTATTTTTGCTGGATCCACAGATATCCCCTCTTTTGAGATTATGTGACCCAAAAATGCAACTTTTTGAATCCAAAATTCACACTTGGTAAATTTGGCATAAAGCTTCTCCTTTCCCAGGGTCTTCAATATAATTCTCAAGTGATCTTCATGTTCTTCCTTGCTCTTTGAATAGACAAGAATATCGTCTATAAAGACTACCACAAATTGATCAAGATAGTCTCTAAAGACTCTATTCATCAGATCCATGAAGATAGCAGGGGCATTAGTAAGACCAAATGGCATCACTATAAATTCATAGTGTCCATACCTTGTATAGAAAGTCGTCTTTGGTATATCCTCCTTTTTGACCCTTAATTGATGATACCCTGAACGAAGATCAATCTTGTAAAAGTATTGAGCTCCGCGTAGTTGGTCAAATAAGTCATCAATGCGTGGGAGAGGATATTTGTTCTTGATAGTGATCTTGTTAAGTTCTCGATAATCAATGCAGAGTCTCATTGATCCATATTTCTTCTTAACAAATAGAACAGGTGCTCCCCAAGGTGACGCACTAGGGCATATGAATCCCTTATCAAGATTCTCTTGGAGTTTCTTATTCAATTCCTGCAACTCAATTGGGGCCATTCTATAAGGTGTCTTTGAAATAGGCAAAGCACCAGGTATGAGTTCTATTGAAAACTCAACTTCACGATTTGGTGGAAGACCCAGTAATTCCTCCGGAAAGACATCATCAAACTCCCGTACAATGGTCATATTCTTAACCGTGAGTTTCTCACCAACCATTTGAGATAAATGACCTTCATTTAGTGGAATCAATACCCATAAAATGGAAGAAATTTCCACTAGAAGGTTATGTTCATCCTTGCATTGATAGACGATCATAGATTGATCTGTAATATGAAATGTGACTTCCCTTCTTTGGAAATTGATATGAGCTCTATATAAAGAAAGCCAATCCATGCCAAGAATCACATCAAATTCCACTATAGGAAGGATCACAAGATTTACAGGAAGCACTTTCCCACAAACTTCAATCGGAGAAGAATTATAAACTTTTGATGCGACTGTTGTGCCATTAGGTGTTGTCACAGCTAACTCAACATCTAATTGTTGAGGTAAAACGGTGATACCCTCAGAAAATTCTTCAGAAATAAAAGAGTGGGTGGATCCAGAATCAAATAAAACATTTGCTACTTTAGAGTGGATGGTAATTGTACCTTTCACCACATCATTATCGTAATCCACATCGCTGATAGAAATTGCATGTGACTTTCCTTTGTCTTTAGAGTTTGTTGACGTCAACCATCATCATCAACCCTTGGATTAGGGCATTTATTGGCATAATGTCTCATCTCCTTGCACTTAAAACATTGAAGTGTAGTAGGTTCATTCTGTGTATCCCTTCCTTTGTTTGTATCATTAGACATCTTCTTCCCATCATCGCGGCATTCAAATGCCTGATGACCTTCCTTTCCACATTTTAAACATTTACTTGTCCCTTTAAGACAACTCCCTCCATGTTTCTTTCCACACTTTGAGCATAAGGGAAAGCTCATCTTCTTTTCAGTGTGCTCTTTATATTTTCCTTTGAATTCCATTTTCCTCTTCTTATCAAACCCATATGACTGATGGGTTACTGCAATCTCCATCTCGACTTTGAGAGCACATCGAACGATTTCCTCGTAGCTATTGAAGTCCCTTATGGCTAACGCCCTTCGAAGACTTGGTTTTAAGCCACTAAAGAATCGGTCGATCTTACTCTCAGGTTGGATAATAATACCAGAAGAGTACCTTGCAAGTCTTGTAAAATTTGCTTCATAGGTACCAACAGATTCATCATCCTTTTGATTTAGTTCAAGAAACTCTTTCTCTATCTTTGTTCGGAGAATATGAGGGATGTACTTATTGAAAAATAAGTTCTTGAACTCGTCCCATTCCATGGACTCAATTTCATCTCTTTGCCTCGTATTCTTAATAAGATTCCACCATTGATCAGCATCTCCTTCCAAACGATACACTGCTAGGATGACTTTATCATGTTCATAACATTGAAGAACTGAAAATATATTTTTAGTAGTACTAATCCATTGTTCATCAACTAATGGATCAGTAGACCCGCTGAAAGAAGGTGGACGCTGCCTCATGAAGGATTCAACAGAATGTTGCTCCTTCCTTTGCTCGTTTGGAAGTCCTGCATGATTCATAGCTTGAGAAAGTTGTGTGAGCATGGCTAAAAGATTTTTCATTCCATCTCCCATAACGTTTGGTTGCTCAGGGGGACAATCATTGCATTGCCCATCGCATTCCGCATTAACACGATTCCTTTGGGTTCCAGCCATTGACTAAAACCAAGAATAATAGTGTGAGCAACACTAATTATAATAGGAAAACCACATAATCAAGAATAATATTTCACACTTAAGGTCTTATCCAAGGTTATTCATGGCCATTTCTAAAACACTAAGATTGTGTTCTATGCTTAGACTTATCCTTAGGGTTCTTACTAAGGCTTTTACATCCTAGTTTCCAAAGGTTGACTATACCTTTCCTTTGATACCAACTATAATGACCCATACTTTACATACATTGTTATTACTTCAGAATTGAAGCACACTTATTACAACATATAACAAAACCAAGAAAGGACCGTATAGGTATAGTGTCTTTAGAAACTGGGAAACATAAACAACCGGTTCATAAAGCATCTACTTTCCCTCCCATTTATTTCATCATATCTAGAGTCCCTTTTTGGCATAGTCTACTTAATAACCTTCTTCCTGACCTGGGGAAATAAAACATACAAAAGGGTGAGCTGAAATGCTCAGTAAGGGTAAACAAAAGAAATATCAATCACATCGTATACATAAGCACATAAATTTTGGAAATCTTAACCTGCAAAAGAGATCATAATTTCATAACATGGGATAAATCATGGCAGTGAAATGTAATCAAAATAATCATAACTTAAAACATGAAACTTTGTGGCATACACACATAATCATAGAGAATCATGTCTTATTAGTCAAGACTCATTTCCAAGACTATCTTAGTGGACAAAGTCCATTTCTGAACCGAGTCACCCTCGTTTCAGTCCTGTTTCACTGAACCGGTATAACCTACCGTTCCAGCCATGTCTATCTCATGAGATATGAAATCTTTACTCAATGCATTGGACGGAGATATAGGTCCCACCCATCTCATAATGATACCATTATTATGTGTGTCACAAAATCATAAATCATACATCATTGCATAACCCATGTAATACAAATGGGAATCTTAAACATCATGACATCATAAAACTATTCATATAAGATAAAGGAATTCATAAATATAATTCCATCACAACATTATCAAATCAATGTAATAATAGGGATAAAAATAGAACCCTTTATTATCTTAGATGGAAAATAATTTTGATAAAACACTAGAACTCCATTCTTGAGGAGAATATCCTTTCTTCTTCAAAAACATTTTTCCTTTCTTAACATGTTATACGACTTTAAACTAAAAGAAGTTGATTAAAAATAAACTTGAAAACTTGTAAAGGAAGCTTCTTGGAAATAATGTTTTAAAAATACATTCATGTCGTATAAGTTAAAAAAAACATTCCTCGTACGTTTGTCGGAAAATTCAAAAATTACCTCGTATGAAAAACGACAAAAGATTCCTTTCATATCTTTTACTAAAAACTCACTGAAAGGTAAAATTGGATTTAAAAAAATTTAGATGGATGGAAATAACATTAAATATTGAGGAAACATGGATGTGGATGATAAAATACAACCCAGTAAATACCAAAGTATAAACAATCTCAGATAAAAATGAGATTGTGATATTTCCCTTACCTTAGGTCCGTTTTGCTTCGTAAGTGTCCGAACATCCTCTTCTTTGAAGTGCTTCTTTGAGACCTCCTTTTAGGGCACTAAAATGGGTCTTTGAAGAAGACCATAACCTCTAGGATGTCTCTAGGGAAGTGGAGAGGAGAAAATGGCAGGGTTTGGCCGAGCTTGAAGGCTCAAATTGGTGTGAGGAAGAGAGGGAGGAGGTTTTCTTTTGTAAGGGAGGAGAGGGGCACCTTTGGAATAACAAAAACTATTATTTTATTATAAAGTCAAGTTCAGTTTTAAATAGCTCCAAATTGATATATTTCGAAGCTAAGGTGGGGATGGGTCGAAATCCTCTCATCCAATAGAATTTAGACAAGTTTAGGTTCCTATTTTAACCTTATCATTTAGATTTAACATTAAGTTAAATAATTTTACTTTTACCATGTCCTCTTGTGTTCTTATACAATAAGGTTAATAAACTTACTATAAGCAGCCAAACGAACCCAAAGTTGTTTATTATTAATATATATAAACTTATATAAGTCATTTGGCCAAACCTTATATTTTTAGGAATAAAATAAAAATTACCAATATAATATTTGTTTTAAAAACTATTTTATGTCAATATTGACACTATTTAGTAATTGATTTTTGTGAAAATAATAACAGAATTATTAGTTAGAACCAAGTTAATTAAATCAATACTAACATGTCATATTAACCTATAAAATTACTTGTATTCCTAAAAATTCTCAAATTACATTTATTTTGGTTTTTATAACATCAATTATGTCAATATTTCATTAATAAGATAATTACTGCATCATATTTGTGTCATAAATAAATTAAATTATTTAATGTCTAAAAATTACAAATAAAATACCATTATTTAGGAAATATTTTTAGCTTTCTAATTAATATTTATAGTCGAATTTATCTTATGTATAACCCCATATTAAAAATTATTTACTTATTAAACTTTGATTTTAACTATTTTAACCCTTCTTTAAATAAATTAATAATAAATGTCCTAATCTAATCCAAGTGGGCCTAAATGGTCATATTTTATTCCTAAGTTTGTTTTTGGTCGAATTACACTTATACAATAGAATTAGGACATGTGTTAGGGTAATAATAATATCATCTTTACCCTTAATTACCCTATTTACTTTTTACCGTGGTAAAAAAAAAGTAAAAAGTTATTATTCACCAAAAAATTATTTTCATCTCATTGAACCAAATTTTACTTTATGACATCAACCGTGTCTCTCGGATTTTTGAAATTCCACTCATAGAAGCGGTAAAATTAAGTTTTATGAAAAATTCAGTTTTTTAACTACCACTTAGTGGGTTCACTATTCATCAAAAATTGAATGTTTTCAGAAAAATACCAAAATTTCACCCTAGGATAATTTCGATATTTCGAATCCAAAAATGAAGTACATTTTGAAAAATAAAATTTATAAAATTTCAAAAAGTGGTTATTACTATTCATAACAACTATTTTTAATTATATTTTAATAGAATATCGTTGTTTAGTGAAACTCGGTATTGCGTACGACACAAGCTATCGAGGAAGGTCGCGATTTCGTGTAAAGCAAGCCAAGAAAGTGTTGTGTATAAAAAGATTCCTTTGATGATTTATATAACATAAAAGTCTCGAGTGTTACACCTAGGATCTCTATAGTTCAAGCTCGGGACTCTGGGGATTGAACCCTATTTCAAGGGAATTTAAACACTTAGAAATACACTCTAAGGTGCCTATAGTTTTATAGAAAGTTATTGGATAAAAGTGGGTTCAAATGGGAGTTTGAGTATTTAAAGAAATTAACAAATTTATAATACCACGGCACAACCCCTAGGACCATGTCACAGAACTACCTGAAATAGGGTATACTATGGAGCAGCCCAAGGTACCCCACCCCAACTCCCTTATTCAAAGCGCATGTCTAAGGAACATGCAATAGATCCAATAGAATCCTATATTATCATGGGGGAATACTATGGCACAACCTATAGCTTGTAACACCCCATAAATTTAAAAATTGATTAATTATAGAATGCATGGATCACTGAGTCTCTAAAAACACCACTTGGTTATATCCAAGCCAACTAAACATAATTTTGTCACTTCTATGATGTGAATTTCAAAAATATGACATACATGGTTGTCATGAGTAAGTTATTTGGTGTCTGATAAGAAAAACTTAATTTTTGGTGAATAGTAACATAACCTTATGAATGGTGATATAACCTAATGAATAAAAACCTTACCTATGATAGTATATAAATAATATTCATGTTAAAGTACGATATACTTATGCTTTAGAATAAGTAAATAAATGTTTTAAAACTGTTGTTTTTAGAATAAATTATGATTTTAATTAAATATTAAATTAATAATATTTAGAAAAATATTTTTGAAAAATTGACTTTATTTTTGTATTTTACACATTGAAAAATTATTGGGGTGAATTTTTAGGGTTTTTCTAAAATACTTGAATTTTTTATGAATAGTGAAATACCATAATTTACAAAATAAGAAAAATAAGCTAATTATAGAGTCATGAATGATGTTCTACTGATGTAATCCCAATTAGTTCGGGATCACATGATAAAATTACTATTCTTGGTCAATGAAGACTCAATATTCCATATCTTGTGTGGAAATAATAAATTAATGAATTTTATATTGAGAAATCCCCTCTCTCCTCCACTATAAAAACCCCCTCTTACTCCCTCTTCTCTTCACTTCTATCAAGCCTTGCACCTTCTCCAAATTATATCCAAATATCCTCCCAACCTCCTCTCCCATGTCTAGAAAGCCTTGGTCTCATAAAAACACCAAAAACTCTCTCTTAATAAGGCTCTCAAAGAAGTTTGGTTAAAGAGGTAAATTCCTCTTTTCAATTCATTGTATTTCCTTTCTAGTTCATTTGTTTTCTTTTTCTATTACCTATATTTATCCAAATTTTGTGATGACTCTAATATCTTACATGTACTGAAATTTTTTCATGATAGTGGAATAATTTATCACCATCTATCCCTTTTACCTTCTTTTATACTTGTAGTAAGAACACCATCTGAGATGTGTCAATTTTCCACATTCAAGGACGATGGGCTTTCGATATATACTATCATTCTCAATTATGGTCATGAAACCATTATTTTTATGGTTTAAATAGATTATTATATATTTAATTTAACCTATTTAATATTCTATAATACCTTTGTACAAATGGTATTAAGTTATATAGAAAAATGAGTTCGTTGTAATCAAAACCCACAAATTAACCGAAACAATTATCATTAATGTTCTATATAATAATTCATCCTGATGATATGTAACCAAGTTATATAAATGACCAATAACACCTATGTATGATCATAAATAATATTTTAATTCAATTATAGAGATTTACATGAACTCTATTGCTTGATAACAAGTGAAACCATTATGAAAATAAATGAAACGAACGCTACGAAATGATGAAATTCAATATAATAACTTATCAATAAGGGAATTAATGACATAAACAGAATTATGAAAAACTAAATACATGACTAATAGTTTATGAAATAAGTTATTAATAAGTATAATTTCATATTCCAGGAGCTTAAATTCAAGAGCGGAACACGTTCGGAGTTATGGTAAGGGTTTCTTTATCTCACTTCCATTTTTATGAGATTTTCCATATTCACTAGTAATAATTTTATATGGTGTATGTTTATGGACCATTGATATCAAATATTAGTAATATATTTATCTTCATGTTATTAAATGTATCATTTTAAAATTATTAATTTTTGGTTATACGAATTACTTGATTACAGAGTGGTAAGGGTTTTTTCGCCCAAACTCCCATTTTCATTCAGGTTACTTTGATTGTCTAATTACCTCAATAAAATTATTATTTATTATTATACACTAATAATAAATTATGTTCTAGTGTTATATATATGTTAACCAACCATAATCATTCCTTATTTTATCGATAGTTACATTTTTTAAAAGGAACATTCAAAATTGTTTCTGAAATACAAACCTGATTCAAGGGTTGTTTTCAAATTCTTACCCATTTTCTAGTTTACTCAAAAAATATGTTTTAAGCCAAAATTAGTTTTATAAAAACACTCATTTTATCATGAAAAAATTATCTTGGATCATTTATGGATTTAAGAGAACATATCTGCCTTTCCACTTTAAAATCCTCTTTAATACTTTCTATAAAATGCTCTAAGAATTTTTATTTATAAAGAATCTTAAGAACTATTTTTACATGACTTCACTTTAGTGGGACATAATTTATGCATAAAATATAATTTCAATGTCATAGTATTTTATTTTATGGAATATTCATGTTTAAATTATGATTTCATGGAAAATTTAAATGATTTTCTAAAAGGAATCTTCTTTCAAGAGTAAAAAAAATCTCATCTCTCATTAACTTTTATGAGATATATGCCTTGTTCACCACTTATTTATTTCTTGTGGTGTATGTATTTCCCTTTGGTATATCATATCAAGATTCTACTTTTTATCTTTATATTATAAGGTTTTATGATTTGAATGTTTCAAGGTGGTATGTGACACTTTGGAATGTTTAATGATTAATTCTTCAAATATTTTTCAATGGTCTCATTTAAAAGTATCTTCATCTATGTCAATTTCCTTTGTTGAATCTTGTTCCTCATTGAGGTTTATCTCCTTTGATATCATCCACTGTGTTTTATTAACTTTTTTTATGATTTTTTTGATAACTTGTGGATTATGAATTTATTTATTCAACATGGTATGGGACACTTTGAATAAGTGACATTTAATTATTCAAAGTGGTATATGACACTTTGAATAAAAGAAAAAATTTAATTATTCAAAGTGGTATGGGACACTTTTAATAAAATACTTACTAGACATATGAGGAATTCATTGGACTTAGTAAGTGTAGGGTGGGGACTATTATATCCCCTCAGTACATCGGTAGGTCTCATGAGACAAATAGATGTGGAATTGGTTGAGGCCTTTTCCAATGTGATATATAGATTTTGGTCGAGGCCTTAATCATTAGACGTCCTGGTCGAGGCCTTGAAAAAATGTTTTAGAATGTTCGTATATGCACTTCCATCATTTTGAAAATATAATTTATGGTTCATGTGGTTATTCAACTAGTATAATACCCATGATTATGTTTATTTATGGAATTACTTTCTCATCTCTTATTCCTACCATAATGTGTTCAAGTTTTTGTTAAATACGCATGTTTTTATGTATTCAACATGCCTAATGTTTATGTTATGATTTCTTCCACTGTATTTCTTACCCTTACTGAGAGTTTGATCTCACCCCTTTCATTTTATTTTTTCCTTACTCAGGTTAAGAATAAGAGACCATCTATTGAGTTTTCAAGGAGGAAGTTTATTAGCTTTTGTTATGTATCATATTTTGTTTCATTTAAAAATGTAACAATGGGTTCCATGTATGTATCTAGTTTATTCAAGACTAATAAATTGATCAGTCCTTCAGTATTCTTATTCCTTGTTTATATACTAATGTAATCAAATAAGGAACTGACTCCGGGCAACTGGGGTCAGGTTCTTACAGTTGGTATTAAAGGAAGTTTTGTAGAAACCTTGGGAAGTAGATTTAGAAAACTTAGGTTAGGGTAGAGTCCCTAAGATAGTCATTGAGGATAAAAATACAAGAAAATCCTGGTATTTTGTTAAGGAGTATATTATGTGAATCTTTCAAGCAATACATCCCTATCTGTATATGAGCAGGTAGAGGTGGCTCTGGAACAGATGTACCTAGGAGTGAAAGCTCTGACATGGAGTTTCAGGCATGACCTGGGGTATCTTGGTACACGACAATGGGCCTTGTTGCACTCTTGGTCACGACACTCCTAGGGGATATGCTTAAGATAATTCAAATTTTATTTACCCACCATTATGAGGGATTTATGTCCCCATATTAACCAAAGTATAAGGTTCTAGGATTGAAGATGCATAAATTTATGCTATGTGTTATACCATGTTTAGAGTTATAGAGAGTTTATAATTTTATGAGCTAACATATAATATGGAATTTATTAGATATGTAACATAGTAGAATGAATGATAACATCACCAATGCACGGGATGAAAAGAGTAAGAAAGATCATATCTCTAATGGTATTAAGCCATATTTTCAAAGGAAGATTGTCTCCCATGTATCCTCAACATATTATGAAATAATATCATATTTTAACAAGGTATGTAAAGACTTCTCTGAGTCCTATGGATTTTAAGGGAAGTAAAAGAATAAGAGGATAGAAAAGAGATATTGGTATAAAGGGAAGAAAGGAAAGAAGTGTTTTCCCACATGTGATAATTGTGGAAAGAATCACTCTGGTAAATTCTTAAAGGGAATGGGTGTTTTCTACAGGTGTGAAGAAAAAGGACACCAAGTTCATGATTGAAAGGGTAAGAAAGTGGTTTATAATTTACAATGCTTCAATTTCAAGGATATGGGAGACTATGCGAACCAATGTAGCAATCATCAAAGGAATATACCCCAAATTTTGATTTTGGATAATGAGAAAGTTATGATGCTACCACAGATGAAGTAGAATTATTAATATGCCTAGTCAAGAATCATTCCATTTATATATTATATTAGTAATGTACTGGTTGTATGAATTATTAGATATATAAGTATTGTACTATAGTACTCTTTAATTAAGGATTTGAGGTCATATGATGAATGGTACAAAAGAAAAGTGATTCAGTGTAAAGTTAATGTTTTTAGAAAAAAACTTGATTGAGGGAAAGACAACCCTTAATATATATCTGATGTTGAGATAATGATTGATTTAGATAAGTATTTACTACCTAATAACTAATTATTGACTTGTTGAGAAGTGGTTTATGCTATCATCAACGATGTTTACAGCACTTTTAGATTTAAGGAATATATCCAAAAACATGTATCTTACTTAAGGAATATTGAAGAATTCATGTTTCTAATATGGTTTTTTACGGTAATTAAATTTTTTATGATATGTCAAGAGGATACATGATGAAGTTATTCACATATTTGGAATGTGAATTTTAGATCTACTTCCTATTGATTAAGGGTTAATGATAATTTCATCTTAGAAATTTAGAGGACTTCATTATAATGTGTTGAATCAATATATTTTGAAAAAAATATTAACCATTTATTAAATGGTTTAAGTTGATCATTGTATGAGATTTTATAGTTTAATTTATTGCTTCACCAAATGGTGTAACCCATGATATGTGATGAGGTATATATATTTAAAGAACAATGAAAGGATGAGTTTATAAGTAGAAATGTATATTTATACTCTTATAGAGTGGAGTAATTCCTCGACTCAAGGAAAATAGTATTAAATAAAAAAATTTCCTATTATCATAATCATTGATAATATCAATGAATTTATTTTTTTAGTGTATAGTTTTGAATAAATAAATATTCATATGAAAATTCCCCCTATCATTTTCCATCATAACTTCATAGTTAGATTTTTCTTCCATGTTTGGTTTTTTTCTTCCAACTAATGTCGCCTCAATTAAAAACATACTTTTTGGGGTGACCACCTCATCTCCATTAACTTTTTTTTAGGATATTTTATTAACCCTATTTTTTATTTGGGTTTCCATAAGGGAATTTTCAATTATCAACCATTAACTTTCAATGTTCAGTTTCAAATTTCGAGGATGAAATTTTTGTGAGGGGATAAGGTAACACCCCGAAAATTTACAAATTGATTAATTATAGAATGAATGGATCATTGTATCTCTAAAAACAATAATTTGTTATATATAGACATGTGAACATAAGTTTGTCACTTCTGTGATGTGAATTTTGAAAATCCGGCATACACGGTTGCGATTAGTAAATTATTTGGAGTCTGATAAGAAAAACATAATTTTTGGTGAAAAGTAACCTACCCTTATGAATAGTAACATACCCTAATGAATAGTGATATACCCTAATGAATAATAACCTTACCTATGATAGTATATAAATAATATTCAAGTGAAAGTACGATATGCCTATACTTTGGAATAAGTAAATAAATGTTTTAAAACTATTGTTTTTAGAATAAATTGTGATTTTAATTAAATGTTAAATTAACCATAATTTGAAAATTATTTTTGAAAAATTGACTTCATTTTTGGATTCTAAATGTCAAAAAATGGTTAGGGTTAATTTTTTGGATTTTTATAAAATACTTCAATTTTTTATGAATAGTGAAATACCATAATTTACAAAATAAGCTAAATAAGCTAATTATAGAGTCATGCATGATGTTCTGCTGATGTAAGGCCAATTGGTTTGGGATCACATGATAAAAATACTATTAATGGTCAAAAAAGACTCACTATTCCTTGTCTTTTGTGGAATTAATACATTAATGAATTATATATTGAGAAATCCCTTCTCTCCTTCACTATAAAAACCCTATCTTAATCCCTCTTCTCTTTACTCCTCTAAAACCTTTTGGATTCTACCAATTCAGTCCAAATATCCTCCCAACCTCCTATCCCACGTCCATCAATCCTTGGTCTCATAAAAAGACCAAAACCTCTCCCTTAAGGAGGCTCTCAAGGAAGTTTGGTTAAAGAGGTAAATTCCTCTTTTCAATTCTTTATCTTTCCTTTCAAGTTCATTTGTTTTATATTTATATTACCTATTTTTATCCAAATTTTGTGATTACTCCACTATCTTACATGTTCTATAATTTTTACCTGATAGTGTAATAGGTTATCATCATCTCTCTCTTTTACCTTCTTTTATACTAGTAGCAAGAACACCATCTGAGATGTGTCAATTTTCCACATTCAAGGACGATGGGCTTTTGATTTCTACTATCATTATCAATTATGGTCATGAAACCATTCTTGTTATGGTTTAACCAGATTATTATATATTTAATATAACATATTTAAGAATCTTTAATCTCTTAGTACCAATGGTATTAAGTTATAGAGATAAATGAGTTCATTGTAGTCAAAACCCACAAATTAACCGAAAAAAGTTATCATTAAATATATATATAATAATTCATCCTCATTCCATGTAAAAAAGTTATAAAAATGAAAAATAACACCTATTTATGATCGTAAATAATTTTTGAATTCAATTCTGGAGATTTACATTAACTCCATTACTTAATAACAAGTGAACCGATTATGAAAATAAAGGAAACAAACGCTACAGAATGACGAAATTCATTATAATAACTTATCAATAAGGGAATAAATGAACTAAAAATAATTATAAAAAACTTAATACATGACTAATATTTTATTAAATAAGTTATTAATAAGTATAATTTCATATTCTAGGTTCTTAAGTTCAAGAGCGGAACATGTTCGGAGTTAGGTAAGGGTTTCTTCATCTCTCTTCCATTTTTGTGAGATTATCCATATTCATTACTAATACTTTTTTATGGTGTATGTATAATGACCATTGATATCAAATATCATGAATATATTTATCTTCATGGTACTAAATGTATCATTTTAATTTTATTAAATTTGGGGTATACGAATCATTTGATTACAAAGTGGTAAGGATTTTTTCGCCCGAACTCTCATTTTCATTCGGGTTACTTTGATTGCCTAATTACCTCAATGAAATTATTATTTATTATTATATACTCCACATAAATTCTGTTTTAGTGTTATATATATGTTCACCAATCAGAATAATTCCTTATTTTATGGATAGTTAAATGTTTTAAAAGGAACATTCAAAATTGTTTCTGAAATAAAAACCCGATTCAAGGGTTATTTTCAAATTCTTACCGTTTTCAAGTGTACTCAAAAATATGTTTTAATACAACATTAGTTTTATAAAAACACTCATTTAATCATGAAAAAATATCTTTTACCATTTATGTATTTAAGAGAAAAAATGATCCTTTCCAATTTAAAATTCTCTTTAATGCTTTCCTTAAAATGCTCTAAAATATTTTATTTATAGAGAATATTAAGAACTATTTTTACATGATTTAACTTCAGTGGGACATCATTTATGCCTAAAATATAATTTCAATTTCCTATTATTTTATTTTATGGGATATTCATGTTTAAATTATGATTTAATGGAAATTATAAATGATTTTCTAAAAGGAATCTTCTTTCAAAAGTAAACATGATTTTTCACATCTCTCATTAACTTTTATGAGATATATGCATTGTTCACAACTTATTTATTTCTTGTGGTGTATGTACTACCCTTTGGTATATCATATCAATATTATATTTTTTCTCTTGATATTCTAAGGTATTATGAATTGAATTTTTCAAGGTGTTATGGGATACTTTGGAATGTTTAAAGACTAATTTTTCAAAGATTTTTCAATGGCCTCATTTAAAAGTATCTTCATCTATGTTAATTTCCTTTGTTGAATCTTGTTCCTCATTGAGTTTTATATCCTATGATATCATCCACCATGTTTTATTGAATTTTTTATGATTAGTTTGATAACTTGTGGATTAAGAATTTAATTATTCAACGTGGTATGGGACACTTTGAATAAGTGATATTTAATTATTCAAAGTGGTTTGAGACACTTTGAATAAAAGAAATAATTTAATTATTCAAAGTGGTATGGGGCACTTTGAATAAATACTTACTATAAATATGAGGAATTCATTGGACTTAGTAAGTGTTGGGTGGGGCCCGCTATAGCCCCTTGGTTCATCGATAGGTCTCATGAGACAAATTGATGTGGAATTGGCCAAGGCCTTTCCCAATGTGATATATGGATTTTGGATGAGGCCTTAATCATTAGATGTCTTGTCCGAGACGTTGACAAAATGTTTCATAATTTCCAGCATATGCACTTCCCTCATTATGAAAATAGAATTTATGGTTCATGTGGTTATTCGACTAGTATAATACTCATGATTATGTTTATTTATGTCATTACTTACTCAACTCTTATTCTTACCATAATGTGTTAAAAATTTTGTTAAAGGCACATGTGTTTATGTATTCAACATGCCTAATGTTTATGTTATGATTTATTCCATTGTATTGGTTACCCTTACTGAGAGTTTGATCTCACCCCTTTAATTTTCTTTTTTCCTTCCATGGGTTAAGAAGAAGAGACCATCTATTGATTTTTCAAGGAGGCAGTTTATTATATTTTGTTATGTATCATATTCTGTTTCATTTCAATATGTAAAAACGGGTTCCATGTATGTATCTATTTTCTTCAAGACTACTAAATTGAGCAGTCCTTTGGTATGATTATTCCTGTTTATATACCAATGTAATCAAATAAGGCACCGACTCTGGGAAACTAGGGTCAGGTCCTTACATAGCCCACGGTGAAGCCACCCCTGATTTAGTAGAACTACCCATAACTCCTACACTATAGCCTCCTCGCTCCATGTCGTAGCACTCAATCACAAGTATAGTTCTTATTCTATATCTTACCTATACAACACAACTACCCTTAAAAGGAATTTTCCTACGAAACATTCCTTTATCCCTCTTATGTCACAATAGGGACCTTCATGCCACAGAATCTAGGCTTATAGATCATGCCATGGCCCCATTGTGAAGCCTTCCCAAAAATGGTAGTATCACCCCCCACCCCCCTCTCGTTTACCATTAAAAAATCCTATGAACCCTCTTTGGGAACCTCCAACTCACAAGAATCTCAAATGAAGGGATACCAGGATCTATTACCTTATAGTGTTGACCATGGGTCACAAGGATATTTGGCTCATGTGGAGAATTTTAGGATCCTCAGTGACATTGTGAGATATTTTTTTCCAACATCATTGACATTGATTATATTTTGATTTATTTTTTATATAGATGATGATTATCACTTTTTTTATATTTATTGTGTGATTTTTATAAGTTATTGAGTTATAATTGCAAAGTTATTCTCTATTAGGATCTTTGTACATTTCTAGACTAATTTTAGGTTCATGGGTTCCTACCATATAGATAGATTATTCCATATTCTCTAGTGGAATATGTATTATGGTTACGGGATCATTAAGGGTGAAAGTGTTCCCAATGTTCATATCTTAATACCTTGGTTCTTGTCTTCAGCCCATAGTGATAGGTAATGTTCTTTAATAATGGTTGTGAGTCAAATAAGGTGACATGTTTCGTTAACCAATTATGATTCATTACACCATGGATGTCATCATAATATAAATAAATAGTTGTGAGGATTATTATAAATGATATCATAATAATATTATTATTAATGTTATACATCAAAACCATATTTCCAAGGCCCTGTTCTAAGCCATCATACATAAAAGGGTAGGAATTCACCTAATATCCTAGTTATTTTTTTCAAGAGACCTATTAATGCTTTGAGGGTCTATATAATTTCAGTCATGACATACAACTTAATAAATTTTAAGCATTCATCATGTGGAAAACATTTTTAATAAATAAAATATATAATTTCTCCAAAGGAAAATCTTATATAAAAATT
Organism: Viscum album; assembly: GCA_963277665.1. Lineage (NCBI taxonomy): Eukaryota > Viridiplantae > Streptophyta > Magnoliopsida > Santalales > Viscaceae > Viscum > Viscum album. Next base: position 1,620,598,043 of record OY728157.1, on the reverse strand, counting down.
GATAAATAATCAATAGATATCCTTATAGAAATAATGGGTTTAAGAATTTTCAATATTTTCCATGTGAAATAGATTGTAAGTATATATAATTTAATACCCTTAAATTATAATAATTACATATAGGGTATTAACATCATATGTGATAAATGAATATATAGTTAAGCTAATATATTCTATCAGTTGATTGAATTTTATAGATATATAGGTGAATACCCTTTATTATAAATAAATTCATAAAAGGAACACACAAAATATAGGATAAATGGATATAAAATTAATGTAATAGATTATCTTAGTTAATAAACTATTTAGAAATCATGGTGAAATCCATTCAATCGGAATAATTGAGCATAGGGTACTCGAATTGTATAAGAGAAATATATATATGTTAAAGAAAATAGATATTTATATTTAAGGAACTAATAATAATATCAAAGTAAATTCCCTTAAATCGTATTAGAAATTATTTTGAATTTATAATGTTAAAACAATTAACCTTGTCAAGTGATGAATATGAAATTATAGTTATTGGGTACTTATATGGATAAATATTTTCAATGTGTTTAGTTAATAAAATACATATTTTATTAATAGAATGAGATCAAAACATTTATATTTAAATCCCCCATCAAATTAGGAATATTTAATCACGTATATTTCATATGAATTAAGGATTTAAAATTTCCTTAAGGATAAACATGTACGTCAATATACGTTGATGGAAAAGTTGAACTTATCCCAATATAAAGTTCAATCCACTTGAGACCTAAAAGAGGATTCAATAGCTATATAACTATCATAATTTCCTACAAAAACTCTCATATTAGAAATAATAAATCAATAATACCAAAAATATATAGCTTATGTAGGGATATTTTATCATGGTACAATATATAATTTCATAACTCTAAAGAGAATTTTGAATATAAAATTTCTTATAAATCAAGTATAATGTTTTAGAAATTATAGAACACAAACATATAATATTATAAGGAAAACAATTTCAATGGTATATTAATAATTTTAAAATAATTAATTGTAAATTCAAAAGAATAATACAATGGAAATATAAATAGAAATTTTAAAGAGAGAGAAAATTACATTTACCTTGGAATGGTAACTACTTTTCAAAAGGAACATAATGAGATTGAATTATAATATCTCGTGTAAAATACATTAAACGTGTGATATTATATGAAAAATAGAATCATATTATCAAATTAAATTAATTTGAAAATTTATTTCTATAATATAATCTCTATGAGAATTTATGAATTTCTAATAGGGAGCCTTGCCTTATTCATGTTTCTTATCTTAGAACAATACATTTTATCAACAAAAACTCATCAACATTTAAGATATATCTATGAGATAAAATAAATATAATGACTCAAAAATATTCAATGGTATTTCTCTTATGATTATATAATGGTTTCATAATTATGTAATATAGTATTATATAAATCACATGCACCACATAATTAAAATAAAAAAATATACTTTATTATAAATACCACTCCTAATCATGACTCATTTTAAGCCTTGTATGTAGAATAAAATATGATATTTTCTCTCCCAAACACTTCTACTCAAAACCAAGGAGTTTTGGGTGTACTAAATTACCATTTAAAGGACCCTTAAGGGATTTTCTAAGAGGATGCATCCAAAGGAGAAGGTAATACTCTCAACTGAGTGTTTTTTCTTTCTTCTTTTTTATCATCAAAAATAAATCCTTAAAACATGAAACAATTACTAAAATTTAATAAATAAACTATAATGATATATTTTTAATGTAATTTCAATTATAATAGCTCTTTTAATTCTTTCTAAAATGAAAATAATTATTCATATTATGGTGGGTTCACCAACTCAATAAACAATGTACTTCATTTTTCTCCACTTCCTACATGGCTAATTGTAGAAATAATATTTTGATAAATATTATGATAATAATTGTATTATAGCTAATTTAATTTTATATAATTTATTTTTAATTATTTAATATAATAAAATAAATCTATTCCATGATGAGAAAAAAACAACCTAAATGAACTAAATGTATATGGATGCAATTTTTACCAAATGAATAATCCCTATTCTAGAACACAAATGGATATTTGGGACTATTTAATATTATTTATGTAAATTTATATCATTTAATTTCACTTATGAATTTTTATTCCCACTTGATAGGATCTTCATTAATTATCCACAAACTAAACTGACCTTAGAACCATGAAATGAAACAACATGTGACAATGATTATAGATACAGTATCTCAATTATACGACTCTAAAATTAAAAAAACTAATAATAAATCAAATATATTTTCATAAGGATCTAAATCATGTATTTAATAATTATAATTTTACTATTTGGGATGTTAGGTGACAGTTGAGAGCAGATCTGGAACTAAGGTAAAGAAACTTTTGAACCACCCTCCTTTATTTTAGGTCATTCCTTTCCCGCTAAAACTCACTTAATAACACTATTATTATTATATATTTATTTAATATTATTTATATATATTATAATAAAATATATAAGTAGTTATACATTCCTTTATTTTCTAGGGAAATACATATTTTTAAGGTTTCCTCAAAAAATAATTCATTAAGAAAACTGATTAAATATAACACCTCTATTTATGTCCCCATTTATAGTATTTCCCCATCAAATGTTTTAAACCATCCATGGTTACTAAAATTTATAAAATTATTATTCAAAACATTTTTGGTACATTTATGGTTTTATGTAAATTAATATGTTTTCCCATATTAAAATACTCTTTATCATTTTACCTAAAAACCTGCTTAAGAGGTACAATTCAAAAATTACTTCTCCACTCATTTTCATGTAATCACTTCAATTGGATATCATTTTTCATGACATATTTTTTTTAACTATGATTTTCCAAGAATATTTTAATTCCATATTTCAGGGAAACCATTATGATTTTCCACCTAGTTATGATATATGTCATGATTATGTAACTCAATTCTATTCATGGGTAATTCTTATGTTTGTGGATTTTGTTTAAATTAATTTTGTATCACAGATGAGAATTTACATGCTATAATGGGTTTGAACATATATTGATACAATGAATTAATTAATTTTTATATCTCATGAGATGATATGTATAATTTAATATCCTATATTTCAAAAATTGTGACTATGTTAGATAGTGTACAAAATATGGAACACTGAGTGTAATAAAACTGCAAAATATTTGTATTTAAATATTATATTTATAACCAAGACATTGAATTAGAAGGTATGAAGTAGATTAACTAATTTTTTAAATATATATATATATATATATATATATATATATATATAATTTATAATCAATAAAAATTTATTTATTAATTTTTATAATGTAATCACTCACTTTTTAGAAAAGTCATTTTATTCATCAAAAAATACATTTTCTTTACAAATAATTTTTATTGATTTTTGTGATTGAATATTATATTTAATTTTTCAAAATATTATATATTTTATTTTAAAAATTAAATATAATTCTTTAAATCATCATATAAAAATTATTTTTGGGTGAAATTTTTGCAGTTTTCTAAAATAAATATTGTTTTGTAAATAGTGAAAATGATGATTTTTATTGAAAACTGTGTTTTATTTTAAAGTCTTTACAAAGTATAATTATAGTATGGATTAGTCTTAAAATATAATTAGTTAATTTTTATTTTAAATAATCCAATAATGGTTTTTAAATGATTTTTATATTTGATTATAGTGTAAAAATATTTTATAATTAAAATAGGAATTTTTTAGTATAACCATTTTTCTTCATTTTTTTAGTTTAATTTCAAAAAAAAATATTCTAATTTGGTGTTTTTTATTTTTAAAAATGGATCATATATTTTTAATTATGGTCTCAAAATATATTGAATAGTCCACTTTAATTTTTAGTCAATATGAATAGTAACTATAGTAATTTATGTTACTATAGTAAAGCATAAATCGAGTAATAAAGGATTAAATATAATTTTTTAAGGAATATAAAATCCCCTAACACTTTATGTAATTTAATTTTATGTGTCCATAACATAAATAATAATACCATATTCAGTTATATGGCCTTTTCCTTCCATTTTAGAATTATTATGACCTTTATAACATTTTATGTAAAGAAAAGTAAAAAATGTCACACTCTTGTTTTTAATAACTATAATGACTTTAGTATGGGGATAAATAGAATATAAGTTTAATTATAAATATTAATTTAAATGGTAACTTATTTTTATTCATCATGAAATTTTTTTATTAATTTCTACTACGGAAATAATTACCTGAAATTCTTACACAAATTTAACATGGTAATTATTCAATAAATATAAAAAATGATATTAAAAATATTAAAAGAATTTTAATTTGACATAATTAATAAGATCCATTAATTTTATAGATGAATATAACTATTTAGGTATGTGATAAATTTTTTCCCCAAATTTCTTTTGTTTTTTAATTGTTATTGATGTCAAAGAAGTGAATAGTTATAAAAATTGACATTAATGATCTTTTATAATAAATAATATTTTATTAAATAATATAAAATTACTAAAATATTTTATTTAGACATTTTATTTTTATATGGTTGAAAAAATAAATCATCATCCATTTAAGTTCCTTTTTTCATTTATTATAACTAAAATGGCCCACAAAGTGTAAAGAACCATTTTACCAAGGTAAGTGTGAAAAGGGTTAAGGTGGGTTAAAACCAAATGATATGGGTAAAAACATAGTCAAATTTTTTCCAAATTTAATATTAAGTGATTATTTTGAATAATTTACATATTATAATTTAATCCTATATATAGTTTCCATTTTTATATCATAATTAATTTATATTAATTTACTAGTTTTTGAAATTCCAAGAGTGCCTCTCCACACTCTTATAAACGAGAATATCTTATTATCTTTATATAACACTTAATAACACATTTTTTTCATTCAATATATTCAAAAATTCCTTCCTAAAATAACATAACATGCTATAGTGGCATTATTTATGGTATAATACTGACCATAGTGGTCTTAAGGTGTTAATAAAAGGTGGTTGTCTAAAGAAGATGTATTGTTCTTAATTGAGAGATTTTGTTTAATTTATTCTTACACCTCCTTAAAATAGCCATTAACCCTGATTATATAATTTCATAAGGATATCTCAAATACTTAGATTTTATTTTTTTAATGGAATAACCTATATCCATCTCCAACCACCATCAAATGGGAAAGGAATTCATCATCAGTGTGAATGGCGGACTACCGCCTCACAAACCAATGTAATGTGTTTTCCATCACAGTTAATCATGGATGTTTATACTGATTGGTTTAATGTTTATATATTATATTCATGAAATCATTATAATTATTAAAATATAATACAATATTTAATTATTTACCCTTTTATTCACTAAAAAATGATAACCTCATTCATGTGTATGTGTGGACTACCACCTCCAAGAATTCATAAGAATCATTTTTCATCACACCATCACATGGATAATATATATAAGTATATTTAAATAATAAATATTATATTTATTATATATTTATTTAATTTTTATGTTAAAATAATACTTATATTATTTTCGTAATGATCATTGAAAACAGAAATATTATTCATGCAAAGGATCGGAATATTGTCTCCATGATTGTAATGTATTTCATTTTCATAACCATACTTAATTATTGGTTTCAAAAGTATAATTTATTTATAAAATATACAATAATTTCAATATTATTTTTTTATACGGTGTAATAATGGCCTCTTTGACCTTATTCAATCTACAGAATTCATTTTCAACTTATGAACTGGACATCCATAAAACTCCTGATGGGGAATTAATAGATTAGGTAATTAACTATGTCATTATGATAAAAGAAATAAATGATTTAATCATAAGTTATTAAACCTCTATAATGTTTTTAATAAATAAAATAATTAATATGACTTTATTATACGTGAGTTAAATGGTAGCCATGGAAAGTATAGACTCGAGTTAAGGTATCTCATCTCAATTTCCTTTCACTAAGGAATATTATAATGGTATGTGGCAATTTATTTTATATGGTGTATATGCAGAAATTTTTACATGCATTATCATGAATAATTAATAATTCATGGTATTTTAATTTTAAATTTCATTTATTTTATCACAGGGGATTTGACATGAAAGTTACCAAGTGGTAAAGGGTTTTTTAACTAAATTTCCTATTATTGGGTCATAACTATTTTTTATTATCTTTATTATTACATGATTACATATGAATTAATCCATAAATATTTTTTTCTATATTTACACGTTTTTTATGGATTTACATTTAATACACAAAATCTCTTCATTGACTACTCCTCAATTCAATCATATGATCATTGGTGGGGTTATTCTTCTTGAATTCTCTTTCATAGAGACATACATTTATAATATGCACCTGTATTTTTTTATAAGGGGTATATAAAGCCCATTTAACGTAATATATAATGAATATATTTATTTTAAATATATTTAAAGTTTCATTAGATGTTACTCTTCCATGGGGATTACAATTGAAGATTTACCAAAGTCAAAAGGGAATTATGACACAATCTCATTTATATTGGGATTGTTTATGTTTAATATTTCTTAGGGTAAATCATTTGGAATTATTTTATTAAAAAAATATCTTTTATTATCATCTTTATATAAATTTATTTTTAATGTTTAATTTCAAATTTCACCCTTATTTAATAAATAAACATTAGAAAAGTTATTTGTATTGTTACGGATCTTGTATCTTTTTTTAGGTCAAGATTATTTGTATTCCTTATACATGTTTTCTAAAATGTTTTCATTAATATTATTTTATAAAAAATAAATTATTTACTAAACCTATTTAACATTATATTTGTACTTATTTTAAAAAAAATTAAACATGAAATTTCTTACCTTTTTTTAAATGGATCACTTTTGACTCCTTTAAAAAATGTTTCAAAATAACATTTATTTTTACATCAATAACAAGAATGATATTTTCAACTACCATGAACATTATTTTATTTTAATAATAATTTATAAGATACCATGGTTATATTCCAAGAAAAAAATTTCATAATATTTTTTATATTTTAGTTTTTAAAAGTAATTTTCAAAGTGAAAAGGATATTTTCCTCAGTAATGTTTTTAATGATCTTTTAATGGTATTAACATCAATCAATGTCACAAAAACTTGATGTTACTTATTCTATATTATGAATATATTATAATGATATCATACTTATTATTTTATTATAATATTATCATGGAACCAATTTATTTTCCACAGTTTAACCATGTTATGAAGGGAATCCTCTATTTTAATATATACGGTGACAATGGATTTTCCTATCACTATAAATGTTATTTGATTTTGGATTCATTCACAGGAATTAATTTTTCATAAAAATAATCCTCCTTCCCTATGTTTTAGTTATTTTTAAGAATTATTTTAAAATATAATTGATATATCAATATCTGAAAATGTTTTCTTATCGGTGAAATGAACATTTTTAAGATTCTAGATTTTATATATTCCATTATGGTTCATGGGAATTGTTTATGAGGATGGGTGGATCAATTATAAAAAATAGGATGTGACCCCCTCATATCTCTCCAATTAATTGGTTAAAGGGATAGAGTTAACTGATTCGGTTTCACCAAAGAGATTATTAGAATATGAAGGGATGGTTATTCTATTTATAAGTGTGATGGTTATTCCATGTGTGATCATGAGGGTTAACCCACTTAAAACTATGATGATTATTACATATGTAAGAGTGATAAGAAAATGTTACAAGGTACCAATATGTTTTATTTATGCTTTCGATGGGTTTTTAGTGATTCCTTTGATCAATATTGGAATCATGTGGCTCATGATTATATATTCCAATGACTTTTTCCATTGTTCAAGATTTATTCCTTGATTAATGATTCAGATTTTATGGGTATGAATTCTATTGTGTTATGGTCATACATTGTGATTATATTATCATAACCTTATTCTCGTCTTACTCACACTGATGACATTCAATTTTTTATTCCTATATTTACCCTTAATAAGTATTTGATATCACCCTTGTTATGTTTCCTTTTCCCCAGGTTATGAAGAACGATGTTAAATGATTTGTGTTAAGAAAGGTTTTATATGTAAATAATTATATAGGATATATTGAATACTTAATATGAAATATGAAAAACTAGCTATAATGGGATATTATACTGATCTTTATGAACCATTTTTTTATAAACCCAATTTTTTAAGAGTTTTTCTAATTCTCTAAAACTATAACCATTAAATGTCATTGCGTATATAAGTGATAGAATATTTAATTTTGATTTTGTACATTTTGGATGTAAAAAATTTGGTCACATTTATCAGTATCAACGAAAGAAATATAAATTTTATTTATTTAGCACTATATATGAGAGTGTAGGTTCATGGATATTACATGTGAGATTAGAGAGTAAACTCAACCATTGATGGGACTCTTTCCACAATGTTATGTTGTCTGGGAAGTGAGCCTTGACTAATGCTTATGTTATGCTTTATGTTGTTTAAAAATTACTATGATGCAATAATATTATGATGAAATATTATTTATGCCATGCTTTATATGATTATTTATGAGTCCTTCCTTTTAATATATTATGTTATGAAATTTGACTCATATGTTATTCTCCTTTATCATTTTTATTCCCTTAGTGGGGGTTATATATCACCCCGTTTTTTTATTAATTCCTTTGGTTATCCTATGTAATATTAAAATCTCAAAGTAAATTAGGATCATGTTATAAAGATTAAAATAAATTTATTTTATTTTAGTTTAAATTGGATTTAATATGAACCTAGTTCCCTAAATATATTAGCCCTCTTGATCATTGGGTTGTGTTTATTGGATATTTATGTCAAAATAAATGTAATAAAATATGTAGGATGATTGATCCACTATAATAATTAAGAGGGACATTATCATTGAATTTAAACAAGGTGTGTAAGAAATTATAATCTATGGTGGGTATTTATAGGTGTAGCGAGTGTAATTTAATAGAATAAAGTATTGAATATTTTTTTACTATTGGATAAAGTGTTCCATAACTCTGATAATAACCCCATATTCTCCATTAATTCTTCACTATAACTTTTAGTGCTAAAAAAGGCCCATTGAACCAAATTTGTCAATTTCTCTCATAATTACATATATATAATGTCATATTTACCATATTTTATTTTTTTTACCATTTTTTACTATTTTTTCCAAAAAATTACCAAAATTTACCTTTTTGCTAATTTTGTTGTCTCGATTATAAATATTTAATCCATTTTATCAAAAAAAAACTTCTAATTGTGATAATACTAGTTTTTTAATAAATAATTTTCAAAACATTTTATGTGCAATAAACATTATTCAAAAAAATTGCATTACCCATACAATACCCTCATTATTTTTGAAAATCACTACATTATCCCAAATTGACATCAATTTTATAGTAATTAGCCACCAGATATGTGGAATTAATTTTAAAATGATAATAATAAATTCTTTACAAAATATAATTTTAGTGAAAATATGTTAATTAATCTTTTAAAAGGAATTTTTAGAAAATAAAAACAAGAAAATGAATGTTATATTAGTTTAAAAATACTATAACACTCAATTAAACAATAAATTAATTATTATATAAAATTATAAATTCATTATAAATATTCTTTTAATGTTGAAATATTATTTAACAATTTATTCTATCATTAGATACAAATAAAATTCCATATTATATAATAAATTCACATATCAAATTATTACACTACATTAAATTATTACGTTTAAAAATTGTAAAACTATAAAAACATGAAAAATATAATGTTTAGAATTAAATTATAATGGATACATTACTATTAAGATGACTAGATGAAAATAAAACTACAAATATGATAAATATAGTTACAAAATAATCAAGAATTTATTAAAAGGAACTTTATAAAACTATTTTAAGAAATCCTTATTATTATGAAAAATAAAGAAAATAAATATTTTTTATTCAAAGGTTAATAAACCCTATTTTTAAACACACTTTACCAATTAATACATTAAAAATATATAAATATCATAACTATAATTAATAGAGCATTATAAAATAATGGTTTTGGGATGAATGATACAGTATTTAAATAATTTTATATGATCGTATATTTATGTATAACGAATATATTACTTATAATTATGTCTAAATATATATATATATAACCAAAATTTCTTCACATAATGATTATATAATGATAATGAATATAAAATCAATGGTTATGTAATAAAAAAAGTACACAAATATATTTATATATGAATTCTAAAATAATATTTTTTTTCAACAACATATATATTTTTTGCCTTATTTTATATTCCTTATGTACCATTTTTCTTTTAATAAATATTATTGTTAGGTACTATGAGTTAGGATATATTATTTATCTATTTTTTCTTCAATTATTTATAAAGAAATATATATTTCATGATTTGATGAATATAAAGATATGTCTACTCCAAGTCTAGTAAACATTTTTATGAAAATCAATTATACATACATCCCTTACTCATAAAGTTTACATTTATTTTATTCCAAATTAAATATAGTTAGTTTGTATTACTTATTGTCATTTTAATTTGACTATATAATGAAAATATGTTTATCTTATCATATTTAATTATTTAGTAGTGATATTAGTATATAATTTTTTCCTTTAAAAATATAATTAAATTAATGAAAATAGTAATTGAAATTTATTATATATATATATAATAAATATATTATATTACATTCACATTCCCCTAAATAATAAATCACCTCCCAAAATAAGACATTTGAAGTTCATCCTCCAAACTTCATCTTGAAATAATCATGATAATATATTTCTGAGTGAATTTGTGTAAGGAGAAATTAGTATTTTAATGTTTATTAAACAAATAAGGCTATTCTAGGTCATCTAAGGGTTAATCAAATTTTAATTCACAATTTAGGTCTAAGGATTAATGTGGGCTAGCTAATTATGCCACAATAATTTTGAAAACATCTCATTGACTCTAAATATTTAAAAAATAATAATAAAGAAATTTATTCCTCATAAAAATTCCATGTATCTCTTAAAAAGTGTGGTTATTTCAAAAAATATTTCGTGTTTTCTTAAAATACCCCTCAAGATGAGTATTTTAATTTGAAATAGTCACTAGTGGTTTTGGATTTCAAAATCTAATAAAAAAATCATGAAAATACCTAAAAATAAAAGATAAAGAAACCAACACATATAAAAATAATTTTAAGCTTTTGAGATTAAATAATAAGATTTAGATCCTCAAAATTTACTTATAATTCAAAAATAAAATTGAAATTTCCAAATTTTCCCTATGATGTTTTAAAAAACAAAATAAAAAACATGTAAACAACATTGAATATTCTAGAAACATTGTATATTTTTTATATTTTGAAAATACAAACATTAAAAATATATATCAAATAGGATAAAATGAAGAAATATATGAATCCATCAACCACTCCCTACCCCACAATCAAATTTTATTGTATCCTCAATTATAATCACCATATGTGTTGTAGTTTTCAGGTATAATTTAACAGGGTGATATCAAAAAATGGGTGAAAAGGAAATAGGCCACCTTATTGTGACTATTTCTTATAGATAGTTTTGTGAAGGTTTGAATCCCACTTTTATAGTCTTTTAAGGTTCCTCATTAAGATACATAAATGGTTATCCACTTGGAAACCTATAAGAAGAATGAGAAAATACATTATAAATTACTAAAAATAAAGATATAGGAAATGTATATAGAATAAAATTTTAGGGAAAAAAAGAAACAATTTTGGTAAAACCCTAATTGGGGTTGTATTTTTATCATTAACATCTCGATAACCTTGTCAATAACACTAATTTGTAGGCTTTTTATTCATCTTTGACCAGAACAACCACATCTTGGGGGTTCCTTTGTGCATCCATGCACACACTTCCCACCTCAATTGATCCACTTTAGACTTATTTTTGAGGTCCTCCATTATGATTTCAATCTCATTCTTCACCACATTTTAATGTTCATCATGATAACTGTGGTCTAGATAAGGTGATATATATATATATCCTCTTTATATACTTTTATTTACTCCTTATAATTTTTTAAAAACTCTATAGGGGTAACTTCATCAATTTTCACAAAATATGTTTCTTCCAATATAAAAATTATCATATCTTCAGTGATTTATTTAAATTATTAATTTTCCAGGGCCTACAACAAGAAAATTGAATATTTCATATCAAAATAAGCGAAACTAGTTTTAAATAAAACATTATTTAATTCTAAATAAAATGAATTTTAAATTTTATAATAGCTTTCCGAAATCTCATCAGGGATATCTTGTTTTTTTCAAACCTCCAAAAACGCATTTTTAGTTAGAGGAAATGATCATTACAATTCTTCATTAAAATAATATTCCACTATTGATTCAATATCTTCATTATCCACAATAATAATTCCGTGAGCTAAATTTGAAAAAATAAAATGTGGAAGATCATTAGGCAATTCAATGTGCTTGTGATTAAACAAATATTTTAAATCATAGTTATCTCATTCTAAAGTGTCAAATATAATTCATTTTTATTCATGTATAGATTATTGATAATATCTTTTAATAGGGTTAGTTAGTGGATAATATCCATTTAGTTTTCCCTATTCCTTATTAATGTAAAATAACATGGTCTCTTATTCCTCCTCTTATTATTGCTCAAATATTTTTCTAATTTAATCATAAACATAATAGGTAACTTACACTAAATAGTCATTCAAATCATCCATCTCAAATTTCCTTATAATAATTTTATTATTAAAGATTCTACTCAACCATTCATTTTTTTAATTACTTCAACAATGCATAATTTCCAATTTTTCATATTATTTCTCTCATTTGGTAAATATTAAAAACATAAGTTTTTTTGTTTGGAACCACTTGTATATTTATATATATGATTTTGGGTTTCTCTTAGAAGTTGGAATGGTATTATGGGTGTTAAGGGACCCAAATTATAAGGACTATGAATATTACTTCATATTACTATATTAAACTTACCAGAAAGAGGAACTCCAAATGATCACCTCAATATTATCAATAAAATAGAAATTTAAATACCTCAGTACTTGAGCAAGTTGGTCAAAATATGTAATTCTTATGATGGGGTGATTTTACTAGTTTAAATTTATCCTAAGTGGGGTTTTGTTACAGTAGTCGTCCATATAGTGGATTTTAATAGTCTATTAGATATAATGGTTGAATTAGTGATGGATATAGAATAAAGGTGAATACAATAGAGGGAAAACCACATTTTTAGCATGTAAATACAAACTTCCTAGCCAACTATACATTTTTATAAAGTGGGGTTGGAGTGGTTTTAAACTATATCGATATGAAAAAATATATTGTTCTCAATATTAAGTTTTATCACTAGATTTTTGTCTATAGTAATTATAAAACCTTTACATTTATTATAATATAATTATCTATTATTCTTCTCTCTTTTACATAGAATAAAAATATAAACCATGTAATTTTGTGTGTCAAAATACCTTTTCTTTGACTTTTATTTAATTGATATTTAATGTGATATTTTTAGAGACATTATTAGAAATGATTCATAGTGGTAGTCATTATTATGTCCCAAAATTCCATGTTCTGGTACTTTGTGTCTTGGATAAGTTCAGTTGGTTTGATTATATTATGTAAAACTATCAGCATATACGATCCTCTAGTGAACTCTTGTTATATTATCCAAAAGTTTTATGGAGGATAACTTCAAAAAAAAATTATAAAATCTTGATTAGAAAAACTAGTATCCTCAGGAAATATTCTCACATACCTTGGAATTATATTTATTTCATTTGGTTATACCTTAATCTGAAGATATGATGATAGAATACTTCATGGTTCAAATCAGTAAGTTTGAAATAATCCTCTATGATATCTAGTAGATGAAAATAAAATATTATAATAGTAAAAAGGATTTTAAAATATAATTATGTAGATATAATCTAAAAAAATATAGAAAATTGAATGAAACAAATATAGATAGAAATTTATTAAGTCTAGTGAGGATGTTGTTGGAACGAAATGTAATCATTAAAATCCAAGGGAATAAGACAAAAATTTAACTAATGGAGGCACTTGGGGGTGTTTTTGAGAAATTAATATTATTAAACATAGTTTCTCTAATTTGAAATTTATTTAGTTTAACATTATTGGTATGTTTATCTATAACTAATAATGTGAAAATTTTCAATATGATCTGGACTCATATAGAAGTAAGGATAGTTATTTTCATAGATGATGTATTATAAATTCTACTTCTTTTGTATTCATTGGAATCATGGGATAGTATAGAAACTTTGGTAAATAATTCCTAAATAAAGATATCATAAGTGTTTGAAGACTTATTGAACTCGATCCTCAATAAAAAAATCTAGTGTAGGGAGGTCTAACTACCTTCTAGTAGCACTTTGGATACTGACAAAAGGGGTCACTCAACTCAAAGAAGAAAACATCAATGGTAAGAAAATAATTGAAGTGAGAGAAACCATGAAAATTATATTATTATATACATCACCTACTAGAATTATGGTAAGTATTTAAATATCTTTAGAAATTGAATAAACCATAAGGAATTCATGGGAATCGAAACTTATGGAAGCTAAAATTTTAATAACACAATAGATGGTGGTGAAAATATACTAATATGTTTTCACATCTAATGGAGTCATGTTTGGTTGAATCTATAGTAACCTTAATTCAATGGGTAATCATAGATTCTTGATCAACAATTTATCTTGAATATTTCATAATGTTCATCTTTTGGATGATGAAACATTAAAAGTTTTCAGAAAGGAATATGTGATCATTTAGATGCGGGATGGGAGTTTCCAATTACTAAAGGAAGTGAGACACATTCTGGGTCTCCATAAGAATCCCATATTTGTGGGTAATTTGGATAATTTTTTATAATGAATGAAATTTTTCTATTAAATCTTTAAATTTACTTGATGTTCCATGGTGTGGTGTGAGGAGTAAAGGAGGGCACCCATTATCTAGCCAGAAGTTCAAATGGATGTAAGATGGGTAGAATTATGAATATGAAAGATCTAAAGATCTATAATAATATTTTAGGTCACCATAGTGAGAAAAACATGAAGATTATATCAGATAAAGGAATTCAAAATCTTGATCACACCATCATTGGATGTTGTCAAAGCTATATTCTAGAGAAACCAAAAAAGGTTTTATTCAACTTGAATGGTAGCAAAGCTAGAACCCAGAAGATAGAATTATTTTACTTAGATTTATTGGTACCCTAATCAATATAATATGATGTAGGATCACTTTAAATCATCACATTCATATATTATAATATGAATAATTTATGTATATACTTTCTTAACCATAAATTTTTACATTTTCATTACTTTGTTTAGTTAAAATCCTTGGTGGATTTGAAAATCATTTGGAAGTTATAGTGCCTAAAATTAGAAAATGGTTAAGAATAAAATTAAAAAAATTATGTAATTTATATTAAAAAAAGGGGGATCATTATTGAATAAACATTAATCAAAAGTCTATGGGAAAATGGAGTAAAATATAGAATGAAATATATATTAACTAAGAAGGGAAGATGTATGTCTGTGCAATCTAGAATTCCTAAGTCTATCGAGATAATATCAATTAACAATGTGAAATAATTATCCAATATAATTCTATTGGATATTGTAGGAAAAATATAATATAATATATATAGTATGGTAATTTTTTGGAAGTTTGACACCTAAAATACTTCATAAGTATATATTATCCTCTTTTTGATGTCAAGGATAGAGATAATCTAGAAGAAAAGTGTAAATATTTCTTTCATGTAGGCTACGGGAATAAATAATTTGGTTTCAGAATATGGGATCACAATAATAATAAAATAAATATAAATTGGATTACACTCTTTAATGATAATATCTTTATAAGAATCAAAACTTGAAAAAATCAGAAGATCATGAGAAAAAAACTGAAAAAAAGTACAGTTTTGACCTGGATAGAAGCACTAGAATATATCAAGTTATAGTGATACCAGATGTCAATAATATATTATAAGAAGTAAAAATAAGGAATAATGTTCCAGAATTAACAATTTATAATAAATCCTAAGGTAAATCTTTGGATTTTGATCAGTCATATGTATGTTCACTGTAAATATAATCATTGGAAAGAGTAGAGTCTCAAGTAGAGCTAGGTACATCTTCTAGAGTTAGATATCTTGTTCAATCTTGTAGGGTCAAATAAAACATCAAAATTCAAATAGATTTTTGGGGATCTAAATTCTTAGAATATGTAGTTACTCTCAATGAATCCTAAATTTTGGATTCATCTATAGACTAAGAAATGAATTTCTTAATGATCAATAAAACAGGGTAACTGATAAAACTACCAAAGGTAAAACGAGAAATGAAGAAAAAAATGGGGTTTCCATTTGAATAAATAAGACAATTTAAATATAATATACAAAGAACAAATGACAGTTAAAGGATTCCAATATAAGTAATAATTCAATTTCTAAAAAATATTTAATCTGGTAGTTAAGTATACTACCATCTGGATGGTACTAAGTTTAGTTTCTTTCGTATATCTATAATTGAAGAAGATGGATTTTAATACTATTTTTATTCATAAATGATTAGATTAGGAGATCTGTATAATGCATCCCAAGGGTTCTAAAACCCATTATAAGGAGGGTATTTTTTTTAAGTTGAAGTGAAGATTCTATAGCATGAAACATACACTTTGATAGTGGAACTCGAAGTTCGATATTTTCATGAATGAGGAAGTTTTCACATGATGTGATTATATTTATTAGAATTTGTGGGATCATGGGACTTATGTAATACTCTTAAAATGTTTGGATGACATGTTTCTTTCATGTTTTAAGACTTCAAAGATTCGGGAGGAGAAGAGTAAGTTGTCCAAAAGATTTAAAATGATGGATATTTCCCAAGCAAAGAAAATATCTGGAATTAAAATTAATAGGGTTAAAAAATTGACATGTTGGTATTATTAAAGAATTAATAAATATAAAATTTCTTTAATATGCTTCAAATGACCATATATAAGTCTGTATCAACACCCCTTTATGATTGCTTAAAGTTATTCAAGGCATAGGCACCAGTATCAGAATATTAGGCCTAGTACATGGTGAATGTACTATATAAATTAGATATTAAAAGATTTATGTATATAATGATTTATAAATGGATAGAAGTTTCATTTGTATTAGGATTATTAAGTCATATTACAAAAATATTTTAAATGAAGCAATGTGAATCCATGAAGTTGATCATCTGATACTTTAAGGTATCAAAAGATACAACACATTATTTTGATGAACATGGTACTTTTCAAGGATTATTAAATGTGTATTTTTTGGGGATTTAGATACATCAATGAGAAAAACCTAATTTATGTTTTTTTATTATAACAATGATCTGTTTTATAGCTTGGATATATCATATGGTTACTTTTTCTATAATGGAAGATGTATATGTAGTAGCTACAGAATATGGAAAGTAGTTAGTCTAGTTAATGTACTTGTTAAAGGATATTAAAAAGGAAGTAAAAATATGAACATTATTATATGAATGTCAGAGTGTTGTCCACATTTCCAAGAATATGGTGTTTCATGTAAGAATGAAATAAATTTAATTAAAATTCTATTTGATCTAAAATTTACTATAAGACAAGGTTCTAGAGATATATAAGGAAGATGGGACAAAAAATATATCATAAATGTTCATAAAGTATTTAGTTTGAGAATTTATTCGTTAGTTCAGGGGTGCTACACTCCCCCCCCCCCCCCAAATTAAATCATAATTCCATCACTATGAACCACATTATATGAAAACATTGGGGGATAAAAGGGACAAACAATTCATATAAAAATATTAAAACGGATAAAAACAAAAAAAAAATTATAATATGAAGAACATAGAGATTTAGTTAGTTTAGGAATAATCCTTATGTCTATGGAGTGGTAAAAATTTCACTATGCCTTTAGAGAAAAATTATAAGTCAATTTCCATTAATAATAGAAACCCTAGATCAAAAGATCTTATAAAGAAACATTATTATTAGCATCCTTTTTTGTAACAATTCCCATACAGTAAGTCCTATTTTCTACAGTAGTAGTGGAAACAAAGTACATTGATCTATAGTGCTCTTTTGGTATCATCAGTCAACCCTAATATAGTGACATTGGTATACTTGAGTAGCTAAAGTCCCTTGTCACATGCTATTATAGTAAGCCCACACTAACTATAGTACCCTATTATTTTCAATGGTCACATATTCTAAATTTATTTAGAGTTTCTATATTTTTGAATATTTGGTTTGGGGGCCTTCATCCCTCAGTTTCACTACCCACTGCAACCTCTAGTGACTTCCCCATGGGATTTGGTCCTAGTGTACATTATAGGCCACTCAAAAATAGACCAACTTCATCCAAGGATTAGGATACACCAATCCAACACCACAAACCTCCAAACCTAGGAATTTCTACTATACTTTAGGTTGATTATTATCCTTGATTCCATTTCTCATGACCCAACCTCCTCTACTCATGACCATAGTCATCTAACTCCATGGATCTCCCATAATACATAGTATTACTTTCCAACACACCATAGGTTCTTTTCCACCAAGTTTACTTATTAGAATAATAAAAATCCCCAAATTCCAACACATTTTCTTTTAGTGTTCTTTGTCCTCAATCACACACACTTGGGAAAAATCCTATAATTTCACCCACCCTGACACTACACTGAGCTAAGAATAATAAACATTGGATTTCTAATCAAGTAATCTCCCAAAAAGAAAGGTCCTCCTTATTGACATAGTTCATTCTATTTATTATTTTATGTCTCAATTTTATAAGGGTGTTGTAAATTTCATTTTTTATGTACATAATATTCTTATGATGATCTATTAAGGGGTATCTATACATTTTGATTTTTATTGTTATCATTTAAAGAATGAAATGATTATTTTGAATGGTTTTTCAATAAAAATAAGTTTTATTCCAAAAAGTTGTTTCAAAAAATGTTTCGAAGGAGGATTTTCTATTTAAATAAGTTAAAAAGGATATTTAAAATTTGGTTTACATTATAATTGATGGTAAACTAATTATGTAAAAATTTTATTATGTGGTTGTGTTTATATTTTATATATTCTTGATGATTTACTACAAATGAAAGTCCTTGGGTAAGTTTCTAACCTGGATGACTATAACCCTTGTGTATATTTTTAACCTACTAGGAAATGATTCCTAATTAAACTAAGAGAGATGATGGGGTTTATATGACCATTATGATATTGAATGATCTCCAAGATTTATTAGGTTCATTTATACGAACTAGTGCTACATGACTGAGTCCTAGTTTCCTTGAAAATATGGGTTCGATCCCATGATGTATGTATTGTATTTAATTAGATGCATCACTTATTATTTCACATTTCATGATGTGAGGTGAATTATATTTCAATTTAATGGAATTTAATCATTTAGAATTTTATTTACTAGAATTTTATGTAATGGGTAATGGTTGGACTTAGTGTGGAGATTGTGATAGTGGTTTTCCCCAATGGTTAGGAGGGTTTTAAAAATCTTACATCATTTAATGATGTTATGATGTAGAAATACCTATATATAAGTTCATAAAAGCTAAAGGATCACTGGTTTGGTATGCAAGTTTAGGTATCCATGTTTAGTAATTAATAATTATAAGAAAGTAGCTAATATAGGTTAGCCATATGATGCTCAGTATATAAGTAAAGGGACCTCTATTCTAAGTGTGATGAGGGTTCAAGGAATCAATAAGAGGTTAAGGAGAGTAGTGAAGCTTGAGTGGATTACTTGTACTTAATTATGCTATTTTTTATCTCTTGTATATTTCCATTATAATGAAAAGATATAAGGAATGTATCTCACATCAATTTAAGACTCTTTGTTTTAATAACATTAATCCCTTGTTCCATTCTCTAATTTTATATTTTTCTATTGAAAATATTTACCTTTTCCATGAATTTTTGTGAGTTTTATTGGGTGGTTATAGAATGAATTTGTGTGGTGAAAAGGGTATAAGGTATACCTATTTCTAGTACACACAATTAAAGTTATAAGTTTCATAGTTTCAATTTTCCACAACATTGGTATGTGTGGGAACATATAATTGGTTGATGATCAAATATCTTGTGGTTTGATTATAAGTACACCCGATCAGAAATTTCCAAATATTTATTTATTTGAATATTGATGTTAGTAATTCCATATTTCCATTATTTTTACCTTATGATTTAATTTTTCATTTTGTTATATGAACTTGTTTTATATTAAACAAAATTATTTTTTAATGAAAATTATTCTATGGAAGAAATTTCAAATATTATTTTCAAATTATAACTATTTTTTTCAATATGAAAGTTGTTATGTAGATCTATGGTGGTATCCTACTAGGATATTCATCACACCCCACTTATACCCATGGGGTGTCTATAGACTTGGATTTATAGTATACCAATAAAATAAATGGATCCATATTGTTTAGTGTCTCTCCCTAATTCTCAACATCTTATCTTGGTATGGTGATAGTGGTTTTCATGACCCCCTCCAGCCAAAGGTGCCACCCTAGGCTAGAAATGAGAGAAGGAGGACAGTGACCGCTTGAAGACTACCTAAAATATCCATGGGTTGGATACATTCCCCAAGGGTATAATTAACATAAAAATGGGAGACATTACCCTCTAATAGAATATGCAGAGAAGAGTGATAAGATTGAACACCAATCAAATCCGACTTAAATATATAAAAGAAATACCAAGTTCGTACATGTAATGTCATCAAGAACTAATAAAACTGGAAAAGGAAACTACAATAACCAAAATAAGATAAACATTATCGGGACCACAAGCCCAAACATCTTCATTAAAACCATGAATTAGTAAAATCTAGCTCAATCTGCAACCTTCTCCTAATGACCTAAAAAACAGTTTATATATACATAGTGAGATTATAATAGGTATACTTAGTATGATCATCTTTGGATCCTCTCATGAAAAATATAAAGAAATTATACTAAGTCCATTGAATAATAAGTAAATTTAACTAATCACTTAAATAGGTATACTAATTTCCCAACCTCACCATGGATAAATCTCACCAAGTATTGCATACAAGATATAATATACTATAATAATAATAAAACAAGGTTACCCTGGTACTACTTCCCCACTTTCTTGCAACTCTTCCCCATTAACGTATGTCATAATTTATATCTCTCCAAAAGAATCTATATCGTAATCACCTGGGATACATGTCACAACATACATCTCATGAATCACATCATCTCATTTACCCATCCACATATTCATATACTAACTGAGTAGTTTCTTAGATCCACCAATGATTTTATGGGGTGTATTATACATTGTGTATTATACCTCAAGCCATAACATCCCATATTCCAAGTATGTTCCTCAATCCATCAAATCCTATAGAGTTCATACCAATAATAATTATTTAGATACTATATCCATAGATACATGTGTGTGAAAAAACCATAATCCATTACACCCCTCTACACACATATATAGGGTAACTAACTATTGTTCATACCAGTACATAATACTAATAGGAGAAGAGAGCATGTAAAGAAGGTTTAGTCAGCAATATATCCCTATCCAACCTATATATTGCTGAAAAACCCCTCCCAGTGTCCAATGGGTGTCATTTTTTCTAACTGACATGGGTGGGGTAGTGTATGAAGTCAAATAACATACTGAATATAATATATCTCACAACCACACTCTGGGAATTAACCTAGTCCTAGTCTCAACTGACACTATCATCACTAGGAAACCTATCTGCCACTATTGGTGACTATATATCTTATAAGAACAAAATCATTTAAGAATACTTTAATTAAATTGCTTTATTATTTTTTAACATTTCCCTTTAAATTAATTAATTCATTATCCAATAACTATCATTAATTAAATTTCCTTTAATTAACCATAAAAGTGAAGTTGATTCCCTCCATGAATAATCCAAACTGAGTCCCCAATTTCTCAAGAGTATCACCATAGTATTCAATCATGCACCAAACCCATGTTTTATTTCATTTATTATTATTTTAATATTTCATAATTTCATGTACTCTAAGAAAAAGTCCAAATAAACCATCAAATGAAATAATCAAGTACATCTAACTGCCTCAAATAGTGGAGAAATTAATGAAGGTAAAATAAGTAACTTGAATATCCAGCCATTAAACAGATTCATTTACATCAATAATCAATATTAAGAATAAAAACTAATAATCCAAGATTTAACTTGTTCTATAATCTCAGGTTCCATCACCAACACCCACATGCATATCACCATGTATCTCACTGTCGCATGCATTAACCACTACCACAACCTTAGGCCTCCTCACAAATATCTCAACATTCATCCCTGGATTACATCACATTGCATAGTAGGGATCATTTTTATATAAAATGGAAGGCATTAATAAAAAAACATAGTCAATAGGTAAACTTATCCCTAAAATAATTCATTTAGTCTTCATAAGAAAACAGACTCAATCAGGCACAAGCACAAGGTAGTCCACCTTTATAAGAAAACCATATCATTCATCCCCAAACATTATCTTTGTCAAGAATATTGTTTTATTCTTTATTGAATTAACTAATTCAATTATTATTGGTTATAAATATGGGTAACCAAGGGCATTATTTAATACAAGCTATCAAATTAACTAAACATTCTTTAGATAATTTTACATCATTAAGAAGATTTTCAGAAAACATTTCTCATTTTCATTCCTTTAATAATTAATCTCATCATCAGTTATTATAGCTTCATGTTCTTTAACTAATTCCATTGAAACGTGGTATAAAATAGTTCAAGTAAACATACATAAGAATTAGTTTAATTACCATAAAATTACAAAAACAATGTTTTTATTAAAGACACATTTTATTTCATTAACCAACCAACAAAATTATTGGATTTACATTCTTTACTGATTTCATCAAGAATAAAATGTTAACCCAAGAATAAAAATAATTCTAACAAACATAACATAAATATTACACGATCAAGTAAATCAAATTTAAACTATTATCATGGTGGAAAACAACAACATGTAATAACTATACATAAACCAATTTCATTGTTTAATCCTAATAAATATTTATTAATTTAATTAAACCACTATCAAAAGGTCTAAACAATGGTAAATTTTTTATTTCACATAAATATATAAGAGAAGAAAAAAATCCCCTACCTCAAAATTTCAACATTCTTGAAATAGAGACAGAATTCCAATATAGATCTTTAGTCACCTCTCTTATATAGAAACTAAAATCTCCCAAGGAAATAATTCCACAAAAAAACTAGAAAATAACAAAGTAAACTCTATTATAATGATGGAGACTATCTACTTTATAATTTTAATAATTATTTTGAAAAAACCATATCAAATTGGGATAATTTTCTATAAAAATAATTTAAAACACATCTAGAATCTCCACAGTTCAAGCTCAAGAATCTAGGGATTGATCCCAATTTAAAGATGCTTCAAACACTTTGAAATACACTCTAAGGTGGATATGGTATGATAAAATGTTGTGGGATAAAATTGGGTTCAAATGGGGGTTTGAGTATTTATAGACATTTTAAAATTTATAAGACCATGGAACAGCCCCTAGGACCATGTCACAAAACTACCCAAAATAAGGTATACTATATAGCATCCCAAGGTACCACACCGTAACCCCTTTTGTCAAAGTTCATGTCCAAGGACCTTGGAATAGATCCAACTGAATCCTATTTTCTTAGGGTGGGGGATTACTATGGCACAACCTATAGCCCATAGTGTAGCCACCCATGATTTGGAAGGACTACCCATAACTCCTACACCATAGCCTCCTTGCTCCATGTCGTAGCACTCAATCACTAAGAAAGAGCATATTCCATAGCCTACCTCTAAAACACAACTATCCTTAAAAAGGAATTTCACTGAAAAAACAATCATTTATCCCTCTTATGTTATAGTAGGGACCTCCATGCCACAAAATCTAGGCTTATGGAGTATACAAAGGCTCCAAGGTGAATCCTTTCCAAAAATGGTAGTGTCACCCCCCTCCACCCCTTATCATATACCATCCAAATATCCAATAAAGCCTCTTGTGGAAACTCCAACACACAAAAATATCAAATTAAGGGCTACCAGGATCTAGTCCCTTACAGTGTTGACCATGGGTCACAAGGGGATTTGGCTCGTGTGGATTATTTTAAGATCCTCAGTGACATTGAATGATATTTTGTACCAACATCATTGGTTTTGATTATATTTTGATTTATTTTTATATAGATAATAATTATCACTTTAATTACATTTATTGGGTTATTTTTATAAGTTATTGAGTTATCATTGCTGAGTTATGTTCTATTTGGTTCTTTCTGCATTTCCAGACTAATTATTTAGGTGTATGTGTTCCCATCATATAGGCAGATCATTCGATATTCTCTAGAGGAATCTATATTATGGTTACTAAATCATTAATGGTAAAATTATTCCCATGGTTCATATATCAATACCCTAGTGCTTGTCTTCATCCCATGGTGATTGGTAATGTGCTTTAAGAATTTTTGTGAGTCAAATCAAGTGACATGATGGGTCAACCCATTATGATTCATTACACCATGGATGTCATAATAACATAAATAAATAGTCAAGAGGATGATTATAAATGATCTCATAATAATATAATTAATAAATTTATACATCTTAAACATATTTCCAAGTCCATGTTCCAAGACATCATATATAAAAGGGTAGTCATACTCCAAATATACAAGTTATTTTTCTTAGGAGACCTATTAATTCTTTGAGGGGCCATATAATTTCAATCCCAACATACTACTTGATAAATCTGATGCATTCATAGTATTGAAAACATAGTTAAGAAATACAATATATAATGTCCTAAAAGGAAACTCTTACATATAAATTGATAAATAATCAAAAAATATCTATATAGAAACAATGGGTTTTTTAATTTTCAATATATCCACAGTAAAATAGATGGTAAGGATATATAAGTGGATACCCATGAATTAGAATAACTACATATGGGGTATTTACATCATATAGGATGAATGGATATGAAGTTAAGTTAATATATTCTACCAGTTAATTGAATTTTATAGATATCTAGGTGAATACCATTTATTATAAATAATTTCATAAAAGGAACTCACAAAGTATAGGATAAATGGATATATAATTAATGTAATAGATTATCTTAGTTATTAAACTATTTGGAAATCTTGGTGAAATCCATTCAATCAGAATAATTAAGCATAATGTACTCACACTTTATAAGAGAAATGGATATACGTTAAAGAAAAAAGATATTTTTATTAAAGTAATTAACAAGAATATCATAGTTAATTCCCTAAAATCCTATTGGAAATTATTGTGAATTTATAATGTTAATAAAAATTAACCTTATCAAGTGATGAATATGAATTATAGTTATTGTGTACTTATATGGATAAATATTATCAATTTGTTTAGATAATCAAATACATATAATATAAATAGAAGGAGATCAAACCATTTATAGTTAAATCCCCCATAAAATTAGGAATATTTAATCATAGATATTTCATATGAATTAAGGATATATAATTTCTTTAAGGAGAAACATGTATGTCAGAATGCTTTGATAGAAAATGTGAACTTCTTCCAAAATAAAGTTAATACCACTTGAGACCTAAAAGAATACTGAATATCTACAAAAATATCATCCTTTATTATAGAAATTCTCATATTATAAATAAAACATCCCAAATACCACAATTATATAGCATACGTAGGGATTTTTAATCATGTGATAATATAAAATTTCATGCCTCTTATGAGGATTTTGGATATAAAATTTCTTATGAATGAATTATAATGTTTTTGAAATTATAGATCACAAACATTGAATATTATAAGGAAACTAATTTTAATTTTATTAGAATATCTTTAGAATAATTAATTAAAAAATATAAAGAATACTACAATAGAAATATAAATAGAAATAGTAAAGAGAGACAAAATGACCCTTACTTTATCATGGTAACGATGATGTAAATGGGGATTAATGAGAGTAAATTATAGTATCTCGTGTAAAATACATTAAACGTGTGTTATTATATGAAAAATGGAACCATATTATCAAATGAAATTCATTTGAAAATTTATTACTATAAAAGAATCTCTATAAGAATTTAAGAATTGAAAATAGGGATCCCCACCTTATTCATGTTTCTTGGATTAGAACAAAACATTTTATCCAAAAAAACTCTTCAATAATGATGATATATATATGAGATAATTTCAATATAATGACTCAAAAAATTAATGGATTTTCACTTATAATTATATAAATGTTTCGTATTTAGTAATATAGTATTATATAAATCACATACACCACATAACGAACATAAAAAATACATTATTATAATTTTAGTATTAAATTTAGAGATTAAATATAGCCATAATAATTGAAAGTGTTGAATTGGGACAAAAAATTGAAAATAAGATAAATATAATTTTAAAATTTGGATCACCTCGATCCCCTAGAATGACCAAATTCACAAACAATATTGTAGAAATGAAACATAATATAAGTAATGAAACATTAATTTTAAAAATAAAAAATATATATAATCTTGATAGAAAATATAATCTAACAAATATTAAATGAAATGTGAGTAGTTTATAATGGGTAAGAAACCTATGTGATCATTATAAATTTGACCATTGGAATAGTAATATACCTATTGGAATAGTAATCTAGCCATTATTAATAGTAACCTCATCATTAGAATAGTAACCTCGCCTATTAAATTGTAAAATAATATTTTATTATCTTATAAAATGAAAGTATGGAATTTCATATCATGACACAAATAAAGAAATGTTTAAAAATGATAAAATGAGTGTTTGGATTTTTTTTAATACACATATGTTTTATTAAAAAAATTCAATTAAATATTAAAATTTTAAAGAAAATTTATTTTCAAAAAATGGGTCAATAATATAATATTATGTTTTGTTAAAATTATAATATAATATTATGCAACCATAATTAATTTTTCAAAGGATCTGAAAATTGATCATAATATTAAAAATTAGACTTTTTCAAATAAATACATATTTTATTTCAAGAATTAATTTTTTCATATATAAAAAAATTATTTATATAAAATGAATTTCATTTTTTTAATCTAATCATATATAAATTATAATAGTGTATTTTATATATTTTTCTAAAATAACATCATTTTTTGTGAATAAAAAAATACAAAAAAATATAGTATTTAGCATTATAAGCTAAATAAATGAATTAATGGGTCCTGGAGGATGTAATAATCCATTAGTTATAACATTCACGAACTAATTACTTTATATAGTCACAAGAATCAATACTATATGTAGTCTTGTGCAAGAATAATAAAATAATTGATATTAAATTCAAAAACACCCCTCTTCTCCACTTATAAATACAACCCCTTATCTTTACACATTTTAAACCTTTGAGATAGACCAAAATATGATCATTTCTATCCCAAACCATCTTAAAAACATCCAAGGAGTTTTGGGCTAACCAAAATACCATTCAAATGATACTTAAGGTATTTTCTAATAGGATGCATCTAAAGGAGAAGGTAATACTCTCAACCATGTATTTTGTCTTTTTCCTCTTCATCATCCAAAAGAAATACACAATACATATAATAATTACTTAAATTTCATAAATAAACTAGAATTTTATTTTTTAAATGGAATATAAACTATGAGGTCTATTTTAGATCATTCTAAAATAAAAATAATTTTTCATACTATGGTGGGTTCACCGCCTCGATGAACAACGTAATTCATTTTTCTCTACTTTCATCATAGATAATTATAGAAATAATATTATGGTAAATATTATGGTAATAATTATCTTATATATTATTTAATTTTCCATATAGTATTATTAATAATTTAATTAAATAGAATAATTCTAGTTCATGATGGTCTTCAAAATTTCCTAAATAAAAAAAATGTATAATGATAATTTTTAAACTAAATGAATCATACCTATGTTAGAACACGTAAGCATATTTGGGACAATTTCATATTTTGTAAGTAAATTTATATCATTTAATTTCATATTTAGATTTGTATTCCATTTGATAAGATCTTCAATAATTATCCCCAAACTAAAGAGACCTTGGAACCATGAAATGAAACACCCTGGGACAATGATTATAAACACAGTATCTCAATTAAACAATTATAAAATAACAAAAAAAGTCTTGATAATAAATAAAAATATTTGAATAAGGATCTAAATCATGTATTTAATAATTATAATTTGACTATTCGGGATGTTAGGTGACATGTCATAGTGAATCTAAAAATGACGTAATGGAACTTCTGAACCACGCTCCTTTATGTTAGGTCATTCCTTTTCCCCCTAAAACTCACTTAAGAAAACTATTATTCTTATATAGTTCAATAATTTTATTTATATATGTTATCATAACATATATATCTAGTCATCCTTAAATTTATTTTTATGTATATACATATTTTTAATTTTTTCCTCTAAATTTCATTCGTTAAGAAAACCCGATTAAATATAACTTCTTTGTTTCTGTCCCTATTTATGGTACCACTCCATAAAATGTTTTCAACCATCCATGGTTTTGAAAAATTTATAATTTTATTATCTAAAACCTTTTTGGTTCATTTATGGTGTTATTTAAATTAATATATTCTTTCCCTTCTTAAGATACATTTATCATTTTCCCTAAAAAACCGCTTAAGATGTACATTTCAAAAATTACTTCTCCACTTTTTCATGTAATCGCTTCATTTGGACATCAATTTTTATGAACTATAATTATTATTTAAATATAAATTTCCAAGAATATTTTAATTCCATCATTCATGGAAACAATTACTATATTCAACCTGGTTATGTTATAAAGCAATATTATGTAACCTAATTCTTTTCAGGGGTAATTCTTATGTTTGTGGATTGTGTTTAATTTCATTTTGTGTCGCACATGTGCATTTACATGTTATGATGGTTTTGAAAGTATAGTGGTATAATGAATTGGAAAATTTTTATATCTCATGAGATGATAAGTATAATTTTATATCCTAAGATTTTAAAAGGAATGATTATGTTTGATAGTGTAAAAAATACGCAATGGTTGGCCTTCTCAATAGTAGGCACCTTATGATTTGATTTTCTTCAGAGAGTGATATGATCCTAGCCTTGTCCAATGCTCCTCTGTTATGCAATATATTTCACTTCATCCTGCTTAGATGGTCAGAGGAATTTCTTATGATGCCGGACTATCCTTCTACGATAGTCTCGATTAGTTTCCCCGAGATTCCTCTCCCTTTTTAGAATCCCTCTATCATCTGAATGCTAGGTAATTTAGTTAGTACATTTTTGTGCTCTGATACCATAACAAGGGTTGTTTTCCACCCGGTCTCTCAAAGAATATGAATTGAATTTGATGTTTCAAAGGGTCCAGTCGATTTTTTTTTGATTGTTGTAGGTGAAGAATTTCAGTTTAAGAAGCCTATTATCTTTGAGTCATGGGTTGATTTCTAATACTCGTGTAAGAAACATGGGAATCATAAGGCAGTGTGTAGGAGATGGTTTTCTAACCGAATCCAGTTGAAGGAGGCATAGGGGCTAGTCTCTCATGATTCGGCTCCAATCCTTACTTCTCAGTGTGACAAGATGCATACTAAGAACCATTACTTGAGAGTAAATGACATTTTTTCAAGGTTATTTAATGATTTAGGCATTCACAGGTTGACAGAGCAGACCATGGGAGGTCCTTTCTCCATGAATTCTCCCTCCATTGTTGAGATTGTTAAGGGAGGAGGGGTGACTCTTGTCCAGGTAACCAAGAAACAACAAGATTTAGGTGGTTTGGGTATTACAGCTGATGTGAGGGTTCTTGGGGAGATACAAAACATCTCCGACAAAGTGTAAGTGCCTCTTCACCACCGGGTGCTTGATCATTGCAAAGATTCTACGTCACTCTTGATACATAACAGTTTCTCAACATTGATCCAATATGGAAAGAAGAATGAGGACACTGAAGGATGTAAAACCATTATCCCAAGATTAATGCGCAAATAGGCTAGATCGAGACACACAGAAGATGAAGAATCAAGTGATATAGAAGGGGATTCTCATCAAGACAGGGTCTATCAAGATTCTCTTGTTGGAACTGGATCAAGGAAATGGAAACAAGGGAGCATCAGGATTGGGAATTTCTCGATTCTCAAGGGGGAGAAAAAATAAAGACCCTGGAAGTATTATTCAAACGCCCCAAAGATAATAGTAACTATATCATTAGGGAAGGCATCATGTAAGAGTACAGGAGTTATACCATCGGAACCTCCATAGATGAAAGGTGTGGACCTATCCTTCAGCATAACGAATAAGTAGAATCCCTTAGAATCTTGTATCACTACTACGGGTGGTACTGAGGGGCAGCAGTTCCCAGTGAAGTATGATGGCCTTGATAGAGAGGGATGATAATTAGAAGAAGAGTGGGAGTGAAACATGAAACCAAATCTAACTTCTGAGGAATTAATGGAAGGGGGGATAGGGAAGCATGATAAAATTAATGGTGCTTCACTGGTGACTGTTTTTGGTTCGTAGAGAGCATATGGTACAGAGGACACATATAAGACTATGGACCTCCTACTACACTCTGATGAAGATATGGTGGAGATAGTCTTAACTACTCAAGATTCTAGAGAGGATGTAGAAAGGATGAACAGGCGTCCAATGCAAGTGGACACAAAATTGGAACAGAGCAGGTGGATTGAGAAAAAATATATAATTTTAATGAGAGGATTCAATGATAATAATTTAATAGTGGAAGAGTTCCTAAAAACAAAGGACAAATTTTCGCATCATTTCGAAGATATTTTCGAAGACGATCAGAGCAAATAGGTAATAGATCTTTCCTAGAAAGTATATAGAGAGGTCAAATCTAATAAGTTTAAGTTGGCCTTTAAGGATTTTGTTATGTGCTACTACATTTGATGTTCCTAGTTGTATTTTAAGGTTTCACATTTTTTCCACAAAAGTGTTTTTCATAAAAAAATTAACTAAGTAGTATAGTCATTTTATTCGTTTAAAATATATTTTCTTCAAAAATGTTTTTATTGATTTTTGTGAGGGAATTTTATAATAAATTTTTAGAATTTCAATATTTTATTTGAAAAATTAAATATCATTTTTTAAATCGTCATTTCAAAAAAAATGTTGAAATTTTGGAAGTTTTTTGAAAATATTGATTTTTCAAAGAATAGTGAAAAGTGCGGATTTTTATTGAGAACTTTGTTTTATTTTAAATTATTTACACAGTATAATTATATTATGGGTTAATTTAAAAATATAATTAGTTAATTTTTATTTAAAATAATTCAATTATGGTTTTATAAATGAGTTTTATATTTTAATTTTGTATAAAATTATTTTATAATTAAATTAGGCATTTTTTGGAATAACTATTCTTCATCGTGTTTTTATAGTTTAATTTTAAATTAAGTTATGCCCCTTATGTGTATTTTATTTTTAAAAATAGATCCCATATTTTTAATTATTATTTTTAAATGTTTTATGTAGTGCAATTTTATTTTTATTCTATATAAATAGTAATCATAGTAATTTTTGATACCAAAATAAATCGTAAATCGGGTAATTAACAGTTAAAATTAATATGATAAGGAATTTAAAATCACTGTAACGCTTGACATAATTTTATTTTTTGATTCCATAAAAAAAAATATAATATTCAGTTATATGGCCTTTTTTGCAATTTTTTCTTGATTTTGACCTTTATAATATTTTTTGTAAGGAAAAGTAAAAAATGTCACACTCTTGTTTTTAATAACTATAATATTTTTATCATGGAGATGAAAAGAATATAAGTTTAGTTATAAATATTAATTTTAATGATAAATTATTTATATTCATCATGAAAATTTATTCATAATTTCTATTAAAGAAATAATTACCTTAAGAACTTATACAAATTTGACACGATAATTATTCAATTAATTGGAAAAAATAAATGATAATAAAAATATTAAAAGAAGTTTTATTTGAATAA
Organism: Viscum album; assembly: GCA_963277665.1. Taxonomy (NCBI): domain Eukaryota; kingdom Viridiplantae; phylum Streptophyta; class Magnoliopsida; order Santalales; family Viscaceae; genus Viscum; species Viscum album. The sequence continues at coordinate 1,620,565,664 of OY728157.1, read as the reverse complement.
TTAATATTATCCATTAATTTTATAGATGAATATAACTGGTTATATATGTAATAAATTTTTTCTTACAAATATCATTTGTTTTCTTAATGTTATTGAAGTCAAATAAATGAATAATTTGAAAAATTGACATTAATGATATTTCATAGTAAATAATATTTTATTAAATACAAAAAATCATAAAAATATTTTATTTAGAAAATTTATTATTATATGGTTTAAAATATAAATCATCATCCATTTATGTTCCTTTTTATTATTTATTGTAAATATAATATCTGATAAAGAGTAAAGAAACATGTTGTCATGGTATGTGTGAAAAAGGGTCAATTGGGGTTAAAACCAAATGATAATGGTAAAAAATTGTCAAATTTTTTCCAAATTTAATAGTAAGTGATTGTTTTGAATAATTTTCATATTATATTTTAATCCTATATATTTTTTCCATGTTGAAATCGAAATTAATTTATATTAATTTACTATTTTAAGAAATTCCAAGAGTGTTTGTCCCCACTCTTATAAAAAAGAATCTCTTCTTATCTTTACTTCACACTTAAGAATGATTTTTTTTAATTCAATATCTTCAAAAATGACTTCCTAAAATCTCATACCATTTTATATAGGCATTATTTATGTTATAATAATGATCATAGTGGTCTTAAGGTGTTAAGAAAATGTGATTGTCTGAAGAAGGTGTATCATTATTAATTGAGAAATTTTGTTTTATTTATTCTTCCACCTCCTTCAAATATTTTTTAACCATGATGATATAATTTCTTAAGTATATCTCATATAGTTATATTTAATTTTTTTAATGGCATGACCTATATCCATCTCCAACCTCCATCAAATGGGAAAAGAATTCATCATAAGTGTAAACAACGGACTACCACCTCAAAGACCAATGTAATGTGGTTTCCATCACAAATCATGAATGTTTATAATTATAGAATTAATTTTTATATATGATATTCAAGAAATCATTATCATTCTAAAAATAAAATATAATATTTAATTTTTTACCCTTCCATTCACTAAATAATGATAACCTCATTCATGCGTATGTGTGGAATAGCACCTCCACGAAGTGTTGTGATTCATTTTTCATCACCCCATCACATGGATGATATATATAAGTTTATTTAAAGAATCAATATTATTTTTATTATATAATTATATTATTTTGAAGTTAAAATAATACTTATATTCTTTTCATAATGATATTTGAAAAATGGAAATGTTACTCATGCGTAGGTACGGCCTATTGTATCCATGATTGTAACATATTTCATTTTTCATAACCATATTTCATTATTGATTTTAAAGGTATAATTTTTGTATAAAAAGTATTATAATTTCAAAATTATTATTCTGGATATGTTAGAAAAAATTTAACATCCTAGTTAATTATAGATTAAGATATTTTCATATCCATAAATATTTATGAATAAGATATTAATTTTATATTAATGGATATGGTTTTTCTAATATAATACTCAACATGTAACAATGGGTTTCTCTGAAATCTTACGTTTCAGACAAGATTGAGTTATACTGGAAAATAATACATTATTAATATTATTATTATAAATGGTAGTTAAATAATAGTCATTGTATTGGAGGGAATAAAACAATAACTATATTATGTATACACATGTTCATCAAATGTTTTTACACTCATCAAATAAATTTTAGAGGCCTAAAATGAGAATAAATCCAATTTTAATCATAAAATACTCTAATATTTTTAAAAGGTAGTCTTACTGCATTTTGATGGAAAACTATTTTTAAATCTAGTTTCGACAATTTGATAAGTTATATTTGACAAAATAAACTTGTTATTTATATTTGGGGAATCAATATTTACTTTGGTTGAAATTTTTATATTTTTCTGATAAAATTCATATTTTAATGCATAGTGAAAAATACTGCATTTTATTTCAAAACCACATTTTTTATAATTTTTTTATATATTTTGATTTTACTTTTAAATGGATTAATGTTTAATTAGATTGTTTTTTTATCATTTAATTAAATTTTGTTCATTGGAAGTAATTTCACATTGAATTTTGATATAAAAACATGTCTATCTTTTGATGGTTTTTACTTTTAAAAACTTGTTTTCTCATTTTGACAACGGAAATTAATTTTAAATTAATTACTGAAAACTATGTGTATTGAATTTGGAGAAATGGATTCCATATTTTTAATCATAAGGTATAAATTTTGTAAATAGTACTCTTTTATTTTTTGACATTATGAATATAACATTTTAATTTATCACACTTAAAGGTAAATTAGGTAAATTAGGGTAACAAATAATATGATAAGGATAATAAAATTACCCTAAAAAATTCTGAAATCATATTGGATGAATATAAGACGACCCTTAACACCTAATTATAAAAATTTATTTGTTTAATAGACTTTTTTCAATGAAAGTGATGTAATTACTATTAAAATAAAAGAAAGTGACAATATGTCCCTCTCTTATCTCTTATAAGAATAAAAAAATTAATGTAGTGATAAACATGATAAAAATAATAAAATAATTAGTCTTGAGAAATATAATTAAATTTTATACATTATTTAATTTTATTTTTAATTTTTAGAGATTAAATAATTACCATAAATATTGACACAATAGTGATTCAATAATTATTTTATTAAGAGAAATATTAAATAAATGTTATTATAATTATTAAAATAAATATTATATGAAATAATTTATGTAATACAAAATTTTTCTATATTAAAATTACATTTTAGAATACCATTAAATTCTTTTTTTTTAATTTATCTCTCTTTTTTTGATTTTATATAAATTCAATTAAATGAATAGTGTAAAAATTGACATAATTGATGTTTTATAAAAATTGTAATTTATTAAATTATTTAAAAAGTCTAAAAAAAATTATAATCCCAAAGTGAGTATGATGAGGTCTAAAAGTTCATTACATGTCCAATTATGAGAAATTTATCCCATATAAGTAAAATCAATAGCCTCTTAATAATTAAAATGTTGTTACCATATTAAAAATTAAAAGAGAATAATTAAGGGTAAATTGAAAAGATAACGTTTAAAATAAAATAAATACATGTATAAAAATTATTTTATGAGGTTATTTTTAAATATCCTCATATATATTCTAAATTAATGAGTTTTGGACCATTTTGAAATGAAAATGATTTTATATTAATTTAATACTATTAATAATTCCGAGGGTTCCCCTCCCCTCTCCTATAAAAAGGTACCCTCTCTTCTCTAATAATCACACTTAAAGAACTCTTTGGTTCGGTAAATATCTACCCAAAACATTCTTATAATCCCTACCCTCATTCTAGAGGCCTCACTTAGGTCAGAAAGCCTCCCATGGAAGCCTTTTGGTATAATCCAAATGAAGTTACCCAATTAAGAGGTAACACATTCTCTCATGATTTTTAGTTTCTTTTCCATTCTCCACTCCCTATAAAATTATTACATTATGATTACATAACAAAACCATTATCCTCAATATACTAGGATTTTGTTATGATAATTTTTTAACCTACACTTACACACACCTCTACTTAATGGGTAACGAACATACGATTTCTGTGTACGACGGACTACGGCCTCATGAAATAATGATTGTTCAATTTTTCCTACCACCTCTCATGGTGTCCATTATGATGGAAAATATTATAAATATGATATATATATATATTATATTCTTATTTAATTTTTATTTATAAAAAACCTTTATTCTTTCCATGTTGTGTAAATAAGATAATTTCATTTGAGGAAGTGTGGAAAACCGCCCCCTCAAATCGATATGACTCATTCCCGCTATACATGGAACGTATAAAGAGTTATTTTATTAAACCTATGAGACATATATAATATTAATATAATACTGTAATTATAATTTAATTCATATTCTTTTAATATTACAAATAAATGAAAGTAGTGTTCATGCGTATGTTTAGCCTACCGTCTCCTTGAATGGTGCATTTAATTTATTATATCAAAATATAATGGATTATTATAAATACATATATAATAGATATTTATGATATTTAAATCCTTAATATTATTCTAGAGATGATTTAATTTTTACCACATAGAAAATTTACAACAAAACAAGTTCATTTTTTACTCAAATACCAAATATTGACAAAACGTCCGATATGAACTTAAATAATTAGGTAATTTTTCTAACATGGTAATAAGAGATATAAAAGTAATAATAAACATAAAAAAAGGTTCTCAACAAATTATAAATTAACCTATGTTTATTATTGAGGAACATAATCATAGTATATGATGATTCGTACTCAAGGTAAGGGAAATCTAAACTCAATTTCCATTCATTGAGTTAAATATCCATGTGATTGGTTTTGTTTTTCTAAGAATATATATGGATGATCTTTGAATATTTTTTACTAAATATCCACTTATATTGGGAGTATTTCTATTTTTAACACATAATTAATTCATTGATTTATCTTTAATCTAATGATACGATATTTGTAAGGGACTTTGTCTCAATCTCCTTCCATTGAGGCATATTTTGATATTGTACACTACCTTCTTTTATACGGTGCATGATTATCCCCTTTTAATTTTAATATAAATCAATGTCTTTTGAAAGGAATGTTTTTCTTTGAAGAGTTTTACTACATGAAAAAAGTAATATTTTTTATGGTAAGCGGTGACAATGACTTCTTTACCACCGTAACCATTATTTGATATTTGGGTTCCTATATAAACCATAATGTTTTTTAATAAAAAATAAATCCCTTATTCCTTTTTTGGGTGTTTTGGTATTGAAAATGGTTTTTAAAGTGGGTTTTCCATTTCAATATCTTGAAATTTTTTCTTATGATTTCAAGTGAAATGTTAAGAGTGCTGGAAATTACTTTTTTATTAAAAAAACACTTTTAATGGGAAAACTGAGAACCACATACAACCAAAGAAAAATGCTCGAACCACCCCATCCCAGAAAGTAAAGTAGAAAACAAGTGTTCATCAACCCAATCCCATTGGCAAGCATTCTCGTGCAGAAGCACGGGCATGGAACCGATGGCGAAGCCATACCCTCTCAAGCATCCAGTTCCAAGATACCTGCGTTGAAGAAGACAAGATGCTCTAAACCCCTTCTAGGGTGGTCCAGAAGCGTACAAAACAAAGAGACAACAGAACTCCAGAGACAAGTGATCTAAAGCAACACAAGCTCACACAACCCAATCATTCATAACAGTCAACCACAACCAGCAGCTTAAACTAAGTCACTAACTAGAAATTTAATATTACCCGAGACTTCCCTAAATAATTTCCATTTTAAGGAAAATAAAGTGAAGCCAACGTCCTCCAAAATCCGCTCCTCAGAAACAGACACAAGTTGATCCCAGGTCTGGATGTACTCCTCAACACTAATCTTCCCATGGTTGAAACCCCCTACCAAAATTGAGCCTTGTTTATCGATCCAAGAATATTTTTCCTCATTAAGGGGAACCTCTAGAGACCTTCCCACCATTATTTCAGCTTCCTCCTCATTAGTATTGAGAAAAAGGACATGTTTTATCTCTTCTTCCTTAGAACATAAAACCAGAACTGAGGACTGGCCATTCTGCTCCCCTGTCCTCATGCAACTCAAAGACTTTGTCGTCGTCCTCTTCTCACTCACCTTCTTTGCCGATCGAGTCTTCATAGGAGGAGGTAGAGAAGATTAGTCCTTCCTCCCCTTCCTCCTCTTGGTCTTCTAGTTCAAAGCTTCATCTGCTAAATGGTTGTGTTCATCTTCCATGCACTCATTCTCACACCCTCTAACTGCCTCCAGAGAGTATCTAAAGGGTGCACTAAATTCTATTTCAGCAAGTCTCTCAAATTGGTTATTCAGGGGAAGTAAGAGCGGGAGCCTGGAAGCAGTCCCCCCTATCTTCCCCTTACCCGATCGCCATTCCTCCTCTAAGGAAGAACCCTGAAACTTCTGCTGCAAAAAACCACAAACCGGCCCCAATGACTTGGCCAGATCATTCTCCCTCCTGTCCACCATCTTCACCACAGCCTCCTGACTTCCAGACTCCTGAATTTCCACGCTAATAAATTCTTGTTGCACTATACTACACTTCTCTATACCGAGTGCATTTGAAGAGCAATCCAGATCCCGCCTCAACCTTTTGAACACATCATCAACCGATGGATTGGCCTGAGGCACCACAGCCTTCATCACAGGAGACCGAGAATGAGAGGGTCGACTAGACCCTGACACAAACGCCCCCACGCACGTAGCTGGACTAGTAAGCGAAACCTCCTCCAGTTGCAGACTTCCAGTAGGATCTCCCCCACCCATAACGCCTTCCTCCACGTAAGACTTCTGTTTGAGTATCTCTCCCTTTCCCTATCCCCCAAAATCCTTCCCGTGATAGCTGCTCCTCCGCCCAGCGCGCTGGAGCCCCCTACGACATACGTTCAGCGAGTGACCCAGTTGATTGCATCCAGAATAGAAATCAGTCCAGTTTTCGAAGACCACCCTTTGTTTGCAGTGGTATTCCTCTCCCACGGTGATCTAGACATATTCAAAAGGTACCCTTGTAGCATCTACTTCGACACAGATTCGTGGATTTATAGGATGAAAAAGATCTTCTGTTCGGCTATCCGAACACATGTACCTACCGAGCAAATTTCCTAGCATATGCATAACTGAAAAATTTTGAAATGGTAGGGGAAGATTTGGGAAACTTACCCTGGACGCTATGGTTGAAGGGTTGTGCTTCATATGCCAATAGAAGGACTATCGAAAGAGAATAAATCTAAATTCGTTGAAGATACGAGGAGCCCTTGACCATGCCATGAAGAGGTCAGCTTTCGAGGAGAAGCGAATCATAAAGTGTCGACTATCCAAGAGGCCCACTGTCGCCCTGTCCTGCAAATCCCAAGCATCGAATACATGCCTATCGAACGCATCCACCGATGGTTTCCACTAGAAAAACCTAGAAATTAGAGTGTTCTTTAGAATATATGAGGTTTCTGAGAACTTCGTGACTGATAACTAGAAATTAGGGTAACCCTCCAGCAAATCTGAAACCTTCGGTCCAAGAGGGACTTGAGGAAAAAGAGGAAGATATTCGGGCTTCGTGAAGGGGGTGAAAGGGGAAGACCTCCCTTTATTGGATGACAAGGGCTGATCCCCCCCCCCCCCCTATTAGAGGGGGAGGAGCCGGCACAGAGGCGGCCGCCTCCGCCACAGCAAGATCTCGTCAAGGTTTTCACGAGAACGGTCCCACATCCCAAGACACTTCAAAATGTTAAGAGTTAAATATTGATAATTTCAATATTTATGTGTTATGATTATATAATAGAACTTGGACATTTCACAGGTGTTTATTTGATAAACCAAAGGTAGGTGGTTATGTGATAAACTAAATATGGGTGGTTCCATGATAAAAAAAGGATGTGTGGTTATGTTATAATCTCCAATACATTGGGTATGGAAGTCAACCGTGTGTCTATTCCATTTAGTGATATGTGAGGAAGTTGACTGTGTGGTTATTCCATTTAAGTATAATCATCTCACGAGTTACCTTTATATGTTATATGTGATTTATATGGGTTTTATGGTAATATTTTTATTACAAAATGGTAATTAGTGAGCTTATATTCTGGGAAGAGTATTTACTACTTCTTACGTTGAAAAGTATTACTTTATGATAAATTATTCATAGTTTACATGTTTATGTAAGGCTAATAGTTTTCTTTATTTCTGTATCCCTTTATAAGCTTTTTATGCTCATACCATGTTTAGAAAAATTTTTCACAAGATTTAAAGAAGAATAGAGTCAAGGATGGTATCAAGAAAAAGTTATGATTTAACATGAAAAGAAACCATATTTCTTTTTAATTTTTTTTTCAGTAAATGGATATTGTTGGAAGTTTCCACTTTGTATTTATATGGTTTTGTTATGTATGAGTTGTGACCTAATTATCTAAAGCTCTAAACTATAAAATATCATCGATGTTAAGTAAAGTTATATTATTTAATTATCTCAAGATTATGTAATGTTTAAGGTTGGGGCTGTATAGTTTGTATCAAAGGTTGGTTTACATAAATTTAGAGGTTAGGGTTTTATTTAAGCATAAGTGACAAGTTTTATATAACCACAATGGTAAGTATATTAGAAAGAGTCATAGTTATTTTAGATAAATTTAATGAGTTTGAGATAACATGAATAAGTATGTCTTAGTGTTGTCCTCATCATATGATAGTATATGATGATTTTATTGATATACTCACACAAACCTGTTTTGGTATTAGTAAATGGTTGGGTCTAGAAGGCACCAAAGTAACTATGTATGTGAAGGGAGATGTGATGATTATATGAATAAGAAATCAAATTAAATTGGGGATACAATTAGAACTCTTGTGGTTATTCTAAACTGCCTATTTATATTAATTATTAACCACTTTATCCTTGGTTATTTTTTCTAATGCATTATATATTAGAGAAACGAATCCCTATGGAAGTTCTGGTAATAATGATCTTAAAGGTATGTTTATTCAATGACATATGTGTCAAGGATGAATAAAGAAACACGTAGGAATATGTTTTAAAGGTACGAGAAGATTTTATAGATGTGGAAATGAAGGTTATAAATCAATAATCTGTCAGTGAAAAAGGAAGTATTCAGTTGACTCCAGGAAAGGGAAAGAAGTTATTTACAATTTATCGATTGAATATTTCAAATATTGATAGTATGTTCAATATAAAAATAGGTGTCATTCGAAGAAGGTTCATTAATGGGATATTAAGGACCATGAAAATATATTTTTAGCAATACATAATGCCATTTCATTTGAAGATGAGGAAACTGAAAATGACCTAGGAAAGGTATGGATTATTTCTTCCCTAATGTTTTAACATTATTGAATGTTTAGCATGATTCATGTATTTGTTTATATGGAATAATTATTAAGTAATAATATAGAAAATCATTGTTAGGGTATCACTAATAACATATAATGATTAAGAAGCTTCTATATAAGGGATTCAAGAGTTATGGTAGATTTTAGGATGATTAAATGTTTAAAATTATTAATTCTCTTTTGATGATGGGATTACTTTGGTAGTATATTTCTAGTATGTGTAACCCTAATGTTTATTATGTGAAAATTTTATTTAAGGAATAATTATCTCTTCTTTTGTGTACATAATAATAAAATTAACGGATAACCTTTAGGGTTCATATGATCTTTTTCTTTTGAGGTGATAAATGGTTATTACTTTTTGTGATGAAAAACAAAAGGTATGAGATAACCTTTGAAGTTAAAATAGGTTATGGTTATTTTTTAGGAAATTATCTTATTTTTAATAATGTTACAGGAATGATATAGTTTTAGAAAAAGGAAACCCCATAGGATGGGTGACAACCCGTCGTGTCTGGAAAGGTCGTAGGAATCGAACCCACAACCGAAGGGTGACAAGGGTACATCAACTACCACTGGCCTATGTAAACTCCCTCATTAGTATGAATATTTTTTTGTTAAATTATTTTATGAAATATGAATAAGTTGATTTTTGGAACCTATGTTTTATCAAATAGATATCATTAGTATTGGAAAATGATTTGGGGATTATGTGATAAATGTTATTTTGGAAGACATTCACTATTTTGTGAACTTTCTATAATTTAGGTTTATAGAATACTATGAGATTTTAAAGGAGGATTAATGGTTAAATTATATTTTGGAAGAATCTATTATTTTATTTTGGACTTATAACGATTTGGGTTATTTATAGAAATGATTAACCTATCTGTGTGAATGTTTGACTGGGAAATTACTTTTTTGGTATGAGACATTAAGAGTGATTTATAGAGATAAATTCTAAAAGTTATCTTGGAAGATTATATGATCAAATACTTCTTAATTTTGGGTTACAAACTTAGTTTCTATTATTTTTAAGTAATTTTAAGGATATTTATTTGTTTAATGTTCTATAGTGAACTTTGGGTATTAGTATTAAATTTTGAAGATTAAAATTAGTCCTTATCCTAATAAAGAATTATTATTTTTGGGTGAATCATCTGATCTTGTACTAACCATTTTGGTTTTGTTTAATGTATAAAGATAGGGTAAATTTATAGATCATCTTTTATAGTTTATGTTATTCTCCAGAAGTCGATTCTAGTGCTCCAGTTCTGACCAAGTCATCTTAGATACTAATCGATTGGAGAAAAAGATGAGTTTGTGGTGGAATTAGATTAATGAATGAAACTCTACTTTTCAAGTAAGTATATTTTCTTATGTTCTTATTCTAAGTAGTAAAATAATTCCCCAAAATTATGAAACTGATCTTAAAAAAACTCCATTTACTTTTACTACTATGAAATCAATAACCTTTTAACCAATCACAAATTTATGGTTTGTTATTGTTAACATTCTCTTGATCATGTTTTATATCACTCTCCATCAAAACATGAAAGTTATTTTATCTCCCATATCCATGTTTTTTTACATGGAATACTAGTATGTGTTATCTCAGGTAACCTTTGTACTTTAATTTCTTTAAATTGGAAGTTTTATTAGCTACTTTTTTTATGTGGGAATTCAATGAGGTTATCGAGCCCAGTTTTAAATTTGCGAGGACATAATTTCAAATAAAGGAGAAGGATGTAACATCCCAATTAATTATAAAATAATACATTTTCATAACTATTAATATTTATGAATAATATATTAAATTTACTTTAAAGGGGACTCTTTTTTGGATAGCGTACTCGGCACACAACAATGGGTTTCTCCATAATATTACGTTTCACACAAGACTAAGTTATACCAAAAAATAATACATTATTAATATTATTATTCTAAATGGTAGTTGATGCCTAGCCATTGTATTGGAAGGAATGAAAAAAAACTAACTATATTATGTTTACACATGGTTGTTATATTTTTTTACATTCATCAAATAAATTTTAGAGGCTTTAAATGAGAATAAATCCAATTTTAATCATAAAATACTCTAATATTTTTAAAAGGTAGTTTTGCCGCCTTTTGATGGAGACCATTTTTTAAATATAGTTTTGGAAAATTTGATAATTTCTATTTGAAAAAATAAACTTTTTTTTTGGATGAGGGGCATCAAAATTTAATTTCGTTGAAATTTTTTTATTTTTCTGATAAAATTCATATTTTAATGAATAGTGGGAAATACTGCATTTTAATTCAAAACTGTTTTTTTTTTGTCTAATTTATTTTTGTAGTTATATTGTTATTTTAATTGATTTTAAAGTTTAATAGGATTAATTTTTTATTATTTAATCCAATTTTGGTTATTAGAAGTAATTTCACATTGAAATTTTATATAAATACCTGTCAATATTTTGATGGTTTTTTCTTTAAAAAAACTCGTTTTATCATTTTGACAATAGAAATTAATTTTATATTAATTAATGAAACATATGTGTTTGGAATTTTGAAAAATTGATTCCATATTTTGAATCATAAGTTTTAAATTTTTTAAATAAGTCCCTTTTATTTTTGGACAATATGAATAGTAACTTTGGTAATTTTTATTTACCACGGTTAAGGGTAAATCAGGTAAATTAGGGTAACAAATAACATGAAAAGGATAATAAAATTATCGTAGCACCTAAAAAAATTATTGGATGAATAAAAGTTATCCCATATCACCTAAGGATCAAAATTGATTCTTTTGGTGGACTTTTGTTTATGAAAGTTATGTAATTATTATTAAAATAAAAGAATGTAACAACATGTCACTCAATTATCTCTTACAAGTATGAGAAATTTAATGTAGTGATAAACATGATTGAACTAAGAACATAAGTAGTCTTCATGAATATAATGAAATTTTCTACATCATGTGAATTTATTTAGAATTTTTAGAGATTAAATAATTATCATAAATATTGACACAACAGTGATACAATAATTATTTTATTAAGAGAAATATCAAATAAATGTTATTTTAAATATTAAAATAAATATTATATGAAATAATTTGTGTCATAAACTATTTTTATAGGTGAATATGGAATGATATAATACTATTCAATGCTTTGGTTTGATGTTATCTGTAACATCCCCGACCCGGGAGCCACAAAGCTAGTGCTCTGAGCCGGGTAGTTGCATGACCTCAAGCACACCTCCTCGTACGCTAGAGGTTGACGACTAGAAGCGAGGGTCAAGTAGGTACATGGAGAGACTATACCCTCAATACCAGAGTAATCCACAGCAGATAATAATTAAAATATCAAAAATGAAAGAGAACAACCCATAACATGCATAAATAACCAAATACCAAAACTGGGTATAAACATAAACAATAATAAATATGTCATTCCATGCTACTGTGTCAAGTGAAAAAAACCCAAAAGAATGAAAATATTAGAATCCCAAAATGTTCTGGAATCCAAGTTTGGAACCTCACCCAAACATGTCTCATGTCCAACTCATCTCCCTATCATAGGGCCATTGCCCTTATCCTGACCTGTAAGCATTAAATCTGCTCGGGTACCCAACGGTGTCCTGATAAGGATGTGAGTATAACTCCATAGTCTACCACCAACGGTGTCTAAAAATTTCTCGCAAGGTAGATAGTGCATGAAAATGATAAATAAATCCAAGTTAATGTTAATAGTTTAATAGGTTATCTTTATTTATGTTCCTTTAAGTTAACCTACCAATTAACCCATGCTTATTACCAAGACATTTAATTTATCATGTCACCCTTTTATGTGTTCAATAGATTAAGAATGATCAATGTTTTCAACATTTGGGAATTTAACAAGTCATGTCTCACTATGAATCAGTCGACAACAATTTCCAATATCCTCACCTCGAATCCTTAGTCTGTGTGGAATGAAACTGTTAGGGTAATAGAACTTTGTCCCCTTCCCTAACCCATGTATTAAGGGGAGGATCTAGAACCTCAGTCCAACTCAACCCGTGGTAATAGAACCTCAATTTAATACCCCACTCAGCCAAGCCATGTGCACATGCTTATTTATCATCCACCATAAAACACCATATCACAACAACATATCCAACATCATTAAAAACCTCACAATAATCTCAATAAATAGGAATTACATTTTTCCTCAATCCATTAACATGTTCATTATTCACGTTACATAACCCTTTTAGCCTCATTCCCATTTTTTATGCCTATCTCACTAATCATATTCAGTATAAAACTAATCCCTAGCATTTTTACATTTATCCTTTTAACCCCTTTCATGCCAACCAAACAACCTATTAAGTAATTAACCAACCTAATTGTTTTACTAAACACTAATTTCACATCACTTAATCATATTAATATATTCTTCATAGGCTCTATGTTCTCGCACGACAACCTACACTTACTTAGCTAGCTCTAAGTCTGTGGAATATCAGCACACCCCTCAGGTGGCCCTAATTTGGCTGAGTCATACTCGTTGCTTCCTATTGGGATCAAGAGGGGTTAAATTAACCATTTATACACCACTACATCACAACATGTCAAAGACATCAATAACTATTACAAATATGGAAAGAATAAAAACCCTACATTCACAAATCTACACAAACACAAGGGATATAACTTGTAGACCATCTACCTTGAATCCATTGATGAACATCCTCTCAAACAAGGCCTTAGATCCCAATCCAACACACCTTTGAAGCCTCAACCAATATCTCACTGAAAAAAGAATGGTTTGAGAGCATTTAATGGAGATCACCCAAAATTCAAGACCTAAACCAGAAAAGAGAGAGGGGAAGAAGATTAAACTCACCTGGATCTTTGATTCCCATCCAACAGCACTCCAAACGGCTATAAATTGAAGAAAATTGATCCTTAGGAGCTTTTGGTCACTTTGCTTCGTTCCTAGGGTTGCAAGGGAGGAGGAGGAGGAAAATCCCAAGGGGGTTTAAAATCTCAGAGTGGAAATTTTAGAAATTTTTAAAGTTTTCTAGGTCGTACAGTTTACATGCATGGTTTTCCAAACTAGTCAGATGCTTCTGTCCCAAAATAGACCCCTCGCACAGTTTACCTGTATAGTTTTCCAAACTATTCACAAACCATACAGAGGCTACTTTCCAAAAAACCTCCCTTTCGCATAGATTCTTGGAAATTCCACATAGTTTTCACTAACTGTGTGCAGACCATGCAGCATGCCTAAAACCCCACTTTTTATTTCTCTTTTGAGTCCCAAACCCCCAGAACACCCTTGAGCCTTCTTAAGGATTTAGGAAAACACTTCATTGACCAAAATAAATGGCTTAAACTAAAACGTAAGTAATGGATACCTTACGGAGAAATATGGGATCTTACAACATACCTAGTTTATAATGGATCATCCCTGATCCTCTCTTCCCGATCATCATTGAGTTTCTATAGAAAATAGATCAGTCCACTAGACCCAAATATCATATTCCCACTCCCAAGTTTCCTCTTTAATGTGTCCATGTTTCCATAGAACACAAACTAGGGGCACAACCTTAACCCTCAAAAATTTCTCACTATGATCTACAATACAAACTGGGTGTTCCTCAAATGATGCATCATCCTCAAGCTCGACATCCTCAGCATTTATCACATGAGATGGGTCATGGTGATACTTTCAGAGTTGTGAAACATGTAAAATGTCATGAATCCCACTAAAACATTATGTAAGATCCAATCGGTATTCCCCCAGTCTGATCCTCTCCATGATCTCAAATGTCCCCACATGTCTAGGCACCAACTTTCCCGATTTCTGAATTCAAGGATGAATCAACCTTGGTGACACCTGAAGAAACACACTATCACCCACCATGAACTCAATAGTTCTACGATACTAATCTTCATATAAATTCTGCCTACTCTGATCCGTTTTCATATGCTTTTTAATCAAATGAACATTCTCTGACGTATCATGCACAAGACTCGTCCCTAACAACTCAGACTCTCGAGCCTCTAACCAACACAATGGCGATCTACATAGTCTCCCATAAAGTTCCTCAAATGGTACCATTTTAACTATATCCTAAAAGATATTGTGGTAATAAAACTCAATAAGTGACAAGTTCTTTACCCACAAACCACTGAAATCTAGAACACATGCTCTCAAAATTTCTTCTAATACCTAAATTGTATGTTGTGAATGCCCATAGGTCTTTGGGTGGTAATATATACTCAGAAACATCTAGGTACCAAGTACCTTTTGTATTCCCTTCTAGAAGTGTGAGGTGAAATGAGGATCACGGTCTGAAACTATGGTTCTCGGCACACCATGAAACCATAATATTTCTCGAACATATAACTCCCATAACTGGTAGACTATATAGGTCTCCTAAATTAGTAAAAAATGGGCCACTATGGTTAGTTGATCTACCACCACCCAAATAGAATCATTCTTCCAAGGTGTCCTTGGAAAATCCACTATGAATTCTATCGTGACATCATTATACTTCCACTCCGGAATAGGAAATGACTACAACAACCCACCTGTGCATTAACGTTCAGCCTTCACCTACTGATAGGTAAGGCATTGTGCCACAAAACTCACCACTTCCTTCTTAATTCCCGAACACCAAAACTACTTAAAAAGGTCTCAGTAAATCTTTGTTTAGCTTGGATGCACTGCCCACTTTGATGTGTGGAACTCAAGCATCAACTCTTCCCGTACATCTGTCGGCACTACAACACGACCATAAACATAATCAACTACATCAGTGTTGAAGGTCCAACTAGAAGGTGATTGTAAAGACCCAAAAATTCTGTAGAATTTTTTTTCTTAAATAAATGGGAATTTTACGAGTCCGTGAAAACTGACGTCACGTGATTCTAAGGCCCGGTGTGCCCGGAATCAATTTCTGATGTTTTTTTCGGGTACGTTCAGTAAACCTAAGAGCGGGTTTTTATAACTTTTGAACTGATGCTTGGAATTAAAATCTGAGGGCACCGTTGAACTCATAGTGCTGGTATTCTCTTAATAATACTTTCACTTTGACAGCAGTGGGTCAAGTTTAAAAGATAGTTTTCAGGGTTTTTAGAGATTGAATTAAATAAAAATAAACTGTGTGGCTTTATTTTTATTTGACGGTTAAAAACTCTTCATGTAAGTTGGAGGTGGGACTACTACACCTTAACCTCCCATGAGAGGTTATGGTGGTGGGTCCCACCGGAACCTAACCTCCCGTGAGAGGTTATGACATGGGGACCACACGAGGCTAAACCCCCTATTGATAGAGGAGTGTAAAACCTCTCAACTCTCCCTCATTAATGAGGGAGAGCCTCTTGACCTCCCCTTTAATTAATTGGTTCCAACTCCCTTAATTAATTTATGCCAACAATCATGAATTAATTAGGGGATCCAAGTTATTAATTCACCAATTTGATTTTTGTGTCAACAACTAAATAATAGAAAAACTCAATCTATTATTATTTTTCTTGGCATTTCTCATTTGGTGGAGCTTGGGAAGAGAAGAGCTTGGGAGAAAAGTTCTTCCAACAAAGAACGCTCCACCGACAATGGACGCTCCATCAACAAAGAACGATGACCTTCTTAGACTTCCTTCCTCGGATCCTACCGATGTGGGGCGTCTTCAACTGACCTACCCTCCACATCGTCGTCAACGAGCTGACGCGGCTTGGGATAGGGAGTGCGTGGAGGACGCAACGAACGATGAACTTCTTCAGCTTCTTCCCGCGACTTCAACATCGACGACCAAAAATCAAAGGTAGGGGGTTTATTTTGTGTAACTTTGCTTTTCTTTTTCTCTTCTTTGGATTGGAAAGGAATTGTTGCATGGTTGTAAAACAATTGTGGTTCATATTTCTTACTCTTTGATGAGGCAAGTGTTACCACCCTAAACGTAGAGGGTGCGGGCCAAACCAACATAGCCCAACCCCTCAGTCGTTCTTATTTGGGTTGTTTCTCGGCATGGCGATGAAGCGGAATTGAAGGAAATGAAGGCTCAGGAAAAGGCCATGCTTCCTACGGCCTCCATGAACCACGCCACCCCCATGGCGTTTCGGTGCCCCGACCGAGCTGGCTCCACGGTGAAGCAGCGTTGAAGGCGACGAAGGCTCAGGAAAAGGCCATACTGCCCGTGGTCTCCGAGAACTGCGCCGCCCCCGTGGTGTTTCAGTGCCCCGACTGAGCCGTCTCCATGGTATAAACCACCACTTCCATCCTGCGTACTCGGGTTCACTGCTGAAGGCCTCCCACGAATCCTGGCCAACCCCGTCGTCATGAACCGCGCCGGCCCGAACCGCGCTGGCCCGGCCTCTCAGCCGCCTGCCGGCTAGGCCACGCCCTGCCCGGCCACCCGTCGGTCGGCCAGGCGCCTGGCCCGGCCACCATCCTACCCACCTGGCGCCCTACCCAGCCGCCTCCCGGCCTGGCCGCGCCCTGCCCGGCCGCCCGCCGGCCCACCTGGTGCCTTGTCTAGCCGCGTTCCTACCCGGTTCTGCCCTTCCCTACCACCTCCCATCCTTCTGAACTGGCCCACAGCCCCCCTCATGACACCCTGGCTGAACCGGCCCAGCCACACCCTCTAGTCCAAGCCGATCCGGGCCGCGCCCTCATGACGCTTCGTGCCAAATCGGCCCCGTGTCTGGGCCGAACCGCCCTCGCCGCCTACTGGGCTGGGCCCAGCGGGCCGGGCCAAACCTAACAGGTTGGACTACCCAATGGGTTGGGCCATACCCAACAGGTCTGACCGGGTCGACCGAGACAGGGTCGGCCCAGACTGGGTCGGACTGGGTCGGTCTGACCGGGTTGGACCGAACTCGGGCCCACTACCGACCCTTACTTTTTTTGGTCATATCATTGGCACTGAATGACTGTTTGACAAACTGTCAGCAGTGCTGGTATTCTTGGAACGTGATGGTCCCTTTGAGTATACCCCACTGGAGATTGGGGTAATGTTGAGATACAGTCAGGTTGGATTGTACACAAATCCAACCAGGGCCCCGGGACTAAAAGGCTAATAACTCACAGACTGGGCATCTGATTGATGCATCGTCTGTTGTGTTGATACCCCTATAACAAGGCAGACCTTTGAGATACTTCTAAGAGGGGATTCGTGACAGTTGGAGTATCAACCTTCAGTTCATGGAGAAAACCCTTACAGAGATGAGTGAGCATAGTGTAGAGACCTAGTAGCTGGGTGAGACCTGATGACTTCGGACCGACTGACTCGGAGTGACTCATCTAGACCATTGGAGAGCATCTGGTTGTGGCGGCAGACCCACAGTGGAGGAGCGCCTAGTTGTGGTGGCAGACCCACAATACTCAATAGGAGGAGTACCTCGGTAGGCTATTAGGGGGAGCGCCTGGTTGTGGTGGAAGACCCACGGTGGGGAGTGCCTTGGTTACACAGTAGACCCACGGTACTCGATAGGAGGAGTACCTCAGTAGTCCAAGGTTAGAGGGAATCACCTTGGTGTCACGGTAGGCCACTGTACTCGATAGAGGATTAGTTCTCCAGCAGCTGTGGTTTCGATAATGTGACTTAAAATCCTGGTTGATCTGAGTCAGTAACTTTTGTGTTTCCTCATGATTGAGATGGATTACATGATAACTTAGGTATATGTATAGGCATATACATAAGTGGGGTTATATGTTGATTTCTTACTTTTTTGTTTATCCTTGTTGGTTTTTTGAGACCTTGAGGGTCTCAGGGTCCCTACTGAGTATCGTTATACTCACCCCTGCATGAGCTATGCCCACACATCATTGTGTTGGATGCAGATGGCAGACAACGATGACTGAGAATGAGTTTACTAGGAATGGATGGTACCCGGAGGTGGATCACACAGCGTGACGGTACACAGAGGAGACAGACGGATGTAGAGTGTTGTGGAGGCTATCTGTACCTACCCTTTAGGTAGGACATCCCAGTGGATGATCCAGTAGCTATTTTTTTCCCTTTTTCATGTACTTGTACTTTCAGTTTCCTTGTACTTTACAGTTGGGATTATATTTCTGACCCCCTTTTACTTTTCATCACTCCTTTTGTATACCGTTTTATTTAGTGTTTTGCTTCCATCTTGTACTCTGTTGTGTGTGTTTACAGTTATAAAGGCAATGTCTTCACTATTTTAGGGATTTACGCCTTTCGTTCTAGTCACCAGCCCTTGGCCTATGGAAGGTGGGCTTGGGGTAGTCACGTCATGGGCCCCGGGGTACGAGTCTTGACAGTGACTCACCACCTTTATGACATTCCTTCATAGAAAAACACTCCATATCTACCAACTAACTCTCTTTAACTTGGATCTAAAGCACATACTCAATTTCTATAGATTCAAGGGTCATCTACCCATGCCCCTCCTAAACCTCCAAAAGAATATGTAAAAACAATTCCATCATCACCCACTCTGAACTGGATTCCTGAACTACTTGATTATGAGTCTTCTGGCTCAGAGCATTAGCGACACT
Source organism: Viscum album (assembly GCA_963277665.1). NCBI lineage: Eukaryota > Viridiplantae > Streptophyta > Magnoliopsida > Santalales > Viscaceae > Viscum > Viscum album. The sequence continues at coordinate 1,620,546,250 of OY728157.1, read as the reverse complement.
ATTCCCTTTTCTGGTGTGAAAACCAATTAAAAATAAAAAGAATGAAAGTACTCGACCCACCATTGCTATAAAATATTCAAATACCACTAAGAGAATATGTCTTTGAGAAATTTATGGTTGGTAAACATTGTAAAGGGTTCTCCCAAAAATAATGCCTCCAACACTTTAAGGTATGAACCACAACAGCTAGCTCTATGTCATGAGTGGTATAATTTATTTCATGTGGCCTCAACGAACTTGACCCATAAGCTACAACCTGATCATCCTGCATCAACACTTCCCCAAGTCCCACACTAGACGCATCGTAGAACAAGGTATACCTCTTACCTGGTTCGAGTAAGTTCAAAATCAGTGCGGTGGTCAACCACTTATTTAGCTCCCAAAAAGAATTCTCACAAGCCTCTGACCAATCGAACTTAACCCACTTCTTGCTTATTCCTATTTGCAGCACTTTCAAACAAGAGAAATATCTAATAAACCTTCAGTAATAACAGGCCAAACCCAGAAAACTTCAAATATCAAATATGTTCTTGGGATGCTCCCAAGACACCATAGCCTCCACCTTTTCTGGATCCACCAATATGCCTGAATCAGATATGATATGTCCCATAAAGTGAACATCATCAATCCAAAACTAACATTTTGATATCTTCACATTAATCATGTGCTCTCTTAGTATACTCAAAACGATGTCAAGATGTTTGGCATGATCATCATGAGTTTAGGAGTACACCAAGATGTCATCAACAGAAACAACTACAAACTAATCTAGATATGGGTGGAATATCTGGTTCATCAAGGCCATGAAAACATTTGGTGCATTGGTCAAACAAAAAAACATTATTAGGAATTCATACAAATCGTACCTGCTTCAAAAATCTATTCGGGGTATGTTAGAAGGTCTCACCCTCAATAGATGTTATCCTGATCTCAAATCAATCTTGGAAACAACTGAGGCACCTTGGAGCTGATCAAACAGTTGATAAATTCTAAGAAGAGTGTATCGGTTCTTAACTATCATCTGGTTAAGATTCCTATAATTGACACATAGCCTTAGTGATCTATCAGCCTTCTTAGTGAATAACACAGGATATCCCCAAGGTGATGTACTAGGATTTATAAACCCCTTACACTCCAATTCCTCTAACTGAACCTTCAGTTCTTGGAGCTCTGATGGTGATATTCATTAAGGTGGAATGGAACCTATCTCCTCTCTAAGAAACAATTCGATCGAAAACTCAACATCTCTCTCAGGTAGTAACCCTAATAAGTTCTTATGAAACACATACAAAAACCGGTCCACAACAAAAGGGAAGACTAGATGTCCTTTTTACCCATCATCTATCATAAGGCATGCCACTTGGGTTGTGATCTCCCCCATCTGATGGCATACTGGCCCTACATGGCCTGCTCGAGTATCCCACTCACCATGAAGGAAATAAGTGCTCCCATCGAGAGATGTGAATGTTACCCGATGTCGGTAACAGTCAATATGGGCTTGATATAACACCAACCAATCGATTCCCAAGATTAGGTCAAAACCTAATATATTTAGTACAAAAAGATCCCACAAACAATGATACCCACCAACCTCTAGAACACAATCCTTACACTACCTGATGTCCTCAACTCATTCCCCTAGCAGAGTATCAATAGACATTACCTCACATGAAGTCTCTACGATTAATCCCAACACGAATATGAATTGAGAAGAAATAAAGGAATTTATAGAACCTATATAAAATAAAGCACTAAAAAACATGTAAGCTACAAGAATCGTACCTCGCACAGTAGACGACCCTACCTCAGCCCCTTCAGGTGCTGCCTGAACTTCAGGGAGATGACCTACCCCTTTACCCTAGGCTCCAGCCTGAGTACCCTACACTACACTACTCTATTGGTAAGGGTGATATTGCCCCAAAGTTCCACATCCACCACCCCTACCAGTACGGCTCGTGGAGCTCTAAATACCAACCTAATATGGGTTAACCGACCCCCTTCCTACAATCAGCATCTTCCTCTTACCTCCATTATTCCTCGACTGTCACAGGTTCCTGTAGAATCTCTGCACGTGGCCTAGCCTGCCACACGCTTGACACTCAACTAGTGGGTGGGGAACTAGTCACACTTGTACCCCAACCTTCCACACTGAAAAATAAAGACCTAGTCACCACCACGAGAAGTCGTCCCCTTCATCTGACTACTTTATGCACTTCTATCCAACTGAAAGTTTTGGTAGTGGTGCTTCCTACTATCAGAAGTCACACCACTTTCTCACCCAGTTGGCACCATAAGTTCACTACCTAAATATCCCTTCATTTTTCCTTATAATATAAGGGATTGATCCACCACTTCAACAAACATTTTTAGACTAAATATATTCACATGAAATCTAATCTCATGTCTCATCCCATCCCAGAAGTGTTTCACCACAGCTGCCTCATCTCCCATCAACATCGGAACTAAGCATCTCAAATCGGTGAAATGTATATCATATTCCATCACCGACATTGTCCCCTGAGTCAACCTCATGAAATTTGTAACCTTATCCTACCTCAATGTTTCTGTATAAAAGTTCAAAAGAAACTTCTCCTAAAAATCTTTCCATTTCAGCCCCTCAACCTGCTCTGTTTGGACAATGATATCCCACAAACTTTTTTATTTCCCCATCAGCATATAAGACACTAACTTGACTCGCTTATAAAGAGGACTCTCTATATGGTTGAGACTAGTTTGGATGGACTTTATCAAGAACTCTACAACTTCTGACCCACCCTCTCTAGTAATGGTCGGTGGGTGTTGCAGCTAAAACTCCCTGGTCAACTCAAACATACTTGGTGAAACCCGCCCCGGGGCTCATTCCATCATCTATATAAAATGAGAAAATTTCTCACAAAACTTCTATTCCCAATCTCCTTGAACCACTGCATTCTTCTACTCCACTACTGGAGGAGCGTTCTCAGCAATTTCCTTATGTCAACTAACTGGTGCATGTCTTCGAGGTGGTATTTCTCTAAAATTTCAAACACGATCTTTAGAATGCAACCATAAATCTTTTATGATAAGGAAGAGATATATATAGTCTCGTCACTTTTAATAACCAAACTAGTTCACATACACTACCCAAAAGAGCCCACTCATATCTCGGTCACTACTCTCGGCCATCTCCCTAAGTCCATCGACAACACAATATCTAATTATCAGGGTTACAAGCCTTATCTTTTACTCCCATTTGAACCATTTTCATATTCCAATTTACCCTTACCATAAATTATTCCACTTTTACTTCTTTATCAAGAAACATTTTCTAATTACTACTTGAAATTTTCACTTCCTATTTTTACTCATTAATACCATCATATTAGGAACAATTCATTAGTTTTATGAGAAAATATGCATACTAACCCTTACATCCCACACACCCATCCTATGTGTGTTCCTATCATGATTCATGTCATGTTCCTACATATGTTCCTAGAATGATGCATGAATGCACAATGTCGTACCTTTTCGACTACGAGAGAATTATCACGAAACCATCAAATCACACAGCAAGTGCATTACCCAATGGTGAAATATCATCAAATGTAACAATACACAACAAGAACGACAATCCCCTCTCAGGGTGACTTGGGTTTTCCCCCATACATGGGTTAGATACTCCCATGAACGATCTAATTACCTTATCCTGACACATTCCTAATCTCCTTTCTTCTATATCCAAATAGTAATAAAGAGAAAATAACTCCTCTAATACCACTTTTTAATGTCCCTGACCCAGGATCCACAAAGTCGGTGCTCCAAGACAGGTAGTTACAAGACCTCAAGAGTGAATTACTGTACACTAGAGGTTGCTGACTAACAGTGAGGGTCATGTAGGTATGTGGGGAGACTATACCCTCAATACCAGAGTAAGCCACAGTAGATAATAATTAAAATAGAATAAATGAAACAGAACAACCCATAACATGCATAAATAACCAAATCCAAAAACTGGGTACAACCATAAACAATAGTAAATATGCCATGCCATGATACAGTGTCAAGTGAACGAAACCCAAAAGAAATTAAATAGTATAATCCCCAAAATGGTTTGGACTCCTAGTCTAGAACCTCTCCCAAACATGTCCCATGTCCAAATCATATTCCTAGAATAGGTCCCTTTCCCTTGTCCTGACCTTCAAGCATGAAATCTGCTCAGGTACCTAATGGCAGCCCAATCAGGGTGTGAGTATAACTCAGTAGGCCACCACCAATGGTGTCTACAAATATCCACCAAGGTAGATAGTGCATACAAATGATAAATAAAGTCAATTTAAGGTAAACAGTTCAATATTCTATCTTTATTTATGTTCCTTTAAGTTAACCTACCAATTAACCCATGCTTATTACCATGGAATTTCATTTATCATGTCACCCTTTTTATGTGTTCAATGTATTAGGCATGATCAAAGTTTTCAATATGTTGGAATTTAACAAGCCCTATCTCACTAGGCATCATTTGACAATAATTCTCAATATCCTCACCTCAAAGCCTCAGTTCGGGTGTAAGGAAACCATTAGGGGAATAAAACTCCATCCCATTCCTTAACACGTGGATTAATGGGAGGATCTAGAACCTCGGTCCGACTCAAACCGTGGGTGTAGAACCTCAAGTCAATACCCCACTTAGCCAAGCCATGTGCACATACTTATTTATCATCCACCATTAAACATCATATCACAACAACATAGCCAACACCATTCACAACCTCACAATAATATCAATAAATTGAAATTAAATTTTGCCTCAATTCATTAAAACATTCATAATTCATGGTACTTAACCCTTTTGTCCCCATTCCCATTTTACATGCTTATCGCCCTAAGCATATCCAGTATAAAGATAATCCCCAAAATTTTCCTATTTATCCTTTTAACCCTTTTTCATGCTAACCAAACAACCTCTTAGGTAATTACCCAAACTAAGTGTTTTACTAAACACCAATTTAAAATCACTTAATAATATTAATATATTCGATATAGGCTCTATGTTCTCGCACAATGGCCTACACTTAATTAGCTAGCTCTAAGTCTGCGGAATATCAACACGCCCCTCAAGTGGCCCTAATTTGGTCAAGACATCCTCCTTGCATCCCATGGGGATCAAGAGGGGTTCAATTAACCATTAATACACCACTAAATCACATAATTTCAAAGTCACAAATAACTCTTTCAAATATGGTAAGAATAAAAACCCTACATGCACAAATATACACAAAACCCAAGGGATATAACTTGTAGACCACCTACCTTGAATCTGTTGATGAAATTACTCTCAAATAATGCCTCAGATCCCAATCCAACACACCTTTGAAGCATAAACCAAGATCTCACTAAAAAATAAATGTTTGATAGCTTTGAATGGAGATCGCCCAAAATACAAGACCTAAACTGAAAAAGAGAGAGGAAGAAGATTAGACTCACCCATATCTTCTATTCGCATCCAATAGCACTCAAAATGGCCAAAAATCGAAGGATATTTATCCTTGGTATCTTTTTGTCCCTTTGGTTTATTCCCAGGGTTGCAAGGGAGGAGGAGGAGGAAGATCCCGAGTGGGATATAAAATTCAGAAGTGGAAACTTTGTAATTTTTTAAAGGATTCTTGGTCACACGGTTTACCAACATGGTTTTCCAAACCATGTGCATACAGAGCGGAGTCTACTGTTTAAAAACCTCAATTTCTCATAGTTTTCTAGGAATTTTTCATGGTTTTCACTAACTTTGCGCAAACCGTGCAGCATTCCCTGAACCCCACTTTTTCTTCCTCTTTTGAGTCCTGAACCCCCGGAACACCCCTGAGCCTTCTTAAGGACTTGGGAAAACACTTAATTGACCAAAATAAAGGTCTTAAAATGAAACATAAGTAAAACATACCTTATGGAGAAATATAAGATCTTACATTATCTCTCTATATGGAATTTATAGAAATTTAATGAAATTAATTGTGTAAAAATTGAGATAATTGATGTTTTATAAAAATTGTAATTTATTAAATTATTTAAAAATAAATAAATAAATATTTTATAATAAAAAAGTGACTATTATCAGGTAAAAATTTCATTAAGTGTCCAATTATGGGAAATTTACCCCATATAATTAAAATTAATAGCCTCTTAATAATTAAAATGTTGTTACCATAATTAAAATTAAAAAATAATAATTAAGGGTAAACCAAAAAGATAAGATGTAAAATAAAATCAATACATGTATAATAATTATTGTATGAGAGTATTTAGAACTATCCTCTTCTTATATTCTAAATAAATTATTTTTCCACCATTTGGAAATGAAATTAATTTAATATTAATTTAATACTTTTAATAATTCCAAGGGTGCCCCTCCCCTCTCCTATAAAAAGGTACCCGCTCTTCTCTGATACTCACACTTAAAGACATATTTGGTTTAAATAATATCTATCCAAAACTCTTCTTATAATCCCTCCCTTCATATTAGAATCCTCCCTTAGAGGATAATGCCTCCGAATAATTCTTTTGGTATAAACCAAAAGAAGTCACCCGATTAAGAGGTAACTCCTCTCGTGATTTTTAGTTTCATTTCCATTATCCACTACCTCTACTATTATTTTTTATGATTACATAACAAAAATAGTATCCTTAGTATACTAGGATATTATTATGATAATTTTTTAACCTACACATACACACACCTTCATTTAATGGGTAAAAAACATACTATTTCTGTGTAAGGTGAACTTCTGCCTCACAAAATGATGATTGTTCAATTTTTCCTACCACCTCCCATGGTGGACATTATGATGGAAAATATTTTTAAATATGATATAAATTATATTTATATTGTCTCTATGCTTCTATAATTTTTATTTACAACATACCTTTATGCTTTCCATGTTGTGTAAATATGATAATTTCGTTTGGGGAAGTGTGGACTACCACCCCCTCAAAACAATATGCCTTATTCCCTCTATACATTTAACATATAAAGGATGGTTTTATTAAACCTACGATATGTATATGACATTAATATAATACTGTAATTATAATTTGATTCATATTCTTTTAATATGATAAACAAATGAAAGTATTGTTCATGCATACGTACAGCCTACTGTCTCCATGAACAGTGCATTTCATTTCTTATCTACAAATACTATGGATTATTATAAATACATATATAATGGGTAAATATTATATTTAAATCATGAATATTATTTTGGAGATGATTTAATTTTTACCACATGGATAATTTACATCAAAATAAGTTAATTTTTTACTAATGTACCAAATATTGACAAAACGTATGATATAAACTTAAATAATTCTGTAATTCTTATAACATGGTTATAAGTGATATAAAAGGAATAATAAACTTAAAAAATTTTCTCAAGAGAGTATAATTTAACCTATTTTTATTATTAAGGAACATAATGATTTTATGTGATGAGTCAGACTCAAGTTAAAGGAAATCTTAACTCAATTTCCATTCATTGAGTTAAATATCCTTGTCATTAGTTTTGTTTTTCCAAGAATATGTGTGAATGACCTATGATTTTTTTACACTTAATATCCACTTATATTGGGTGTATTTATATTTTTCACACATAATTAGGTCATTTATATATCCTCAATCTAATGATATGATCTTTGTAAAGGACTTCATCTCAATCTCCTTTCATTGAGGCATATTTTGATAATATACACAAACTTCTTTTATACAGTGTTCAATTATCCCCTTAGACTTTTAATTTCATTCAATGGGTTTTAAAAGAAATCTTTTTCTATGAAGACTTTTTCTAAACAAAAAAAGGAATGGTTTTTTAATGTATGTGGTGGAAATTAATTCTCTACCACTGTAACTGTTATTTGATATTTGGCTTCCTCTATAATCCTTAATGTTTTTTAAAGGAAAAGAAATACCTTATTCCTTTTTTGTGTGTTTTGGTATTGAAAATGGTTTTGAAAGTGGATTTACTATTTCAATATATTGAATTTTTTTCCTGTGATTACAAGTGAAATGTTAATAGTGAAATGTTGATAATTTCAATCTATATGTGTTATGATTATATAATGGTATTTAGACATTTGATGAGTGGTTGTGTGATAATAAAAAGATGAGTGGTTATGAGATAAACAAAATATGAGTGGTTACATGATAAACCAAGGATGGGTGGTTACATTATAACCTCTAATGCATTGGGTGTGGAAGTTGGTCGTATGGATGTTCCATTTAGTGATATGTGTTGAAGTCAACTGTATGGTTATTTCTTTTTAAGTATGATTATATCTTGAGTTACCTTTATATGTTACGAGTGATTTATATGGGTTTTATTGTAATATTTTCATTAAAATGGTAATCAATGAGCTTATATTTAGTGAAGATTATTTAATAATTATAAAAGTTAAAAAGGATTACTGTATGATAAATTATTCATAGTTTACATGTTTACGCAGTGCTAACAGTTTTCCTTCTTTCTGTATCCCTTACTGAGCTTTTTATGCTCATATCATATTTTGAAATGTTTTTCACATGATTTAAAGATGAATTGAGTCAAGGATGGGATCACAGAAAATTTAATATTTAACTCAAAAAGAAACCAAATTTATTTTTAGAATTGTTTGTTTTATTGAATAAATGGATACTATTGGAATTGTCCACTTTGTATTTATATGGTTTTGTTATGTGTGAGTTATGAACTAATTCTATAAATATCTAAACCTAAAAATATCTTTGATGTGAATTAAATTAAAATTATTGACTTATCTCATTATTATGTAATGTTTATATATAGGACCTTATAATAATGGCTTCTTTAACCTTAGTAGACCTAGATAAATCATTTGGAACTTATGAACTGAATGTCCTAAAAACCTGATGGGGACGTAACAAATTAAGTAATTAACTATGTCATTATGATAAATGAAATAAATGATTTAAGGATAATTTATTAAACCTATATAATCTTTTTAATAAATAAAATAATTAATATGAATTTATTATACATGAGTTAAATGATAGACATGGAAAGTTTGGACTCGAGGTAAGGGATCCCAACTCAATTTCCATTCATTAAGGAATATATTAATGGTATAAATCAATTTCTTTTATATGGTGTATATATTAAAATTTTTATGTGTATTATCATGAATATTTAATAATTCATGGTATTTGAAGTTTAAGTTTGATTTATTTTATCTGAGTGGATTTGACTTGAAAATTACCAAGTGGTAAAGGGTTTCTTAACTCAATTTCCTTATATTGGGTCATAAATATTTTTTATTAACTTTATTATTACATTATTATATTTGAATTAATATATAAATAGTTTTTCTATATTTACAATTTTTTATGGATTTACATTTACTACACATAATCTCTTTATTGACTAATTCTCAATTCAATGATATTGTCATTTTAGGGGTTATTCGTCTCAAATTATCTTTCAAAGTGACATATGTTTATAATATTCACCTTTATTTTTTATGATTTTTATATAAAACCCCTATTACATAATATATATTGAATATATTTATTTTAAATATAATTAAAGTTTCATTTTATGTTATTCTTCTATGTTTATTATAATTGAAGAGTTACCAAAGTGGTAAAGGAATTATGATACAATCTTCTTTCTATTGGGATTGTTTATGTTCAAGGTTTTTTAGGGTAAATAATTTGGTATTATTTTCTTAAAACATATATATTTTATTATCCTATATATATACATGTATTTTTATTGTTTAATTTCTATTTCCATCCTCATTTAATAAAGAAACATCAGGAAAGCTCTGTATATGTGCTACTTATCTTGTATCTTCATTTAGGTCGGGAGTCTTTCTCTTATATACCCCTATTTTCTAAAATGTTTTCATAAATGTTCTTTTAGAAAAATAAATTGTTTCCTAAAGCTATTTTACATTATATTTTTACTTATTTTAAAAAAATTATAAAGTAAATTTCTTAACTTTTTCCCAAATGGGTCACTTATGACTCATTTTATAAAATGTTTTAAAATAATATTTATTTTTGACATCTACAAAATGAATGGAATTTCCCACTATCGTGACCATTTTTTTATTTGAATCTTAATTTATAAGATTTCAAAGTTATATTAAAAGAAATGGTTTTTCACAATATTTTTTATATTTTAGTTTTTAGAAGTGATTTTCAAAGTGAAGGGGATATTTTCCTCAATAATGTTTTTAATGACATCTTAACGGTATTAACATTCATCAATTACAAAAACACTTAATGTTATTTATTCTCAATTAGGGATATATTTTAATGATACCAACCTTATTATAGTATTATTATATTATCATGTAACCCATTTATTTTCCACAGGTTAACCATGTTATGAAGAGAACCCACTATTTTAATGTATATGGTGACAATGACTTTTCATGTCTCTATAAATGTTATTTGATTTTGGATTCATTTTCAAGAATTAATTTTTTATTAAAATAACCCCCCATACCAATGTTATGGTTATTTTCCAAAAAATTTAAATAGAATAGATTTATTAATAAATGAAATTTTTTTCTTATAGGAGAAAAAAACATTTTTAAGATTTGGGATTTTATGTATTCTACTATGGTTCTTGGGAATTGTTTATGAGGATGGGTGGTTCAGTTATAAAAAATAGGAGGTGACCCCATTATATCTCTCTAATGCTTTGGTTAAAGGGAAAAAGTTAAGTAATTAGGTTTCACCAAAGAGATTATGGGATTACGCTGGGATGGTTATTCCATGTATAAGTGGGATGATTATTCCATTTCTAATCATGAGGGTTACTCAACTTAAAACTGTGATGGTTATTCCATATGTAATATGATAATAAAATTTTCCAAGGTAACAATATGTTTTATTTATGATTTCTATTGGTTTATAATGATTTATTTGATCAATATTGGCATCATGTGGCTCATGATTATATATTCCAATGAATATTTCCATGATTCAAAATTTATTCAATGATTGATGATCGAGGTTTTTATGGGTATGAATTATATTATGTTATGCACATGTTCTATGATTATATTATCATACCCTTATTCTCATCTTACTCTCACTGATGACATTCAATTATTAGTTCTTATATTAACCCTAATTAAGTATTTGATCTCACACTTCTTATGGTTCCTTTTCCCTGAGTTATGAAGAATTATGTTAAATGATTTGTATTTATAAAGGTTTTATATGTGAGGAATTTTTTGGGATATATTGAAGACTTAATATGGAATATGAAAAGGTGGTATATAATGGGATATTATACTGATCTTTATGAACCATGTTTTTATGAACACAATTGGTTAAGAGTTTTTCCTAATCCTCTATTACTCTAATCCTAAAAGGTCATTATGTATGTAAGTGATTGAATATTTCCTTTTTATTTTGTACATTTTGGATTTCAAACATTTGGTCACATTTATTGGTATCAAATTACCAAATGAAAAGTTTATTTATTTAGCACTAGATCTGAGAGTGAAGGTTCGTGGATATTGCATATGATATTAGAGAGTAAACCCAATCCATGATGGGACTCTTTACATGATGTTAAGTTGTCTTGGAAGCGAGCCTTGACTTATTCTTAGGTCATGCTTTATGTTGTTTCCAAATTTCTATTATGTAATGATATTATCATGACATATTATTTATTTCATGCTTCTATATTATTATTTATGATTCTTTCCTTTTATGATATTATGTTATGACATTTGACTCATATGCTATGCTCCTTTATCATGTGTATTCTCTTAGTGGGGTTTATATCTCACCCCTTTTATTAATGTATTACTTAGGTTATCCTATGTATTATTAAAATTTCAATGTCAATTATTATCATGTTATGAGTTTTAAAATAAATTTGTTTTATTTTAGTTAAAATTTGATTTAATATGAACCTAGTACCCTAAATACATTAGGCCTCTCGATTTTTTGGTTGTGTTTATTGGATATTTATATAAAAATTCATGTAATAAAATATGTAAGAGACTTGAACCACTATAATAATTGAAATGGAAATTATAATGGAATTCAAACTAGGTGTGCACAAAATTATAAGTTGGGTGGGTATTTATAGGTGTAGTGAGTGTAATTTAATGGAATAAAGTATTGAATATTATATTTTCCTATACGTTTAAGTGCTCTACTACTAGGATAATAACCCCATCATCTCCCTTAATTATACACTATAATTATTAGTGATAAAAAAGGTCTATTGAACCAAATTGGTCAAGTGTTCTCATAATTACGTATATATGATGTCATACTTACCATGTTTCATTATTTTTAACATTTTTTACTATTTTTACCCAGAATTTACCCATTGGAAAAAAAATTGTCCTGATTATAAATATTCAATCTATTTTATCAGAAACAACTTCTAATTTTGATAATACTATTCTTTTAATAAATAATTTTCAAAACATTTTATGTGCGATAAAAATTATTCAAAAAAGTTGCATTACCAATATGATGCCCGTATTATATTTAAAATCACTATATTATCCCATATTGACATCCGTTTTATGGAAATAAGCCTTCAAATATGAGGATTTAATTTTTAAATGATAATGATAAATTCTTTAAAAAATATAATTTTAGTGAAAAATATGTTAATTAATCTTTTGAAAGGAATTTTTAGAAAATCAAAACATTAAAAATAATGTTGTAGTAGTTTATAAATATTGTAACACTCAATTAAAAATTAAATGAATTATTATGTAAAATTATAAATTTCTTATAAAAATTCTTTTAATATAGAAATATTATTTAATAACTTATTCTATCATAAGATACACATAAAATTCCATATTATATATAATAAATTTACATATCAAATTATTACACTACATTAAATTATTACATTTAACAGTAAAATAACTATTAAAACATATAAATAGTAAGTGGAATTTTATAAAACCATTTTAAGAAATAATTATTATAATGAAAAATATTGGAAAAACATAATTTTTATTCAAAGGTTAATAAACTCTATTTTTACACACACTTTACCAATTAAAACATTAAAACTATAAAAATATCATAATTATGAGCCATAGTGCATTATAAAATAATGATTTCGGGATGAATTTCATACTATTTAAGGAATTTTATAAGATTGTATATTTATATATAACTAGTAGATTATTTATAATGATGTTTAAACATATATATATACCCAAAATTTATTCAATTAATGATTATATAATGATAATGAATATATACTCAATGGTCTTTTAATAAAAAAGAACACAAATATATTCATATATAAATTCTAAAATAATATGTTTTTCAAAGAACATATATATATTTTTTCCATGTTCTATATTTCTTATGTACCATTGCTTATTGTAGGTAATATTATTGTTAGGCATTATGAGTTATGTTATATTATTTATCTATTTATTCTTATATTATTTGTGAAACAATATATATTTCATAATTTGATGAATATAAATATATTTCTACTCCATGTAAAATAACTTTTTTATGAAAAATAATGATACATACATCCTATACTCATAAAAATTTCATTTTTTTATTCCAAATTAAATATAGTTAGTTTATATTAATTATTATCATTTTAATTTAACTATATATTATAAATATGTTTATCGTATCATATTCATTTATATTTTTTAAAGAGAAAGAAACAAGGATTCATATAATAAAAGCAGGGTTACAAGAGTTTAAAGGAAGGAAATCTAAATTTATCTCACTGAATTAATGGAAGCAACTCACATGGTATTGTAGAGTAATGAGTGTTACTATCATCCATGGATCCTTTGTTTTCAAAACAATCAGCAAGTCTATTGGCTTCACGGTAGACATTCATGATGATGTAATTAATTAAGGCTAGAGTATCAAGATAGTTTCTCCATTTTGAGGTGAGTTTCCATGCAAGGTGAATCTGACCCATTCAAAATGCCTGAACAATAGTGGTTGATTCACTTTCAAACCAGATATTTATCCAATTTCATTGATGAGAGACATCAACCTCTTTGATGAAGGCCATCATTTCTACCTTCAGAGTAGTGGCATGTCCACATAAACCATGAAATCCTTCTAAGAAATCACTATTATGATCTGTGAAAGAAAATATGTAACCAGAAGGCCCTAGGTTCCCTCTCGAGGTATAATCTGAGTTACATTTAATCCATCCTAGAAATGGTGGTGACTAGAAGACTTAAATGGTTCCAAGGGGTATGGGATAGTTACCATGTATGCGCATATTTCTCAGAATGATGAATTCTTAGATCAATTTATCATAGCATTCCTCATGTGTTGTGTTTTCATATTGAATCATGAGCAGAATGTCAAAGAGATCATCCTTGTAATTGAATTTTGATTTCTCATGTAAACACCTATTTCTACATCTTCATTTAATATAGATGACTTCCACACATACCACTAAGAAAATAATGTGGACCTACTTTATAGATTTATCTTCAGAATACCAAACAAAAATTTTAATATATTTAACACTTGCATAGGATGTAGATCGAATAAATCAAAGGCCTAAATCTAAATAGAATAAATGGTGTTGCAGGATAGGAATAAGTGATTCACATAATCTCGATGTTGATTTCACAACACATACCATGAGCACATTGAGATTCCCACCCATTTTAGATTGCTTTCAACCAGGAGCTTGTTGAGTGAAGATGCCAAAGTAGTGTGAATAAAGAAGGTTGAAACCATTTCTTGTTGAATTTCACAAACTATGTGTGACTACCTTTGATGAGGTGATTGTAGAAGCTCTTGGAATCAAGAATTTATTTTACACTTGGTTCCCATATTAGCATATCCTCTATGCCCAGAAGATTATTTGAGGGGACCATGATGGAAATTTTAGGAGGTAGTAGGTGACGCTAATCATGTTTTTCCTTGATGGTGGAATTATAGTCAGTTTTAGAGTCTTTTATGTGAACACTGTATATCAAGGGGCACTAATCTAGTTTTATTTCCAAAATTTAAGAGATGAGTGATCACAAGCCAACCGATGGGAGTGCGGGTTGATCTTCTAGAAAATCTTTTTCAGGCCTGACCAAATCAAAGGTCGCATGTAATTAATCCTCCCTTCAATCATCCTATTAGGAAATTTAGATCTGAGAAATTACATGGAGGGTTTATTGTTATTGATGAGTCTCTAGATAAATTAGGCTTTAAGGGACTGATTTAAGAGCTCAATATTTTTAATTCCAAGACCTCCCATGCATGTTGGCTGGAAACATGTTCTCCAAGGAGCAGTGATAATTTTTCTTTCCAGTATGCTTCCACTCCAAACAAATTTTTTCATATGATATTAGATGGTTTTAATGATGGAGGAAGGACAAGAGTACACCATAAATGAGTAAACAGGTTTTGAAACGATCACTTTCTTAACTAAACAAAGTATGACCGCCATTGAAAGAGACTTGCCTTTCCGGGAGGATAGAGTTCTTCTAACATGACTCACCACCTCCACAAAGTGTGATGAGAAAGGTTTTCCAAATAACATGGGGACACCAAGATATACAAATGGTAGAGAACCTTCTTTTATGACTTTTTCATGTATCATGTTGAATTTCTTGGAGGATAAGATATTTCTTCCAAAGTAGATAAATGGTTTACTCCAGTTAACCTCTTGTCCCGAGACACATTCACAGTGGAGAAGTATTTTCTTGATGTGTTGAATGTTTCTCCTGTCAACCTAAGTAAAAATAATAACATCATCAGCAAAAGGGAGGTGAGAGAGTATAAAGATACCTCAAGCAGTTTTTTTTATTTTGATCTCACACTTGTTGGACTTATAAAGAATCAATATTCTTAGATAATCTTCAAAAATTACAAAGATGATGGTAGATATGGGATCCCCTTGTCTCACTACTATTTTGAACTTAAATTAGCCTTCTAGAGAACAATTAATAAGAATGTAAATGTGGGCAGAACTAATTAGCTTGTTGATCTATTGGATGAATCTCATACTGAATCCAAACTCATGCAGAACAAGACCAATAAATCCCCAATAAATGGTGTCAAATGCCTTCTTGGTATCTATTTTAAGTTCAATATTTCCTCTACTGGTAGTTTTATGGAGAATATTAATAAATTCAGAGGTTTTGATAAAGAAATATTGAATCCTTCCTCCATTAACATAGCCAAACTGATTCCAAGAGATGATCTTCTCAGATACATGATCAAGATGGTTGGAAAGAATTTTTGTGATGATCTTGGGTATAGTATTAACAAGATACAGTAGACAGAATTGGCCAATATCACTCATGTTATCCACCTTAGGGATTTGAGCATTAAATCCTTGAGTAAGAGATCCATCAATGAAAAAATTCCTAACATGCTTGTAGACATCATTTTGAATGACATCCCAAAAAGATTGGGAAAATGGTTGGTGAGGCCATCTGGTCCTAGCGAGCATCCTTTTTTAAGTGAAAAAATAGCATCTTTGATTTCAATATCCAGAGGAACTGAGGTGAGAAGAATATTATCAGCATTAGTGACAAGCTTTTGAATTATTCCTTCTATGATCTCTTCATTTCTTATGTAGACATTGAACATATTTGTGTAGAATGAGATAATGTGATTTGAGAGTCTTTTTATATCATCCAAAATTTTCTCTCCATCCTTTAATAAGGACAGCATCCTACTAACTTTTTTGGCTCTAAAGTGTATTTGAAAACTTTTTGGTCTTGTGTCCATCGGTAAGCCACTTGAATTTGAACAGATCCTTTTGTATGTTATACCAAAGAAACATGCGATTATTTATCTTAGAGGAGACTTTTATCTCTTTTTCAATTTCACTATAGAAGTTTCTTGCTATCATGGATTCTTGAATCCCATGTAGAGTGTTTTCAAGGGAATCAATTTCTTGATCAAGACATCTAAACTTTTTATTGGTCCATTGATTCATTTTGATTTTGAGGTATTTGAGCTTGAGGATACAAGACAATGGATTATCATTGTGTTTATCAATGTCTCAGTTTTCTTGGAAAATTGAAGAGAATTTTGGGAGTGTATTCCAAGCATTATTAAACTTGAAAGGAATAGGCTACTTTGGACATTTAGTCATGAAATGTTCTAGAATTGGATAGTGATCTGAGTTGTGTCTTGCAAGGGAAACACATGATATGGCTATCCAATTATAAAAAATGTGAGCATTGAAAAAATCATGGTCAATTAGTCTTGCTCTCATGTTTCCAAGATTCTTTCTATACCATGTGTACCGGGCACCCAACATATTGAGCTCGGTCATGTTATTTTCTTCAACACAGGATCTTAATTCCCTCATAGAAATTGTACTAGAGGCATGTCCAAGTTTTTCATTGGCATGAAGGATAACATTGAAGTCTCCCATGACCATCCATAGATCTGAGATAGAATTGGACAGGTTTGTAATGTGTGTTCATAGAAATATTCTACTAATATAACTATTAGATGCATATACCATTGAGAAGAGATTGTTCTTCCCAGATTTAAAAAACTTGTGGCTAATGATTTTCTCATCCATAGAGATAAGGGTAGGGTTGTTAACACTTTTGTGAACAAGTATCCACAATATGTCTTGACCAGAGGAATCCTAAACATAGGTGAGCAGAGAATAACCATTCTCTCAAGGTAAGACTGTTTGTTGACATTATTGTTCTTGATTTCATAAATTCCAAGGATTTTAGGTCTGTATTTTTTTTCAAAGGTAGCCTAAGGGAACATGATGTGATAGGGTTGTCTATTCCTTGGCAGTTATAGAATAAGATCCTCATTAGGATTTATTTTTTTGGGGTAGGCCCCCCTTTTTTTCATCTCACTTGTATTAATTCTTCCAGATCTCCTTGGGTCTGCTTTTTTGGCATCATCATTGGGCAGTGCTTGAATTGGGATATCTTCCATGTAGATTTGAGGAGCATTTTTGCATTCATTAGTAGGTTATGTCATTGAGGAGGTATCTTTTATTAGATGTATGTCCATGTGTTTTTATATTGTGGTATCAGACATCTTCTTGGTGATTCCCTTTGATACTATAGTATCAATGCCAATAATACCATTTAAGTGTGAGCTGATCATATCTTAGGTGAAGGCCTCAGATTGTATGCTTAGATCCATAGAAAATATCTCTTCTAATAATTCCTGAAATTTTGTAGTTATATCTTGTTGGCCATCAGTCACCACTTCTATTTTGTTGTTGTCTGCTACCTTGCTATCTAGGAATATATGTTCTTCCTCTCCCTCCACTAGGTTAGCCTAGTAACTAGTAGTTTTGAATGTCAAAATCTAATAAAAAATAATTAAAATACATGAAAATAAAAGATAAGAAACCAAATAATATAAAAAAATAATTTAAATCTTTTGTGATTCAATAATATGATTTAAATCCTCTAAATTAACTTGTAATTCAAAAATAAAATTGAAATTTCCAACTTTTTTCATTGAAGTTTTAAAAAATAAAATAAAAACACCTAAACAATTTTGAATATTCTAGAAACATAGTATATTTTTTATATTATGAATATAAAAACATTATAAATTCATATACAACAAGATAAAATAAAGAAATATAGGAATCCAGCAACCACTACCTACCCCAAACTCTAATTCAATTGTATCCTCAATAATACTCACCATATGTCACATAGATTTTAGGTAGAATTTAATAGGGTGATATGAAAAAATGAGTGAAAATGAAAGAGTTTTCCTAGTTGTGGTTATTTCTTATAGATTATTTTGGGAAGGTTTGACTCCCACTTTTATTGTCTTTTAAGGGTCTTCATTAAGATACATAAATGTTTATCCACTTAAAAACCTACAAGAAGAATGAGAAAATAAATTATCAGTTTACTAAAAATAAATATAGAAGGAATGTATATAGAAGAAAATAGAAAGGAAAAGAATATATTTTTTTGCAAACCCCTAATTGGTGTGGTGGTTTTATAGTTATTATCTTGATAACCTTGTAAATAACTCTAGTTTAGAGGTTTGTTAATCTTCATTTACCAGAACCACCACATCTTGGGGGTTCCATTATGTATTCATTCACACCCTTCCCACCTCAATTTTTTCACTCTAAACTAATATTTGAGGCCCTCTATAATGATTTTTATAACATCCCAGGTATTTATAGAATAATTCATTTTAATATCTATTAATATTTTTGAATTTAATATTAATTTTAGTTTAAAAATGACATTATGTATGATATCATACCTGACACGCAACAACAGGTTTCTCCGAATTCTTACATTGCACATAACACTATGTTGTACCAAAAAAATAATACAATAATAATATTATAATTTTTAATGGTAGTTAACAACTAGAATTTGTATTAGAGGTAATGAACAGAATTAACTATGTTATGATTTTACATATTTTTTAAATGTTTATACATTTATCAAATGAATTTTAGAGGCTTAAAATGATAATGAATCCAATTTTAAGCATAAAATACACTAATATTTTTAAAAGTTCATTTTACTACATTTTAATGGATAAACCTTTATAAAAGTAGTTTTTGTCACTTTTATATTTTCTATATGATAAAATAAGCTTCTTATTTAGAAGCAATAAATCAAAATTTACTTTTGGTATTTTTCTGATAAAATTTAATTTTTAATGAATAGTGAAAAATACTGGATTTTAATTCAAAACTTCTATTTTGTATAATTTATTTATATAGTTATATTTTCCTTATAATTGTTTTTAAAGTTTAATTGGATTATTTTTTTATCATTTAATTCATTGGTTTTCATTGGTAGTAATTTTACATTTAAACTGGACATAAAGACATGTTAATCTTTTGATCGTTTTTATTTCTTAAAAACCTGCTTTTTGGTTTTGATAACAGGAATTAATTTTAAATTAATTAATGAAACTGCTATGTTTTAAATTTTAAAAAATGGATTCCATATTTGTAATAATAAAGTTTAAATTATGTAAATAGGTACCTTCTTTTTTTGGATATTATAAATTGTAACTTTTGTAATTATTTTTATTTACCACGGTTTAAGGGTAAATTAGGTAAATAAGGGTAAAAATATTATTATAATAATATAAAACTAGGCTAACATGTGTCTTAATCTTATTGTATGATTCATGGGAGACCAAAAAAATAATTAGGCTGAACTTTTGGAATTTCTGAGACACTTGGTTGTGAAAATGACATGTTGTAATAATTAATTAAATGTAAAGGGAAATATAACATAAATATGTATCTGTTTACTAAAAAAAATTATGGTGGGTCATATAAGTGATCTATTCAACTATAAATTTTAATTAAAAAGATAAAAATATTTCCTACATCATGGTATTTTATTTATAATTTTTAGATCTTAAATAAATAAATTTAATTATGACACAATGATGATGTTGTGATTGCTTCATTAATAAAGTATTCAAATAAATGATATTATAAATATTAAGATGAATGTAATTTGAACATTTTGATGTCATACACAAATTTTTTGGATTACATTGACATGTAAGGGATGAGTTAATTCCTTTTTTTGAATTAATCAAGTTTTATGACTTTATCATAAATCAATTACTAAATAGTTTCAAAATTTACATCAATGTGTTTTTAAAAGAAATACTATTTTATTAAAGGACATAATAGTCCTAGAAATCTAATATTTGGAAAAATGACTTAGATAATGCTAAAAATGTCATTAATGATCAACTTTTTGTTCGATCGGAATTTTATAGTATCTAAACTAACCATATATTTTAAAAATACAAGAAGATATGGTAGGCATAAGAGCCTCAACCCAGTTGGTGAGGACTCAAAAAGTACATCCAAGGGACCCAAGTTCAAAACTGGGTGGAGAAATATTTTTGGGTTACTATATTAGTACTATAGTAGGAACTGTAGTAGATACTTTAGTTATACTATAGCATATATTGTTTGGTACTGTAGTAGCCAGAACTATTCATCTATTTTGGGATTTTGGGCCACCGGTTTGGTCCTCGAGTCCTTCAAGGACTTCAGGTCACCTAAGGCCTGCAGGCCAGTAATTCTTTTAGGCCAAATCAAGGAATTTAGTCCACCTCAAGGCCGTTGGGTAACTTTAAGGCCTTCGGGGTACCTCAAGGCTTTCAGGCCACTAAAAATTGTGCTTAATGGACCAGGAAGACTCTACAAGGAGAAAAATCAAGACGAGGATTTAGAGAATGTGTATTCACTAGAGAATAAGATAATGGGTTTGGAAGAATTAGAGGGTATGGAATTTCAATCGGGACCAGCCTGTGCATGCATGGGAAGCCTAGCCGAGCAGCCATGCGAAGGTGGAGAGCTGATATCCCGATTCAGATGCTGGGGAGGAGCAGTTTCATGTAGTTATAGTTTGGATATTTCCTCTAAGACCTACAAGTCATGTAATCTCTAATAATATGGGTCATGTAAGGGTTCCCTCTCATCCCTTGAATTGGGGGTTATCAAAAATCAATAAAAAAAATAAGGCCTTCAGGCCATTCGGGCAAGAAGACATGGTAGGAGTTAATGTTTTTAACTAAGGGTTAATGTTAAAAGATAAGGTTACTTTTGTGACCTAAGATTTTCTAAAACCTATTGGTTGAGAGGATTTAGTCCCATACACATATTATCATCAAAATATATTACTTTGTAATGATTATATTTATAAAATCAATTTATAATAAAATAATATTTCAAGACATTCCTAAAGTTCCCCTCCTACCTCTTATAAAAGGCCACCACCTCTACCCACTTACTCACACATCTCAAGCCCATTGACTCATCCAGATACTACTCAAATAATCTTCTAACATCTCTCAATTACTCTTATAGGCCACACTTTGGGCATAAATCTATCTTATTTAGACCTTTTGTGAAAATAAAAATGAGATACTCGAAAAAGAGGTATTTGTTTTATCATCTCTTTCAATATTCTTTTCTTATTATACTTAATTTTATTATATAATTTCGATAATAAAGTAATAAATCCAATATCTTATACATTATGAGATGTTATTATTATAATGGGACAACCTTATACCTCCTTTAATCCATCCTACGAATAACAATATCACTATGCGTGTGTACGTACGGCTTACTGCCTCCACATCATGGTGTAATTTTTTATTCAACAAGAAATAATTTGGATGGGTATAATTATGAGTATAATGGATTTAAATAATGAATATAACATGATAATTATTCTTTATAATTAATATACCATCCAACTCTATACTTTTTAACCATTAAGTGAATGATATCGTCGCTCGTACGTACATTTAGCATACCGTCTCCACGATGTGATGCGATTAATTCTACATGATCATCAATAAACCAAAATTATATACATGAATTTAATGAATAAATATGATATATATTATATTTATATTGACTCTATGCTTCTGTAATTTTTATTTATAGTGTACTTTTATGCTTTCCATAATGTGTAAATACGATAGTTTCATTTGAGGAAGTGTGGACTGCCGCCCCCTCAAAGTGTTATAACTCATTCATTCCATAAATTTAATGAATAAAGGATGTATTTAATAAGAATATATAACATATATAACCTATATATTATACTTTAATTATAATATACCTATGTATTTTTTAGTTTTCATTCCTTTAATATGAAAATGAAATGAAATTAGCACTCATGCGTACGTACGTCCTACCCTCTCCATGAACGGTGCATTTAACTTCTTATCTATAAATGTTATGGACTATTATAAATACATATATACTGGATATATATGATATTTAAATCATGAATACTATTATGAAGGTGGTTTACTTTTGACCACATGGATAATTTACATATAACAAGTTCATTTTTGAATCAAGTATCGAATATCGACCAAAGAACCAATATGAACATAAATAATTATGTAATTTTTATAACATGGTAATAAGTGATATAAATGTAATAATAAACTTGAAAAATGTTTTCAAGAAAGTATAAATTAACTTATGATTATTATTCCAGAATATAAAGAACGAACATGACAAGTCGGATTTGAGGTAAGGGAAATCTTAACTCAATCTTCATTCATTGAGTTAAATATCAATGTCATCAGTTTTTTTTTTCAACAAAAATTTTTAATTACCTATTATTATTTTAAACTGAATATCCATTTATATTGTGTGTATTTATATTTGTCACAAATATTTATATCATTTATTTATCCTTAATCTAGTGACATGATCTTTGTAAGGTAATTCATCTCAATCTACTTTCATTGAGAAATATTTTGGTTTATACACTACCTTATTTTATACGGTGTATAATCAACCACATTTACTTTTAATTTCATTCAATAGTTTTAAAAAGGGAATATTATTTTACAAAACATTTTACTAAATGACAAAAGGAATGTTTATTTTTAACTTATGCGGATACAATGACCATTCCGCTGCCACGAGCATTATTTGATATAAGGCTTCCTATAAAATCTGTAATGTTTTTCAAAAGAAAAATACCATATTGATTTGTTAGGTATTTTTATATTTAAAATGTATTTTATAATGGATTTATTATATCAATATCTTGAAATGAAGTCTTATGATTGTAATGTGGAAATTTCATTTTCCCTTTATACTTCTTCATGTGTTATGATTATGTTATGGTTCTTGGAAATTTCTTAAGTATACTGGTGGTTCCATGATAAACTGAGGGCGAGTGATCCCATGATAGCTCTCCAATTCATTGGGTAATGTGATGGAGTTAAATGTTAAGGTTTTTCTTAAGATATTTAGGGAATATAGAGTGATTGGTATTCCAAATGTAACCATGAAGATTACTCCCTATGTGGATGTGAAAACTACAATGTAAGTATGTTATAGATTCCACAAGTTACCATTATGATTAATGATTTCTATGAGTTATTCATAAATATTATTATTTAATGAGGTATGTTAAAGATATTATGTTTTATGAGTAAAAATTATGATTTCGTTGATTTGAATTTATTCGTGGACTAATGTTTTCTTTCCTTATTTTATATCCCTTACTGATATTTTTATGCTCATCCCATGTTTTTGAAATGTTTTTCATAGGTAATAAGTAAGGGTAAGAGAAATTAAGAACTCAAGAATATTTTTATCAGTAAAATAATTCTTTTTTTAAGGAGTTTTATTATGGTGAAAAAAAATTGGATAGAGAAGAAGTGTCTACTTCATAATATTTGAGATGTAATCTAATAGTTATGGCCTAATTCTCTAAAAATATAAACCTGAAAAGATCCTCAATATGAAAAAAAGTAAATTCTTGATCAAAATTAATGATTATATAATATTTATGGTTGGGACATTACAGTTTGTATTAGATGTCATTTTAGATAACTTTAGATGTTATAATGTTATTTAAGAATAAGCAACATGTTTTATATAACCACAATGGTTAGCATATTAGAATGATTAATAGTTATTTTAGATAAATATAATGAGTTTAAGATAACATGAATAAGTATATATTAGTGTTTACCCTCCTCATAAGATAGTATATGATTATTTTACTGATATTATCATACTAACCTTTTTGGTTTTAGTAAATGGTGGGATCTAGAAGGCACTAAAGTAATAATGTATGTGAAGGAAACTATGGTGGTTTTCTGAATAAGCAACCAAATGAAATGGGAGATGCAATGAGAACTCTTGTGGTTATTATTAACCAACTATATAGAGTCATTATTGAACACTCGAACCTTGGTGATTTTTCTAAGGCATCATATATGCAAGAAACAAATCCTTATGTAAGTTTAGGTAATAATAATAAAGGTAATTATATTCAAAAAAACATATGTGTCAAGGATGTGGAAATAAACACCTAGGAAAATGTTTCAAAGGGATGCTAAGATGTTATATATGTGGTAATGAAGGTCATAAAGCAATAACATTCTATAGAAAAAGGAATCCTTTTATTGACTCCAGCAAAGGGAAAGAAGTTATTTCTGAGTTATCAATTTGATGTTTTAAATGTGGGTAGTATGGTCATTATTAAAATAGATGTCTAACGAAGAAGGTTTCAGAATGATATCAGCAGGACCCCAAAAATATATGTTTATAAATACCTAGTTTAATTCCAATTGAATATGAATAAACTAAAAATAACATATGACAGGTATGGATTATTTCTTGTCTCATGTTTTGAAATTATTGAATCTTAGGACATGATTCACGATTTTGTTTATAGGAAAGAATTATTACAGAATAAGTTGGAAAAACATGGTTAAGGGATCATGAATAATGATGGATGATTAAGATTTCTATAATTTAGAAATTATAGAAATTGTTATATATATGGATGATGAAATATTTAAAAGTATTAATTCTCTTTTGTTAATGGGATTCCATTGGAATACTTTTCTCTAGTATGTGTAACCCTAATGTTTTTTATGTAAAAATTCTATTTGATAAAGAATTAGATTTTTTTGGATATAATTATAATTGATCTTTAGGGTTTATATGATCCATGATTTTGAGGTAATTATGGTTTATTACATTTTGAGATTAAAAATGAAAGGCATGATATAAACATTAGGTTAAATTATTTTATGTTTATTTTTGAAGATTTTATCTCATTTTTAGAATGTTTTATGAATTATATAGTTTTAGAAAAAGGAAAACCCACAGGAAGGGTGAAAACTTGTCACATCGGACAAGGCTGTGCGAATCGAACCCACAACCGATGTGCAACAAGGATTTACTGCCTACCACTGGCCTAAGTGAAGTCACTGGTTAGTATGCCTTATTCTTTTTAGTTAAATTATTTTATGGATCAAGAATAAGTTTATTTTTTGGAACTTATGTTTTATCAAATGGATATACTTGGTATTGGAAAAATGATTTGGGGATTAATTGATAAATGTTATTTTGGAAGACATTCTCTATTTTGGGAACTTTATATGATTAGGGTAGATAGAATACTATGGGATTTAATTGAGGAATAATGGTTGAATTATATTTTGGTAATAATATATGATTTTAGTTTTAGACTTATGTGTAATTATAATATTTAAATAGATTATTAACCTATCATAGAGAATATGTGACTAGGTTAATTACATTTATGTTTGAGACTTTAAGAGTAGTCGATTTTTTTAGAGATAAATGTTATGATTTATCATGGAATATTAAGTGATCAAATCCTTCTGAATTTTGGGTTTCAATCTTATTTTAGATTACATTGAATAATTTTAAGGACAATTGTTTATTGAATGGTCTGTTTTGAACTTTGGATATTGTTTGATGAATTTTAGAGATTAAGAGTAGTATTTATTTTTATAATTTATTATCATTTTTGGGGATTATCTAATCTTGTACTAATCATTTTGGTTTTTGTTGATGTGTAAATATAGGGGAAATATATAATTTATATTTTTTGGATTATGTGATTATCTATAAGTTGATTATAGTGCGTCAAGCGTGACCAAGTCATCTTGTGTACTCATCGTTTGGAGAAAAGATAAGTGTGTGCTAGATATTTATTAAAGGATGAAACTCTACTTTACAAGTAAGTATGTTTCCATATGTTCTTTTTCAAGCTCATAAAAAAATTCCTCAACTTTATGAAAAGTTACTTAAAACAAAAACGATTTCAGTTTAATTTTCCTACTTGGAAATAAATGACCATTTAACCCATCATGTGTTTATGGTTTTATGGTTTTTAACTTTCTCCTAATCATATTTTCTATCAATATCCATCAGAACAAGATGATTAGTTTCTTTTCTATATCCATGTTTTCCTATATGGAATCATAGTATGTGTTATATTGGGTGACATTTTTACTTTTATTTCTTTCTTTTAATGTGATATTTTTATTGACTCTTTTTTCAGTGTGGGATTTTCAATGAAGTTTTCAAGCCCAATTTTAAAATTGCGAGGAAACAATTTCCAAAAGGGTGAATTATGTAACATACCAGGTATTTATTGAATAATACATTTTCATATCTATTAATATTCTGGAATTTAATATTAATTTTAGTTTAAATAGTACACTATGTACAATAGCGTACTCGAAATGCAACAACGGGTTTCTCTGAAATCTTATGTTGTACACAACACTAAGTTATACTGAAAAATAATACAATAATATTATTATTATTTTAAATGGTAGTTAACACCTAGAAATTTTATCTGAGGGAATAAACATAAGTAATTATATTATTATTTTACATATTTTCTAAATTTTTATACATTTATCAAATGAATTTTATAGGCTTAAAATGAGAATGAATCTAATTTTAAGCATGAAATACTCTAATATATTTAAAAGGTAATTCTACCGCCTTTTAATTGAGAAACATTTATAAATATAGTTTTTTCAATTTTATATGTTCTATATGATAAATTAAACTTTTTTATTTAGAAGTAGGAAATAAAAATTTTCTTTTGGTTTTTTCTGATAGAATTCAATTTTTAATGAATAGTGAAAAATACTATATTTTAATTCAAAAATATCTTTCCAAATAATTTATTTATATAGTTATATTGTCTTTTTAGTTGTTTTTAAAGTTTAATGGGATTAGGTTTTTATTATTTAATCCAATTAAGGTCATTGGAAGTAATTTTGCATTTAAATTGTATATAAACATATGTCAATCTTTTGATAGTTTTTATTTCTTAAAAACCCGCTTTCTGGTTTTGACAATGAGAATTAATTTTAAATAAATTAATTCAAATTCTATGTATTGAATTTGGAAAAATAGATTTAATATTTGGAATTATAAGGTCCAAATTATGTAAATAGGTACTTTATATTTTTTGATATTATGAATAGTAACCTCAGTAATTATTTTTTTATTTACCATAGTTTAAGGGTAAATTAGATAAATATGGGTAAAAATAATATTATAATAATATAAAACTACCTTAACATGTATATTAATATTATTTTATGAGTCATGGGTGACGAAAACAATCCTTAGGATGAACATTGGGAATTTGGGAGCCACTTGGGTGTGAAAATGAAATGTTATAATAATTAATTTAAAGTAAAGGGAAATATAACATAAACATGTATCTTTTTACAAAAACTATTTTATGGTGGGGTTATATAAGTGATCTATTAAACTTAAAATATTCATAATAAATATAAACATATTTCCTAAATCATGGTATTTTATTTATAATTTTTAGAGATTAAATAAATTTATTTATTTATGACACAATGATGATACAATGATTGCTTCATTAATAATGTATTCAAATAAATGATATTATAAATATTAAAATAAATGTAATTTGTAAATTTTGATGTGATAAATACATTTTTATTATGACATTGACATTTTAGGTATGAGTTAATTCCTTTTTTTTAAGTAATAAATTTGTTATGACTTTATCAAAAATCAATTACTAAATTACGTCAAAATTGATATAAGTGAGTTTTTAAAACAAATACTATTTTATTAAATGATATAATTGTCCTAAAAATATAAGATTCATAAAATTGAGTTATATAATGTTAAAAATTTCATTAATGATCCACTTATTATTCTATTGTCATTTTATAGTAATTAAAGTATGTATATATTGTGAATATACAAGAAGACATGGTAAGAGTTAATGTTTTTAACTAAGGGTTAAAGCTAAAAGATAAGGTTCATTTTGTGACGTAAAATTATAAAAAACATATTTTGGGATATTATTTCGACATATAAGCATATTTTACTCGAAATATATCACTTAGGGACTGTTATAATTCGAAAAAAAAATTAAAATAAAATAATATTTCAAGACATTCCTACGGTGACCCTCCTCCCTCTTATAAAATGCCACCACCTTTACCCACTTATTCACACCTCTCAAGCCCATTGGATCTTCCAAATTATACTCATATAATCTCCCAACATCCATAAATTCCTTATAGATTCCACACTTTGGGAATAAATCCATCCTATAGAGACCTTTTGTGAAAATCAAAAGGAGATACTTGAGAAAAAAGGTATTTATTTTATCTCCTCTCCCAAAATTCTTTTCTTCTTATACTTACACTTTTTATGTCATTTCCATAATAAAGTAATAAATAAAGTTTCTTCTACATTATTTTATATTATTATAATTATGTTATAACTTTATACCTTCTTTTATCCATCCTACGAATAACAATATCACCATGTGTGCGTACGTACGACTTACCATCTCTACATCATGGTGTAATTTGTTATTCAACAAGACTTAATTTGGATGGGTATAATGATGAGTATAATGGATTTAAATAATTAATATAACATGATAATTATTCTGTATAATTAATCTACCATCCAATTCTATACTGTTTAACCATTAAGTGAATGGTATTGTCGCTCATGCATACATACGGTCGACCGTCTCCATGATACGATATGATTCATTCTACATGATCTTAATTAAACCATGATTATATACTCTAATGGAATGAATAAATATGATATATTTTATATTTATATTGAATCTATTGTTCTTTTATTTTTATTTATAATGTACCTTTATGCTTTCCATAATGTGTAAATACGATCATTTCATTTTGGGAAGTGTGGACTGCCACCCCCTCAAAGTGATATGACTCGTTCATTCCATAAATGGAATTAATGAAAGATGGATTTTATGAACATATGTAACATATATAACCTAAATATTATACTGTAATCATAATATACCTATGTATTATTTAGTTTCCATTCATTTAATATGAAAATTATAGCACTCATGTGTACGTACGGCCTACCGTCTCCATGAACGGTAAATTTCATTTATTATCTCCAAATGTTATGGACTATTATAATACATATATTCTAGATATATATAATATTTAAATCATGAATACTATTCTGGATATGATGGAATTTTTACCACATGGACAATTTACAACAAATAAGTTCATTTTTGACTCAAGTACCAATTATCGACAAAACAACTGATATAAACTTAATTAATTATGTGATTTTTATAACATGGTAATAAGTTATATAAAAGGAATAATAAAATTTGAAAAAAAAAATCTTAGGAAATTAGAAATTAACCTAAGTTTATTATTCATGAATATAAAGAACGAATGAGACAAGTCAGATTTGAGGTAAGGTAAATCTTAACTCAATCTTCATTCATTGAGTTAAATATTCATGTCATTGCTTTTGTTTTTCCAATAATATGTATAAATGACCTATTATGGTTTTAAACTGAATATACACTTATATTGGGTGTATTTATATTTTTCTCACATGTTAATTTCATTAATTTATCCTTAATCTAATGACATGAACTTTGTAAGGGAATTCGTCTCAATATCCTTTCATTGAGGAATATTATGGTTTATACACGACCTTATATTATACATTGTATAATCAACCCATTTTAATTTTAATTTCATTCAATGTTTTTCAAAATGGAATATTTTTTTAAAGTTTTTTACTAAATAAAAAAAGGAATGTTTCTTTTTAACGTATGTGGCGACAACGACCATTCCACCGCTATGAGCATTATTTGATATCTGGCTTTCTCTACAAGTTGTAATTTTTTTTAATAAGAAAAAATTGATATTACGTTTTAGGTATTTTGGTATTTAAAATGATTTTGATAATGGATTTATTATATCAATATCTTTAAATGATGTCTTATGATTGTAATGTAGAAATGTTATTTTTCATTTATGGTTGTTCATGTATTATAATTGTGTTATGGTTCTTGGGAATTTCTTATGTATACAGATGGTTCTGTGATAAACCAAGGGCAGGTGATCTCATGATAGATCTCCAACGTATTGGGTAATGTGATGGAGGTAAATGTTAGGGTTTATCCTAAGAGATTTAGAGAATATACTTTGATGCGTATTCCAAATGTATCCATGAAGGTTACCCCCTATGTGGTTGTGAAAGCTAAAATGTAATTATGTTATGGATACCAAAATTTTCCATTATGATTTATGATTTCTATGAGTAATTTATAAATCTTATGATTTCATGAGGTATGTTAAAGAGCTTATGTTTTATCAGCAAAAAGTATGATTTCATTTATTTGTATGTATTCATGGACTAATATTTTCTTTCCTTATTTTATATCCCTTACTGATATTTTTATGCTCATCCCAAGTTTTTGAAAAAAAATTCACAGGGTATAAGGAAGGGTAAGAGAAAGGAACAATTCAAGAAGATTTTTATTAAGAAAATAATTCTTTTTTAAATAGTTTTATTATTGTAAAACCCATTGTATAGATTATAAGTGTCTACTTTGTAATATTTGAGATGTAATGAAATAGTTATGTACTAATTATCTAAAACTCTAAACCTAAAAAGGTCCTCAATGTGAAAGAAAGTACATTCTTGGTCAAAAATCAAGATTATGTAATGTTTAACATTGGGGCCTTAAAATTTCAGTCTCATCCTCCACCACATTTTATTGTTAACTATGATAGTTGTGGTATAGGTAAGGTGAAAAATATATATGTAGGAATTTTATTTATATAATTTTATTCACTCCTTATAATTTTAAAAAACATTTATAGGGGTAACATCATCAATTTTCACAAAATAAGTTTCTTCCACCATAAACGTTGTCATATCTTAGGTGATTTGTTTAACTTTTTAATTTTCTAGGGACTAAAACAAGGTAATTGAATATTCAATATCAAACTAATTGAAATAAGTTTTAAATTAAACTTTAGTAAATTTTGAATAAAATTAATTCTAAATTTTATAATATCTCTTCAAAATCTCATCAGGGAACTCTTTTTTTTCATGTCAACCCTCTAGAATCCCATTTTTAGTTAGTGGAAATGGTTATTCCAATTATTCTTTAAAACAATATTCCACCATTTATTCATACACTTAATTATCCACCATAAGAATTCCATGAGCTAAATATGAAAAATTAAAATATTGAAGATCATTATAAAATTCAATGTCCATGTGATTAAAACAAAAATATTTTAAATCATAGTTATCTCCTTCTAAACTGTCAAATATAATTCATTTTTATTCATGTATGGATTATTTATAATATATTTATATTGGGTTAGTTATTGGATAATATCCATTTATCTTTCCCTCAACTTTATTAATGTAAAAAAACATGGTCTCTTTTTCCTCCTCTTGTAATTTCTTAAATATTTTTCTAATTGGATCTTTAACATAATAGGTAAATTACACTAAATGGTCCTTTAAATCATCCATCTCCAATTTACTTCTAATAATTTCATTATTAAATATTCTACTCAACCATTCATTTTTTTAATTACTTCAACAATGCATAATTTATCATTTTTCTTATTATTTCTAGAATTTGGTCAATATTAACAACTTAAGTTTCTGTGATTGGACCCTTTGAAATATTTATATATGTTATTTTGGGTTTCTCTTCGATGTTGGAATGGTATTATGAATGTTGAGGGACCCCATATTTTATATGTTAAATATATTACCCCCCCCCCCCATTCGTATTTTAAGAATTAATAGATTTCCTATTGGACGAATTCTCAGATGGGGAAATTGATACCGACATTGATTATAGAAGATAAGTTTTACCCTATGTAAAAAATAAGGTTCATTCGCATCAGATCATTATAACAACCCGAAATTTTATAAGATACATTCTTTTTAATTTCATTCATATCTTCTATTTTACGACACATCAAGATTATCTTGCACTATACACAACACTATATTAGCTTGCAGTATATGCAACACTTTTCTTGGCTCTTGTTACACACAATTTCAAGTTCGTTTGATAGAAGTTATTATAAGAAACATTGAGTGTGTATATATATATATATATTCAATGTATAAATAAAATATGGTTGGATTTTTTTTATACACAACAACAAAGGAGTTGTGCACTACATGCAACCCTGACTTGGCTTGCATTACACACAATCGCGACCTTCCTCGATAGCGTGTGTTGTACGCAATACCGAGTTTTACTAAACAATGATATATTATTATAATATTGTTATGAACTAGCTTTTAGGAATAGTGTTAACTAAATTTTAAATTTTGTAACATTATTATTCATCTTACACATTTCTAGAACATAGTATAAGAACAAAATAAATTTTTCGGGTAAAATAAGTATTTTTTCAAAAAATGCAGTTTTGTCGACTTTTGATGGCGCACCCACTTTAAATCCAGTTTTTGACATGTTTATAAGTTAAATTTGAGAAAATAAAATTCTTCTTTTGAATCAGGATATAAAAATTTACATTAGATAAAGTTTTGATATTTTTCCGATAACTTTCATATTTTAATGAATAGTAAAAACACGCTATATTTTAATTAAAAACAACTTTTTTCATCGTAATATCTTATGTGATTAAATTATAATATTGAATGGTTTTAAAGTATAAATAGAATATATTTTTACCATTTAATATAATTTATGTCATTAGCATTGATTTTACCTTAAATTCGTAGGTTAAATCAATTCAATCTTTTGTAATGTTTTAAAGAAAAACCCATTTTCTTTCGACAACGGGATTAATTTTAATTTAATTTCTTCATCTTTTGCGTGTTGAATTTGGAAAAATGGATTCCATATTTGGAATCAGTGGGTCCAAATTATGTTAATAAGCTACTTTTTATTTTTGGACATTGTGAATAGTAACTACGGTAAATTTTATTTACTATAGTTAAAGGTAAATCGGGTAATTAAGGGTAAATATAAGATTATAAAATTACCCTAACACTTGGAAAAATCCTATTGGATGGGTAAACGTAGACCCATATAACCTAAGGGTCGTATTAGATTCATTTTATGGACTTTTGTCCATGAAAATAATTTAATTATTATTAAAACCAATGAATGTGACAACATGTCACTTTCTTAAATCTTATAAGTACAATAATTTTAATTTAGTGATAAACTTTATGAAACATCAAACATGAATAGTCTAAAGAAATCTAATACAATTATCTACATCATAGGAATTTATTTAGAATTTTTAAGGATTAAATAATTATCATTTATTATGACACAGAGAAGATGCAGTAATTGTCTTATTAATGAAATATTGACATAATTGATGTTATAAATTCCCAACTAAATGTAATTTGAGACTTTTTATGACTTACATTAATTTTCTAGGTTAATATGACATGTTATTGTTGATATAAGTAACTTGGTTCGAACTTATAATTCTGTTATAAATTTCATAAAAAACATGTACCAAATAGTGTCAAAATTGACATAAATTAGTTTTTAAAACAAATATTATATTATTAATTGTTATTTAATTCCTAAAAATATAAGGTTCGGCCAAATGTATTAGATAAGGATAGATATATTAATAATAAACAACTTGGGGTTCGTTTGGTTTGTTATGGTAAGTTTATTAACCATATAGTGTAAGAAAACAAAAAGACACGGTAAAAGTTAAATTATTTAACTTAGAGTTAAATCTAATTGATAAGGTTAAAATAATAACCTAAACTTGTCTAAATAAGATTTTATGATAGTATTGCGACCCATACCCACTTTATCTTAGAAATAAGACCCTTTTGAACCATTATAAAACGAATTTGAGCTTAATATAAACTAATATTTTGAGATTTTCCTAAGGTGCCCCTCTCCTCCCTTATAAAAGGGCACCTCCTCCTTCTCCTCCTCACACCAATTTGAGCATTAAAGCTCGTCCAACCCCTAAAAAAATCTCTTCTCCACTTCCCTAGTATCATCCTAGAGCTCCTGGTCTTCTTCAAAGACCATCTTTAGTTCTTTAAGTGGAGGTTAAGTGAAGGCGCGTCAAAAAGAGGTAATATCCATTACCGATCTTTTTCAATTTCATTCTTCTTAAAATTCTTCTTATTTAGTTGTTTCATGATAAAGTAATAACATCAGTATTTATTATATAGTTATATTTTATTATAAATATGAAACAACTCTAATTAACCTTCTATCCATCCTACGAAAAAAGGAAATCATCGCGCGTGCGTACGTACGGAATACCGTCTCCACGCCGTGGTGTAATCTATTTTCCGCCACCACCTTAATTGGATGGGTATAATGGTGTAATGAGTAACTATATATGATTATTATAAAGTGATATTTACACTGAAATAGTATACATACACTTCAACACAATTCCACGACCATGGGAACGATATCATCGCTCGTGCGTACGTACAGACTACCGTCTCCACGACGCGATGAGATTCATTATCCATGTTAACCATTCCAGAATGATTATAAAGTATATATAATGAATAATAATGAAATATATGACATGGTAAATCTAATTTATTTATTTATATATATATTTCATCTACTTACTTCCATTCAAGACAATAAGGAAAGGAAAACAGCGTTCATGCGTACGTACGGACTACCGTCTCCATGAACGGTGTCTTTTATTTCATTTATCTATCTATTATATATATATATAATGAATATATATGATATATAAATCATATTTTATATTCTGGAAGTAAGTAAATCATGATATAAGTAATAATAATGTCAAGAACAACAAGTCCAAACACCTACGATAAATGAAACGATTTTACCCAAAACGCTTCTTTAACATTGAATTTACAAAAGAACGGGTAATATAAAGTCATAAGTGAACCATATATGATATCATAACAATGAATATGATTCTTTAATAAGTTAATGACATTATTTAAATCATTATACTGGAGGTTCAGACACGTACAAAGCATATCGGACATAAGGTAAGGGAAATATAACAATCTCATTTTTGTCCGAGATTGTTTATACTTTAGTATTTACTGGGGTGTATTTTATCATCCAAATCCAAGTTTCCTCAATATGTAATATTATTTCCATCCACCTACAATTTTTTAAATCCAATTTTACCCTTAGTTGAGTTTTTAGTAAAGGATATGAAAGGAATCTTTTTTTGTCTTTCGTACGAGGTACTTTTTGACTTTTCTGACAAAAGTACGAAGAATGTTTTTTTAACTTATACGGCATGGATGGATTTTTAAAACTATATTTCCAAGAAGCTTACTTTACAAGTTTTCAAGTTTATTTTTAATCAACATCTTTTAGTTTAAAATTGTATGACATGTTAAGAAAGGAAAAATGTTTTTGAAGTAGAAAGGATATTTTCCTCAAGAATAGAGTTCAAGTGTTTTATCAAAATTATTTTCCATCTAAGATAATATAGGGTTATGATTATATCCCTATAATTACATTGATTTGATTATGTTGTGGTGGAATTATTTTTATGAATTCATTTATCTTATATGAATTGTTTTATGATGTCACGATTTTTAAGAATTCTATTTTTATTACATGGGTTATGCAATGATGTATGATTTATGATTTTTGTGGCACACATAAGAATGGTTTCATTATGAGATGGGTGGGACCTATATCTCCCTCCAATGAATTGGGTAAAGATTTTATATCTCATGAGATAGACATGGCTAGAACGGTAGGTTATACCGGTTCAGTGAAACAGGAATGAAACGAGGGTGACTCGGTTCAGAAATGGACTTTGTCCACTAAGATAGTCTTGGCAATGAGTCTTGACTAATAAATTATGATTCTCTATGATTATGTGTGTATGCCACAAAGTTTCATGTTTTAAGTTATGATTATTGGGATTTCATTTCACTATTATGATTTATCCCATGTTATGAAATTATGCTCTCTTTTGCAGGTTAAGATTTCCAAAATGTTATGTTCTTATGAAAAGGATGTGATTGATATTTCTTTTGTTTACCCTTACTGAGAATTTGAGCTCACCGTTTTATGTTTTATTTTCCCCAGGATATAAAGAAAGGTTTTTGGTAAAAAAAAAGGAAGATCTTTATGGGAGATGTTGAAGATCTTTCACCACGATTAGAAGATTATATTCCGAGTTTCCAAAGACACTAAACTATTATGATCCTTGTGTGTGTGTTTTTGTATGTACTAAGTATTCTGAAAAATTAATGTAATGTCCATGTACGTCAAGCTTTGGGTCTCTACAGTTGGTATCAGAGGAAAGGTTTAGTCAACCTTTGGAAACTAGGATGTGAGAACGTTAGTGAGATCCCTAGAGATATTTCTAAGGGATGTCTAGGGATGTCCCTAAGGATAAGTATACGTATAGGATATAGTCCTAGAACTATGGTAACGATCTTAGAATTTAATCTAAGATGTTAGATATTAAGGGTACTCCCCCTTTACTATGTTGTTTTCCCTAGCATTATTTTTTCCTCTCACACTATTCTTTTTGGGTTTTAGACGATGGATGGAACCTGAAGGAACCGTGTTGATCACTGTAAAGGACAATGCAATGATTTTCCTCCTGAACAAACAAGTGTTATGGGAGATGGAGTGCAAAATCTTATTGCTATACTTACACAAGCTATGAATCATTCAGGACTTCCAAATGAGAATAGAAGGGAACAATATTCTATTGAGTCCTTC
Organism: Viscum album; assembly: GCA_963277665.1. NCBI lineage: Eukaryota > Viridiplantae > Streptophyta > Magnoliopsida > Santalales > Viscaceae > Viscum > Viscum album. The sequence goes on along the minus strand of OY728157.1, from coordinate 1,620,508,921 downwards.
ATGAGGCAACGTCTACCTTCTTTCAGTGGGTCTTCCGATCCACTTGTTACTGAACAATGGATCAGTACCACTGAAAAGATATTTTCAGTTCTTTAATGTTCTGAACATGATAAATTCATCTTAGCAGTATATCGTTTGGAAGGTGAAGCTGATCAATGGTGGAATCTTATCAAGAATACGAGGCCAAGATATGAAATTGAGTCCATGGAATGGGACGAGTTCAAGAACTTGTTTTTCAGTAAGTACTTCCCTCATATTCTTCGAACAAAGATGGAAAAGGAGTTTCTTGAGCTGAAGTAGAAGGATGATGAATATGTTGGTATATACGAAGCGAATTTTACAAGACTTGCAAGGTATGCATCTGTCATTATCATCCAACCTGAAAGTAAAGTTGATCGATTTTTCAGTGGCTTAAAACCAAGTCTTAGAAGGGCATTAGCTATAAGAGAATTCAGTAGTTATGAAGAAATTATGTGTTGTGCTATCAAGGTAGAAATGGAAGTTGGTGTTACATATCCATCTCATGGTTTTGACAAGGAATGAAAGATGCAGTTCAAGGAGAAATCTCAGAATAATGGTGAAAAGAAGATGAATGTTTCCTTATGCACAAAGTGTGGAAAGAAGCATGGTGGAGATTGTCTTAAAGGGACTAGAAAATGTTTTAAGTGTGGAAAAGAAGGTCATCGAGCAGCTGAGTGTCGAAGTAATGTAAAAAGAGTTTATAATGATGTGAATAAAGCAAAGACTGCAGAGAACGCACCACCAACACTTCAGTGCTTCAAGTGTAAGGAAATAGGGTATTATGCTAATAAATGCCCTAATCCAAGGGTTAATGATGATCGACATGAGCAACCGCTTAAGGCAAAGGAAAATGGGAAGTCACATGCGATCACTATTGGTGATGTTGAATATGACAACGATGTGGTGAAATGATTAAGTTTTTATGTAATGGGATTCAAAAATAATGTTGTATCATGTAGTATTGGAATATTTATGTATTGGTCTAATGTGGTATTCAAAGTGATTGAGATATTTTTGGAAATAAGATGATATGCGCATAATGAAGGGAAAACGAGAAAATGAAATGTTTAACAGTATTCATGAGCTCATGATTGATATAAGGACTAAGTGATATCATGGTTTGAGTATATAGAATTTTGAGGATTTTGGTATGTGGAAAGTGTTAACTTTTAACTGCATTCATGTTTTCACTATGGTTCAATGGGTATTCATTTTTTCAAGAGAATACATGATTAAGGTATTCACATGATTGGAATGTGACCAAAAATATATATATATGGGGGATAAATGATGGTATTCACATGCTTGGTTGATGACATTTCAAGTAATCGTTTTCTTTATACTATGATCTTGGACCGAAGTATTTTAGATAAGCCTAAATATTAGAATGGATTATGTTGGACATATGATAAGTATTGTTTAAGGATAGAACTTTTTTCGATATTACTGATGGGATTTTATAGTAATGTAGTTTTAGAAAAAGGACAACCTGTAGGACGGGTGACAGCCCATCGCGTCGGACAAGGCTGTGGGAATTGAACCCACAACTGAAGTGCGACTAGCCTTTATCGCCTACCACTGGCCTACAGGAAGTCCCTGTTTAGTAGAAACTAGTTTTATTATATTAAGCAGTATGATATATGAAGTATATGTCCATTTTAGGAACCATATATGATTAATCTCACTATAGATGGACTTATGTATTTTTTGATAACTTTTATAACCTTTTGTTTGAGACAGATGGAATGACCCATCATTCTATCACATGATCTACTAACACATCCCGAATGACAAATTCAACTTCATTTCTTTAAGAGAAGAAGTGGAAATTGTACCAAAAATGACAAACGGTGAGACTATACCAAAATCACGAAAGTATTTATTCTAATTCCAATTTCATCAACTTTAGGGAAATGATCTTGAAAAACCAAAAATGTTGTCCTACTGCCCTTATATCCACTGAATAAGATTGTACCTTAGATCACCACAAATAAATAGCTTTGTGATTGTTGGCTTTTTCATAGCCGTGTTCTCTACCACTCTCCATCAGAACATGACGGTTAGATTTCTCTTCCATGTCCATATTTTCTCCTATATGGAAACCCAGTGATGAGTTCATTTGGGTAACCATTATATTTCATACTTTAGTTTTTAAAGTTCAGTTTTGGTATTTCTTTTTACAGTGTGGGTTTTTATGAATAGTAAACGATTTATAACCCCGACGAATTTCGAGGGATAAATTTATTTTAAGGGGGGTAGAATGTAACAACACGAAATTTTATAAGATACATTATTTTTAATTTCATTCATATCTTCTATTGTATGACACACCAATATTATCTTGCACTATATGCAACACTATATTAGCTTGCAGTATACGCAACACTTTTCTTGGCTCTTGTTACACACAATTTCAAGTTCGTTTGATAGAAGTTATTCTACGCAACATTGAGTGTATATATATATATATTCAATGTATAAATAAAATATGGTTGTATTTTGTTATACGCAACAACAAAGGAGTTGTGCACTACACGCAACCCTGACTTGGCTTGCATTACACGCAATCGCGACCTTCCTCGATAGCGTGTGTTGTACGCAATACCGGGTTTTACTAAATAACGATATATTATTATAATATTGTTATGAACTAGATGTTATGAATAGTGTTAACTAAATTTTGAATTTTATAAGATTATTATTCATCTTACACATTTCTAGAACACGGTATAAGAACAAAATAAATTTTTTGGGTAAAATAAGTATTTTTTCAAAAAATGCCGTTTTTCCGCCTTTTGATGGCGCACCCACTTTAAATCTAGTTTTTGATATGTTTATAAGTTAAATTTGACAAAATAAAATTATTTTTTTGAATCAGGATATAAAAATTTACATTAGATAAAGTTTTGATATTTTTCCGATAACTTTCATATTTTAATGAATAGTAAAAACACGCTATATTTTAATTAAAAACATCTTTTTTCATCGTAATATCTTATGTGGTTAAATTATAATATTGAATGGTTTTAAAGTATAAATAGAATATATTTTTACCATTTAATATTATTTATGTCATTAGCATTGATTTTACCTTGAATTCGTAGGTTAAATCAATTCAATATTTTGCAATGTTTTAAAGAAAAACCCGTTTTCTTTCGACAACGGGATTAATTTTAATTTAATTTCTGCATATTTTATGTGTTGAATTTGGAAAAATGGATTCCATATTTGTAATCAGTGGTTCCAAATTATGTTAATAAGCTACTTTTTATTTTTGGGCATTGTGAATAGTAACTACGGTAAATTTTATTTACTATAGTTAAAGGTAAATCGGGTAATTAAGGGTAAATATAAGATTATAAAATTACCCTAACACTTGAAAAAATCCTATTGTATGGCTAAAAGTAGACCCATATAACCTAAGGTTCGAATTAGATTCATTTTATGGACTTTTGTTCATGAAAATAATTTAATTATTATTAAAACCAATGAATGTGACAACATGTCACTTTCTTAAATCTTATAAGTATAATAATTTTAATTTAGTGATAAACTTTATGAAACTTAGAACATGAATAGTCTCTAGAAATATAATACAATTATCTACATCATAGGAATTTATTTAGAATTTTTAAGGATTAAATAATTATCATTTATTATGACACAAAGAAGATGCAGTAATTGTATTATTAATGAAATATTGACATAATTGATGTTATAAATGCCCAAATAAATATAATTTGAGACTTTTTATGATTTAAATTAATTTTATAGGTTAATATGACATTTTATTGTTGATATAAGTAACTTGGTTCGAACTTATCATTCTGTTATGAATTTCATAAAAATCATGTACCAAATAGTGTCAAAATTGACATAAATTAGTTTTTAAAACAAATATAATATTATTAATTGTTATTTAATTCCTAAAAATCTAAGGTTTGTCCAAATGACTTATATAAGGATAGATATATTAATAATAAACAACTTGGGGTTCTTTTGTCTTGTTATGGTAAGTTTATTAACCATATAGTGTAAGAAAACAAAAAGACACGGTAAAAGTTAAATTATTTAACTTAGAGTTAAATCTAATTGATAAGGTTAAAATAATAACCTAAACTTGTCTAAATACTATTGTATGAGAGGATTGATACCCATACCCAGTTTATATTTGAAATAAGACCCTTTGGAACCATTATAAAACGAATTTGACCTTAATATAAAATAATATTTTGATATTTTCCTAAGGTGCCCCTCTCCTCCCATATAAAAGGGCACCTCCTCCCTCTCCTCCTCACACCAATTTGAGCATTCAAGCTCGGACAAACCCTGAAAAAATATCTTCTCCACTTTCCTAGTATCATCCTAGAGCTCCTGGTCTTCTTCAAAGAGCATCCTTAGTTCTTTAAGTGTAGATTAAGTGAAGGCACGTCAAAAAGAGGTAATATACATTACCGATCTTTTTCAATTTATTTGTTCTTAAACTTCTTCTTATTTAGCTGTTTCATGATAAATTAATAACATCAGTATTTATTATATACTGATATGTTATTATAAATATGAAACAACTCTAATTAACCTTCTATCCATCCTACGGAAAAAGGAAATCACCGCGCGTGCGTACGTACGGAATACCGTCTCCACGCCGTGGTGTAATCTATTTTCCACCACCACCTTAATTGGATGGGTATAATGGTGTAATGAGTAACTATATATGATTATTATAAATTGATATTGACACTGAAATAGTATACATACACTTAAACACAATTCCACGACCATGAGAACGATATCATCGCTCGTGCGTACGTACGGACTACCGTCTCCACGACGCGATGAGATTCATTATCCATGTTAACCATTCCAGAATGATTATAAAGTATATATAATGAATAATAATGAAATATATGACATGGTAAATCTAATTTATTTATGTATATATATATTTCATCTACTTACTTCCATTCAAGACAATAAGGAAAGGAAAACAACGTTCATGCGTACGTACGGACTACCATCTCCATGAACGGTGTGTTTCATTTCATTTATCTATCTATTATATATATATATATATATATACTGAATATATATGATATATAAATCATATTTTATATTCTGGAAGTAATTAAATCATGATATAAGTAATAATAATTTCAATAACAACAAGTCCAAACACCTACGATAAATGAAACGATTTTACCCAAAACGCTTCTTTAGCATGGAATTTACAAAATAACGGGTAATATAAAGTCATAAGTGAACCATATATGATATCATAACAATGAATATGATTCTTTAATAAGTTAATGACATTATTTAAATCATTATACAGGAGATTCGGACACGTACAAAGCATATCGGACATAAGGTAAGGGAAATATCACAATCTCATTTTTATCTGAGATTGTTTATACTTTAGAATTTACTGGGGTGTATTTTATCATCCAAATCCATGTTTCCTCAATATGTAATATTATTTCCATCCACCTACAATTTTTTAAATCCAATTTTACCCTAAGGTGCGTTTTTAGTAAAGGATATGAAAGGAATCTTTTGTTGTCTTTCGTACGAGGTACTTTTTGAATTTTCCGACAAAAGTACGAAGAATGTTTTTTTTAACGTATACGAAATGGATGGATTTTTAAAACTATATTTCCAAGAATATTACTTTAAAAGTTTTAAAGTTTATTTTTAATCAACTTCTTTTAGTTTAAAATTGTATGACATGTTAAGAAAGGAAAAATGTTTTTGAAGTAGAAAGGATATTTTCCTCAAGAATGGAGTCCAAGTGTTTTATCAAAATTATTTTCCATCTAAGATAATATATGGTTATGATTCTATCACTATCATTACATTGATTTGATTATGTTGTGATGGAATTATTTTTATGAATTCATTTATCTTATATGAATTGTTTTATGATGTCACGATGTTTAAGCATTCCATTTTTATTACATAGGTTATGCAATGATGTATGATTTATGATTTTTGTGGCACACATAAGAATGGTTTCATTATGAGATGGGTGGGACCTATATCTCCCTCCAATTCATTGGGTAAAGATTTTATATCTCATTAGATAGACATGGCTGGAACGGTAGGTTATACCGGTTCAGTGAAACAGGACTGAAACGAGGGTGACTCGGTTTAGAAATGGACTTTGTCCACTAAGATAGTCTTGGCAATGAGTCTTGACTAATAAATTATGATTCTCTATGATTATGTGTGTATGCCACAAAGTTTCATGTTTTAAGTTATGATTATTGGGATTTCATTTCACTACTATGATTTATCCCATGTTATGAAATTATGCTCTCTTTTGCAGGTTAAGATTTCCAAAATGTTATGTTCTTATGAAAATGATATGATTGATATTTATTTTGTTTACCCTTACTGAGCATTTGAGCTCACCCTTTTATTTTTTATTTTCCCCAGGATATAAAGAAAGGTTTTTGGTAAAAAAAAAGGGAAGATCTTTATGGGAGATGTTGACGATCTTTCACCACGATTAGAAGATTATATTCTGAGTTTTCAAAGACACTAAACTATTACGATCCTTGTGGGTGTGTTTTTGTTATGTACTAAGTATTCCTCAAAAGTAATGTAATGTCCATGTACGTCAAGCTTTGGGTCTCTACAATCATGGATCGAGTCACTATCATGGGAATATATTAAATAATTAATTTAAATAAGTAATTTAACAACTAATTAATTATTTGACCTAGCCTAAAGTTTATTTAATCTTAGTTATAGACAATCTCTAGGGTTATTCATATAATACTCTGATATAAAGATAGAGGGAAAGTCGTCATTGGTAAAACATATGATTGGTTATTAAGGGTAATTTGTGGACCGATGATCAAATTCAACGAAACTCATCATTGGAATATACATGGAATTATTCTTCATTAGTGAAAAATCCAAAAATGAGGTATATTTTTTATTTATGTATTCCTTAATGTTATTATATTTATGAGAATAGAATATTAATCCTGATCTAAATACATATATCATTTCTGATTTTTATTCCCCTATCAAATTAAGGGTTTTAATTTGACCATATAATATTTTTTGTAATGGATTTCCATCTACTTTCAATTTACATGGTTGTAATCAATGGTAGGGTTTTCAATTACCATCAGTTAACATACTTTGTTCTTATGACTTTCTCCCTTTATGTTTTATGTGTTCATCATAAACCTATGGTAGGTTGATGATTCAACTATGAGTTTAGTATGAAGCATGATCAAACCCCATATTCATTTTGGGTTCTATGATTGATGTTGGATATGATGATTTGAATAATTGATGAGGAAATTTTTTTTATTGTGGATGGAGGTCAAGAGGGTTGAACTCTCAAAGGTGATGGAAGACGCAATGAGATTCACATGGGTCAATAGGAATCCTGATTTCCATCCACTAGAGGCTATAAATCAATGATATAAGGGGTTTCCTTTGAATTTGTGACTATAGAAAAAAATCATGATGAGATTGATAGTAGAATTAGTAGACTCGATGAAGCTTTTGTAAGAAGGATTTAATTTCAATGAAATTCCCAACTACACATCTGATATTCCATAGGAACACATTACATGTAGTCCCCATGTTACAATGACTAGAGTTTTAGTTCATGTTAAATATTACATTCATGTGTGGTCAGTACCACAGGTTATGTGAATATATTTAAGAAGTTGATCATGTATAGGGAGTACACACTTAGGACCTTTGGTTGTCTCAAACTCCATTTCCCTCAAACCACAAAACATGTACTTAGTCTTTTACATTCCTTGTGGAGCATTAGGATACAACCATTCTATGTATCAGAAGTACACCACATGTACCAAAAAAGGATACATCGAGTTCTTCCTAAAGTATAGTATACCTCTCATATATCCTTCCTTGAGATCATATTAGGAATCATGAGTAGTCTTTCCTAAGTATAATTCTGTGTAGGGTGCGATGGTGGCCTTTGTCTTGGTATTATAGATATGAAGAGATGTGGTTAAATTAGTTCACTTTTTTTCGTGTGGTTGTATGATTTTGAGACTTGAACGTAATATTCAAAGTGGTGTTGGGTCAATACTCCTAGATGGTGTGCAAGTGTCTAGGAATGGATCCCCAACTTCCTTGGTATAGATGAGGTTGGTACCCTCATCCCTCTTAAGACATGGGTCTTATGTCTATGGAGTTGGTAACCCCTCATATATGATATTAGGTGAGTAATGGGTCCTCCACTAGTGGTCAGTTCCCCTATGACTATAGCATGCCATCGACAAGGCATGGATCACCCACAATAGATCTAGAAAGGTTACGTTGGAGTGACAGTATTGAGATAGAATTAACTATTAATGATGAAGGAAGACACATCATTCTTATCAGGTTTTGAGATCAAGATATCCCTCTCTATATCTCTCTCTTACTAGGTTTATTTTATGAGAATATTTATTTATTGGGTTCTTTCTCCACTCTTGTCTCATGGGTTGAGCTGACTGTTTTATTCCAGTACTTATCTTTGGTTTTGGGGAAGCTTACTAGGTATGTACACACTCACCCCAACATAGAGTTTTCCTACATGTTTCATATCTTATACATATGATAGATAGATATATATATATATATATATATATATATGGTTACTTCTTAGGCCTAATACTATTGGAACTTTAAAGTATTAGGTGATAGAGAGCTTAGGTAGTGGTTAGATCTAACATTCATGGTTAGGACTCTTCCTCCTCATCTTCTGTTATGTTGGGACTCCCTTTATTTTCTGGTTAGGTGTGTATTTTTTCCATTCATACTTTGGATACATTTATATTGTTGTACTTTTCATTTTATTACAGGTTGTTACATGATTTTTTTACTCTTGATTCATTATAGTTTATATATCCTCCATGGGTATGATATACTTAGAGGTGTTTGTGTATACATGTTCATTGGGATAAGGCCTCCCAATTGTGTAATATAAAAAATCTGTGTTAGTTTGAGTCCTCTGACCAATTGGATGTGGTATTGGGGTGTCAAACATAGCTTACCACTACTCTAAGTGGATTCTTGATGGTTCATGTCAAAAACGAGTGGTATCAGAGCATGTTTCTCACAGGGCGGTGTTTTTGATATATGTGTTTAAATATTTGGTTTGGGATTGTAGAGAAATTGTGTTAAGGAGTCTTGAGTTTGGTTTGTAGATTGGGGAACACGGTTATGGTGTAAAAAAATGATGTATCCATACACCAGGACTCGGATTACCCTCTTTTAAACTCGGCATGTTGAGGCATTGGGGGCAGGGAAACCAATGGTACATGCATAATATAGTGACGTGCCTTTTATTTACAAGTCCCCGTTGATTTATCTCCCCTAATATTATAATCTAATTATTTAATGTCTTGTTATATTTTAGGATTCCACCATGAATATAGCCAATTAGGATTATAAGATAGGGTCATTATGCCGACTAATTGAGTAATGGCGCTTCAGTATAGAATTCTATTTATGAGTTCTTCCCTCTATGTGAGAAGAGATTAATGAATACAAATGTTCAGTTATGTGTGAACCCTAATATACTTTTTTAGGATGATGTTCATGTTTATGTCAAGAAACTTATTTTCTAGTGATCTATGATTGTAATGTGTTTAGGATAAGTGTGTTTTAAAAGTTTTAAAGATAGAGATCGCTCAGGCTTTATGGAATGTTAGATCCTCAAACGAAGGAGGATTAAATTGAGTTTTTATTTCAATTATTTCAACTCATGAATGATTAAAAGATGATATGGTTGAGCTCATGACCAATCATCTATATAGAGAATAATGGAAATGGTGGGGCCTAATCACTCAAACCCATGATGAGGAAATACTCTCATGGTCAGAGTTTCAACAATTGTTTTGTGATGAGTTTTATCCTAAGAACTTGTTCCCAATGTGGATTCACAAGATTCTAGAGTTACATTAGGCTGATATGACTATTACTAAATAAACATCAAGGTTTATTTACCTCACATGATACTTTCTCGATATGATGCAAAATGGATATTTTCATCCATGAAAGATTGAGTAGGGCCACTGTAGGGGCATCCAATCTTACATCTTCTCTCTATACTTCCCAACTTATGTTAGGGTACTAGATTAGGCCTTGGTGATAGTGATATTCCTAGTAAAGTAACTTTATGTGGCTATATATGTAAGTGGGCATCATGGAGAAAATTAATATGTTATATCCAGCAGGTTTCAAACATTAGGTTATTATCATAAAAGGTATTTTCATATGCATTATCAGTCTTAGAAATTGGTTTCAAAAGGATCATTTCAGGGATCTGGTTAGCTAAGAGATAGAATATGATATGCTTGTTATGGGTTATGTCACATAGTTCATGTTTTATAACAAAACATTATTTATAGGATTTATAGATAGTGGATGGAACTCTATGGTAGATGTAATTTCATGATATGGTATCTACCATGTGTGGTTAGGGTGGTGTCACATACATAGCTTATTTTAAATTTATTTTTATTCTAATTTTCATTAATGCTTTGTTTTGGGGGGTTTTCAAAGTTTTTATGGAGAATAGGTGAGTTTTCATGAATTAGGCCAAACCGTGAGCCCAATTCCAGATTTAAAAATAAATTTTGTTTCTTTTATAACTTATTAATTTTTTAATATTTTTCACTCATCACAACTACTAAATGTCCTCTCCTGATATATTAACACTAAAATTAAAAGTTGGAGCCTTTGGAAATCCATAACCAAGGTGTATATGGGTTTTTATTTAAGGGATTGGGCCTGCCCGAAAGCCCAATTCCATTTTTAAAAATAAATATTGATTAGTTAATAACTTATTAATTTTAAGGGTTTTTCGGTGATTCCAAGACCAAAACACGCCCCTTGAACCCAGCCACGCGTCCAATATCCTCCCACACTCTTTTCATCTCATTTTCATCGCGGTTTAGGTCGAAACTTCTGAAGAACTCAAATTTCGGGAAGATTTATAAAGGTAATTTTTTTCCTTCATAACTCCTTCGATTCTTACTCTTTTTCCCCCATTGAAATTCCTAAATGATCTACCTATCCTTGTTCGAACCTCCCTTGAAGGTTTGAGTATTTTTAAAATCCGATACTGGTATTTTTGGGGGAGATTTCTACAAGATATGTTAAGTAAGTTGTTCCCCTCCTTTCTTCTTTCAATTTGTTTAGGGTTACATCCAATTTACCTAGGGTTTATTCCATTATCATTGAGGTTCCTAATTTCCAGGAAGTAGGGTTTAAAAATTAAGGTTTTATCTTGTGTTTCATGGTCTGAAATTCTGGCTTTAGGTCTGGTTTACCTTCCTAGAGGTGCGGCGGTGGTGCGTTTGAGTTTTCGCACAAAGGATTCAAGGGTTTCCTTGGTTTTGGTAGGTGATTCCATTGTGTATGAAATATTTGTGAATTGGATACTATTTTTAGGGTATTTTCATGCTTATTAAATTTTATTATTTCTGAAAAATATAGTTTTAGTGGTGTTTGTATTTAAAATGAATCATAAAGGCCAATTTCATGTGAAATTGGGGGTTTTTCATAGAAATGTTTTATTAGTTTAATTGGGGATACCCTATAAGTAACTAGTTGATTTTATTGAACTATAATATGGATAAAAATACTGTTTTTAATTATTTTCCCTTGTGTTTGTTGCTGAAAAATCTGGTTTTAATGGTGTTTGTGAACCACATGAAATTCTAAGAGTTGTGCTGTGTAAAAACGAAGACTTTGCAATGATGTCGTTTCTTGAACCATATGGGGTTGCCCTAAAAATGATTTTTTGTTTTCACTGAAATGTAGTAGGATTACCTTTATGTTTTGGAAACTTAAATATGTGAAAATAGTATGAAAGTGAGGTTTATAAGGTGTTTTGTGTCCGAAACACTACGAGATTTTGAGGAATTGTTTTATGAAAAATCTAAGTGTTTTGTTGGGTGTTTTAAGTGGTATAAAATGTGATAGCTACTATATTGGTTGTGATTGACCAGTAATGGTGTTTTATACGAAAATTTATTTATGTTTTATGCTGAAATTTATTGAGCACAAAAGGGGAAGCCTGGGTACCTAGGTGGGGCGGATTTGTACTAGTACGGCTAGTGGACCGGATGGGTTTTGTCCATGTTTTACTTAGCATTTGGATAATGACAACTCTAACTAAAATATGTGGATGATTATTGAGGACCACTAGGTTATGGGTATGTTCCCTACTAGTGGCTCGTGCACGAGAAAGGATTTTTCTGTGGTTACTTTACACTGAGGTACGAGGTACATAGGGTCCAAGACAACCTAGTGTCAAGGGGTGTTCCCAATGTTGTTGCTCATTGGATTTGTAGTATTTACCCATGTCTTAGGGTTTGTTTGGAATTAAATCACAGAATCTAAAATTTCTATTTTAATGTGTTAATATTCTGAAAATTTTGGATTGAAAACTATTTTCAATTAGAGGTTTCATTTCTTGAAATTTTAACACTACTTTTCCTTGCATTTGAAAACCGTTTGCTTTTTCACATTATAATTCTTACTATTTGGAATAATTGGGTGGTATCCTACTTGGCATAGGCTCACACCCTACTTACACCCCTTGGGTGTAAGTAGACTTGGTTATTTTTGATTTAGGTAAAGGAAAGGCTAAGGGTGATGGCGGTTCATGGTGTTAGTCCCCATCCTTGGTGTGGAGTTGTGGAGATAGCTTGGGGGCGATGACCCCTAGTCGTGTGGAGTCCTTGGAGCTATCTTGATGCTATAATTATTTTTATTTGGACCACTTGTATTATCTTTAAACCAATGTACTCAGTTCTTGTTTTCACTTAAGTCTTGTTTGGCTCAAAAATATCAGATTTATATTATGGATTGTTTCTAATGTTTTATGCTTTCATACTCGGGTAAATCATTCCCAAACCTAAATTAATGATACCCGGGCACTTGTGCCAGCCCGTGGGGATAGGGAATGCCCTTCGGGTCATGTCACAGGCTGTGTTTGGTGTCGGTTTTGGAGGTGACTAGATTCGTTTCGTGACAAAATTGTATCAAAGGAGGTTCGATCCTTGGGTCATGTTATTTGGGGAAGAGTCAGCATAGTCTGGATCTAGGATTTTTGGGACTTGAAATTTCAGTCATGGGTAGTGTGCCTGGCCAGCACACCTCATGACGAGATTCAAGTCACCATGGGAAGTATGGATTTATCTGAGTCCTTTGGTTTTCTTGGTTTAATGATGACTATGGGAAATGAAAAGAGAGTTGGGTGAATAATCTCAGTGAGCTCACAGGGCCATGCAAGCCATGTGGAGCCATGGATATTTCCCTAGAATACTCTTTGTGATGGTGAAGTGATTGGAATATGGCTGCCAACCATATGTCCAAGTTACCCACCGAAACTAGTTTCCTCTTTCATTGTTTTTTGCTTTAGTTTTGAAATCATAGCACTTTGGTTTTAAGGTGACTTGGTTTTAAGAAGCGTAAAGTTTTAATGAAATGATTTTCAAATAAAGAGTGAATGGTTTGGTTTATGAAATGGAGGAACTGAATTTTCAGAATTGTTTTGAAATGTAAAATGGTGTGCTTACACCTCTTTGAAAGCAAGAACTATATTGAATTTGGTTTTGAAAAGCGTTTTCAATAGAGTTTTTTAAAAAATTAGAGTGTGTTTTAATGGGATGATATGTTTTGAAATTGATGTGAATAACTTGAAAGTGAGTTCTTTTCTAAATGGTTGTGTCCTTATGAAATGTTTTGTAAGATTTGAATTGGGATTTTGATCTCATTGTTAGCATTTTTGAGAAAAAGGTTGGGTTGGTTGACCATTTTGTTTTTGAAAAGTGGATGGAAGTTTTGGTTTACCCTTTGGTATTTCCATGAGTGACCACATGCATGGAGTTATATGGGATGATGGATGGTTGATGGCATGACTGGATGAGTGATGGGATGGATATGAGGAGGGTGCTCGGTGTGGCACAAAAACATGCATGTGTGAGGCCCATGGGGTACCATTGGTGGATACGCTTACTGCAAAACCGTTTGTTTTCAAAGAATTGGTTTTAAAGAAAAACATGATGTCTTGATGAATAGTTTGGTATTTTTTTGTATTATGGGTTTTTGAAAATGTTTATGTTGTGGGATGTTTTGAGTTCAAGAACCCCCTTCTATTTGAACTATGTTTTGGGTTTGTGTTTGGTCGGTAAGCTGTGTTGTAGGGATGGTTAATGGTCTCTTTTGAAAAAAAAATTGGGATGCCTTTACGGTGGTTCCCTTCATGTGTTTGGATCTGGTTTGTGGAATGTTTTGACCAATATACCAGCTTGGTTGGGTCCTTGGGTTCTCTCATTGGATAAGGTACGCCCCCATTAAGGGTTAATGCACAACTGAAGTGCAACCCGTTCTGTTTCACCATTGGAAAATCCTCCAGTTGATCAATATAAAGAATATTTTATCGAACATTTTTTTTATTGAGTCTACACCCATTCATTTCTCTGATTTTTGGATCCTCTTGTCGTGGTATAGTTCTTGTGGAAGGTTGAAAGAGACCTTAGTTTCTTAAGTTTCCTGATTCATCAAAGTTGGGAGTGTTCTTTGGTTGTTAGTACGGATGAGTGTCTTGATGGTGTCTAAGAGGGCCTCTGGGTTCTTTATAGTTTCTTTGAATAAATAGTTATTATTAAACCACCAATTTTGAGATTTCGGTCATGATAGGATATTGTGTCCACTTTTTGGACTTATCTATTGTTTAGGGACTTTGAATATGGTCCCGTTCCATGTATTGTTTCTATCAATCGCAAGGGTCATGTTCGGTGACGCATTGTGATGTTGTTGCTCTTTTGACCATAATGGTGAAGGTTACACAATCCTCTAAGGTTCTATGTTATGTTGGGATTATGTCTCCCTTGGTAAAAAAAATAAAATCCTCTATCTTAAAGGAAGGTGTTTATACGTTTCTTTCCCTTCTGTTGTTTCTCGCCCAAAGAAACAAGGTGCGATGTGTGTGCATCTTCTGATCCCTTGTTTCAGTGAAATGTCTATTTTTGGTAAAGTGGGTTATGAAGTGTGTTATGTCTTGATGAACCCATAGGGGTATGAGGTGTAGTTGTTTGTGGCACCAAAAGAAGAAGTTCCACATAGGGGTTTCAATAGCCTAACTGTGTGGCCGAAGATGCTTCAATATTTTGAGCTCCAGCCATAGGTCCTGGAGAGAAGCTGGCGCGTAGTCAGGGGAAACCCCAGTGTCGTTTAAACCCTTGTACAATGTCCTATCCTCAGTATGAAAGATAGGAAGAGTTTAAACATACGGTGTCATCATATTTCTTCTATTGTTCCCATTCGGTGGAAATAGGTGGAGGGTCTTGTACCCATGTCATCACACAATGTTATTCCCTCCCCCTTTGGTTTCCATTGAGTCTTTGGAGAATGGTTGGAAATTTGGCTAGACAAGTTGAGCACACGGTTTTCACATGGTTATTTCTAACAATGAATAAAAAAATAACCATACAGATATAAGGATCCACATAGTATCACACAGTTTTCCAAACTGTGCAGACTAACCGTGCGACCGTCCCAACTCCTTAATTTTGGGGTCTTTTTGTGTCGGCCCACACCGGATAGTTAAGATGGTTGGTTCTTGTGGTGGGAAGACCCACTGTGGGTATCATGTATATTATTTTTAAAATTTCTAATTTATGTATACCCCTTGTACTAGGGAGTCTATTTGGGCCTCCCCCTATTAGTGTCTTGATTCTGTCTCGGGGAAAAAAATTTAAGTTGTCTCTTACGGTGGGGAGCCCATTTGTGTCTCTTCATATGAGTAACTCATATTTTTCCTTGGTTTTTTATGGGAAGTAGGTATTATCATTTGGATATATCTAACTAACTACATCTTACTTTGGTAAACATTGATATTGGAGAGTGACCAATGGTTTAGTTATAGTAGGGCAAGTGTAACCTTGTTTGATGTTGTTGTTTATTTGGGTAAATTGATTGAGTGTTGTTCAGATTGTGTTTGAGGAGTTTTCATTTGGGATAAAGCCTGAATGTGCTTGATTCTTTTAGGAAAGTGGTGTAAGTCAGGTTTGTGAGAGTATTCCTTCCTTCATTGATCACTGGGAGGTGTCATGGCCTTTGGGGGAGAAACCTGGCAAGAGAGTACCTCTTGGTTTCTCAGTTGGGTTTGGTTGTTGCTTTGGCCTTACTGTGACTTTTCGGGACGGAAAGTTTTCATGGTGGGGAGAATTGTCACATACATAGCTTATTTTAAATGTATTTTTATTCTAATTTCCATTAAGTCTTTGTTTTGGGGGGTTTCCAAAGTTTTTATGGAGAATAGGTGAGTTTTCATGAATTGGGCCAAACCGTGAGCCCAATTCCAAATTTAAAAATAAATTTTGTTTCTTTTATAACTTATTCATTTTTTAATATTTTTCACTCATTCCAACTCCTAAATGTCTTACCCTGATATATTAACACCAAAATTAAAATTTGGAGCCTTTGGAAATCCATAACCAAGGTGTATATGGGTTTTTATTTAAGGGATTGGGCCTGCCCGAAAGCCCAATTCCAGTTTTAAAAATAAAATTTGATTAGTTAATAACTTATTCATATTTAAGCGTTTTTTGGTGATTCCAAGCCCCAAACGCGCCCCTTGAACCCCTCCGCGCGTCCAATATCACCCCACACTCTTTGCAGCTCATGTTCATCTCGGTTTAGGTCGAAACCTCTGAAGAACTCAAATTTCGGGCAGATTTATAAAGGTAATTTGTTTCCTTCATAACTCCTTCGATTATTACTCTTTTTCCCCCATTCAAATTCCTAAATGATCTAACTATCCTTTTTCAAACCTCCCTTGAATGTTTGAGTATTTTTAAAATCAGATACTGGTATGTTTTGGGGCGATTTCTACAAGATATGTTAAGTAAGTTGTTGTCCTCCTTTCTTCTTTCAATTTGTTTAGGGTTACATCCAATTTACTTAGGGTTTCTTCCATTATCATTGAATTTACTAATGTCCAGAAAGTAGGGTTTAAAAATTAAGGTTTTATCTTGTGTTTCATGGTCTGAAATGCTGGTTTTAGGTCTGGTTTACCTTCCTAGAGGTGCAGCGGTGGTGCGTTTGAGTTTTCGCACAAAGGATTCAAGGGTTTCCATGGTTTTGGTAGGTGATTCCATTGTGTATGAAATATTTGTGAATTGGATACTGTTTTTAGGGTATTTTCATGCTTATTCAATTTTAGTATTTCTGAAAAATATAGTTTTAGTGTTGTTTGTATTTAAAATTAATCCTAAAGGCCAATTTCATGTGAAATTGGGGGTTTTTCATAGAAATGTTTTATTAGTTTAATTGGGGATACCCTATAAGTAACTAGTCGATTTTATTGAACTATAATAGGGATAAAAATACTGTTTTTAATGATTTTCCCTTTTGTTTGTTGCTGAAAAATCTGGTTTTAATGGTGTTTGTGAACCACATGAAATTCTAAGAGTTGTGTTGTGTAAAAATGGAGACTTTGCAATGATGTCGTTTCTTGAACCATATGGGGTTGCCCTAAAAATGATTTTGTGTTTTCACTGAAATTTAGTAGGATTCCCTTTATGTTTTGGAAACTTAAATATGTGCACATAGTATGCAAGTGAGGTTTATAATGTGTTTTGTATCCGAAACACTATGAGATTTTGAGGAATTTTTTTATGAAAAATCTAAGTGTTTTGTTGCGTGTTTTAAGTGGTATAAAATGTGATAGCTACTATATTGGTTGTTATTGACCATTAATGGTGTTTTATATGAAAATTTATTTATGTTTCATGCTTAAATTGATTGAGCACAAAAGGGGAAGCCCGGGTACCTAGGTGGGGCGGATTTGTACTAGTACGGCTAGTAGACCGGATGGGTTTTGTCCCTGTTTCACTTAGCATTTGGATAACAACAACTCTAACTAAACTATGTGGATGATTATTTTGGACCACTAGGTTATGGGTATGTTCCCTGCTAGTGGCTCGTGCACGAGAAAGGATTTTTCTATGGTTACTTTACACCGAGGTACGAGGTACATAGGGCCCAAGACAACCTAGTGCCAAGGGGTGTTCCCAATGTTGTTGCTCATTGGATTTGTAGTATTTACCCATGTCTTAGGGTGTGTTTGGAAGTAAATCATAGAATCTAACATTTCTATTTTAATGTGTTAATATTCTGAAAATTTTGGATTGAAAACTATTTTCAATTAGAGGTTTCATTTCTTGAAATTTTAACACTACTTTTCCTTGCATTTGAAACCCATTTGCTTTTTCACATTGTATTTCTTACTCTTTGTAATAATTGGGTGGTATCCTACTGGGCATAGGCTCACACCCTACTTACACCCCTTGGGTGTAAGTATACTTGGTTATGTTTGATTCAGGTAAAGGAAAGCCTAAGGGTGATGGTGGTTCATGGTGTTAGTCCCCATCCTTGGTGTGGAGTTGTGGAGATAGCTTGGGGGCGATGACCCCTAGTCGTGTGGAGTCCTTGGAGCTGTCTTGATGCTATAATTATTTTTATTTGGACCACTTGTATTATCTTTAAACCAATGTACTCAGTTCTGGTTTTCACTTAAGTCTTGTTTGGCTCAAAAATTTCAGATATATATTATGGATTGTTTTTAATGTTTTGTGCTTTCATACTCGGGTAAATCATTCCCAAACCTAAATTAATGATACTCGGGCACTTGTGCCAGCCCGTGGGGATAGGGAACGCCCTTCGGGTCATGTCACGGGCTGGGTTTGGTGTCGGTTTTGGCGGTGACCAGATTCGGTTCGTGACAGGTGGACTGTTGGCATGTAGTGATAACAGAGGGGTCATTGGAGCTCTAGGGTATAGTTAGGGGAAAATACTATAACCTACTCCCACCACCACCCCCAGGTGGTCTACACTAGGCTTATAGGGTTGGTGGAAAATAGTGTGGTTATTTGTAGGCTATGGATGGGAATGATCAGGATATGCATGAGATAATTCAAAGTATGACCTATTTCTTCTCTACTTAAGAACCAATACTTGTTGAAATATACATATGTCATTATTTTATTTCTTTATCCCTTATTCAAAAGTTTAATATTCTATTAGATACATTAACACATCTTTTGTGGCAATAGATTCTTATGGAAAGTGATCCCACTATTTTTCATATCTTATAATAGTGTTAGTTAGTGATTAGTGGAGAGAGATTTATCTGGTACCTCTTGAAAGATATAATAAAGTCATATTAAATTATTCTAGGTATGAATTTTCAATATATGATATGTTCCCAGATAGACTTTCACTTCATGTGAGTTAGGTTCCTACGGGCAGCTGGGATGAGATTATCCTTCAATGGAGAGAAATGTATTTTGGATGAATGAGTGGGGATTATGATCAGAAATCTATAGTCCATATCCCATCAATTAAAGAGTTTATACCTTTGTGTAGTGGGGTCTTTTGAAACCTATCTTCAAAAGGTAGTGGGATAATACAGGATGTCTTCCTTGAGGATGTTTTGGGATTACCCCTACATCGGGAGATCGATTTATATATTTATTTCCACCTTAGGACCACTCCAATATCAATTTTAATCAAATTTTATATCCCGTAATAAGATTTATAGGATGAGGGTTTATTTGGAGGATCTTATAGTGAAGGGATTTATCTAACCCATGGTGTTCCCATAGTTGGCTCTAGTTTTGTTCACTAAGAAGGCATATTAGAGACTGAGGCTATGCATTTATTATAATCACTTGAATTTTATGACAATAGATAAAAAGTAACCATTTATAAATATTGATGAACTCTTCAACTAGTTGAAGGGTGTGAGATTGTTCTCATATATTATCCTCTGGTATGGCTACCCACAATTATGAGTTTACCAAAAGGATATTTTGAAGATAACATTCTGGTGTCACCATATTCATTATGAGTTTTTGATTATTAACTTTGGTTTAAAGAATTACCATATTGTCTTCATGGGACTTATGAATAAGATATTCCATCTTTTCTTCAATCTATTCATGGTTGTCTTTATCAATGACAACCGTATTTACTATACATATAATGATCAGCACAGAGATCATTTGAAAATGGTAATGGAATTAATCGAGGAGCACTAATTTTATGGTAATATATTAAAGTTTCAATTATATATTAGAGAGGTTTACTTATTGGGGAATCTCATATTAGATAATGTTGGGGTTTTAGGACATATGAAAATAGAAGTAGTGCTAGATTAAGAACCACCCAAGAGCATATCAGTGGTGTGTAGTTTTCTTAGTTCATTCAGGTACTATCAAAGGTTTATCAGAAATTTTTCTAGGGTTTTATCCCATTTGAATGCCTTGATATGAAAATGGTTGTCACTCTCTTGGAACATGCAGTTCTAGGAATCCTTAAATGGGATAAGTCATATATTGGTTGATGCTTCTGTTTTGAGACTTTCAGAGGAAGGTGTTGAGTATATAGTGTTCAATGATACCTCTAAAGATGGGGTTGGGTATCAGTTGATATATATTTAGACAATTATTTCTTGTGGTTCTAATTATTTTAAGACCACATGACCATAACATCATTACCCATGACTTGGAGTTGGTAGTATTAGTCTTTTCCTAGAATATATAGAGGCACCATCTTCTAGGTGAGAAGTTCAAGTTTATTCAGATCACTAAAGTCTTAGGTATATCTTTACCCAAAAAAATATTAACTTGAGATAGAGATGTTGGTAGGATTTATAATAAAACTAAAACTTCAATATCATCTATAGTCCATGAAAGGGAAATGTAGTAGCAGATTTTCTTTGTTGAAAGTATCATTCTTGAAGAGAATGAATCAGAGTAGTTATCATTTCTCCTGATAACCTTGATATATGAGAGATGGATAGTGTACATCTAGTCAATGGTAGTGAATCCACCTATTCTTCAGGGTTTGATAGAGGAATAATTGTGAGACATATATTTTAATGTTTTTTGTGGCCAATTAACCTCTTTAGATGTACAAGATGTAGTTTTTGATGTTAGGGAACATTTTAACCTTTTTCACTTAAAATAGTAATTTTGGTCACTTTATAGTGTTGAGGGAGTTTTATAACTCCCTCCTGAAGTTATATCCTAGAGTAGAGAAGATTTATCAAGACCTTCAGTAGCAATTTTACTAGGTTGGTATGAGGTGGAGTGTTTTCAATCTTGTTTCATGATTCCTTTCCTATCAACAGGTGAAGGAAAAGAAACAAGTTCCAATAGGTTTGACTCAACATCTTGAGATCCCATAGTGGATGTGGGATAAAACATCAATGGATTTTGTGATGGGGCTCCCAAAAATAGTGAGAGTACATAGAAATATCTAGAATATTTTTGATCAAATTACCAAGACAACTCACTTTTTTTCCGTCTGAGAGTAGAGTACAGTGGATATTTTGATGTACTTCTACATACTGGAGATCATTTAGCTTTATCAGATAATCTAAAAAAGTGTATCTAATTAAGATACTATATTCATTTCATGATTGTTAAAAGGATTTTAGGAGGCCTTCGAGGCCCAGTTACAATTATCATGGAATTACACCTTCAAATAGATGACCAAAATAAATAAACCATTTAGGTTCTAAAATACATTTTGAGGTCCTGTGTGTTGGAATTCGGACAGTTCTAGGAGAAACACTTACCATTATTGTAGTTCTCATACAAAAACATTTATCACTCCAATATAGGTATGGTTCAATTCAAGTCTCTAGATGGAATACCCTATTGGCCACCTATATTCTAGACTAAGATAGGTGATTCGTCACTTATGGGGTCTGATCTAGTAAAAGTGATGATGGAAAAAGTTTAAGTGATCTGTGAGTGAATAGAGACTACTCAAAGTAAATATAAATCTTACACAAACTTATGTTATAGGCCCTTATAGTTTGATTGGGAGACCATGTATACCTGAGAGTCTCTCTACAATGAGTTTTATAGTGGTTTTGGTTAGGGTAGTAAGATATCCCAAAGGTTCATCTTGTCCTTCCAGATTCTGTACAAGGTTTTCAAGGTTTCTTACTACTTGTATTTACTCATATAGTTATACTTAGTGCATGATGTCTTCCATGTGTCGTAGTTGATGAAATTCATGAATGAAACATCATACATTATTTATTGGGGTGAGATGGGAATTGAGGATGGAGCCACAATTTTAGAGTACCTAGTGACCATCAAGGATTGGTAAGTGAGGAATCTTTATGTGTGAACCAATATATTGGAGTGAGTCCTTTGGAAGTATGAGAACCTCAATGAGAGCTTCTGAGAGCATGATAGTCAGATGTGGGTTCGGTTCGCTCACCTTTTCAAGTATGTTATGCTTTTAAGGGTGAAAATCCTTAAATATGGGAAGAAATTTATGAATCCAATTTTTGAATATAGACCCTTTTTATTTTTTATATATATTAGTCTTGGTTTCTCTTTAGAGTTTTCATATTGTTACAAGTGTCATAGGCCATTAGAATTTATATATTAAAAATATTAAATATATTAAACCCTACACCTGCAAATTTTCATAAATAATGTATTTACCCTTTAATAGAGCCTCATATGGATAAAATAAGATCATGGTTGAGTCTGGAATGTCCGATTTATCCTAGATATAACTTAAGGTTTGTTTTTATTAGACTCTAGGTCAAGGTTCTGATGTGGATGGATATTAAACAATTAAGTTAACTAATTAAATAAAAAATTGATTAATTATTTTACCTAGTATGCGGTCAATTTAATCACCATTATAATAATTTTATAGTGTTAGCTTCATAACCATGGAAGATTGAGAGTGAAGTAGAGTCACTATTGGAAGAATCTATGATGAGATATCAAGGGTAATTCATGGATTTATGATCAGATTTAATGAAAATCATCACTAGCATAAACATGAAATCATTATTCATTAGTGATCTATCTAAGAGTGAGATATATATTTTTTATTAATGTATTATTTACCATTTAATTTTTTTAAACATGAAATAATAATTATACTTTGTATTCTTGGATTTCTTATAGATTTTATATCCCTATCAAATTACAAGTTTTCTTTTGACCCTAGAATATTTGTTGTATTGGATTTCTATCTGATTTTATTTTATGTGGTTATAATTGATGGATAGGTTCACAATGATCATCTAAGAACTCACTTTTCTTTTTATACTTTATCACTTTATTCTTCATATTTTTTTCATCAGACTATCGTAGGCTAATGATTAGACTTTGAGTCTAGTTTAATGTGTGATCGAACCCTAGATTCACAATGGGTTGTGTGATCGATGATAAAGATGATGTTTTTATAAAACAATGACTAATCATGGTATATTATAGAAGGAAATTGAGAGTTTTGATCCCACATATAGTGAAAAATGCTATGATAGGCTTCATGTGGGTCAACGAGAATCCTGATTTCCAACCACCAGAGGTCAAAAATTGATTATTGGATGAGTTTTCTTCTAGTATGATGCTAAAAATGAAACTCACAACAATATTGATGGTAGAATCAATGGATGAAATGACGTGTTGAGAATAATAATTTACTTTTATAAAATTCCCAACTACACGTTGTGTATTCCAGAGGAATGCAAGTCGTGTCGTCAACATGTTACGATGGCTAGGGTTTCGGGCCTATTTAAATATCATACATCTGTATGGATGGGTACACATGTTGTTTAACTCTATGTGAGAAGTTGATCATGTATATGGAGTACATGTGTGAGACCGTAAGTGGACCCACGTGTCAAGTCCCTCTGACCACACACCATGTACATGGTCTTTTGCACTCAATGTGGTGTAACATGACCCAATCAGTATTGGACTTAGTAATAAACCATATGTATCTCAAAATGAAATGTTTTTTTCTTCCTCTAGTATGCTCTACCTCCCGTATCTCCTTCCTTGGTCTTGGATTTGGACTCACGGGTTGTAAGAACCCAGTTTTCACTCAGTTATGGATCCATTAATTTTCGGTCTAAATCATTAATTTGGACCTAATGTGGATGCCTAATGAGTTAGTAATGGTTTTGAGGGTGTATGGAGCTTGGTCATATCCTAGAACCCATCTTTTTGGAGAAAATAGACTTTTTTCATGGTAAACCATGTGGTATTTCCACACATTTTTTCAAACTGTTTGGATGGTGTTTTTTCGGACAGAGCTACCTCGCACGGTTGGCGCACGTCCATATAGAGTAACTGTGTGATCTCCCCCTTTTTCCTAGGTACTCATACATGGTTCACACATGGTTTGACAAGATGTGTGGACCAAACTGTCTAGGAAGATCCATCCCACACGGTTGGGCACGGTTTGATAAACTGTGTGGACAAACTGTGTGTAGGCTATTTTTCTGGGTGAATTTCCAGTTTCTCCCTTAATTCTATTAATTATCCTCCTTCTTCCCAACTTGTAAACCGGAAGGATATTTCTACATTTTCACTGATTTAGAGCTTTTTGAAGGCCAAATCTAGGGATCAAGAGATCTCCTTCATTTGGCATCTGATCAAGCTTCTGTTTTTCATGTTGAATGTGAAACAGTTAGTACTCAAGTCCTCTTCAGCCATTATTATTCTCCTTCACTCTCGACCTAGATATTGTCATGTGAGAAATTTTCACCTTTTCTTAGATGTACTCTGATATGAGGAAAATAAAAAGATTGATACCAAAGGATAAGGATCTTACAACCCTAAGGTGGGTGGTCTATAACTTATCCCTAAAGTTTGTTGTTTTTGGAATGTCCATGTGGGGCCCACTGGTTTCATTCGAAGTCGTTCATAAATTTTACTTTCCATTATTATACTTGATATAATCTTATGGATATGATCTGTCTAAATATGTGATTAGATGTTAGTGGTTACACTCACAACTCAATCTTCCACTTGTCAAAGGTTATGCCATAGTTGGGTTTTTTGTGTTTTGACATGTTTGAGCCACCGTTCATGTGTTCATTTGATTGAGCTTTCTAAAGGTGAGCCTTTCCTATAATAAATGAATTTTTATTAATGATAATTTCATAATGGCATGTACCATGTATGCTCACCACTTGACCCACCAAAGGTAAGTGCTTCCAAATTGATTATAAAATGTCAGATGTGGAATGGAAATTATACTAAGTATATATATATTGGCCTTAAAAATGAGTTTGAATTAAGGTTACATGTCTGTAGCACCCCTTTCCATGTTAATGGAAGGTATTAGAGTGAGCCTCCCTAATTGATATGCCTTGATGGTTAATTGAGACTTGATTAAATTGTTACAATGATACTTGGCCTATCCACACTAATAGAAGACAAGGTTTGGACCAATAAATAAATGGTTTCATCTCTACTTGACATATCCACACTAATGGAAGGAAATACTTGAACCAAATTAATTACTATATAATTACAATATCAAATAGGAATAGACTGACTAGATATCGCCTTGATTTCAGAGAGGATAATATCTTGGCTCTTGGGAACCCCATTCTGATTCAAGGATTTGGTTTTCTTAGGTTTATACCCAGCTATATTCTAGTTATTTTCTATTCCTTGGATGCCCAGTATATTATCGTTGGGTCCCTTTTTTATTACAGAATACCTCAAATACACTCCTTGGATCTAGAATTAACTAGTAGGTGCCATGGTGAAAGCCCACCAGGCCCTATCTTTTCTCAGCCTCATTTTACCTTGGTTGATCACCTTGGACTCGGTAGGTGCCTTATTGTGGAATGCCTTGGATTATGCTCTTTGTATTACACTCTTACACCTTATCTAGACTCAGATACAACTGGGTTAGCATTACATGAGATTTGCATTACCTTGGTTATTACCCTATAATTCCATCACTGGATATCTTTGTTAGGTTTCCTTGTTACATATTGGGACCTTCACTACTTATACTATCACAAGGTGATGTCAGTGATGGATATGCCTCACATGACCTATTAACATTAAATGGTAATTGCTTAATTAATGAAATGGATAAATGTTTAGACACCATCCAAGGGTTGTAGCAGGTACTTGGGTAATTAGTTATATTATACTACTTTCTTTACTTTATATATGCATGCATGCACACTATTATATTCCATTACATGGATCGAATGTTATAGACACCGTTGGTGGTGTCCCATTGAGATTTATCTCACACCCTCTCTGGGAATCGTTTGGTAACCAGATTAGATTACATGGTTGTGGGTGTTGACAAAGGGAAGCATATGGTTTCAAACCCTTGATTGCTTACTGTTTAGGATGGAGCATGATAGCAGATGAATGAGTTGGATATTGGGATTCATGGAGTAGTCTTTTATTTCCTTTTCTTTGTGGAACATGTAATTCATATTGTCTTATATCCATTTTTTTAGTTTTCTAGTGACGTGACATTGAATCGTCATTTTTTCAGTTGATACAGTTGTTATTATTCACATTTATCTATTGCATTAGTTTGCTTCCACTATTTATTTATATTATTTATATTGCTTCCGTTATTTACTATTCCTCTACATTCCTTATATTGTGATACACTCTGCTAATGAGGGAAGAGTCTTCGCACAGACACACCCTAGGACCTCGCTGCTAGTCGGCAGCCTCTGGTGTTTGGGAAGATGTTCTTGGGGCCATGTGGGCCACCTGGCTCGGGGCACCCGTTAAGTAGAATCCAGGTCTGGGGCATCAAAAATTGGTATCATAGGTGGTTTCTTTTCTTGATTTACTATTTATAGGCAATATATTGAAGAATAGGAAAATTTTGTGACTTTTTCATAAGTAGTTCTTGGGCGTCGTGAACCCATGTTCAGGGTAAAAACCAAGTTTCCTAAACTATAATTGTTGTTTTTCTTTTGCCTATTACAGTTGATATTATTTCACCTTTGGGTGATGCACATATTTTGTAGTCTTATTGATTATTACCCAATTTTATAATTTACCTCATCCTTAGCCTGATTATATGAGGGAAAGAATATTTTCTACATGAATCATTATAGGCACCTAGTATTCACATGTCATGCACATTTCTATGCCATATAGGTGCATTTCAATGCCTTACATTGCTTGATATGCTTGTGATTTTTGAGTGATTTTGTGATAGTTTACTTGTACTTTTATTATTCTTGGTTACGATTGAGTGATTACCTATCTCAATTCATGAGGTGTATGGGCCCCCATGGGTTGGGATGAGTAATTTACCGAGTCAAGCTGTTATACTATAAAGAAATGGGTTTTGTTTTTGGTGATAGGTGTATGGGAACTGATTCATTAGAAATTACTATCCATTATCAAGTGAATCTTGAAATCTAAAATGAATTGGCCGCACATCCTTATCCCACCTATTCATGTCAATGAAAGTTAAAGGAGTGAACTTGGAAATTAACTACAAAATGACCTGAAACTTATACTTGAGAACTTACTGATACCTAGCCATCTAATCAGGTATTTTGGGTAGTACACCTTGGGTGGTGAGTTTTCTTACGTTCAACTTCTGTTAGTGATTCTACCTTACAATTATAATCTTGTTCTAAGGTGTGTGATTAGAATTTTTAGACCAATGTTTCCATGAAGTCCTCATGTCATTCTCCAGGAAAGTGGTGGTGATCATGCTTCAGACATGGTGGGCCCTGAGCTGCCAGTCTTACTTCCAGGAGTGAAACTTGAGGCACCACCTGTTGTACTTGACCCAGGAACCGATGCCCAAGTAATTGGTAGTTTCTTACATCTAATTCAGTCCATGTAAGGTGCTCCATGGGTTTCACTTATGATGGTTGATTTGTCACACGAGTTCCAATAGCGTCCTCCTGCTACTTTTTCCAGGGATGGCTTTATCAGGCTATTGAGTCTTGGCTAGAGGCCATGATGTCTATATTTGAGCATCTGTAAATGACTCCAGAGTGGATATTTAATCTTTCTACATACATGCTTCTACATTTATCCAAGAATTGGTGGGATGTGGTTACTCAGGCTAGTCGTCATTAGGGCATGTTATGGGATAATTTCCAGACAACCTTCTATGATCAATTATTTCCTTAGGCATTGAGAGCTAATGGATCTAGAGATTTCATGCATCTTGAGTAGGGTTCTATGTTAGTTATGTAATATTCATCATGTTCCACTGATTTACATTTATTTTCACCACTTCTATCCGGTGATGTGCTTTCACGTCCTAGATGTTTTGAGGATGGGATCCAGTACACTATCCGAACTCAGGTGAATGTCTTTCACCTTAATACCTTTTCTACAACAGTTGATCAGGCCTTTATCACTGAGCATAACCTGAAGGATGGCGTAGGTACCGAGTTTAAAGGATCTGTGCCACATTAGGCCTTTAGTTCTTTCAGTGGCAGGAAACGTTCCTTTGAGGTTTCTCATTAGGGTAGTGGCATCTAGAGTATCTAGTTTGATATCTCTATGGTGTGTCGCTAGTGTGGAAGACTGAGGAATAAGAATCCCCAATGTGATAGAGACCTTATGTAATTTTGGGCTTGTGGTTTTATGGGTCATTTTCATCGTTTCTAGAGGGCCTTTCCACCAGCTTCAAGTGAAAAGGGATCAGCATCCTCTCCACCTTCAGAAGTGAGTTCTTTTGTGTTGCGTTAGGAGGGGAGTTGGAATAGCACTGGATGGTCTAGCTGGGGAGTAGGTCATGGTCATGGTATTCTGATCCATGATCACCACTAGCACCAGCAGAGCAGTCATGATCGTGGTAGTCTATATGTTACATAGTGATGTGGATCAGGTCAATTGCATGCTTTACAGCCAATACCCAAGGAACGGGCTTTGTGACCATCTACAATACGAGGTACTATTCTATTAGCCTCTACTTTTTTCACTACTTTGTTTGATGCATATACTTTAAACTCTTTTATTTTTTTATATATTGTAGAAAGTCTTAGATTAGAGATACAATATCACTATGGTGTAGCGGCCCTCAATACACTATTAGGAATATAGACAGAGAGCATACACCAGTACCAGGACTGTCCCCTTGAGGTTCGTAGTTACCCTTTATTGTGGAATCTCTTTACTCTCGAGATGACGGGCTTCGATGTCATTCTCAGGATGGACTGATTAGTCCACTATCATGACTTTTTAGATTGGTATTTCCACAGGCTCTCTTTTATATCACCATAAGGTAGTGGATATCTTTTCAAAGGTGAGTGGAATGTCCAGGCTAGGAGAGCTAGACCAAGGCATCATGGGCTTGGTGAAGTGACCGCTTATATAGAAACTATTTTCATAGAGGATCAGGGTTTCCTTCTAACTGATTTCCCTCTAGTAGTTTATCATTTCAGGGAAGTCTCTCATGATGACTTTTCTAGATTACCATCTAAGATAGAGGTAGAGCTTACGATTGATCTTGTTCTAGGAGAAGATTTTGTGTCCATTCCTCCATACAGGATGGTGCCTACTAAGCTTCAGGATCTCAAGTAGTAGAAAGAGGACCTAGAGGACAAATAATTTATATGGCCTAGTAAATATTCTTGGGGTTCACCCGTGCTTTTTTCTAAGAATGTGGATGGAAATCTTCATTTATATGTTGATTATATAAGGTTGAACCAGCTTATGGTCAAGAATCAGCATCCACTTCCTCAAATAGATCATCTATTTGACCAGCTCCGTGGAGAAAAGGTGTTCTCTAAGATTTACCTAAGATTGGGTTATCATCATATGTGATTCAGACCATTAGACATACCTCATAAATCTTTTTGTATCACTTATGGTCTGTATGAGTATTTTTTTTTGTCGGTCGGTCTTACGAAAGCACCTACCGTTTTCATGGCTTTGATGAATAGGGATTTCCACCCCTATCTGGACTCTTTTTTCATGGTATTTATGGACGAAATCTTGGTGTATTCTTGCACTCGTAACGACCATACCAAACATCTTGAGATCATTATGAGTACACTTAGAGAGCATCACCTTTATGCCAAGATTTCTAAATTCAATTTCTGGATCGATAAAGTCCACTTATTAGGTCATATTATCTCAGAATCATGAGTTTCTGTAGACCCCAGAAAGGTAAGTGCCGTAGTTTCCTAGGGGCATCCCAAAAACATGTTTGACATCAGAAATTTCTTAGGTATCACTTGATATTACAGGTGTTTCATACAGGACTTCTCACATCTAGCTTCACCTCTTACTAGACTTACAAAGAAGGGTGTTATGTTCCAATGCTCAGAAGCATGTGATAAATCCTTTAAAGAACTAAAAGGGAGGATTGTCTAGGCACCAATTCTGATTCTTCTAGAACCTCCTAAATGTTATATCATTTTCTACGATGCATCAGTCATTTTCCTAAGAGCATTTTTGATGTAGGAAGACAGTGTTGTTGTGTATGAATCTCAGAATTTGAGGCCTCATGAGAGGAATTACCCAATGCACGACCTTGATCTAGTAGTAGTTGTCCATGCCTTATGTTACTGGAGACATTATCTATTGGGTGATCACTTTTGGTATATACATACCACAAGAGACTCAAGTATATCATTTATCAATGTGAATTGAACCTCAGATAACATATATGGGTCAAATATCTACAATCCTTTGATTTTGAGCTTTTCTATACACCTAGAAAAGGAAATGTGGTCACTGGTGCACTGAGTCAGAAAACTCATATGTAGGACATACAGGAATCCAGTGATGAATAGAAGTTAATAGACCTCTTTTCTAAACTTCATCAGCAGTTTGATGACATCCATGATAAGTCTTACCTCTCAGCCTTAAAAATTACCTCTTCCCTCTTTGAGAAGGTGAAGAGTATGCAATTTTCAAATCCTGAAGGTTTGGTTTTCTGTGAGAGTATATCAAGAGATAACCCACCTCTGGATTGGTCTATGGATAGAGATGACGTCCTATGTCTACATGGACATATCTAAGTTCCGACAGATATGAGAGAGGAGTTGATGAAAGTGTCAAATGGTTCTCAGTGGGTAGTCCATCTAGTAATATCGAAGATGTATCAAGATATGTGATGCAATTATTGGTGGCCTGGTATGAAATGTTAGATTGCATGCTTCATCACTAGGTGTACCATCCTTCAACAGGAGAAGATAGAGCACCAGAGACCAACAGCTTGTTACAGCTGCTTCCAGTCCCAGAATGGAAATGGGAAGATGTTGCTATGGATTTTGTAGTTGGATTACCTAGGTATCCAAGGGGTAGCTATTCCATCTAGGTAGTCATTGACCAACTAACAAAATCATCCCACTTCATTCCTATATGGGCGACTTTCTTAGTTGATGAATTGGGAAGACTGTATGTTCGTGTGATCATATGACTATAATGGGTTCCACGTACTATCATTTCAAATAGGGATGCTCGTTTCACTTCACAGTTCTAGCAGGGTTTTCAGAAATCTATGGGGACTCAGGTTTTTTAAAGCACAAATTTTCACCCTCAGATCGATGGACAATCAGAATAGAAAATATAGGTTCTAGAGGATATGCTTTGATAATGTGTCCTTGATTTTGGTGGTTCTTAGGATAATCATATCCCTCTCATTTATTTTTCTTATAATAACAGTTTTGAGGCAACGATTCAGATGGCTCATTTTGAGGCCTTATATTGTAGGCTATATCATTCACCCTTGTACTAGCTAGAGGCATGCGAGGTATCCCTAATAGGTCCTCATCTTGTTCAGGAGACTTCAGAATAGGTTCAACAGATCAGGAAGCATATGACTATTGCTCAATCTAGAAAAAAAAACTTATGTCGATCGTCATCAATGACCTCTTGAGTTTGAGGTTGGGGATCATGTTTTCTTTTGGGTATCATCCAGACTAGGGAACAGATGGTTAATGAAGCAGGAAAAGTAGTCTCGTCATTACATCAGGCCATTTGAAATTCTAGGGAGATTCGGGCTGGTAGCCTATCAGTTGCTACTACCTCAAAGGTACCATGCCATGAATAGGGTCTTTCATGTCTCACAGCCTCGCCAATATCATGTTGACCCATCTCATACCTTTGATCCCAAGGAAGTAAAGTTAGATGCCAATGTGAAGTTTGAGGAATATCCAGTACACATCATTGACCAAAGCATGAAGGCTCTCTGAGAAAAGTTTTTTCCTCTCATATGGGTGATATGGTAGCACGGCCAAGTATAGGAAAAGATTTGGGAGAGAGAATCTGACGTATGTTCTCAATGGCAAGATATTTTCTAATAAATTGTTTCTTTACCCTTGGAAGGAGAACTCAAGGGGGTGATTTCTTTTAATATGGGAAGACTATAAGAACCCAATTTTACACTCATGTATGGATCCTTTATTTTAGGTATAAATCCTTACTCTATACCTGATATGGATTCCTAATGAGTTAGTAAAGGGTCTGAGGGTGTATGGGGCTTGTTCGGAGCCCAGAACCCATCTTTTTGGAGAAAAAAGACATTGTGTGCAATTTAGAGTAAACTGTGTTGGATTTCTGCATGGTTTGGATAGTCGTCCGAATGGTATTTTTTTGGATAGATCCACCTCGCACAGTTGGCGCATGGCCATGCAACCTAGCTGTGTGAGAGTCCCTTTTACCTAGGTAAACGTTTATTGTTTTCACATGGTTTGAAAAATTGTGCGGACCAAACCATTCGGGCAGATCTATCCCATATGGTTTTTTGCACCATTTGACAAACCATGTAGACAAACTGTGCATAGGCTATTTATCTGGGTAAATTTCCAGTTTCACCCATAATGATCTATTGATTCTCCTCCTTCTTCCCAACTCGTAAACCAGTGGAATTTTCCTCCATTTTCATCCATTTGGTCCTTTTTGAATGCTAAATATATGGATCAAGATATCTCCTTTGTCTAGCATTCGATCGATCTTCCATTCATCACTTTGAATGCACAATTGTAAGTACTCGAGTCCACTTCATCTGTTCCTCTTTTTCATTCTCGACCTAGATATCGTCATGTGAGCATTTTTCACCTTTTTTATATCTACTCTGATATAAGGAAAATCAAAGGTCGATACCAGAGGATAATTTTCATACAATCCTAAGGTGGGTAGTCTATAACTTATCCCAAAAGTTCATTGTTTTTGGAATGTTCGTGTGGGGGACACCAGTTTTGTTGGAATATGTTCTTAAATTTTACATGCTATTATTATACTTGAAAGAATTTTATGGCTATGCTCTTTCTAATTATGTCATTAGTTGTTAGTGGTTACACCCACAACTCAATCCTCCTCATGTCTAAGGTTATTCCATAGTTAGGTTTTTAGTGTTTTGATACATTTTTTCCACCGTTCGGGTGTGTATTTTCTTGAACTTTCTAAAGGTGATCCTTTCCAATAATAAATGACTTGTTATTAATGATAATTTCATAATGTCATGTATAATGTAAGCTCACCACTTTAACCACCTATAGTAAGTGATTTCAAATTGATTATAAAATGTGATATGTGGAGTGGAAAATATACTAAGTATATATATCATAGCCTTAACAAGTGAGTTTGAATTAAATTTATATGTTTGTATCACCACTTTCCATGTTAATGGATGGTATAAGAGTGAACATCTCTAATTAATATGCCTTAATGGTTAATTAAGACTTGATTAAATGGTTTCAATGCTACTTGGTCTATCCACGCTAATGTAATACAAGGTTTGGACCAATAAATAAATGGTTTCAACTCTACTTGACCTATCCACACTAATGTAAGGCAAGACTTGAACCAAATGAATTACTACATAATTACAATATCAAATAAGAATAGATTGACTCGATCTCACCTTGGATTCTGATAAGAGAAAACCTTGGGTCCTGGGAACCCCATTTCAATTCAAGGATGTGGTATTCTTAGGTTTATGCACACCTAGATTCCATTTATTATCTATTCCTTAGATGCTCGGTATACTACTGTTGGGTCCCTTTTCATATTACAGAATACCTCAAATACACTCCTTAGATCCATCATTGACTAGTAGGTTCCATGGTGAAAGCCCATCCATCCCTATATTTTATTAGCACTATTTTACCTTGGTCGATCACCTTGGATTTTGTAGGCACCTTATTGTTGAATGACTTGGATTACACTCTTTGGATTACACTCTTACCCCTTAGCTAGACTTATATTCTACTAGGTTATCATTCCGTGAGATTTATGTTACCATGTTTATTACCCTAGAACTCCCTCACTGGATATCTTTGTTAGGTTTCCTTGTTCTGACTTAAGACCTTCACTACTTATACTATCATGAGGTGATATCAGTTCTAGATATTCCTCACGTGACCTATTATCATTAAATGGTAATTTCTTAAGTAATGAACCAGTTA
Organism: Viscum album; assembly: GCA_963277665.1. Classification (NCBI taxonomy): domain Eukaryota; kingdom Viridiplantae; phylum Streptophyta; class Magnoliopsida; order Santalales; family Viscaceae; genus Viscum; species Viscum album. Next base: position 1,620,474,681 of record OY728157.1, on the reverse strand, counting down.
CATGTTCAAACACCAGCCAAGGGCTAAAGCAGGTACTTGGGTAATTAGTTATATTGTATTTCTTTATTTACTTTATATATGCATGCATGAACACTATTATATTCCATTACAAGGGTCAGATGTTATAGACATCATTGGCAGTGTCCCACTGAGATTTATCTCACACCCTCTTCAGGCACCTTTTGGTACCCGAAGTAGATTACATGGTTGCAAGTGTTGACAAAGGAAAGCATACGTCTTCAAACCCTTGATTGTTTACTGTTTATGATGGAGATTGATAGAAGATGACCGATTTGGATCTCAGGATTCATGTAGTAGTCTTTTATTTCATTTTCTTTGTGGAACATGTAATGCCTATTGTCTTGTATCCATGTTTTTAGTTTTCTAGTGACATGACATTGAATCGTCATTATTCCAGTTGATACAGTTGTTATTATTCTCATTTATCTATTGCATCAGTTTGCTTCCACTATTTATTTATATCATTTATATTGCTTCTGTTGATTACTATTCCTTCATATTCCTTCTTTTGTGATACACTCTTCTATTGAGGGCATATTCTTCCCACGGACACACCTTGGGCCCTCGCTACTAGTCGATAGCCTCTGGTGTTTGGGAAGATGTGCTTGAGGCCATGTGGTCCACCGGGCTTGGGGCACCTATTAAGTGCCATCCGGGTCCGGGACATCTCACAAGTAGTCCTTATAGAGTAAAATTCCATGTAGGGCACGATGGTATCCTCTATATACATATCAAAGATACAACATGAGGTAGTGTGAGATGTTCACCTCTCCTAGCATAGTTAGATAATATGTTGACTTAAGTGTGATCTTTAGAGTTAAATCAGGGTATATACCCCACTGGAGGAACATAAATGTCAATGTGTGGGTCCCTAACTTCCTTATAATAGATAGGGTTGGTACCCCCTACCCTAAATACCCATACTGGGCATGGGACTTCTATCGACGGTGTTGGTACCCCACACCCATTTATGAGTTTAGACATGGAATGGGTCCTCCCTTAGGGGTTGGTACCCCCTTAAATGTGGCAATCCATATATGAGGTTTGGGTATGACAAAATGGATCTAGAGATGAGACATTGGATGAATATAATCGATACAACACTGACTCTCTCAATTGTAGGCAGATTCATCATTCGTAGATGGTTGTGAAGATAGAGCGCTCCCTCTCTCTCTCCCTCCAACATTGTTTCTTCTATGAGCATATTTGATTGTTGATTTTCTTTATCCCCTCTTATATTATGGTTTGAACTTACTATTTTATTCTACCTCCTCCCTTTTTGGTTTCTAGGGTGTCATATTGGGTATTTATATACACACCCCTACATGGGATTTGTTCATACATATCATGTCTCGTGCAGAAGAAGTGTCGTTAGATGGTAACATTGGAAGGCCTGGTATTTTTGTGTTGGAAAGGAAACATAAGCTAACACATGTTCTTTTAGTGTGATTTTCCCTCATTTACACACATCCTAGGAAACATCTCCGTAGGTCACCCATTCTATCACTACTTCAAGTTAAGCACGCTAAACCATGATGTCTTAATCTAATAGGATATCCAAAATAAAGTTTCACCTTGTTAGCATAGGCAGTATCATTTAGTATATTAAGTCTCACTATTATAGGGGTGTTACACTCCCCCCCCCCCCCAAAGCACTACAATCTCATTGTAGACCCCACACCTCAAACTGATGAAGCAGTACTTCTACAATTTTAGATAGGTATTGTCTCTTATACCATTAGTCATGACCCAAACTCTCCGAGCCATGAACTCATCCATATAACCCCATGAGTCTCTGTTAATACCTTGGTTGCCTTCCTAACACACCATGGGGTATTACCCATCAGGGTCACTTATCTGACTAATGACAGTCCTTGTATGCCAACACATGTTCTTTTAGTGTGTGTTTTTCTCACTCACACACACTCCAAGAAACATCCCTCAAGGTTTCCGATCACTTTGACAAAACCCACATTTAACACCTTTTTTTACTATTTAGCGGTAGTTTAAACCACCTCTAAATCGTTTCAGGGAAGTTTTCAAAACCATTCATTGAATGTGACATCACAAAATATTTCATGGTGGTTTTAAGAATCGTATAAGACCGTTTAGTGGTGGGTTTTGGTGGATGTTTTCTATTTTTTTACATTTTGTATAATTGAATATTTATTTATTTATTTATTATTATTATTTTAATATTTATCCTATCATGCATGTCATGTATGTCATGCATAAATTCAACAAATATATGTATAGGGTGAGCTCCGAACCCCTTATAACTTTTTTATTCTGCAAAGACTTTACCACTCCAGTAAACTATTTATGTATTGAGTAAACAGAATTTAATGTACTCACGTATATATGGATAAATAAATATAAATATGTATACACAAATAATAATATTAAGTAAAAAGCAACTAATAAATAACAAATTATTATGAAATAATTAATAATTAAATATATAATACATAATAAATAAAAAACAAATAATTAATAAATAATTAAAATATAATTAAATAATAAATATGTAAATAATAAATAATAAATTAACTAAATAAATATTAAATAATAAAACAATATATGATCAATAAATAGTAAATTAATAGTAAATTAATAATTAATTAATAATAAATTAACAATGAATAATAAATCGATGTATATTAAATAAGTAATGAATATATAATAAATAAATTAATAATAAATAATAAATAAAATATTTCCAATAAATTAATAATAAATAATACATTAATAATTAATAATATGTAATAATATATAATAAATATTAAATAAATAAATCATAATTTAATTGTAATTTATTTAATAAAATAATTCAATATCTAATAAATATGTAATATGTAATAAATTATAATTTATAAATTATAAATACTAAATAAATATTTAAGTTACATATAAAATTATTTAAATACAGATATATATATCTTATAAAAAATATATGTGTATAAATAAATTTACATTAATATATATAAATAAAATCATGGAGACACACACACACTAACAAACAGGATACATATAAATATATATATGGGCATCATATATATAAATACACATTATTGTATATTAATATACATAAATGGATATAAATATCTATTAAAATATATACATATAATGAAATGTACATTAGTATATATAAACACACATTTATATTACATAAATATACATAAACACACACACATATATAATTGTATATTGATAAAAATATATAAAAACAGAAGTATTAATATCTATATATATACTCACATAATATAGAAAAATATATAAACATAAATACTTATAAATATTTTTAAATGTATATAAATAAAGACAAATATTCATAAATAACTATTTATATCTATAACAAAATAAAATCATATATATTTAAAAATAAATATTTATAAATATATTTAAATTATAAACAAAAAAACATAAATGTATTCAAATAAATATATATATATATAATAGAAAATAAATTTACGAAATAGGGAAACACAAAATAATTGCAACACCATGAAGTCAATAGGAATGTAAATCCATGAAATTAAATCATTTTCATCCCAAAATGCATATGAAGACACTCTTAAACAAAGTTGAAATAACATAAAATGTTCAAAACACATGGTATGTGAACAAAAAAAACTCATTTTTTGAGTATTTATAGACATTTTTTACCTTAAAAACTAGTGATCAGTTCCTCTTAAATAAATATGATATTGATCTACTTAAAGAATTCAATTTGACATATCGTAGAACCCAAATGGACAACTGGATCAATATTTATGGTCATTTGAAGTTGAAGTTTAATTTTCAACTTTGATTAAAATAGTAATAAATGTTATTCTATTAATTTTTATCAAATTATTATCGGATTTCATTTCAATTTATTTCACAAGCTTTGATTTGACAAGTTGTCAAGCTAAAATGGACACCGAGATCAAAAGTAATGGTCATTTGATGTTGAAGTCTGGTTGTTAAGTTATCTTTGAATTAATCTAAGTTTCAAATAATTATTAACAAATAATTGTAAAAATTAATAATTAACACATAATAATTATGTAAAATTATATATAATAATAAATAAATGATTATAAAGATGAAATATTTATTATTTATTAAATAAGTAATTTCATACATTAATTTAGTGGTGTCTTTTAAAAAATAATCACTAAATTAATAAAAAAAAATTAAAATAATAAATAATAAATATTAGATTTTACATTGGTTTTTCAAAATTCATCACTAAAAAGATATTCATGAAGTATTTAGTAGCGATTGTAATTTGTTTGTTTCCTATAGTGCATCCTCACCCTATTCGAGACTAAACAGACTTAACTATGGTGTTTTAATCAGGTCGTCTCCCAAAAATAAAGGTTCACCTTTTTAACATGGGTGGTTCATTTTGGTCTATTATGTCTCACTTTTCTAGGGGTGTTATGGAAATAAATATTCACAGTGGAAATCGGTGTTATCACCCCATCCAAGATTATACCCTTAATGTTTTTTAAATGTTGAGGGTCAATCCTCCTTTATTAATCATAAAAAAGAGAGAGACTCTTTAGAGAATCAAGAAAAGGGTATACCCATTCCATGAATCGGATGAAAAAAAATCTAAAAAACATGACCCATGTCCTTTACATGGTCTCAAATACACAAAAGGAACAAAGATAAAAACAAAAACCAACCATAAGTGTAACGAACCAGAAATTTGAAGGAACTTTTTTAAAAAAAATACTTTGGAATTTTACGAGTCAGTGGCTTATGGAGGCACTTTATTCTGAGGACCGATGTGCCTGGAATCAATTTCCAAAGTTTTTCTCGGGTACGTTCAGTGAACAAACAAGTGGGGTTTTCTAACTTTTTAACCGGTGCTTGTAATTAAAATCTGATGGCACCGATGAACTCGCAATGCCGGTAATTTCCTAACGTGATCCTTACCGTAGTTATGTTCGCAGTGGAGGAGAAGATAATATTGGGGGTTTATTAAAAAGTAAATAAAAATTTTGAATTGAACCTCAGATAACAGAGATGGGTCAAATATCTACAATCCTTTGATTTTGAACTTTTCTATACGCCTAGAAAATGAAATGTGGTTACTGGTGCACTGAGTTAGAAAACTCATATGTAGGCCATACAGGAATCCAGTGATGAATAGAAGTTAATGGACCTCTTTTCTAAACTTCATCAGCAGTTTGATGACATCCACGATAAGTCTTACCTCTCAGCATTAACAATTACCTCTTCCCTCTTTGAGAAGGTGAAGAGTAAGCAATTTTAAAATCCTGAAGGTTTGGTTTTCCGTGAGAGTATATCAAGAGATAACCCACCTATGGATTGGTCTATGGATCGAGATGACGTCCTATGTCTACATGGACATATCTAAGTTCCGATAGATATGATAGAGGAGTTGATGAAAGTGTCAAATGCTTCTCAGTGGGTAGTCCATCTAGTAATATCGAAGATGTATCGAGATATGTGATGCCAGTATTGGTGGTCTGGAATGAAACGTCAGATTGCATGCTTCATCACTAAGTGTTCCATCTTTCAACAGGAGAAGATGGGGCACCAGAGACCTGCAGCTTGTTACAGCTACTTCCAGTCCTGGAATGGAAATGGGAAGATGTTGCTATGTATTTTGTAGTTGGCTTACCTAGGTCTCCAAGGGGTAGCGATTCTATCTAGGTAGTCATTGACCAATTAACAAAATCATCCCACTTCATTCCTATATGGGTGACTTTCTTAGTTGATGAATTGGGAAGACTTTATGTTTGTGTGATCATATGACTGCAATGGGTTCCACGTACTATCATTTCGAATAGGGATGCTCATTTCACTTCACAGTTCTAGCAGGGTTTTCAGAAATCTATGGGGACTCAGGTTCTTTAAAGCACAACTTTTCACCCTCAGACCAATGGACAATCGGAATAGAAAATATAGGTTCTAGAGGATAAGATTTGATCATGAGTCCTTGATTTTGGTGGTTCTTAGGATAATCATATCCCTCTCGTTTATTTTTCTTATAATAACAGTTTTGAGGAAATGATTCAGATGGATCCTTTTGAGGCCTTATATGGTAGGCTATGTCATTCACCCTTGTACTAGCTAGAGGCATGCGAGGTATCCCTAATAGGTCCTCATCTTGTTCAGGAGACTTCAGAATAGGTTCAACAGATCAGGAAGCATATGACTACTGCTCAATCTAGATAAAAAAACTTATGTCGATCTTCATCGATGACCTCTTGAGTTTGAGGTTGGGGATCATGTTTTATTTTGGGTATCGTCCAGACTAGGGAACAGATGGTTAATGAAGCGAGAAAAGTTGTCTACTCGTTGCGTCGGGCCATTTGAAATTCTAGGGAGATTCGGGTTGGTAGCCTATCAGTTGCTACTACCTCAAAGGTACCATGCCACGAATATCTTCTTTCACATCTCACACCCTCTCCAATATCATGTTGATCCATATCATAACTTTGATCCCAAGGAATTAAAGTTAGATGTCTATGTGACGTTTGAGGAATATCCAGTACAGATCATTGACCAAAGTACGAAGGCTCTATGAGCAAATTTTGTCCCTCTCGTATGGGTGCTATGGTAGCACGGCCAAGTATAGGAAAAGATTTGGGAGAGATAAGCTGACGTATGTTCTCAATGGAAATATATTTTCTCATAAATTGTTTCTTTACCCTTGGAAGGAGAACTCACGGGGGTGATTTCTTTTAATATGGGAATACAATAAGAACCCAATTTTCCACTTAGGTATGGATCCTATATTTTAGGTATAAATCCTTAATCTATACCTGATATGGATTCCTAATGAGTTAGTAAAGGTTCTGAGGGTGTATGGGGCTTGTTCGGAGCCCAGAACCCATCTTTTTGGGGAAAAAGACTTTGTGTGCGATTTAGAGTAAACTGTGTGGGATTTCTGCATGGTTTGGAAAGTCGTGCGAATGGTATTTTTTGCATAGATCCACCTCGCACAGTTGGCACACGGCCATGCAACCTAACTGTGTGAGCGGCCCTTTTACCTTGGTAATCGTTCATGGTTTGCACATGGTTTGAAAAACAGTGCGGACCAAACCATTCAGGCAGAGCTATCCCACATGGTTTTGTGCACCATTTGACAAACCATGTGGACAAATTGTGCGAAGGCTATTTATCTGGGTAAATTTCCAGTTTCACCCTTATTGATCTATTGATTCTCCTTCTTCTTCCCAACTCATAAACCAGTGGTATTTTCCTCCATTTTCATCCATTTGGACCTTTTTTAATGCTAAATCTATGGATCAAGAGATCACTTTTGTCTAGCATTCGATCGATCTTTCATTAATCACTTTGAATCCACAATAGTAAGTACTCGATTCCACTTCATCCGTTCCTATTTTTCATTCTCGACCTAGATATCATCATGTGAGAATTTTTCACCTTTTTTATATCTACTCTGATCTAAGGAAAATCAAAGGTCGATACCAGAGGAGAATGTTCATACAATCCTAAGGTGGGTAGTCTATAACTTACCCCAAAAGTTCATTGTTTTTGGAATGTTTGAGTGGGGGACACCAGTGTTGTTGGAATATGTTCTTAAATTTTACATGCCATTATTATACTTGAAAGAATTTTATGGCTATTATCTTTCTAATTATGTCATTAGTTGTTAGTGGTTACACCCACAACTCAATTTGCCTCTTGTAGAAGGTTATTCCATAGTTAGGTTTTTAGTGTTTTGATACATTTGATCCACCATTCGGGTGTGTCTTTGCTTGAACTTTCTAAAGGTGATACTTTCCTATAATAAATTACTTTTTATTAATTATAATTTCATAATGTCATGTATCATGTAATCTCACCACTTGAACCACCTAAGGTAAGTGATTTCAAATTGATTATAAAATGTGAGATGTGGAGTAGAAAGTATACTAAGTGTATATATCATAGCCTTAAAAAATGAGTCTGAATTAAAGTTATATATTTGTATCACCCCTTTCCATGTTAATGGATGGTAGAAGAGTGAACCTCTCTAATAAATATGCCTTAATGGTTAATTAAGACTTGATTAAATGGTTTCAATGCTACTTTGTCTATCCACACTGATGTAATATAAGGCTTAGACCAATAAATAAATGGTTTAAACTCTACTTAACCTATCCACGCTAATGTAAGTCAATACTTGAACCAAATGAATTACTACATAATTACAATATCAAATAAGAATGGATTGACTCGATCTCTCCTTGGATTCTGATAAGAGAATACCTTGGGTCCTGGGAACCCCATTTCAATTCAAGGAAGCGGTATTCTTAGGTTTATGCGCACCTGGATTCCATTTATTATATATTCCTTGGATGCTCGGTATACTACTGTTGGGTCCCTTTTCAAATTACAGAATACCTCAAATACACTCCTTAGATCCATCATTGACTAGTAGGTGCCATGGTGAAATCCCATCCTTCCCTATCTTTTATTAGCACTATTTTACCTTGGTCGATCACCTCGGATTTTTTAGGCATCTTATTGTTGAATGCCTTGGATTACACTCCTTGGATTACACTCTTAACCCTTATCAAGACTCATATTCTACTAGGTTAGCATTCCATGAGATTTATGTTACCTTGTTTATTACCCTAGAACTCCCTCACTGTATATCTTTGTTAGGTTGCCTTGTTATGTCTTAAGACCTTCACTACTTATACTATCATGAGGTGATATCAGTTCTAGATATTCCTCACGTGACCTATTATCATTAAATGGTAATTGCTTAAGTAATGAACCGGTTACATGTTCAAACACTAGCCAAGGGCTGAAGCAGGTACTTGGGTAATTAGTTATATTGTATTTCTTTATTTACTTTATATATGCATGCATGAACACTATTATATTCCATTACAAGGGTCAGATGTTATAGACATCATTGGTGGTGTCCCACTGAGATTTATCTCACACCTCTTCGGGCACCGTTTGGTACCCGAAGTAGATTACATGGTTGCAAGTGTTGACAAAGGCAAGCATACGTCTTCAAACACTTGATTGTTTACTGTTTAGGATGGAGATTGATAGAAGATGACCGAGTTGGATCTTAGGATTCATGTAGTAGTCTTTTATTTTCGTTTCTTTGTGGAACATGTAATGCCTATTGTCTTGTATCCATGTTTTTAGTTTTCTAGTGACATGACATTGAATCGTCATTATTCCAGTTGATACAGTTGTTATTATTCTCATTTATCTATTGCATCAGTTTGTTTCCACTATTTATTTATATCATTTATATTGCTTCTGTTGTTTACTATCCCATTATATTCCTTCTGTTGTGATACACTCTTCTATTGAGGGCATAGTCTTCCCACGGACACACCTTGGGCCCTCGCTGCTAGTCGATAACCTCTGGTGTTTGGGAAGCTGTGCTTGAGGCCATGTGGTCCACCAGGCTTGGGGCACCTGTTAAGTGCCATCCAGGTCCGAGACGTCTCACAAGTAGTCCTTATAGAGTAAAATTCCATGTAGGGCATGATGGTATCCTCTATATACATATCAAAGATACAACATGAGGTAGTGTGAGAGGTTCACCTCTCCTAGCATAGTTAGATAATATGTTGACTTAAGTTTGATCTTTAGAGTTAAATCAGGGTATATACCCCACTAGAGGAACATAAATGTCAATGTGTGGGTCCCAAAATTTTTTATAATAGATAGGGTTGGTACCCCCTACCCTCAATACCCATTCTGGGCATGGGACTTCTATCGACGGTGTTGGTACCCCACTCCCATTTATGAGTTTAGACATGGAAAGGGTCCTCCCTTAGGGGTTGGTACCCCCTTAAATGTGGCAATCCATATATGAGGTTTGGGTATCACAAAATGGATCTAGAGAGGTGACATTGGATGAATAGAATCGATACAACACTGACTCTTTCAATTGTAGGCAGATTCATCATTCGTAGATGGTTGTGAAGATAGAGCGCTCTCTCTCTCTCTCTCTCCAACATTGTTTCTTCTATGAGCATATTTGATTGTTGATTTTCATTATCCCTGCTTATATTATGGTTTGACCTTACTATTTTATTCTACCTCCTCCCTTTTTGGTTTCTAGGGTGTCATATTGGGTATTTATATACACACCCCTACATGGTATTTGTTCAAACATATCATGTCTCTTGCAGAAGAAGTGTAGTTAGATGGTAACATTAGAAGGCCTGGTATTTATGTGTTGGAAAGGAAACATAAGCTAACACATGTTCTTTTAGTGTGATTTTCCCTCATTTACACACATACTAGGAAACATCTCATTAGGTCACCCATTCTAACACTACTTCAAGTTAAGCATGCTTAACCATGATGTCATAATCTAATAGGCTCTCGGAAATAAAGTTTCACCTTGTTAGCATAGGTAGTATCATTTAGTATATTAAGTCTCACTATTATAGGGGTGTTACACTCCCCCCCCCCCAAATCACTACACTCTCATTGTAGACCCCACACCTCAAACTGAAGCAGTACCTCTACAATTTTAGATAGGTATTGTCTCTTATACCATTAGTCATGACCCAACCTCCCCGAGCTATGAACTCATCCATATAACCCCATGAGTCTCTGTTAATACCTTGGTTGCCTTCCTAACACACCATGGGGTATTACCCATCAGGGTCACTTATCTGACTAATGACAGTCCTCATATGCCAACACATGTTCTTTTAGTGTGTGTTTTTCTCACTCACACACACTCCAAGAAACATCCCTCAAGGTTTCCGATCACTTTGAAAAACCCCACATTTAACACCTTTTTTTACTATTTAGCGGCAGTTTAAACCACCTCTAAATCATTTCAGGGCAGTTTTCAAAACCTTTCATTAAATGTGACATCACAAAATATTTCATGGTGGTTTTAAGAATCGTAGAAGACCGTTTAGTGGTGGGTTTTGGTGGATGTTTTCTATTTTTTTACATTTTTTATAATTGAATATTTATTTATTTATTTATTTATTTATTTATTTATTATTATTTTAATATTTATCCTATCATGCATGTGATGTATGTCATGCATAAATTCAACAAATATATGTATAGGGTGAGCTCCGAACCCCTTATAAATTTTTTATTCTGCAAAGACTTTACCACTCCAGTAAACTCTTCATGTATTGAGTAAACAAGAATTTAATACACTCACATATATATGGATAAATAAATATAAATATGTACACACAAATAATAATATTAAATAAAAAAACAACTAATAAATAACAAATTAATATGAAATAATTAATAATTAAATATATAATACATAATAAATAATAAACAAATGATTAATAAAAAATAAATTATAAATAATTAAAATATAATTAAATAATAAATATGCAAATAATAAATAATAAATAAACTAAATAAATAATAAATAATAAATCAATATATGATCAATAAATAATAAATTAATAGTAAATTAATAATGAATTAATAATAAATTAACAATAAATAATAAATCGATGTATATTAAATAAGTAATGAATATATAATAAATAAACTAATAATAAATAATAAATAAAATATTACCAATAATTTAATAATAAATAATACATTAATAATTAATAATATGTAATAATATATAATAAATATTAAATAAATAAATCATAATTTAATTGTAATTTTTTTAATATAATAATTCAATATCTAATAAATAAGTAATAGATAAATATTAATTAGTTAATTAATTAATTAATTAATTAATTAATTAATAATAAATAATAAATGAATATGTAATATGTAATAAATTATAATTTATAAATTATAAATACTAAATAAATATTTAAGTTACATATAAAATTATTTAAATACAGATATATATATCTTATAAAAAATATATGTGTATAAATAAATTTACATAAATATATATAAATAAAATCATGGAGACACACACACACTGACCAACAGGATACATATAAATATATATATATATGGCCATCATATATATAAATACACATTATTGTATATTAATGTACATAAATGGATATAAATATCTATAAAAATATATACATATAATGAAATGTACATTAGTATATATAAACACACATTTATATTACATAAATATACATAAACACACACACATATATAATTTTATATTGATAAAAATATATAAAAACACAAGTATTAATATCTATATATATATACTCACATAATATAGAAAAATATATAAACATAAATACTTATAAATATTTTTTAATGTATATAAATAAAGACAAATATTCATAAATAACTATTTATATCTATGCATAAATAAAATCATATATATTTAAAAATAAATATTTATAAATATATATAAATTATAAACAAAAACATAAATGTATTCAAATACAAATATATATATATATATAATAGATAATAAATTTCCTAAATAAGGAAACACAAAATAATTGCAACACCGTGAAGTCAATAGAAATGTAAATCCATGAAATTAAATCATTTTCATCCCAAAATGCATATGAAGACACTCTTAAACAAAGATAAAATAACATAAAATGTTCAAAACACATGGTATGTGAACAAAAAAACTCATTTTTTGAGTATTTATAGACATTTTTTACCTCAAAAAATAGTGATCAGTTCCTCTTTAATAAATATGATATTGATCTACTTAAAGAATTCAATTTGACATATCGTAGAACCCAAATGGACAACTGGATCAAAATTTATAGTCATTTGAAGTTGAAGTTTAATTTTCAACTTTGATTAAAATAGTAATAAATGTTATTCTATTAATTTTTATCAAATTATTATCGGATTTCATTTCAGATTATTTCATAAGCTTTGATTTGACAAGTTGTCAAGCTAAAATAGACATCGAGATCAAAAGTAATGGTCATTTGATTTTCAAGTCTGGTTGTTAAGTTATCTTTTAATTAATCTAAGTTTCAAATAATTATTAACAAATAATTGTAAAAATTAATAATTAACACATAATAATTATGTTAAATTATATATAATAATAAATAAATGATTATAAAGAATAAATATTTATTATTTATTAAATACATAATTTCATACATTAATTTAGTTGTGTTTTTTAAAAAGAATCACTAAATTAATAAAAAATAAATAAAATAATAAATATTAAGTATTAGATTTAACAGTGGTTTTTCAAAATTCATCACTAAAAAGATATTCATGAAGTATTTAGTAGCGATTGTAATTTGTTTTTTTCCTATAGTACATCCTCACCCTATTCGAGACTAAACACACTTAACTATGGTGTTTTAATCAGGTCGTCTCCCAAAAATAAAGGTGCACCTTTTTAACATGGGTGGTACATTTTGGTCTATTATGTCTCACTTTTCTAGGGGTGTTATGGAAATAAATATTTATAGTGGAAATTGGTGTTCTCACCCCATCCAAGATTATACCCTTAATGTTTTTTAAATGTTTAGGGTAAATCCTCCTTTATTAATCATAAAAAAAGAGAGAGAATCTTTTGAGAATCAAGAAAAGGGTATACCCATTCCATGAACCGTATGAAAAAAAATCTAAAAAACATGACCCATGTCCTTTACATGGTCTCAAATACCCAAAAGGAACAAAGATAAAAACAAGAACCAACCATAAGTGTAATGACCCAGAAATTTCGAGGAAATTTTTTTTAAAAAAAATACTTTGGAATTTTACGAGTCAGTGGCTTTTGAAGGCACTTTATTCTGAGGCCTGATGTGCCTGGAATCAATTTCTGAAGTTTTGATCGGGTACATTCAGTGAACAAACAAGCTGGTTTTTCTAACTTTTTATCCAGTGCTTGGAATTAAAATCTGATGGCACCGATGAACTCGCAACACCGGTAATTTCATAACGTGATCCTTACCGTAGTTGTGTTCACAACGGAGAAGAAGATAATATTGGGGGTTTATTAAAAAGTAAATAAAAATTGTGAATTGAACCTCAGATAACAGAGATGGGTCAAATATCTACAATCCTTTGATTTTGAGCTTTTCTATACACCTAGAAAAGGAAATGTGGTCACTGGTGCACTGAGTCAGAAAACTCATATGTAGGCCATACATGAATCCAGTGATGAATAGAAGTTAATAGACCTCTTTTCTGAACTTCATCAGCAGTTTGATGAAATCCACGATAAGTCTTACCTCTCATCCTTAACAATTACCTCTTCCCTCTTTGAGAAGGTGAAGAGTCTGCAATTTTCAAATCCTGAAGGTTTGGTTTTCCATGAGAGTATATAAAGAGATAACCCACCTCTGGATTGGTCTATGGACAGAGATGGCATCCTATGTCTACATGGACATATCTGAGTTCCGAAAGATATGAGAGAGGAGTTGATGGAAGTGTCAAATGCTTCTCAGTGGGTAGTCCATCTAGTAATATCGAAGATGTATCGAGATATGTGATGCCAGTATTGGTGTCCTAGAATGAAACGTCAAATTTCATGCTTCATCACTAGGTGTTCCATCTTTCAACAGGAGAAGATGGAGCACCAGAGACCTGCAGCTTTTTATAGCTTCTTCCAGTCCGGGAATGGAAATGGGAAGATGTTGCTATGGATTTTGTAGTTGTCTTACCTAGGTCTCTAAGGGTTAGCGATGCTATCTAGGTAGTCATTGACCAACTAACAAAATCAACCCACTTCATTCCTATATGGGTGACTTTCTTAGTTGATGAATTTGGAATACTGTATGTTCGTGTGATCATATGACTGCAATGGGTTCCACGTACTATCATTTCAAATAGGGATGCTCGTTTCACTTCACAATTCTAGCAGGGTTTTCAGAAATCTATGGGGACTCAGGTTCTTTAAAGCACAACTTTTCACCCTCAGACCAATGGACAATCGGAATAGAAAATGAAGTTTATGGAGGATATGCTTTGATCATGTGTCCTTGATTTTGGTGGTTCTTAGGATAATCATATCCCTCTCGTTTATTTTGATTATAATAACATTTTTGAGGCAACGATTCAGATGGCTCCTTTTGAGGCCTAATTTGGTAGGCTATGTCATTCACCCTTGTACTAGCTAGAGGCATGCGAGGTATCCCTAATAGGTCCTTATATTAGTCAGGAGACTTCAGAATAGGTTCAACAGATCAGGAAGCATATGACTACTGCTCAATCTAGATAAAAAACTTATGTCGATCGTCATCAATGACCTCTTGAGTTTGAGGTTGGGGATCATATTTTCTTTTGGTTATCGTCCAGACTAGGGAACAGATGGTTAATGAAGTAGGAAAAGTTGTCTCCTCGTTGCGTCGGGCCATTTGAAATTCTAGGGAGATTTGAGCTAGTAGTATATCGGTTACTACTACCTCAAAGGTACCATGCCATGAACAGCATCTTTCACGTCTCACAGCCTCGCCAATATCATGTTGACCCATATCATACCTTTGATCCCAAGGAATTAAAGTTAGATGTCGATGTGACATTTGAGGAATATCCAGTACACATCGTTGAACAAAGAACGAAGTCTCTCTGAGCAAAGTTTTTCCCTCTCGTATGGGTACTATGGTAGCACGGCCGAGTATAGGAAAAGATTTGGGAGATAGAAGATGAGGTATGTTCTCAATGGCAAGATATTTTCTCATAAATTGTTTCTTTACCCTTGGAAGGAGAACTCAAGGGGTGATTTCTTTTAATATCAGAAGACTATAAGAACCCAATTTTCCACTCAGGTATGGATCCTTTATTTTAGGTATAAATCCTTACTCTATACCTGATATGGATTCCTAATGAGTTATTAAAGGTTCTGAGGGTGTATGGGGCTTGTTCAGAGCCCAGAACCCATCTTTTTGGGGAAAAAAGACTTTGTGGGCGATTTAGAGTAAACTGTGTGGGATTTCTACATGGTTTGGAAAGTCGTGCGAATGGTATTTTTTGGATAGAGCCACCTTGCACAGTTGTTGCACGGCCATGCAACCTAACTGTGTGAGCTGCCCTTTTACCTAGGTAACCGTTCATGGTTTGTACATGGTTTGAAAAACTGTGCGGACCAAACCATTTAGGCAGAGCTATCCCACATGGTTTTGTGCACCATTTGACAAACCATGTGGAAAAACTGTGCGTAGGATATTTATCTGGGTAAATTTCCAGTTTCACCCTTATTGATCTATTAATTCTCCTCCTTCTTCCCAACTCATAAACCAGTGGGATTTTACTCCATTTTCATCCATTTGGTCATTTTTGAATTCTATATATATGGAACAAGATATCTCTTTTATCTAGCATTAGATCGATCTTCCATTCATCACTTTGAATGCACAATAGTAAGTACTCGAGTCCACTTCATTCGTTCCTCTTTTTCATTCTCGACCTAGATATCGTCATGTGAGCTCTTTTCACCTTTTTTATATCTACTCTGATCTAAGGCAAATCAAAGGTCGATACCAGAGGAGAATGTCCGTACAATCCTAAGGTGGGTAGTCTATAACTTATCCAAAAATTTCATTGTTTTTGGAATGTTCGTGTGGGGGACACCAGTTTTTTTGGAATATGTTCTTAAATTTTACATTCCATTATTATACTTGAAATAATTTTATGGATATTCTCTTTCTAATTATGTCATTAGTTGTTAGTGGTTACACCCACAACTCAATCCTCCTCATGTCTAAGGTTATTCCATAGTTAGGTTTTTAGTGTTTTGATACATTTGTTCCACTGTTCGGGTGTGTCTTTGCTTGAACTTTCTAAAGGTGAGACTTTCCTATAATAAATGACTTTTTATTAATGATAATTGCATAATGTCATGTATCATGTCAGCTCACCACTTGAACCACCTAAGGTAAGTAATTTCAAATTGATTATAAAATGTGAGATGTGGAGTAGAAAGTATACTAAGTATATATATCATAGCCTTAACAGATGAGTTTGAATTAAAGTTATATGTTTGTATCACCCCTTTCCAAGTTAATGGATGGTAGAAGAGTGAACCTCTCTAATTAATATGCCTTAATGGTTAATTAAGACTTGATTAAATGGTTTCAATGCTACTTGGTCTATCCCCACTGATGTAATACAAGGCTTGGACCAATAAATAAATGGTTTCAACTCTACTTGACCTATCCACACTAATGTAAGGAAATACTTGAACCAAATGAATTACTACATAATTACAATATCAAATAAGAATAGATTGACTCAATCTCACCTTGGATTCTGATAAGAGAATACCTTGGGTCCTGGGAACCCCATTTCAATTCAAGGATGCGGTATTCTTAGGTTTATGCGCACCTAGATTCCATTTATTATCTATTCCTTGGATGCTCGGTATACTACTGTTGGGTCCCTTTTCATATTACAGAATACCTCAAATACACTCCTTAGATCCATCATTGACTAGTAGGTGCCATGGTGAAAGCCCATTCGTCCCTATCTTTTATTAGCACTATTTTACCTTGGTCGATCACCTTGGATTTTGTATGCACCCTATTGTTGAATGCCTTGGATTACACTCCTTGGATTATACTCTTACCCCTTTCCTAGACTCATATTCTACTAGGTTAGCATTCCATGAGATTTATGTTACCTTGTTTATTACCCTAGAACTCCCTCACTGGATATCTTTGTTAGGTTTCCTTGTTGTGTCTTAAGACCTTCACTACTTATATTATCATGAGGTGATATCAGTTCTAGATATTCCTCACGTGACCTATTATCATTAAATGGTAATTTCTTAAGTAATGAACCTGTTACATGTTTAAACACCAGCCAAGGGCTGAAGCAGGTACTTGGGTAATTAGTTATATTGTATTTATTTATTTAATTTATATATGCATGCATGAACACTATTATATTCCATTACAAGGGTCAGATGTTATAGACATCATTGGTGGTGTCCCACTGAGATTTATCTCACACCCTCTTCAGGCACCGTTTGGTACCCGAAGTAGATTACATGGTTACAAGTGTTGACAAAGGAAAGAATAAGTCTTCAAACCCTTGATTGTTTACTGTTTAGGATGGAGATTAATAGAAGATGACCGAGTTGGATCTCAGGATTCATGTAGTAGTCTTTTATTTCCTTTTCTTTGCGGCACATGTAATTCCTATTGTCTTGTATCCATGTTTTTAGTTTTCTAGTGACATGACATTGAATCATCATTATTCCAGTTGATACAGTTGTTATTATTCTCGTTTATCTATTGCATCAGTTTTCTTACACTATTTATTTATATCATTTATATTGCTTCTGTTGTTTACTATTCCATTATATTCTTTCTGTTGTGATACACTCTTCTATTGAGGGCATAGTCTTCCCAGGGACACGCCTTGGGCCCTCGCTACTAGTCGATAACCTCTGGTGTTTGGGAATATGTGCTTGAGGCCATGTGGTCCACCGGGCTTGGGGAACCTGTTAAGTGCCATCCTGGTCTGGGACGTCTCACAAGTAGTCTTTATTGAGTAAAATTCCATATAGGGCACGATGGTATCATCTATATAGATATCAAAGATACAACATGAGGTAGTGTGAGAGGTTCACCTCTCCTAGCATAGTTAGATAATATGTTGACTTAAGTGTGATCTTTATAGTTAAATCAGGGTATATACCCCACTGGAGGAACATAAATGTAAATGTGTGGGTCCCCAACTTCCTTATAATAGATAGTGTTGGTACCCCCTACCCTCAATACCCATTTTGGGCATGGGACTTCTATCGACAGTGTTGGTACCCCACTCCCATTTATGAGTTTAGACATGGCATGGGTCCTCCCTTAGGGGTTGGTACGCCCTTAAATGTGGAAATCCATATATGAGGTTTGGGTATCACAAAATGGATCTAGAGAGGTGACATTGGATGAATAGAATCAATACAACACTGACTCTTTCAATTGTAGGTAGATTCATCATTCGTAGATGGTTGTGAAGATAGAGCGCTCCCTCTCTCTCTCTCTCCAACATTGTTTCTTCTATGATCATATTTGGTTGTTGATTTTATTTATCCCCTCTTATATTATGGTTTGAATGTACTATTTTATTCTACCTCCTCCCTTTTTGGTTTCTAGGGTGTCATATTGGGTATTTATATACACACCCCTACATGGGATTTGTTCAAACATATCATGTCTCGTTCAGAAGAAGTGTAGTTAGATGGTAACATTGGAAGGCCTGGTATTTATGTGTTGGAAAGGAAACATAAGCTAACACATGTTCTTTTAGTGTGATTTTCCCTCATTTACACACATCCTAGGAAACATCTCAGTAGGTCACCCATTCTAACACTACTTCAAGTTAAGCACGTTTAACCATGATATCTTAATCTAATAGGCTCTCGAAAATAAAGTTGTGCCTTGTTAGCATAGGTAGTATCATTTAGTATATTAAGTCTCACTGTTATAGGGGTGTTACACTCCCCCCCCCAAAGCACTACACTCTCATTCTAGACCCCACACCTTAAACTGAAGCAGTAACTCTACAATTTTAGATAGGTATTGTCTCTTATACCATTAGTCATGACTCAACCTCCCCGAGCCATGAACTCATCCATATAACCCCATGAGTCTCTGTTAATACCTTGGTTTCCTTCCTAACACACCATGGGGTATTACCCATCAGGGTCACTTATCTGACTAATGACAGTCCTCGTATGCCAACACATGTTCTTTTAGTGTGTGTTTTTCTCACTCACACACACTTCAAGAAACATCCCTCAAGGTTTCCGATCACTTTGACAAACCCCGCATGTAACACCTTTTTTTACTATTTAGCTGCAGTTTAAACCACCTCTAAATCGTTTCAGGGCAGTTTTCAAAACCTTTCATTGAATGTGACGTCACAAAATATTTCATGGTGGTTTTTAGAATCGTAGAAGACCGTTTAGTGGTGGGTTTTGGTGGATGTTTTCTATTTTTATACATTTTGTATAATTGATTATTTATTTATTTATTTATTTATTATTATTATTTTATTATTTATCCTATAATGCATGTCATGTATGTCATGCATAAATTCAACAAATATATGTATAGGGTGAGCTCTGAACCCCTTATAACTTTTTTATTCTACAAAGACTTTACCACTCCAGTAAACTCTTCATGTATTGAGTAAATAGAATTTAATATACTCACGTATATATGGATAAATAAATATAAATATGTATACACAAATAATAATATTAAATAAAAAACAACTAATAAATAACAAATTAATATGAAATAATTAATAATTAAATATATAATACATAATAAATAATAAACAAATGATTAATAAATAATAAATTATAAATAATTAAAATATAATTAAATAATAAATATGTAAATAATAAATAATAAATAAACTAAATAAATAATAAATAATAAATCAATATATGATCAATAAATAATAAATTAATAGTAAATTAATATTGAATTAATAATAAATTAACAATGAATAATAAATCGAAGTATATTAAATAAGTAATGAATATATAATAAATAAAATTAATAATAAATAATAAATAAAATATTACCAAAAAATTAATAATAAATAATACATTAATAATTAATAATATTTAATAATATATAATAAATATTAAATAAATAAATCATAATTTAATTGTAATTTATTTAATATAATAATTCAATATCTAATAAATAAGTAATAGATAAATATTAATTAATTAATTAATTAATTAATTAATTAATTAAGAATAAATAATAAATGAATATGTAATATTAATAAATTATAATTTATAAATTTTAAATACTAAATAAATATTTAAGTTACATATAAAATTATTTAAATACAGATATATATATCTTATAAAAAATATATGTGAATAAATAAATTTACATAAATATATATAAATAAAATCATGGAGACACACACACACTGACCAACAGGATACATATAAATATATATATATGAGCATCATATATATAAATACACATTATTGTATATTAATATACATAAATGGATATAAATATCTATAAAAATATATACATATAATGAAATGTACATTAGTATATATAAACACACATTTATATTACATAAATATACATAAACACACACACATATATAATTGTATATTGATAAAAATATATAAAAACATAAGTATTAATATCTATATATATATATATACTCACATAATATAGAAAAATATATAAACATAAATACTTATAAATATTTTTAAATATATATAAATAAAGACAAATATTCATAAATAACTATTTATATCTATGCATAAATAAAATCATATATATTTAAAAATAAATATTTATAAATATATATAAATTATTAAAAAAACATAAATGTATTCAAATACATATATATATATATAATAGATAATAAATTTCCAAAATCGGGAAACACAAAATAATTGCAACACCATGAAGTCAATAGGAATGTAAATCCATGAAATTAAATCATTTTCATCTCAAAATGCATATGAAGACACTTTTAAACAAATCTGAAATAACATAAAATGTTCAAAACACATGGTATGTGAACAAAAAAACTCATTTTTTGAGTATTTATAGACATTTTTTACCTCAAAAAATAGTGATCAATTCCTCTTTAATAAATATCATATTGATCTACTTAAAGAATTCAATTTGACATATCGTAGAACCCAAATGGAAAATTGGATCAAAATTTATGGTCCTTTGAAGTTGAAGTTTAATTTTCAACTTTGATTAAAATAGTAATAAATGTTATTCTATTAATTTTTATCAAATTATTATTGGATTTCATTTCAGTTTATTTCATAAGATTTTATTTGACATGTTGTCAAGATAAAATGGACATCGAGATCAAAAGTAATGGTCATTTGATGTTGAAGTCTGGTTGTGAAGTTATCTTTGAATTAATCTAAGTTTCAAATAATTATTAACAAATAATTGTAAAAAATAATAATTAACACATAATAATTATTTAAAATTATATATAATAATAAATAAATGATTATAAAGAATAAATATTTATTATTTATTAAATACGTAATTTCATACATTAATTTAGTGGTGTTTTATAAAAAAGAATCACTAAATTAATAAAAAAATAAAAATAATAAATAATAAATATTAGATTTAATAGTGGTTTTTCAAAATTCATCACTAAAAAGATATTCATGAAGTATTTAGTAGCGATTGTAATTTTTTTGTTTCCTATAGTGCATCCTCACCCTATTCAAGACTAAACACACTTAACTAAGGTGTTTTAATCAGCTCGTCTCCCAAAAATAAAGGTTCACCTTTTTAACATGGGTGGTGAATTTTGGTCTATTATGTCTCACTTTTGTAGGGGTGTTATGGAAATAAATATTCACAGTGGAAATTGGTGCTCTCACCCCATCCAAGATTATACCCTTAATGTTTTTTAAATGTTGAGGGTCAATCCTCCTTTATTAATCATAAAAAAGAGAGAGACTCTTTTTGAGAATCAAGAAAAGGGTATACCCATTCCATGAACCGGATGAAAAAAATATAAAAAACATGACCCATGTCTTTTTCATGGTCTCAAATACCCAAAAGGAACAAAGATAAAAACAAGAACCAACCATAAGTGTAATGACCCAGAAAGTTCAAGGAAATTTTTTTTTAAAAAAAATACTTTGGAATTTTACGAGTCAGTGGCTTCTGACAACACTTTATTCTGAGGCCTAATGTGCCTGGAATCAATTTCCAAAGTTTTGATCGGGTACGTTCAGTGAGCAAACAAGCGGGTTTTTCTAACTTTTGAGTCGGTGCTCGGAATTAAAATCTGATGGCACCAATGAACTCGCAATGCCAGTAATTTCCTAACGTGATCCTTACCGTAGTTGTGTTCTCAATGTAGGAGAAGATAATATTGGGGGTTTATTAAAAAGTAAATAAAAATTGTTGGAACAATTTTTATTTTATGAGGAGGTCATTCCCTCCCATGGGTAGTTAAGGGTGGGGCCCACATCCACCTAACTACCCAAGTGTGGATGTTAGAGAGGTGGGGCCTACACGAGCCCTAACGATTTAATTTCCCCTAAACTCATTAAAAACCCCCATTAAATTCCAATCTCTCAACCCCACTCCATTAATTCTTGTCAACCCATAATTTAATGAGGATCCTTCCTCTTTTCACCCTTTTTAATTATTTTCCAATGCGTTTAATAAGTGGGGACCTTCCCTCTCCCTTCCTTAATTGATTGTCAACACATTTTATTTAATGTGGTGAATTAATTTTGGGAGAGTTACTTTTCCTGTATAATTAAATAACAGGAGTAACCTATTATTTTATTAATGGGGAGAGCTTCATTCTACAAGGGAGAATGGGAGAACACTTGAGGTTTTGGAAGAACACTGGCCTCCAACGAAGAACGACGAAGAATGCCGGATCCTCTAAGAACATCGATGCGCCACCAATACTCTTCTCTACAAAAATAGAGGAGATGTTGCTTCCTCCTCGGCACACTCTGACGACGCCTACAAACCCTTTCCCCACGACGTCGTCTACCGCGATGTCGTCTACCACGATGCCGACGTTCGTCTTCAATTGTTGAGGTAGGGGATTTTGTATATTTCATTATGTGATTTTTACCCTCGGCATGACGTGTAATTGTTGGGTGATGTTTTGAACCACTAACGCGGTGGGTGAGGAATAATGAACAAGTCTGAACCCATCGCTATTTTGTTCTTGATGCGCGGAATATTTGGTGACAACGAAGCAGGACCTCAATGGCCATTGGAGGCCTTCACAGTGATGTACGGGTCCTGAGACGACTGCAGGCACAGATGGGAATAAAATCGGACCACCGGAACAACTCTGGTGGCCCGTGGAAACCCCCGGCGATGCGGGTCGCCGGCGGCCGGCACCGGCCGGCCACTTGGAGGTGGCGGCACCCTGGCGTGCCGCAGGCAGAAGCCCACCGCGGCTAAAGCCGCAACTGCGAGGGTGGGATCCCGCGGCCGCACGGGATCCAGGGGGAAACCGCGACGCCAGCCTGGTGCCGCGTCAGTGGAACAGAGGGGGAGCCCCCCCCCCTAGCCGGGCCGAGGCAGATCACACGGACCGAGCCGTGCCAGATGGGCTGGCCCGCACCCAGCCGGGCCGTACCCGGACCCGGGTCGGGTCGACCCGGTTAGGGCCGACCCAGGGGGGTTGGGCTGGGACGGACCGGGCCCAGACCCCCACTTCGGACCATTTGCTGTATTTTGCCCATAACATGATCTACGGACCTTCGATTGATGCACCATCAGTTGACTAGGAATCCATGGGCCGAGATGTTCGTTTTGGTATATTACACTCGAGGTTTCAGCAAGGTTTGGGTATGGCCGGGTTGGTTCGAACCTGAAAACAACCGAGCCCTTGGAGCGGAAACGCTTATATCTTAAGGATCAGACGTCCGTTTAACGTGTTGTCAAATGCGTTGAAATCCTTTTGTTGAGATGGTTCTTTTGGATTACTCCACTTGAGGTTTGGATGTAGTTGGAGTACGGTCGGGTTGGTTTTAGCTTAAAAACCAACCGGGCCCCTGGGACGGAAAAGCCAATAACTCTCAGACCGGGCGTCTGATTGACGCACCGTCTATCACGTTGGGTTTCTTTTGACGAGACAGAACTTTGGGATACATAAAATCTAGACTTCGTGACAGTTGATGTATCGACTCTCTTGCTCGAGGAGCAGACCCTCCCGGAATCGAGCATGCTGTGTGCGGGAACCCTAGAGCTGGCTGCGACTGCGACGATGGCGACTGCACTTGGATCCTCTGTGGGTTTGGCAGCGACGAAGACCGTACTGGGATCCTCTGTGGGTTCGACGGCGATGACTATTTTTCTTGTATCCTATGTGGGTCTGGTAGTATGACCTCTGTACTTGTATCCTGAGTGGGTCTGGCAGAGTAACTGGTCTTGTATCCTTTGTGGGTCTGACAGCTTAGCTGGTCTTTTATCCTATGTGGGTCCGACAGCTTAGATGAATTAGTGGCTTCATCTGATCATCTCTATCGCCTTATGAAGTTTAAACCTGTGTGAGATGAGTCTTGATTTCAATCATTATCATCGATGTGATTGTCTTTCTTTTTTGTGTGGACTGGGTCGTGTTTTCCTGTGTGGACTAGGTTGTGCTTAGGCTCGAGAGTTGGAGACAAACTGCAACTGATGACTTAGGTATATGTATGGGCATATACCTAAGTAGAGTTGTTTATACTTTGTGATTGTGTCTTTCCTTTTTGGTTTATCCTTCGTGGATTCTGAGAGACCTTCGGGGGTCTCGGGGTCCCTACTGAGTATCGTATACTCACCCCTACATGGGTTATGCCTGAACTACATTGTGTTGGATGCAGATGATGGACATCACTGATCGAGGTGGAGGCTTGTGGAGCTGGGCGGTACCTGGAGGTGGACCACTTGGCGGGACGTACACGGAGCAGACGGTCGGACCTGAGGAGCTGAGGAGACTATCTGTACCCACCCTTCAGGTGGTATTTTCAAAGGATGACTCGGTGTTGCTGTTTTTCTTACTGCTGTTGTACTTTCCTTTCAATTGTACTATACTTTCAGTTGGGTTTGTATACTGGCCCATTTACTTTTCAGCACTTACCTTGTACCCAGTTTTACTTAGTTCTTACTTCACTTGCGTACTTTGTTGTGTTTTGTTTACTATAAAAAAGGCAATGTCTTGCCTTTTATCGGGATTTACACCTTTGGTGCTATTCGCCAGCCCCTGGCCTATGGAAGTCGGGCTTGGGGTAGTCACGGCATGGGCCCTAAGGACGGGTCATGAAAAATTGGTATCAGAGGAGTCGGTTCTACCACAGAACTCAGGACTCTGATCTTTCCTTTCTGTGAAGCAAAAGTGTTAAGAGTATTGAGTGTAGTTTTCAGTCCAGGGAGTCCAGTGTTGGTGCGGCGGCTGACGTATCCATACACCAAGACCCTGACCTCTGATTTCCAACTCAGTGCATGAAAACACTAATTGCGTGTTTGTTTACTTTCAAAAGTTTTCTTTGTGATTACTTTTTGTCATCTCACCAAGTATATTGTTTGACTGTGGTGCACCCATTTCTTTTCAAGATCGCCCCATGAAGGCAGCCAGCCAGGGTTCCTAGTTACGTGCAGGATAGAAACCCACCGAGCGACAAGGCTGTTAGGGTTGGTGTCCTAAGAACCAACTGATTTGTACTTTGATTACATAAATGTTCACTTATTATATATTTTTCATTTTTCTATATGAATATAATATAATAATGTCCTGGAATGTTTGTTACATTAATAAGTTCATGGAAGATCCTTGCTATGATGAGAACCTTGAAATGCTATAAAAATATTCTTAAATAAAGTTCTATGGTTGGATGACATATTATGATAGGACACATAGTATACAGACTGTCATGTGTGAGTACTCGTAAGAAGACGAGACTCTCTCTCATGGAGTTCACACTTGGTAATCTCCAAGATGGGAGATTATGAGAACAAACCCACCAGTAGCAATTCCACATGTCTTGGTGTCATCGGACATTTCTATCTACGAGCGTGTGTAATGGTCCTTATACTGGAAGATTATCGTTAACTCATGTCATGACTCGCTCACTTAGATTTACTGACAAAAACCATCACGCAGACAGTTGGCGGGAAGTAGGGTACATTGGGTGCGTCACGAGTGACATGTTGTTAATGGATAAGTCGAGGAAGGATTTTTCTCTTCCATTTATGGAAGTTGATATCTCAGCCCTTTGATTGAAATAGAATTGTCGCATTAAATTCCATGTCCATGATGTGAACGATGAGTTTATTTCAGGTAGTCAAAGAACGACGAATCAAGCATATAGGTTTATGACACCGCCATGAAACCTTCTTGATGAGATATTGAGACAAAGGGATTAAATTACACCATAAGCGTTCGTATGAGGTGATACATCAATGCAATGTCAACTTCTTTCTCTTGTGTGTCTTAACCCGTTTCTAGACCGTAATCTTGGACTTTAGGCAATCCCGCCTAATGCCAACGAGAAAGGGGCCTAGAGGGTCACACACTAAGTGTATTCAAGAATCTTAAGTAGAATAAATATTATTCCCATACATGGTTTAATAATTATTCATGGAAGCCTAAATCGTTTTGATGATGGAGGAAGAATAAAATGAAAAACAAGATATACACGTCGTGTATTAAAGATTACACGCCATGTAGTTTTTCATGGAAAACAAGTACACGCCATGTATTAGTAATTACACGTCATATAGTTTTCTTTATGGAAAGGAAATGAATAAATGAAAACAAGATATACACGTCGTGTACATTAAATTTACACACCGTGTAGTTTTCAATGAAAAACAAGTACACGCCATGTATTTATTAATACATGCCGTGTAGTTTTTCCTGTCGGGATTTTGAGGATATAATATTGTTTTAAATGATATTTATTATAATCAGCATGGGTGAATTTCAAGGAATTAATTATTCAACATGGTGTTTTAAATAAAAGTCAATGAAATAAATAAAACACGTAACGCATTTATTTATTGTCATAACTATAGAACCTCAAACCTATTATAAATATCCTCTCAACCCCAACTCTTTTCGAACACACAAGAGAATCGTTGTGCACAACAACTCTGGATAATTATTTCAAGGCCGAAAGAACCTCTTCCTCAAGAATGATCTCAAGATCAAGAGAGATCCTCTTCCATCGGATCAAGACGATCTAAGGCAGAAAACACAAGAAAAGGTTTCTCCATGCTAGCACTCGAAGACTCCTTTGGTGACATCCTGAGATACGAGGTACACCTGTGGATCACCGCTAGAGTAAGTCTACACTTGGATTCTACAATGCAACGACGAATCACATCGGAACGTGATCAAGAACATCAACGAATAAAGAACACTGCAAAAGGTATTTCTTTTCAATTAATTAAATTTATTATAATCAACCTGTAATGATCCTACTTTGTGGTTCCGAGACTTTCTGTTTCTTTTGTCTATTTCTGTGATTCGATCCGTGGAGACTTTCATTTATCGTCATATTGATCCCGGATTGATCATTGATAATGACAAAAATCCAAGTGGGAACATCCACCCATGTGCTTCCGCTATGCCCGGAACCTTCAAATGGTATCAGAGGGAGGTTACAATGTTGATTATAGTTATTTAATTTTTGTTGATAATGTAAGCATTTATATTTGATTCAATTCGAAATAAATTGTTCTATAAATCTGAATAAATGAGATTTGTTCTTCCTCTTTCGTTTCTCGATTCATATCACAGAAACGACCTTTTAATTTTAATTTTTGATTAAAATAAAAATGAGGAACTCATCCGGAGGAGCCTCTATATCTGTCTGTACAACACGGGATTACACGATGTGTAATTAAAACTAAACTTCGTGTACTTAGGTTCAACGAACTGGCACTGGTCCGCCTAACCACACCATGTGAATTGATTATTCCTAAGTTTTAATCACACCGTGTTGACCAGAATTGAATGGCACATGGAAACCAGAATACACGGAGTGTATGTTGGAGCAACACGTCGTGTAGTCCGATCTATCCAAGGTGAAACCATGTACAAGGAGAAGTCGTGTTCCACGTACATGGGATTGCCAGGACGGTTACCACGTAACAAGGAAGTACATGCCATGTATGATTTATCTACACGTCGTGTACTCCAAAATTTCCAAAGTATAGAGAACACGCCAAAGCCCCGGAGTGTACTTTGGATAAAAGGTGAAAATAAATACACACCGTGTAAATATAAACTACATGCCGTGTACTTTCCAGAAATGGAATTTCACCAGGTTTCCTCCAAAAGTACAAAGACCTGTACAAGGGATTTGGATGATAAGAATCTCAAGGAAATTCATAAAATAATTTAAGATAAAGAATTGGTTAATTATAAGATCATAATTAATTATTTTCGAGTGCGACATATCTTAAATAATAGAATGATTAAAAGAATTTGAATTCTAAATATGCGTAAATGTCGTTTCATGTTATGGATGATCATGAGCTAGACCAAAGATACTTTTTATGTGTGTATGGTTTCATTTAAATTTGTTTAATTTAAATTTGTTGGCCTGCGAGCCTTCTTCCAATAAAATGTAGGGAATGCATGCCTGTGGATTCTTTAATGTAAAACCATGTAATAGAGGATCTCCCAAGCCAGAGGATATGGTTCAAAACCCGAAGCTGAGGAGAAACCAACCCAAGAAGATAAAAAGGTGGACAGGTGGGAGCTGCAAAAGCACGAACCATCGGTTCAAGGTGTTTTCCCCTAGGTCAGGGTTAGCTTATCAAACCACTAGATAAGCTAACCAATAGAAGATCATGATCATTCCATCTTATTTTATTTCTGTCTAATTTCATGGTTTATTTATGTGTTGTCGCGGTCACATAATTAATAAAATAAACAAGCATGCAAATATGGAATAAAATAAAAACTGGACTATGCATAAACATTATCGGAACGTGGTTAATCACTTAAGAAAGAATCACTTAATATTAACAAGCATGTGATAATGAAAAAATATGCATAAAGAATAAAATCCCTCAAATACCATATTAAGTCCGACCAAGACTTCCATTACTTGATTAAGGGCAAGACTGAATAAAACTATGTGTTTGACCAACCCTTGATGGGACACTTACTTTTATAAAGGAAGCCCTTATGAAAGGTTTCAGGTAGACTTAACCATATTACATGAAGAGAAGTATCCCTATCTAGACTTTATGTGATATTGGAGGCAAGAGTTGAGGAAATCCAAGTCAGGATTTCAGGATTGGGGAGTCCACTCAACAGATTAAGGAAATGTAAGCTCACAGTTGGCAAAGACCTGCCTACCTAAATACCTTCAAATAACTTCACGAAACCTTGTTGGGGTTATGCGAAGGGGAATATGGATCCTTGCCACTAGAGTTTCAAAGAAATTTTACATTCCGAGTTCAATGGTGAGGTCCATTGGGACTTGCTAAAATAGTGGGAGACTTAATAAAATTTTATTATTTCTCATCAAATGTAATCAAGAAAGTACTGATAAATCTGCTCTTTTAATTTGTAGAATCATAATGACAAACTCATCAAACACCTTTTATCTGCGATCAATTCTGGATAAAGACAATATCCTCACCGGTAGTAACTTTCATGAATGGTTTAGGCGCCTTGGGTTTTCCTATGCCATGAATGAAAGTTTTACGTACTGGAGTCCTCACTTCCTGATTCACCCGCCCAAGGGGAAAGTGATGAAGATTTCCTGGTCTATGATCAACATTTGAACGACACTCTAGATGTTCAATGTTTGATGTTATCATCAATGTCTAGTGAGCTCATGAAGTATCATAAATACATGGATGCCTATAGCATGATCGAGCACCTCTGTGGTCTATACTATGAGAGAGAAAGACAGGAAAGGTTTGAGATCTCCAAGGCTCTATTCCAGAGCCATCTTGGAGAGGGTGCCCCAGTCGGGCCTCATGTAGTCAATCTCATTGGCTACATTGAGCGCTTGGAGGTTCTAGGGTTTAAACTCCCCAACGAACTGGGTATCGATCTCATTCTTTCATCACTTCCCCAAAGCTTCTCAAACTTTATTGTGAACTTCAACATGAACAACATTAAGAAGTCTCTATCTGATATTATTATCCTTATTCTCCAAGTGGACAATGAAATGAAGCGTGAAAAGCCTTCTGTCCTCATGGTGAATAAAAGTAAAGAGAAGGCGAAGAGCTTTAATTCCAAATCTTCTTCATGGCCTTCCAAGAAAAGGAAGATCAAAGGGGAGGCAAAGGAACAGGATGTTGTTTGTTTTGCATGTGGCAAGAAGGGCCACTGGAAGAAAAACTCCACCCATCCAAGGAAGCAAGGAGAAGATTCAGGTGTGTTTGTTATCAAATGCAATCTATATGTTTCTACTAATTGGGTATTAGTTACTGCTTGTGGTGCTCACATCTGTATCCAAATACAGGAACCAAGTAGATTCAAAAAGATTGACCAAGGTGAGGTGGATCTACGAGCAGCCAACGGATCCAGACTTGCTATTATAGCTATCGGAGACTACCATCTCACATTGCCTACTGGGATGATCTTGGTTTTTAAAGGTTGTTATTATGTTCCTTCTGTTTCTAAAAACATTATTTTAGTATCCAGATTAGATATTGATGGATTCATATTCAATTTTGGAAATGAATGTTGCTAATTTTATAAAGATAGAATTTGTTTCGATAGGGCACATTTATATAACGGCATTTATGTGTTGGACTACACAAACCAAGTAATGGCAATTGATGAAAAAATTAATTCACATGACTCATACCACACCCAACTTTGGAATCACCGGCTGGGTCATGTCAATGAGAAACGTTTGACAAAATTACATCAAGATGGATATTTAGATTCTTTCGAACTAAAAACACTTGGTGTATGTCATGCATGTCTACAAGGCAAAATGACCAAAGACCCATTTAGTGGGAAAGGTGAAAGAGCTAAAGAGCTTCTAGAATTAGTTCACACATATGTGTGTGGACCATTTCCAGTTGAATCAAGGGTTGAGTTCTCGTACTTCATAACTTTTACTGATGATTTTATTAGATATGGATATATCTACTTAATGAGGTATAAGTCATATTCTTTTGATCGGTTCAAAGAATACAAGAATGAATTCAAGAACCAGCTTGGTAAGAAGATTAAGAAACTCCAATCAGACAGAGGAGTAGAATATCTTAATCAGGACTTCATTGATTTCTTATTGGAGTTTGGGATTCTATCTCAACTCACTCTTCCTTACACACCTCAATGGAATGGTGTAAGTGAAAGGAGGAACAACACCCTGTTAGACATGGTGAGATTAATGATGAGTCATGCAAGTCTTCCATTATCCTTTTGGGGATATGCATTACAAATAGCAGCACACATACTAAACCAAGTACCAACTAAATCGATAAATGGTATTCCATATGAGTTATGGAGTGGATGCAAAGCCATGTTATTGAATTTACATGTGTGGGGTAGTGAAGCATTTGTTAAGGCCTCTTCAGGTAAAAAACTTGCACCCCGAGGCACAAATTGTATCTTTATAGGATATCCCAAGGAAACAAGGGGATATTACCTATACAACCCCTGATAATAAAAGGTTATAGTGGAAAGACACGCCATATTCCTTGAGAGGGATCACATCTCCAAAAGTGATAGTGGGAGTGAGATAGACGTTTATGAATTCGAGGCTCAAGATACACAGGAGTTGGTACAAGAACAGATTCCACAAAGCCCTGTGGAAGAACAATCTGTTACAGAGACACAATAATTGCATAGGAGCACGAGAGAGGTGAGAGAACCAGGATGATATGGTTTTCTTATCACTGAGGATGGTGACTCATTATTGTTTCACAATGTTGATCCTCTTACCTACAAGGAAGCAGTTGAAGGCACAGACATTGCCAAGTGGAAAGAAGTCATGAATTCTGAAATGGATTCCATGTACCAAAACCAAGTCTGGATTTTGGTAGATCCTCCAGTTAATGTAAAGCCTATTGGTAATAAATGGGTATTCAAGAATAAACTAGACATGGAGGGGCAAGTCAGCACCTATAAGGCATGACTGGTTGCAAAAGTTTTTAGACATCATCAAGGAATTGACTATGATGAAACCTTTTCACCGGTTGTGATGCTGAAATCCATCAGAATCCTATTGGCCATTACTGCTTACCATGAATTTGAAATTTGGAAAATGGATGTCAAAACATCATTCCTTAATAGGAACCTCCAGGAAGATGTCTACATGACACAACCTGAAGGGCTTGTGACTCCAAAGGATGCCAACAAGGTATGCAAGTTGCAGAAATCCATTTATGGATTAAATCAAGCATCAAGGTCATGGAACATTCATTTTGATGAAGCTATAATGGAATTTGTCTTTGTTAAGAACGAATGTGATCCTTGTGTCTACAAGAGGTTTAGTGGAAGTGTAGTCGTTTTCTTAATAGTATATGTTGATAACATATTACTAATTGGAAACAAAGTACATGTCTTACAGTTAGTTAAGGCATGGTTGCATAAATGCTTCCCCATTAAAAAATTGGGTGAGGAAGCATATATTCTTGGGATCATGATCCATCATGATAGATCCAAGAGAATTATGGTCCTGAGTCAAAGTACATACATTGACAAGATACTGAAGAGATTCAGTATGGTACAGTCCAAGAGGGGATTGTTTCCAGTGTCACATGGCATTCATCTTTCCAAGAAAATGTGTCCTTAGACACATGAGGAAATAAATAGAATGACAAGGATCCCTTACACATTTGTGATTGGGTCAGTCATGTATGTTATGCTATGTACGAGGCTAGATGTTGCTTATGCATTAAGTGCGGTATGCAGATATCAAGCTGATCCAGGAGACCGCCATTGGATGGAAGTCAAGACTATCCTTAAGTATCTGAGGCGTACTAAGGATATGTTCCTAGTTTATGGAGGAGATGAAGAACTAGTCATCAGAGGACATGTAGATTCTAGTTTCTAGACTGATCAAGATGACATGAAGTCACAGACTGGATACATCATCAGTTTGAATGGAGGTGCATTGAGCTGTAAGAGCTCAAAGAAAAGTGTGGTGGCAGATTCTACAGCGGAGTCCCAGTATATCGCATCTTCTGAGGTAGCTAAAGAATCAGTATGGATGTGAAGCTTCATCCAAGAGCTATATGTAGTACCAAGTATTAAATATCCTATCACACTCTATTGTGATAATACTACAGCGGTGGAACTTCCAAAAGATCCAAGGTCACATCTGCGGACAAATCACATACTTCAGAAGTATCATCTCTTGAGGGATTTCTCTCAGAGAGGTGAAGCTACAGTGAGCAGTATTTCCATGAAAGACAACGTGGTGGACCCCTTGATTAAAGCCTTGACTCAACAGAAACATGATCATCGTGTGAGGTCTAGCGAACTAAAAGTCATAGGCAGTTGGCTCTAGTCCAAGTGGTAGTTTGTTAGGGTTGGTGTCCTGAGAACCAACTGATTTGTACTTTGATTACATAAATTTTCACTTATTATATATTGTTCATTGTTCTGCATGACTATAATATAATAATGTCCTGGAATATTTGTTGCATTAACAAGGTCATGGAAGATCCCCGCTATGATGAGAAACTTGAAATTATATAACAATATTCTTAAATAAAGTTCTACAGTTGGATGACATACTATGATAGGACACATAGTATACAGACCGTCATGTGTGAGTACTCGTAAGAAGACGAGACTCTCTCTCATGGAGTTCGCCCTTGGTAATCTACAAGATGGGAGATTATTAGAACAGACCCGCCAGTAGAAATTCTGCATGTCTTGGTGTCATCAGACATTTCTATCTACGAGCATGTGTAATGGTCCATAGACTGGAATATTATCATTAACTCATGTCATGACTCGCGCACTTAGATTTACTGATGAAAAATTTCATACTCACAGTTGGTGGGAAGTAGGGTACGTTGGGTGCGTCATGAGTGACATGTTGTTAATGGATACGTCGAGGAAGGATTTTTCCCTTCAATTTATGGAAGTTGATATCTCGACTCTTTGATTGAAATAGAACTGTCGCATTAAATTCCATGGCCATGGTGTGAACGACGAGTTTATTTCAGGTAGTCAAAGAACGACGGATCAAGCATATAGGTTTATGACACTACCATGAAACCTTCTTGATGAGATATTAATACAAAGGTATTA
This sequence comes from Viscum album, assembly GCA_963277665.1. NCBI lineage: Eukaryota > Viridiplantae > Streptophyta > Magnoliopsida > Santalales > Viscaceae > Viscum > Viscum album. Next base: position 1,620,440,103 of record OY728157.1, on the reverse strand, counting down.
AATTACACAGTAAGCGTTTGTATGAGGTGATACGTCAATGCGGTGTCAACTTCTTTCTCTTGGGTGCCTTGACCCGTTGCTAGATAGTAATCTTGGACTTTAGGCAATCCCGCCTAATGTCAATGAGAAAGGGGCCTATAGGGTCACACACTAAGTGTATTCAAGTATCTGAAGTAGAATAAAGATTATTCCCATACATGGTTTAATAATTATTCAAGGAAGCCTAAGTCATTTTGATGATGGAGGAATAAGGAAATGAAAAACAAGATATACACGCCGTGTATTAAAGATTACATGCCATGTAGTTTTTCATGGAAAACAAGTACATGTTGTGTATTAGTAATTACACGCCGTGTAGTTTTATTTATGGAAAGTAAATGAATAAATTAAAAAAATATATACACACCGTGTACATTAAATGTATAAGCCGTGTAGTTTTCAATGAAAAACAAGTACAGGCCGTGTATTTATTAATACAAGCCGTGTAGTTTTTCTAGTTGGGATTTTGAGGATATAATATTGTTTTAAATGATATTTATTATAATCAGTGTGGGTTCATGTCATGGAATTAATTATTCAACATGGGGTTTTAAATAAAAGTCAATGAAATAAATAAAACGTGTAACACATTTATTTATTTTCATAACTCTAAAACCTCAAACATGATTATAAATATCCTCACAACCCCAACTCTTTTCGAACACACAAGAGAATCATTGTGCACAACAACTCTGGAGAATTATTTCAAAGTCGAAAGAACCTCTTCCTCCAATAACGCTCTCAAGACTGAGAGAGATCCTCTTCCATCAGATCAAGATGATCTAAGGAGGACAATACAAGAAAAGGTTTCTCCACGCTAGCACCCGGAGACTCCATTGGCGATGTCCCGAGATACGAGGTACACGTGTGGATCACCGCTAGAGGAAGTATACACTTGGATTATGTGACGCAATGATGAATCACATCAAAACGTGATCAAGAACATCAATGAAGAAATAACACCGCAAAAGGTATTTCTTTTCAATTAATTAAATTGATTATAATCAACTTGTAATGATCCTACTTTGTGGTTTCGTGACTTTCTATTTATTTTGTCTATTTCTGTGATTTGATCTATGGAGGATAGTGTTTATCATCGTATTGATCCCGGATTGATCATTGCTAATGAAAAAAATCCAAGTGGGCACATCCACCCACACGCTTCCGTTGTGCTCGAAACCTTCAGAGGCCTCAGTGCAGGGCCCCATTACAGCGGAGGTACCAGCGGTACCACTACCCATTGATCCATCGATGTTACTAGCCCTAGCGGCGGAGAGTACATGCTGCCTGAGTGCATTGCATGAGTTTTAGAGATAGAGGCCGCCCAGGTTCTGTGGAGAGACGGATCCTCAGGAATCTGAGGATTGGCTGGAGGCTATCGTCAGAGTCTTCAGACTGGCAGGGACACCAGCAGATCTTATGGTGATCCTTGTCGCGAGTCTCCTACACGCAGCAGCAGGTAGATGGTGGAGCCTGATGATCCAGGTGCACGATGAAGAATATCTAATTTGGAAAGTCTTCGAGAGCCTCTTCTGATTGGAGTTTGTTCCAGCCACCCTCCGTACGGTGCACATCCAGGAGTTACTACAGTTGCGGCAGGGCAGCATGTCAGTAGCCCAGTACTCAGTGAGATTTACCGACCCCTCGCTCTGCTCCATAGACATGGTACATGACCCATTCTTTTGGGCCCTGACCATTGAGTAGGGACTGAGGCATGAGATCAGATCTTAGACGATTCCCCTCAGCATTTCGACACAGGTGGGGGTGCTGGAGCGAGCCCTGTTAGTGGAGAGATTTCTCGCCAAGAAGCCATCAACATCGAGACCCACCACAAGACGTCATAGAGAGAAGTCTTCTGCAGCCGCTAGTCGACAGATGACGTAGGGTTCCAAGAGGATCAGGCCGTCAGGTGGGCGAACTCAGAATATAGGTTCGGCTATATGGGGCACACGACGCAGAGCCAGCCTTACGAAGAGCAGATAGTGCTATACATGTGGCGGGCAAGGCCACATGGCTTGTGATTGCCCGACCCACCATGCAGAAAAGAAGCATACAGTGAAGGTACCTCCCAGGAAGAGGCATAGGTTCGACCGTGGTGGTCTGCATAGAGCAGGAGGACGAGGCAAAGGAGCTGGACGAGCAGCGGGTGGTGGACGAGACTTTGAGGCTCTACCACCACCACCCCCAGGAGGTCCACCCCGACCACAGGGAGCTGGCGGGTAGAGGCAGGCTCAGCTCCAGGCAGTGGAGTCTTATGACCACGGTGCACCTGAGATGATTCTAGGTACTATCTGTGTCTACTACACCTTTTCTGTAGTTCTTATATACACAGGTGCGAGTCATTTTTTATTGTTGCTGTCCTTGTTCGGAGTTTGGAGATTCCGATGGAGTCGTTGGATCGATCCTTACGGATAGAGACTCCTACGGGAGAAGACTCGAAGATTACGCACTGGTGCCGGCAGTGTGAGATTGCTCTAGGAGGAGAGAACTTCGGCTAGGATCTTCTTGTAGTGGCGTCGAGGCCTTACGACGTCATCTTGGGTATGGACTGGTTATCTACAGTCCATGCTCAGATCGGCTGTATTAGGTGCAAGGTGCGGTGTGTCAGCACAGATGGGACCAGGTTCACCTTCACCGGTGATAAAGGAACCTTCATAGAATAGGATGGACTTACGCAGAGGAGAGGGCAGCCGATCATACATTAGTTGGCTAGTCTCATCCTCAGAGCAATTGATGTGCGGAGTCCGAGTTTCCCTGTTGGGGTGGATCAGTATGCTGACATTTTCCCTGACGACATTACAGGATTACATCCTCGTAGAGAGGTAGATTTATACATATAACTATACCCCAGGATATCACTGATATCTACTCCATCATATCATATGGATCCCGCAGAGCTTTGGGAGCTGCGGGTACAGCTGGAGGACTTACATGGGAAAGTTTCATCCGGCCCAGTGTTTCACCCTGGGCTTCTCCAATTCTGTTCACCAAGAAGGCGGATAGGAGCTTGCGATTGTGTGTCGACTATCATCGTCTGAACTAGGTGACTGTGAGGAACAAGAATCCGCTTCCGAGGATTGAAGACCTCTTTGATCAGCTCAAGGGAGCACGTTGGTTCTCAAAGATAGACCTCGGGTTAGGCTATCATCAGCTCCGAGTCTGGGATGAGGATGTGAAGAAGATGGCCTTCAGGTGTCATTATGGCCACTATGAGTTCTTGTTCATGCCCTTCGGTGTGACCAATGCTCCAGCAGTGTTCATGAGTCTCATGAATAGGATCTTCCAGTCCTACCTCGATCAGTTTGTCGTTGTCTTCATTGACGACATACTGATTTACTCGACCACCGAGGAGGAGCATGCCTACCACTTATGGGTTGTATTGGATACACTCTGAGAGAACCATATTTATGGTAATCTCTCTAAGTTCCAGTTCTGGATTTGAGAGGTTCACTTCTTGGGGCACGTCATCTCAGAGACAGTAGTTGCAGTTGATCCCGCGAAGGTCGAGGCGGTACTTTCTTGGGAGCCACCCAGGAGCGTGATGGAGGTGCGGAGTTTCCTAGGTCTGGCTGGTTACTATCGGATATTTGTGCCAAACTTCTCCAGAGTTGCAGAACCACTTAAAGATTTGACAAAGAAGGGGAAACCCTTCGTGTGTTCAGACAGATGTCAGCAAACCTACCAGGAGCTGAGGCAGAGATTGACCATTGCGCCCATATTGAGGCTACCAGAGGAGAGCGTAGGGTACATAGTTTACTGAAATGCATTAGGGACTGGACTCGGGTGTGTCCTGATGCAGGAGTGAGCAGTGATCGCTTAAGGTTCACAGAATTTGAGGCAGCACGAGCAGAATTATGCTACCCATGACCTGGAGTTAGCAGCAGTGGTCTTTACCCTGAAGATGTGGCGGCACTATCTCATGGGTGAGCTCTTTACAGTCTACTCTGACCACTAGAGTCTCAGGTACATTTTCTCATATAATTACCTGAACCTGAGACAATGGCGATGGCTCGAGTTCCTCCAGGATTATGACTTTGAGATTGTCTATACTCCTGGGAAGGGGAACGTTGTGGCTGATGCTCTCAGCAAGAAATTAGGCATTTAACTACTTGGTGAGGTGACGGAGTAGTTGGGCGCTTTGCAGATATCCTTCATGGATAGAGATAGGGTAGCCTATCTACAGTCCCTCATAGTCACTCCTCCACTTCTTCAACAGGTCATAGAGGCACAAAGTGGGGACGTTGACTGTGAGGCGTGACGTGCTCATATATCCTCAAGGCTGGCACCCGATGGATTTTCTGAAGGAGAGGAGCACGTCATTCTCTTCAGGGGACATACCATGGTACCATTTTCACCACAAGAGGAGGTTCTAAGGGAGTTCCACACTTCCCCTATAGTGGTACATCTAGGGGTAGCGAAGATGTATCAGGACCTCAAACATTAGCACCGGTGGCCAGGTATAAAGAAGGTTGTGGCAGAGTTCATTTCTCGATGCCTCACTTGTTAGCAAGTGAAGGTAGCGCACCAGGTACCTGCATGCTTGGTACACCCCTTAGAGGTCTCTGAGTGTAAGTGGGATCGAATATCCATGGATTTCGTGAAGGGGATCCCACGTACTTCCAGAGGACACGACACCATCTGGGTGATTGTAGACCGACTCACCAAGTCAGCCCACTTCCTACCGATCAGAGAGTAGGTCTCAGTAGAGAGATTGGGACGCCTCTACGTTTAGTAGATCATATGGCTTCATGGTGTTCCATCATTTATATTCTCTAATCGAGATGCTCGCTTTACTTCCTGGCTTTGGAAGGGGTTGCAGGAGGCTTTTGGGATGCAGCTACGCCTGAGCACTACCTTTCACCCTCATATGGATGGCCAGAAGGAGAGGACTATTAAGAAACTCGAGGACATGCTCCGTGCATGTGTCCTTGACTTTGGTCACAGTTGATAGGATCACATACCCTTGGTGGAGTTTGCATACAACAATAGCTACCACTCCACCATTAGGATGGCACCATACGAGGACCTGTACATCTGACCTTGCAGATCACCTTTGTGCTGGACTGACCCTGGGGAGTCAGCACTTGTAGGACCAGAGATGGTTCAGGCTATGATGGAGAAGGTGAAAATCATCCAGGAGCAGATAATGACTGCACAGAGCAGATAGAGGTCCTATGCTGATAGGAGGCGGAGACCACTGGAGTTCGAGGATGGTGACCATGTTTTCTTACGGGTCTCACCTCGGCGTGGGTTTCAGAGATTTGTTCGGGGCGGCAAGTTATCTCTGTGATTCATCGAGCCTTTTCAGGTCCTCAGTAGAGTAGGCGAGGTGGCTTACCGCCTGGCCCTTCCACCTCAGTTGCACTGGGTGCACGACGTCTTCCACGTATCTCAACTGAGGAGATATGTGAACGACCCGACGCATATCATCAACCATGGGGAGATGGACATTGATGACGGGGCGACATTTGCGGAGGTCCCAGTGGAGATTGAGTATCGATAGGAGCGGGTCCTACATGGGCAGTTGATTCCTCTTGTGTGCATTCGTTGGCAGTACGGGAACCTCCAGGAGAGCACATAGGAGCGGGAGGCTCAGATGCGTGCTCAGTACCCTCATTTGTTCCCCTAGTTTATGTTGTAGCTTTACATGGATGCAAATCCCTGAAGTGGGAGTAATATAAAGACTAATAAAATTTAAGGAAATTTTTTTAAAAAAAAATAATTTGGAATTTTACGAGTCATTGGCTTCTAACGGCACTTGATTCCGAGGCCCGATGTGCCCAGAATCAATTTCTGAAGTTTTGCTCGGGTATGTTCAGTGAACAAACAAGTGTGTTTTTCTAACATTTGAACCGGTGCTCAGAATTAAAATTCGAGGGCACTGATGAACTCGCAACGTCGGTAATTGCCTAATGTGATCCATACCGTAGTTGTGTTCGCAATAGAGAAGAAGATAATTTTTGGGGTTTATTAAAAAGTAAATAAAAATTGTAGGAACAATTTTTATTTTATGAGGTCATTCCCTCCCATGGGTAGTTAAGGGTGGGGCCCACAGAAACCTAACTACCCAATTGTGGATGTTAGAGAGGTGGGGCCTACACGAGCCATAACTATTTAATTTCCCCTAAACTCATTAAAACCCCCCATTAAATGCTAATCTCTCTACCCCACTCCATTAATTCTTGTCAACCCATAATTTAATGAGGATCCTTCCTCTTTTCCCCCTTTATAATTATTTTCCAAAGAGTTTAATAAGTGGGAACCTTCCCTCTCCCTTCCTTAATTTATTGTCAACACATTTTATTTAATTTGGTGAATTAATTTTGGGAGAGTTACTTTGCGTGTATAATTAAATAATAGGAGGAACCTATTATTTTATTAACGTGGAGAGCTTCGTTGTGTGAGGGAGAATGGGAGAACTCTTTAGGTTTTGGAAGAACGTCGACCTCCGATGAAGAACGACGAATAATTCTAGTTCCTCAAAGAACAACGATGTGCCACCAATCCTCTTCTCCGTGATAAGAGAGGAGACGCTGCTTCCTCCTCGGCGCACTCCGACGATGCCTATGAACCCTTTCCCCATGACGTCGTCTACCATGACACCAACGTTTGTCTTCAATTGTTGAGGTAGGGGATTTTGTATATTTCATTATGTGATTTGAACCCCTGGTATGGTGTGTAATTGTTGGGTGATGTTTTGAACCACTAACGCGGTGGGTGCGGACTAACAAACAAGTCTGAACCTACCGCTATTTTGTTCTTATGCGCGGAATATTTGGTGAAAACGAAACGGGACCTCAATGGAGATTGGAGGCCTTCTCAGTGATGTACGGGTCCTGAGACGACCACAGGCACAGAAAGGAATAAAATCGGACCACCAGAACGACTCTGGGGGCCCACGGAAGCCCCCGGCGGCGCGGGTCGCCAGCGGCCGGCACCGGTCGGCCGCCTGGAGGCGACGGCGCCCCGGCGCATAGCTGGAAGAAGCCCACCACGGCTGAAGCCGTGGCGGCGAGGGTGGGATCCCGCAGCTGCGCGGGATCTAGGGGGAAACCGTGGCACCAACCGGGCACCGCGTCCGCGGAACAGAGGGGGGGTCGCCCCCCCCCCCCTCCCCCGGTCGGGCCGGGGCGGGTCACGGGGACCGGGCCGCGCCCAGCCGGGCTGAACCTGGACCCGGGTTGGGTCGACCTGGGGGGGTGGGGCCGGGCCGGACCCGGATCCGGTTCGGGTCGACCCGGGGGGGTTGGGTCGGGCCGGATCGGGCCGAGACCCCCACTTCGGACCATTTTCGGTCTTTTGCCCATAACTTGAGCTATAGACCTCCAATCGACACACCATCAGTTGCGTAGGAATCCTTGGACCGTCACAGTCATTTTGGTATATTACACTTGAGGTTTCGACAAATTTTGGGTATGGCCGGGTTGGTTCGAACCTGAAACCAACCAGGCCCTTGGAGCGGAAACGCTTATATCTTAAGGACCGGACGTCCGTTTAACGTGCCGAAAAATGTGTTGAAATAATTTTGTTGAGATGGTTCTTTTGGATTACTCCAATTGAGGGTTGGATGTAGTTGGAGTATGGTTGGGTTGGTTTTAACTTAAAAACCAATCGGGCCCCCGGGACGGAAAAGCCAATAACTCTCAGACCGGGCGTCCGATTGACGCACCGTCTGTCGCGTTGGGTTTCTTTTGACAAGACGGAACTTTGGGATACATCAACTCTATAATTTGTGACAGTTTATGTATCGACTCTCTTGATCGAGGAGCATACCCTCCCGAAATCAAGCATATTGTGTGCGGGAACCCTAGATCTGGTTGCAACTGTGATGATGGCGACTGCACTTGGATCCTTCGTGGGTTCGGCAGCGGAGATGACTATACTGGGATCCTCTGTGGGTTCGATGGCGATGAATACTATTCTTGTATCCTATGTGGGTCCGACACTATGACCTCTGTACTTGTATCCTGAGTGGGTCCGGCTGAGTAGCTGGTCTTGTATCCTTTGTGGGTCCGACATCTTAGCTGGTCTTGTATCCTATGTGGGTCTGACATCTTAGATGAATCAGTGGCTTCATCTAATCATCTCTATTGCCTTACGAAGTGTATACTTGTGTGAGATGAGTCTTGATTTCAATCATTATCATCGATGTGATTGTCTTGCTTTCTAGTGTGGATTAGGTCGTGTTTTCCTATGTGGACTGGGTTGTGCTTGGGGTCGAGAGTTGGAGACGAACTGTAACTGATGACTTAGGTATATGTATGGGCATATACCTAAGTAGAGTTTTTGATACTTTGTGATTGTATCTTTCCTTTTTGGTTTATCCTTTGTGTATTCTGAGAGACCTTCGGGGGTCTCGGGGTCCCTACTGAGTATCGTATACTCACCCCTGCACGGGCTATGCCTGCACTACGTTGTGTTGGATGCAGATGACGGACAACACTGATCGAGGTGGAGGCTTGTGGAGCTGGGCAGTACCCGGAGGTGGACGACTTGGCGGGACATACACGGAGTGGACGGCCAGACCCGAGGAGTTGAGGAGACTATCTGTACCCACCCTTCAGGTGGGATTTCTAAAGGACGACTCAGTGTTGCTGTTTTGTTTACTGCTATTGTACCTTCCTTTCAGTTGTACTGTACTTTCAGTTGGGTTTCTATACTGGCCCATTTACTTTTCAGCAGTTACCTTGTACCCAGTTTTACTTAGTGCTTACTTGACTTGCATACTCTGTTGTGTTTTGTTTACTATAAAAAAGGCAATGTCTTCCCTTTTATCAGGATTTACGCCTTTGGTTCTAGTTGCCAGCCCCTGGAATATGGAAGGCGAGCTTGGGGTAGTCACGGAACGTGCCCCGAGGACAGGTCGTGACAATAAGTCTCATCACCCCCTCTGTCAAACAATGAAGTAGCAATTCTTTCAAAGATTATGTGTTTCTCGTTCCAAGAATTGTGTCATGCTAGAGACACAACATGGAAGAGAACTCCTCCATACCTCTATAATATGTGAGAGGATGATTAGAAAATAAGTTTTAGCACACCTATCTCTCTCTCTCAAGCCTCCCACCTGATGGTGCATGCAAGGCATTCATTGCACTGTCAACCTGATGCATTACAAAACTAGATATAAAACACCATGAAAGACCAATGACAGAGTGCCCATACATCCATCAATTATGAGGTAATATGGATGGATATACCCTTAATTTTTTTAATATTGTTTTCATCAATAAATTTTTTTATTTTCATTTTTCTACTATGGGAAATAATGATGGCCAATAAATTTACTCATTAATATTTTTCTAACCATGGAAATAACTACATACAGTCTTTCTAATTTCAAGGATGTATGATAATATAGTATGAAGTGAATGGATTATTTAATATGATTTTCCCAGTATTATAAAATGAATCAAAATTATAATTAATGAGAAATAAAAGAAAATAATGTATTTACAATGTGTGAAGGACAATAAAAGGAAGAAACACCCACTAAAAATGGATCCAAATTTGACAAGAAGGTTTCCACAAACCTCTCGAGATAATATTTTTAAATACTAATGGGTGTAGCTTAATATAAACCCCTAGGTTGTCTCTCATGGAGGAGTATCTCATTGTTTATTCTTCATGATTCCTTTTTATATAAATAATTAAAATAAAAAATATGATGTGGAGTGTGTGACACTAATACATTTTTAGGCTATACCCATAGTACTATTATCATGGTTCATAAAAATGTGATAATAGTTATATATAATATTGATTTTATAAAAATTTAATAATATATTCAATGTTGTTATAGTTTTGTAAAACCATAATAGTGATTCATTTACCATTATGGTTTTTTAAACTATAACAATAGATTAACTATTGTTATGATTTCACAAAACAATAACAATAGAGTTAAAAAATTTATATGGCCAAATCCCCCCCAAAAAATCATTCCCTTTCCTCACAAAAATGCCAACACCTACACCACTAGTTTCCTCCCCTATGACCCTCCTCTAACACCATCATCACCCTACCAAACTATGGTTGTCATGGTTTTGTTCTTTAGATATCGCCTCTTTGTTCTTAATTTTTATCCCCACCATTCTTCTAATTTGTAGCCATGTCATCCCTACCTTTTATTTTTTAGTTAATGTATATAATTAATAAAATTATTAATTATTTTCATATTGATTTCTAGTATTTTGGTGTTGATTAAGGTTTGATAGTTCATGCCAATTTTTATTCTCAATTATTGGTTGAAAATGGCTCTTTCTAAAATTAGTTTGAATTTTGGAAAGTTAATTATGGATTTCATATGATCTTATAAATTATAAAATATGTTTTATTATAATTTTATAATGTATATAATTTATAATTAATAAATATTAATCAATAAAAATATATAATCTTTGTAAATTTAATTTTATAATTTTATATATTTATATAAATGTATTATAGTTTTATATAATTTTAGAAAGTATATAATATATATTAATATAGTTTTATAAATTATATATAAACTTTTATAACTTATATATACTTATATACTTACATATTTTAGAAATTTATATTCATGCTTAAATTTTACTTTAATATGTTCTATTTTAAATTATACTTTTATGCTATTATAAATTTATCGATATTAATCAATAAATTTATATGATTTCATAATTTATTTATAGTTTTTAAAATTATATTTTTTAATGGTTTTAGATATATTATTTATGCTTTTATATACAATTTTATATAGTTTACTATTTTATATGTTTTAAATTTATATACAGTTTACTATATACATGTCATTTTTTCTCTCAGATTATTTCATTTTATGGAGATATTTGAAGGTAAGAGATAGCTCAAAAATATCAATGTATTCAAGATAAAATAATAGAATTACCTATCACCCATGTAAGTTTTCATTGTTTATATTCATAACATCTTTCGTTTGAATATGAATTTATATCTCATGAATTATATTTTTTGGTCCTTATGATTCAATGAACTTATTCTACCAACTTCCTTATATTAGTTTATTATGTTTTTATACTGTATTGTGTCCCATTATTGGTCCATCTATCTTAGAGATATTTTTTCTATTTCCTTCATATTTTCTTGAAGAACCTTTTATGCCATCGGGTTCTTACTTCTCCTAGTATTCGTATCCCATTATGCATGTCTTATCATTATAGATTCCACATACTCTTATGTTATCACTCCATAGATTTTCTACCAATCCTCACATAATTCCTCCTCCTACCTCCCTTGTGGGAACTAACAGATATAGCTCTCCATAATACCTTAGGTGAATGGTTATTTATTTTATAAATATTATAAAAACAAATTATTTGATTATTTATTTATTTATTTATTTAATTATTATTATTTGTTGGTGGTTTTGATGTTGGTTTGACTACCATACATTATGGTCATACATTGATATTTTATATCAAGAATATATATATAGGGATCATATTGAAGTATAATAATGTCATGACCCGCCCCCTGGGGCCCATGCCGTGACTACCCCAAGCCCGCCTCCCGAAGGCTAGGGGCTGGTGGCTAGTGCCGAAGGCGTCAACCTGTAAGAAGGAGGCATTATCCTGGATACCTGTATGCACACACATGCCCAACCAAGTCCCAACTCACAAAAGGAGAACAACAAACCACTGAATAACTGAGTACAATTACTGCTGACAGAAAGTGGGCCAGAATACAAACCCAAGAAAAAGTACTGAAAACTGTAAAGTACAAAAAGTGCTCTGATGGTCATCCACAGTAAACCCCACCTGATCATAAGAGTAGGGAAGCTATTGGAAGCTAAAGTAGTACGTTCTATCCATCTGGTCCTACTAGGCCCCACCTGGTCCTAGGCCACTAAGTCCACTGTCGTAGAGTTTGTATGTCTCGTATCCCGAGGCACCATTTTCGAAACATCGGTCGTCAGCACCAGACACAACACGTGCGGGTAGAGCCCATGCAGGGTTGAGTAACATAGTACTCAGTAGGGATCCAAAAACCAACAAAAAAGAACACACATCAATTCCTCAAAGTAAATCACGAAACACAAGACAGCTCACACCAAGTATATTCTAGGGTGGTAATGGTAGCATCATCAGTCACAATCATCGAACACCTCAGCTTCTAGAGAACTACTCCTATATCGAGTATATTGGGTCTTTCGGGTCACATAGAGCCGGTTCTCACTAACCTTGAACTTCTTACTTACCCCTCCCCATCGTGTATCGTGGGTCTGTCGGGTCACACAGAGTCGCTCCCCACCATGGCCTGCTGAGGTACTATTCCTATAGAGTAATGTGGGTCTTCCGGGTCACACAGAGCTGCTCCTCACTGTGGGCCTATCGGGTCACATAGATCCGCTTCCCACTGGGTCTTCAAGTCACACAGAGTTGAAATTCAGCAGTATTCAGGTCTTAGTCAGCCGTAGGGTTCTACACGTAGCACACTTAGGATAACCGCTCCTCAATCCATTAATTACATCTCTACATCCACAAAAGTCACCATAGAATGTTCCAAAATATCCTCCTCATTGAGAGGGTCTCAACTCCGCAAACTGCACATCAATCGGATGTACAGTTTACAAGATATGGTCTTTTTAGTAACCCGGGGGCCGATTGCGACGGGGCCTAGTCGAACCCAGTCGGACCGACCCGACCAACCTGGCATGGGGGTCCCACATACCCTAGTTCATTATGAAGGACCTAAATTGACCTAGTGTGGGTTGGGGTTGGTCTGGTCTGGCCTGGCCAGTGGGTCAGGCCCAATAGGCCTCGCTGGACCCGGCTCAGTTGGCAGAGGGTCCAGCCCGCCAGGTCGCCCAGTGACCCTGTCTAGTTCGGTCCAGGTCGAAGGGGCACGGGTCCAACCTGCCGACCCAGGTCCATACCATTGGGCTCAGGTCCGGCCCACTAGAAAATGGGACCGGCCCGGCCCGGTGAGTCGCGATTCCGACCCACAGTGTGGGTATGGCCTGTTGGGGGTTCGTACCCCGTATATGCCCCTTCATCGCCTCACGGGTCGTCGTGGGGTACCTCCTTTGTCGTGGTCAAGTGACTGCAGCCTACTACCCTCCAACATGGTCAAGCGACTACGTACGCCACCTCCAGCCAGCGGCTTCTCTAGCTACACCGTAGCCTGGTCCGTCCATGGCCTTTCTTCCATCGCACCATCATGGAATGCCACCTCCCACCCGTGGCCATCACCATGGGCTGTCAGCACACCGGCAGATTCTTCCACGGATCACCCGGTCTACACCGGTGGTCTGTTCTTCGTGTCGCTTGCACCTACGTTTTCCATGGATCATCCTCTCCACCACGACGGTCTGAAAAATTCCTTCACGCCAATTCAAAATATTGGACATGAAGAACACATGAGTGGAGGTGCTCAAGCCTTGTTTGTGTCGGCCCGAGCCCTCTGTGTTAGACGTTTAAACAAGGGGGAGGCTCGGGGAGGTTTGAATTTAATCATTCATGCCAAGGTTTAATCCCCAATAATCACCCCAAAAAAAATTTACCCTCCCAGAATAACACATAATCCGCAGATTAACCTGTTCATGGGTTAATCCGCATTCGTCATTTAGAAATGGATGGGGAAGAAAAATGAAATAAAAATTCCTACCTCTTTGAAGTTTGTTTTCGCACGTTCTTCCTCAAGGGGTTAATATGTCGGCGTCACTTTCCTACTCCGATATTCAAAAGGCGTCGAAGAAGAAGAAGTTCAGTCAGCGTTCTTCGTTCTTCGCTGGGGTGGAAGTTCATCAGAGGTTTTTCCGAGAATCCTCCACTTTCTTTCACCCACATTTTCTTAGCGCATTGATTTATAAATAGGAGCATGTCACAATATTCCCATAATGATGCAATGTCACATCGTTACACTATTTTATTTAAGAAACAACATCGATGTTTCACGTCATTAAAGTGTCATTATGCTACAAGTTTAATGAGCCGTTAATGAGAATCATTGATGCGCATCATCACTATCCTATTTCTGTCCTGCAATTTCATCATCCGCTACTCCAAAGGGAGAAAGAAGATAAAATAATTTATTTAAATTATTTTATTATTTTTCTCAAAAAGTCTGAAAAATAACTTTTCCACTCGTCCCTTACTGGCCAAAGTTAAGTCATTTCTAGGTGAATCCTGGAATTTTGAATTCAATGGTGCCCTCAGATTTTTGATCTAAGTGACAGTTCAAAAGATATAAAATCCCACTTGCATGTTTACTCAACTTACCTTAAAAAAAGATCAAAAATTATTAACAATCACCCTCGACCCATGCCGGTCAAGGTTAGGCTCCGCCTAAGGGAAACATGCCCTCATGAATCCAACGGCACTCTTGTATTTTCAATCCGAGTTACCGTTTAGAAGTTTAAAGATTTAACATTAAAATAATTGTTAATTTATTTATTTACGGCCAAAAACTAACTTCCACTGTTGACCCACGTCGGTCAATGTTAGGGTCTGCCTAAGTAAAGCATACCCTCATGAGTTTAGCAGCGGTTTCATTTTTTTAATCTGAGTTACCATTCATGAGTTATAATAATTTGAAGAATAAAATAATTTTATTTAATTATTTTATTTACAGTTATTCCATTTTGGGTTTTCTCACTGGAGGCATGTGCCAACTAATATTAAGTCACGCCTAGGGTAAACCCGCCATCCTGAATGCAGCGGTGCCCTCAGATTTCTGATTTGGGCACCCATTTAAGAGTTATTCCACTTTTTCAGTAAAACTTCTCATGCTCGCTATTTAAAGATTAACATTTTTCAACGGATCATTCTAGGAAATCTGGGCCTCTGAATTATGTGTCGTCAAATTTTTCGGTCTAGAAATAATTCCACATTATAAAAAAATTATATATAAATTCTGAGACATTACATTCTCCCTACCTTAGGGATTTACATCCCTGAAATCCAAAACAAAAACTAAACAAAAAGAAGGGGGTACTGAGCATGAATCTGAGCCTCCCGCTCCCATGTGTTCTCTTAGAGATTCTCATGCTACCATCGGACGCGCACTAGAGGAATTGATCGGCTGCATAGGACCCGCTCCTATCGATCCTCTATCTCCACTGGTAACTCTGCAAACATCACCCCATCATCGATGTCTAGATCACCCCAGTCGATGACGTGCGATGAATCATGCACATACCTACTCAAACGCAACACATGGAAAACATCATGCACCTGGTGCATCTTTGGGGGAAGAACTACGTGGTACGCCACCTCGCCAACTCTGTTCAGGATATGAAAAGGTCCAATAAACCTCGGATATATCTTGTCACCTCGTCCAAATATATGTAATCCTTGTCGAGGTGAGACCCCAAAGAACACATGATCTCCCTCCTCAAACTCCAAGGGGATCCATCTCCTATCGGCATAAGACTTATGTCTACTCTGTGCAGTCCTCATCCGCTCCTGGATGATCTGTACCTTCTCGGTGGTAGCCCGTACCAACTCTGGACCCATGAGTGCCGACTCCCATGGATCTATCTATCATATGGGTGATATAAAAGGCTGCCCGTACAAGGCCTCAAATGGTTCCATGACAATGGTGGAGTGATAGTTGTTGTTTTATGAAAACTCCACTAGTGGAAGGTGGTCCTCCCAACCACGACCAAAGTCAAGGATGCAAGCATGAAGCATTTCCTTCAAGGTTTATATGGTCTGCTCTATCTAACCATCCGTCTGGGGATGAAAAGTTGTTCTTAAGCATAGCTACATCCTGAACACCTCCTTTAATCCCTTCCACAATCAGGATGTAAAGTGGGAATCGCGATCTAAGATGATATTCAAAGGCACCCCGTGAGGTCGCACTATCTCCTGGATGTAGAGGCATCCCAAGCCCTCTACCATCCCCTGCTCCCAGATGGGTAGGAAGTGATCCGACTTGGTGAGTCGGTCAACAATCACCCAAATAGAGTCATGACCTCTAGACGTACGTGGTAACCTCATCATGATGTCCATCGAGATACTGTCCCATTTCCACTCTGGTACCTCAAGTGGATGAGTCAAGCCTATCATAACCTAGTGCTTGGCTTTCACTCGCTGATAAGTGAGGCATCGTGAAACAAACTCGTCCACTACTTTCTTCATCCCTAGCCACCAGTACTGAAGTCGGAGGTTATAGTACATCTTTTTCCACTCTAGTATCTACTTCTAGAGGGGAAGTATGGAACTCCCTCAACACCTCCTTTTGAAACATCACTGGTACTAAGGTGCACCATCTGAAAAGAATGATGTGCTCCCCACATTCATAAAATACTTCAGGAGCCCATCCTTAGGATACCTGAGCACATCAAGCCTCATAGTTAATGTCCCCCTATTATGCCTCCCTAACTCGTTGTATGAGTGGGGGAGTAACAACCATCTAATGGAGGTAAACAGCTTCACCATCATCCATGAGGGATACCTACATCACGTCGAACTGCTTTGTCACCTCACTCGATAGCTACAACCCAGTCCTCTTACTGAGTGCGTCTACCACCACATTCCCCCTTCCAAAGAGTATAGACTATCTCAAAGTCATAGTCCTTGAGAACTCCAACCATCTTCATTGTCTCAACTTCTGAAAATCCTATGGGCACCTTTCCATCCACACGAAAGACTACCCCCTTTAACTAGTTGATGTGTCATCGACCCTTTGGTAGTGGGGAACTTGTTCTCTACGACCACTTGGATAAAGTGACGGTAATCCACGCACAACCTAAAAATCCCATCTGACTTCTTGAAAACAAAACACTGGGCTAACCATGGTGAAATGTTGGGCCTTACAAACCCCTTCACCTGCAAGTCCTCCAATTGTACCCTCAGATCAAAAAAACTTTATGGGAGTCATTCAATATGTCAGTGTGGATATCAGTGTTGTCTAGGGTTACAGGTTGATGAAGAAGTCTACCTCTCTATGAGGAGGTATTCCTGGAACCTCTTCAGGAAAAACATCCTCATACTCATCCACAACTATAGGAAAACTTGGACTCTTCTCATCCACTACACTGAGGGTGAGGCTATCCAACTAGTGAGTGATCAGCTACACCATCCTCCGATAGAGTTTGTCCTGTGCTAGAAGGGTTTCCTTTTCACTAGTGAAGGAAAACCTTGTCCCATCTGTGTGGACACACTGCACCATATTCCTAAAATAGTCAATATGAGCATGAACTATGGATAACCATTCCATACCCAAGATGACGTCGTAAGGCCTCGACGCTGCTACTAGAAGATCCCAGCCTAAGCCCTCACCTCCTAGAGTAAGTTCACACTACCAACACCAGTGTGTAATTATCAAATCCCCTATTATAGGAGTCTCTAGCCGTAAGGATCAAGCCAACAGCTCAATTGGAATCTCAAAGCTCTGAGTGAGAGTCATGGCAAGGAAGGATGTAGGTTCCGGGTGTAGTGAAAGTTTGTTGGTGGGAGAGCCCAACTTTAATTTTATCGTTAAAGACGATCAATCTGAGATCTGTCACGATGTAAAACAATGGATCTTCAGAATAGAATGAAGAAATAAAAACAAAAGAGGGATTCCCAGAACCATAGAGATGGGATCATCATATGTTGATTATAATTAATTTAATAAATTGACAAGAATTTCCTTGATGGAATTGTTTCTTTGTTGATGTCTCTGGTCACGATCCGGTGTGATCCGTCATTGCATCATAGAATCAAAGTGTATGATTCCTCTAGCGGTGATCCACACGTGCTCCACGTATCTCTGGATGTCACCGAAGGGATCTCTGAGTGCTAGCACGGAATAACCTTTGCTTGCGATGCTCGTATTCGATCGCCTTGATCCGATGGTGGTGGATCTCTCTCGGTCTTGAGAGCGTTCTTGGAAAAAATAGTTCTTTAGGCCTCGAGAGAACTCTCCAGAATTGTTGCGCACAACGATTGGGAAAAGTGTTGGGGTTGTGAGTATATTTATAATTGAGTTTGAGGTTATAGAGTTATGACAATAAATAAACGTTTTACGCATTTTATTTATTTCATTAACTCTCATTTAAAACCACCATGTCGAATGATTAATTCCTTGACATGTTCCCACGCTGATTATAATAAATATCATTTAATAAAATGATATTATTTTTCAAAATCCTGACTAGAAAAACTACAGGTCGTGTAATCATTAATACACAGCGTGTACTCATTTTCCATAAAACTACACGGCGTGTACTTTTATTTTCCATTTTCCTTTATTTCCTCCACCACATTTATTAGTCCTTGAGTAATGGATATTTATTTTTGAAATAAATTTTACTGAATTACTCGCTAATAAATATATTATTTCTCCCACAATATATTCTCTCGAATAACTAGTGTCGAAATAAATGTGATCAGTCATCCTTTAATAATTATTAAACCATAGTTGGGAATAATATTTATTCCACTTGTTAAATTAATATTTAACTGAGATACATGGACACACTTAGTGTGTGACCCTCTAGGCCTCTTTCTCATTGGCATTAGGTAGGCTTGCCTAAAGTCCAAGATTACTGTCTATTAATGGGTCAAGGCACCCAAGAGAAAGAAGTTGACACCGCATTGACGTGTCACCTCATACGAACTCTTACCGTGTAATATAATCTCTTTGTCACGATATCTCGAATCAAGCGGGTTTCATGCTAATGACATCAACCCATGTGCTCAATTATTCTTTCTTTGACTTTCCGGAATTGAACTCACCCATACCTTACCATGGACGTGGATTTATTTAGGCTATATCAATTCCATAAAAGGGCCTGAGATATCTACTTCCGTTATGGAACAAAAGGGACAAATCCCTTTTCGCATTATCTATTAATGCAGTAGTACTAGTGACGCACCCAAAGCATCCTACCTCGCTGTGAATAGTGTGTCATCATATTTTTCGTTAATACATCTAAGTGCACGAGTTGTAATACCCATTAATAATAATCTTAAAGTCTAAGGACCAATACACACGTCCGCAGATAGGAACATCCAATGACACTATGAAATGTGGATTTCCTACTGGCGGGTCTCATTCCCATAATATCCTCCTAAATATTACCAAGGGGCCACACCATGAGAAGGTGCCTCAAAGTTTTATGAGTCCTCACCCCTAATGGACTATATTATTTGTGTCCCTCAAATAACATCATCCGTCCATAAAACATATATTCAAGAACAGTGTTATGGCACTTCCAGGTTCTCATCATAGCAGGGATCCTCTATGACCCATTAATGCATCAGTTGTCCTTAGGACATTATCACATGCATTGTCACGCAGAAGAATAATCAAGATGTGATAAGATATTTATGAATGAATAAAGTAAAAAGTAGTTGGTTCTAGGCCACCAACTCCAATAGACTCCCACTTCGACTAGAGCCAACTACTAACAACCTTTAACCTGCTAGCTCTCACATGATATTCATGCTTCTGCTGAGATAGGACTTTAGTCATGGGTTCCCCCATGTTCTCTTCTGTGGACACTCTATTCACTGTAACTTCACCCCTCTGATAGAAATCCCTCAAGAGGTGATACTTCCGTAGTATGTGCTTTGTCCATTGATGTGACCTTGGTTCTTTTTCAAGAACCACTGTTGCAGTATTATCACAATACAATGTGATAGGTTCTTTACTACTAGGCACCACATCAAGCTCCTGGACAAAGTTCCAAATCTAGAAGGCTTCCTTGGCTATATCAGAAGCCACTATAATTTCGGACTCCACTGTAGAATTGGCAACAACTAGCTGCTTTGAACTCATCCAGCTCACAACTCCTCCATTGAGACAGAAAACATATCCAGATTGCGACTTCAGATCTTTATGATCTATCTGAAACCCAGCATCAGCATACCCTCTGATAACAAGCTCCTCATCTCCTCCATACACCAGGAACATATCATTAGTTCTTCTCAGATACTTAAGGATAGTCTTAACAACAGTCCAATGTTGTTCTCCTGGATCTGCTTGATATCTGTCTACCATGCTTAGTGAATAGGCAACATCAAGCCTGGTACATAACATGGAATACATGATGGATCATATAGCTGAAGAGTATGGGATCTTACTCATTCCATCTTTCTCCTGTTGTGTCTGGGGACACATTTTCTTAGAAAGATGTAAGCCATGTGACACTAGAACCAATCCCCTCTTGGATTGTTTCATACTAAATATCTTTAGTATTTGGTCAATGTATGTACCCTGACTTAGTCCAAGTAGCCTCTTGTATCTATCACGAATGATCATGATCCCTAGAATGTAGGCTGCTTCGCCCAAGTCCTTCATGGAGAAACACTTGTTCAACCAGTCCTTAACTGATTGTAATATTGGTACGTCGTTTCCAATAAGCAATATGTCGTCAACATATACTACTAGGATAACAATCGCATTCCCATTAAACTTCTTATAAACACATGGCTCACATTCGTTCTTAATGAAAGCAAATTCCTTTATGGCTTCATCAAATCGAATGTTCCATTACCTGGATGCTTTATTTAATCCATAAATGGATTTCTGCAACTTGAAAACTCGTTTGGCTTCACCTGGTGTCACAAACCCTTATGTTTGTGTCATATAGACATCTTCCTAAAGGTTCCCATTAAGGAATGTTGTTTTGACATCCATCTTCCAAATCTCGTAGTCCTGGTAAGATTCTATGGAAAGTATGATTCTTATGGATTTAAACATGGTAACTGGCGAGAAGGTTTCATCATAGTCAATTCCTTGACGTTGTCTGAATCCTTTACCCACTAGCCTTGCTTTATAGGTGCTAAATTGACCTTCCATGTCCAGTTTTCTCTTGAATACCCATTTGCATCCAACATGCTTTACATCAACTGGCTCATCGACTAGAACTCAGACTTGGTTCTGATACATGTAATCTATCTCAGAATTTATAGATTCTAGCCATCTTGCAGCTTCTGAGCTTTGTACTGCTTCCTTGTAGGATATAGGTTCATCATTTTCCAATAAAAATGATTCACCATCCTTAGTGACTAGGAAACCAAATCTCTCTGGTTCCCTTATTTCTCTTGAGCTCCTATGCAGTACTTGTGTTTCTGGAACTTCTTCTACGAAGACCTATGGAACTTGTTCCTGTACCAACTCATGTGTATCTTGAGCATCAACTTCATCGAAGTCAATCTTGCTCCCACTATCCTTTTTGAGGATGTGCTCCCTCTCGATAAAGATGGTGTGTCTAACGACAGTCACTTTCTTATCTGAAGGTTTATATAGGTAATATCCTTTCATTTCCTTAGGATATCCTATAAGGATACACTTCATGCCCTGGGGTGCTATTTTGTTGCCTGAGAAGGCCTTAAAAAACACCTCGCATCCCCATACACGTGTCTGTGACAAAATGGGTTTCTTTCCGTTCCATAACTCGGATGGAATTCCATTTTCCGCCATAATTGGTACTCAGTTTAATGTGTGTGCTGCAGTTTGTAATGCATATCCCCAAAAGGATAATGGAAGATGTTCATGACTCATCATCGACCTCACCATGTATAACAAGGTGTGGTTCCTCCTTTCACTAAAACCATTCCAATGTGGTTTATAAGGAGGAGTGAGCTGAGATAGAATCCCAGACTCCTGTAGAATATCAATGAACTCTTGGTTCAGATATTCTCCACCTCAGTCCGATCGAAATTTCTTCATATTCTTACCATGCTGATTCTCTAATTCATTCTTGAATTCCTTAAATTTATCTAAGGCTTCTGACTTATACTTCATTAAGTAGACATATCCATATCTACTCAAATCATCAGTAAAATAAATGAAGTAAGAATATCCACCTCTAGCTTCTACTAGAAATGGTCCCATACATCTGTGTGAACCAATCCTATAAGCTATGTGGCCCTTTCACCATGTCCACCGAAAGGCATCTTGGTAATTTTACCTTGTAAACAAGTGTGACATATATCAGGTGGTTTTATCTCAGTAGAGTCTAAATAACCATCTTGGAAGATCTTTGTCAAGCTCTTCTCGTTTACATGACCGAGATGGTGATGTCAAAAATGGGTGATGTATGAGTCATGTGAGTTTGTTTTTTTATCGATTCCCAATACTTGGTTTTCGTAATTTAATACATACAAACCATTATTTAAATGTTCTATACTATAACATATGTTGTTCTTATAAAAGATACAAACCTTATTTCCAAACATGAAAATAAATCCATCCATATCCAAACAAGATAAAGAAATTATGTTCTTGGTAACACTAGGAACATAATAATAGTTATGCAAAATCAAAATCATCCCAATCGACAATGAGAGGTGGTAATTTCCAATATCCAACACAGCCATCCTTGCACCATTGGTAGCTCGAAGATCCACCTCTCCTCTATAAATATTTCTAAATCTACATGGTTCCTGCATTTAAATACAGATGTGAGCCCCAAAAGCTATATCTAATAACCAATGTGTAGAAATAGAAAGATTAAACTTGATAACGAATGCAACTTTAGCATCCCCACGCTTCTGGGTGCAGTTCATCTTCTAGTGGGCTTGCTTTCCACATGAAAAACATACTGCCTCTTATTCCTTGACCTGCCTCTGGATCTTCCCCTTCTTGGAAGGATGACGCTCGGGGGATTCAGACAGTTTATAAGTCTTTGGCCCCTTTGACTTGTCCTTCCTTTTCTTATTCACCATAAGGACTGCAGGTTTTTCACGCCCCATGTTCTTATCTACCTGGAGAATTAAGGTCATAAGTTCTGATAGACTCTTCTCATTGTTTCTCATGTTATAATTTACAATGAATCTAGAGAAGGTCTTGGGCAGTGATGATAAGATGAGATCTGTACGTAACTCATCCGGGAACTTAATCCCTAAGATGTCTAGGAGTTCAATGTTGCTAATAATCTTGAATACATGAGGCCCAGCTAGCACAGACTCTCCAAGCTTAGTTGTAAAAAAAGCGTTGGAGATCTCATATCTCTCATGTCTTGCCTTCTCTTGGTAGAGATTATTAAGGTGAGACATCATGCTATACGCATCCATGTTTTCATGTTACTTAAAGAGCTCATTATACATGGACAATAGCATGAAAAACTAGACATTTATGGCATCATCCATGTGTTTCATGTAGAGAGATAGTTCCTCATCATTGGCCTCCTTTACAGGCGCAACTAGAAAAGGCTCTTCCATCACATACAATTTCCTTTCATGGCGAAGGATGACTCATAAACGCCTCTGCCAATCTTGAAAATTAGTGTTGGTGAGAAGGTTTTCCTTCTCGAGTATGGTTCGCAATGATATGTTTGAAGTCATTTTATTCCTGTTTCTACAAATTAAGATGAGAAAATTTTTAGTACTTTCACTACTGGAAAAAAGGCCTATACCCACGGTTCAAAACCGTGGGTATAGCCCCCAAAACTGTGGGTATAGGCTATACCCACGGTTTTGGGAACCGTGGGCTGGAACGCCGTCGGTATAGGTCCCCAGCCTATACCCACGGTTTTCCAAAACCGTGGGTATAGGTGTTCTGCCACCGTGTCAACAAAACATTCCCAATTTCCACGGTGTCAATGGCTTTTACCCACGGTTTCAAAACCGTGGGTATAGATCCTAAAATAAATCCGCAGGCGGGTTTCGATCCCACGACCTCCTCGCTGCAAAGTACCGCATCTACCACTACCCTACTATCAATTATGTGTATATATATATATTTAGTTAAATATAGTTATATAAACCGTGGGTATAGAGGGAAGAACCGTAGGTATAGGACTCCCGCCAAAAAAAAATCTTTCCCGTGGAAAATTTTTTTTTCCCGCGCACACATGGGAAACCTATACCCACGGTTTTTCAAAACCGTGGGTATAGGTTTTTTATCCTATACCTATCCCCACGGTTCTCCTCAAAACCGTGGGGATAGGTACCCCTATACCCACGGTTCTTGAAAACCGTGGGTATAGGTCAATTTTCAAGACCTATCCCCACGGTTTTGGAAAACCGTGGGGATAGACCCCCCTATGCCCACGGTTTTTGAAAACCGTGGGTACAGGTCTTGAAAATTGATCTATACCCACGTTTTTCCAAAACCGTGGGTATAGGGGGTACCTATCCCCACGGTTTTGAGGAAAACCGTGGGGATAGGTCCATTTTCCAGTAGTGTTTATTATAAAAATGAGACAAATAAATAAATTAATACTTATTAGTCTCCCACTATTTTATCAAAATCCAATATCCCTCACCATTGACTTCAGAATATTCTGTTGCCTGAATATTCTAGTGGAAATGATCCATATTGCCCTTCGCATTACCCAAACTAGGGTTGGTTAAGTAACTTTAAGGGTTTTAGGTAGGCATTCCAAATGCCAACTGCATTAACTCGCAGCTCCTTGATCCGCTGAGTGGACTCCCCCAATCCTGAAATCCTTTTATTTTGGATTTCCTCAACCTTTGCGTCTTGGTCACACCAAGTCCTGCTATGGCAGTCAACCCTTGATGCGAACCAAGTCAAGTCAACCCAAAACCTTGAATTAGAATACCCTGATAATTGAAAGCACCCCAAATAGGGTTGGTCAAGAACTTTGAACTATGGTTCGATTCTAACCAAGATTGTGGAAGGCTATGTCGACTTAATATTTCTTTGAGGGATTTTATCCATATACGTAAATTGACATTTTATTATCTTTTATTACATGCTTGTTAATATTAAGTGGGATATACTTAAGTTATTAACCATTTCTAAGATAATATTTACGCATAAGTCGGTATTTATTCTAGTTTCATATTGCATGCTTTGTTTAATTCATTAATTATATGATCATGACAACACACCCACAATAAACCATGCAACTGACTGAAATAAAATAAATCGTATGATCATGAGATTGTTCTATTTGTTAGTTTATCTAGCGGTTGATAAACTAAACCAAGACCTAGGGGAGAAACACCTTGAACCTTTTGGGTTCGTGTTTACAGCTTTCTAAATGTCCACCTTCGTATCTCCTTAGATTGGATTCACCTTGGCTCCTGACTTGAGCTGCCTCCACTAGCTTAGGAGCTCCATCCATTACATATGCATTTATCTCACATGAAGGTGAGGGAAAAAAGGAGTTTTTACATAAAATAATCCTTGGGTGTACAGGCCCTACATATTAATGAGTAGAAGGCTCGTAGACCAACAAATTTAATTTAAATAATTAAATTAAATAAACCATTCACATACAAAGGTCTTGGTCTAGCTCATGATCATCCATACATGAAACGATATTTACGCATAAATAAAACTAACATTCAATTCTTTAATAGTTCTTGTTTAAGATAAATCACGCTCGAATCAATTAATTATCTTTAATTAATCAATCCTTATATCTCAAACCCTTTTCTGAATTTCCTTGAGATTCTCATCCATCATAATTTTTAAAAAATAAATTCATTTAAAATCATCTTTGTATGTAACTTGTACCTTGGAGGCAACCCGGTGAATTCTCGTTCATTACGCAGATGTTAAATTAAACACATATATATAAAACACCTATAACATGTTGTGCCTCAGCTTTACACATGCAGTATGGTACACGTCTCAAGGGTTTGTATAATATAATAATAAATTTTAATAAATCTATGTAATTTGGGTGAGTACACAATGTGTATTTCCGACTACAAAGTGTGTACTTTTCTTTACCGTCCATCCGAAGTACACGCCTGGGGACATGGAGTGTTGATTTAATTTGGAATTTTTCAGAGTACATTGCGTGTTTAGTTGGACACACGCCGTGTTGTATCCGCATTACACAGTTTCCAGTCGGGTAAGACGTGTATGGGGTACACGGTCCAATCCCAGCCCAAAGGGACTACACGCCATGTTCAGTGGACCACACAACGTGTAATCCGGAAACCGTGTGCCACCTGCACTTGTTCAACACACGGTGTCATAAATGACTTAGATGGGATCCAATACATGGCCTGATTTGGCGGACTAGTCCAATACATTAAACCTGGACTACACGGCGTGTAATTCTGAATACACGCCGTGTATTCTAGTGTTGTACATCCAGGAACGTTTGGAACCTCTGGATGAGTTCCTCTATTTTATTTTAATCAAAATTAAAAGAAAAATTCGTTTCTATAAGGTGAACAAGAAACGATAGAGGAGGAACAGATCTCGAGATTCAGATTTCAAAGAGTGATTAAATAGAATTGAAACAACTAAATTATTAAATGCGTAAATCACCAATGAAAAACTAAATAATTATAATTAATGATATGACCGCTCTGATACCACTTGTAGGTTTCGGGCACAGCAGAAGCGCATTGGTGGGAGATCCCAACTTTAATTTTATCGTTAAAGACGATCAATCCAAGATCTGTCACGATGTAAAACACCAGATCTTTGGAATAGAACAAAGAACGAAAAACAAAACAGGGAGTCCCAGAACCATAGAGATAGGATCATCATATGTTGGTTATAATTAATTTAATTAATTGACAAGAATTACCTTGATGGAATTATTTCTTCGTTGATGTCTCCGGTCATGATCTGGTGTGATCTGTCATTGTGTCATAGAATCCAAGTGTATGATTCCTCTAACGGTGATCCACACGTGCTCCACATATCCCTGGATGTCGCCGAAGGGATCTCCAGGTGCTATCGCGGAATAACCTTTGCTTGCAATGTCCGCCTTCGATCACCTTGATCCGGTGGTGGTGGATCTCTCTCGGTCTTGAGATCGTTATTGGAGGAAGGAGTTCTTTCGGCCTTGAGAGAACTCTCCAAAATTGTTGTGCACAAGGATTGGGAAAAGTGTTGGGGTTGTGAGGATATTTATAATCGGGTTTGAGGTTATAGAGTTATGACAATAAATAAATGTGTTACGCGTTTTATTTATTTCATTAACTCTCGTTGAAAACCCCCATGTCGAATGATTAATTACTTAACATGTGCCCACACTGATTATAATAAATATCATTCAATAAAATGATTTATTTCATCAAAATCCCGACTGGAAAAACCACATGCCGTGTAATCATTAATACACGGCATGTACGCGTTTTTCATAAAACTACACGGCGTGTATATTCAATATACACAGTGTGTAATTTTATTTTCCATTTTCCTTTATTTCCTCCACCACATTTATTAGTCCTTGAGTAATGGCTATTTATTTCTGAAATAAATGTAATTATATTACTCGCTAATAAATATATTATTTCACCGACAATATATTCTCTCGAATAACTAGTGTCGAAATAAATGGGATCAGGCATCCTTGAATAATTATTAAACCACAGTCGAGAATGATATTTATTCAAATCGTTAAATTAATATTTAACTGATATACATGGACACACTTAGTGTGTGACCCTTTAGGCCTCTTTCTCATTGGCATTAGGCAGGCTTTCCTAAAGTCAAAGATTACTATCTAGCAATGGTTCAAGGCACCCAAGAGAAAGAAGTTGACACCACATTGACGTGTCACCTCATACAAATGCTTACCGTGTAATATAATCCCTTTTTCATGATATCTCAAATCAAGCAGGTTGAATGCTAGTGTCATCAACCCATGTGCTCGATTATTCTTTCTTTGACTTTCCGGAATTAAACTCACCCATACCTTACCATGGACATGGATTTATTTAGGCTATATCAATTACATCAAAGGGCCTGAGATATCTACTTCTGTTATAGAACAGAAGGGACAAATCCTTTCTCGCATTATTTATTAATGTAGTAGTACTCGTGACGCACCCAACGTATCCTACCTCGCTGCGAATAGTGTATCATCAAATTTTTCATCAATACATCTAAGTGCGCAAGTTGTAATACCCATTAATAATAATCTTAAAGTCTAATGACCAATACACACATCCGCAGATAGGAACATCCAATGATACTATGAAATGTGGATTTCATACTGGCGGGTCTCGTTCTCATAATATCCTCCTGGATATTACCAAGGGCGCACACCATGAGAAGGTGACTCAAAGTTTTATGAGTCCTCACCCCTAATGTCCTGTATTATTTGTTTCCCTCAAATAACATCATCCGTCCATAGAAAATGTATTCAAGAACAGTGTTATGGCACTTCCGGGTTCTCATCATAGCAGGGATCCGCTATGACCCATTAATGCAACAGTTGTCCTTAGGAAATTATCACATGCATTGTCACACAGAAGAAAAATCAATATGTGATAAGGTATTTATTAATGAATAAAGTAAAAATTATTTGGTTCTAGGCCACCAACTCCAACAAAGGAGGGACTAGCAGCTGTGTTTATAAGTACTGCAGCTAGGGGGAGAAGACACATATCATACCTCGGATCATCTATGGGATGTCGTGGTCATAAGCCCCTGCTTCCTGAAGCTGAGCTCACCCATGTACACCTGTCACATGGCCAGCTCCCCCTCCACGTCTGCTGCCCTAAGAACCTCCTTGCTCAAACCGTTGTCGCTGTCTTGGCGGCCCCTCAACCGTCTGCTGGTTATCTGTATGGAGGGTCAGGCAGTCACGTACCATGTGTCCATGCTTTCCGCAAAAAAAGAAAAGCCTGACCCCCCCCCCCCCCTCCCCCCTCGTCTAACTCCCTCTGGCTTTGGAGCCTTGCACTGCCAACCCTGAGCCCTAGGGTCAGCCTTTGAAATACATAGCCCACTTGGGCCCACGTGTCTGCTGCCTGCTGCCTGCCAAAGACTTTGCCTCCTAGGGTCTGCTTGCAGCTCTAACTATAGACACATGCCCTTCTAAGAATCTCTTCATCATAAGAGCTCGTTCCAGCACCCTGGCTTGGGTAGGAATGCTGAGAGACACCACTGAAGCCCTGATCTCCCGCCTGAGTCCCTTTTCAAAGGCTCAAGCCCTGAAGAAAGGGTCTCACACCATATCTATAGAGTAGTGGGAAAGCTCCATGAACCTTGACGAGTACTCGGCCACTGTCATGTTGTCTTATTGTAGGTGAATCAGCTCCTGAATGTGCACAGAATGCAACGTAGTGGAGAAAAAATCCTCTTGAAAAAACCTCTCAAAGTCAACCCAAGTGAGGGTCGCCTCATCGTGAGTCTGGATAGTCAAGATCCACTATCTCCTGGTCGAGCCCTGCATAAGGGTCACCGCCAAGATTTCTATATCCGCATTAGATCCTCTAGCCATTCCTCAGCGACCAGAGGATCTGTCTCTCCCCTGAACCTGGGATGTCTATGTCTCTGAATCTCATGTAGGGAAATGAGCCTACGAATGTCCTGTTCCAGAACAGCCGATAGTAGATGTTGACCATCGGGTGGTGGTAGCACTGGTGCACCACCTGGTGGGTCCATCTCAAGCACGGGTCCCTAAACGGATTCCCCATCGCTAGGCGGGATATCCTCACGACCTCGTATCGAGATCCTGGCTGGTCGTCTACATGGAGGCATCATGAGAAATATCAAGATATACCACAGTTAGAACATTATACCTAGTGAGATAAATTTTATTCAAAATCACAAGACACTTATTCAACTAGTGTTTTCATGTATTGAGTCAAACAACAGAATTCAAGGTCCTAGTGTATGGATACGTCGACCACTACACCGACACTGGACTCCCCGAATCTGAAAGTCAGACTCATAACATTTAACACTATTGCTCTAAGAAAAACATAGATTATAGGTCTTTGATGGGGAACCGACTGCCCTCTGATACCACTTTGTCATGACCCGTCCCCCGGGGCCCGTGTCATGAATACCCCAAGCCCACCTCCCGAAGGTCAGGGGCTGGCGACTAGCGCCGAAGGCGTCAACTTACAAATGGGAGGCATTTTCCTGGATACTTGTATGCACACACACACCCAACCAAATCCCAACTCACAGAAGGGAAACAACATACCACTGAATAACTAAGTACAAGTATATTTGAGAGAAAGTGGACCAGAATACAAGCCCAAGAAAAAGTACTGAAAACTGTAAATTACAAAAAAGTGCTTTGATGGCCATCTGTAGTAAACCCCACCTGATCGTGAGAGTAGGGAAGCTACTAGAAGCTGTAGTAATACATCATATCCACCCATTCCTACTGGGCCCCGCCTGGTCCTAGGCCACCAAGTCCACTGTCGTAGCATCCGTCCGTCATGTCTCCCTGGGCACCCCTGTCGAAACATTGGTCGTCTACACCAGACACAACACGTGCAGACGGAGCCCATGAAGGGGTGAGTAACATAGTACTCAGTAGGGACCCCAAAAAAACACACAACAATTCCTCAAAGTAAAGAACGAAACACATGACAGCTCATACCTGGTATATTCAAGGGTAGTAACTGTAGCATCATCGATCACAATCGTCGAACACCTCTGCTGCTGGAGAACTCCTCCACTATCGAGTATAGTGGGCATGTCGGGTCACACAGAGCTGCTTCCCACTAACCTTGAACTGCTTAGGTACCCCTCCTCATCGCGTACCATGGGTCTTCCGGGTCACACAGAGTCACTCCCCACCGTGGTTTGTTGAGGTACTCCTCATGTCAAGTACCGTGTGTTTTCCAGGTGACACAGAGCCGCTCCCTACCATGGGCCTTTAGGGTCATACAAAATTGCTTCCCACTTGTCCATCAAGTCACACATTGTCGGAAGTCAGAAGTCTTCAGGTCTCAGCTAGTCGTAGGGTTCCACACGTAGCGCGCTTGGGAGAACCTCTCCTCAAACCATTCTTCACATCTCAACATCCATGAAAGTCACCATAGAACATGCCAAAAAAATCCACCTCGTCGAGAGGGTGCCAACGCCACAAACAGCTCGTCAATCGGACGTACGGTTTGCAAGATACAGACATTTTAGTAACCAGGGGGCGGTTGTGACGGGGCCCGGTCTGACCCGGTCAGACCGACCCGACCGACCCAGCCTGGGGGTTCCGCATACCCCAGTTCATTCTGACGGACCCAACCTGACCTGATGTGGGTCGGGGTCGGTCTGGTCCGGCCTGACCAGTGGGCTAGGCCCAATAGGCCTCGCTGGACCCAACCTGGTTGGTAGAGGGTCCAGCCTGCCGGGTCGCCAAGCGACCCGATCGAGTCCGGCCCGGCCCGAGGGTGTGCGGGTCCAGCTCGCCAGCGTAAGTCCGACCCGTTGGGCTCGGGTCCGTCCCGTAATGCGGGTACGACCCACTGGGGGTTCGTGCCCCATCCAGTCCACAAGAGGCGGACCGGTCCACCTCGCTGGATGCGACCGGGAGCCGCATCTCTGTCCCTCCATCGCCCCGCATGTCGCCGTGTGGTGCCTCCTCCGCCACGGTCAAGTAATCGCGGCCCACTGCCCTTCGACATGGTTGAGTGACCGCGTCCACCACCTCCAGCCAGTGGCTTCTCCTGTTGCGCCGCGACCCAGTCTGACCGCGACCTTTCGTTCGACGCGCTGTCATGGTGAGCCGCTTCCCACTCGTGGCTGCCGCCGTGGGCCACCGCTGGCAGTCACCGGCGCGCCAGAAGATTCTTTCACGGACCACCGGGTCTGCATCAGTGGTTAGTTCTTCGTGGCGCTTGCGGCTGCTTTTTTTGGGGATCGTCCTGTCCACCGCAATGGTCTGAAAACTATCTTATCGTCGATTCAAAAGATTGGCCACGAAGAACTCACGAGTGGAGGTGCTCAGGCCTTGTTTGTGTCGACCCAGACCCTCCACGTTAGAAGTTTAAACAAGTGGGAGGATTGGGGAGGTTTGCATTCAATCATTCACGCCAAGATTTAATCCCCAATAATCACCCCAAAAGAAAGTCACTCTCCCATTATAACGCACGATCCGCAGATTAACCTCTTCGTGGATTAATCTGCGTTCGTCGTTTAGAAATGGACGGGGAAGAACAACGAAATAAAACCCCTACCTCTTTGAAGTTCGATGTCGTACATTTGTCATCGAGGGGTTAAGACGTCGGCATCGCTTTCATGCTCCGATATTCGAAAGGTGTTGAAGAAGAAGAAGTTATGTCGGCGTTCTTTGTTCGTCGCTAGGGTGGAAGTCCGTTAGAGGTTTGCCAGAGAATCCTCCAATTTCTTTTATCCACATTTTCCCGATGCGTCGAATTATAAATAGGAGCACTTCACAGTGTTCCCATAACGATGTAACGTCGCGTCGTTACGCTGTTTTATTTAAGAAAGAGTGTCGTTGTTTCGCGTCATTAATGCGTTGTTGCACTCTGAGTTTAACGAGCCTCATTGATGCACATCGTCGTCGCCCTATCGTTGCCCTATCACTGCCCCACAGCATCGTCGTTCACCACTCCAAATGGAGATAGAAAATAAAACAATTCATTTAAATTATTTTATTATATTTCTCGAAAAGTCCGAAAAATAACTTTTCTGCTCGGCCCTTGCCGGCCGAAGTTAAGCCATTTCTAGGCAGATCCCGACGTTCTGAATTCAACGGCGCCCTCGGATTTTTGATTCGAGTGACGGTTCAAAAGATAGAAAATCCCGCTTGCACGTTTACTGAACGCACCTTAAAAAAAGTTCAAAATTTATTAAAAGTCATTCTCAACCCGCGCCGGTTGAGGTTAGGCTCCGCATAAGGGAAACACACCCCCACAAATCCAACAGTACTATCAGATTTTCAATCCGAGTTACCGTTTAGAAGTCAAATGATTTAACATTAAAATAGTTGTTAATTATTTTATTTATGACAAAAAATTAACTTCTACTGTTGGCCCGCGCCGGCTAATGTTGGGGTTTGCCTAAGGAAAACATACCTTCACGAGTTCAGCGGCGGTCTCAGATTTTTAATTTGAGTCACCGTTCATGAGTTACAATCATTTGAAAAATAAAATAATTTTATTTAATAATTTTATTTATAGTTATGTCATTTTCGGGTTTTCTCATTGGAGGCCTGCGCCGACTAAAATTAAGTCGCTCCTAGGGTAAACCCGCCATCTTGAATGCAACGATGCCCTCAGATTTTTTGATCCGGACACTTGTTTAAGAGTTATTCCGCTTTTTCAGAAAAACTGCTTACGCACGTTATTTAAAACTTAACATTTTTCAACGGATCAATCCTGACACTCCGGGCCTCGGAATTACATGCCGTAAAATTATGCGGTCTCGAAATAATTCCATATAATAAAAAAAATACCGAAATTTTGGGACATTACAAATAAAGATCGTAAAATGATTGCGAATCCTGGGAATTAATATAAAAGTTTCATGATCACTCTTCTATAATATAGTGATATCTTACCTATGCAGCCAGTGCCATGGCATAAAGTGGATGCCAATAGTAAAATACAGATCATGGATAGAGATTTAGGTATATATATTTCTTTATTTTTTCTATTGCGTTAATATAAATTTGTATATAAATTCAACTTTCTATTTTTTTCAATGACATTATCATGATGAGGAGAATGTGAGGATGAATATGGGGGCAGTTGAGCATTAGGTGTCTTGTAAATATAACTTGTATTTGGGTTAGATGAAAATAGAAGAACCCACTAATAGATTATTCCTTGTTGTAGTGATTGTCCTATGAGTCAATATTTTATGATGATTGTATACGATTCAAGTCCTTCATTTCTGGTATAGATGTATATTATTTCTAAATTTCTATATTAACTAATTAATCGTGTTTCATGAAAGGCAATATTAAATCAATATTTCAATGTAAGAATCCTCATAGAAGCAGGTGACGGTCTCAGTATGGATCGGCGACCTTGCGTGACATGGGCTTTTTGGGAAAAGCTAGAGGAGGATGCGTGCAGCGGATTCGCAGTTGGACGTCATGCTCAAGGGCGTCCTGTCCATCGAAGTAGGGTGATGGGGTGACTTAGAGATGTGAAGGACCAGTAATCTCTGGCGGCACGGGTCATGTGAGAGGTGTTGGGCACAGTGGGACCGGTGATGGTGGTTTAAGGGGTGATGGATACCTCAGTTTACAGGTGGCCTCACCTTACAGTGGGGATGGTGTGCACGGGGATAAGGGGCGAGGGGCTACCCGATGTGGGATTGGGGTTCCTAGAGGTTGCTGGGGCACAAGTTTGTGACACCTCAGCGTGTGGGCTGTGACAATTTGATGGCCGGTGACCCGCGGCCTATTTGTGGGACTTTTTGATGTGGGCTTTTGTGGGTCTATATTTGATTCTATTATGAGGTCCTCGGGTCTCACCCTAAATCCGAAACCATAAAATCTAAACCCTAACTCTAAAATCATAAACCTAAACCCGAAAAACCATACAAAAAAACTCCTAAAACCTATACTAAAAACCCTATATCCAAAACTCTAATCTATAAACCCTAAAACCTAAAAGCTGAACTCCTAAACCAAAAACATATTAAACACACCCTATTATCAAAATTCTAAATCCTAAACCTTAAAACATAAACCCTATCCGTGAAATCATAAACCCTGGTTGGGTCTATGTTTGGACACCTTTTTATTTGGGGGTAATTGGTGTTCTCCGTCGTTGTTTCATTGTACTTTACTTTTTTTTAACAAAGTTTGGAGAGCATGAGCTAAAATTCATGGTCTTCACCTGTTTGGGTCACTTTTGATGCATTCTAATTTTTTTTATTATAAGATCACTTTACTAGGATGCATTGTTATTGTAGTGGGGTCGTAAACTAAAACAATTCTACAATAACAAAATTATGAGTTAGATTTACAACTAACACCTATTACTACAAGTTTAGTATTATAAATATTGATTGTATGTATTAACTTTTTATAATTATATATTGATAAATAATGTGAATAGTATCCCTTGATAATGAAGTTATATGTATTGGTCCATGAAAGAGAAATTTATTTATTTATGTGACTTTTCATTTCCAAGAATGATGTTTTCATGGTTGATAAGTGGTTTTTAACTATCAATATTTTGAAAATTTATATTCATTTGTAAGTTATTTTGGATTATAAAAAATATTTGGGGTGATTTCAATATTTAGAAATGTGATAGAATTTTGTTAATGGTTCCATTGATTTTGATCAAGAATTGAAGTACGAATGTGTTTTTATTGAAGTGGTATTGCATGAAATTGTTTGTTTGGAACTATTTTCATGAAATTAGTGAGGATAGGCCGGTTTGAGTTTCATATGGATTGAAAACCTATAATTCAATATTGAGCCACGTGTAATATGACTAAATAGACATTTTTTCATGTGGTTTGATGGATTTTGGTTATGAATTATAATTTTCCCTTGTGGAGATCTTCAATATCCATGTCATTATTATTATTACTTGTATGAGGTTTTGATTATCTTTATGCCTTTTTCATAGAAATTAATCCAAATATTCAGGCAAATGGATATTTGATCCTCAATAGAAACTCATCAATCATTGGTATGGTAACTGATAAAGTGATTTATGATGAAAGCATGATGTTTTTTTAGGAGTGTGGCATTGTTTAGGTGATTTTACATTTTGAAAAATTGTGTTTCATGGTTTAGTGATTTTGAGTTGTCAATATTTTGAACATTGATATTCATTTTCAAATTATTTAGGTTTATGAAAAATGGTTTGGGTTAAATTCAATCCCTTGAAATTTGGTTGAAATTTGATAATCGTTTTCATAAATTATGATGAAGGATTGAAGTATGAATGTGTTTAGATTGAGGGAGTATTTATTAAAATTGTTCGTTTTGAATTACTTTCAAGACATTTGTGCGAATAGATAGATTTGAGTTTTATATGGATTGAAAACTTATAATATAAGCTAAAGCTGCATGTTGTCACGACCCGTCCCCCGGGGCCCGTGTCGTGACTACCCTAAGCCCGCCTTGCATAGGTCAGGGGTTGACGACTAGCACTGGAAAGGTGTATCCCTAAAATGAGAAGACATTTCCTTTAAACACGAACAAACACACAGTCGAGAACGCAACAAGATGCAACCACGAAGTAAAACTGTTGTAGTAAAAGTGAGTACTAAAAGTAAGGGGACGGAATACAAGCTCAACTGAAAAGATACAACTACAACTGAAACAAAAAACAGCTCCTGAGATTGTCCACCAGGAATCCTACCTGAAGGGTAGGTACAACTTGTCTCCACAACTCTCCACGTCAACCGTCACTGCCGTCCACCGTCAGGTCCTAGCTCCCCAAGTCTCAATCAAGGATGCCCGTCGTCTGCACAAGACACAACAAGGTGTGGGCGAAGCATTTGAAGGGGTGAGTATAACAATACCTAGTAGGGACCCTGAGACCCCCGAAGGTCTCTCAGAATTCCACAAAGGAAAAATCACACGCATGATCTCAATCAAAAATCACAAAGAAAAAGACTAAGCTCAAACCAGATATACTTGTCTCATCCACAAAGAAACATAAAGGCCCCGACCTCAAGCCATTTCCAGGATTTCCAAAGAAGGCTCAAAGCATAACTCAAGGATCAAGAGTACACACTCCATGAACTGGACATCCCTGATGGAACCCGTCTAAGAGATATACTCTATCAGGTAAAACTCAACCATTCCTAATGGAACGTCCAAGAGGGCATGCTCCATCGGGAACTTTATGCGAGAACTGCCTCTAGTTCCCGACACTAGAGGCCTCGCACTCACAGTCTTGCACCTGAGTAAAGACCAAGGGAAACCTAGTGAAGAGGCCCGCTCCTCGACCCTGTGTCCCACAATCGAGGGAGCTCCAACTCCCGTGAAGGACCTGCTCCCCGTCGCTACTCGGAGACGAGGGAGTACTACTCCATATGTGAGGACCCGCACCCTTCCTAGCAGGGGAGTACAACTTTGGTAGTTTGTTTGTTGTGGGGGACCCACGCCCAAGTACGTCAGGGGAGTACCGACCCGAGGATAGAGGACCCACACCCTGGCATGATAGGGGAGTACCGACTCTATGTGTGAGGACCTGCACCCTACCCGGTAGGGGAGTACAACTATGGTAGTTTGTTCGCTGTGGGGGGACCCGCGCCCTAGTATGTCAGGGGAGTACCGACCCCAGGCTAGAGGACCCAAACCCTGGAACGACAGGGGAGTACCGACTCTACTGTAGCACTACATAAGGAGGACCCACACCCTTGGTTGACATGGGAGTACCTACTCCTAACATAGAGGACCCGCACCCAACCCGGTAGGGGAGTACTGGACTCTATGTGAGTTAAGTATGGAGGACCCACGCCCTAGTCCAATAGGGGAGTACCGAATCCAAATATAAAAAAACCAATCAGAGGGAAACGAACCCGGACTCATGACGTGGGGAGTCCCGTATCTATCGGAGCAAAGGAGTAAGGAATACCCGCGCCTTGAGTCATCACGGGAGTAGCCATCCTAACTCTCACCACATGAAACACCCTGGTTCTGCTCTTCTGGTTATCAGTCATACCTCAACCACCAAGAAGTTCCACAAGAAAGTAACTCGATGATCTGTCATTTCATACGAGTTCCAATACAACAGACAACGCGTCAACCGGACACCCGGTCTGTAAGCTATAAGCATTTTAGAGCCGAGGTCCCGGTTGGATTCGGGTACGATCCATCCCAGACAAACTCCAAATTTCTCTGAAAGTCACGTGGAGTGTATCAAAAGGACCGTCTCACTCCAAGGATCCCAGCGCCGCAGACGGTTCATCAAATGGACGCCCGGTTCGCAAGATACGACATTTTAAGCGTAACAGGGCCTGGGAGGGGTTCAGTTCCGGTCCGACCCGGCCTGGGCTGACCCGACCCGTTTCGGGCCACCCCGACCCTACCCGACCTGGCCCGCCCCACACTGGCTGGGTTGGGCCGTGGTAGCTCGGCCTGCCGGCTGGCGCGAACCGCACGGGGGTCGTGCGTTCCGCCTGCCGAACGGCTCAACGGAGCAGTTCAGCTCCTTGATTGGCGGCGCCGCCTCATCACCAGCGGAACCCACAGGGAGCAGGTCCATCCTTCACCACGACTTCATAGTCGTAGGCTACACACCGCGGCGTGTGACGGCATGCCACCTCACCGTCACCGTGGCCGGCCACCCCTTTAGTCCGCCGCGGGGCCGAGCGGTGTTGCCCTCCTCCGCGGCAGGCGAGTGTCGGCCGCTACCTTCGCCGCTGACACCGGTCGTCGATGCCGTCACGCTGTTTCCGCACCGAAAAATCTTTTACGGGCCACCGGGTGAGCTACAATGGTCCATTCTTCCTTCCGGACGCGCCTACGGTCCTCCCGGGATGCTGATGTCGTTGTGCGTCTCTCAGTTTCAAGGTTCCGTCAAGTTGGAACAACCCACCTCCAATGAACGGAATGAAAAACAAGTAGTGGAGGGTCCGACCCTTCTTCGTTTGGGCTGCGCCCTCCGCATTAACATTATAACTAGTTGGAGTAATTTACACATTACAATAAATTAATGATAAACCTCATTCAAACCCCCTCAACGACCACCCGCAAATTCAAGAACGAGTTGAAGAATAATGGGAATTCATTGAATTAAAAGACAACCCCTACCTCGAGATTCTTTGGAGACATCACGGTGGTAGAAGAATATTCCACGTTTTGATGAAGCCACTAACGTTCATCGACCCCAGTTCGTTGCCGCCCGAGCTTCCGTCTCCATCAGTGGAAGGTTTCGCATCACTTCGCCAGCGGTTCCTCGCTTGATGAAGCCGTGACAAAAACTATACTCCATGCCCCATTTAAATAGAGGGGGAAAAGGTGAGTAACGTGCCGAGGAATTAATGAGGTTCATTAATTGACGTAATTAATGTGCCACATTAATTACACGAGGGGTGGTTACACAACCAAAGTGTAACCAGAAATTTAATATCTTATATTTAAAAGTCTGACCACCTTCATGGTCCCCGCCACCGCCACTCAACAGGTGGTAGGAAAAAAAAGAAATAAAATAACAATTTTTGTGTTATTTTATTTTTTCTTTAAAAACTCACAAAAACTAACTTTTTCACCCGACCAACTACAGTCGAAGTGAAGCTTCCCTTAAGACAATCTTAGCACTGCAGATTAAACAGTGCCCTCCTATTTTTAATCTGAGCACCAGTTCAAAAGATAGAAAACGCCGCCCGCGCATTTCGTGGACGTACCTTTAAAAAAAGTTCATAAATTATTAACAGTCACCCTCAACCCGCGTCGGTCGAGGTTAGGCTCCGACTAAGGAAAAAACATCCCCAATAATCCAATGGTACTCTCAGATTTTTAATTCGAGTTACCATTTATAAGTTATAGAATTTAATAATAAAATAATTTTTACTTAATTATTTTATTTACGGCCAAAAACTAACTTCCACTGTTGGACCGCACCGGTTAAAGTTAGGACTTGCCTAAGAAAAGCATACCCTCACAAGTTCAGCGGTGGTCTCATATTTTTAATCCGAGTCACCATTCGTGAGTTATAAGTATTTGTAAAATAAAATAATTTTATTTAATTATTTTATTTATGGTTATTCCATTTCTGGATTTTCTCACTAAGAGCCTACGCTGACTAAACTTAAGTCGTGCCTAGGGTAAACATTCTATCCTGAATGCAACAATGCCCTCATATTTTTGATCTAGGAACCCATTTAAGAGTTATTCTACTTTTTCAGGAAAACTACTCACGCGTGCTATTTTAAGCATAACACTTTTTCGACGGATCATTCCAGGCACTACGGGCCTCAGAATCATGTGCCGTCAGAGTTCACGGTCTCGTAATAATCCCAAATAAAAAAATTATATCGAAATCATGGGTCTTTAAATTCTCCCACCTTAGGTAATTTCATCCCCGAAAGAAAAAATATAGACAAATCAAACAAATGAGGTTACTGAGCACGAATCTAAACCTTCCATTCCCATGTGCTCTCCTGGAGATTCTCGTGCTTCCACCAAACTCGCATCAGATGGATCAACCATTCATGAGGGACTCGCTCTTGTCAATCATCTATCTCTACTGGGGACTCTGTAAAATTCACCCCATCGTCAAAGTTCAACTTGACATAGTCGATAATGTGCGATTGATCATGCACGCATCTCCTTAGTAGCAACACATGGAAACAATTATGCACCCGGTGCATCTGTGGAGGAAAATCTAGGTGGTACTACACCTCGCTAACTCTGCTAAGAATCTGGAAAGGTTCGATGAACCTCAGAGATAGCTTGTTTCCCCAACCAAATCTCCAGAATCCTCATGGGGTGAGACCCGTAGGAAGACTTGGTCTCCCTCCTTGATCTCTAAGGGTCTCTGTCTCCTGTCGGAACAAGACTTCTGCCGGCTCTTGTGCAGTCTTCATCCCTGGACACTAGTACTGACGTCGAAGGTCCTAGTACATCTTCGCCACATCAAGATGTA
The DNA here is from genome assembly GCA_963277665.1 of Viscum album. NCBI lineage: Eukaryota > Viridiplantae > Streptophyta > Magnoliopsida > Santalales > Viscaceae > Viscum > Viscum album. Next base: position 1,620,399,946 of record OY728157.1, on the reverse strand, counting down.
CTGCCAAAGGGGATGCGTGGAACTCTCTCAACACCTCATTTGGTAGCGTCAATGGTACCATAGTGCATCTTATGAAAAGGATGACATGCTCTCCACCTTCAGAAAATCCTTTAGAAGCCTGTACTGAGGATATCTGAGCACGTTGGACCTCGCAGTCAATGTCCCCAAGCAGTGCCTCCTGAACTCGCTGAAGGTGTGTGGGGGGGGGGTGACAGTTATAGACTAGAGGTAAGCTACTCCATCCACGAAGGGTTTCTGTAATGTAGCTAGATGCTCTGACGACTCACTCAGTATTTGTAAACTAGACCTCCTAGTGAGTGCATCTACCACCACGTCCCCCTTTTAAACTATCAGCCACTGGGGCTCTACGGGAGCCACCCAATATGCATTTGTAGATATTGGTGTTGTCGCTGGGTACAAGTCAATGCTGAAGTCCCTCTCCCTACAGGGAGGTAATTCTGGAAAAAGCTTTTTGAAAAGATATTCTCGCACTCTGCCACTACTATTGGGAACTGAAAACTCAAAACTCCTGCTACCACGAGGGTATGGTTGGAGGACTCAAGAGTGATTAGCTGGACCCACATATGCAAGAGTTTAACCAGTGCTGCCTTGGTTTCCTTTTTCACCGACCAAGTAAAACCCCATTCCAACACTGTAGATATACAACATCCTTCTGGCCTAAAACAGTCAATCTGAGCATGAACTGTGGATGACCATCCCATACCCAAACTAATGTATTAAGGCCTCGACACTGGAACCGAGAGGTTCCAACCAAAACTCTCACCTCAAGGGTCAAATCACACTATTGGCATAATTGTGATTATCGATTCACCTCCCATAGATATATCTAGATGTAAGGGTCAAGTCAATAGTTTAACTAGAAACTCTAGGTATTGAACAAGATTTGAGACAAGAATGAATGATTAGTACCTATGTTTATTAATATGGAAACTGTTAGTAGACATAGACCGTACTTTTTATCATTCCAAGATCCCTTGGGTCACACTCTTTGACTACATGCAGCTACTCCCTTCCCCTATCCTCCAGCTCCTTGAGCCTGGTGGGGGCCACATTGGGGTTTTGGTTGTAACATATCAAAATGTATACCACCTTATGCTGCTCTCCTAGATCCTCTTCCATGTCTTCTTCCCGACAGATTCACATGTCCCTATCACTTTCTCTTCCTGAAACATTTTACACATCCAAGTCTCTAAGACTGAATTTGGTTTCCTCCTTTCCCACTACTTACATTCACTAGCTATATCTGCTCAGCCAAAGAATTTTCAACCCCAAAGGTTCTCTCTAGCACCCTAACATAAGTATGAATGAACATAAGAATAGTGCTAGCTCGAATGTCCCTAAACACATCTCGCTTGGAGGTCCGAGCCATAAAGCACTGGCTGTATCATATTTATCGAGTACCTGGAATGGTCGGTACATCTCGATGAATACTCAGTTACTGACATGTCGTCCTGTCAAAGTTGTAGAAGATCTTGGGAACACATACCCCTTTATATTTTTATGAAAAGAGACCCCCTTATCTAAGGAAGGTTCTCAAGCTATGTCCATGGAAAAATTCACCTCATCATACGATATGGGTAATCTAAACCCTATCATCACCCTGATGAGTCACATAGAATGCTCACTGCTAGGACCACCATCCGATCTAATGGTGACCTGGCTAGATGGCAACTCAGTCACCCCTCAAGCTAGTCCTTAACCACTTATGAGTGGGGATCGCCTCAGAATCTTCGGGGTATCTGTCAGTAAAATTCATGTAAGGCACTGACCCAAAAAGTGTTCTCTATCGGTAGCGCCAGTAGTAACTTCTGGCCAACATGCAGTGGTATCACTGGGAAACTGCCCAAAGGTACTGTCTCAGGCAACAATCCTTGTACTGAAGCCTCATCACACTATGGACCATCATCATGGTCACACATTTGAATCCTGGCTGGCTATCTATGTGGTGGAATCTTGAAAGAGAATCCAGATGAACCACGGTCAATAAGTTATACCTGCTAAGCTGAATCAAAAGAGATAAAAAGTAAAACATTTCCAAAACACACACAATCAGTGTTTTCGTGGTCCGAGTCAGAAATCAGAATTCTGGGTCTTAGTTTATAGATACGTCGGTCGCTGCACCAACACTGGACTCCCTAAACTGAAAACCACACTCAAAACACTTAACAATATTTCTCCTTTGGAAAGATAAGAGTCCTAGTTCTTTAGTAGAACTGAATCCTCTGATACAACTTTGTCATGACCCGTCCCCCGGGGCCCATGCCACGACTACCCCAAACCCGCCTTCCATAGGCCAGGGGTTGGCGACTAGCACTGGAAAGGAGTATCCCTAAAATAAGAAGACATTGACTTTAAACATCTACAAACACACAGACTAGAACACAATAAGATGCAACCATGAAGTAAAAATGCTGTAGTAAAAGTGAGTACTAAAAGTAAGGGGCCAGAATAAAAGCCCAACTGAAAGGATACAAATACAACTGAAACAGAAAACAAATCCTGAGATCGTCCACCGGGAATCCTAACTGAAGGGTAGGTACAACTTGTCTCCACATCTCTCCACATCAACCATCACTTTCGTCCACTGTCAGGTCCTAGCTCCCCTAGTCTCAGTCAAGGCTACCCATTGTCTTCACAAGACACAACAAGGTGCGGGCAAAGCCTGTGGAGGGGTGAGTATAACAATACCTAGTAGGGACCCTGAGACCTCTGAAGGTCTCTCATAATTTCACAAAGGAACAATCACACGCATGATCTCAATCACAAATCACAAAGAAAAAGACTCAGATCAAACTAGATATACTCGTCTCTCCCACAAAGAAATATAAGGCCCCAACCTCAAACCATTTCTAGGATTTCCAAATAAGGCTCAAAGCATAAATCAAGGATCAAGAGAACACACTCCAGGAACTGACCATCCCTGATGGAACCCATATGAGAGATGTACTCTATTAGGTACAACTCAACCATTCTTAATGGAATGTCTAAGAGGACGTGCTCCATTGGGAACTTTTTGCTAGAACTGCCTCTAGTGCCCGACACTATAGGTATCGTAGTCATAGTATTGCGCCCGAGGCAAGACCAAGGGAATCCAAGTGAAGAGTTCCACTCCTCGACACTGTGTCCTACAGTCAAGGGAGATCTAACTCCCCTAAAGGACCCGCTCCCCTTCGCTACTCGAAGACGGTGGAGTACTACTCCATATGTGAGGACCCGCACCCTACTCGGTAGGGGAGTAACACTTTGGTAGTTTGTTTACTGTGGGGGACCTGCGCCCTAGTATGTTTGGGGAGTACCGACCTAAGGATAGAGGACCCACACCCTAGCACGATAGGGGAGTACCAAATTTATGTGTGAGGACCCGCACCCTACCCGGTAAGGGAGTATAACTCTGGTAGTTTGTTCGTTGTGGGTGCCTTGTGCCCTAGTACGTCTGAGGAGTGCTAACCCTAGGCTAGAGGACCCATACCCTGCCATGGCAGGGGAGTTCTGACTTTGTTGTAATACTGCATAAGGAGGACCCGCTCCCTGGGTTGACAGGGTAATACCTACTGCTAACATAGTGGACCTTCACCTTACCTGGTAGGGGAGTACTTGACTATATGTGAGTTAAGTATATAGGACCCGCACCCTAGTCCATAGGGGAGTACTGGATCCAAAGATATAAAAAACAATTAAAGGGAAACGAACCCGCACTAATGATGTGGGGAGTCCTGTCTCTACTAGAGTAGATGAGTAATGAATACCCGCGCCTTGAGTCATCAAGGGAGTATCCATCCTACCTCTCACTACAGGAAACACCCTATTTCTGCTCCTCTAGTTATCGGTTATACCTCAACCACCAAAAATTTCCAAAAGGAAGTAACTCGATGATTCATCATGACATAAGGGTTCCAACTTAGCAGATGGCGCGTCAACCGGACACCCGGTTTGTAAGCTATAGGCATTTTAGTACCAAGGGCCTGGTTGGATTCAGGTACGATCCAACCTGGACAAACTCAAAATTTCTCCAAAAGTCATGTGGAGTATCTCAAAAGGATTGTATCTCTCCAAATATCGTAGTATCGTAGACGGTTCATCAAACGAATGTCTGGTTTGCAAGATATAAACTTTTAAGCGTAATAGGACCTGAGAGGGGTCTGGGTCTGGTCCGACCCGACCCTGCCTGCCCCGGTGGCTCAGCCCACCGGTTGGTGCGACCCATGTGGTGGTTGCACGATCCGCCTACTGAATGGATCAAAGGAGCCATTCAGATCCTTGATTGGCATGGCCGCCTCGTCACCCGTGGGAACCGCAGGGAGCGAGTCCCTCCTTCGTCGCGATTTTGTAGTTGCATCCTGCTCACCACGGCGCGCGATGGCACACCGCCTCACCGTCACCATGACCAGCCCATGTCGACCGCCCCTTCGGTCTGCCGTGGCGCCGATCGGTTCCACCCTCCTCCATGGACGGTGAGTGACTGGTGCCACCTTTGTCGCCGACGCCGGTCACCGGTGTCGCACCGACGAATCATCCAGGGTCATCGGGTGATCTATGGTGGTCATTTCTTCCTTCCAGACCTGCCTATAGTCTTCTCAGGATGTCTCCGTCATTGAGCGCCTCTTGGTTTCAAGGTTTAGTCAATTTGGAACAACCCACCTCCAAAAAACTTAATGAAAAACAAGCGGTGGAGGTTCCGTGCCTTGTTCGTTTGGACGACACCCTCCGCGTTAGAATTAAAACAAGTGGGATCAATTTACACATTATATTAAATTAATGATAAACCCCATTCAAATACCTCGCAACGACCACTCGAAAATTCAATAATGAGTAGAAGAATCATGGGAATTCCTTGAATTGAAAGGCAACCCCTACCTCAAGATTCTTTGGAGATGTCGTGATGGTGGAAGAAGATTCCGCATTTTGATGAAGATGTTGGCGTTCGTCGATCCTGATTCGTTGCTTCCCAAGCTTCCGTCTCCATTGGTGGAAGGTGTCGCATCACTTCGCTAGTGGTTCCTCGATTGATGAAGCCGTGACAAAAACTCTACCCTAATCCCCATTTAAATAGAGGGGGAAAAGGTGAGTAATGCGCCGAGGAATTAATGTGGTTCATTAATTGACATAATTAATCTATGACATTAATTACATGAGGGGTAGTTACGCAACCAAAGTGTAACCAGGAATTTAATTTCCCATATTTAAAAGTCTGACCACCTCTGTGGTCCCCTCCACCGCCACTCAACAGGTGGTTGAAAAAAAAAGGAAATAAAATAACAGTTTCTATGTTATTTTATTATTTCTTTAAAAAGTCGCAAAAAATAAAATTTTCACCTGAACAACTATAGTCGAAGTGAAGCTTTTCTTAATCGAATATCGATGCTATATATTCAAAGGTGTCCTCATATTTTTAATCTGAGCACTGGTTCGAAAGATAGAAAACACGGCCCATGCGTTTACTGAACGCACCTTTAAAAAAAGTTCATAAATTATTAACAGCCACCCTCGACCCACACCGGTCGAGGTTATGCTTCTCCTAAGGAAAAAACGTCCCCAAGAATCCAAAGGTACTCTTGGATTTTTAATCTGAGTTACCATTTAGAAGTTATAGAATTTAATAATAAAATAATTGTTACTTAATTATTTTATTTACAGCTAAAAACTAACTTCCACTATTGGCTCACGCCGGTCAAAGTTAGGATCTGCCTAAGAGAAATATACCCTCACAAGTTCAGTGGTGGTCTCAAATTTTTAATCTGATTCACCATTCATGATTTATAAGCATTTTAAAAATAAAATAATTTTATTTACGGTTATTCCATTTTCGAGTTTTCTCAATGGAGGCCTACGCCAAATAAACTTAAGTCGTGCCTAGGGTAAACCATCCATCCTGAACACAACGGTGCCCTCATATTTATGATCCAGGAACCCATTTAAGAGTTATTTCAATTTTTCAAAAAGACTACTCACACACACTATTTTAAGCTTAACACTTTTTCGATGGATCATTCCGGGCACACCGTGTAACGCCCCGACCCTAGTTACCCAGAGTCGGTGCATTATTACATAACATTGGCATGATCACAAGAAAGATCAAATCTCAAAAGACCGATTGGTTTAGTAGCCTTGGAAGCACTAGATATATTCATAAGTCTTACATTACATCATAAAATGAAAAACTACTACAACAACATATTGTCTCCATAATCCACACTCATATCCCCACATAATATCCCTACAGGTCATTTATAATTTACTTCTTCACTTCCTGGAAAAAATAAAACATAGAAAATGGGTGAGCTCAAATGCCCAGTAAGGATAACAATATAGCCGAAACTTTCATAAATAAGAGTAAACATTTAAGGCAATGTATAACTAAAACAAAAGCCTTTCAAACTTGAACTTTCAACATAGTATGGCATAAATAAAATGAAATAATGCCATTTACTTATTCACATGGATATTCTACTAATCGAATAATCAAATGAAAAATCAATAACCACTTTCATAATGATGGAATGCATAATGCTGAACTTTAATTTCTTTGTCAAGGCCTCGTCCCAAGACCTTGGGGCTAACTGTAACCGAAACCCAACCCGGAGTGCCTCTAATAACCGGACACCAACCCGGATTGCCTCTAATAACCGGACACCAACCCGGAGTTCCTCTAATAACCGAAGACCAAACCGAAGTTCCTATAATAACCGAAGACCAAACCGGAGGGATTAATTTTACCGGTCCCCAACCCGAAACATACTTGTCTAACACATTCATCTGAATGAAAGGTTGAAATATAACATAAACATTCGGATTAAAAATAACTTATAAAATGTCAATACTTAAAACAAAAACCATGAGTGACATAAGAATAACTTATACACAGTCAAAAATATCACAAAACCTTCAATAAAATAGGGATGTTTTGTAACATAATAAATCAACTTCAAATAAGCTTAAAATCCATCAAAGGATGTTGACATAGATGAAATCAAAACTATTTTAGAGAAATATCTATTTTTTTTGAAATCATTTTAAAAGTAAAATAATTATAAAATAATACATTCAATTTGAAAATATTCTTATAAGCTTGTAAGGGAAGCTTCGACGATTTTATAATGGCGGTAAATAGCCGCACCCGCCGTATAAGTTAAAAAAAACATTCTTACCTTAATTCTGTTGAAAAGGTTAAAAAGCACCTTGTTTGGAAAACGATGGAAAGATTCCTTTATAAACCTCTTATAAAAAGTAAAACAAGGGTATAAATGACTTTAACCCATATTCTAGTAAATAGTAAAAATGTTTTGAAATTCATTTTTAAGAAACATGGATGTGGATGATAAAAAGATCCCAGTAGATTATTACGTATAAACAACCTCGGATAATGAAGAGATTGTGAAATAACCCTTACCGATTTGGTAACTTATGAAACATACAACCCATGAAAGAGGCATCATACAATGAATATGTAAATACACATAAATTAGAGTGTATTACACAAAGAACATAATTATGGGCAGTACATACACCACACAAAAGGTGATGGTGGCAATATGGCATGAATCTCACGGGAATTAGGAGTGAGATGAAAACCCCTAACCTTGTACTTTTCCTTGGTTGGGGTAGGTTAACCTCCTGTATAATGGTGAAATAACTGTTATTAAATTATTCAAGAATCATATATATTAATATGATATCATATATGATCTTTTAACATTTATTTGTTAATAATATCTTTTAATTATCATCGTTTCGGGTGTTAACTTACTCATTTTCTTTTATATGTTTTGTTACATAAGCCATGTTTTTTATCGATAGGTTGTATATTATTCATATCAAGAATGATATCAAGTCCTTAAACATCATTTTTAAATCATCAAATGATAATTATACTTTAATGGATACGATGGAGAATGAATCTCATCGCGTTCATGGAGACGGTAGTCCGTACGTACGCACGAGCGACAATATCATTCTTTTAATATTAAAATAATATATAAATGGATGGTATATCATATATACAGAATCATTAAAATGTTATATTTATTATTTACATGAGTTACACATCATTATTATACCCATCCAAATAATAATATATTTAATAACAATTACACCACGACGTGGAGACGATAAGCCATACGTACGCACGTATGGTGACATGTTATTCAAAGGGTGGATAGAATATTGAATATGGTCGTACCATATTTATAATAACATCAAAGTATATATATAAGATACTGGAGTTATTATTTTAGAATGTTAATAACAAAGAAAGAAGAAGTGGAAGAAGAAAGGAACTTGAAAAGGGGTGGTGAAAACATTACCTCTTCTTCAGGTTCTTCCTTTTGATTTGATCAAAAGGGCTCCATAGGTTGGCTTTATGATCAAACTAAGGCCTCTAGGTTGTATTGGGGGATGTTGGGAGAGTATTTGGGCAGAGTTTGGCCGAACCAAAAGGCTTTTAAGGTGTGAAGAAATGGGAAGGAAGAGTGCCCTTTTATAAGAGGGGTGAGGGGCACCTTTGGAAAATCTAGAAATATTAGTTTATATTAAATTAATATTCGGTTTCTAATGGCTCCAAAGTTTATTATTCAAAGTTTAAGGTGGGGATAGGTCGAAAAAAACTCAACCAATAGAATTTAGACAGGTTTGGGTACTTATATTAACCTTATCTTTAAGTACTAACTCTAAGTTAATTAGTTTCACTTTTACAATGTCTCTTTGTATTTTTATATTATATGGTTAATAAACTTACCATATACATCCAAGAGACCCCCAAGTGGTCCATTAATGATACACCTATCATGATATAAGTCTCTTTGCCTAACCTTAGATTTTTAGGAATTTAATATCAATTAATAATATAATATTTTTTTTAAAAACTCTTTTATGTCAATTTTGACACTATTCAATAGTTGATTTTTGTGAAACTCATAACAGAATGATTACTTCAAACAAAGTTAATTAAATAAATCATAATATGTCATATTATCCTAGAAAATTAGTTTAATTCATTAAAAGGTTCATATTATATTTATTTGGGTATTTATAATATCAATTATTTTGATTTTTCACTATAATAGTAGTTACTGCATCATCATTGTGTCATAAATAAATTAAATTATTTAATGTCTAAAAATTATACATAAAATATAATTATGTATTAAATCTTTTTATATTTCTAATGAATATTTATAATCTAAAATCCAACATATATAACCCTATGTACAAATTTGTTTGCTAAAAGATATATGCTTGTGTCATTTTTGTATTCATTTTAACTTAATTAAAATAAAGTGTCCCTATCACCTACAAGTGGCACCATGGGGTCCCGAAATCAACCCAAATATGCCTATGTACGAACATGTATCAACCAATAAGGCTAGGACATGTTTTAGGGTAATTTATTATTATTATAATAATATCTGTTAACCCTTATTTACCAGATTTACCCTTAACCATGGTAAATAAAATATTTACCGCAGTAATTATTCAAAATGTCTAAAAATAAAAGTTACCTATTTACACAATTTGAACATCCTGATTCCAAATATGGAATCCATTTTTCTAAATTCAAAACACAGAAGTGGCAAAAATTAATTTAAAATTAATTCCCGCTGTCAAAACAAAAAGCGTGTTTTTAAGAGATAATAACTATCAAAAGATTGCCACTTGTTTATGTTCGGTTTAATTGTAAAATTATGTCCAATGACCAACATTATATTAAATGGTAAAAATATACTCTAAATATACTTTAAAACCACTCAAATTCATAATTTATCACTATTAATTATTTTGATTAAAAAAGTTGTTTTTAATTAAAATTTAGTAATTTTCACTATTCATCAAAATATTAAAGTTATCCGAAAAGTACCAAAATTTCACCTTAGGCTAAATTCGATATTCCAAATCCAAAAATAAAGTCCATTTTGAAATATAAAATATATATAATTTCAAAAAGTAGGTATTACTATTCATAATGGCTAGTTTGATTGGTTGTGGTGTGTGTTAGAGCTCGAAGTTGCGTACAACACACGCTACTGTATTATTCAAAGGAAAGCGTACCGTGGAAGCCTGGGATGTTTCATTTTAAATTTTTTTTGATGTCCCCATTTAGTCAAAAATTTTAAAATATTTTATTTAAAAAGGGTTCACCATTAAAAGTTGGTAAAAGTGCAATACTGAAAATGAATTTGTTCTTACATTATATCTAAGAAACTCATAATATGGATTCTAAAATTATAAGGATTATATAAAGTTTAAAATTTAGTTAATACTATTCATAACCTCTTTTGAACGGCTTGTTTGGTAAGTCATGGTGCGCTTGAACTCGGTGTTGCGTGTAGTGCATGTTATTGAATTATTTTGAAGAAATAACACACTATGAAATCTTGGGGTGTTACATTCTCCCCTCCTTCAATAAATTGCGTCCTCACAATTTGAAATTGTTCTTCGAAAATAAAAGGTTGAAAATAGAAAATATATTTGTGGGAAAACCCACATCGGAAATTGGGTTACTAAAATTTAGTCTTAATATGAGGAAAAGAGAAATCAAAGGGTCACCACCAAATTATGATCTCGATTAGGAGAACATTGGTGGAAATTAGAGACATATAATTGGAGGAAAAAAATAAATATTTATAGGTAGTGATTGAGGTCATCAATCACAAACAAGTGTAAAATTGAGGTCCTTAAATTCATCAATCTATGATGATTTGAAATTCCATCGGTTCAACAAAACATAGGGTATTAGGATAACACATTTTTGACATTTCAAAATATCTTAGTTGAAATCCCACATAGAAAAATGAATTAATGGGGCCTCTATTTAAAATAAAGAGTGGAAAGTATGAAGATTACCGAAAATAACACATACTAGGGTTCCATGTAGGAAAATATGGATGTGGAAGAAAAATCTAACCATCAATTATCTGATGGAGAGTGGTAGAGAACATGGCTATGAAAAGGCCAACAATCCCAAAGCCATAAATTAGTGATGATTTAAGGTACCATCTAGGACAACATTTTTGTTCTAAGTTCCTTTTTTTAATGTTGAGGAATTTATTTATGAGATTGGCTAAGATCATAAGGAGATATAGTTACTTTATAATTAGAGTTTTATCCATTAATAAATTTCTACCACAAACTCATCTTTCACTCTAAAAGATAATAGAACGTAAAAAATTCTATTTACATTATTCGTATAGGGTTCCAAAATAAACGAATTTATAATTCATCTACAAGATATTTTAATAAAAACTACATTATTTAATCCAGGACATCTCGTGGGCCAGTGGTAGGTGATACACCCTTGTCACCCTTCGGTTGTGGGTTCAAGTCTCGCGGCCTTGCCAGACGCGATGGGTTGCCGCCCGACCTCCGAGATGTCCTTTTATGGAAATCCAAAATAATCCAAACTAGAACTATCCAAAATACTTCAGTCCAAAATTTATAAGGAAGGTAAACATAATAAAGATCCTTTTTCCACGTAATAACATGTGAACACCTTTATGATGTATTCTTTTAAAACACTGCAACATCCTGAATTACCATAAAACCTTATTGATTACATTAATGATCCCTTATTACTTAAAGAATAATAGATTTACTCCTTCAATCCAAAAATGTTTAAAACCCCAACAATGATGGAATATACAAATCATTAATCAGTTTCAAGGTAGTCAAGAATATCCAATATAATTTATCCAAATCAATCATGTATTATTCCAAAATCACTACCTCGGTATCAGAACTATATTATGGTTTATCATTCTCTCAACCATATATTTTCCAAAAATTTATCCTGCTATTGAGTCACTTTTCATTGTTCCACACAATCTCAAGTCCTTAATGAAACAGTACTGTAGTACAATCCTTATATACTCCATAATTATTATAACAAGTAAATTGTTGATACAAAACTCAAATGAAATAATCAATATAAGAACTCTAATCATTCCTCTTCATCTGTGGTAGAATCATAACTTGATTATTATCCAATAGAATCATTTGCGGCATAGTCTGATGACTGGGACATAGGTTTGCGTAGTGTCCAAACTCCTTGGAAATGAAGCATTGTACATTTGAAACCATTTTCTTACCCTTGCAGTCACATACTTTGTGCCCTTTTCCTCCACACTTATAACAAACTCCCATTCCTTTAAGGAAAGTTCCAGGGTGTTTCTTCCCACAGTTATCACATATGGGAAAATTCATCTTTTTCCTCTTCCCTTTATCCATCTTTCTCTCTTCCATCCTTTTCTTCTCTTGCTTCCCTTCAAATCCATAAGACTTAGTAAACTCTTTACTTATCTTATCAACACATGATATTATTTCTTCATATGATGATAATACATGCGAGACTATTTCTATTATAAATTCTGGCTTAAGACCATGAAATATATGATCATTCTTTCTCTTTGTATCATGTGCATTGCTGGCGTTCTCATTCCTTCTACTAGGCGCCATTTCTAAAAAATGGCATACACTAGATTAGTTTATGAATAAAAATACCTAATCCCAAACTTGTGAAACACATAACATAAATTAAATAGTTAATGGATATAATCCATAATCATAAAAATGTCTCTTTTGAGTAAGTATATACTCATAAACCCTTCATAATGATTTGTAAAGAAAATGAGAGTTATCCTAAGCATATCCCCTGGGAGTGTCGTAACCAAGAGTGCAGTAAGACCCGTTGTCGTGCACCAGTTCCCGTTCGAGTCTAGCTCAAAGCGGTGTTTTCGGGTTTTACCCCTAGGTACATCTGTGCCAGAGCCGCCTCTACCTGCTCGTATCCAGACATGGATGTATTGCTTGGAAAAATCACAAAATCTCTACAATACCAAAATTCTAGTAAGTTATTCTATACTAATCCTCAAAGTTAATCTTAGGTCTACGTGCTCTAATCAGAGTTTATCTAAATCTAGCTTCCAGGGTTTGTACTAAACTTCCTTTGATACCAACTGTAACGCCCCGACCCTAGTTACCCAGAGTCGGTGCATTATTACATAACATTGGAATGATCACAAGAAAGATCAAATATCGAAAGACCGATTGGTTTAGTAGCCTTGGAAACACTAGATATATTCATAAGTCTTACATTACATCATAAAATGAAAAACTACTACAACAACATATTGTCTCCATAATCCACACTCATATCCCCACATAATATCCCTGCAGGTCATTCATAATTTACTTCTTCACTTCCTGGGAAAAATAAAACATAGAAAAGGGGTGAGCTCAAATGCCCAGTAAGGATAACAATATAGCCGAAACTTTCATAAATAAGAGTAAACATTTAAGGCAATGTATAACTAAAACAAAAGCCTTTCAAACTTGAACTTTCAACATAGTATGGCATAAATAAAATGAAATAATGCCATTTACTTATTCACATGGATATTCTACTAATCGAATAATCACATGAAAAATCAATAACCACTTTCATAATGATGGAATGCATAATTCTGAACTTTAATTTCTTTGTCAAGGCCTCATCCCAAGACCTTGGGGCTAACTGTAACCGGAACCCAACCCGGAGTGCCTCTAATAACCGGACACCAACCCGGAGTGTCTCTAATAACCGGACACCAACCCAGAGTTCCTCTAATAACCAGAGACCAAACCGGAGTTCCTCTAATAATCGGAGACCAAACCGGAGGGATTAATTTTACCGGTCCCCAACCCGGAACATACTTGTCTAACACATTCATCTGAATGAAAGGTTGAAATATAACATAAACATTCGGATTAAAAATAACTTATAAAATGTCAATACTTAAAACAAAAACCATGAGTGACATAAGAATAACTTATACACAGTCAAAAATATCACAAAACCTTCAATAAAATAGGGATGTTTTGTAACATAATAAATCAACTTCAAATAAGCTTAAAATCCATCAAAGGATGTTGACATAGATGAAATCAAAACTATTTTAGAGAAATATCTCTTTTTTTTGAAATCATTTTAAAAGTAACATAATTATAAAATAATACATTCAATTTGAAAATATTCTTATAAGCTTGTAAGGGAATCTTGGACGATTTTATAATGGCGGCAAATAGCCGCACCCGCCGTATAAGTTAAAAAACATTCTTACCTTAATTCTGTTGAAAAGGTTAAAAAGCACCTTGTTTGGAAAACGATGGAAAGATTCCTTTATAAACCTCTTATAAAAAGTCAAACAAGGGTATAAATGACTTTAAACCATATTCTAGTAAATAGTAAAAATGTTTTTAAATTCATTTTTAAGAAACATGGATGTGGATGATAAAAAGATCCCAGTATATTATTACGTATAAACAACCTCAGATAATGAAGAGATTGTGAAATAACCCTTACCAATTTGGTAACTTATGAAACATACAACCCATGAAATAGGTATCATAAAATGAATATGTAAATACACATAAATTAGATTGTATTACACAAAGAACATAATTATGGGCAGTACATACACCACACAAAAGGTGATGGTGGCAATATGGCATGAATCTCACGAGAATAAGGAGTGAGATGAAAACCCCTTACCTTGTACTTTTCCTTGGTTGGTGTAGGTTAAAATCCTGTATAATGGTGAAATAATTGTTATTAAATTATTCAAGAATCATATATATTAATATGATATCATATATGATCTTTTAACATTTATTTGTTAATAATATCTTTTAATTATCGTCGTTTCGGGTGTTAACTTACTCATTTTCTTTTATATGTTTTGTTACATAAGCCGTGTTTGTTATCGATAGGTTGTATCTTATTCATATCCAGAATGATATCAAGTCCTTAAAAATCATTTTTAAATCATCAAAGGATAATTATATTTTAATGGATACGATGGAGAATGAATCTCATCACGTTCGTGGAGACGGTAGTCCGTACGTACGCACGAGCGACAATATCATTCTTTTGATATTAAAATAATATATAAATGGATGGTATATCATATATAAATAATAATTAACATGTTATATTTATTATTTACATGAGTTAAACATCATTATTATACCCATCCAAATAATAATATATTGAATAACAATTACACCACGACGTGGAGACGGTAAGCCGTACGTACGCACGTATGGTGACATGTTATTCAAAGGGTGGATAGAATACTGAATATGTTCGTACCATATTAATAATAACATCACAGTATATATAAGATACTGGAGTTATTATTTTAGAATGGTAATAACAAAGAAATAAGAAGTGTAAGAAGAAAGGAACTTGAAAAGGGGTGGTGAAAACATTACATCTTCTTGAGGTTCTTCCTTTTGATTTGATCAAAAGGGCTCCATAGGTTGGCTTTATGATCAAACTAAGGCCTCTATGTTGTAGTGGGGGATGTTGGAAGAGTATTTGGGCAGAGTTTGGCCGAACCAAAAGGCTTTTAAGGTGTGAAGAAATGGGAAGGAAGAGTGCCCTTTTATAAGAGGGGTGAGGGGCACCTTTGGAAAATCTAGAAATATTAGTTTATATTAAATTAATATTCGGTTTCTAATGGATCCAAAGTTTATTATTCAAAGGTTAAGGTGGTGATAGGTCGAAAACAACTCAACCAATAGAATTTAGACAGGTTTGGGTACTTATATTAACCTTATCTTTAAGTATTAACTCTAAGTTAATTAGTTTCACTTTTACAATGTCTCTTTGTATTTTTATATTATATGGTTAATAAACTTACCATATACATCCAAGCGACCCCCAAGTGGTCCATTAATGATACAAATATCATTACATAAGTCTCTTGGCCTAACCTTATATTTTTATGAATTTAATATCAATTAATAATATAATATTTGTTTTAAAAACTCTTTTATGTGAATTTTGACACTATTCAGTAGTTGATTTTTGTGAAACTCATAACAGAATGATTACTTCGAAAAACGTTAATTAAATCAATCATAATATGTCATATTATCCTAGAAAATTAGTTTAATTCATTAAAAGTTTCATATTATATTTATTTGGGTATTTATAATATCAATTATTTTGATTTTTCACTATAATAGTAATTACTGCATCATAATTGTGTCATAAATAAATTAAATTATTTAATGTCTAAAAATTATACATAAAATATCATTATGTATTAAATCTTTTTAGATTTCTAATTAATATTTATAATATAAAATCCAAAATATATAACCCTATGTACAATTTTTTTTGCTAAAAGATATATGCTTGTGTCATTTTTGTATTCATTTTAACTTAATTAAAATAAAGTGTCCCTATCACCTACAAGTGGCACCATGGGGTCCCAAAATCGACCCAAATATGCCTATGTACGAACATGTATCAACCAATAAGTCTAGGATACGTTTTAGGGTAATTTAGTATTATTAAAATATTATCTGTTAACCCTTATTTACCGGATTTACCCTTAACCATGTTAAATAAAATATTTACCACAGTAATTATTCAAAATGTCTAAAAATAAAAGTTACCTATTTACAAAATTTGAACATCCTGATTCCAAATATAGAATCCATTTTTCTAAATTCAAAACATAGAAGTGGCAGAAATTAATTTAAAATTAATTCCCGCTGTCAAAACAAAAAGCGTGTTTTTAAGAGATAATAACTATCAAAAGATTGCCACTTGTTTATGTTCGGTTTAATTGTAAAATTATGTCCAATGACCAACATTATATTAAATGGTAAAAATATAATCTAAATATAATTTAAAACCACTCAAATTCATAATTTATCACTATTAATTATTTTGATTAAAAAAGTTGTTTTTAATTAAAATTTAGTAATTTTCACTATTCATCAAAATATTAAAGTTATCTGAAAAGTAACAAAATTTCACCTTAGGCTAAATTCTATATTCCGAATCCAAAAATGAAGTCCATTTTGAAATATAAAATATATATAATTTCAAAAAGTAGGTATTACTATTCATAACGGCTAGTTTGATTGGTTGTGGTGTGTGTTAGAACTCGAAGTTGCGTACAACACACGCTACTGTATTATTCAAAGGAAAACGTACCGTGGAAGCCTGGGATGTTTCATTTTAAATATTTTTTGATGTCCCCATTTAGTCAAAAAGTTTAAAATATTTTATTTAAAAAGGGTTCACCATTAAAAGTTGGTAAAAGTGCAATACTGAAAATGAATTTGTTCTTACATTATGTCTAAGAAACTCATAATATGGATTCTAAAATTATAAGGATTATATAAAGATTAAAATTTAGTTAATACTATTCATAACCTCTTTTGAATGTCTTGTTTGGTAAGTCATGGTGCGCTTGAACTCGGTGTTGCATGTAGTGCAAGTTGTTGAATTATTTTGAAGAAATAACACACTATGAAATCTTGGGGTGTTACACACCAGGCCTCAGAATCCCATTCCGTTAGATTTTGTGGTCTCTTAATAATCCAAAATAAAAAAAATTAAACATAAATTACGGGTCTTTACATGTAATATGATTGAATATGAATATTGGGATATTTTTTCATGGTTTTTTATTGTGAATTATGTTTTAAAATATTGAGTTCTTTAATATCCATGTCATTATTACAATTAATAATATAAGGTAATGATTATTTTTATCCCTTTTCATGGAATTTAAACCAAATATAAATCCAATTTATGATTTGATCCTCAATATAAACTCATCACTCATTGTTATTATAGTTGATAACTTGTTTTATGATTCAAGTATTATACATGTGAGGTCTATGATATTTTTTGGTTGAGTTTTAATTTCCAAAAAGGACGATTTCATCATTCAGTGGTTCTGGACTATCAATATTTTAAAATTTTATATTCAATTAAAATTCTTTATGTTTATTAAAAATGGTTTAGGGGTGAATTAAATATTTATAAATGTGATTTAATTTTGATAATGGTTTATATTTATTATTATGAAACATTTAATAAATAATGTGTTTTGATTGTGGGGTTGTTACTTGAAACTACTAATTTTGAGATATTTTCATGAAATTTGTAAGGATAGGTTAGTTTGAGTTACATATGGATTAAAAACTTTTAATTAAACCTTAAACCACATGTGATATAACTAAATAGGTATATTAGGATGTGGTTTTATTGTTTTTGGTTCTAAATTATGATAGGTTTCAAAGGATTAAATGATACTTGTCCAACACATCAGAAGTAATTATAAACCACATTTCCTAAGAAAAACCATAAATAAAACCCAAAACCATGAAAAAAATATAAAATTAAGAAACTCTATACCTTTAACTAATGATCCACATTTACTACCTTTATTGTAGTGATTTGATGAATAATCCTTAGAAGCATCCAATGGACTATGTCCTCCATTATGTATCCAGAGGTTGATATGAGTCACCCTAGAGTCGAGTGGGATTATTCTTCTATCCATGAAATTCTAGTATCTCTCATGGAAAGGATAAATAAAGGAGCTTTGGGTCGAGAGGATCAGAATAATTATGGACACACACAAACACCCCAACTCCATGCATCGTCCTCTTTTAATATCCCTCAAGGATTGTGCTTGAGTAAAGATGAATTTACTCGAACTTTTATGAAATGTTTGAGTAATGACACACTAACAAAGAATTTATAACTCTTGTCCATCTCCCATGTGTTTCATATTATGAAACATTTAATTAATGATATCATAGAGTACATTGATGTTTATTCGAATATTAAAACTTAACACTCGATTTCCATTCTCAATCATAGGGATTAATATTAATAATTCATAATGATTCTTAATGCCTTGTGATATATCCATTCATACAATATGAATGGATTTTTTAGAAGTGTTATTTAATTCTAATATAATAATAAAAGTTATTCCCATGAATGGATTATTCCCTATATATTATCAAATAAAATATTCCTATATAATACCTTTTGATATAGGTTAACACATATCATATACATACTAGAATTTAGAGAATATATCATTTAATTTCCACCTTTCACTAAAGATTCACATACTTAGTTCTATTTCATATTATATCGAATCATATCAACCATCTTATGAAACCATATCCAAAACTCCTTTTGTATATATTCTATTTTTTTTGTAAATCTAACATCAACTTGACCTTATAACAAATCATATGAAATACCTTATGAAAATATATCCCAAAATACTTTTGGATAAACTCTAAAACACCTTTACAGTATCCCTTTGAGTTTCAAAAAACATTATCCCCATTCAATCAAGCATAAAGATTATCCCCATTGGCCTTTTTAGTATTGAAAATAAA
This sequence comes from Viscum album, assembly GCA_963277665.1. NCBI lineage: Eukaryota > Viridiplantae > Streptophyta > Magnoliopsida > Santalales > Viscaceae > Viscum > Viscum album. The sequence goes on along the minus strand of OY728157.1, from coordinate 1,620,380,725 downwards.
TATGAATTCCCACATTAATAAATGTAATAAAATTGAAGCCTCTAGAAAAACATCAGTTCTATGAAAGCTACCAAGCGATATGACATAATCTCCCTTAAATAAATGTATCTCTATACCTTTGTCCACCAACTTCAACATATGAAAGAATGAATTTTCAAATGATACCTTTGTCCCATAAATCAGGTAATCATAGAACATGGAGTATGTAGATCCCATATATCTACCCATACATTCTTGATTTTCTGAGTATAGACTAACTAGGTTAATAAATACATCACATTTCATTCACCCTTATAGACAATCACATCACATTTCCTTCATCCTATAAATAATAACATCACATGAATTATCTAAATATTTGTATACACTTCCTCAGTCTATCAAAATTGAGTTCCCTAATATAATTATAAGTATATGAGTTTAAAAATTCTATCTTGGTTAATCTTTAACTGATGACATGATCAACAACATAACTTACCACCCCTTTATTATTTAAGTGTCAAGGATTGTATAATAAAGGTATTAAAGTATGGAGGTTATCATGTTAGGAATCTTTCAAACCTTATGTATAATTAGATCCAAATATGAACCATAAAATCCTAATATATCAAATACATAGTGTATAACAATCTATGTGGTATACTTTATGGGTTATCTAATGTGAAAAAAACTTACCTTGTTCCTCATGAACATATTTCATATCTCTATATGAAATCCTACCCATTTTAAGATGAAATTTTTCTCAAAACTTATAATACTACATTATGAACATCAGTTAGGGATACCTCAACTTTGCTTTGAGAGGTCAATTATCATTTCACTTAATGAGTCCATGCAGCCAACATAGATGAGTGATAAACTATAGATTTTATTTTTTATAAAATGGTCTATTTTATATTCTTAAACTAAATTAATAATACTAAAAATCCCTACAAAGTTTCTTTTTTATCATATCACATATGATATACTTATAGTTCATGATTATTTTTTCTCCACTTTTAAAGTTTTGTTATAATCATTATATCTCTATTTAATTCATACCATATCTTTAGTTATCCATCTTGTAAAACACTTCAAATAATTTTTTAATGATTAACAATTATAAATTATTATTTTTGAATAAAACTGAGACTTAGGATTCATATTCCTAATTTTAAACTTCTTGAAAAAATTATTCAAAATCCTTTACTTCATAGCATATAGTGTTACAATGTTAATGATTTTTGTTTTCTACTTATAACTATTTAAAATTTCATAATCATTACCACTATTGGAACCCTTCAACCAAAAAATTTCCTTGAAATATATTGGTAACTAATGTACATATTAACATTTATCTTTTACCAGTATACCCTATTACTTTTATAATATTAAATAATATTTTCCTTTTATTTTGACTGACATGATATTTTGTTGATTAAATTTAAAATTTTTCAAGTCAAAATATACCCCCACAAGCCTCGTAGACCCCATATTCTATTTAGAATATTATGGTAAGATACACAAACTCCTTTTGGCTAAGAAATAACATTTATTTCCTTTCATGTGATTGTATAACAAATCTACTATCGTATCCAAATTATATATGGTAATTTTTGTGTTTTGAGTTCAATTTGAAAAGGAAATTTTATTATATAAAATATACCACTAATGGGTAGTGGGATCATAACCTCTATATTTTAACAAACATCTATATAAACTCTCTTATAAAGAATGAAACTCATTTTATCCTTATAATCATTTTTAAAATGTTATAGAACCTGATGAATTATAATCCTTGTGTATCAATATCATCATCCCATATTATTTAAAACAACTCCTTGTTAACAAACAATTTCTTTTAAATTATAATATAAATGAGATAAATATGGAGATCCTTTATATAGATCCATATTATTTTGATATTTTCCATTTTATTTTATTTCCTATGTAAAAACAATTTCCTCTATTATTTGAATGAAAGATAAAAGATATATAAATTATTGCCTTGATATTGTACTCCTATACATTTAAAATATTTTTAAAAAATATAAATGGTATCATATACCCTCTAAAATAAATGAATTTATTTCTATAATACCAACATTTTCATGGAGTTTTTGAAACCCCTTCAAAGATCACTAAGAATTTCATTCCAATATAAAAAAATTCCTTACATCTTGAAACCTCCTTTAGGAGTTAATAGCATTAAATGGCTATTTGAGGAAAAATTATTTTAATTTCCAACAAAAAATTTCTTCTTTGGGCTTGAACTTTTATCCTATTTTATTCTTAATAGAGTAAAAAATGTTTGGCATCACATGTCATACTCATTTATGTTCAAAAATTTGAAAAGAAATGGTAAACATTTTTTTTACTCATTCTCATTGTTGGAACATTTTCAACAATTCTTTCAAAATGGATTTTACAATTAGAATAATCCTTGACATAAAAATTCAGTCTTACTGAGTCATTTAAACACTCAATCATATTGAGTATATTAGTGTAGAATAAAGTTATTTTGGTCATTTCACATATAATTCATTTAAAACCTCATGTGAATCATTATATGTTTCTCATAATCATCCATAATCTTTTATTAAACAACTTCTATAATTAGTAACTCAGAATGGTGTAGCTCTAACACATATAATTTTTTCATTCTTAAGAAAAATTAATAATTTTATACACTATTCTAAATAATTTCTTAAAATAATATTATACTTTTTATAGGATTGATATCAAAGTCAAATTTGATGATAATGGTGATATTAATATATATTGGAAGCTTTTTTAAAATGAGTACAATATCACGTATTCATTTAATAAATGAATTTATTAAATGTGATCCCACCAAAATGATGATATTTTTTGAAATAAATCATATACATTAGTGGTCCAATATCCATATTTCACTCAGAAATGAGTTCTATTTGGAATTCCTCTCATAACATAGCTATTTGGTAGGCCATTATTCCAAACATATCATATATGACTGTTGGATAGTTGACTGAATAACTCTCGGACCAACCTATCATATAGATAATCTTACCACCATTTCTATAGAATCATTCCTAAGGGTTTCCTAGATATGTGTAATCAAAATCGCATAGTATGATTTAGTTAGATAACTCTTAAGGCTATTCATTTCCATTATACCTTACAAAATAATTTCCATGGGAACCCTACTTCAGTAGAACATGTAACGTCCCATAATTTGCATGTAATTTTTTTTAAAATTATATGGATTTATTTCGAGACTACACGCTTGGATGACACTTGATTCCAAGTCCCAGTGAACCCGGAAATTTTTTTGAACTTTTTTTAAGGTACGTTCAGTAAATGTGAGTGCGGGTTTTTATAACTTTTGAACTGGTGCTCAGATCGAAAATCCAAAGGCACTATTGAACTAATAATGCCGAGATTCACCTAGAAAGGACTTAACTTCAGCTAGAAAGGGACAAACGAAAAAGTTAATTTTTGGAATTTTCGAGAAAAATAATAAAATAACTTCAAAAGTTATTTTATTTTTTTCTTATCAACGAGAGAAGACATGGAAACACTATGGTGCATCGAAAAGGTAATGACGAGACACATTAATGGAGATCATTAATGATTCGTTAATACGCAGTGTGACGATGCTTTGATGACACGTAATGGCGATGCAGTTTCATAAATGAAACAACATAACAATGTGAAGTCGCAACGTAATAGAAATGTTGTGACATGTTTTCTTTTTAATAGTTTTACGCATTGGTCGAATGAATATTAAACCATGAGGATTATCTGGTGAAACTTCGATGGATTTCCTCCCGAATTAAGAATGACAACCGTCGGTGGTATGTCATCAACTTTGACAAACTTCAAAGAATAACAAATGCCATCAACCTCTAAGACCCTCAAGGACAAAACACTGCGACAACGAACGTCAACGAGGTATGGGTTTCGAATCATTTAAAGTTTCCTCGTTCTTATTTTAAACGAGGAACGTGGATTAACCCACAAACAGGTTAATCTTCGGATCGTCCGTTCCTGCGGGAGGGTATTGTTCTTGGGTTTTCCATTCGAGATTAATTTTATTGTTGATATAATGATAATCCTCGAACCTTCCCTTGTTTTAAAACCTCTAATGTGGAGGGATCCGGCCAACACAAACAAGGCACGTGTCCCTCCGTACGTGCATTATTCATGGTCGTATCCTCAAATAGGTTCCAAGATGAATCTGGGGCCAAGGCAGGGATGGCGGTGACCTGAGAGGCCTTTAGGTGCAGAAATATCGAGAAAAAGACCATTGGAGAAACTCCGGTGGCCCACAGAAGGAACCAATGGCGCACTGGCGCAGGCGGTGGCCCATAATGGCGGCTTTAGGCGAAGGGAGGCGGTGCGCCCGTTGGCATGCTGTAGCGGCCGACTAGTTGTGGCGGCTGGGAGGAGCGGCACCGACCAACGCCATGTGGAGGCAGAGGCCCGCGTTCGGGCCACTTGGGTGACCTGGAGAGCTATGGTCACTCGACCGCGGTGAAGGGGAGGTCGCGGCCCGTAGGCCATGGCATGCACTGTACACGTCGCCAGGCAGGCAGTACACAGAAGGAATGGCCTTCTCCTTGTAGGCCACATTTGGATAGGGAGGGGACACGATAGCTGCTGTCGCGTCCTGGGCGCCCACCACCGTTCCACCCCTGGAAGACCAGGCTCTAGCTGGTAGGCCACGCCCCAAACGAGAAGGCTTTGGTGGGCCTGTGCTGGCAGACCGGACCTGCGCCCTTTGGGCCGGGCCAGATGAGTTCGAGTCATCGGGCGACCTGGTGGGATGGACCCCCAGCCAAACTAGGTCGGTCCCAGCAAGGCCCATTGAGCCTGGACCACTAGCCAGGCCATACCGGAATTACCATGAACATAACCAAGTCGGGTCAGGATATTCAAATTAAAATGGGGTATGTGGGATCCCCCTACTGGGTTGGTTTGGTCGATCTGACCGGGTCAGACTAGGTCGGACCGAAGCCAGACGCAACCGACCCTTGATTACTAAAATGCACATAACTCGCAGATCGGGTGTCTGATCGACATGCCTTCTATTGCGTTGGAACTCTTACGAAAATATGGTCCTTTGCGTTATTCTATGTGGGACTTTGTGGTGGTTGAGGTATGACCGATGGCTCGAGTAACAACTGTGTGGATCCATAGTGGCCCGGAAGACGAGCAACGATTCATCAGGGATGAGTCCCTTAATAGTATGAGACGTTCATCACTATTGCTGATGAGCCTACTTTATATGATTTATATTTTATCGGGTGTGAGATATCCTTACTTTGTGCCTTTTCTTTGTGGTTTTTATCCTTAGTGGACTGGGGGCCCCCTACTGAGTACTGTGTTACTCACCCCTTGCATGGGCTACGCCCGTACATGTTTTGTCTTGTGTAGATGATGGAAATTTTGACGGAGGACTTGGTGGACTTGGAGTAGGAAAGGCCTAATAGGATCAGGAAGATAGTATGTCATCAGGGATGAGTCCCTTAATAGTATGATACGTTCATCACTATAGCTGATGAACCTAATTTATATTCTTTAGATTTTACCTGGTGTGAGCTATCCTTACTTTGTGCATTTGCTTTGTGGTGTTTCTCCTTAGTGGACTGGGGGCCCCTACTGAGTATTGTGTTACTCACCCCTTTCACGGGCTACGCCCGCACGTGTTTTGTCTTGGGTAGATGATGGACATGTTGACGGAGGACTTCGTGGCCTTGGAGAAGGAAAGGCCCAGTAGGATCAAGCAGATAGGATGTACTACTTCGGCTTCTAGTAGCTACACTACACTTACCATCAAGTGGTATTTTCAATGGATGGCTACCCGAGTCCCTTTGTAATTTGCTGTTTTAAGTTCTTTTTGGTGGGATTGTATTATAGACCACTTATAGGTTTACTACTTAATAACTAGTCTAAAACCCCTAGATTTTGGGAGGCAGGCTTGGGGTATGTCATGGAACGAGCCCCTGGGGATGGGTCGTGACAAAGTGGTATTAGAGGTGGTCGGTTCTACCTCAGAGACCGAGAGTCTTCTGTTTTTGTTTTGGGGAAACAATGTTAAATGTTGTGAGTCAGATATTCAAATTCAAGGAGTCCACTAGTGGTGCAGTGGCTGACGTATCCACACACTAGGACCTCAAATTCTTCTTTTCGGCTCAATGCATAAATACACTGGTTACAAAAGTGTATCCTTATGTTCTTTTTTATTAGAGTCAGATCACCAGGAATAATCTATTGACTATGGCCCATCTTGATTTATTTCTGGATGCCTCCATGAGGATGACCATCTAAGATTTTGTTATGTGGTCAAGAGGACATTCCATCTAGTGAAGAGGCGTCTGTTCGGGGACCAGTTCTCAAGATGCCCCCACCGGGCGGTGTACCAGTGTTACCACCACCCTTTGGTCAACATCTACTGTCGGCGGTACTGGCAGAAGACGTGCATAGAATTAGTGATTTATAGGAGTTTCAGAGACATGGAACTCCCAGATTTAGGGGCGAGACGGATCCTCAGGTCATTGAGGATTGGCTGGAGGCAGTGATGTGGGTCTTCCTCTTAGTGAGGACACCTCTTGACCAGATAGAGATCTTAGCTATGAGCCTTCTTCAGGGCCTGATAGGGATATAGTAGAGTTTTAAGATTCAAACTCATGATGAGGTGACCCTCACCTAGAAGGACTTTGAGTAGATATTCTTGGAGGAGTCCTTCCCTGTGACTTTGTGCCCGATGCGCATTCAGGAGCTGCTTCACCTTCAGTAGGGCCACATGATGATAGCTGAGTACTCATCGAGGTTTACCGAGATTTCCTTCTACTCTACAAACATGGTTTGAGAATCTTTTTTTAGGGATCAATCCTTTGAGCAGGGACTCAGGAAGTAGATCAGGGCATCGATGGGGTCTCTCAGCAAACCCATACAGGCTGGAGTGTTGGTGCGAGCGCTACTAGTAGAGAGCTTCCTTGCAGAGCATGCACCAATGGTGGGTGCCACCACCAGGTAACAGGTAGCCAAGCCATATGTGGCAGACATCTGATAGATGATACAATAGTCCAAATAGGCCAAATCATCTAGTTTAAGACCCCAAGACTCGGGATCGGTGGTCCGACACCGCTTGGACAGTGGTAGACAACAGAGGAGCAGAGTGTGATACTCGTGCGGTGGGCATGGACACATGGATCATGACTACCCGACTGACCATATAGATGATTAGCAGATGGTTGAGGGACTATAGAAATAAAGGTAGAGGTTTGAGTGAGGAGGACCATAGGGCGAAGGACGTAGAAGGGGAGCTAGCCGAGCAGCAGGCGATGGGCGACGGTTCGAGGTACTACCTCCCCCACCTCCAGGTGGTCCACCCCAACCTCAGGGAGTAGGAAGATAGGGAAGAGATCAACTTCAGGTAGTATAGGCTTATGATCATAGTGTTCTAGAGTTGATTCTAGATATTATTTGTGTCTTCTCCACCCTAGATGTAGTTCGTATAGACATAGGTTTCGGTCACTCTTTCCTTTCCATGGCTCTCGTTTAGAGCTCAGAGATTTCAGTGGATCCATTTTCTCAATCCTTATGGCTAGAGACTTTTATAGGATGGGATTAGATGATTAAACATGGGTTCCAGTAGTGTAAAATTACTCTAGGAGGTGAGAACTACGACCGTGATCTCCTAGTAGCAATGTTGAGACCTTACGACATCATCCTGGGTATGGATTGGTTATCTACAGTCCATGATTAGATCAACTATTTTTGGCTTAAAGTGCGGTGTGTCCATGAGGATGGGAGAAGGTTTTCCTTAACTGGAGAGAAGAAAACCCTTACAGCATAGTTCAGACATTATCGGAGGAGGTTGTAGCCGATCACTCACCAGTTGGATAGCTTCACCCTTGATGCAGTGGACGAGAGGAGTCCAAGCTTTCCTGTAGTGGTGGATGAGTATGAGTATGTTTTTCCTAAGGATGTTCTGAGACTACCTCCTCATAGAGAGGTAGAATTTTGCATTGACATGTTCCCCAAGATGACACTGATATCCACGATGTAATATCTGACGACTCCCGCAGAGCTTCGCGAGCTAAGGGTACAACTAGATGAATTGCAAGAGAAGGGGTTCGTAAGGCCTAGTGTTTCCCCATGGTCAGCCCTGTTATTGTTTGCCAAGAAGGCAGACAGGAGTTTAAGGTTGTGCATGGAATTCCGGTGCCTGAACCAGGTGACCGTGAAGAACAAGTATCCACTACCGAGGATTGATGACCTCTTCGATCAGCTGAAGGGAGATAGGTGGTTCTCGAACATTGACCTCAAACCAGGCTATCATCAGCTTCAGGTATAGAATAAAGACATACCAAAGAAAACTTTTATATTTCGGTATGACCACTACGAGTTCTTGGTTATTCCCTTAGGCATTACCAATGCCCCTACAGTGTTCATGGGACTCATGATCAAGATATTCTATCCTTACCTCGATTGTTTCGTGGTAGTATTTATTGATGACATCTTTGGGTACTCAATGTCGGAAGAGGAGCATGATACACACCTACAGACAGTCCTGGATACAGTCTAAGAGTACCATCTTTATGGTAAGATTTAGAAGTTCCAGTTATGGATTCAAGAGCTCCACTTTATGAGACGCGTCATCTTGGAGGCTAGAGTTGCAGTGGATTCAGTGAAGATATAGGCAGTGCTCTCTTGGGAGCCACCTAGGAGCGTGATTAAGGTGTAGAAATTATTAGAGTTTTATGGTTACTATTAGAGGTTCATGCCAAACTTTTCTAGAGTGGAAGTACCCTTATCGGATTTGACATGGAAGGGACAACCCTTCGAGTGGATGGAGAAATGCCAGCAGAGTTTCCAGGAGCTAAGGTGGAGACTGACTAGTGCCCCCCATCTTGAGACTAACAGAGGAGGGAATTGAGTACGTAGTTTTCTATGATGCATCAGGGACCGGTCTAGGTTGTTTCATGATGTAGGAGTGATCGGTGATTGCCTACAACTCACAACATTTGAGGCAGCATGAGAAGAATCATATGACCCTTGACCTAGAGTTAGCAGTATCGGTCTTTGCCTTGAAAATGTGGCAGTACTACTTTATGGGTGAAATTTTTTTATTTTACTTTGGCCATAAGAATCTTAGGTATATCTTCTTCCAGAAGGACCTAAACCCGAGACACCGACAATGTCTAGAGTTCCTCCAGGACTATGAATTTGAGATAGTCTATACTCATGGGAAGGGGAACGTGGTAGCAGATACGCTTAGCAGGAGGACTGGTTTGTGGATGCTGAGTAAAGGGACAGAGCAGCTAGCCGCAATGCAGATATCCTTCATGGATGATTATGGAATAGCTTACCTTCAATCGATGTCTGTTACTTCCCCACTCTTACAATGAGTCAGGGAGGCACAACTAGTGTATGTTGACTGTGAGGCCCAACGTACTCCAGTTATCCTCAGGACATGCTCCTATGGGATTTTCAATAGGTGGGGAGAATGTCATTCTTTTCAAAGGGCTCACCATAGTACCCATGGTATTGCAGGAGAATGTGTTGAGGGAGGTCCATACATCCCCTTTTTTGGTACATCATAGAGTGGAGATGTAACACCCTGACCCTAATTACCCAGAGTCGGTGCATTATTACATAACATTGGCATGATCACAAAATATCAAGTCTCGAAAGACCGATTAGTTTAGTAGCGTTTAAACACTAGATACATTCATAAGTTTTACATTACATCATGAAATAAAAACAACAACAACATCTTGTCCCCTTTGAATACACTTATCCCTTAGACTATCCCTGCAGGTCCATCATAATACACTTATTCACATCCTAGGAAAAAAACATAGAAAGGGGTGAGCTCAGATGCTCAGTAAGGATAACAATATAGCGGAAACTTTCATAAACAAGCATAAACATTTAAGGAAATTGTATAACTAAAACAAAATCATTTTAAAATTGAACTTCAGAATAACATGGAAAAAATAAAATGAAATAATTTCATTTACTTATTCACATGGATATTCTACTAGTCGAATAATCACATGCAATATCAATAACCACTTTCATACTGATGGAATGGATAATTCCAGACTATCATAACCACATAGTCAAGGCCTTGTGCCAAGACTACAAATAAGATTTTGTCAAGGCCTTGTTCTAAGACACTAGTTTGCCTCATGAGACCTACCGATGCATCGATGAGATACAGCGGGCTCCACCCTTCACTTACTATGCCCAATTAATTACTTATATGAAAAGGTTTAAACATATCATAAATAATTCCCAAGGACCATAACATAATCCTATCACATAAAACATGCATAAAGGAAACATGAAATTTCCAAATTTCAATCACAAGATATCAATACAACACATTGATATAATCAAAACATTATCAAAACCATTTTCGATACCAAAATGAAAGAAAATTAAAACATGATATTTATTTTTCATTTAAAAAAAGTTATGGCTTATAGAGGAAGCCCAAACTCAAATAATGGTCACGAAGACGGAGAAGTTGTTGTTGACGCGTACGTAAGACAAAACATTCATTTTGTCGTTTAGTAAAAACGCTTCATATAAAAATATTCCTTTTGAATAAAAGTAAAATTCAAAGGGGTTTATACACCGTATAAGAGAAAGTTGTGTATAAAACAAAATATGCCACAATGAAAGGAGATTGAGACGAAGTCCCTTAACTCATGTCCGACTTGACTCGATCGTTCTTTAATCTCCTGAATAATAAACTACAGTTAATTTATATTTGCTTAAGAACCTTTTTCAATTTCATTATTCCTTTTACATCACTTATTACCATGTTATGAACATTATGTAATCATTTAATTTAATAACGGTCGTTTTGTTGATCCTTGGTACTTGAGTCAAAAATAAACTTCTTATAATTACAAGTTGTTTATGTGGTGAAATATCCATAATCTACATAATTATATTCATGATGTAGATATCATATATATCATATATATCCAGTATATACATGAATTTATAATATTTCATAACATTTAGAGGTAAGAAATGAAATGCATCATTCATGGAGACGGTAAGCCGTACGTACGCATGAACGCTACTTTCATTTCTATTTCATATTTAATGGAATGAAATCATAATGATAAATAGGTATATTATAATTCTATTATAATATCATATATAATATCATTAACCCCATCCTTTATACGTCCCACATATGGCATTAACGATTCAAATCACTTTGAGGGGGCAGTAGTCCGCACTCCCTAAAATAAAATTATCGCATTTACCCATAATGGAGATCATAAAGGTATGCCATAAATGAAAAATATAGAAGCATAAGGAAAACATAAACATAATATATATCATATATAAATATAATGTCCACCGTGAGATGTGTTAAAAGAAGATTGAACAATCATCGTTTTATGAGGCAATAATTCGCCACCCACAGAAACAGTATGTTCTTTTAACCGTTAGATGGAGGTGTGTGTAAGTGTAGTTCGAATACTTCTCATAAAAACATAAAATTATATTGAGGATACTGGTGTTGTTACAAAAGAAAATAATAAAAAGAGTTTAGGGGGTTGTATAAGCAAAATAAAACAAAAGAACATAAGAGAAGACATTATCTTTAAATCGAGTAACTCCCCTTGGTTTGAACCAAAAGGGTTTCTTGAAGAGATTTATGCCTAAGGTAAGGCTTATAGGATGAAGGGAGGAAAGTTGAGAGGGCATTTGGGCAGAGTTTAGCCGATCCAAATGGCTTTGAAGGTGTGAATAAGGTTGTATAGGTGGGGGCCTTTTATTAGAGGAGAGGAGGGACTCTTTTGGAATGATTGAAATGTTACTTTATTATGAAATGATTTTCGGATTTTAAAGGTCCAAAAATGATATATTTCGAGGATAAGGTGATAAGGGTTCGAAATACACCCATCCAATAGGCTTTAAACAAGTATAAGTCTTAGATTTTACCTTATCTTTTCATTTTATTTAAATCGTTCATTAATGAGGTAATCACTGCATCATAATGGTGTCATAAATAAATTTACTTATTTAATGTCTAAAAATTATAAAAAAATACCATGATGTAGAAAATATTTTTAGATTTACCATGAATATTTATAGTCTAAGATATCATTTATGTAGAAAAATTAAAATTGTTTTACTTAGGTGTTACATACTTTTGTTATATTTTCCGTTCTTTAAACAAATAAAATGATAAAATGTCACTATCACACAAAAATGATTCCATGGGGTCTCTAAGTTGGAACAAGGCATCCCATGGTAGGCCATGACACAAACAATAGCATTAGGAAACATGTTGGGGTCATTTTATATTATTATGATATTATTTCATTACCCTTAACTACCCGATTACTAATTAATCATGATAATTAAAGATAATTGTCGTCGTTACTATTCATAATGTCCAAAAAAAGCCTTAATTAAATAATTTGGACCATATGATTCCAAATATAGAATATATTTTACCAAATTAAAAACACATAAATTTCAGTAATTAATTTAAAAAAAATTCCCATTTTCAAAACCCAAGATGAGTTTTTAAGAAGTAAAATCTATCAAATGATTGACTTGTTTTTACGTCCAATTGAAATGTGAAATTAATTAAAATGAACAAAATTATATTAAGTGATAAAAAAATAATTCAATTATACTTTAAAACCAATTAAAATAAAAATCTAACTATATAATTAAATTGGATGAAAAGGCAGTTTTGAATTAAAATACAACATTTTTCACTATTCATTAAAAATGACCATTATCAGAAAAATACCAAAAATTCACCCTATGATATATTTGATATTAAAAATTCAAAAATGATGTCCATTTTACCAAATTAAAAATATATAAGTTTCATTAATAAATTATATAGTTAATTCCCGCTGTCCAAACAAATAGCATGTTTTTAAGAAACAATATCTATCAAAAGATTGACAATTGTTTATGTCCAATTTCAATGTAAAATTAATTTTAATGACCAACATTGGAATAAATGGAAAAAATATATTATAAGTATAATTTAAAACCACTCAATATTATAATTTATCACTATAAATTTTTTTTATTAAAGAAGTTGTTTTTAAGTATTTTTTTACTATTCATCGAAAATTGGAAGTTCTCAGAAAAATACCAAAAATTCAACATAGGCTAATTTCAATATTCCAAATCCAAAAATGAAGTCCATTTTGAAATATAAAATTTATATAATTTCAAAAAGTGGGTATTACTATTCATAACGGCTACATTGATTGGTCGCGGTGTGTTAGAACTCGAGGTTGCGTACAACACATGGTACTGTATTATTCAAAGAGAAGTGTACCATGGAAGCTTGGGGTGTTACATTCTCCCCTCCTGCAATAAATTGCGTCCTCGCAATTTGAAATTTTTCTGTGAAAATAAAAGATTGAAAATAGAAAATACCTTTTTGGAAAACCCACATTGGAAATAAGGTTAATAAAAATATAACTTTAGAAGAAAGAAAGAGAAGTACAATGGTCACCCGAGATAGTCCATACTAGGATTATATGAAAACATGGATATGGAGGAGAAAGAAACCATCAAAGTGTGATGGAGATTTGTAGAAAACATGATTAAGATAAAGTTAACTACAAGAAAATCACAAACTTGTGATTGGTTAAAGGGTCTTTGATTCCCCAGTAGGAAAAGTTAACCGACAACATTTTTGTTTTAAGCTACCATTCATAAATTTGAAGAATTTATTTATGAGATTTACTAATAATGTAAGGAAAGATACTTACTTTTCATGTAGACATTCATTCCTTACTAAATTTCTACCACAAACCCTTCTTTCACTCCAAAAGGTAATAGAATGCAAAAATATTCTATTTATCCTAATCGTATAGGGTTCCAAAAATAAATTTATAATTCACCTATCAGAACTTAAAAAAACTACATTATATACTCCAGGTACTTCACGTAGTCCAGTGGTTGGTGATAAATACCAATCTTACTATGGTTGTGGGTTCGATTCCCACAGCTTTGTCTGATGCGACGGGTTGTCACACGATCTGCGTGTTGTCCTTTTTATAAATATCCAAAAACAACCTTAAAAATATTATCCAATGTAAAATATAATCCATTCCAACCTTTATAGGTATCCAAAATCCCTTTGTCCAGACTTTCTCTAAAAGGTCTCTAAATTCCAAAATAAATTGTAACATCAGATTCCCCAAACAAAGTAAAGTTTCTCTTATTGTCACATACTAAAAATATGATTACCTTCATCATATTAAAACCTTAATGAAAACAACAAATACTGCAGTACAATCCTTATAAACATCACATTATTATTATAACCATAATATAGTTCTTGAGTCCAAAAACACAAATAAAATAATTATTCAACTTCATCTGTAGTAACAACATAAGCTTGGCCATGCTCCCTTGGCCTTTTATAAGGTAATTTTTCTTGGCGCTTAGGGAATTCATTTGCATAATTCCCCATTTCTCTACAATTGTAGCATTCAACATTGACAGCCTCTTTCTTTCCCTTGCAATCATGAGTCTGGTGACCTTTTTCTCCACATTTGTAACAAAATCCCATTCCTTTTAGGCAAGTACCAGGGTCTTTCTTACCACAATTTTCACATAATGGAAAATCCTTCTTTCCCTTTTTCCCTTTATCTGTCTCTTGCTCCACCGTTCTCTTCTTCTCTTTCTTTACTTTGTTGTCATAAGACTTAGAGAATTCCTTTTCTGTCTTGATAGCACATGAGACAATATCTTCATATGATGAGAAGGATTGTGATACTAAAGCTCGATGGAGAAATGGTTTTAACCCATCAAAGAAAAGATAAATATTACTTCTTGGGTTACGTATATAATCTACAACATTCCTCGCTAACCTTGTAAAGTTTGACTCATACTTTGCAACATTCTCGTCCTCCTTTTGCCTCAGACTCAGAAATTGTCTTTCCATATCCACTCGATGGTCATGAGGAAAGTATTTTTCGATGAAAATATCTTTAAAATCTCTCCATTACATACTTGATACTTATTCATCTTCCTTTGTATTTTAAATCAATAACCACCATTGATCAGCATCTCCAGTGAGGCGGTAAACTTCCATGACAACTTTTTCCCTTTCACTAATCTCTAAATCCTGAAATATTTTCTCTAGGGAATTTATCCATTGCTCAGATACTAATGGATTTGTACCCCCATTAAATGTTGGTGGTTTTTGCCTCATGAAGCGGTCTAACATTGATCCTCCACGTTGCGGATCAGGGTGCTCCATACGAGTAAGGTTATTATTCATAACCTGAGTGAGTTGTCCCAGTATGGTGATAAGCTGATCAGCACCAGTTGTATCACTGAATCTACTATAATTATCTTGAGAAGAAGGAAAATCCCTACATGGAGTGAGTGCATTTATACGATTTCCATTCTTTCAACTAGGTTCCATTTCTAAACAATGTCATAAACTAGATTAGTTTATGAATCAAAATACATAATTCCATACTTGTAAAACACTTAACATAAATTGAACTATTTATGGATATAATCCATAATCATAAAAAAAATGTTTTCATTTAGGAAGTATATACTCATAAACCCTTCATAATGGTTTTTAAGGAAAATGAGAATTATCCTAAGCATATCCCCCAGGAGTGTCGTAACCAAGAGTGCAGTAAGGCCCGTTTTCGTGCACCAGTTCCCGTTCGAGTCTAGCTCAAAGTGGTGTTTTCGGGTTTTACCCCTAGGTACATCTATGCTAGAGCCGTCTCTACCTACTCATATCCAGACAGGGATGTATTTCTCAGAAAACTCAAAAAATCTCTACAATACCGAAATTCTAGGAAGTTCTTCTATACTAATCCTTAAAGTCTATCTTAGGGCTATGTGCTCTAATTAGAGTTTATCAAAATCTAGCTTCTAAGGTTAGTACTAAACTTCCTCTGATACCAACTGTAACACCCTGAACCTAGTTACCCAGAGTCAATGCATTATTATATAACATTGGCATGATCACAAAAGATCAAGACTCGAAAGACTAATTAGTTTAGTATCCTTGAAACACTAGATACATTCATAAGTTTTAAATTACATTATGAAATAAAAACAACAACATATTGTCCTCTTTGAACACAATTATCCCTTAGACTATCCCTGCAGGTCAATCAAAATACACTTCTTCACATCTTGGAAAAAATAAAACATAGAAAGGGGTGATCTCAGATGCTGAGTAAGGATAACAATATAGCGGAAACTTTAATAAACAAGCATAAACATTTAAGGAAATTGTATAACTAAAAAAAAATCTTTTTAAACTTGAACTTCAAAATAAATGGAAAAAATAAAATAAAATAATTCCATTTACTTATTCACATGGATATTCTACTAGTCGAATAATCACATGAAATATCAATAACCACTTTCATACTGATGGAATACATAATGTCATACTATCATAACCACATATCAAGGCCTTGTGCCAAGACTACAAATAAGATTTTGTCAAGGCCTTGTGCCAAGACACTAGTTTGTCTCGTGAGACCTACTGATGCATCGAGGAGCTATAGTGGGCTCCACCCATCACTTACTAAGTCCAATTCATTCCTTATATGAAAAGGTTTAAACATATCATAAACAATTCCCAAGGACCATAACATAATCGTATCGCATAAAACATGCATAAAGGAAACATAACATTTCCACATTTCAATCACAAGATATCAATACAAAAAATTGAAATAATCAAAACATTATCAAAAACATTTTCAACACAAAAATGAAAGAAAAGTAAAACATGGTATTTATTTTTCTTTTAAAAAAAGTTATGGCTTTTAGAGGAAGCTGAAACTCAAATAATGGTCACGACGGTGGAGAATTCGTTGTCGACATGTACGTAAGACAAAACATTCCTTTTGTCATTTAGTAAAAATGATTCGTATAAAAAGATTACTTTTGAATAAAAGTAAAATTCAAATGGGTTTATACACCTCATAAGAGAAAGTTGTGTATAAAACAAAATATGCCTCAATGAAAGGATATTGAGATGAAGTCCCTTACCTAGTGTCAGACTTGACTCGATCGTTATTTAATCTCCTGAATAATAAACTATAGTTAATTTATATTTTCTCAAGAACCTTTTTCAAGTTCATTATTCCTTTTAAATCAATTATTACCATATTATTAACATTATGTAATCATTTAATTTAATAACGGTCATTTTGTCGATCCTTGGTACTTGAGTCGAAAATAAAATTCTTATAATTACAATTTGTTTATGTGGTAAAATATCCATCATCTCCAGAATTATATTCATGATGTAGATATCATATATATAATATATATCCAGTATATACATACATTTATAATATTGCATAACATTTATAGGTAAGAAATGAAATTCATCGTTCATGGAGACGGTAAGCCGTACGTACGCATGGATGCTACTTTCATTTCTATTTCATATTTAATGGAATGAAATCATAATGATAAAAAGGTATATTATAATTATAGTATAATATCATATATAATATCATTAAATACATCCTTTATACATCCCACATATGACATTAAGGATTCAAATCACTTTGAGGGGGCGGTAGTCCGCACTTCCTAAAATGAAATTATCGCGTTTACCCATAATGGAAATCATAATTTTATGACATAAATGAAAAATAAATAATCATAAGGAAAACATAAACATAATATATATCATATATAAATATAATTTACACCATTATAGGTGTTAAAAGAATATTAAACAATCATCGTTTCATGAGGCAGTAATTCGCCACCCATAGAAACAGTACGTTCTTTAACCATTAGATGGAGGCATGTGTAAGTGTAGTTTGAATAATTCTCATAATAACATCCAAGTATATTTAGTATACAAGTGTTGTTATAAAAGAAAATAATAAAAAGAGTTTAGGGGGTTGGAGAAGAAAAATAAAACAAAAGAATATAAGAGAAGACATTACCTTTAAATCGGGTAACTCCCCTTGGTTTGAACCAAAAGGATTTCTTGAAGAGATTTCTGCCTAAGGTAAGGCTTCTAGGATGAATGGAGGAAAGTTGAGAGGGTATTTGGGCAGATTTTGGCCGAGACAAATGGCTTTGAATGTGTGAATATGGTGGTAGAGGTGGGGGCCTTTTATAAGAGAGGAGGAGGGGCTCTTTTGGAAAGATTGAAATGTTACTTTATTATGAAATGCTTTTCAGATTTTTAATGTCCCACACTGATATATTTATAAGATAAGGTAATAATGGTTCTAAATACTCCCATACAATAGGATTTGGACAAGTGTAAGTCTTATATTTTACCTTATGTTTTCATTTTATTTAAACCGTTCATTAATGAGGTAATCACTGCATCATCATGGTGTCATAAATAAATTTATTTATTTAATGTCTAAAAATTATAAAAAAATACCATTATGTAGGAAATATTTTTATCTTTCCAATGAATATTTATAGTCTAAGAGATAATTTATGTAGACAAATGTAAAATTATTTTACTTAGCTGTTACATACTTTTGTTAAATTTTCCTTTCTTTAAACAAAAAAATGATAAAATGTCACTATCACACAAAAGTGATTACATGGGGTCCCAAAGTTGGCACAAGGAATCCCATGGTCGACCATGACACAACCAATATCATTAGGACACATGTTGGGATCATTTTATATTATTATGATATTATTTCATTACCCTTAACTACCCGATTACTAATTAATCATGATAATTAAAGATAATTGTCGTTGTTACTATTCATAATGTCCAAAAACAAAAGAGTATTAATTACATAATTTGAACCTTATGATTCCAAATATGGAATCTGTTTTACAAAATTCCAAACACAAAAATTGCAGTAATTAATTTTAAAAAATAATTCCCGTTGTCAAAACCAAATACGGGTTTTTAAGAAGTAAAATCTATCAAAAGATTGACTTGTTTTTACATCCAATTGAAATGTGAAATTACTTCCAATGAAAAAAATTGTATTAAGTGATAAAAACATAATTCAATTATACTTTAAAACCAATTAAAATAAAAATCCAACTATATAAATAATTTGGATTAAAAGGCAGTTTTTAATTAAAATACAACATTTTTCACTATTCATTAAAAATGAACATTATCAGAAAAATACCAAAAATTTACCCTATGCTATATTTGATATTACAAAATAAAAAATGATGTCCATTTTTCCAAATTCAAGACATAGAATTTTCATTAATAAATTATATAGTTAATTTCCGCTGTCCAAACAAATAGCGTATTTTTTAGAAACAATATCTATCAAAATTTGACAATTGTTAATGTCCAATTTCAAAGTGAAATTAATTCTAATGACCACCATTGGAATAAATGGTAAAAATATATTTTAATTATACTTTTAAACCACTCAATATTATAATTTATAACTATAAATTATTTTGATTAAAAAAGTTGTTTTTAAGTATTTTTTTACTATTCATCGAAAATTGGAAGTTCTCAGAAAAATACCAAAAATTCAACATAGGCTAATTTCGATATTTCGAATCCAAAAATGAATTCCATTTTAAAATATAAAATTTATATAATTTAAAAAAGTGGGTATTACTATTCATAATGGCTACTTTGATTGGTCGCGGTGTGTTAGAACTCAAGGTTGCGTACAACACATGCTACTGTATTATTCAAAGAGAAGTGTACCATGGAAGCTTGGGGTGTTACATTCTACCCTCCTTCAATAAATTGCATCCTTACAATTTGAAATTTTTCTTTGAAAATAATAGGTTGAAAATAGAAAATACCTTTTTGGAAAACCCACATTGGAAATAGGGTTAATAAAAATATAACTTTAAAAGAAAGAAAGAGAAATACAAAGGTCACCCGATATAGCCCATACTAGGATTCTATGAAAACATGGATATGGGGGAGAAACAAACCATCAAGGTCTGATGGAGAGCTGTAGAAAACAAGATTAGGAGAAAGTTAACTATAAGAAAATCACAAACTTGTGATTGGTTAAATGACATTTGATTCCCCAGTAGGAAAAGTTAACCAACAACATTTTTGTTTTAAGTTTCCTTTAATAAAGTTAAAGAATTTATTTATGATATTTACTAAGAACGTAAGTAAATATACTTACTTGTCATGTATACATTCATTCCTTACTAAATTTTTACCACAAACTCATCTTTCACTCCAAAAGGTAACAAAACTCAAAAATATTCTATTTATCCTAACCGTATAGGGTTCCAAAAATAAATTTATAATTCATCTATCAGAACTTAAAAAAACTACATTATACACTCCAGGGACTTCATGTAGTCAAGTGATAGGCGATAAATCCCAATCGCACTATGGTTGTGGGTTCGATTCCCACAGCTTTTTCCGATGCGATGGGTTGTCACACTGTCTGCGTGTTGTCCTTTTTATAAATTTCCAAAAATAACCTTAAAAATAGTATCCAATGTAAAATATAATCCATTACAACCTTTATAGTTTTCCAAAATACCTCTTTCCAGACTTTCTCTAAAAGGTCTCTAAATTCCAAAATCAATTGTAACATTAGATTACCCAAAAAAGTAAAGTTTCTCTTATTGTCACATACTAAAAATATGATCACCTTCATCATATTAAAACCTTAATGAAAACAACAAATACTGCAGTACAATCCTTATATACATCACATTATTCTTATAACCATAATATAGTTCTTGAGTCCAAAAACACAAATAAAATAATTATTCAACTACATCTGTAGTAACAACATAAGCTTGACCTTGCTCCCTTGGCCTTTTCTGAGGTAATTTTCCTTGGCGCTTAGGGAATTCATTTTCATAATGCCCCATTTCTCTACAATTTTAGCATTCAACATTCACAGCCTCTTTATTTCCCTTGCAATCAAGAGTCTAGTGACCTTTTTCTCCACATTTGTAACAAACTCCCATTCCTTTTAGGCAAGTACCGAGGTGTTTTTTACCACAATTATCACATAATGGAAAATCATTATTTTCCTTCTTCCCTTTATCTGTCTCTTGCTCCACCGTTCTCTTCTTCTCTTGATTTACTTTTTTGTCATAAGACTTAGAGAATTATTTTTCTGTCTTGATAGCACACGAGACAATATCTTTGTAAGATGAGAAGGATTGTGATACTAAAGCTCGACGAAGAAATGGTTTTAATCCATCAAAGAAATGATAAATCTTACTTCTTGGGTTACATATATAATCTACAGCATTCCTTGATAACCTTTTAAATTTAGAATCATACTTTGCAACATTCTCTTCCTCTTTTTACCTCAGACTCAGAAATTGTCTTTCCATATCCGCTCGATGGTCTTGAGGAAAGTATTTTTTCTAAGAAAATATCTTTAAACTCTCTCCATTCCATACTTGATACTTCTTCATCTTCCTTTGTATTTTGAATCAATGACCACCATTGTTCAACATCTCTAGTGAGGCAGTAAACTGCCATGACAAATTTTTCCCTTTCACAACTCCCTAAAGCCTAAAATATTTTCTCTAGGGAATTTACCCATTGCCTAGATACTAATGGATTTGTAACCCCATTAAATGTTGGTGGTTGTTTCCTTATGAAGCGGTCTAACATTGATCCTCCACGTTGCGGATCAGGGTGCTCCATACGAGTAAGGTTTTTATTCATAACCTGACTGAGTTGTCCCAGTATGGTGATAAGCAGATCAACACCACTTGTATCACCGACTCCACTATAATTATCTTGAGCAGGAGGGAAATCCCTATATGGAGTGAGTGCATTGATATGGTTTCAATTCATTCCACTAGGTTCCATTTCTAAACAATTTCATAAACTAGATTAGTTTATGAATCGAAATACATAATTCCATACTTGTAAAACACTGAACATATATTGAACTATTTATGGATATAATCCATAATCATAAAAAATGTTTTCATTGAGGAAGTATATACTCATAAACCCTTCATAATGTTTTTTAAGGAAAATGAGAACTATCCAAAGCATATCCCCCGAGAGTGTCGTAACCAAGAGTGCAGCAAGGCCCATTGTCGTGCACCAATTCCCGTTCGAGTCTAGATCTAAGCAATGTTTTCAGGTTCTACCCCTAGGTACATCTGTGCTAGAGCCACCTCTACCTGCTCGTATCCATACAGAGATGTATTTCTCAGAAAACTCACAAAATCTCTACAATATCAAAATTTTAGGAAGTTCTTCTATACAAATCCTCAAAGTCTATCTTAGGGCTATGTGCTTTAATCAGAGTTTATCTAAATCTAGCTTCTAAGGTTAGTACTAAACTTCCTCTGATACCAACTATAACGCTCCGACCCTAGTTACCCAGATTTGGTGCATTATTACATAACATTGGCATGATCACAAAAGATCAAGTCTCGAAAGTATGATTAGTTTAGTTGCCTTGAAACACTAGATACATTCATAAGTTTTACATTACATCATGAAATAAAAAAAAACAACATATTTTCCCCTTTGAACACACTTATCCCTTATACTATCCCTCCAGGTCAATCATAAAACACTTCTTCACATCCTGGAAAAAATAAAACATAGAAAGGGGTGATCTCAGATGCTCAGTAAGGATAACAATATAGCGGAAAATTTCATAAACAAGCATACACATTTAAGGAAATTGTATAACTAAAACAAAATCCTTTTAAACTTGAACTTCAGAATAACATGGAAAAAATAAAATGAAATAATTCCATTTACTTATTCACATGGATATTCTACTAGTCGAATAATCACATGCAATATCCATAACCACTTTCATACTGATGGAATTTATAATGCCAGACTATCATAACCACATAGTCAAGGCCTTGTGCCAAGACTACAAATAAGGTTTTGTCAAGGCCTTGTGCCAAGACACTAGTTTTTCTCATGAGACCTACCGATGCATCGAGGAGCTATAGCAGGCTCCACCCGTCACTTACTAAGTCTAATGCATTCCTTATATGAAAAGGTTTAAACATATCATAAACAATGCCCAAGGACCATAACATAATCGTATCACATAAAACATGCATAAAGGAAACATAACATTTCCACATTTCAATCACAAGATATCAATACAACACATTTATATAATCAAAACATTATCAAAACCATTTTCATTACAAAAATGAATGAAAATTAAAACATGGTTTTTATTTTTCATTTGAAAAAAGTTATGGCTTGTAGAGGAAGACGAAACTCAAATAATGGTCACGATGGAAGAGAAGTAGTTGTCGACGCGTACGTAAGACAAAACATTCCTTTTGTCATTTAGTAAAAATGCTTTGTATAAAAATATTCCTTTTGAATAAAAGTAAAATTCAAAGGGGTTTATACACCGTATAATAGAAAGTTGTGTATAAAACAAAATATGCCTCAATGAAAGAAGATTGAGATGAAGTCCCTTACCTCGTGTCTGACATGACTCGATCGTTATTTAATCTCCTGAATAATAAACTATAGTTAATTTCTATTTTCTTAAGAACCTTTTTAAAGTTCATTATTCCTTTTACATGACTTATTACCATGTTATGAACATTATGTAATCATTTAATTTAATAACGGTCGTTTTGTCGATCCTTGGTACTTGAGTCAAAAATAAACTTCTTATAATTACAAGTTGTTTATGTGGTAAAATATCCATAATCTACAGAATTATATTCATGATGTAGATATCATATATATCATATATATCTAGTATAAACATGTATTTATAATATTGCATAACATTTAGAGGTAAGTAATGAAATGCATCGTTCATGGAGAGGGTAATCCGTACGTACGCATGAACGCTACTTTCATTTATATTTCATATTTAATGGAATGAAATCATAATTATAAAAAGTTATATTATAATCCTAGTATAATATAATATATAATATCATTAACTCCATCCTTTATACATCTCACATATGGCATTAACGATTCAAATCACTTTGAGGGGGTGGTAGTCCGCACTTCATAAAATGAAATTATCGCGTTTACCCATAATGGAAATCATAAAGGTATGCCATAAATGAAAAATACAGAAGCATAAGGAAAACATAAACATAATATATATCATATATAAATATAATGGCCACTATGAGAGGTGTTAAAAGAATATTGAACAATCATCATTTCATGAGGCAGTAATTCACCACCCACAGAAACATTATGTTCTTTAACCATTAGATGGAGGTGTGTGTAAGTGTAGTTCGAATCCTTCTCATAACAACATCCAAGTATATTGAGTATACTTGTGTTGTTACAAAATAAAAGAATAAAAATATTTTAGGGGGTTGGAGAAGAAAAATAAAACAAAATAACATAAGAGAAGACATTACCTTTAAATTGAGTAACTCCCCTTGGTTTGAAACAAAATGGTTTCTTGAAGAGATTTTTGCCTAAGGTAATGCTTCTAGGTTGAAGGGAGGAAATTTGATAGGGTATTCGGGTAGATTTTGGCTGAGCCAAATGTATTTGAAGGTGTGAATAAGGTGGTAGAGGTGGGGGCCTTTTATAAGATGAGAGGAGGGCGCTTTTGAAAAGATTGAAATGTTACTTTATTATCAAATGATTTTCAGATTTTAAAGGTCCCAAAATGATATATTTAGAGGATAAGGTGATAAGGGTTATAAATAAACCCATACAATAGGATTTAGACAAGTGTACATCTTATATTTTACCTTATCTTTTCATTTAATTTAAATCGTTCATTAATGAGGTAATCACTGCATAATCATGGTGTCATAACTAAATTTATTTATATAATATATAAAAATTATAAACAAATTACCATGATGTAGGAAATATTTTTATCTTTCCAATGAATATTTATAGTCTAAGATATCATTTATGTAGACAAAATTAAATTTTTTTTACTTAGGTGTTACATACTTTTGTTATATTTTCCTTTCTTTAAACAAATAAAATGATAAAATGTCACTATCACACAAAAGTGATTCCATGGGGTCTCTAAGTTGGAAAAAGTCATCCCATGGTCGACCATGATACAAAAAATAGAATTATGACACATGTTGGGGTCATTTTATATTATTATGATATTATTTCATTACCCATCACTACCCGATTACTAATTAATCATGATAATTAAAGATAATTGTCGTCGTTACTATTCATAATGTCAAAAAACAAAAGAGTCTTAATTACATAATTTGGACCTTATGATTCAAAATATGGAATCTATTTTACCAAATTCCAAACACAGAAATTGTAGTAATTAATTTAAAAAAATAATTCCCGTTGTCAAAACTAAAGACTGGTTTTTAAGAAGTAAAATCTATCAAAAGATTGAATTGTTTTTTACTTTCAATTGAAATGTGAAATTACTTAAAATGAACAACATTGTATTAAGTGATAAAAACATAATTCAATTATACTTTAAAACCAATTAAAATAAAAATGTAACTATATAAATAAATTGGATGAAAAGGCAGTTTTGAATTAAAATACAACATTTTCACTATTCATTAAAAATTAACATTATCAGAAAAATACCAAAAATTCACCCTATGATATATTTTATATTCCAAATTTAAAAATGTTTTCCATTTTAAAAAATTCAAAACATAGAATTTTCATTAAGAAATTATATGGTTAATTCCCGCTGTCCAAACAAATAGCCTGTTTTTAAGAAACAATATCTATCAAAAGATTGACAATTGTTTATGTCTAATTTTAAAGTGAAATTAATTATAATGACCACCATTGGAATAAATCATAAAAATATATTCTAATTATACTTTAAAAACACTCAATAGTATAATTTATCACTATAAATTATTTTGATTTAAAAAGTTGTTTTTAAGTATTTTTTTACTATTCATCAAAAATTGGACGTTCTCAGAAAAATACCAAAAATTCAACATATTATAATTTCGATATTCCGAATCCAAAAATGAAGTCCATTTTGAAATATAAAATTTATATAATTTCAAAAATTGGGTATTACTATTCATAACAGCTACTTTGATTGGTCGCGGTGTGTTAGAACTCGAGGTTGCGTACAACACATGCTACTGTATTATTATTCAAAGAGAAGCGTACCATGGAAGATTGGGTTGTTACATGAGAAGATGTACCAGGACCTCTGACATCAGTATTAGTGGCTATAAATGAAGAAAACAGTGGCCGAGTTCGTCCTACAATACCTCACTTGTCAGCAAGTGAAGGTCGAGCATCAGGTTCTAGCAGGATTGGCTCATCCACTTGAGGCACCAGAGTGGAAATGGGATGGTATCTCGATGGGCATCATGACGGGGTTACCATGTACATTCAGAGGCAATGATTCTATCTGGGTGATCGTTGAATGACTTACCAAGTTTGCTCACTTCCTACCCATCTGGGAGGAGGGACCAATAGAGGGCTTAGGATGCCTCTACATCCAAGAGATAGTGCAACTTCATGGGGTGTCTTTGATGATCATATCAGACCACGATGCACTCTTTACATCCTAGTTGTGGAAGGGATTATAGGAGGCTTTTGGGACATAGTTGTGCTTGAGCAGAACTTTTCATCCCCATATGGATGTTCAGACATAGTGGAACATACAAACCTTGGAGGACATGCTTCATGCTTGCATCCTTGGTTTTGGCCATATTTGGGAGGACTACCTTCCACTGGTGGAGTTTTCATACAAAAATAGCTACCACTACACCATTGGAATGGCACTATTCGAGGCCTTGTGCGGGTGGCCTTGCGGATCACATATATCCTAGACATACCCAGAGGGGAGTCAGCACTCATGGGTCCAGTGTTGGTACAAGATACCAATGAAAAGGTGCAAGTCATCCAGGAGTAGATGTGGACTACACAGAGAAGACATAAGTCATATACTGATAGGAGACAAATACACATGGAGTTCGAGGAGGGAGACCATGTGTTCCTTCGGGTCTCACCTCGACGAGGATTGCAGAGATTTGACCGGGGCAGAAATCTATCTATGAGGTTCATCAGACCTTTTTAGATATTGGGCAGAGTTGGTGAGGTGGTTTACCAACTAGCTCTTCCCCTATAGATGCACCGGAGCACGGTGTTTTCCACATGTCACAGTTGAGGATATACATGCATGATCCATCACACATCATTGACTATGATGATATGGACTTTGAATATGGGGCGATGTTTGAAAAGTTATCAGTGTAGATAGAGGATCGATAGGATCAGGTCCTGCTTGGGTGGTTGATTCCTCTGGTGTGTGTTTAGTGGCAGCATGAGAATCTCCAGGACAACAAATGGGAGAGGGAGGCTCAGATTTGTGCTCAGTACCCCCATTTGTTTTATTAGCCCTTCTTTTGGATTTTGGGGACGTAAAGACCTAGGGTGGGGAGAATGTAACATCCAGGAATTTATTTGTAATTTTTTTAAATTATATGGTTTTATTTTGAGACTACACGCTCTGAAGACACGTGATTATGAGGCCCGGTAAGCCCAGAATGGAATTTTAAACTTTTTTTAAGGTACATTTAATAAATGTGTGAGTGGGTTTTTCTAACTTTTGAACTAGTGCCTGGATCGAAAATCCAAGGGCACCGTTAAACTCAAAAAAGCTGGGATTCACCTAGAAAGGAATTAACTTTGGTTGACGGGGGCCAAACGGAAAAGTTAAATTTTGGACTTTTCGAGAAAAATAATAAAATAACTTAAAAAGTTATTTTTATTTCTTTTTTCACTGATGAGCGACAACATGGCAACACTGCAGTGTTGTGATGAGGAAGCAACAAGATGCATTAATGGACCTCATTAATGGCTCTTTAACATGAAACTTAACGATGATTTAATGATGCATAATAGCGACGATGTTTCATAAATGAAATAGTGTAATGACGTGACATCGCAACATAACAAAAACATTGCGACATTTTTTATTTTTAATAGTTTGATGCATTGGTGGAATGAGGATTAAACTGTGAGGATTCTCTGGAAAACCTCTGATAGATTTCCTCCCCAAAAAATAACAACAAACGCCGACAGGACATCATCAACTTCGACATACTTTGAAGAATGACGAACACCATTGACATCTTGGACCCTTAAGGATGAAATGTTGAGGCAACGAACATCAATGAGGTAAGGGTTTTGAATCATTTAAAGCTTACACATTCTTATTCTAAACGACGAATGCTGATTAACCCATGAACAGGTTAATTCGTGGATCATGCATTCTTACTGGAGGGTGTCATTCTTGGGTTTTCTATTCAGGATTAATTTTATTGTTGATAGAATGGTAATCCTAGGACCTTCCTCCATTTTAAAACCTCTAACGTGGAGGGCGTGGGCCGACACGAATAAGGATCGGGTCCCTCCGCACGTGCGCTCTTCGTGGCTGTATCCTCAAATCGGTGGCAAGATGAATCTAGGGCCAAAGCAGGGATAGAGGTGACTCGAGAGGCCTGTAGGCATAGGAGGATCGGGAAACGGACCACCAAATCATCTCTGGTGGCTCGTAGAAGGAATTACCGATGGCCCGCAGTGGTAGTCGAGGGCGGAGGGAGGCGGCGCACCCGTCGGTGCGCCCCAGTGGCCGGCTGGCCACAACGACAAGAGGAGTAGTGCCGACCGGTGCCGCGTGGAGGTGGAGGCCCGCGTACCGGCCACCCAGGAGACATGAAGATCCCCAGTTTCTTGACCGTGGTGGAGGGGAGGCCGTGACCCATCGACCATGACATGCACTGGACGCGACAACAGGAGGGTGACACATGGAAGGAGAATCCCGCTCATTGTGGGCCGCTTTCAGACAAAAAGGGGATGTGGTGACTGCTGCCACATCTTGGGTGCCCACCACCGGTCCGCCCCTAGTGGACCGGGCTCCATCTGGTGGGTTTTTCCCCTAGCCAGTAGGTCGGGCCAGACCCGCACCGGTGGGCTGAACCCGCACCGGAAGACAAGACCCATGCCCTTTGGGCTGGGTTGGACGAGACCGGGTCTCTGGGTGACCTGGCGGGCCGGACCCCCGGACAAAATGGGCCGGGCCCAATGAGGTCCATTTTGTAACACCCCAATATTATATGGTATGTTTCCCTTTGAATAATGCAATAACTTGCGTTGTACGCAACTTGGAGTTTTAACACACCACGACCAATCAAACTAACCGTTACGAATATTAATACCCAATTTTTGAAACTTTATAAAATTTATTTTTCAAAATGGACTTCATTTTTGGATTCAGAATATCAAAATTATCTTCGAGGGAATTTTTTGTATTTTTCTGAAAGCTTTCAATGTTTGATGAATAGTGAAAAAACACTACATTATTGTTTAAAACAGACTTTTTATTTAAATAATTAGTTGTTTTATTTAAATTTATATTTGGTAAAAATAGATATATAATACCTATAAATGTTCAATGTAATCATTGTAGTCATTTTATAATAATATTATATATATAAAATTTTATTGAACCTTTTACCATCTTTTTACCCACCTTCTAGGCGCATTTGCAAATTTGCATAAAACGCAATTTTACTGCTTCTGTTAATTGAATTTCAAAAATCCAAGAGACATGGTTGATATCAGTAAGAAAAATATTGTTCAATAAGATGAAAATAATTTTTGGTGAATAGTAACTTTTGACTTTTATTTACCACTGTTAATAGTAAATAGGGTAATTAAAGGTAAAAATGATATTATTATTACCCTAACACATGTCCTAATTCTATTGGATAAGTTCATTTAAACCAAAATAAACTTTATTAATAAAATATTATCCGTTTGGTCAACTTGGATTAGATTAGGACATTTATTATTATTTTATTTAAAGAAGAGTTAAAAGTGCTAAATTCAATGTTTAATAACTAAACCATTTTTAATATAGGGGTATACATAAGATAAATTAGACTATAAATATTAATTATAAATATAAAGAGATTTAATATATAATGGTATTTTATTTATAATTTTTAAACATTAAATAATGAAATTTATTTATGACACAATGATGACGCAGTAATAAACTTATTAATGAAAGATTAAAATAATTGATATTATAAATATCCAAATAAATGTAAATTGAGACTTGTGATGAATTAAACTAATTTTATAGGTCAATATGACATGTTAGGGTTGATTAAATAAATTTTTTTCTAAGTGATAAAGTTGTCGTGACTTTCACAAAATCAAAATACCAAATAGTGTCAAAATTGACATAAATTAGTTTTTAAA
Organism: Viscum album; assembly: GCA_963277665.1. Classification (NCBI taxonomy): domain Eukaryota; kingdom Viridiplantae; phylum Streptophyta; class Magnoliopsida; order Santalales; family Viscaceae; genus Viscum; species Viscum album. The sequence continues at coordinate 1,620,350,592 of OY728157.1, read as the reverse complement.
ACAAATACTGTATTATTAATTAATATAATATTCTTAAAAATCTAAGGTTCTACCAAAGGACTTTTATAATGTTATATATATAAATAATGAACCACTTGGGGTTCTATTGGCATTTTATAGTAAGATTATTAACCATATAATATAATAAAAAAAGAACACATGGTAAAAGTTAAACTATTTAACTAAGAGTTAAATCTAAAAAATAAGGTTAATATGGTGACCTAAAACTATATAAAACCTATTGGTTGAGAGTTTTTTGACCAATAACCAACATATCCAAGAAATAAATCATTTTGGATCCATTATAAACTGAATATGATTGTATAATAAAATAATATTTCATGCTTTTCCTAAGGCAACCCTCACCTCTCTTATGAAAAGGTACTTCCCCTTCTCTCAAAATCAACCTCCAAATCTATTTGGCTCAGCCAAACCCTGACCAAATATCCTACCAACTACCCTACCTTAGACCTAGAGGCCTTACTTCGATCATAAAGACAACTTAAGGATCCCTTTTGATCAAATCAAAATGAAACACCCGAAGAAGAGGTAATAATTTCACCACCTCTTTTAAAGTTTTTTTTCTTCTTCCACTTCCTATTTCTTTGTTATTCCCATACCAAAATAATAAATCAAGTACCTTATAAATAATGTGATGTTATTATAAATTTTTTAAAACCATATTCATTATTCTATCCATCCTAGGAATGACATGTCACCATACATGCGTACGCACGACTTACCGTCTCCACGTCGTGGTGTAGTTTGTTATTCAAACACTTCATTATTTGGATGGGTATAATAATGAGTATAAATGATGTAAATAATAAATATAACATGTTAAGTATTATTTATATATGATATTCCATCCAATTACATACAATTTCACCATCAATATAATGGTATTGTCGCTCGTGTGTACGTACGGATTACCGTCTCCACGAACGCGATGAGATTCATTCCCCATCGTAACCATTGAAGAATAAATTTCATTTTATGATTAAAAAATAATGTTTAGGAAATTAATATCATTATGGATATAAATAAAATATATCTTATCCATAATAAACATGGATTACGTAACCAAGCATATAAAGGAAAATGAACCTGTTAACACCTGACATAATGATACTACTGAAATATTATTAACAAAGAAATATTATAAGATCATATATGATATCATATTTATGTATGTGGTTATTTTATAATTTAATAATAACGATTTAACTAATATATAGGAGGTTAACTTACCCTTGATCAAGGAAAAGTACAAGGTAAGGGTTAATTCTATAATCTCTTTACTTATCCGAGGTTGTTAATACGTAAGTATCTACTGGGACCTCTTTATCATCCACATCCGTATTTCTTAAAAAATGTATTTCAATTTTTTTTTCTACTTCTTAGACTATGGGTTAAATTCATTTATACCCTTGTTTTAATTTTTATAAATTGTTTATAAGGGAATATTTCTGTCGTTTTCCAAACAAGGTTCTTTACGACCTTTTCAAAAAAATTAAGGAAAGAATGTTTTTTTAACTTATACGACGAGTGCGACTATTTTATACCATTATAAAACATTCGAAGCTTCCCTTACAATATTATAAGAATATTTTCAAAATAAATGTTTTCTTTTATAATTATGTGACTTTTAAATAATTTCGAAATAGAAAGAGGTATTTCTATCAAATAGTTTTCATTTCATCTATGTCAATATCCTTTGAGGGATTTTAAACTTGTTTGAAGTTGATTTATTAGGATACAATTATTACATATTTTATTGAATATTTTTTGATATTTTTTACTGTGGATGTGTTATTTTTATACCATTCATGGTTTATGGATAAATTATTGACATTTCGTATGCTAGTTTTAATATGAATGTTTATGTTATGTTTAAACCTTTTCATATGAGGAATGAATTGGACTTAGTAAGTGATGGGTGGAGCCCGCTATAGCTCCTCGATTCATCAGTAGGTCTTATGAGATGATCTAGTGTCTTGGAACAAGACCTTGACAAAATCTTATTTGTAGTCTTGGAACGAGGCCTAGACTATGTGGTTATGAAGTCTGGAATTATGCATTCCATCATTATGAAATTGGCTATTGATATTGCATGTGATTATTCAACTAGTATAATATCCATGTGAATAAGTAAATGGAATTATTTGATTTATATTTTCCATATCATGCTAAAGTTTAATTTTAAAAGTCTTATGTTTTAGTCTTATACAATTCCTTAAATGTTTATGTTTATTTATGAAAGTTTCCACTATATTGTTATCCTTACTAAGCATATGAGCTCACCCCTTTCTATGTTTTATTTTTCCTAGTATGTAAAGAATTATTTTATGGTTGACTTGCAGGGATAGGCTAAGGGATACAAGTGTGTTCAAAGGGGACAAAATTTTGTTGTTTTTTATCTCATGATGTAATATAAAACTTATGTTTGTATCTAGTACTTCCAAGACTACTATACTGATCGGTCTTTCGGGACTTGATCCCTTGTGATCATGCCAATGGTATGTAATAATGCACTGACTCTGGGTATCTATGGGTGGGGCATTACAGTTGGTATCAGAGGAAGTTTAGTACAAAACTTGGAAGCTAAATTTAGAAAAACTCTGATTAGAGAACATTACCCTAAGATAGACTTTGAGGATTAACAAAGAATAACTTCTTAGAATTTTGGTAATGTAGAGATTTTGTGTATTTTTCAAGAAATAAATCTATGTCTAGATTCGAGCAGGTAGAGGTGGATCTGGCACAGATGTACCTAAAAGTGAAAACTCCGACAAGGAGTTTCGGGCTTGAATCGGGGTATCCTGATACACAACAACGGGCCTTGCTGCACTCTTGGTTATGACACTCCCAGGGAATATGATTCGGACAATTCACATTTTCTTTACAAAACATTATGAAGGATTTATGAGTATATACCTCCTCAAAGAAAACATTTTTATGATTATGTATTATATCCATAAACTATTCAATTTATGATAAGTTTTTTACAAGTTTGGAATTATGTATTGTGATTCATAAACTAATCTAGTGTATGACATCATTTAGAAATGACACCTAGTGTAAGGAATGGAAATCGTATCAATGCACATAATCCATGTAAGGATTTCCCTCCTACTCAAGATAATTATAGTGGAGATGGTGATTAAACTGGTGTTTATCATCTTATCACCATACTAGGACAACTCACTCAGGTTATGAATAATAACCTTACCCGTATGGATCACTCTAATCCACAATGCGGATGATCAATTTTAGACCGCTTCATGAGGAAAAAAAACACCAAAATTCAATGGGACTACAAATCCATTTTTATTTGAGCAATGGATAAGTTCCTTAGAGAAAATATTTCATTCTTTTGGGAGTATCGAAAGGGAAAAAGTTGTCATGGAAGTTTATCACCTCACTGGAGATGCATATCGATGGTGGTCATTAATTAAAAACACAAAGGAGGATGAAGAAGTATTAAATATAGAATGGAGGGAGTTTAAAGAGATTTTATTAGAAAAATAATTTTCTCGTGACCATTGAGAAGATATGGAAAGACAATTTTTGAGTCTGAGGTAAAAGGAGGATCATAATGTCGCAAAGTATGAGGCTAACTTTACAAGGTTAGAAAGGCATGCAACAGATTATATACATAACCCAAGGAGTAATATTGATCAACTCTTTGATGGGTTAAAACCATTTCTCCATCAAGAATGAGTCTCACAATCCTTCTCATTATACGAAGATATTGACTCATGTACTATCAAGATAGAAAATGAATTCTCTAAGTCTTACGACTTTAAAGAAAATAAAGAGAAGAAGAGATCTGATGAACACTCTGGAAATGGAAATAATGGGAAGAAGGGAAAAGTTGAATATCCATCATGTGGTAAATGTGGGAAAAAACACCCCGGTACTTGCCTGAATGGAATGAGAGTCTATTACAAGTGTGGTGAAAAAGGACACCAAGATCGTGATTGCAAGGGAAAGAAAGAGGCTGTCAATATTGAATGCTACAATTGTAGAGAAAAAAGACATTATGAAAATGAATGTCATAAGTTCCAAGGAAACTTACATCAGTAAAGGCCAATGGAGTAAGGCCAAGCTTATGCGATCACTACTATTGAGGCTGATGCTCTGAAAGACGTGGTGGTATGCAATTTAATGGTTTCCTCAAGTTTATCTAATGATTTATTTGATTCAGGATCATCACATTGTTTCATATCTTCCCAATTTTCTAAGAAAATTATATATTTCCAATTTTATTTAAGAAGGGGGTTATCAGTCAAAAATTGTAAGGTAAGTATCATTGCAAAAAAGTTTTGTGAATCAGTTCCCATTAGGGCATATAAATATTCTTTATCTGCTGATCTAATCATCACACCCATGATTTAATTTGATATAATCCTTAGAATGGATTGGATTTCAAACCATGATGCAAAAATTTATTATAAGAAGAAGGAGGTTACAATTTTCGATGATGATAAGGAGTACCTCATATTTAGATTAGAAACTTGACACCTGATTCTTATCTAGATCCACCCATAGTAGCTCTACTAAATTCAATTATTGGGGAGGAAGAGAATGAAATAACTATGGGTGAGGAAAGGAATGTTCAAATAGAGGACGTGCATATTGTGCAAGAATATATTGATGTGTTTCCATAGGATTTACCTAGACATAATCTAGAATGATAAATTGAGTTTTCCATTGATTTAATTCCTAGTTCAAGGCCCATATTGAAGACCCCTTATATAATGGCCACTGTGGAATTAGTGGAACTAAAGAAACAACTAGAGGAATTGAGTAATAAGGGATTTATTCACCCTAATGTTTCTCCATGGGGAGCCCCTGTTCTTTTTGTTAAGAAGAAATATGGATGTATGAGGTTGTGCATTGACTATAGGGAGATCAATGCTATGACAATAAAGAACAAGTATCCCCTACCTTGCATTGATTATTTATTCAACCAACTTCATGGAGATAAATATTTTTCAAATATTTACCTTCAATCTAGATATCATTAGTTGTGTGGGAATAAGGAATACATTCTGAAAACAACATTTTGAACCAGGTACGGGATTTATGAGTTTACAGTAATGTCTTTTGGTATGACTAATGCAGCCTCTGTTTTCATGGATCTAATGAATAGAGTTTTCAAATAATATCTTGATGACTTTTTAGTGGAATTTATTGATTATATCTTGGTTTACTCAAAAATCTACGAAGATAATGAAAATCACTTGCGCACTATTCTAAAAACCCTCAAAAGAAATGAATTATATGGGAAGTTTAGCAAGTGTGAATTCTGGATTTAGGAGATTTCTTTTCTTGGCCATATTGTCTCTAAGGATTGTATCTCTATTGATTCTCAAATACCAAGGCAATCCAATAATGGCTAGCATCGACAAGTATAACTGAGGTATGCAGTTTTATTGGTTTAGTAGGTTATTATCGGTGCTTCATCCATAAATTTTCCCTATTGGATAACCCATTAACCAAGGTCACACGTAAAGGGGTTAAATTTGTTTGGAAAAAAGAGTGTGAAGAATGTTTTGAAGAACTGAAGAGAAGATTAGTCAATGCTTCTATATTGAATCTACCATCGGGGAATGATGGGTTTGTTATTTATAGTGATGCTTTAAAGAAAGGACTTGGTTGTGTCCTTATGCAGAATGATAGAGTTATTTCCAATGCATCACGATAACTAAAAATTCATGAACAAAATAATCCTACTCATGATATTGAGTTAACAGGTGTAATATTTTCTTTGAAGATTTGGATACACTATCTCTATGGTGAAAAATGTGAGATATATACCGATCACAAGAGATTGAAGTATATTTTCTCACAAAAATAACTCAACATGAGCCAAATGCGATGGCTCGAGCTATTCAAGGATTATTATTGAACTATACACTACCACCTGGGGAAGGAAAATAAGGTGGAAGATGCTTTGATTAGAAAAGATCATGGATTTTTGAACAAGATGAGAGTTGAAAGGGATCCTATGTTCATGGATCTAGTAAAGATGGATATGACAATAATAATAGAAGGTGAAACATAAATACTTTTTCAAATGGTTTCCAAACCATCTTTACTAGAAAAGATAAAAAGTTCTCAGACTGATGATGAGGAGTTTCAAAAGAAAATTAAAGCTGTGAATGATGGGAGATTGATTGACTTCGTATATGAAGATGAAATTTTGAAATTTGGGAAGAGACTTTGTGTTCTTGATATACCTGATCTAAAAAGGGAATTGTTGGATGATTCTCATAGCTCCAATTTCTCTATACACCCTAGTAGCACTAAGATGTATAGAGGTTTGAAGGAACATTTTTAGTGGGACAACATGAAAAGGGAGATTGCTGATTATGTGTCAGGATGTTTGTTTTTTCAAAAGGTAAAGGCTGGAAGACAACATCCTAGAGTATTCATGAAACCTCTTCCATACCTGAGTGGAAATGGGATGATATTAAGATTGATTTTGTCATGGGTCTACTAAATACTCCTAGAAGGAATGATGCAATATGGGTCATTGTTGATTATCTTACCAAGTCATCACATTTTCTTGCTATAAGAGAAGATTTACCACTTGAACGTTTAGCAAGACTATATATTAATGAAGTTATAATACTCCATGGAGTAACCCTATTGATTGTTTCTGATCGTGATCCCTGTTTTACATCAAGATTCTAGAAAAGTATTCAAAAGGCTTTGGATACTGAACTTCATTTGAGCACTACCTACCACCGTCAAACTGATGGACAATCAGAATGGACTATTAAAACCTTATAAGACATGTTTATATATTTCTCACTTGATTTTCAAGGTATGTGGGATCAATATTTACCTCTGGTAGAATTTTCCTATAACAATATCTTCCATTCAAGTATTCATATAGCACCATATGAAGCATTATATGGAAAGAGATGTCGCACACCAACTTGTTGGGATGATGTTGGTTAAAGAAAACTCATAGGCCCAGAACTTGTTGAGGAAATAATGGAAAAGGTGAAGATTATCCAAACCCACATCAAAGCAGCTCAAAGTAAGAAAAAGATCTATGCCACTAACCTAAGTAAAGATTTAGAATTTCAAGTAGAAGATCATGTTTTCTTGAAGGTATCTCTATGGAAGGGTGTTATACGATTTTGTAAGAAAGGTAAATTAAGTCCCAGGTACATCGGAACTTTCAAAATTTTAGAATGAATTGGATTTGTATCTTATCATTTGACAATGCCGCAAAGTCTCTCCAAAGTTCATGATGTGTTCCATGTATCACTGTTGAGAAAATACACGCCTGACCCAACACATGTACTCACCTATGAAGAAATAGAACAAGAACCTGACCTATCTTATTGAGAAGATCCTATAAGAATTCTTGATACCAGAGAACGAGTGTTGAGAAACCGGACGACTCATTTAGTAAAAGTTTTATGGAGAAATCATAAGATGGAAGAGGCAACGTGGGGACCCGATGAACTTATGATGAAGAACCACCCAAATATTTTTATTTAGTAATATTATATAAATTTATAGGACAAAATTATTTTATGGATGGGATAATTTAACACCCCAAGGTTCCATGGTACGTTTCCCTTTGAATAATGCAATAGCTTGTGTTGTACGCAACTTAGAGTTTTAACACACCACGATCAGTCAAACTAGTCGTTATGAATAGTAATAACCACGTTTTGAAAATTTAAAAATTTTATTTTTTAAAATGGACTTCATTTTTGGATTGATAATATCAAAAAATAGGTTAGGGTGAATTTTTGGTATTTTTATGAAAACTTTCAATTTTTGATGAATAGTGAAAACACACTATGTTATTGTTTAAAACCGAATTTTTATTTAAATAATTACTTATTTTATTTAAATTTATATTAGGTAAAAATAGATACATAATACCTATAAATGTTCAATGTAATTAATTGGAGTTATTTTATAATAATATTAGATATATAAAACTTTATTTAACTTTTTACTGTCTTTTACCCACCTTCTAGGCGCATTTGCAAATTTGCATAAAACATAATTTTTCTGCTTCTGTGAATTTAATTTCAAAAATCTGAGAGACACGATTGATATCAGTAAGAAAAATGTGGTTAAATAATATAAAAATAATTTTTGATAAATAGTAACTTTTGACATTTATTTACCATGGTTAAAAGTAAATAGGGTAATTAAAGGTAAAAATGATATTATTATTTTCTTAAAACATTTCCTAATTCTATTGGATAAGTTTATTTCGACCAAAATAAACCTTAGTAATAAAATATGATCCTTTTGGTCCACTTTGATTAGATTTGGACATTTATTATTATTTTATTTAAATAAGAGTTAAAAGTGTTAAATTGAAAGTTTAATAACTAAACCATTTTTAATATAGGGTTATACATAATATAAATTCAACTATAAATACTCATTATAAATCTAAAATGATTTCATATATAATGGTATTATATATATAATTTTTAGACATTAAATAATTAAATTTATTTATGACACAATGACGATGTATTAATTACCTTATTAATGAAAGATTAAAAAAATTGATATTATAAATATCTAAATAAATTTAAATTGAGACTTTTGATGAATTAAAATAATTTTATAGGTTAATATGACACGTTATATTTGATTAAATAATTTTTTTTTCTAAGTGATAAAGTTGTTATGACTTTCACAAAAACAAAATACCAAATAGTGTCAAAATTGACATAAATGGGTTTTTAAAACAAATAATATATTATTAATTGATATAATATTCCTAAAAATCTAAGGTTAGACCAAAGGACTTTTATAAGGTTATATATATCAATAATTAACCACTTGGTGTTCTCTTGGCATTTTATAGTAAGATTATTAACCATATAATATAATAATAAAAGAATAATGGTAAAAGTTAAATTATTTAACTAAGAGTTAAATATAAAAGGTAATGTTAATATGGTGACATAAACCTATATAAAACCTATTAGTTGAGAGTTTTTAGACCCCTCACCACCTTATCCTCGAAATAAATCATTTTGGAGCCATTATAAACTGAATATGATTGTATAATAAAATAATATTTCATGTTATTCCTAATGTGATCCTCACCTCTCTTATAAAAAGATACTTCCCCTTCTCTCAAAATCACATCTCCAAAGCCATTTTGATCGACCAAACCATGCCCAAATATCCTCCCAACTACCCTCACTTAGACCTAGAGGCCTTACTTTTATCATAAAGCCAACCTAAGGAGCCCTTTTGATCAAATCAAAAGGAAACACCCGAAGAAGAGGTAATAATTTCACCACCTCTTTCAAAGTTCATTTCTTCTTCCACTTCCTCTTTCTTTGTTATTCCCATAACAAAATAATAACTTCAGTTTATTATAAATACTGTGATGTTATTATAAATATGGTATAACCATATTCATTATTCTATCCATCCTATGAATGACAAGTCACCATACGTGCGTACATACGACTTACCATCTCCACACCGTGGTGTAGTTTGTTATTCAAACACTTCATTATTTGCATGGGTATAATAATGAGTATAAATGATATAAATAATAAATATAAAATGTTAATTATTATTTATATATGATATACCATCCAATTACATACAATTTCACCATCAATATAATGGTATTGTCGCTCGTGCGTACGTACAGATTACCATCTCCACAAACACGATGAGATTCATTCTCCATCGTAACCATTCAAGAATAAATTTCATTTTATGATTAAAAAATAATGTTTATTAAATTAATATAATTATGGATATAAATCAAATACATCTTATCCATAGAAAACATGTCTTATGTAACCAAGCATATAAAGGAAAATGAATCAGTTAACACCCAAAACAATGACACTACTGAAATATTATTAACAAAGCAATATTAGAAGATCATATATGATATCATATTTATGTATGTTGTTATTGTATAATTTAATAAAAATGATTTAACTATTATACATGAGGTTAACGTACCCTTGACCAAGGAAAATTAGAAGTTAAGGGTTAATTCTACAATCTCTTTACTTATCCAAGGTTGTTAATATGTAAGTATCTAATGAGACCTCTTTATCATCCACATCTGTGTTTCTTAAAAAATTTATTTCAAAACATTTTTACTATTTCTTAGACTATAGGGTTAAATTCATTTATTCCCTAGTTTCAATTTTAATAAAATGTTTATAAAGTAATCTTTCCATCTTTTTCCAAACAAGGTTCTTTACGAACTTTTCAACAAAATTAAGGAAATAATGTTTTTTAACTTATACGACGAGTGCGGCTATTTTCCACCATTATAACAACTTCTAAGATTCCCTTAAAATATTATAAGAATATTTTCCAAATAAAAGTTTTCTTTTATAATTATTTTACTTTTAAATAATTTCAAAATAGAAAGAGTTATTTCTTTCAAATAGTTTTCATTTCATCTATGTCAACATCCGTTGATGGATTTTAAACTTTTTTTAAGTTGATTTATTAGGATACAAGTATTCCATACTGTATTGAAGATTTTTTGACAATTTTTACTGCAGATGTGTTATTTTTATACCATTCATGGGTTATGGATAAAGTATTGACATTTCGTATGCTAGTTTTAATACGAATTTTTATGTTAGGTTTAAACCTTTTCATAGGAGGAATGAATTGGACATAGTAAGTGACGGGTGGAGCCCGATATAGCTCCTCAAAGCATCAGTAGGTCCTATGAGACAAAATAGTGTCTTTTCATAAGGCCTTGACAAAATATTATTTGTAGTCTTGGAATGAGGCCTTGACTATGTGGTTATGAAGTCTGAAATTATGAATTCTGTCATTATGAAATTGGCTATTGATATTGCATGTGATTATTCGACTAGTATAATATCCATGTGAATAAGTAAATGGAATTATTTGATTTATATTTTCCATATTATTCTGAAGTTTAAGTTTAAAAGGCTTAGGTTTTAGTCTTATACATTTCCTTAAATGTTTTTGCTTATTTATGATTATTTCCGCTATATTGTTATCCTTACTGAGCATCTGAGCTCAACCCTTTCTATGTTTTATTTTTCCTAGGATGTGAAGAAGTATTTTATGGTTGACCTTCAGGGATAGGATAAGGGATATAAGTGTGTTAAAAGTGGACAAAATGTTGTCGTTGTTTTTATCTCATGATGTAATATAAAACTTATGTTTGTATCTAGTACTTCCAAGGCTACTAAACTAATCAGTATTTCAGGACTTGATCCCTTGTGATCATTCTAATGTTATGTAATAATGCACCGAATTTGGGTATCTAGGGTCCGGGTGTTTCACATTGGGCCTTGCCCACTGGCTAGGCTGGACCGAACTAACCCTGACTAGAACTAGGTCAGGTCAGGCCAGTTGAATTAAACTGAGGTACGTGAGATCCCTGGGCCAGGTTTGTTAGGTTGGTTTGACCGGGTCGGACTGAGGCTAGATGCAACCAGACCCTAATTACTAATATTCCCATAACTCACAGACCCAAGGTCAGATCGACGCATCATCTATTGAGTTGGAACCCTTATGACGAGATGATCCTTTGGGTTATTCTATGTGGGACTTCATGGCAGTTGAGGTACGACCGATGACGCGAGCAACAACAGTGTGGATCCTTAGTGGCCCAGAAGACGAGAAACAGTAGCGTGGATCCTTAATGGCCCGATAGACAAGAATCAGCTGTGTAGATCCTTAGTGGCCTGAAAGACGAGCATCATCCATGTGGATCCTTAGTGTCCTGGTAGACGAGAAATAGTCGTGTGGATCATTAGTGTCCTGAAATATGAGCAACGATTTATCAGGGATGAGTCCCTAAATAGTATTAAATATTCATCACTATATCTGATGAACCTTCTTTCTATGATTTAGATTGTACCTGGTGTGAGCTGTACTTACTTTGCGGCTTTGCTTTGTGGTTGCTTTGTGGTGTTTCTCCTTAGTGGACTGAGGTCCCCTACCGAGTACTGTGTTACTCACCCCTTCATGGGATTCTCCCACACGTGTTGTATATTTTGCAGATGATGGATGTTTCAAAGGAGGAATTGGTGGCCTAGGAGCAGTCAGGGCCCATTAGGATTTGGCGAACAAGACATACTACTTTGACTTCTAGTAGCTATACTACTCTTACCATTAGGTGGGGTTTTTAGTGGATGGCTACCCAAGTCCCTTTTTAATTTTTTATTTTCAGTTCTTTTTGTTGGTTTTGTATTCTAGCCCACTTGTAGGTTGACGCCTTCAGTGCTAGTCTCCAACCCCTGGCCATCGAGAGGCAGGCTTGGGGTATGTCACGTCATCGGCCCCAGGGGATGGGTCATGATAGAGCCTACTCGGTTGAATGATCTAAGTCTTAATATTTGTTTTCTTTGGAAGGAATATATCACTTAGTATTATTAAATAGGATTTAATTTGACCATATTATCACATATTATCCCCTTTATATATATGTATGATTTTAATAATTTATTTTTGGAACCCCCATTCCTTCCACCAAATAAATATTTTCAAACCATATTGATTTAAAACTCTTTAAAAAAATCATATCTTATGTTACTAACCCAAATTGAAGGCCAACTATATTCAAAAATATCCAAATTAATTCCAATAATAATTTATATAGAACCCTTTCTTGTAAATTATTAGAATCATACGAAACCAACAATCCCCACAAGAGTATGCTTGGAATAATATATTGTCAAGCCCCACTTTTCTAAGAAAGTTATAATCCTCTAAACTAGTGAGAAATCTTACCCAAATACCCTATACCAAAGGATAATTTAATAAAAAAACCTCAATTACATCATAATTATAACAACTAATATGTATAAATGATAGTCAACTTTTAAATTCAAGATCATTACCCAATAAAAGAAAAATTCAATGTAGAAGATAACTAAATCTATTTGCATACCTAACATTTTCATTCTTCGATGCATGTATGAAAATCTATTGAAGTATTTTAATATCAAGAATACACTCATTCATAATATAAAAAATTTATAACTATAAATAAAATAGGGAGTAAAATATATAAATAAACAATTAATTTATCTAAACATGTGATAAAATGTTTATGAAAAATTCATAAATAAAGAATAAATATTTTATAATTTAACAATTCATTATTGAAATTTCACAATTAAATAGATATAAACACTTTATATTTAATTCTAATATGAAATCCTTCATATTATCTTTTTATAAAAAATTATACTTAAATATATGACATTAAATATAAACATTTTATATTTTGATTATATTATGTAAATAGTCTACATAATCTAAATATCACATATTTAAAATTATTTAAAACATGATTATATAAAATACAAAATATTTCTTTAATACAATTTAAATAATTCCTTAAATAAAGTATACAAGTAGAAAAATAACTTATATCCACTATCTGTGACTTTGGTTATATCCCCTATGATCGTCGTAATAGGGTATAACCACGTTTACAACACTTTTGGGTTTTTTTTTCATTGACATAGACTCATAAGCTATGTCCATGGTCATGAATGTGGCTATAACTCATGGACATAGAATTACACAGAGACCCACATATAGCCATGGTTTCTTGACCATGGCTATAGGGTAATAAAAAAACATACTATCATTTGATCCTCATATCACTACTCTACAAATAAAAACAATTTACCACACCACTAACTCACATATTATGTATGTATATATATATGTAACAATTATATGTATAAACATAAATGTTAAAATTTATAAATATATTTTATTATTATTATGAAACTAATAATTAAATATAATATTGATTCCCCACCACCATATAGACACAAGAATGCCTACCCATGGTAATAATCCTTCCCCACCACTTTATGGCCATGGTCAGGGGACCCATCATGGCCATAGGCCTTCCCCTCCACCCTATCACCATGGTTAGGGTTCTTTCCAAGGCCATAGGGGCTTTCAAATTCCCTTCTCATTGAAATAAGTTTCCCGTGATTTTGTTGAAAAACCTATAGTCTCGATCAGGACTAATAGTTGCAATAGGAGTTCCTATAACCAAAGTCAGACCTGATCATGGCTATAGGGGGCATGGCCATTGGAAAAATTTCCACTGGTGCTATATAATTTGAACAATTCAAATTAATTATTATAAATCATTGATAATATTTAATACAAATTCTTTTATATTTTTCATTATTTGTTTGATTTATAAACACTTTATAAATTACACCTATAATTTATTATATAACCATTTTATATCTAAATAAAAATTCATTTCATATAACATGAAAAAGATAATTTATTATTAACTAATATTATGGATGTTTATTTGATAAATGTTTCATAAAATTTATTATTATTTAATTATGAATATTTCATAATTAGTTAATTTATAAACAATTTATGAATTAAATAAATTTACCAAAATACATTTTTAGATAATATATAAAAAAAATAAAAAAATAAAATTTAATTTATAATTGAAAATTTATAAAAATTAAAAGAATATTATTTAATGATATACCTATATCGTATGTCGTTGGTTTATATTTGAGATAAAAGAGGTGAGATTTATCTATCATAAATTATGATAGATATCATGTGTTTTATGATATATTGTTTCACCTTTATATAAATAGTTCTACGACACTTAGAAATCATGGCTTATGATATATGTATCATGTAAGAAAACCCCTACACTATATAACATTAACTCAAATATGGACAATCGCTACTTATGATAAGTCATTGTGTATGACTAAAACTTCAGAGAATGGATTCATATATTAAGATAAGAATTGATATCATTATTATGACACAATACACTATTTTACTGTTTTATTATGGTTCCATTGTGTGAATTCCCTGATTTAGAGAATAGTGATTTGGGTTGAGTCTTAGGTCGACCATTTTACCTTAGATCCCATAGAGGTGTTGGAAATATCGGTGTAGGCTAAGGATTTAGCCTTGGGAGCTTTCTTAGGACTTGGGGTTATTTTTTATAAATGTTGTTGTAAGTTTTATATCATGAATTTAAAATTATTTAAGGGGTTAAGATGTTTTGAAGGACCAAATGAGTTTTTAGTGTTTTTGGGGTTTTGAGACTTACAACGAATTTTAAATTCAGCTATGTCTAGATAGTATGGTTTTAGTGATTAAGTATGTCTTCTTTGAGTGTGAATTCATTTATTAAGGCACTTTTATGGAATCAATGTTCATAGTATGTCTTCTAGGGAAGTATTACTATGAAAGTATCACTTCCTTAGATATGACTACATCAAGTAAAAAAAATTATTTAATGACTTTTCATAGTATGAATTCTAAGGAAGTATTACTAAAAAAGTAATACTTCATGAGACTTAATATGAGAGTAAGACTTCAGAATTTGTACTAAAAAAATTAATACTTATAGAAATTAAGATATTAGAATACTTTCTACAAAATTAAGAATTCATAAGTAAAAATATGATAGTAAGAATTTTGGAAAGTAAGACATCATAATACTTACAGTGAAAATAATACTTTAGAAGTATTAATATATAAAGTAAGTCTTCACCTAGACTTTTCAAAAAAATGGATCAAATTAAAAGTGATTATAAAGTCTTCCAAAATATGAAATAAATGATTATAACACATTTTAAAATGGATTTAGGGCTTCATCATGCCTAGAAATCAAGGAATTAATAAAAACATACCCCCACATCCCTCTTTTCTTATCTAGGAGAGATATCTTTCATTTAATATCAGAATCATGTGCTTTCTTAATTATGAATGATATATGGGGAGGTTAACCATCTATATCTAGATAATGTTAAGCTTTCTCACTATTTCTTCAAACCTTGATAAGAAAACCCTAATCTCATGAATCTCTTCCTATTTAGGTGAATATTTCATTTAAATGTAAACTAGTCAAAGATTCTTAATGAGTGGATTACTGCATAATATTAGTTATTAGTCACTAGTTATTTCATATTTATACATTTTTTTTCATCATGTAATAAATATGCACAGGTTAGGTTATAGTTATAAGAATATGAACATAATAATTTGGGGTATCCATTGTTTCAAGGAGATATTAGGGGGTAGTCTTATATGGGAAATAGTGGATTTATCCTATTAATACTTAGTTGTGTGGTTTTAAGTTTTTTTGGGCATGATTCCGTATATTAAAAATTGGTTATTTTATATATGTGATGTTTTTTATGTTTTTAGGCATGATGCAGATGGTGTTGAACATTTTTTTAGGTGTAAATAGAGGTTCGTATATAGAGAGACCTAGAATTTTAGTGATTTTTTCACACCATGGTTGGTCAATGGGGCCATTATGGTTATGTTCAAATGGAGAATGGACCATGAGGTGGTTTTGTATACTCATTATAAAAGGTGACCTCTGTAGTTTAATAATTACAGGGGGTGGTGTGGACCATCAGTATAGTGGAGGTAAGCACCACTAAGTCTATGTTTAGTGGTCAGAGTTACCACTAGATGGGAGATTATGACTCATTATGTTGAATGATATATTAGGAAAAGCTTATGGAAAGAATTATGGAAATATTAGTGGGTCATCATGGTAAAATTGTGATAGAAAGGGATGTTATAGGGGATATATATCCAAAGCGACATGGGTCTGATTGAAAGGATAATGGATATTTCAATATGATAGATCATGGATGTATTAATACACTCTAAAAGTAGAAAAATATGGTAAAGAATCATTATGACTGGGTGTCATTAGGTGGATTAGGTGCTGTAGTGAATTATTAATGGGTTTTTATTAAACTTTTATCATAAACTTGTATTTTTAGAGATATTAGATGGGTAAACCATTGGTGGTGTCCTAATTAGTTCATAATCATACCCTACAAGGTCCTTTTGGGATGTGTGAAGACTATTTGAATTGTGGAATAAGTAATGCGAATGAATCTTAATATGGAGTTTAGTGGATTGTTATGTAAATATGATACATGGTATTTTTCTATAGGCTCCCAAAAATTCAGCAAAGAGAAGGAAAATACTCCCAAAATTTTGGTAAAGAATATGGATGCATGTTTCATTGAAAAATTGAGGAGAAAAGTGAATAAATCAAATTTTGAAAAGGAATTTACCCCGACCGTATATTGATTACCGAGAAAGGTTTGCGGAAGGCATAAGACAAAAACCACTGGTATGAAGAAGGTATATGATGTGTTGGCCCACGAGGCATTGGCCAGTGAAAAAATCTATTCATAGTTAATTTACACCGGTAAAATGAAGCCTCCATGAACTGTTTTCACTGGAGAGAATCCAACAGAGGTACGCCATGCATACCATCCCTAAGAATGATGTGGTTCGCTGATGAGGAGAAGCCAACAACGTACCACAACCTCTGAAAACCCCGACTGATCGAGTCTTATGAGGATTGAGATAGCTATTCATGGGGTTCTTCAAATAGTTCCACATGCCCATAGATATGATTTTCCCGAATGCTCTATAAAAGGAGCATGGAAAATAAGGAATAACACAGAGAGAGATCTATGGGATGGGTGAAAAAGGGGCGAAGAACATGGAGGGTGCGGGGGAAATTTCTCCCGCACCTCAAACAGTTCACAGATTCAATCATGTGAACAATAAGCAGTTCATGGAATCCATCTCACAAACCATATGTTGAAAGTAGTTCACAAAGGTCCTCCTCACAAACCATATTCAGAAGACACTCTACAATCAACCAGTGAACCAATAAAAAATATATAATAAAAACGTTTCACGGATGCCCATATGAGAAATACATTACACAAAATCCCATATGTGGAATCGAGTTGCAGATGGTCCTTGGAGGCAAGCTCTTCTGCGTACCATCCTATGTGGAAAGCTCCTACGTGGCCAGCCCCTTCGCGAACAGATAGTTCACGACCAACTCTTATGTGGAAGCTCCTAGGTGACCAGCTCCTACATGAACAACCTTATGTAGCAAACCATTCACGCCCACCGGTCCATACCACAGGGGCTGCGCCCCACACCCCCGCTTCAGATCACTGTAGGGTTGAGGTCTTAACCCTTCAGGTCGGTACCTTTGATATCATCACTGACCCCCATGATAAATGGAGAGTCACACTGTGAACTTTTCAGGATGGGTCGATGAAATTTTCCATTACGCCCTTATGCCACCGAAACAACGGTCCCTTAAATACCATGAGAAGAGAAATTCCTCATGCACTTCCCAAAAAACCCATCACCTACCTCCTATGTCAGGTTGACCCATAACTCCATGGATAATCATAGCCTCAATGTTTCTTAAATTACCATACACATCCATTCCATCTATCAAAATCTGTGTCTCTGGTGATTACGGATCCTCATAAACCTCCATGGACATTAGAAGAGGAAGTCCAGTTTCATGAGGAAACCTCTGCTTGACTATGAAAATCATGCCTTGGTGGCTCTGCATATGATGACCACAAAAACGACCATCAACCAAAGGAAAATTCATCCTCAGGAGAGTCCTTTACTACCTCTATACACCCCAATGGATTCTATTCCCCATATCATTTCTCTTGATATGAGAATCCCCAAAGTCATGGTTTACACTTTCCTTCCCACTCATCTTCGATTCATTTCAGAACATCCCAACTTGATTATCTGCCAAGTAATCATGGATTCAATAACAATCGGTCTAAACTCTATGACCTTAAACTATGATTTATCGTCCTGACCACATGATGTTAAACTATATGGTATTAGTACTTGCCATATGACATTAAAATGTGACTCTATAATCTATGCTATATGACTTTAAACTATAGTATACCTCATATAATGTATTCTGGATCCCTCCCACTAAGGTAAGTCCCCAATATTCTACATCCAGGCCGCATGACCTTTAATGCCATTTCACATTATAGGGTTTGTTGCTCCACACACTCACCCACGGTCACCCCGACCTCTTCCACCATGGGCTCTCCCTCTCCCACCAATAGGAGAGGAAGAATGTGGTTTGTTGAATATTTAATATCATATTGTTTCTCACATTGAGAATGAATCACATGGGATTAGAGGTTTGTGATGATTACAACATCCACGTGAATCTAAACTATAAGAAATATGATTCTTGGTCAAATCAGGATACGTAGGACACCAACCAGAAGGCCCAAGCTCAAAAAGGGTTCCCTACCATAGGGGATCACTCAATAATGTCCATAAAAATGGAAAGCTCCCATGCATAAGCCCCACACCATATGAACTATGAGAACTCTAATTCCTCATCAAATCAGGATATGTAGGATGCCTACTAGAAGACCTGATCTCAAAAACCGTACACTCCAACAAGGGATCACCCAATCATGTTCATCTTAAATGGGTAGATCCCATGCGTAATCTCCACACCATCTGAACTATGAGAACTCTGATTTTTGATCAAATCAAGAAACGTAGGACAACTACCAGAAGGCTCGATCTCAAAAGGGGTTCCCTCCCATAAGGGATCACCCAATCATGTCTATCTCAAATGGTAATCTCCCATGTGTAATCCACACACCATATGAACTATGAGAAATCTGATTCCTGACCAAATTAGGATATGTAGAACACCTTCCAGAAGGCCCGAGCTCAAAAGGGGTTCCCTCCCATAAGGGATCACCCAATCATGTTCATCTCAAATGGGAAGCTCCCATGCATAATCCCCACACCATCTGAAATACGTGGGTTCTGATTCCTCTCCTAAGGATATATAAGAAGACCTTATTATGGACATGATCCCAACATCAAGTCATCTTCTTCCCCCTAGATGGAAGTAAACCTTAGAGTGCCTTATTATATGGCTCAAGTCAGCGTCACCTCTATAGTATCAAATATATACGCATGCCTATGACGATCATGAAAACCGAGGGTGGCCCATGGACACACTCTTCAGGAATAAACCAAGGATTCACAAACACATGAACATGACTTAAATATATAAGAGAGTCCTGGAACATGAAACAATCCTCCCTTGAAAGGGTGTGGTGAGCCTGACCTCCCATCCTTTCAAAAAATGGAGTCCTTAAGTGTTATTGGACAAATAATCAATCAACGAGCACCTGCCTTATGAAATAAAGTCCATGAATCATAGATACCAGGGAAGTTGGGAGTTCCTAGCTCCTTGAATAAACCAATTGGAGACCATCCAAGGAAGTTATATCCGAGGAGGACCAATTTCACAAGTACTTGACCCCATGCAATCTCCCGTTGGGACCAACCATTCCTGTGGGGTTAATCCAACCTCCTTCTAAAGGATAACGATGTCGACCAGGCCGAAACAAAATAAATGGAGAATTTGACGAGAACACATCTCTATAGGAAAAGGTACAAGTGATGATCCTCATCAGACCATTTCTGCACACCCAGAAATGCACCAACTCAGAGGTGGAACAAAAATGGTGAATCCAATGTGAATCCTTAATCAAGGTGGCAGTTCTACCCCAATGATAAAAGACAAAGGGAAATTGCACGTCGACCCATTTTTTTCACCCTGTTCTGCACAAAATGCTCCACCTAAGAGATAGAAAAAATGGTGAACCTGATGTGAATCCTTAACCAAGGTGGCAGTTTTACCCCAATGATAAAAGAAAAAAGGACATTGCACGTCAACCCATTTTGTTCACCATAGTATGCGCTAAACACACCACCTCGGAGGTGGAACAAAAATGGTGAACCTGATGTGAATTTTTAACCAAGGTGGTGGTTCTACCCTAATGATAAAAGAAAAAAGGAAATTTCATGTCGGCCCATTTTGTTCACCCTGGTATGCACTAAACGAGCCACCTCAGAGGCGGAATAAAAATGGTGAACCCGGTGTGAATCCTTAACCAAGGTGATGGTTATACCCCAATGATAAAATACAAACGGAAATTGCATGTTGGCCCATTTTGTTCGCCCCGGTACACTCTAAATGCTCCACCTCAGAGGTGGAACAAAAATGGTGAACCTGACGTGAATCCTTAAGCAAGGTGAAAATTCTACCCCACTTAGACCCCTTCTCCCCACAACAAAAGAAAAGGGGAAGGGGTCCAAGAAGAATCACCAAATATACATATGTTTAAATGAATGATACTTTGATGAGTTTTTGTGGTCTGTATGTCATATATATATATCGCAGGTTCCCGCAGAGCAACCTTAGATCCAACTAACATCCCAATGACCAATGAAGGTTCACACATTAGTGATCCCGTAGGTGGCTAAGGACCCAACGAAGAGCAAGACCCCTTTATCAACCTAGCATATTCAACGCTGTGTGTCCAACACGCTGATTAGGGAATACCACCGAAATGGTACTCTCCCCACACTGGAGGCCGTGAGACAAGCCCTACAGTATGCAAATGTCTTCCTGCCACTTCCTCAGCCGCGACCGATACCCCTACACAAGGCGTCCCCAGTGTTTATCTCAAACTGTTTCAAGAGCCTGTCCTTGGAACGTGAAAATGAGTACCTCCTTTATCTTAGGGAGGTAGATGAATTTGTTTTTGAAAGATTCATCTTAACTTCACATGGGGTCATACCCATGGGCCCCCGCTAGAGGGCTTTGTTGTCGATATCAGACGACCAAGGCTCCTCCCACCAAAGAGGTCCTTATACTGAGGTAACCTACCAAAGTCCAAGAGACCTGAGCCCCTTGGTCTACCCACTAAGGGCGGAGAATATATAATCAGGAACACACTATCACCCTAGTTCCTAAGGAGCATATTTTTCGTACTAACGCGGTGGCATTCAACGGGTAGACATATGACTCTGCCCCCTCCACTCAATCCCACAACAGAAATAGGGTGGAACAATATGAGAACCCTCACATTCCTGCTAGTTCTCACCGGTCATGTTGTGCAGACAGAGTAGAAAACTACAGGTAGATACAATTATCTGCCGATGCACAACAAGCCCTCCATCCAAATAGGGCGTCACCCAGCTACACGTAGGCACAAACACCTTCTGATGCACTACAAGACCGTCGTCCAAATAGGGCAACACCCAGCCACACACAGGAACAACAAATTATTGATGCACTACAATCCCCCATCTAAATAGGGCACCACCTAGATACACGTAGGCACAAACACCTGTTGATGCATTTCAATCCCACCATTCAAATAGGGCAGAAAGCAAATATGATCAGAGTCAATTTCTTGCAGATGCATACAAATCCTATAAGACAAATACAATGGAAAGAGAGAAGATGAAAACCTATGATCATGAATGTAAAGACCACCAGTCAAATATGGTGGAAACTGGAGAAGAAAATTGGTGGAAGACTCATTCCTCTGTCCCAACACAAGAGAACTATCAGTATCTACTGGAAAGTCATGGAGGACCAGAGCATGCACAAAATCTTGCTCTGATATTGGAATGAGATTTTATACCCATTCCAGTTAAAGATGTATCTCATTACATCATGAAAATGATGGAATATCAGACGTATATTCCAGAACATATCCTCCAAACACGCCAATATATCATTGTATCAGCGGAAAAGGTGAGAAATCGGGCCCACGAACTGGTTTCCTTGAACAGAATAACTCACTTGCAAAACGAGTCAATAACTCCAGAGAAGTTATGCATCCTTTCTCTAGTCCAGGAGGGTTGATGACAATTTCCCACAATATATGGACAACTGGATTGGGAACAAATACTCATTCCAACTAGGGGACACCAATCCAATGTGGTGGTTTCTCTAGGGTAAAAATATATCCCTCCCAAAACTCAAGATGCCCGTCGGCGTATCCCAATGACATCATGGGACTCAATAAGATAGGGAACCATATATGAAGGTCATTACCAATAGAATATGAACCTGTTTACCTACAAGAAAGTTCTAAAAAATAAAATGCGCCAAAGGTAACTGAAAAATTAAGAGCACATACATGATACTACTCTGCTGGAAGCTAGGGTTCTTGATGCTCTCGAATATATTTCAATAAAGGCTCAAGACCCTATTATTCCATCACCAAATTATGGAAGTGGAAGTAGAAGTTGTGAAGGCCCTACCTGTAATGTCACTACCAAATAGATCTGAAAGTCCTCCACAGAGCACCCATGAGGGCTCACTCCGTGGGCCAGGAATGATTGATCATAAGAGACTATCTCCTGATGCGCGTTGGGGTAGCCCTCCCCTCGACCTAAAGATCAGACATCAAGAAGGTCCTACCCTTATTGTCATCCACCCTGATGGTCCTCCCTAGGGTATAAGATTCAGATATGCTTCTCCTTCTAGTAGGATATCAAGTTATGATGGTAGTCCTCACCATGATGACAGTCATTGCGAAGGCCCTCCCTGCAATGGTAGTTGCTGTGAAGGTCCTCCCCATAGTAACACCAAGAAAAGTGAAGGTCCTAACCTCAATGCAGTACATCCTGAAGGCCCTCCCTAAGATTTTCACTGAGAAAATTCACCATGAATCCAGGTATCAAGTCATGATGGTAGTCCTATCCATAACGATGGTCATTGAGAAGGCCCTCCTCGTAATTACAGTTGCTGTGAAGGTCCTCCCCACAGTAAAATCAAGTAGCGAGAAGGTACTCCCCTCATTGTAGCCTACCCTAAAGGTATTCCCTAGGGTATACACCATACGAAAATTTACCGTAGTCAGGAATCAAGTATCAATAGTATCCCTCTCCATTACAACACTAATTGTGAAGGTCCTCCCTGCAACCAAAATTCATGCTGGCAAGAAGTCCCTCCCCATGCTGAAAAAAAATATGAGAAAGCCCTCCTATCTTGAGGTGCTCGGAAATATTGACTCAGACACATTAGGCATTCCTTCTACAAAGAGTGATATTCTCTCTCGACCATAATATAGACTGGGGCCACTATCGTCTTATGAGCCACCCCTACACCGTTCACATATCAATAAGACTCCCACCAGCCTAATCACTTGAAATGAAATTATTAAGAAGAAATCGAGATGGGAATATCAAGTAGAGGAGCCTCTGGAAGAACAAAAGTAGGAAATATATCTTGTGAGAAGAAAACTAGCTATGGATAATATACCCGTGATATATTGGCCTACGAACACTTCTCACTTCAACATACCAGGATAATTTTCTGGGGAATTCGTTCATGACATTTACCTCAATATATGGATGAATATTCTTGAGTTGAAAGAAAATTTCCTACCATACGAAGGGTACACATACCACAACAATACTTTAGGGGAGCTTCACCGTATAATCAACCTGGAAGACCTCTCATCCACAATCCATCCACAATCAGAAAGGAAAAAAGAAAAACCTTGAACTGACCTACCTCCATGCACTGCATAAGTTGCATCGCCTCATTGGTGACGCCCCGACTGAAGTTCACATTCAGGGATGGGGAGAACATGTAGATATACACTTCACCCCATGTCCCATCCAGAAAACCTCATTGGAAATGATGTCCTGCAATGTCATAACCCAGGGGTAGAAATCAAGTGAAACCCCTACTCAGGAAAGATGGGATACTCGAGAAAACCATCCCAGAGTAAGTGTCGAAATTGTCAGGACCAAAGAGATCAAGCCATTGAAAAGATTCTAAGTCAGGCAACCAAGAACATCCAGTAGGATTCATGCCTAAGGGAATACAACCATAAAGTAGTGCCCGTGTCTTCAAAGGACTGAAGAATCCTTTCAGAACCAATGCTATACTTGGATCACACCCGTACAACAGTAAATGAAATCAAAAGATGGAAATAATGGTGACTGCCGCTGCAATGCAGGAACAACCCCAACCCACAGGGCTGTGGGAATTTTTTACTCAAAATTCCCCCATAAGACCAAAAAATATAGGCTGTAGCACATCAATGGAAGAATAAGAACAACCCTAGCCCACGGGGTTGGGGGAATTTTTACCTCAAATCCCTGCACAACGAACGTCTGTCTTCCACCATCTTGGAAGAATGATGGATAGATGAGTCACCCGTTCCACCCCTTCTCATGGTTCGCACCCTCCGAGACAAAGGTGCATTATGAGGTCAGACTAGGGATCCCTTCGAGTCAATCTTCATTGAGAAACCTGAAGAATATCATAGAATGGAAGGAGAAAGTCCAACAAAGGGCGAAAAAATCCTTCCTACCATTTGGAATCAGGTACACAACCCCCAATGAGGTATGCCTCAGTGAATGTGGTAAACGTAAACCCCACAGATCTCATAGGAAATGATTCATAGGGAGAGGATGCGAAGGAATATGGTTCCCTCCTAGAGGCATCCCACACCGATCCTGATGGTGTGCATACCTGAAACTAGAGAGTGATCCTAAATCTAGGTGACCCCTCAGCTAATCTATCACTACCGCTCCCATGAAACCCCAATAAGGAGAAGAATGAATCCAAGGTCCTATATGACCCACCTTCTCCTCCCCTATAAATGTTAACCTCAACCTTGAGGAAATATTCACCAAGTAGGAGGAAGAAATGAAAGAGCTCATGTAAATTAATACTGAGCTACATCAAGGGAGTTACCTTTCCAGATGTGTTCCCCCTATGAAACATCACTAGGTGCTCCTAGAATAGGTTCCCATACCACAGGCACTTATCCTGGTGAATGAATCCAATCTCAGAGGACCGTTTCACCCATCCCCAAAGGGACAGCAAGACTTCCCCCCACTGGGAAGGTAGCTAGAGTATATTCAGGTAAACCCAATTATAATACCACCAACTGGGTATCAACCCCAAATTCCAGCAGCACCATCATGCCCTGTCTTGTCCACTGCCGCACTAGCTCAAGATCAAGCCCAACATGATATGCATCAAGGGATATTGAACACCGTCGAGAAATTAACAGCTCTACTAGAATCCATGGAGGGTTGGAACACTCTGATACAGCTAGAGAGCAAACCCTACCCTGATTGGGTGAGAAACGTTCCGCCACCGCCAAACTTCGAGAACCCCGTATCCCTAATATTTAATGGATCAGGGGATCCTGAACAACATTTAATACACTATGCCTCTTATTTTGACCCCATTATGGGAACCCTGAAGCAATAAGAAGCAGCAAAACATAGGTGCTTCGTACCAACCCTGCAAGGCTCGACCTTCTTAGGGTATACTAGCCTGCTAGAAAATTCAATTACAGGCTGGGAGGATCTCCGACAACAGTTTATCTTCTAGTTCAGTTCAACGCTACCTAAGACGATGGTTAGTGACCTCATGAACTACAAAAAACAAGAGAACGAAAGAGTCTCAGACTTCATTACTAGATGGAAAGGCCTGACTTATTTCCTGAATTGGCTGCTCCCCTAGGATGAGATGCTCGCCATGTGTATCGATAACATTAGGGATGAATTACGAACACCACTCATCCCAATGAAATACACGAGTGGGTTTAGAGAAATCTCTCCCATTTTACAATGGATAGAAGAATTCTTGAAATGGAACAATCTTCAGTCCTACGTGTCCCCCTCAACCCCAGGGAAAAGAGTGGGAAAAGCTAAAGTGGCTTCTATTACGCTTAATCCACCCCCAGCACTAGATCCAGTTGTGAGGCCCCCACCCAACTGTTCGGGAACCCCTTTACACCAACAACCACCCCACCTCAGCAAGATGAGTGATGGGGTGATAAAAGAAATCATTTCAAAGAATGAAGAAATAAATTTTACTCGTTCTGAGATGACCAGGTCTGTGACTATTTCATAGCCGCCATGAATTACAAGTTTCTCCGGCTACCAGATCCAAATCGAGCCGATGAAGTGGGTCACGATGATCATCAAAATTATTGTCCCTATCACTGAATACTGAGACATACCATACATGAATGATTTATTTTCAATGATCTCCTACAAAATATGGTGCATTCCAATAAAGTCAAGTTGCGTCCGCCGCTATCACAAGTGGCGTATTTTTCCACCTCAGACTCAAGAGAGGATTAGGAATGGAAAATAGTCTCTAGTAAGAAGGAGAAATATTTTGAAAATTAGATGACCTGGAAGACTGTCAACCAAGTCCATAGAATCCTCCAGGAGAAGTTGAAGCAACCAAAGGTGGCCCCAGAAGCCCCTAATAAAAAACAACTGTCCTCCTCGGCTCCATGGTTCTCTAAGGGAAAAAAGGGAAGAAAGAAAGAGAAAGAAGATAAGATGGAACCAAAGACAAACTCAGTGTTGATAGTTTCAGACTTCATGCTATCAGACTTGGTACAACAGGCACCGCCTTTCCAAATAGTACAATGGGTGTCTCCCAGCCAATCGGTAAAATGAGCGCTGCCCTGCCAAACGACACCATCAGAATGAGATAGTCATATAGAAATAATGTCAGATCAAAAACTGATATTCATATCCATTAATGTTATTCACTTGATGGACCCCTTTGTAGATGGAGACTATGTCCACAAACCGAAATTCCCTACGCCCAACCGAAGAGTCGGAGGAAGAGGCCATAGAGGTTGGAGGTTTCCTGGAATACATGATCGTGGCATGAGTCAAATTCTCATCCATGCCACAAATCAAACCGTTAACATCGCAGAAACTCACAGAGGGACCCTCTGACAGATGAAATAAGAATCGAAATGCTCCTCCACCCCTGTTGGAAGAAATCCAAGCTTGCTTATCTTGGAATCTCCATCAGGGACAGAACAAATATCAAATAGCCCAAGGCATGCGGGTAGACCAGTTCGACCAAACCTGGAAAGTATCACGACTCCACCATCCCTGAATATAGTTTCCGAACCATATAAATCCAAAGATCAAACCCCTAAAGTGTATGTGAAAGAAAAACCCCATGCTGGGAAGCGCTGAACTTTAGAGAAGAAGTATGATATTTTAAAGTAGCTAGATTCGTACCAGCAAATCTGTCAATCCTGAATGTGTTGATATTGTTTGAAAATATTAGGTAGGCACTCATTGAAGCCTTACTAAGTCCCCAGAAGTTTGAGGCTAAAGTAGAAGTAGCCGAAGTCTATCAGATGGAGACTACTCTTGAAGAATGTCATGTCGTCATCTCCTTCACAGACAAAGATTAAGATGCCATCGTGCAAGGGAACATCAAATCTTTATATGTGTCTAACAAGATAAATGGAATTGATATATGAAGGATTTTCATCATCAACGGCTCTGGATTCAACCTCATCCCACTGCGAACACTTCCTCGGCTGGGCTATGATAAAGGCATCTTGACACCCTACACTACAACTTTGTTGGGATATGAAAAAAGTGAGAAGTCGTTGGGATGAATCAAGATCAAAACTTGGCTCGGAGACCTCATGTCAGAATCTGAGTTCCTGGTAGTGTGATAAAGTACAACCTTCAACGTCTTGTTAGGGAAGCCTTGGTTGTATCAGCATGCTGCAATTCCATAATCATACCATCAGTGCGTCAAATATTGCACTAATGGAAAAAACGGGACCTTTCATGTCGATAAATACTCATTTGAGAACTATGAGTCACATTATTTCAACACAGGGTACTATGAATCGGAAGAAAAACATATTTTGACCAATGACATTGATTAGATTACTGCCCCAAATGGATTGGAAATGGCCCCCTCCAACGCCCTCCAACAACTTGGGGAAGAGTATGTATTACCCATCAACCAATTTGAATGCATAAGTGCAAGTCAGGATGCAGAATCAATTGTCTTCATGATATCCTCCATGGAAACTGAGTCAAAAAACATGGAAGAGAAATATGACTCCCACAATTTCAGGAAAAATCCTATCAAAGATGCTCTCAGCCCGTCCACAAGACCTCAAACTACCCCTGCCTCACTATAACGACCCATACTTTACATACATTGTTATTACTTAAGAATTAAAGCATACTTATTACAACATGTAACAAAACCATGATAGGACCGTATAGGTATAGTGTCTTTAGAAACTGATAAACATAAACAACTGGTTCATAAATCATCTACATTGTCTCCCGTTTATTTCATCATATCTAGAGTCCCTTTTGGCATATCCTACTTAATACACTTCTTCCTGACCTGGGGAAAAGAAAACATACCAAAGGGTGAGCTCAAATGATAATTAAGGGTAAAAAAATGAAATATCAATCATATCATATTCATAAGAACATAACATTTAGAAAATCATATCATACAATAGAAATCATAATATCATGACATGGGATAAATCATAGTAGTGAAATGTAATCCCAATATTCATAACATAAGACTTGAAACTTTGTGACATACACACATAATCATAGAAAATCATTTCATATTAGTCAAGACTCATTTCCAAGACAATCATAGCAGACAAAGTCCATTACTGAACCGATTTCACTTCTCGTTCTAGTCTTGTATCACTGAACCGGATTAACTATCCGTTCCAGCCATGTCTATCTCATGAGATATAAATCTTTACCCAATGCATTGGAGGGAGATATAGGTCCCACCCATCTAATAATGATACCATTCTTATGTGTTCCAGAACATCATAAATTATACAACATAGCATAACCCATGTAATAAAAATGTGATTCTTAAACATCATGCCATCATAACATAATCCATATAAGATAAAAGGACTTCATAAATATAATTCCATCATAAAATAATCAAATCAATTTAATAATAGGGATATAAATAGAACCCTATATTATCTTATAAGGAAAAGAATTTTGATAAAACACATGAACTCCATTCTTGAGGAAAACATCCTTTCTACTTCAAAAACATTTTTTCTTTCTCAATATGTCATACAATTTTAAACTAACATAAGTTAATTGAAAAAAAACCTGAAAACTTGTAAAAGAACCTTAATGGAAATAATTTTATATGAAATCATAAAAATCAATTCATATCATATAAGTTAAAACAACATTCTTCTCGTACTTTGGCCGGAAAAGTCAAAAAGTATCTCGTACTGAAAATGACAAAAGATTCCTTTCATATCTTTTACTAAAAATTCACCAATAGGTAAAATTGGATTTAAACAATTATAGGAGGATAGAAATAATATTACATATTGAGAAAACATGGATGTGGATGATAAATATGCCCTAGTAAATTTTTAAGTATAAAAAATATCAGATAAAAATGAGATTGCGGGATTTTAACTTACCTTAGGTCTGATATGCTCTGTACGTATCTGAACCCCCTCTTCTTCGACGCGCCTCTTCTAAACCTCCTCTTAGGGAACTAAAGTTGGTCTTTGAAGAAGACCAAGACCTCTAGTATGTTTTTAGGTAAGGGGAGAAGATAAATTGGCAGGGTTTGGTCGAGCTTGAAGGCTCGAAATGGTGTGAGAAGGAGAGGGAGGAGGTGCCCTTTTATAAGGGAGGTGAGGGGCACCTTTGGAAACATAAGAAATATTAATTTATGATAAATTTAAACCCCACATAAAAACCTCAAAAAATGACTCAAATCCGAAGCTAGATGAGAAAGGGTTTTAATATCATCAACCAATAAAATTTATACATTTTGGGAATTTATTTTAAACCTTATCAACTTGATTTATCCTTATTTAATATATTTAATTTTATTTGTGGTAATAATATTCCAAATTTTAAATTATTATAAATAATTACTTATATTTTGTGAATTATCCATAATTGGATAATTTATGACATTTTAGACCATATAAATATAAATTTATAATTTTTAAATATTTTTGTGATTTTTAAACAATTTTATAATATGTTATTTTTATAAAATAACAATAGTGTCAATTTTGACAATATTCATTTATTTGTATTTAAATAAAATCCAAAGAGAGAAAATAATCGATCCAAACTATTTAATAGATTACTAACATATCATATTAATCTAGATAATTTGTGGAGGACATTAATTAGTTCATATAATATTTTTTTTAATATTTTTAAAACCATTTATTTGATATTTCAATGAATAAAATAATTTATACATCACTATTGTGTCCTCATTAATGATAATGATTTAATCCCTAAAAATTATAAATAAATTCTCATGATGTAGATAATTTTATTATATTTCTGGAGACTATTTATATTCGAAGTTTTATGAGGTTTATCACTAAATTAAAATTATTATACTTATAAGATATAAGAGAGTGGCATGTTGTCACTTTCTTTGGTTTTAATAATAATTATATCATTTTCATGGTCACAAGTCCATGAAATTAATCTATTCCGACCCTTAGGTGATATGGTTATACTTTTATTCATCCAATAGAATTTTGGTAGGTGTTAGTGTAATTTTATAATCTTATTTTTACCCTTAATTACCTGATTTACCTTTAACTGTAGTAAATAAAAATTACCGTAGTTACTATTCATAATGTAAAAAAAATAAAAGTAACCTATTAACATAATTTGGACCCACTGAATCCAAATATGGAATCCATTTTTAAAAATTCAAAACACAGAAGTTTCAGTAATTAATTTAAAATTAATCTCGTTATTAAGAAAACGGGTTATAAAAGTTAAAACATTGTCAAAGATTGAAATTTTTTTACCTATGAATTCAATGTAAAATTAATGGTAATGACCTACATTATATTAAATGGTAAAAATAAATTCTATTTATACTTTAAAACCATTAAATTTTATCATTTAACCATACAAATTATCTTGATGAAAAAAGTTGTTTTTAAGAAAAATTTAGCGTATTTTTACTATTCATCAAAATATGAAAGTTATCAGAAAAGTATCAAAAATTTATCCAATGTAAATTTTTATATACTTATTCAAAATAAGATGTTTATTTTGTAAAATTGAACTTATAAACTTGTCAACAATTATATTTAAAATGGGTGCGCCATCAAAAGGCGGTAAAACTACATTTTTTTTGAAAAATACTCCTTTTATCCAAAAGATTGATATTGTTTTCATATCTCATTCTAGAAAATGTGTAAGATGAATTATAATATTATATAATTAAAAATTTAGTTAATAATATTCATAACGACTATCATTGTTTAGTGAAACTCGATATTGCGTACAACACAAGCTATTAAGGAAGGTTGCTCTTGCGTGTAACGCAAGCCAAACCAGTGTTGTGTGTAGTGAAAGATTGCTTTGGTGTTGCGTATAACATAAGACATAAAAAAATATATTTCTTATAAAATCTCAGGGTGCTACACTCACACACTAAGGAAAAATAAGATCTCTCTCCCAAAATTTGAGAGTTCATCTCAAAAATCCTCTCTCTATCAGAAGAGGAAGAAGATGAAGATGATGATGAAGAAGAAGAATATGAAGAATACCTCAAAGATTCCTATCCTGAATTATAAAATTGGTGTCTCCACCATAATTGATGAACTTAAGGAGATAAATCTAGGCACTAAAGATGACCCATGGCCTACTCTGATTAGTGTGGAAAAGCCTGTCTAGGAGAAGGAGGCATATACCTCCCTCCTAAAGAATAATCGAGATGCGTTTTCCTGGAATTAAACAGAAATTACAGACCTTGATCCTGAGGTCTCCACTCACCATATGGGATTACCAAAAGATCACCAGGGCTATAAGAAAGTAGCCATAAGGAACTACTCGACGCATGCTGCCAAAATATAGGTTGAAGTTGACAAGATGATCAAAGAAAACTTCATACGGGAGGAACAATATATGATATTGATGGAAAATATAGTCCCTGTCAAAAAGAAGAATGGATAGATTAGAATATGCATTGAATTCAGGGACCTTAACCTTCATAGACCAAAATACTATTTCTCGGTCCCGATCACAGAATTTTTGATCAATGAAACATTCAGATATGAGGACCTCTCTTTCATGGATGTATATTCTAGATACAATTAGATTTGGATGGCCCGAGGAGATGAAGAAGATACTACTTTTAGGTCCCCTTAGGGAGTGTTATGTTATAAGGTGATTCCCTTTGGTCTAAAGAATGTCTGCGCCACATATCAAATCACTATGCATCGCATCTTCAAGCCCTTATTGGGAAAGTGCGTCAAGTGTTATGTCAATGATCTGGTGGTTAAATCACAACATCTCTCGAACCACCTGGATGATCTTGAAACTGTCTTAAAAAAATCACGACAATGCAATTTAAAGGTGAATCCCTTAAAATGTGCCTTTGGCGTTACCTTTGCAAAATTTCTCAGCTTCATCGTACTCCATCGTGACATCGAAGTCGACCTCGAGAAGAAAAAATCCATCCTTAGCATGTCCCCACCTCACAACATCACCATGTTAAGAGGTGTCTAGGGGCACCTCTCTTACATTCGGTGCTTCATAGCCAACATGGCGAGTAAATGTTTACCTTTCACCAGGCTCATAAAGAAAGGGGTTACATATGAGTGGGAAAATTATTTCCAAGAAGCGTTCAACAATCTCAAAAGATATCTCCAAATCCGTCTGGTGATAATGCCACCAGTTGAGGGGAGACCGCTCATATTGTACGTAACAACCCTAGAATGGTCATTAGGCACCTTCCTCGCATAGAAGAATGATGTCAAAAACGAGAATAGCCTCTATTACCTCAGCCGAACAATGATTGATGCCAAAATTCGGTATTCAAAAATTGAAAAGAACTACCTAGCCCAAATCTTCATGGTTCAGAAACTCAGGCTTTACCTACAACACCATGATGTCCAACTGGTCTCCTGCTTCAACCCGCTCAAATATATACTCAACCTTCCCATGTTAAATGAGAGTCTATCATGATGGGAGGTCATCCTGCAATAGTTTGACATACAGTATGTTCCCCAGAAGTCCATCAAAGACTAGGTGTTAGCAGACTTCTTGGAAAAGCACCCCTTAGAAGAAACAACACTGTTGGATGCCAAAATTCTGGATGAATAAGTGTTTTTTATCTGGGAGGAACCGTAGGCATGATAAATGTATTTTTATGGTGCTTCCTGAAGTCCGAAAGGAAAAAGGATAGAGGATACCAAACTCAACAAAGCGGGGCTGGGAATTATACTCATATCCCCTGAAAAGATAATCTTTCCTTACTTTTTCCTGCTTTTAGAAGGGTGTACAAATAATGAAGCAGAATATCAGGCCCTCATTGCAGGCCTGGAACTGGCACTTCATGTACAAACCAAACACCTAAAGATAAAGGGTTATTCAGAACTAGTCACCAAATATGTCAGTGGTGACTATGCCATCAAGGAAGAAGTATTGGTTCCCTTGATGAACCATGTTCGAGAAATGATGGAAGAATTATCATCAGAACCAACATTGACGCATGTCCCCTGGCCACAAAATGATCAAGCCGATGCTTGGGAAAATTTAGCTACAACCTTGGCCTATCCAGTCCGAGATAAAACAGTCATTAGCATTTCTCATCGCTAGATGGTCTTGCCATTCAACTAGAGAAATACAAAGGAGATTAATGAAATTATCCCCATTCCTAAGCATTATGGTTATAATACCAGCTTGATGAATCCCATTGTAAATTATCTTCAGAATGGGGAAATCCCACTGGATAGGGCTAGAAAAGAGCAGACCTGAAGAAAGAAAGTCAACTTTGTCCTGTACAATGGGGTAAACCAAGAAAATTTTCTCTATAAACAAGGCCTTGACGGAGTCCTTATCAGGTGTATCGATGGATAAGAGACTACTATCATCATAAAATAAGTGAACGCCAGAGCTTGTGGAGTGCAATAATCAAAAACCAAGCTCTCTCACCAAATCCGAAGGCTTGGGTATTACTGGCCAACTATGATATAGGATTGTGCCATATTCACCAAGAGGTGCCATTCATGCCAAGTAAATGCCAATTTCATACACTGAACCCTGAATTTACTTCATACAACTAAGTACTCCTAGCCATTCATCACCTGGGGGATGAATGTTGTGGGACCATATCCTCCCACTACATCTAGATAGTCAAGTTCATACTCACAGTGACCTACTTCTTTTCCAAATGGCACGAAGCCATACCCCTTAAAGAAGTCAGGGCGAAAAACATCATAATCTTTGTAAAGGAAAACATCATTACTAGTTTTGGTGTCCCTCATACAATACTGATAGACAACGACACCAACTTTTTCTTGACTGAGTTGGAAAAGCTATACCAAGAATATGGAATCAAATCCAACCTGTCATCCTACTACCATGCAGTAGCCAATGGGAAGATAGAGGCTTTCAACAAGACTTTATCCAACATACTCCAAAAAATGGTCGATAAGGATAAGAAATCATGGCCAGAAAAGCTCCTTCATGCTTTGTGAGCTTACCAGACCACGACCCGCACTACCAACCAAGAAACCCCATACTCACTAATATACGGGGTAGAGGCAGTGATACCTATCAAAATCTAAGTGTCACCACTTCTTATGGACATTTACGATCAACTATACATGGATGAGAAATCCTATAGATGGTTTGATGAGTTGGAACAGCTATATGAGAAATGGATGCACACTTTACACCATTTGGAAATCTACCAAAACCAGATTGCACGAGCCTTTAATAAAAAGGTTCTCCTTCAGTCTTTCTGCGAAGGAGAAATGGTGTTAATCCTCATAACCCCAATGATACTCAGGAAGAAGCCCCCAAAGCTTGAACCAGAGTGGAAAGGACCATATCTCATATATAGATTCTATTCCAATGGATCATACGCCCTGATATCAATGGATTAACATCTCATCACAGCTCCCACAAATGAAAAGTTCTTGAAGAAGTATTTCACATAGCAATATGACCATGTTATGGTCCAATCTCTAAGACCTTAAACTATGAGTAATAGACCCCATGTTATTTTGCAAACTCTAAGACCTTAAAATATGAGTAATATCCCCCCATGTTATGGTCCAAACTATATGACCTTAAACTATGAGTAATTACCCCCCATCTTATGGTCCAAACTCTAAGACCTTAAACTATGAGTAATATACCCCCATGTTATAGTCCAAACTCCAAGACCTTAAACTATGAGTATTAACCCCCCATGTTATGGTCAAACTCTAAGACTGTAAACTATAAGTAATAGCCCCCATGTTATGGTCCATACTCTAAGACCTTAAATTATGAGTAATAGCCCCCTATGTTATGGTCCAAACTCTATGACCCTAAATTATGAGTTGTTGTCCTGACCACATGAAGTTAAACAGTAAGGAACTCATTGTTGAAACATGAAATTAAACTATGAATCATGTCCTCTCCGTAATACATTAAACTACATGACACAAAGCATCATAATCACATGAAAATAAACTGCATGATCTCCCACAGAACAATGTGCGGCTTGATTCCGGACCTCATAGGATACATAGTGACGCCTAAACCCTCTGTCTTTTCCCAACCCCCACCAGAAAATGCCTCCATCATGTCCCTTATCTGCCCATATTAGTAAGGGAAACCCTTATCAATCCTTGTTTCTCACATCGAGTATAACTCACGTAAGATTAGGATCAGTGGTAGGGATTCTCTTACAAAGGAAAAGTATGGAGTAACATGGTAGACCTGGAAACTGTGATGAATAAAACGAAAATTTCCCTACCCCTGGACCAAGCCAAATCAGTACAAGGTACATTCAGAACTATGTATGGCTTGATTCTAGCCTTTTCAGGATACATAGTAACACCCAAATTTGGCATCCCGGCCCAATCATCATCAAAATAAATATTCCATCACATGTCCTTACACATGGACCAAGCCAAATCGGTACAGGGTAAATTTAAAACTACGTATGGATTACGTAGTGACGATCATATTTGGCATCCTAACCCAGTAATCATTAAAAAAATATGCCCTCACATTTCCTTACACATGGAACGAGCCGAATCGGTACAGGGTACATTCAGAACTACATATGGATTGATTCCTGCCTTTGCAGGATACGTAGTGATGCTCGGATTTGGCATCATGGACCAGTAATCATAAAAAAAGTATTCCCTCACATTTCCCTACCTTTGGACCAAGCCAAATCAGTATAGGGTATATTTCAAACTACGTATGGCTTGATTTCTGCCTTTGTAAAAAATGTAGTGACGCCCAGATTTGGCATCTCATCCCAATCATCAAAAAAAAAAAATATTCCCTCGCATGTCCTTACAAATTGAACGTTCCTAATTGGTACATGGTACATACATAATTACATACGACTTGATTCCTAGCATTGTAGGATAAGTATAGATTCCTCGATCCTCGATCTTGGCCCAACCCCACCCAAAAAAAGAATGCCCCCATCATATCTTCTACCTCCCAACACTTGCGAAGGAAACTATATGTCCACTCATTGTTTCTCACAATGAGTATGACTCATGGGATTTTTGGATCAGTGGTAAGGATTTTCTTATAAAAATAAGTTATGAAGATGTATGGTGCACCCAACACCCATGGAAAATGAATCAAAATTTCCTTACACATTTAATGAGACAGATCGGTATAGAGAACATTTAGAACTACGTGCGGCTTGATTCCTACCCTCGTACAATATGTAGTGACGCCCATATTTGGAATTCTGGCCCAAATATCATTAAAAACAGAAAAATGCCCTCAAATTTCACTATACATCGAGTAAACATTTGTATGGAACATTAAGAACTACGTGTGTCTTGATTCACGCCCTTGAAGGATACGTAGTGACACCCAGATTTGGAATCCTGGCCTAGAAACTATAAAAAATTCTCATTTTCCCCATACATAGGTCATAATTTTATGGGTAGTTCATGAATGGTCGTAATCAGATGACAATAAACTGCGAAAATTTTCAAGAGTTATGTGTGGTCCATTCCTCGGTGTTACAAGATCCTGCACATGCCCCCCACTCACAAGAAATCAAAATATCCTCCTTCTACCTATACATATGAGTCAAAACTATGTGGGAGCCCGAGTAGTTCATAGTTAATAATTGTCTGGGTATTCTCATGTTCCCATGAACATATTTCCCATTTTTTAAACTCCATACTCTGAGAAAACTTGTATCCCCATAATCATTCAATGACATATGAGACGGAAGTCCAGTGTCCTGTGGAAACCTTTTGTTGACTATGAACATCATGCCCCGGAGGCTCTGCACATGTTTCCTAAAAAATAACCATTAATTAAAGGAAAATTCATCCCCAGGAGATTCCTATCGTATCTCAGTACACCCAATGGCTTCCAAACCCCATGCCATCCCTCCTAATTCAAGTTTCCCCCAGGACTATGGTTTACACCTTCCATCATCACTGACATATATGGAATGCCAGAACATTCTGATTATGATTAACCCAAAACTATTAAAGTTATTTATGAGAGTATAATCGGCCTCACTACATGATTCTAAACTACACAGTGTCATGTCCTCACCGCATGACATTAAACCATGAAGACAAAATTGTCCTTGCTGTATGAAATTAAACTACATAACATTGGTTTAATCCTAAAGTTCCCTCTAATTTTTATTTTTTTATTCTTAGGAAATGAACTGGAATCCTCATAATCCCTTGTTTCTCACACTGAGCATAGATCATGTGAGATTAGGGATCATAGCAAGAGATACACCATGAAATTATGAAAAAATAATCCAGAAAGTTGTTCCTAGCAGCACGACCCTAAAAGGAATGTCACAATTCCCTTTCCCAAGAGGAACCCTATGCCATGGCCATACGATGTTAAAATGATCGGGTACCCAAAAAATGGGATGAATGTCTCCCCTGCATATGAGCCAGATCTATGTAAGGGACACCCGATTCCGTGAGTAAATTGTGGCCCAAATGTCCCCAATATGTCCGGATACACTCCTACCGTACCCCAAACTCCGTGATCTGAGTGATCTTGAATCCCCATAACCCTCCAAGGCCATCTGAGATGAAAGGATAGTATCCTGCAGACACCTTTTTTTGACTATGCACATCATTCCCCAGTGGCTCTTCATATGTTTTCCATAAAAAATGGATGCCAATCAAAGAAAAAATTCATCCCCAGGAGAGTCCTCTCCTATCCTAGTACGCCCAATGGCTTCCAATACTCGTTCCATCCCTTTTAATTCAAGGTCCCTTGAAGTCATGTCTTACATTTTCTTCCCTAAAAATATCCTATATATATCGGAACATAGAGGCCTGATTCATCTCTGGTCTCTTTTCAGGTTTCAAAAGATACCCCATCCATATGCGGGAAGTTGGTCCACATGCAAGAGAAGTGTGCCCCCACTCATTTTTGGGTTTCCCCTGAATAATTCCACTAAAAATTCCATTTTTGTGTCCAGGTTCACTCCTTGTCAAAGTTCACATGCCATATTCATAAAGTTATCAATCTCTTTAATCTTCCAGGGCCATCGAAGATGGAAGGCCAATGTCTTTCCGAAACCTGTGATTGACTATGCACATCATGCCTCGGTGGATCTGCACATGTTTCCCACAAAATGGCCATCAATCAAAGGCAATTTCATCACCAGGATAGTCCTTTCCAGCTTCCGTACGCTCAAATGACATTCATGTCTTGTCACACCCCCAGATTTGGAAAACTTCTAGATAACGGCTTACATACCTTTATCTTTCCAAACGCCTCTTACCTAGAAAAGACTTCTAACTGAACCATCCACTCACCAGCTCTCCCTCACGCAAGTAATAATAGTGCGGGAGCAGTTTCCCCTTAAAATTCAACATAAATTCCCCTAATGTTTTCAGAATCCACTACTCCGGACAATCACCCACTGTGGCTCCCAACATCAAAATAAATTCAAAATGTTGCAAATCCTACCAAGGCCATTGGAAATGGAAGACCAATGTCCCACAGACACTTTAGTTTGACTATGCTCATCATGCCACAGAGGCTCTGCATATGTTTCCCACAAAAATGGTCATTTATCAAAGGAAAGTTAGTCCCCAGGAGAGTCCTTTCCTACTTCCATATTCCAAAAACAGATCCTGAGATTCATGCATGTCCCAAATGCACAAATTAAGGGTCAATAAAAATCTTTAACCCATGTTTGAAGGATATTAGAACATTACCGACTAATGGTCCCAAGTCAAGGCCATACCCCTATATGTTTGGTAAAAGCTATTCGACCTAAAACATTAGTAATGAGTTTCACTGGCAAGATTGTAAACTATCAGTGAAAAAGACACGATAGTTTCTAGAGGGAAAATCTGCAAAAGGAATATTTGAGTAAAAGTAGAGTATTGGTCCGTTAAAAAAACAAACTTTGATCCATAAAAATAAATAAATATTTAAATCTTGTTAGGTTGAAAACCCACAAATGGCGGCCTAAGAAAAATTCAAGTTATGCCCGCTAAGCCCATGCCAAGAAGGATTAGGAAAAAATTAGGGTAATAATGAAAAAAAATAAAAGTTCGTGAGGTTTTCCATAAAACCACTACAAGAGTTGAACTACGCTCACTGAGTCCCTTGGATCAAGAATAAATTAGAGAATTATCTGATAATTCAAGTTAGGACCGCTTCTACATCGGAATAGCCTCATCTTTGTCCCGTTGAGAGCCCACTATGTTGGGGGGAATTTTTAGGGTGCTTAAAATTCAGAAAAGGGAAGGAAAATACTCACAAAAGTTTGGTAAAGAAGATGGATGCATGTTTCATTAAAAAATTGAGGAGAAAATTTAAGAAATCAAATTTTGCAAAGGGATTTGGCCTGACCACGTACATATTACCAGGAAAGGTTTTTGGAAGTAATAAGATGCAAACAATTGGTATGCAGAAGACCTATGACGTGTTGGACCACGAGGAGTTGGCCAACGAATGAAGCTGTTCGTGGTGAATTTCCACCCATGAACTGAAGCCGCCGTGAACTGTATTTGCTAGAGAGAATCCAACAGAGGTATTCCATGCACACCATCCCCACAAATGATGTGGTTCATAGATGAGGATAAGCCAATGACATACTGTAGCCTCCACAAACCACGACTGATTGAGTCTTATGAAGATCGAGATATCTATTCATGGGCTTACACAAATGGTGCCACATTCCCATAGATATGATTTTATCCAAAGATCTATAAAAAGATAATAGAAAAGGAGGAATAACACATAGAGAGATCTCTAGGATAGGTGAAAAAGGGGCGAAGAACATAGAGGGTGCATGTGAAATTTCTCCCACACCCGAAGCAGTTTGCTGATTCCATCCCTCAAACAATAACCAGTTTGCAGAAGCCATCCTGTGAACCATATGCAAAAAGAATTTTGAGAAGGTCCTACCCATGAACTGTATTCATAAGACCCTCTGCATCCATCCAACAAACCAATAAAAAAATATAAAATAAAAATGGTTTGCGGATTCCCATATGCCAAGGACAGTACGCATAATCCTATATTCAGAACCGAGTATGTAGATGGTCCTTGGCATCCAAATCTTCTGCATTCCATCCTACGCAGCCAGCTCCTATATAGCTATCCCCTTTATGAATAGACAGTTCGCATCTAACTCTTATGTGGATGCTCCTACGTGAACAACCTTATGCGGAAAACCGTTCGCACCCACCGGTCCAAACCGCGAGGGGTGTGCCCCCTCACCCCCTCTCGAGATTAGTACTGGGATGTGGTACTGACCCTTCACTATCATCACTGACCTCCATGAAAAATGGAGAGTCACACCGTGAACTTTTTGGACCAGTTCAACGGCATTTTTCATTACGCCCTTAAGCCACCCAAACATCCATCCCTTAAATACCATGAGAAGAGAAATTCCTCATGAACCTACTGAAAACACTATCACCTACCTCCTATGTCAGGATGACCCATAACTCCTTGGATAATCACAGCCAGAATGTTTCTTAAATTCTAGGACACATCCTTTCCATCCATCAAAATCTATGTCTCTGGTGATTTTGGATCCTAATAAACCTCCATGGCTATCAGAAGAGGAAGGCTAGTGTCCTGAGGACACCTCTTCTTGACTATGAACATCATGCCCCGGTGGCTCTGCATATGTTTCCCATAAAAATGGATGTCAACCAAAGGAAAATTAGTATTTTGGAGAGTCCTTTCCTACCTCTTTATGCCTCAATGGATTCCATGGCCCATATCATTTCTCCTAACTTGAGAATCCCCAAACTCATGGTTTACACTTTCCTTCCCTCTCATGTTCGAGTCATTTTAGAACATCCAAGCCAGATTATCTACCATGTAATCATGGATTCAATAAAAATCAGTCCAAAATCTATGACCTTAAACTATGAGTTATCTTCCTGACTACATGACGTTAAATTGTATGGTATTAGTCCTTGCCATACGAAATTAAACTGTGACTCCATCATCCAAGTTATCTGACTTTAAACTGTAGTATACCTCATATAACGTATTCTGGGGCCCTCCCACTGAGGTAAGTCCCCAATCTTACGAGGTTGGGCCACATGAACTTTAATTCCATTTCATATTAAAGGGTTCGTTGCTCCGCGCACTCGCCCACGGTTTCCCCAACATCTTTCGTCGAGGGATATCCCTCTCCCACCAATAGAAGTGGAAGTATGTGATTTGTTGGATCTTTCACATCCTCTTATTTCTCACATTGAGCATGACTCATGTGGGATTAGAGGTTTGTGAGGATTAAAACATCCATGTGAATCTAAACTATGAGAACTCTTATTCTTGATCAAATCAGGATATGTAGGAGGCCTACCAGAAG
The DNA here is from genome assembly GCA_963277665.1 of Viscum album. Taxonomy (NCBI): domain Eukaryota; kingdom Viridiplantae; phylum Streptophyta; class Magnoliopsida; order Santalales; family Viscaceae; genus Viscum; species Viscum album. The sequence continues at coordinate 1,620,308,219 of OY728157.1, read as the reverse complement.
CTTAGAGCTCAAAAAGGGTTCCCTTCCCTAAGGGATCACCCAATCATGTTCATCTCAAATGGGAAGCTCCCATGTGTAAGACCCACACCATCTAAACTATGAGAACTATGATTTCTGATCAAATCAGGATACATAGGATTCCTATCAGAAGGCCTGATCTTAAAAAGGGTGCCCTCCCATAAGGGATCTCCCAATCATGTTCCTATCAAATGGGAAGCTCCCATGCGTAAGCCCCACACCATCTAAACTATGAGAACTCTAATTCCTGATCAAATCAGGATATGTAGGATTCCTACTAGAAGGGTCGAACTCAAAAGGAGTGGCCTCCCATAAGGGATCACCTAATCATGTTCCTCTCAAATGGCCAGCTCCCAAGCGTAAGGCCCACACCATCAGAACTTTGAGAACTCCGATTCTTGACCAAATCAGGATACATAGGATTCTTACCAGAAGGCCCGATCTCAAAAGGGTTCCCATCCAAAAGGGTTCACACAATCATGTATATCAAATGGGAATCTCCCATGCATAATCCACACACAATATGAACTACGTGGGTTCTAATTCCTCTCCTAAGGATACGTAGGAATCCCTTATTATGGGACAAATCCCAACATCAAGTCACCTTTCTTCCCCCATGGATGAAGTTATACTCCATAGCACCTTATTATATGGATTAATTCAGCATCTCCTCTGTAGCATCAAATATATATGCATACCTACAATGATCATACAAACCAAGGGTAGCCCATGGACACACTCTTCAGGAATGGACCAAGGATTCATGAACATATGAACATGACTTAAATCTATAATAGAGTCCTGGAACAGGAAACAATCCTCCCCCAGAAGGGTACGGTGAGTCTGACCTCCCATCTACTCAACCAATGGAGTCCTTAAGTGTAATTTGATGAATAATCAATCAATGAGTGCCTAACTTTGGAAAGAGGGTCTATGAATCATGGATACCAGGGCTGTTGGGAATTCCTGGATCCACGAATAAACCCATTAGAGACCATTGGGGGAAGTTATATACAAGGAGGACCAATTGAACAAGTAATTGACCTCACACAATCTTCCGTTGGAACCAATAGTTCCTACGGGGTTAATCCAACATCCTTCTAAAGGATAATTATGTCGAACGGGTCTAATCAAAAGAAATGTTGAATTTAACGATAACTCATCTCTATAGAAAAAGGGACAGGTGATGATCCTCATCAGACCATTTCCACACACCAAGAAACGTGCCACCCCATAGGCAGAACAATTTCTAAGTATTTTGAAGAATTACAATGTGGTTCCATGATTTTAGAATGGTAGTTATTTTTTAAAATTTTCTAAATTTTAATATTATGATTAGCCGAAAATGACCCCGTTTAAACTTTTATGTTTGAAATAACATGTTAGATATTGAGTCAATCCCATGTATATTTTGGGTTATTGTTTTTGATATTTAAGTTTATTATATTGTTTTGTTATTATTATTATTTATAATTATTACCATATGGTATAATCTCTCTAAAATAACCAAATAGATCCTTTATTCTAGTTATAACTCGGTAGATTTTGAGGAGGTTCACCTTTGGTTTGTGGAAGACTATGATTTTATGAATTTTTTGAAACTTGGGATCAATGTAATGTTGTGTATATAACTAAAAAATGCTTGGGTTGAAGTCCAATTTACCAAGGTAATGGGAATACTATTTGGTTTTTGTGGTAACAATTGAGTTATTTTATTTAAATTAATTTTTATTTTATGTTATTTATTTATTTGGACTCTTGGTCCTGAGAGGAAAGAACAAGAACTCATGTATCCTATTAGTCACATATGGCTCACATGACATATGTGTGTTTCTTGTGATTTTTGTTTGTAACATTTAATAAATATGAAGGGTTGGGTTATTTAAAGTGTCAATAGTAACCTATATGATATTTTCATGTATAGCTTCTTGGTGGAATTTTAATCAACCAACCTAGATAATTAACTCTTTGTGTGATCAATAGTTGGATATTACTTGATCAATAAGCATATCCTATGTCGTGATCATGATGATAATGGTTTTACATGATGGATAGGTGAGCATATTGTGTATATTTGATTTATGCGGGATACATTGGAATCAAGTATTAATAGAGAATCTGGTATGATGTGGGATAAGATGCAGGAATTAGGATAAATCAAGGTGATAATGGATGATTACCATTAACTATGTGTAGATAGTCAATATCTGTAGAATGGATGGGTGTGAAGTAATTATCGAGTTGATTGATTCGGTGTAGTGAGACTAGGTAGGTAATTTCTATAGTGAGGAGTGAAATGGAAGGAATCTATGTGTTTGACTTGGTTAACAACTATAATCAAGGTTTTTGGTAAATAGGTGAATGTTTTTGACCTAATATCATTGTTTTTAGAATATAGTGGGTGAAAGTATCTTGTTTTTTTATAAGGCATGGATGATAAGTAATCGGGATAGCTCATAGATGAGAAATTATATGGTGGGGAGTTTTTAAGGAGTGAGGTATTTTTAATAGAGATTTGGGTTTGATCTTGGATCATACATGTTACCTTATACCCTATAGAGATCTTGGAAGTATTAGTGTAGGCCAAGGAGTGAGACTTATGGCTTAACCTAGTGCATGGGGGGTTGATTTTTATAATTTTTTTAGTGAAGTTATAACATTAATTTATAGTTATTTAAGGTTTTGAAGATGTTTCAAAGTCTAAAAAATTATTTTTAGAGTTTTCATGTTTTGGGGACTTGTAATAAATTTTTAAAAATTTAGCTATGTTTAGATAGTAAGTATTTAGTTATTTAGTAAGACTTCATTGAGTATGAATCTATTTATCAAGTCTCTATTAAAGAATCACTATTCATAATATGACTTATATGGAAGTATTTCTATAAAAGTGTGACTTAATTTAGTAAGAATTTGATTTAGTAATACATCTTTGATTATGAATTGATTGAGTAAGACCTTGTTCTGGAATCAATATTTATAGAATTAGTTATGAGGAATTCTTACTATGAAAGAAAGACTGCTGGAAAGTAATAATCCAGTATTATTACTATGAAACTAAGGCATCAAAAGTCTTAATATAAATAGTAATTATTATATAAAGTAATACTTTAGAAGTATTAATATGAAAGTGAGGCTTAAAATTTATTACTATGAAAGTAAGATTTCTAGAAGGTAAAACATTATAAGTATTACTATTAAAGTAACACTTTATAAGTCTTACTATAGAAAGTAATAATTTTCCCAAACTTTTCCAAAAAAAAATATTTTGGGTGAACAATGTTTCTAAAAAAATAAAAAAAAATAAATAAATGGTTAAAAAATGTTTTTAAGGTGAGGCGGGGAATCAACACACTACCTTCAAGGAGGTCCTTCTTAATGAGGACCTTGACCATCACATATTCATGGGCACCCCGTCGGGTGATTTTTCAATAAAAGGATATAACAGCACCAAGAGGGCCCCTGGTTATGGTGATTAGTGGGGGGATACATTGTGGTGAAAGGGTATCTCCCCCAAGATTGACTTTGTGTTTTGGAGAGTTCGGAATAATTCCATGCCCAATGATGACAACATTCAATACATGGGTGTTAACTTGGCGTCCAGATGCTGGTGATGCATTAATCCCCAATAGGAAATAATGGAGCATCTCTTCTTTAACATCGATTAGGCTAGATGGAGTTGGGAGGCTCACAGATAGTTATTAGGGTGGAAAGGTTCATGTGGGAGGCAGGAGGATGTCATGAATCGATGGTTTTCTGGTGCAGGCAAGCATTGTCTAGAGAGGAAAGGAAGGGAAATAATACTCGTAGTGGGTTGCTGGAGTATTTGGAATGTGAGGAATGACATGCGGCAAAAATATTACTCTGACACCTGAGTAAGAACAATCTTTAAAATGAAGAATACATTGTTGGATTTAGTCAGATTATGTACAGATTTCCATGGTGCCCCATCAGTAAGACCTCTTCTACAAGGCAGGGTCACTCAGGAGGGGAGTGTGGTAAAGGGTCATTGGGTACATTAGTATCCCCTATGTGACAGGCTCAAAATCAACATGGATGGATCCCTCTTGGGGGCTATGAGAGGCGGTGGTGTTATAAGGGATGGGAGGGGGTCCTTTGTGGTGGCCTTTTCGGCCTTTTATGGAAGAGGATACTCCCTTCAGGCCGAGGCTAGGGCGATGGCCTCAGGACTGGAGGTATGTGATCAAAGGAATATAGATCTGAGGATGGTGGAGATAGATTATTTTATAGTCTATAAATATTTATCAAGATGTCAAAGTGTTACTTGGAGCATAAATTATCTTATCCGTAAGTGCAAGAAGATCATGAGCGCCCATACAGGGATCTCCCACACATGGTGTGAGGGAAATAAAGTTTTCAATTTCATGGAATCCCAGGCTACCCCAAGGAAAAATGATTCCTTCTACCTCAATTTAGGATCTTTTACTTATGGAGGCATCAAATTTGTTATTTAAAATGATTTGGGGCTTCACTAATTTCTACCTCCTTGATGTATCTCTCTTTTTGTATGTCCCATTAAGCAATAAAACTGATAATGTACCGTAAGGGGATTTAGGGCTTCCACATTCCTAAAACTGAAGTAATTCATTCAAACATGACCTCATGTTCCTCTATGCTTCTCTAAGGGTGATCTATTTCATTTATTGTTGGAATTTAATGTTTTATGAAGCAGGATAGAGGTATAGGTAAGGTTAATCATCCACGTGCGACTAATTAATTTCTTACTATTCCTCCCACCCTCACCGAAAAATCTAAGTCCAGGTATTTTATAAGATTTAGGTGAATCTTAAAATTAAAGATAAACAATATAGATATTCTTAATGAGTGGATTCATACATAATCTTAGTAGGTGGTCCCTAGAAATTTCATTTTATACATATTTTATACATCATTTAATAAATAGACACATGCTAGGTTATAGTTGTGAGATAGGGAATGGAATATCTTAGGGTATTTACTATTCCTGGGTGATGTCTGGGGTTATTCTCATATATGAAAAGGCTAGTTTATTATAGTAAGGGTTGGTTTTGTGGTTTTAGGGTTTTGTGAACATGAGTCCATATTTTAATGATTGGATATCTTTTAGAAATGATGTTGTTGATGTTTTGTGACATGATACAGATTGGGTTGACCATTATTGAGGGTGGATACTAATGTTCACCAATTTTTAGCATTGGATTTTTCTGATTTTTTCTCACTATGGTTGGATAATGGGGCCATTGGGGTACTATACACATAGAGAATACCCCATTATGTGGTTTATTTTACTCTTTATTGGTGGTAACCTCCATTGTTTTAACAGTATTAGGAGATTTTGATGACCATTAGTATATTAGAGGTTCACACTATAAATACCACGATTAGTGGTGAGAGAGTACACTAGATGGGAGTTTTTTTTCATCCATTTGAGATATATATATTGGTATAATATTATGGAAATAATTTCATATGTGATAGTGGGACGTCATGGTTGACCTTTGATAAATAGGGTAGTTATAAAGGATTTATTTCTCAAGTGAAATGGGTTTGATCAAAAGGTTGAGGGAAATTCCAACATGATAGACTAGGGATGTATCATTACACTTTGAAACTGAAAAATTAGGTAAATAATCAATGTCTCTTGATGATCATGGGTGGAGTAGGTGTTGATATTAATTATTGAGGGATTTTTAATTCATTTTTTCACACATCAGTATATGTATGCATGTTAGATAGGGAAACCATTGATGGTGTCCTATTAAGTTCATACTCACAAACTACATTAGAATTATGAGACGCATGTATACTATATGTATTATGGAACAAGTAAGGGAAAGGGATCATCATTATAATTTTAGTCGACAGTGATGTACAGAAGGTGAATGGGCTAGTTGACATGATTTTGTAGATGGTCGGGTAATTCCTCAGTGTCAGCATGGTAGTTCTTTTTGGTTATTTAATACATGTACATATATATGATCATCCCATGGGTGATCATGTTTACATTGTTATGAATTAAATGACATGGTAGATGTTTAACGAGATGAAAATATTTATATTTTAAGTTATTGTTTCTTGTTATTTAAATTACTTATATTGTGTTTTTGTTGTAATTAATTATCACTATAGGGTAAAATCTCCCTATAATCACCCAATAGACCCTCACTTATCATTGGTAGATAGTATCATACTAGGAGGTGTGCCTTAGTTCAAGTGGTGAAACATTAGTCCAAGTATTGTAGAATGGATATTGAGAAAAGGGTCATTACAAATTGTATGTTATGATATATGAAAAACCAAAGTAATTGAAGTGTGTCACCATCTACAATATACCAGGCACAATTTTATTATGTATTATGATATCATATGTCCTAAATAAAACCAAATAACAAAATATCAATCACATTTTAGGGTATATAATATGACATATTTACAATAACAATCTTTTTTATTATTCAAGAATTATTTTAAAATAATGAAGCATGGTGAATATTTGATACCAATAATGAATTTATATGGATAAAATGTCACCAATTATATAACTACATAATACTTTTACACATAGTATTACATAATTTTTAACATAAACATCCAATAAACACAAACCAAATATCGTGAGGCCAAGTGTATTTTGAAGACTTGGTTCCTAATACATCAAAAGGAAACTAAAACATGAAATAGTTATTTTATTTTCCATAATGAGCTCCTAAATCCATTTGAGTTTCTAAAACTTCACATGATAGCTTTCTGAATATATAAAATTATTGTTTGAACTATAAATCCCAGTGAGGGAATAATCATGATAACGAGGTATAATATGTGAGTCATACGACATAACCTCATACCATAGAAGAGAAGAATCATGAATAATAACATATAACCATAACATAATAAACATGGTATCATTAGATCATTGAAATATAGGAAATTTGTATCAAAATATAACATTACATAAGAATATATCATGGCTAACTGCTAGGATGACATCTCATGGTGGAAAAAGTCCCACCAAGGATTAGGTTCACACCCTAATATAATACAAGAAATATCATGAGAAAAAATTTATCCAGTCTATTAGAGTGATATCAAGGTGAACCCATCATAATTTGTACATGATTATTTGTTCCACAAAACGAAATCAATCAATAGGCATGAACATAATAATTACCCATGGAAATAAATGGGTTTCATAATCATGTCACTAAGAATAACCAGATGGAACATCATAATGTTTTCCATGAAATAATGGATTCAAGAATTCATGGAATTTCATGAGAATATACCATGAAAAATAATTTACCAATAGAGTGAATACTTAAAAATTAGTTGAGAAATCCCTTTCTAAAAGTACCTCTTAAGCGATGATTTTGGAAAAAAGGATAACAAGTCTTTAAATATGGTATGTGCATAAATATTTCCATAAAACTAGAAATGGTCTAAAATGGGTTTCCATGATAAAAAGATTTATTTTAGAAAATGTGTGTGGTTTAATAAATTTTAATGAGTGGTACGTAGAAATGGTCAAGAAATAGAAAAGTTCCCTTTAATTGGATTCGCTTATCAAGAGATGTTGGGAAGGGAACCATTAAAAACATGTATTTACCAATAAAATAATGATTAATTGGGCAAGGTATATATTTGTGAGAAATATATATAATATAAAATCACTAAATAATAATATTATAATGAGAAAGTGTGGTTTGATATAGAAATAATATCCCTAAATAAAATAGGGCTGATCGAAGTGATCCCTTACCATATGTCTGGTTCCATAATGCACTTGCACTTAACATCCTGTATAATAAAATAAAATTAATTAATTAATTAATTCAGAACATTTTACATATATATTTTATTTATTATAATTTTATTATTTTCATTTATAACCATTTCAAAGAGATATAATTTATAATTTTGTTGTTCCAAGAGCATTCGTTTCGTGGTTCCATGGTCGGATCACTAACGGATAATTAATGAAATTATTGTCAAATGGGAATACAACTCCAGAAGTGAAATGAAATGATATTAATTTACTTTTATAAATTTAAATGTTCCCAAAAATACCTATATGCATTCAAGAATAGGGATGATACATTTAGTAAAAATGTTAGCATTATATAGCTAGATTATTTAGGTGGTTTTACTGACAATCATGAAATAATATCATTTTATTTAATATTATTGGAATATATTCATTCAAGAATCTGAAAAAAATATAATATACATAATTAATTCATTTAAAACTGTTATAATTTAATTTATACATTCCATGAATGTTTTATTGGAAAACAAAAACTAATCATCCTTAATGGTAGTGAACCAACATAATATGGACAATGGGTTCACTTTTCAGAATAAGAGAATATGAGAAAGTAGTGGATGGTAGATATTGATTTATAAATATAAATTTCCATTATATATATGATATTTTAGCTATTATTCCACATTAAATGAGGTATTTTAGGATAATGTATAAGAATAAATGAATTTAGAAGAGGCAAATTGAGAATATTACCTCTTAAATATCATCTTTTTGAAATACTCTATAAGGCACATGGAATTCATATTTGGGTGGGAAAAGTGGCACTATAACATGGAAAAGATGATTAGGAATTTAATTGGTTATAAATTGCGAAATCTCCAAGGCTTAGAAGTTGTGAGGAGATGGGGTGGTGATGGGTGGTATTTATAAGTGCATGGAGGGGTGTTTTTGAATATTATATTAATGAGATTATTATTTTGACTCAAGACTATAAATTTTATTAATTATTGTGACTATATATAGTAAATTGTGCATGTGGTTTAAAACTATTGGTTTATTACATATTCCTCAACTCAAAAATTCATGTATTTTTCTTATAATGAAAAATAACATATTTTTTTTGTAATTCACTATTCACAAAAATTAAACTATTTTAGAAAATTGCCAAAAAAAATTACCCTAACCATTTTTCAATGTGTAGAATAAAAAAAAATTATTTTATGAAAATAATTTTCTGATATGATAAATTTAAATTTAAATTAAATATTTATTTATTTGAAAAATACCAAAATTAATATTATGAATAATTTTTGAACCCTTTAAAAAATTACTTAAGGTCACATAAATTTGTCTTTTTGTTATAATAAGACAAATTAATAATTTAAAAATCTATTTCATGAAAATATTTTTTTTAAATAATTATATTTTCTATAAATGTGAAAATTAGAACATTTATGTTTTACAAAAATAAAAAAAAATTAATTTACCATTTTTAAAACATTTATTTACTTATCCCTTGATATTTCATATTTTCATTTTATAAGATAAATATTATTTTACACTTACATATGTGAGGATACTATTATAATGGTCATATTACTATTTATAACAATTAGATTACTATTCCAATAGTCAGGTTACTATTCTAATAGTCATATTATTATTCTAATAGTCAGATTTTTAAAAGTTATATGGGTTCTCTACATCCTATAAATACATCATATTTCATTCATTATTCATTTACTTCTATTTTCTATCAAGTTTTTATATATTTTCATTCCTAAAATGTATATTCCATTAATAAAATTCATATTTATTTCTACAGTCTTTTTCATGAGTGCGATTATTCTATAAGATTGAGAATATCAAAATTTTCCTATTATTATGATATTATTTTCTATTTTTTGGTCCCATTTTAATAATTTCAATTATTATTGACATTTCTATTCTCTAAATCTAATTTTTAAATTTATATAATAAAGTATACTTGGTTTAATCATGTGGTTTGGGTTCATTCTATAAGAATATATTTAATATATATGATATAATTATATGTTTAGAAGGTAAATTCCCTTAATAAAATTTTGGGTCGTCACATTCTCCCCCCCTAAAAAAATTTCACCACTGAAATTTCATTTGACATACTATGTTTAAAATAGATAAGGGTACTTCTGGTTCATATATTCTTCATGTTCCCCTATTGGATCATCATAATTATGATTTCACCAAGTACTTTGACTTGGTGAGTTGCATTTTTGTGTAAAACCTTATCTCTATGATCCCATATCTTCAAGATCTAATCCTAATAATAGATATAATTTTCTAGTTTTATCACCTCTAAGTTAATTACAAGTGATGGATCTAGACTGTACATACTCGAGAGGGATACATGGAATATCTCATGTACTTTAGAAAGGGTTGTTGGGAGTACTAGTCAATAGGATACAACTTTGATGCAATTAGAATCTCAAAGTGGCCAATGTGCCTAAGACTTAGTTTTCCCTTCTTCCCAAATCTAAAGACTCTCTTTCATAGATATATGTGGATGAACTCTTTATCCCCAACCCCAAACTCAAGGTCTCTTTGACAATTATCAGCATGACTCTTATATTAACTTTGAGTATCCCTGATGTGGTACTGAATAGACTTGACCTTTTCTAGAATTTAATTATCCATTTCATTTACCAACATAATTTATTCACCAACATCATCCCAAAACATAGGTTATCTATATCTCTTCCCATAAATGGATTCATATGGTGCCATTTGGATTCTTTAGTAAAAGTTATTACGATATGAGAAATCAACTATAGGAAGATCTTGATCCCATACTCCTTTTAAATACATATATCATGCTATCAATATTCCCTAAGTGTATAGATATTCCACTATGATTGACCTTTAGTTTCATAGTGATAAGTTATACTTAATTTCAACTCAGTGTTTCGAGCATATTGGATAATTTCCCAAAACAAAGAGTTAAATCCCGGATCCTCAAAAATTGAAATTAATAGTGGTGTTCTATGTAGCCTTGCCACTTCTTTGATTTATATAATTACAGGTTGATCAAATGACAATTACTATTGAATTAAAATATAGCAAGAAATATTTTTAAGGTGATCCACTATAACCCATAGAGAATAATTTACTATTGATGTATTCAAAAGAATAATGAAAAAAACCATGGTGGCGTTTTCCCATTTCCACGTAGGTATGGGTAATTAATTAAGAATCCCCTTGTATTTTTTATTTAAATATTCACATATTAATATACCATGAAATTTTATTTATATTATATGATCGCTATCTCCTATTATTCCACCAATAGTTTTCTTGGAGGTCTTGATAAATCTTTTTACTTACTGGGTGGAGGGAGAGGGTTGAGCTATTTTTATCACCTAATAAATATTTATTTATCTTTGGATTTAATTGTACAAATACTTTAATCCCAAACCATACAAATCCTTCTTCCTCAATTTTTAACTAAGAGGATTTCTATTTTCTTATAGCTTCCACCATCTCCTGTATTTCCCCATCAACTCTTTGGGCATCCTTTATCTTCTTTATAAGGAATAGTTGAGAAATAATTTGGGAAAAAATAATGATTTTAATTCCATTATAATCCACATTTACATCCTTTTAAAGTATAATAATATTGGTTCCTTTTCAATTCTCACCATTGATAAGGTTTTCATATCCTTTCTAGATAGAGCATCTTCCACTTTAATTGCATTCCTTGGATAGTAGTGGATTGAGCAGTCATAGTCCTTGATCTAATCAAACTATCATTGCTACTTCATATTAATATCCTTTTATGTTAATACATACTTGAGGCTATTATGATTTTCATATATTTTAAACTTTTTCCCATAGAGAAAATGAAACTATATTTTTACCATGATGATCACGACAACCAACCATAGATCATGTGTTGGATAGTTTTGTTCATGAACTTTCAACCACCATGAGGTGTATTAAAACACTTTATTATTCATATTTATTACATATCCCAATACCTTATTGAAATAATATTTATATAAAAAAAATACACTTGAGGGAAGCATAAGGACTACTGTAGTGATAAGCTTCTTTTTCAATCCTGTGAATATTTCTTCACATTCATCAGTCCAGAAACAATTTACTCAATTTCAAGTCTGTATGGTTAGAAGATTTAAAAATTTAGAGAAGTTTCTCCCAAATAATCAGTAATACCAAGATAAACCAAGGATACTATGGATCTACATTAATTATGTTAGTATATGCCACTCTTTAATTAAATTTTTCTTAGAAGGTTCCACATATATCCATTCTATGGTGATAACATTCCCCAAGAATGAACTTCCTCCACATAGGTTTCACATTCACTATACATTTCATAAATATTATCCTTTTATAATGAATTTAAAATACTATTCAAATTATCTTCATGTTCCTACTTTCATTTGGAGTATATCAAAATCTCATCTATAAATACTACCAGGAAATTATGAAGGTAATCACTAAAGAATTTGTTAATTAATTCCATAAATATTGTTAGAGAATTAGCGAGTCTAAAGTGAATCACTATAAACTCATAGTTTTCATACCTTATTAGAAATTTAGTCCTTAGAATATCTTCCTTCTTCCTCTTATTTAATTATGGATATCTTAATTGAAGTCACACCTTAGAGAAATATCATGCCACATATAATTAATTGAATAAGTAATTTATCTATGGAAGGGGATACTTATTATTTATTGTAATTTTCTTGATCTCAAAACAATCAATAAAGAGTCAAATTAACACATCCTTATTCTTGTTGAAGAGAAATGATGCACCCCATGGTGAAGTACTTAGGTGTATAAAACCCTTATAAAGATTCTCTTGTAATTGGTTCTTCAGTTATTCCAATTCAACATTGTCTATTCTATAATGAGTCTTATATATAGGCAGAGATATAGGTAAATTTTTAATTGATAACATAACTTATCATTCATGAGTATGACTAGGAAAATATTTAAGGAATACATCAATATAATCATTAACAATGGGAATATCTTCAAGCATGATTCTATCATTTATTTAAATCATTTAAGAAATATATTCTTGGTTATAAGTAAATAATAGCCACACTTGAGATGAATATTCCAAAATAGATTCATCCTCTTCTTTATACCTGTAAATAATCATAGGATGACTTGGGGTGTGAAGAGTGATCTACCTATCCTAACGGTTGATGTTGGGTTTATATAAGGACATACAATTTATGCACAATATAGAATCACACTCCATTAAATAAATTAAGAAAATATTTTATAGAAGGTTAAATCCACAAATATTGACCATGGAGGTGTTATATACTTAGGATAAAATAATTTATTTGCTTTTTATTCCCAAATATAGATTAACCACCATGATTTGATGTGGTTTTTGAATAGTTATACTAAACTATCATGATATGGGAGAATTCATAGAACTATAATAAAAGATTTTATTCTCTATTCTTTAATAACTAAACAATGTACCTTTCACAACATCATTTTTAGGATCCACCTCAATAGTAGTGGTATAATATAGACTTACAATATCTATAGGCCTTAGAGATTATTGTCATTTAATTTTTCTGAAAACCCTTGGATTAAGGAATTGGTTTTTATAATTCCCATGATACATATAATTGAAACACTATACCATAGGATGAGTGTTGATTTGAACCTAATTTTCCTCTATAACATTATTGGGATTCTTTATATCCCTTAAGAATTTATTATCTTGATGCCCATATTTTCCACATTTAAAGAATACCCTGGTTCCCTTGATATATTTTATAGGATGCTTCTTCCTACACATATGTAGGCAGTTGATCTTTCTTCCCTCAAAGATATTTATCCATTGATCCTCCTGAAGAAATTTTTTTTTTCATTTTTTCACTAGGACCATGAAACCAATAATATTTATAGATCGTAATATCATACTTAAAGAAAAAATGGAAAATATATTCATAGCTTCAAAAGTCTTAGATCACTAAATATTTTGGTTGAATCGACTTTAACCCACTAAATAAATGGTATGCCTTAGTTTTGGTGTTGATGAAACTACTAGAGGCATATCCTTCAGTCCTTGTGATTTTTCCCCATATGTCTTGATAGACACATCTTCCTTTTTCTTAAATATGAGAAATTTACTATCTATTTTAATATGGATAGTTTGAGGAAAATATTTATTGATAAATATTTTCTTACTTCCATCCCATTCTATGGAATCAATTTCCTTTTGAAATTGTGTTATTGATTAATTTAAACCACTGATAGGATTTCCCTTCATGACGACATATATCCAACATAAATTTATATTATTTTGGGAATTAGAGGATATATAATATATTTTTAAGTGATTTGATCCATTATTTTTTCATGAGGGGATCAAAAGATTCACTAAAGGTATGAGGCCATTTTCACATAAAGGACTATACTCCAACTTTCTCTTTCTCGGGATAAGGAAGAAATTACACATGATTCAAGTTATTTTTCATAGAATGAGTTATTTGATCCAGTAATTCCATGAATTTCCCATATCACACTCTCAAAAGGTTAGGAATATCATTCTCATAATTATCAAATTTCCTATCACATTGTTTTGTGGTATGGTTCCTTCTTTTCCCTTCTATTAACTGAAATAATGGGAATACTAGATAACTTATAAATGAATTTTATAACCTAAATTATGTGTCTCTAGGTTTAAATATAGTTTATCCATGGTAATTTTCCTATTAGGTTTTCTAACCTAACAATTTATTCAAGTCCTTCATAATGGTTCATGATGAGTTTATGAATTTTCTGAAACATATCCTCTTGGAGTGTCACAACAGGTGTATAGAAAGATTCAATTAACCATAAACTAGGATGATGAATGAGATATACCCAAGCAAATATTTTTTAGGTTATTACCCATAAATGCATTTGAACCAAAACAATATCCACTTGTAGTATCGAGACACAGATTTATTTTATTAGAAACCACTTACTCTATACTTTTCCAAAAATTTCAGGATATTTTTCTTATACATAGACTTATCCCGAGGGTTATCAGTAAATTATTCTAGTCCTAATACAAAAAATAAATATAACTTACTTTGATACCAACTATAGAAACCCAATCATTATATATATATTATTATATATATTTTAATATAAATATCTAATAAACACAACCCATAGATCATGAGGCCTAGTATATTTAGATGATTGGGTTTACAATACATAAAAGGAAAACTAAAACATGAAATAATTATTTTATTCTTTATAATGAGCTCATAAATCCATTTGAACATCTAATACTACATTAGATAATTTGGTAAATACATAAAATAAAGGGGTAAGCTATAAAGCACTGTAAGGGAATATTTAGGATAATGAGGCATAACATGTGATGCAAACAACTTAACAAGATATAATAAAATAGAAGGATAATGAATAATCACATGGAATCATAAGATACATAACATGGTATAATAATATCATGGAAACATAGGAAAGTGACAACAACATATAATATGGTATAAGAATAATTCAAGGCTAACTACCCAGACAACATCACATGGTGGGTAGAGTCCCATCATGGATTAGGTTCAATACCTAGTCAAATACATCAAATATCATCAGAAAAAAATTACCCAATGCATTGTATTTCTATTTAGTCACATCCATAATAACATGTACATTATTATGTGTTCTATAAAAGTAAATTAATCACAAAGCATACACATAAGAATTTACCATGGAAATAATTGGGTTACATTACCATGTCACATTAAATAACCTTATGGAATATCATAATGGTTTCAATGAAATAATGGATTCAATAATTCATGGAAATTCATAAGAATTGACCATGAAAAATTATTTCTGAATAAATTTAATACTTGAAATACAATAGATAAATCCCTTTTGACAAGTACCACTTAAGAAGCATTTAATAAAAAATGGTAATGAGCCTTTAAAGAGGGTAAATGAATAAATATTTCTCAAAAAATAGGTATGGAATAAAATGGTATTCCATGATAAAAAAATTTATTCTATAAAACATTGGTGGTTTAAAACACTTTAATTATTGGTACTTGAAAAGGGGTAAGAAATAGAAAAAACCATTTTAATCAGGTTTTATTATCGAGAGATGTTGAGAATGGATACTTTAAAAACATTTATTTACCTATCAAGGATTGATGAATTAATCTAGGTATATGTGTTTTGGAAATATATAAATAATATAAAATAATAAAATAATAATATTTGAGTGAGAAATTTAGGTAAGTGAAAGAAATCATGACCCTAAAGAAAATAGGATGGTTTAGAGAGATCTCGTACCTTATGTACAAATTCATTATAAAATATCACATATGTCCTTCATAATAATATTAGGTTAATTAATTACCAAATATAGAAAAATTTAATTATATATTTATTCATTATAATTTTATTAGGTCCATTTATAAACATTTCAATGAGATATATTATTTAATTTTGTTGTTTTAGGAGCATTCATTTCATGGTTCCAAGGTCGGATCCCTTGTGAAAAATTAATAATGTTCTTGTCAAATGGGAATAAAAATATAGAAGTGAAATTAAATGGTACCAAATACTGATATGTGTTTCAACATAGGTATGGTTCTTCTTATAAAAACATTATCTTTGTACAGTTAGTTCATTTAAGAGGTTTTACTGACCATTGAGAACTAGTTTCATTTTATTTAATATTATGAACACATATTAAATAATTTATTAGAAATTATTATGTAATATACATAATTCATTCATTTTA
This sequence comes from Viscum album, assembly GCA_963277665.1. Taxonomy (NCBI): domain Eukaryota; kingdom Viridiplantae; phylum Streptophyta; class Magnoliopsida; order Santalales; family Viscaceae; genus Viscum; species Viscum album. The sequence goes on along the minus strand of OY728157.1, from coordinate 1,620,291,645 downwards.
AACAATTATAAGTTAATTTAAACCTTCCATTAATGAGGTAGTGTAAAACAACAACTCATCATCCCTGAAGGTGATGAACCAACATAATATAGAGAATGGTTTCAATTTTTGGAATAAGAGAAGATGAGAAGATGGTGGATGGTAGAGATTAGATTATAAATATAAAATTATAGTCTAAATATGATACTAGAGTTATTATTCCATGTTTAATGAGGGAGGTGAGAAGAAGGTAGAAGAATAAATGAAATTAGAAGAGGAAAATTGAGAATATTGCCGCTTAAATGTTGTCTCCTTGAAATACTTATTAAGGTACTTGGAAATTTTATTTTGTTGAGAAAAGAAGAAATATTAAATGGGAGATATTATTGGGAAGGTAATTGAGTTGAAATTGGGAAAGATCAAAGGCCTAGAAGTTGGGAGGAGAAAGGGTGGTGAGTGGTGGTATTTATAAGGGGATGAGAGGGTTGTTTTTGAATATTATATTCATTAGTTTATTATTTTTCATGAAGACTATAAATTTTATTTATTATTGTGACTATATACTATAAATGTTCCATGTTATTTTGAACTAATGGGTTATTAAATAATTCACAGCTCAAAAATTCATGTATTTATCTTATAATGAAAAGTACCATAACTTTCTGTATCTCACCACTCACAAAGAATTAAACTATTTTTGAAAAATACCAAAAAATAATCCAATTTTTTTTCAATGTGTGTATTCCAAAAATAAAATAAATTTTATGAAAAATATTTTTAAAATATGTGAAATTTAATTTTTAAATAAAATCTTAATTTATTTTAAAAATACCGATTTTAATATTAATATTGATTTTCAAACACCTTAAAAATTACTTAACGTATCATAAAGTTATATTAGTAATATAATACAACATAATACTAATTTATAAATTCATTTTATTAAAATAAAATTTATTTTAAATCATTATATTTGCTATAACATTGAAATTAAAACATTTATGTTTAAAAGAAATAAAAACAATTAATTTATCATTTTTAAAACATTTATTTACTTACATGATGATATATCATATTTTCATTTTATAAGATATATTTTATTTTACATTTCCATAGGTGAGGATATTATTCTAACAATTAGGTTACTATTTCTAATGTCCATATTACTATTCTAATGGTCATGTTACTATTCTAATGGTCAGATTACTATTCTAACGGTCAAATTTGTAATAGTCACATGAGTTCCCTACTTTATATTAATACCTCAATATAATTAATTTTTCATTAACATGTATTTTCTATCAAGGTTATATATATTTTCATTCCCAAAATTTATATTTCACTATAAACATTCTTATATATTTCTACAGTGTTATTCATGAGTGAGATTATTCTAAGGGATCAAACATATCCAAATTATCCTATTATTATTGTCTTATTTTCTATTTTTTATTCGATTATAATAATTTAAATTCTTATGGACATTTTTATTTGATAAATGTAAAGTTTAAATATATATAATAAAATTTTAGTTGGTTTTATTAGGTTGTGTGTGTGCATTATATAATATTATATTTACTAAATATGACACAATTTTATATTCAGAAGAGAAATTTCAGGGATAAAAATATAGGTCATTACACATTAAATGTAGAAGAAAGAATTAGAAACAATATTTTCCAAGATCAACAATGAATGAAACATGAAGCCATGTATAAATATAAAATAAGGAATTGTGTACCTTACAACAATGAGACTCAACCAATGCCTATACTACAATAGTTTGATGAAGATACCTTAGAGGAAGCTAGTGGAATCCCTCCACTATGATGTACCCACATGTTGATATAAATCACTTGATACTTAGGTAGGATTCTTATTCTCTCCAAGATATGGTATTATCTCTCATGGTAAAGGAGAAAGAAGAATTTAGCTTTAGGTATGGTAGAATCACTAAATGCATTGTCACACATGAACACCACTAACTCAATGCCTTGGCCTTTTAAATATACCTAGAGAACTGTCATCTAGTATTCAAAACTTTACACAAATTTTTATAAAATGTTTTTGTAATGTTATAGGTTACAAACCATCTAGAACTCTTGTCCATCTCTTATGTGCTTCATATTTTCAAATGTTTAATTAATGATAACATAGCTTACATGGAAGATCACCAGAATTTTAATTCATAATACTTGGATTCCATTATCAATAATAGGGATTAATATGAATCAATTATAATGATTCTTCATGCCTTATTGTATATCCATTCATATAGTATTAATTTCTTATGAATAAGTATTACAATATTATTATATCATAATACACAATATGACCATGAATGGAATATATCTTATATATTATCACATGAAATATCTCCATATCACATCATATACATATTAGGATTTAGGTAATATATTTACTAAATTATGATTTCTAAATATTGAGTTCTTTAATATCCATTTATTTATTACTATTAGTTATATAAGGTTTTGATTATTTTTATGCATTTTCTATAGTAGTTAAACCAAAGATGAATCCAACTGGATATTTGATCCTAAATAGTAACTCATACCTTATAGTAATGATAGATAATAAATTGTTTTATGGCCCACATATGATGTTTTTGAGGTGTATGGCATTGTTTGGGTGATTTTTATTTTCCAAAAAAGATATTTATAAGATTCAGTGGTTTTGAACTAACAATAATTTGAATTTTATATTCATTTCTAAAAAGTTTAGGTTTATGAAAAAAATTTGTAAGTGTATTCAATCATTATAAATTATATTTAGTTATGATAATGGTTTACATTGATTTAAATTAGGCCTTGAAGTGGGAATAATTTTGGATTGAGGGAGTATTACTTTAAAATTTTTTATTTCAAATTGTTTTCATGGAATGTGTGGGGATAGGTTGGTTTAAGTTTTATATAGATTGAAAACCTATAATCCAAGCCTAAAACACTTGTGATATAACTAAATAATCATATTGGGATATAGTTTAATGGTTTTTGGTTATTAATTATGATTTCCTATACTGAGTTCTTAAATATCCATGATGTTATTAATATTACTTGTATAAGTTTTTGATTATTTTTATGTATTTATTCATAGAAGTTATACCAAATATGAATCCAAATACCAATTGGATTCTTAATAGAAACTCATTTATCACTAGTATTATAGTTTATAATTTTTTTTATGATTAAATTTTGATTCTTTTAAGGTGTATGTCACTGTTTGGCTGAGTTTTAATTTCCAAAAAGGATGTTTTCATGGTTCTGTAGTTTTGAAAAATCAATATTTTGAACTTTTATATTCATTTATAAATTATTTATTAATATAAAAAATGATTTTGATGTTATTTTAATCTTTATAATTTTTATTTAATTGTGATAATGGTTATTATTTTTTCTCATGAAGCATTGAAATAGAAAAGTGTTTTGATTAAAGGAGTATTACTTAAAACTATTCATTTTGAATTATTTTCATGAAATTTGTGGGGATAGGTTTGTTAGAGTTTCATATGGATTGAAAACTTTTAATTCAATATTGAACCATATTCAATATGATTAAATGGGCATATTGATATGTGGTTTGATATTTTTTAGTTGTGAATTATGATTTTGGAATATTAATTTCTTCAATAGCCTTTCCTATATTACTATTAATTATTTTATGGATTTCTTTGGCTTCAAAATTATATAAAAACTTCCTTATAATATTTCATATAATATTTTTAGCATAAATGAATTGATAATGGATATTTTTTGTTAGTTTAACTGATAAGGGTTGATGTTTTCTTATTTTGGTAGGTTAAGGAGCTGTTTGGCCATACACATTTTATATAATAAAAAATAAAAACTATAGTCATGGTTTCATTAACCATAATATATGAAATATATATTGTATTAAAAAATATAATTATAACTAATTTATAGTTTTGGGCTTTTTAACCATGATAATATTAATTTTATAGATACCTAGGGTTATGGTTCTTATAAACTCCGATTATAGGTTCTCTAAAGTAATGGTTTATTTTTAAATAAAAACCATAAATCTATGTCGATGATGACTGAATTGATGGTTCCATAATTTTTATATATAATTTATAATAATAGTTTTATTCTCGATATTCATGGTCTTTAACCATGCATATAGGGTGAATATATAGTAGTTTGATACAATGAAACCTTAAAAAATAATGAAAATGAAATGAAATGTGGTCAGAAAGAATAGTAGTTCATCCTATAAGTTATCTACCAGGTTTAGTCTATCACTGTTTTATTAAATATTTTTCTCTAATATTATTCTTACTTAGTGTAATTTTCCATTTTTTTGGTTTTTAAATTCCAAAAGAGTTTGAATTTTTGGTACTGAAGAAGGGGATGTTTTGAGGATTATGAGTTGTATTAGGACTCTAAGAGTTGATAAATATATAATACGTGTGTTTATATTTATTCAGGGGACCAAGAGATTTCTTGGTTGATTATAAAATTATTGGATTAGGTTTGGAGTGGCTCTAATTCAGAAATCTACTACATTTAGAAAATGACACTACAACCAGGAGTGTTACGACATGGAATGTGTTGTGTGTAATTAAAATTTGAATAGAGGGACATGGTTTCACCATAAAAAAGGGGACCAAACCAAAAACAGTTTACATAATATTAAATTCCTAGAGTTTAGAATGAATAATTTTTCAATCCAGTGGTTATATGGGTTATTAAATATCCTTAACATTTGTTTTATAAGGGTTTATCAAGGGGGAAGGATCATGTTGCACTGGGTGGACTAATCCATGGGGGTGACTCAAGGGAAACTTTTCATGCCACAACCCAAGGATTTTTTCATAGATGGTTATCAAGAGGCCGGGATACTGTGTGAAATCAGGGGGAGGGTCCAACTATAGAACCCTGGGTCGCAATATAAAATATGGTTAGGGATTGGATTTTCACCATGACTCAGTGGGGAGTTCCACAATGCAACCCTAAATGAGGGGTGTTACACCATGATTGAATTAGGTCATGTCATAATAGGAAATTTTTTACTTTTTTAAAAATATATCCATGCCTATATTTTTTAAGTCAGACCCTCTCACAGTTTATATTGGAAAAGGGGATCGGGGGGTCTATTTGACCTTCTCCTATCTTTATTCATTATTTGGATCCTCCTTGATTAGGGTTGGGTTTTTAAGAATTAATATGGTGTTTTGGTGTTATGGTTTCCTCCTTATCAATACAATATTATTCTCCTTTTTTTGAAACTAATTTAAGTGTCTCTGAGATAGGGTTCAAGTGATAATTACTCTAAATCATGTTTGAATTATCCCATGTGATGGGACTTCAGCCAGCGATGGATAGAGGATGTTCATGGGCGGATGAATGTGTGTCACCTTTAACATTTTTGGTTTAGGTATTTTTTATAGTTAATTTATTTTTAAAATTAAACACAAATATTAAATTGGTGATTTATTGAGTGTTAAATGTTAAGGATTTCGTTTTTAGAGGTTTCATGGATGTATCATGGGACATAAACATGTTGTTGGTCATAATCTCACTAAATCATGGTAACCTGGTGAGTTTTAGGTGATTATACCTCATTGGTTAAATTTTTTTAATTAATTATAAATTGTTTATAATTAATTTTTGGGTATTTTGGTTGATATAGGGTCTCATGAAATGGATAGGTTTTAGATCAAGATTGGATGAGGCTTGTATATATCTTATTTCGAGGTGTTAACTCTGGTATTGAGGTAGGTGGTCCTTATAGTACTTAAATATATGGGTTTAACAAAAATTTATAGGGACTAAGAGTGCCCTATGTAGTAAAGTTATATGATCTAGTGCCTCTTAATGTTGGTTAAAGTGTTCCTTTTATATAGAGTGAAATCGAATCACTCAAAAACTATGTCAGTAAGGAAGAGAGGATTCTCATTGAGTTTATGATAGGCTTGGGATAAAACTTGGTCCCTATATGAGTGGTTAATATACTAGATTGGATTAATTATGAATGGTGTGGCAGTTATGAGGGAATCAGGACTAGGGATGATGGGTGAGATTGTCATACACAACACGCATGGTTAGGAATCACAATTGAGGTTAGATAAGAGTACTTTTTAGTTTTATAAGTTGGGTAATATATCCACTTCTATATTTTCTATAATGTAATGGGTTTCATATAGGTTATGGGATAGAGATATATCCTAAGGAAGAAGTGATTTTTAACTTTAGTATAGGTCATGGGTGTTGACATGACAACTTATAATTTTTGCTTCCATGGCTATTAGTTTGAGTTAGATCGGGAAAACCTTTAGTTAGAGGGATTGGGTTGTGATGTAATTATTTTAAGGGGTATTAGGCCCATACTATTATGGTCAAGTTCAGGTAGGGATAGTGGGATAAGGGGTCATCGTAGGGTGATGAGTGCAAGTGGTATCGATGAATAGAGACTAGTTTGGGTTTAAGTAACCTAGTGGATTCCCTTATTATCAATATAAGAATTTTAATGGTTTTATCATGTCATGATCATGCATACAATTCGAGTTTGAGAGGTTTATCATATGAGGCTAGGTGGGTGATGATTTATACCTTGTGGTGTTGGGATAGGTCATAAACAGCTAGTGTTTGGTTTCAAACTAGGCATGTGGCAGGCTAATTGTATGTGAGGATAGTATAAAGACAAGTATTGGTCATAAAAGCTAATGGGGTGAATGGGGGTTAGGATTTAATTCAATTATTGTTTTATGTGTGTGTGTCTGATCGAATGTATATATTCTTGATGGAGAGACTATATGTTAATCCTCACAGTAAGTGAAAGGGTGTTGACATGGAAAGTCATGAGTGATATGGTAAAGGTAAAAGATATAGATAATGGGACTCAACATAAGTGAAAGAGTGATAGTAGGGACCACCCTGAGTGATAAGGTATTAGTCTAGGATATATATATATATATATATATGTATATATATATACTCTACTTGAGTGAGAGGTTATAGGTAGGGACCACCTTGAGTGATAGGGTATTGGTCCAAGATATGGATGTTTGACCTCATCTGAACGGAGAGGATGTTATAATGGATTTCCTTGGGTTATATAATATTTTTCTAGGATAGAATTTTAGACCCTTCACTATGTGAGAGGGTGTTCATGGAATGGTATGACACCCCACTTCGAGTCTTCGAGTATGGGTTAAGATGGAAGTATGAGGTGAATTCTTTCTTTAGCTTTAACCAATATTGGCAGTGTTAGGTTTTTTGGTAGCCTGGTAATACATGATGACCTGATGTGAAGGATTTTATACAATTGTATTTATATTATTTACCTTTTTATGTATACACATGTATATGATATATTAGGGGAACTTGGTGAGGCATTGTTGTGATGTATTTCTCAAACCTCATATGAGAACCTTGGTCACATGAAAACATTATGTTTCACTTTTTGGTCAAAATTTATATTGTGGGTCATGGTGGATTATCTTGAACACATTTTGAGATATGGTAAAGGTGAAGCTTAGGTTTTTAGTGGAGCCTCAGTATAATTTTTTTACTTATTATTTTTTTGTGAATATGGTTGGCTTAACGGGTGATCTATTGGGATGTATGATTGTAAGACTATATTATTAATTTTTTAGCCATAATTTTTGTTGATTTATACATATTATAATTATCTATTATGGATGATGTTTGGTTAATTATTATAATTATTTTCTATGGTTTCAAGGGAATAATATTCTCAATGTATGTTTTAGGATCTCATTTCTAGTCAGTAGCCTTTCGTATTTGAGAAGGTGCACCTAAGGTCATGTGGTGCTCCAGATATGATACTAATGATTAATTTTAGTCAGGTAAATTCAAAGAGGTATAAAAAAAAATTTATTTTGTATTAATATGTAAGGAATGTAAGATGAAGATATAAATGTGCCAGATCTTGTTATGGACATCATACTCGTGAGTCAAGAAGCATGTTTGATGGGAAGCCTAAGTTTCAAGGGTTATGAGATTTCTACATATTATAGTTTAGATATTTCTCTGAATATTATTTTTTTATCTAAGATCATAATTTTGTTTTTTTCTTGGATAATTATGGAAACAGGTGCATGAACATGCATCATACTTTAAATATAGGATTCACATGACATTTTTTGTACTTTTTTATGGTTTATTTTACTGATTAAAGAGTTTTTGGTATTTAATGTTTCAATAATATCTTATATAGTGTTCTCCTATATAAAAGTATGGTGATATTTTGCTTAATTAAACAACAGTTTTTTTTCTTATAACAAGTCACATGGGTCTTATCATGGTGTGTTCTCTAATGATGGTTATAAAATGATTGGGTACATGAAATGTTCAATATACCGTTATGGGTTGGTTCAAGAATTGAATGGGTTGGTGAGTGTTTACTACTGGGGAGTTATTCCTAATAGATTCTTCATATTGGGTATAGGTTTCCTTGAGGATATAGATACCCTTAAGAGTGTTGATAAATAAATATAGAATTCCTTTTTCTTTGTGATATAAATATATTAGAGTGATTTTGGTATCATTATTATTTGTAGATGGTAGTATCAGTTAGATATATAGACCTATTGGATTTGGTATTAGTTTCTGATAAGATAGTGAGAGGTGATCCTAGATGGTTGGGTCTATGATGGGTAGAGTGTGGGTAGATGATTTATTCCTTAAGAGATGATCGAGTGTCCTGTGAAGTGTGATCATATTGTTAGACTCAATATGAGTGATATGAAATGGTTTTAGGGAAAGAGATCACCAAAATTGATTCTATATGTGTGTTTTATGAAATGGTTTCTTGGCTTGATTATTACATGTGAGACTAGGATATATAGGATATGACTTATGAAAATGTGATTCTAGTTGCATGATCAAGTGATATAGGAGAGTATACCTGTTCATGATTGGTTGTGAGAAATATGAATGAGGGTAAAGAACTAGTGAGAGTATTTTTAGAGATTAAATCTACCTTAATATGATGAGAGTGTGTGTCATGGTGGATTTTCAAGGAAATTCATAATGTGTGAAGGCAGGAGTGTGTATGTTACATACAATGCCTATTTTATTTTTTAGTATTAGAGTGAATCGTTCATAATTCCATTAGAAATTATCTGGGTTCTTGGGAAACTCAAGTAACATAGTAATGATACTATAGTTCTGAGTAATCTAGTTTTAGAATACTTGTAAGAGATTCATGAGACCTTGGTATGGTTTGTTAACGACCACACATGGAGTGTAATCAAGGATGAGATGTGGCCTCTTTGGTTCTGGCATATATATAAAACCAACTGAATCAATAATATGCCTATAGGAATGGAGGCCCATGGTTTTTTTGAGTATGGGAGGTGTTACCTATGTATTAATAGGTGACATTGATGATAAATTGGATTATTTTGTAAAAAAACCCGATATTGTTCCCTAATAGGGTTTTTCAGAGACGGGATGATCATAGATTTTAGAGAGATAGATTCATGTGTGATACTGTGACATTTCCAGGTCTATGAATGGGGAGTAGTGTAAGGAAATCCATAAGTTGGGGAGCACACTATTAACTCTTAGAGGTTGTCACCCTCATTTTGGGTGAATTTTGGTGAACATCAAAGGTTACATTAATCAAAATCCTAATTTTGACTGATTATCGGTGTTTCTTATTGGTACTCAAGCATGGGCACATCTATAACATATGATCATTACATTTGAAAATGGATAGGATGTGGGCCTTGTAGATTTTGAATTTTGTTTCTCTATGATGATGATAAGGATACTCTTATGGTGGGGAGCAGCTTATTGATTGTGGGTGTATGAACCACATGTTGGATGAGATATGGATACTGTTAAAATAGTTGGTGGATTCTCAATATATCATTGAGATTCCAATGTTCTTGTAGATATGATTTTATATGGTTCCTTAGTGAATACCATACTTTGGATTTATATATAGTTTCAAGTGGATTTTATATTTCAATAGTATGATTGGAATGTAATTTGTTTGAATCCAAGAGTGTTTCAAATCATGGATGTGTCGATGCTCACAAAGATAATGTGATGGTGGATTTGGTTAATTGGGGACCCAACCATGGAATTTCACCGCATTTCATGTTTGGAATTTTCTGTGGGAATTGGAAAATTTCAAAAAGATACCGAGGGTTAAGGCATCATGATCAGATGATATGAAAATGCATAAGTGGCTAAGGTTGAGAGTTCTTGTGGGAAGGTCATCTAGTGGATAAGCAACCGGTATTTTTATGCATGATTGGATGTGGTGAGGTGGGAACTACATAAATCTTGTTGTTTCAAGTTTAGTTTCATGTCTCAAGAATGAAACTAGTCATTTTCAAGGAAAATATGCTATAAATTTCCAACCTTATATCCACTTAACCGGTTCCTTGAGCTAGTGGGTCACATAGACACAAGCACACCTCTCCATATTCCCGAGGCTTCCAACTAGTAGAGAGGGTGTAAAGTTGGAAGGGTGGGGAGACTATACCCTATTATTATAGTGGAACATTAGATAAAATAAATAACATATCACAATGAAAGAAAAATAATAAATAGATAAAGTAATCAATAAGTTAATAAGCATTGTAAGAATAAATAAAACTAAAAAACTGATCATAATATCAAAAGCATCTATACCAGTGTCAATACATGGATGCATGAAATGCTAGTATACAAAAAGGGAATGAGATAATAGTAATACAATTATTCTATAAAAAGTACAAAATTAACAAAAACTACTCCATTATCATCTTGAGCTGATGCTTGGTCCTCTAATCCTAAGATCCAACTATAAGCATGCATATCAATAACCTATAGATGGGAACGTTCCCTTATAAATACCTATATACAGAAAATATTCTCGAGTACCAAAGGCATCCTGAGTAGGGTGTGAGATAAAAATCTTAGTATACCTCCATGAATGGAGTATACACATAATTCAAAGAAATGAACATAATTAAATAGTGTCCAGGCATATATAATAAATTAATAATATTGAATAAATAAATAACCACCCACTCATGTTTTGAAAAGATACCTGGCAGCTCAACCTACTTCAGCTCATGGTTGAGAGGAATGTCTAATCAGTCACTATATATATAGTATAGTTATATATTTCATCCACCTATATGAACTAGGTATGTTTGGATGTAAGTGGCCATATATCTGGAATACTAGAGCTGGATGGACAAGGGAATAATACAAACATTCATAACCAGTCAAACAAGAATTTAATCTAAAGCAACGTGGTATATGCTCTATGCCTCACAGTGAGTGGGAGACATCATTCTCTTAACTCAAGATGTCAAGTGTGCCTACATGTCAACACTCTAAAAGGGGATGTGGTGCATCAAGACCAATGTCCAACTACTTTCAATGGTGTGATACATTATACATGACAACTGGTGTAAGGGAGTGTGATATTTTCATGCTCAAAAAATATCCTTCCATCATACCACAACAATAATAAGGAATAATAATATTTATAATATTAAGCATGATTAAATACCTTTCATGTCATGTTCACCAAGACTATATATATTAATAAGGAATATTCTTGTTTATAATACAACACATAAGGAAAAACCTCTCATATCTCTTTATTCAAGGTCAATTCCTTTAAAGGAGATACAATTCATAATAAAAATTTGATTAAGCATAAGAAATAGATGTGGACTTACCATCCTTTATCAATAATTTTATTATGAACATTAAATTCATTTAAGGAAAGACAACCATCATGCATTATCCATTACATACTTATATTCAATTTAATTCACTAAGTCAAAGTAATTAAATTTGTAAGGATCAAGGGTCATATAGAAGTTTTCATGGTCATTAAGGTAATTTCATAAATGAGAAATTCCAAGCATAGGTTGGAAAAACACATGTGAGATACCATTGGGTTCTATAAACAAACCATATAAGAAGGGAAAATCATCTTAAAAGCTAAGATGAATGCCAAGTGGTTGTTCTGGGCATCTGTATCAATTATCCATTAAGGTATGTTCAACTTAGCACACCAAAGGGGTGTCTATAAATGAGATCAATGATCTCTAATCCATTAAAAATGGTCAATAATCGTGTATCAAGTCGCAATGATCAATTTGAAATGAATAAACTCATAAAAAGAGGATGCTCATAAAAAGTCAGCGTGAAACACAATGGCATAGCTATAGGAAATAAAAACTAAAATAGAAAACAACATGACCACTTACCTCATTGTCATAGATGGATCCTCACTCTATATTTACCTCAAATCTGGAGTTTGTTGGATTAGATTTTGAGAAACGGTAAAATGCCCTAAAAATATGAAAAATAATATTACACCTCAATAAAAAAATAGATCCAAAGATAAACATATATTGGAAGGAAGAGGATTGAATAATGTACCAATATGGATCAAAATATTTAAAATAATCATGGGTTGGACTTTGGATTAGAAAGTTATCACAAAACCTAGATGGAGGAGATTTTGAGCTCACATGTGAAGAAACAGGAGGCCATCCACTGGAGTAAGAAAGGGAAAAAAGAGAAATAGGTTAATAATTAAACTGAGGGGGATTGTAACTTCACCTCAAGATATAGGGGCACATGGTTTTCCAAACTATGTGCAAACTAGGTGCAAGTCACTACCATAAGGGGGCACCTCACACGGTTAGGAACATGGTTTATCTAATGGTGCACAAATCATGAAAAATGGATTTGTCCCAAAACCTAGTAGAACTTCATGGTTGTGTTCATAGGGTCTTATGGTTGAAGAAAATTCATACAGCCCCTAAGCCTCTGTTTTCTTCAACCTCATGGTTTTAGATAAACCATGTGGGATGGGATGCACAGTTTTCACTAACCATGAAACCCAGTATTTTCTTCACCTTTTGAAGCTTCGGGCTCTGAACAAGCCCCAGAAGCACTCAAGACCCTTGAGATTAGATTAAGAATCATTATTAGGGATATTTAAGGAATTTAATTTTGAAAAACTGATTCATACCTTCGTTAAAAAACAGATCATTAAAACCTCCCCTCTTTAAAGAAACTCATCCCAGATTTTACCCCCTGAGGCTAATGAGGCATTGTATGTAAAGAGTTATGGACATTGAGCTCATACATTAGCTTCCCACTCCAAGGTATCATCCTGTTTTTATCTATGTGACAATAGCACCCATACCAAAGAAACTGACCTATCTCAGAGTGTCTTCATGTTCTGATCCACAATATGAACATGACTAAATATTAAAATTTTATTATTATCATAACCTCATTTTAAGGGAAAAGGGGAAACGAACATGACTTCAGAACATAAAACATTAAACTATGCCCTAAAGGATCAAAGGACATGAAGCCAAATCACATCAACAAGAGCAGCCCCACCCCAGTATAAAAAAAAATTAGTCCAGCTTCCACCTTTTCATCGCTGCCAGCTAGCTGTCACGTGCGAAGATGCACGAGCCTGGTATCGATAGAAAGAGCCATGCCCTATCAAACATCCAATTCTAGATAGCCATGATCCAGTGAAAGCTTTCAGTTATAAACCTCATCTGAAGCAGCCCCTGAAGTAGATCTGGCAACAAATACCCTTCAACACCAGACCATACATTAGAAAACACCACCATACCAAAGTTGCACGAACGATTCACAACTACAAGGAGAATCACATAAAGAAATAGATTCACTACAAACGATGAAAGATTAAATCCATCACCACAATAACGGTCTCCCAAAACAGACCCATCGCCACCGTCAACCTTGCTAGAGAAGACCACATCAAAACCCAAAAGAAATCACAACCACCATAGATAGAAGCCACAACCCTCAAACCGCAGAACTGACCACAAGACCTTCACTACCACCAAGAAGAGATCGAACCCACGAACCTACAAATATCACATCCCGACAAAAAAAAGTAGGTCTTTTGCTCATGGACCTCAAGCCAGAAACACCGCAGATGCCTGGATACACATTGCCATAGTAGGAGGGTTCACATGCCACAAACTCGTCACGAGGAAGCACTGTTGAGAGGATCTATAGCCGGCCCACACGAGGGAGAAGAAAAAACCTCCTTAAGAAGCGACACAAAAAAATAAAAACCACGAACACACGATCCTCCCCCCTTCGAGCCACACTGGATTCGACACCAACCCACACCAGGAGATGAAGTCGAGGCCTCTTTGGAGCTGATGCCAATTAGCACCACCACCGATTCAAGAAAAACGCCGATCCACACAAGAAAACCCATCATTCCATAGCATAATTGAGGCCTTACTAGAGCTAGGGATGAGACAGGATAAGGACATGCCAGATCTAAAGCTGAGGCCACACTGAGAAGAAATATAGGCGAATCCGAGGCACCAACAGAGCCGATGCAGCGCTGCAACGCCATAGAGATGAGAACCAGAGGAAGTCTAGAGTCGATGATGGGCCACTCAAACGCTGATCCGAGATCTGGGAAGCTGACGCCAAGCCACACCGGGACACGCTGGAGGAGGGGAGGAGACGCCTGCCGTGAGGAAACCCTAGCATAGGAGAAGGGGAAGTAGACACCGCTCCGAGGCCATCTAATGTAGTTATATGAACATGATAATCCTCAAAGGAAGAATCTATATCCAATTCAATATCATTATTCTAAAAGACATGTAAATGTTCTAGATAATATCAATGAAGTTGAGATACATGAAATACGTCATGCATTGACCAGTATTTTTGATGAATACCCAACTAGTAATCCACTGGTTTGATCTATTTCACAACCTCAAATGGTCTAAAAAACCTTTGTGAGATTATACCCTAACTATTAATACATATATGGACTAACCTGGGTGAGACTCACAAGAAAACCAGATCTATAACATCAAAATCAAGAGGTTATTGGTGTCTGTTGGAATATGACTTCTGTTTCGACTGAGATTTCATTATGTGATTTATAATCAGTTGGACCTACTCTGTAGTCTCCTGTATGAGATGTGGTCCATGTATAGCTACCTCTCTTACCTCCATCCAGAACAGAGGTGAGCCCCAAGTCATACCATATAAGTCCTCAAAATGATCTATATCGATGGTATCCTAGAATCTACTATTATAAGATAACTTAATAAGGGGAATGTGTTTCTCCCATGAATCCCCAAAGTCTTTGACACTTGCATGGAGTATGTCCTCTAGAACCTGAATAGAACACTCTGTCTATCCGTCAATCTATGGGTGATATTTCATGATCATAATAACCTGTGTACCCAAGGACTTCTGAAACCCCTACCAGAACTATGATGCAAAATGAGAATATATGTAGGAAACGATTGAACGAGGAGTTCCCTGAAGACATACAACATCCATGACATACATCCTTCTTAGCTCATCTACTATAAGTTCTGTCACATTGGTTAGAAGTGTGAAACATTTTTCAAACAATCTACAACAACCCACAATGTATCATTTTCACTGGGGGATATGGGTAGTCCAGTCATGAAGTCAATTGAAACATCAACCCAATTCTACTTTGGAATGGAAAATGCCAATAAAATCCCTTCCGAATACTAATACTCTACCTTCACCTACTGATAGTTGGAACATCAATTGATGAATAAGACAATCTCATATTTCATACTAGGCCCCCAATATTAGCATCGTAGATCCTGATACATTTTTGTGACACCAAGATGAACCACCCATGATGAGGCATGGAATTCTAGTATCAATTCATCTCTGACGTCTAAATGGACCCATACATGCCCATGAAAAAGTAAGGTAATATCCCCATCCATGTTCCAACCTAAATATGTATCTTCATCTGAGACACTTTCCCTTAGGACAAGTCCTTTAGGATCTGATAATTGTCTCATTCTTACCCGTTAAAGAAGAGTAAAATTCACTGCTAAGGTTGAGAGGATAGTCTGACCATGTTCCTATTATACCTCAACACACATCTCTAAGAATAAGTCCATAATCTTCTATTCACCACTGGAATCTTGAATCGCCTATTTCTAAGTCTTATGGATCATCACATCCTCCACAGAGTTACCTTTACCAGGAATATAGACAAGGTTGAAATAAAATGACTCTAGGTACTTAACCCACTTATGTTTCCATAGATTAAGATCCCACGATATAAATATGAAATTGAGGCTTTTATAATCAGTGAATAACAAAAAACACTCACCAAATAGATAGTGTATCCAACAGGGTAAGGCATGAACTATAGTAGGTAGCTCGAGGTTGTGTGTTGGGTAATTCCACAGGTGGGGCCTCAACTAACAAGACCCGTATGTAAAAATTAACTTGTCCTACGTAATAATATCTCCAAGACTGATACTTGATGCATCAAAGAAAATAGTATGTCTCTTGATTGGTTCTGGAAGAATTAGTATCAGTGCTAAAGTAAATTGTCCCTTAAACTCATGAAATCCTTCTCTATAAGCTTCTGACCATATGAATTTTACGCCCTTCTTTGTCAATCCCTTAAGAAGTGCTTAAAGGTGTTATTAATCCTAGATAAAACATCGTTAATATACAAGAATCCCCAAGAAAGTATGAATGTCAAATACAGTCTTAGGATACTCCCAGGAAACTACAACTCTCACATTCTCTAGGTCTATTGAAACTCCTGAATATGAGATGATATGACCTAGGAAGTGGTCTTTGTCAATCGAAAAGTTTTATTTACTGATCTTAGCATAGATATTATTCTCTTTTAGTGTATTCAACATGATCTCAAGATAGTTTTCATGGTCATGTCAGGAACATGAATACACCATGTTGTCATAAAAAATGCTACCAAGAATGAATCCAGATACAGGTGAAAACCTGATTCCTAAGAGCCACAAAGACTATAGGTGTGTTCATAAGTCCTAATTTTATAACCATGTACTCATATAGAAAATAACTTTTTCTAAAATATATTTGAGGTATGTCTGAGGACTTGACTTGAACCTGATGTTAGCCCGAACTCAAATCTATCGTTGAAAACACTCTTTCTCCTCAAAGATGACCAAATAAGTCTTATATTCTAGGCAGTGGATAATAATTATTTACCATGAGTTGGTTTAAACAATGGTAATATAGGCATATCTTAAGGGTACCATCTAAATTCTTTGAGAAAAAGATCGATGATCCCCAAGAAGAAGTGACAGTTCATATAAAACCATTAACCTATAGTTCCTCTAATTTTTTCTTGATCTCCAGAATCTCTTTAGGCATCATCTTATAAGAAAAAATTCTCACTAGTTCTACTCTTAGCACTATTTCAATAGTTAATTCTACCTCTTGCACCAAAGGTATACTAGATAATTTATTAGGAAAGACATCTATGAAACGCTCTAATACAAGAGAAAAAATAGTGGGTCATAACCCCCTGGTCATCTAGGGAAAGACCATTGATCAGAGCTATCACACTGCCCAACCTATACTGCTCAGGTCCTAATCATGTAGATTGCACATCCCATTCTCCCTTATGTATGTATCTACTTCCCTCTTGTGATGTAAAGGTCACTCTCCGATGATATCAATCTATATGGTCTCGATATGGAACCAATTGGTCTATCCTAATGATTACATAAAATCCCATCATGTTGAGGATGAAATGATTCCATACTAAAATGTATCCAAATATCTTAAGGGTTAGTCATTACAATGGAGAATTCCCTATTATTGGATACCCAATGGGGTTTCAAGCGTCATAATGCCATGAAAATGTTTGATCTTGAGGCCTATAATTCCCATAACATTATCAGATATAAATGAGTTAGACGCACCTGTATCAAGAAAAGAAAACACAAATGTGGATGCTATAAGAATAGTACCTCATACAGAAGAACGTCTAGTGATCTCCTTTTCCAGTGTAGGATAGACTGTATGTAACTAGCCTATACCATGACCCTGAGTAACTATTTTACTGCCCTAAGAAAACCCGTTCTTGCGGTGCTATGAATCACTATTATGACAACCTCTACCTCGACCACCACCTCGTCCAGATCGGTCGGTGGTATTCCAGCTACCTGCCTAATGTGATCCTATTGGAACCACTCCAAATTGAGGAGTAGGAGTATATCCCCTCTCATTAAGAACTGAAGGGATTTTCCTAATGAAGCACGATATATATCCTATCCTTCCCCAACCTCTGCACTCTAATGGATCACACAATCATTATGGATTTTTGTGTCTCGTCTTGCCACACTAGTGATACATAAGAAATTTTTCTTCATGAGGAGACTGATTGATGCTACCTCCGGAAGTAACCTCAAAACTACTCTTTCTCCCAAAATAACAACCACTACTAGATCTAGGTGTCAAACTACCCTGACTCACACAATCATCTTCCCTGAATAATTTCTTAGTAATAAGGGCCTAGTTGACAATTTTAGAAATGGTATTCAACCTGCACATGATGAACAATGACCAGATGGTGTATACCAGCCAAACCTTGAATCGTATGGCATTCATATGATCATCACTCACTAGATTATGAGTGAACTGCTGCATTTCTGTGAAAATAGAAAAGTATTCTATAACTTTCATGCTCCCCTTCTACAGGTTCAAGAATTATTTAGATCTACTATCCCTCATTATCTAGGGAAAGATGTATTCATACAATATCATCTGGGTATCTTCTCTGGACATGTCATAATGCTGATCTACCTAGGTTATAACGTCCTGCCACCATTTAGTAGAATCATAAACCATATATGATACAATATTTACCCTCATCTCTAGAGGAATCTCTAGATATTTTAATACATAAAGGATATATTCAATCCAAGAATTGGAACTGGGTGGTCCCCCATCCCATGAGAACATTGGAGGATGATCCTGATGAAATTTCTAATTCAAATATGCCATGACTTGGGCAACTTTAATGACACCTTTCATATTCTACAACATACATAATAATCCCTCTCTAAACTAGGCATCAGTTCCCATATCAAGAATAAGAGGAGGTTCTATATGTAGCACTGTAATAGGAACCACTAGAAGCTCATGTCCCACCACCTCAGGTACATGGTCATCACCACCTTCATGGCATGCGATTAGAGGATGTCATGGATGCATCATACTAAAATTCCAAACACATAAATTAGAAGAGATTTAATCAATTTAAGAGATTGCAGATAGAAAATAGGATCGGTATAAAGCCTTATTATAGAAACAAACATTCTTCTCTTCCTACTCAACAAGCTAGGTCTATATAATAGAAAAAGACCACAACAGGCCATTAGAACATAAAAGAGACCTATCGACCCACTATCCAAGTAGGGTTCAGTTATGAGTCTCTATTTAACATGTATATGATAGCCAATTTTACTTTAAGAGTCAAAATAATTTTGAATTTTTGATTATTCAATTATATAAATCACTTTAAATGGACGAATTAGGTGGATTTCCATTTCCAATCCATATGGTCTCATACTCTTTATGAACCAAAATATGGCACTTACTAAACCCACATCATAACATGTTATAGGCCATGAGGCCAATGGTCCATGGATCAATGTTCCATAATTGACTACTTAAGGTGTCTTCTTTATCCTATTCAGGAAAACACTATTAGATTTAGGAAAACAAATCCAATTCATACAAGAAGTTTCATCATAATTAAATACATATACAAGAAACTATCAATATTAAATATGAAAACACATGCTAAAATTAAACATGGAATGCCAAAATGCATGGAATATTACTCCTTTTGTTCCTATAGTGATGCATGGAATACAATTTCATCATTTCATCGAGACTAGGTAAAATAAATAACATTTCAATAATTATAATATCATTAACATCATAAGACATGTGTGTCACCCAATGGTGAAGTTTTATCAACTTTAAATGGAAGAATCAATAATAGTAATTACCCTTCTCAAGTAATTTGGGATTCCCCTATACATGGGTTAGCTACGTCCAAGAAGAAGTTCATTTCCAAATTCCTTTAACTCCTAGTCCCCTATCTAGTACCCAAACAATAATACAAAGGAAAATTTTCATATGATACCACTTTGTAACGTCCTGACCTGGGATCCACTTAACTCGTACCCCAAGCTAGTGGGTCAAATGGCCTTAAGAGTGCCTCCCAATACACCAGAGGCTACCAAATATCAATGAGGATATAAAGGTGGTATGGTGGAGATACTATACCATCTTATAAGAGTGGAAAACCATATACAGTCATGAACATACAACAATCAAAGAAAAATAATAAATAGATAGAGTGATAAATAAATGAATAAGTAGCATAATAATAAACATAACTTAACAACTGATAATAATATCAAATGCATCTATAGAAGTGTCAATACAAGGATGCATGGCATGATGGTATACAAAAATGGAATAAGGGAACAAGCATACAATCATTTTATACAAAAATTATAAAAAGAACAAAACTTTCTCCACTAGAATCTCGAGCCAATACTCTGTCCTCTACTTCTAAGATCCAACTATAAGTACACATATCAACACCCAATAAAAGGGAACATTCCCTTATCAATAATCATAGATAGATAATATTCATAGGTATCAAAGGAAGCTTGAGTAGGGTGTGAGATAAAAAAAACTCAGTAGGCCACCACCAACAATGTTTACTCATAATACAATCCATGATCATAACTAAATAGTGTGAAAACATATATAATCAATTAAAAATGACGAATAAATAAATAACCACCAACATAGGTTCCGAAAAGATAAATCGTAGTTGTACATGTTTTGGATCATTGTCAGGAAGAATGTCTGATCAGTCAGTATATATACTGTATAGTAATATATTCCATCCACCTATATGAACATATTATGTGAAGACTTAAGTGGCCATATACCAAGTATAATAGTGATGGATAGACTGGGGCATCACTCAGACATCCATAACCATTCTAAAAATCTTATAAGCTTAAGAAACAGGGTGAGTTACTTACATATCATATTTAATGGGAGGCATTATTCTCATCATTTGAGATGGTGATTGTGTCGTCATGTTAAAACTCTAACATTGGATATGGTGCGTTATGCCCAACATCCAACTAATATCAACGGTGAAAGACATCATTCTTGAAACCTGATGTAAGGGTTCATGATACCATCATGATCAAAAAATTCTTTATCATTGTACCAAGGCCATAATAAGGAATAATCACATTTATAATATTAATTATGAGGAAATACTACTCAGGTCATATTCACCAACCCTATATTTATTAATAAGGAATATTCATGTTTATAATATATCACATGTGGGAAAACCTCTCATACATCTTTAGTCAAGGTCAATACATTTCAAGGAAATACATTTCAAAATAATAATTCAATTAAGCATAATAAAATACATGGCCTTACCATCCTTTTTAAATTATTTCGTTATGAACATTCTATTCATTTAACAAAAGACAACCATCATGCATTATGAATTCCATTATTACATTTTATTTAATTCATTAAGTGAAACCAATTCGATTCAAAAGTCTCAAGGGGAATATATAAGGTTCCATGGTCATTAAGGGAATTTCCTAAATGGTAAATTCCAAACATAGGTTTTCCAAACACATGGGAGATACCCTTGGGTTATATAAACAACCATATAACAAAGGGAAATCAACTTAAAAGTTGATCTGAAAGCCAAATGGGCATTTCAGACATTTGGGTCCATTATCCATTAAGTTATTTTCAACTTTAAACACCCAATGGGTGTCTATAAATTATATCAATGATCTATAATCCCTTAAATAAGGGTTACTAGGCATGTATCAATGTGTAAGGATCAATTTGAAATAAAGAACCTCGTATAAAGGGGGCACTTGACAAAATTCAGCATGAGGCACAACACAATATCTAAGATACATTAAAACACAAAGTTAAAACAATGTGACCATCCACATCAATGTTGTAGATGATTACTCACTTGATATCAGCCTCATATTCAGAGTAGGTTGAAAGATATCTGAGAAACAGTCCAACACCCTAAAAATAGGGTAATGAGATTGCACCTAAATAGTATGATGGATCTAAATATGAACTTATATTGGAAGGTATAGGATTAAATTACATACCAAGATGGATCCAAATCTTTTTAAGTATTGTTATTTGGACTTCAGATTAGAAATTTAACACAATTCCAAAATGGAGGAGATTTTGAGCTCATGGGTGTAGAAACAGGAGGCCATCCACTAGAGGAAGAAAGGGAAAATAAGAAATAGGTTAAGAAGTTAAATGAGGGGAAATTGTCTAATTTCACATAAAAATATAGGTCTACATGGTTTATGTGAATTTTTTTTCAACTTGTGTGCAAGTCACTCCTATAAGGGGGCACCTCGCACAGTTAGGCGCACAACTTATCTAATCATGTGAAAACCATGAAAAAAGGATCTATCGTAAATCCAAGCAGCACCACACAATCATGAATATATGGTCACACACATGAAAAAACCCTCATGTGGACCCCATGTATCCATTTTATACAATGGCATGGTTTCATAGAAATAATGTGGGTTGGGGCTATACGGTTTTTACTAACCGTGCATCCCAGACTTTTCTTCCCTTGTCGGAGATCTTGGCTCCGAACTATCCCCAGGCACACCTGATACCCCAAATATTAAATTAAGTATCATTATTAGGGTCTTTTAAGGAATTTAAATTGAAAAAAAATTATCTGTACCTTTATGAAAAGATGGGACCTTACATCCGACATGTCCCTATTTTTATCTTAGAAAATGGAATCCTATTTGGTTTAGTTTGGAATCAAGAAATAGATGTGGTGTTATATTTTTATTAATTGATTAGAAGTCATGAAATGTTCCTAGGTGATTCTAAGGGATGATAATTCTTATATTGGGGATTTTATAATGACCATCATCATTACATGTTGTTAAATTCAATGGGTGATTGTATTTTTAGTCCTTGAATAGGGTAAGTCTTGAGAATTGGGAGTCATATTAAGATTCATAGAGTCAGAACATCTCTATGATCTATTTTAAAATATTTTTGGGGGGAACATGAGACGTATTAGGTGATAGGGATATAATTATAGTGTGGAAATGGTTTCCAAACTATAAAAATTTTCTATAGATTATAGATCACACCATAACCAATGGGTGTTATAGATTGCTATGTGTAGTGTGTGATTAAATTTTAAATTGATGGGAGTGTTTTGTCATGAAGGGAGTAGACCACACCATAAATTTTCTATATAATATTAAATTACTATATTAAATAATGAATCACATAATAGACTATGGGTTATGAAGTTAAGGATACTAGTGGGGGATGGATCACACCATAGTATAAGGGTTGGTGTTGTGATGGTCTCCTGAGGGGGGAGGCTCACACTATAGCAGGTGGCCTCCATCACAAGGGTGGATCAAGGGAGAAATATCATGCCATATCCCAAGGGTTACACCTTGATGGATTCTCATGAGGTAGGTTTATTGGGTGATTATAGGGGAGGATCACATTATATATCATTGAACCACGCCATAATGAATGTTTAATGGTAGGCATTGTGTCATAACCCAGTGGTCCATGCCATAGTGAAACTTTATATGAGGGGAATTACACCTTGACCCCTTTGGTTTGTGATACAGTAGGTTTTTGTTCTATTTTCTAATAACAATATTTGGTTCATATTTTTCGTTCATCCACTCTCAAGATTAAATAGGGAAAGGAGGTATAGAGAGGAACATGAATCCATATGATCCCCTCATTCTTATTTCTATGGACCCCCCTTGATGGGGTTCGTTTTGTGAGGAATTTTCATAGTTTTTTGAGGTCTGATTTCCTATTTCTCTATTCGTTATTTTTCTACTTTATTGGCCACTAATTTTTGGTTGAGTGAATATTCCAATAGATCATAGTGGAATCATCCCAGGTGATGGTTTTTTTGCATTAGTTTGATACAGGACATCTCAGGATGATGAATTCAAGTTGTATTTTACTTTTTTGAGGCATTTTTATAGTGAATATATTTTGGAATTTCAATTTAATTAGATTAAATTGGTTAGTTTTTAAGTGTCATATGTTAGGTATTTTGTTTGTATTGGTTTATTGGATGAATTTTCGTCTATACACATGTCATTGTTTATGGTCCCAACATTGACTGGTGACTCGGTATGTTTTAAGAAATTATACCTTATTGATTATAATTTTTGATTGATTATAAATTATTTATAAGTAATTTTTAGGAAATTTTGGTTATGATAAGATCTCATTGTAAGGATGATTTTTCTCTTGAGCTTATAAGAGTATTGGGTGGATATTGAATTGAGGGGTTAAATTTGATATTGAGATAAGTTTTCCATATAATATTTAACCATGTGATTGATTATTCATTATTATGTATGCCTAATAAATAATTTAAGCTCAAGAAAAATGGATAGGGACTACGAGAACCCTAGGTAGATAATTTATGTGGCCTAGTTCCTCCTAGTGTTGGAGTAAGTGATCCTTTGTATGTTGAGTGATATGGTATAATATTTATGTTTCTAAGAGGAGAGAATATTGGTTGAGTTTATAAAATGATAAAGATAAATCTTTGTCCTAGGATGAGTGGTGAATATCCTAGGTTGGAATCCCTAAGCCTAGTGAGGCAAGCATGCATGTATTTTTCCTAGAGATGATAGTTGAGATAGTTGTATGCCTCATGCATGTTTGGTAATACCCTATTGAGGGTGGATGAGAGTCATGGGTGTTTTTTGAGTGGGTTAATACCTATAAGGATAGATTTGGTGTGCAGGGGAGGGTTTCCCCTAGGTTTTTGGCTTGATATATCTTCTAAGGGAGGTGTGAGATGGGACTTAGGTATGGGTCATGGGTTTTTCCATAATAGCTTGGATTTTGGTTTTCAAGGGGATTAGTATGAGTAAGATTAGAATGGCCCTTGGTTAGAGGGATTGGGTTCGGATTGTGATAAGTAAAAGGGTAATTGGGCCTAGCCTATTGAGTCCAAGTTCATGTAGGGTATGTGCACTAAGAGATCACCATATAGTGAATAGTGAAAATGGTGTCAATGAGTAGAGTCTGGATTGGGTTTAAAGAACCATATGGATGCCCTTATATTCAAGATATGAATTTAAATGGGTTTTTATATCATGATAATTTGTGCAATCCTATTTTGGAGGGTTTATTTTGTTGGGACCAAGTTGAATTGAGAAAGAAGTTTGAAGAGTTTTATTTTGTAGAGTTTTATCTTTTGTTGTCAAAGAGGATAAATCAATTCACATTATAAAAAACTTGGAGAAACTAGATGATTATTTGTTGAATTGATTTTCACAAATATCATAAGTTAGGAGAAATTTTTATGCATACCTTATGAATGAAAGGGGGAGTAAAGGTGCTGCCAGTCATATTCAGTTTTGATTGGAAGGAAAGATGCTAGCGGAAGACATGGAAGGTTCAATACTTTTCGATGAAAATATGACGATTCCAAAGGTGTTCAATCAAAGACTATATATCATGATATATATGGTTCATGATGAAATAATTTGTTTGTTGAATACACCAAATGATAATGAAGCAGCATTGGTGTTCTTGCTGAAATAGATTTTAAGGTGGCACTGTTTCCCAGTGTTTTCCAAATTTTTGGGGATGAAAAATGGGAGATAGTGAAATGTGATTTTGGTAAAGAATGATGCGTGAAAGTTTGAAGATGTATTGTTATGTTTTTCACAACTGGAGTTCCAATATCTAAACATCAAAATCTGGAAAAGGAAATACTTGTGTGAAAGTTTGGGTTTCACACACAAGATTTAAGGGAGATTGAAATGTTTCTCACAAGGCATGATTCAAGTCCAGAACATCAAAAAATGGAAAATGAATAAAGTGCGTGAAAGATTAAAATAGTGCGCAAAAGATGAGGTTGGCGTGAAATATCATTACGCATGCCCAATGTGACGTCAAATGGGGTTTTGCATGACGCGTCAGGATCTTGCACGACATGTCAGGGTTTTTGTGCGTAGGGGTCAGCGATGCCTATAAATAAGAGTCGACCCCCTCTCGTTAGATAAGCTCAAAACATAGAGAAATAATGAGCTTTGAATTGAAGAATAATTTTAAGTAAAGGGAGGTCCACAAAATATATAGAGTTGTTCTTAAAAACAAGAAGTTGCGTGCAAGATTGAAGTTGCGCACAAGAGGTGTTTTGCAACAAAAGTCAAATCTTGCACGCGTGGAATAAAAGTTGTGTGAAAGATCATAAAACAAATTTTTATTGAATATTTTTTTGATAATAAATGATAAAATTTCCTCAAATTGTGTTAAATATTTTTATTTATAAAATATATGGGATTAGATCATTCATTTGAAAATTTGATGGAAATTTCAGTTTTACCCTTTATAGTGCACTGTAGTATTTCAAAGATAAATATTTTAATATTTATTATTTAAACATGAATTTTTTTAATTTTGTTACTGAATTAATAGGATAAAACTTTTGTTCATGACATTAGAGATAAATCATACATTTGTTTGGACTAAACAGACCATGAAGTCAAAGGTGGGCTGGGCCCACCAGATTGAACATTAGTTCTGTATTTGGGCCATAACATCTTCATCTGAGCTTGTATTGGGCCAAAATTTTCAGAGGATCTCAAAAAAACAATTTTTCACAAATCATTATGCTGGAAGAATAGTTGTTTCCTGGGGTTTGGAGGTCAAATCGGGGATGCAAGTTGGATTAAAATGTTTGGCCAAGATTCCCCATTCACACTTGAAACCACTTTGAACCTAGCCTCCCCACCACTCTATAAATTGATTTTTTTCTCATTTGGTGGGATTTGGACTTGAATTAGGAGATTGAAGGTAGAGGATAATTGGTTTCAACCAAATTATCCAACCATTGTAAGAGGGGTAGCTCTTGAAGCAAGGATCCCCTCATCGAAGCCTTATTCTCTTCATCATGTTGTAATGTTTTCATTTGTGTAATAAACTTCTTTGTTATTATTTTATTTCTTTATTTTATTCTGTTTTTTTCAATTATATTCTTCTTTAGTTATCCTATTTGTGTTGGAATCAAGAGGGGAGCCGAGATTGGGTTCTAAAATTTCAATCCTTTGCTAATGCAAAACGTCTCCACGGTGACCACACCACCCATGGAAGAGTAGTTCTCTTAATGATCGATCTATCTTATAACCTATTCATTTAATTATTTTTAATCATTGAGATAATGTAATTAACTTAACATGATCCATAAAATGAGTTTTTAAATTATAAGAAACTAAGCAAGCAATTAAACAATTAACCCAAAAACACGCAAGGTCGAGTATTGTGTAAATTGTGAGAGCGCAAACTTAATCGGTAAAACAAGACCATGTTGGATAAATTTGAAGAGTTAAAATATAATCCCTAATATCAATTCATCCTCATTTTCCATAATGTAAATGTGCCTTAATTTACCACTGACCATAAGCTAGATTTAGAACATTAATCAAAGCAGGGTGCTGCGATTGCAAGTTTCAAAGCTAGCCTAGGGTTTACTTAATTTCATATTTGTGGTAAAGTTAATTCTCATAGGGTTTGGGGGTTAAGAAATTATGGGATCATAATTAATAGAATATTAATTTAAATGATAATGATTAATAATTAAATAAAGAGGTAGAGTTAGATCGATTATTCCTTTAAAAATGTTTTCTAAAAAAACATCTTCATGTTGCATGAAATTTCATTTCAAAATTAAAAACAAAAAAATGAAATATTCTTCCAGCAAACTTATTATAGTTTTATAAACGATAAACAAACCACAAATAATTTCATATAGTGTTTTTATTCTATTTTTTTTTATTTTTATAATACCTTTAAGAAGTTGTTTTAATTTACTTCATACTTCGAGAGACGACCTTGGTCAGACACTCTACTACACCTAAGTAACCTGGAACCGAACATCAATTGAAATCACACAAAATAGTGCCTTTCAAATTGGTTCTATTGATGGGGATGCAAGTAATTATTTCATCCAATTATAGATATTTATTTTATTTTACATTTTATTCTCTTCTTCTCTTCTTTCTTCCTTCTTTACCAAATCTGATTTTTTTTTTCTTCTTTTTTTGACCATCAACTCAAAATTCACTTTTTTATTTTATTATGGTCCACTTTTCTTATTTTAATTTTTATTTGATTTATGACACAAACTAATCCCGATGATCTTTTATATATTGACCATGATATTGAAGGCAAACTTAGGGCCTGAATTAGACATTCTCAGTCTATGGGAAGTTTCAACATTCAACCAGTTAGAGAATTCCCCCACTCTCATAGCATTTAAATTGGAAGAAATTAAAATTAAACCATAAAATAAGAACCAATGGCTGAAAAAATGGAAATGAACTTAATAGAACCATTTTATAATTGGCTGCACCTGATATTAATTATCAACTAAATTGTATTACATACCCAAATATTGAATTAGACTTTGAACTAAAATCTGGGTTAATTCATCTTCTTCCAAAGTTTCATGGATTATCTGGTGAGGACCCAAACAAACACCTTAAAGAATTTAATTTGGTTTGATGAACCCTGAAACAAAGAAATGTATCTGAAGATCAAATCAAACTAAGAGCATTCCCATTCTCACTTGATGGAGCTGCAAAAGATTGAATATATTATTTACAACCTGAAGATGTAACTTTTTTGAATGATTTGAAACTTCTTTTCTTGTAGATATTTTTTCCATCATTAAGAACCACTTTCAATAATAAGAAGATATCTGAGATCAAGCAAGCACAAGCAGAGTCAATATATGAATACTAGGAGCAATTCAGGAAGTTGTGTGCAAGCTTCCCACATCACCAAATTAGTGAGAAACTAATCATCCAATACTTCTATGAAGGACTCAAACCTATGGAGAGAAGAATAGTGGATGTCACAGCTGAAAGTGCTTTGGTGGAAAAGACACCAGTATCTACACATGCATTTATTGACAAGATTTCACAAAACTCTCAACAATTTGGTGATCAAGGTACACCACATGTTTGAAGAGTACATCAGGTAAGTCCTTCTTCTATTGAAATTAATTTGATTGATACCAAGTTGGAATAATTGAAAACTATGGTGAGACAGATTGCTTTGGCACAAATTACATCCCAACCCCCTCTTTCAAGGCCTTGTGACATTTTCACTAACACAATCTACCCAACTGACCGTTGCTCACAATTACAAGAGACAGAGGATTATGCCACAATATTCCCAGGGAGACCATATCAACAGCAACAATAGACATATCCCCAAAATAAGTTTGATTAATTTGCTCCAACATAAAACTAAGGGTGGAAGGATCAATTGGAAATGAGGTATGAATTTGAACAGCAACAATGGCCCCCCTTTTCAACAAAACATCCAACAGCCTCTGCCTTACCAATATGGTTTCCAACAACCCCAAAGAATATTTGAAGCCCAGGAATCACCAACACAACAACAAGGGAATCCACCACCTAAGTTAGATTCTAACATTGATAACCTTTTGAAGAAAATTTTTCTTAATCAACATAATGATCTGAAGATTCAAAGTTCGTATCCAAGGGATTTCAAGGCACAAATGAACCATATTTCCACTGCCCTCCATGAACTGGTAAGTAAGAAATCTGGAAATATTCCTTCCTAACCTACTCCAAATCCCAAGGGGAATGTTAGTGCCATCACATTGAGATGTGGGAAGAAAAAAACTGATACATCAACACTTATCATTCCATAGGGATTCACCTCAACTTCAAAAAATCCTCATTCCACACCAACTTTTGAGAAACCCAAGGAGAAAGATAAAGGTAAGGAAAATACTGATGATATTCCTCATAAACTCATTCCATTTACAAATAGATTTGTTTAAACTGAGAAGATGGATGAAGAGGTTATGAAAAAATAAGTTTTGGACACATTCAAGTGTGTGGAGATCAACATCCCTTTACTTAAAGCCATTAAGAAAATCCCAAGGTATGGAAAATTTTTAAAAGAAATTTTTTATAATCGAAGAGGGATCAAGGGAAATGAGAGGATCAATCATGGAAGGAATGTATCATCACTCATTACACCAACTCTAGAAATTCCAACAAAGTGAAAGGATCCAGGGACATTCACGATCCCATGCACCATAGGGGAGTTGCACTTTTCTGATGCTCTTTGTGATTTGGGAGCTTCCATAAATGTGATTCCTCACTATGTATTCTCTTATTTGTAGGTTGGTGAGTTGAAACCAATGAGAGTAGTGGTGCAGTTGGGAAATAGAGATATGATATATCCAGTAGGATTCCTTAAGGATGTACTTGTCTAGGTAAGAGATATGATCTTCCCAACAGATTTCTATGTGCTTAACATGGAGGATGATCATGTAAGTTCACATGCTCCCATTATCTTAGAAAGGAACTTCCTCAAAACTACAAAAACTATCATAAATTTCAATGAGGGTATACTTTCCATGGAGTTTGGGGATGAAGTTGTGATATTTAATGTTATGGACTCCATAAAGTACCCCTCAGAGGACCATTTTTCTTTTTTTATCTCCCATTTTGAACCACCAAGTAAAAACCCCATGGAATTTGATTATCCTATGCTTAGGGAGATTATAATTATTGGTTCTAGTTTAATGTCTAAGAGTACTTTCATACCTATTTCTAATGAACAAGACTCTCTTAGATTTGATTTTGAAATGGATTCATATTTTTATTTGGATCATGCAAACTCTGATTATGACATGGCTGTTGAGTATGCTGATGGATTTGATGCTTTATTCTCTGATTTTGATGATGTATATTCTGATACTGATGTTCATTGTGCACATATTTCAGTTCCGTCAATTCTTCCATTTATACATCACCCCCCTTCATTGGAACTCAATCCATTTCCAACTAATCTCAAATACTCATACTTGTTAAGTGGCGAGATATTACCTATTATAATTGCTAATAATATTGCTTTTGAACATGAAGAAAAGCTTTTGAATCTTTTGAGGGAGAATATTAGGACAATCAGGTGGACCTTGGATGACATATCAGGTATTATCCCCTCCATTTGGATGCATAGGATTATTTTGGAGGATGGGGATAAACCAGTGAGGTATGCACAAAGGAGACTCAATACAACCCTTATGGAGGTTGTTAAAAAAGAGGTTTAAAAATTACTCATGGTAGGTATAATCTATCCCATTTTAGATTCCTAGTGGGTGAATCTTATTTAGGTTATTCCTAAGAAAAGTGGTGTTATTGTTGTTAAAAATGAGAAAGATGAGTTAGTTCTAATGAGGGTCCAAAATAGTTGGTGTGTGTGTATTGATTAAAGGAAACTAAATCAATTTGCCCACAAGGAAAATTTCCCACTCCCATTTATTGATCAGATGATTGAGAGACTAGATTGGAAAACACACTATTGTTTCTTGGATGGATTTTCTAGATATTTTTGGGTTCCTATTTCTCTATAGGATCTGGAGAAGACAACATGCACTTGTACATTCGGTACATTTTCCTACCAAAGGATGCCATTTGGACTTTGAAACACCCCAGGTGCCTTCCAAATATGCATAGTGGGTATTTTTTTTTGATTTTCTTGAGACCTGCATGGATGTATTTATGGATGACTTTACAATATATGGGTCTTCATTTGATGATTGTATCTCTATTTTGGGAAATGTGTTGAATCATTGTATTGAGAAGAATCTAGTCTTGAACTTTGAAAAGTGTCATTTCATGGTAGATCATGCCATTGTCTTAGGCCATGTAGTGTTAAAACATGGGATACAGGTTGATAGATCTAAGATTGACATTATTTCATCCTTACCCTATCCTTCATGTGTGTGTGATATTAGATCTTTCCTAGGAAATGCAGTCTTTTATCGGCGCTTCATCATAGATTTTAGTAAGATTTCTCTTCCATTATCATGATTACTTTAAAAGGATTCTAATTTTGTGTTTGATGATTCATGTAGGGTAGCATTTGATGAGATTAAGAAATGTCTGACCAGTCCACTGATCATACAACCCTCATAATGGGACATTCCTTTTGAGTTTATGAGTGACGTCTCCAACTTCATGGTTGTAGATATTTTATATTAGAGGGTGGAGGGATTTTCACATGTGATTTCCTATGCATTGAGGAAACTGGATTCAGCCCAATCAAACTACACAACTGTGGAAAAAGAGTTTCTTTCTGTTATATCCACTTTAGATAAATTCTGTTCATATTTATTTGGCTCTAAAGTAGTTGTTTTTTCTAACCATGCAGCTCTGAGGTACCTCTTGAAAAAGCCAGATAAAAAACCTAAACTTATCTGATGGATGATCCTTCTAAAGTAATTTGATATTGAGATAAAGGATAAGAAGGGGTCAGAAAAATTGCTGGCCGAACACATGAGTAGGCTTACTCACACACTAGAGGATGACACCTTGGACCATGTACCACTTCGGGACACTTTCCTTGATGAGAATCTTTATTTAATATCAAGTACACATCCTCAGTATGTTGATTTAGTTAACTCCCTTGTTGCCTCTAAAATCGCTAAAAATTTAAAGAAACATCAATTCCAAAAGTTAAAGACTGAGTCAAGATCTTATGTTTGGGATGATCCATACCTATGACGCATGTATAATGACCAAGTTATTAGGAGGTGTGTTCCTAATCATGAGTAGGACTTTGTTTTACATTTTTGTCATACAATTTCTTAGGGTGGACACTTTAGACCCCAACAGATGGCTAGGAAAGTTTTAGACTCTGGATTATATTGGCCTAGCTTATTCCATGATACCCATGTGTTTTGTAAGTCATTCTCTCATTTCCAACACACTGGGAACATTTCTAGGAGACATGAGATGCCCCAACAACCTATAATATTCTTTGAGATATTTGATGTATGGGGCATATATTTTATGGGTCCTCTTCCTAGTTCATTTGTTTTTTTTTATATTTTGGTTGTTGTTGATTATGTGGGTAAATGGGTGGAGGATAAGGCCACCAGGATTGATGATTATCATATTGTATTGGACTTTGTCAAAAAACAAATCTTTTGTAGGTTTGGAGTACCAAAGGCCATAATTAGTGACCAAGGGATTCACTTCTGCAATCGGAATTTGGATTCCCTCCTTCGTAAGTATGAGGTGACACACAATACATTAACACCATACCACCCCCAAACAAATGGCCAGACTGAGGTTTCAAATCATGAGTTGAACCAAATTTTGGAGAAAACCGTGTAGTCGAATAGGAAAGATTGGAGAAAGTGCCTAGATTATGTTCTATGGTCTTATAGGATAGAATAAAAGACACACATTGGTATATCCCCATTTTAGATTGTCTTTAGGAAGGACTGTCATCTCCCTACAGAAGTTGAGAATCAGGCTTATTGGGCTACAAAGAAATGCAACATGGATTTGGCCCAAGTTGGAATCCAAAGGAAGTTGCAAATTCAAGAGCTTGAGTAGATTCGATTGTATTCATATAATAACTCAAGGCTCTACAAGGAAAGGTCAAAAGCAGTTCATGATAGAATCATCCAACAAATGGAGTTTTATGTAGGAGAGAAAGTTCTTCTCCACAGTTCATGACTAAAGGTTATTCCTGGCAAGTTGCATTTTAGATGGTTAGGTCCTTATATTATATCTAATGTTTTTACTTATGGTGAAGTGGAGAGCACACAAAAGGACACAAGAAGGAGATTTATAGTCAGTGAGAAACTTTTGAAGAAATACAATGAGGGAATTTCTACTAATGTAGTGGATTTCATCACACTGCATGACCCCATAATCACTTGAGAATATCAGGTTATTCCTAACCCTTTCACTTCATTATTATTTATCCTATTTAAATGTATACATTTCATGTGGACATATCAACTCACGGTTTCACATTGATAACAATGAAATATTTTATGTGTGGGGGAGGGAACCTTTTAGTTTAGTAATTTCAATTGTTTTCTTATTTTCAATGATTTTCCAAAAAAATTGTGTGTTTTTCAAATTTTGTGTGTTTATTTTTCAATTTTTGTGTGTTTTTGAAACTTTTGAACTGAAATGATTCTCATCACTATTTTGAAATTCATATTAATATGTGAAAAAATTTACTCCATGAATCCGAGCTTAAATGAATGCTGAAAATAAATTTGTTTCAAGTTCAAATCTTTAGTAATTTCATGAAAAGTGCTCTGAATTTTGAATCCCATGCCCCATCTCACTGTCTTTATATTTGAAATCACTTTCTTGTGAGGCTTCTGAACCATTCTGTTCATATTATTTACATTTACCTCACTTGTTGAGAGAACCTAACCATGCTTGATTTAAACATAATTTGATTTATTCCTGTCAAAACTTGAGAGTTTGAGGTACTTATGTTTTAAATGATTGAGGCATTTTTTCGGTATTAAAGCCCCTATTTCAATGAATCCTTTTTATAATGTCCTACCTTGAACATTTGATCCTTTTATCCCTTAGAATCCATGAACATCCTATTAGGTTAGCCACATTACAAGAAAATTTTCCCTATCCACCAAAATCTTGAAGTGAAATTGCATACCCTAATTGAACTTAAGTGTGGGGGAAGTTGTCTTGTGTTGTGATACCATATTCTATGATAATTTAGGTGGAAAATTAAATTTTTAAGAGATGTATTTGCTTCTAAATAAAATAAATATATTGAAAGTTGTGCATTTTCTAGAGCTTTCATGATAAGTGAAGTTGTGCCTTTCTAGAGCTTCTAATAGAGGGAGAAATCAATTCCTATTTGGAGCTTTCAAGAAAATCATGTTTGAGAAGATTGACATTTTAACTACTGAAATGTTGAATGATGTGCACATTCCTTTATTTTTCATGATGATGAAAATGAATGTATTCTATGTGGTTTGATGAGGAGACCATATTTATGTGAAAATTAGATTAATGCAATTTTTCTTTAAAAAGAGTCAAGACCCCCTCATTCAACCTCATAATTTTTTTTACATCTAAATCCTTCCAACTGAAAGCCACAGAACAACCCTAGAAAATCCTCATGATAAAAATATGTCCTTGAATCACATCATGTGGCGATGTAAAAATTTATCAATACTATGGTGAGCCTTGTATGAGTTTGGATGAGAAATACATTGCTGAAAAATGGACATTTGTGTGATAAGAGAAAATTCAAGTGAGGTAAGTGTTTCGTACATGTGAGGATAAATGGAGTGGAAATATATTGAAGGATATAAATGAAGAACTTGAAATAATGGTTTTTTATGAGGAATGATATATTTTGTTTCTTGGTGTGGAATTGTTTGATCTCAAGGATATGTGTTTTAAAATTTGTTTTGATTTGATATATATGTTTATTTGTCACAATATTTCGGAATACGTGATATGAGGTTTTTCCTAGGATTGCAAAAGGGTAAGTGTGGGGGAGTTGATAAAATGCATTTTTATTGAATATTTTATTGGTAATAAATGATAAAATTTCCTCACATTTTGTTAAATATGTTTATTTGAAAAATATTTGGGATTAGATAATTCATTTGAAAATTTAATGGAAATTCCAGTTTTACCCTTTATAGTGCACTGTGGTATCTCAAAGATAAATATTTTAATATTTATTATATGAACATGAAATTTTGTAACTACGTTACTGACTTGATGGGATACAACTTTGGTTCAGGTCATTGAAACTAAATCATGTATTCGGTAGGACTAAATAGACCATGAAGTCAAAGGTGGGATGGGCCCGCCTGATTGGACATTAGTTCTATATTTGGGCCATAACTTCTTCATCCGAGTTTGGATTAAGCCCAAATTTTTAGAGGAGATCTCCAACCCAATTTTACAAAAATCATTATTCTGGAAGAAAAGTTGGTTCATGCCTTTTAGAGGTCGAATGGGAGGTTCAAGTTAGCTTAAAATATTTGGTCGAGATTCCCCATTCACACTTGAAACTACTTTGAACCTAGACTCCCCACCACTCTATAAATTGGTGTTTTTCTAATTTAGTTTGTTGGGACGTGGATTAGGATATTAAAGGCAGATGATAATTGGTTTCACCCAAATTCTCCAACCATTGTAAGAGGGGTAGCTCTTGAAACAAGGATCTCCTCATCGAAGCCTTCTTCTCTTCTTCATATTGTAATGTTTTCATTTGTGTAATAAACTTATTTGTTATTATTTTATTTCTTATGTTTTATTCTGTTTTTCTCAATTATATTCTTCTTTACTCATCCTATTTGGGTTGGAATCAAGAGTGTAGATGAGATTGGGTTCTACCCTTTCAATCCTTTTCTAATGAAAAACGTCTCCATACCAAACCGCCCATGGAAGAGTAGTTCTCTTAGTGATCAATCTATCTTCTACCCTCTTCATTTAATTATTTTGAATCATTGAGATACTATAATTAACTTAACATGATCCTTGAATTGATTTTTTAAATTATAATAAACTAATCAAGCAATTTAATAATTAACACAAAAACACGCGAGGTCGAGTATTGTGTAAATTGGGAGGGCACAATCTTAATCAGTAAAATAAGACCACATGGGATAAATTTGTAGAGTTAAAATATAATACCTAAGGTTAATTCATGATAATTTTATATAATGGACATGTTCCTTAATTTACCACTAACCATAAGCTAGATTTAGAACATTAATCAAATCAGGGTACCGTGATTGCATGTTTCAAAGCTATCCTAGGGTTTAATTAATTTCATATTTGTGGTAAAGTTAATTCTCATAGGGTTCGAGGGTTAAAAAATTAAAGGATAATAATTAAGTGAATATTAATTTAAAGGATAATTATTAATAAGTAAATGAATAGTTATAGTTAGATCGATTACTCCTTTTAAAATATTTTCTAAAAAAATCTTATTATTGCGTTAAATTTCATTTCAAAATTAAAAACAAAAAAATGAAATCTTCTTCCAGAAATTTTTTTCTAGTTTTATAAATGATAAAAAATCCCCATCCTTTCAATTAGTGTTTTTATTCTATTTTATTTTTATAATACATTTAATAAGTTGTTTTAATTTACTTCCTCCTTTAAGAGACGACCTTGGTCAGCCACTCTGCTGCACCTAAGTAACCCGAAACCGAACATCATTTGAAAGAACCCACGACAACGCCTTTCACAAGACACCTAAAAGGGTGAATAAAATATTTGAGTTCATCAAAAGAAGTATGTTGTTTTCAATTTAGTTTATACAAGCTTATGGTTAAAAAATAGAATAATTTTTTTGAATGATCAAACTATGAAAGCAGATGAAGAAGCACTGAAACTTTGTTTTACCCTATTTGTGTTAAGAGGATGCACACATGCTTGAAGATTTTTTCCAAGTGATAAATGAGTGTAAGGGAATATACTACTTTTTTATTCCTCATAAAAGGATTGTCTTCTAGTGGATTGTGTGGTATTAGATTGTTTCCGTACCATACCAAGGACATAACTATTCTTATTGAGTAGTGAACCTTGTAAATCTTGAGTTCATGTGGTTATGTGTATTCAGCAGGGAAAAAAATATTTAACAGGACGCTAAGGTTGTTTTAAAAAGAAGTAAACATAAAAAATAAAAATGATATCACTGATTCACCCCCTCCCCCTCTCAGTGATACTTTGATCCTGACTGAGAGTTCATATTTTATAATCCTAAGTGGGTGATGAGTTTTTTGTGGTATTAGGCTCGGTTGTGATAAACTAGTTTCAGGTTATGAGATGGTAATGTGTCATTTTTATGGTATGGGAGGAAAACATAGAGTTAGTTCTTATCCATGAGATCTAGTGGGATGTATGTGGCTTAGGTTATGATGTTATTATTTTTTTTAACTGTGAATTCTAAACAGTTTTAATGATTGATGGAGATACTGGATGTTGGTCCTCATGTTGACTAAGGTGGTACTGGTATAGACTACTATACTTGATATTGTATTGGTCCAATATCTAGATATTGGGTCTCACCCTAATTTATAAGGTACTATAATGGAATACCCTAATTTATAAGGTATTATTCCAAGATGTGGATGTATGGACTCACCATAATTGATAGGGTGTTTTTCGGGTCCACCACAAGTGATAAGAAATTGGTAATGTTAATGGAAATATGACATTTAACTATGTGAGAGGGTTTTGATATGGACCATATTGAGT
The DNA here is from genome assembly GCA_963277665.1 of Viscum album. Taxonomy (NCBI): domain Eukaryota; kingdom Viridiplantae; phylum Streptophyta; class Magnoliopsida; order Santalales; family Viscaceae; genus Viscum; species Viscum album. Next base: position 1,620,253,628 of record OY728157.1, on the reverse strand, counting down.
GATAAGTTACATGTATAGAATAATATTATGGACCCTACCATGAGTGATATGGTAGTGGTCATAGAATGGTATGACACCCTACTATAATTCATCAGGTATGGGTTGGGATGATAGCATGAGGAGACTTCTTCTTTTAATGTTGGTTGATCTAGGTAGGGTTGGGTGTTGTGGTAGCCTCTTTATCACATGATGACCTAATATGTATGCTTGTATAATGTTATATTTTTATTATTTACCTTCCTCATTCATTCTCATGTATATGATAGTGTATATTAAGGACACTTGGTGAGACCCTACTGAGATATATTTCTCACACTCTGTAAAGGAACATTGGGGAAAATAAAGACCTTATATTTTACTTTCAGATAAAAAATAATATAATGGATCTTACTAGAGCAGCTTCATGATTTTTTGAGATATGGTAGGGGTGAGACTCAGGATTTATAACACCCCAAATTTTTATGAATTTATTTTTTATGAACAAATTAAATTTATTTGATGGGTTTTATTACATGAACCACCTATTTAATCTTTTTTTACATGAAAAACTATCTTAGCATGTGTTACATACAACACTAATTTTTCACAAAAACATGATACATTATTAATAATGTTATTTAAATGTGATAATTATAACCTAGTTGTTAGACTTGGTGATATTAAGAATAATAAATAATTTTTAAATAATAAGTAAAATAGTTTTACATAAATAAAAAATATTTATAATAAAATACATAATTTTTGTTAAATTCTTTATGTGTTTCAAAAATATTATTTTCTCAAAAAAATGTTTCTTACATATTTTTGGGGAAAACAATAAAATTTATTTTTGGAATCTATAGAAAATTAATTTTATTAAATAAAATTCATTTTTTAATTTTAAACATCAAAATTATCTTGTAGATAATTTTTTTTTGAAAACTTTCATTTTTATAATGAATAGTGAAAAATACTAAATTTTAATTGAAAAGTGATTTTTTTAAATTTATTTATAAAGATAAATTATATTTCAAATTAGTTTTAAATTTAAATTAGTTAAATTATACATCCATTCATCCAATTTAGGTTATTAGAATTGATTTCATATTGATTCTTGATATAAAAAATTTGAAAACATTTAAACATTTTCCCTTTAAAAACCAACTTTCTCATCACATTTGTAGGATTAATTTTAAATTAAAAATTTCCACTTATATGAAGGGAATTTAGAAAATGGATTAAATATTTTTAATAATAATAATTTATATTATCTAATAAGTTAAACTTAAATTTTGAACAAAAGTAACAAGGAATTCCTTAAAAAATTTATTACTGCTGTTAAAGTAATAATTGGTTTACCGAGGTGTTAAACTAAAATGATAAGGGTTAAAATGTCCTATAAAATTATCTAGAAACAATTTTATAGAAATATATATAACATTAAACCTCTAATTATATATAATTTCCAATTTTTTACCCTTTTTTCACTTGAAAAATATGGGAGGACTCAATTATTTTTAAAAATACCAAGTGTGTCATCTCCCCCACTTATAAAAGGCCACCCACTCTCCTCTATTATTCACACCTTTAATCCGTTTTTTTCACCAAAAACCTTCCCAAATAATTTATTAAATTTTATCCCCTAATATTAGAATTCATATTTTCTACATAAATATAACCTATAATTATTTTTGTGAAAACCTAAGGAGGATACCCGAAGAATAGGTAACATTCATCAACGAGAATTTTTGTTTTATTTATTTATCCACCACATTAAATTATTATTATATCATGATTATATAATAAAATCAGTATATTTAGTATATAATTATTTTTATATCAATTTAATGACCAAGAACCATCTTTACTTCCATCAAATGGGTTACAACATCATCTTTCATGTGTGTGGCAGACTACCGCCTCGTGAACCGATACCATTCATTTTTCCAATACCGCTAATCAAAGATTTTCATAGAGGTGAATATATTATTTATATATGATATATATTATACTTATGATTCTATTATAATTCTTTAATTATTATAACACACATACTATCATTTTTTTCTATTTTGTGGGAATATGATAATGTCATCTATGTGTACGGTGGAAAACCACCTTGTGAAGCGATGTTATCCATTCATGATTTACCTGGAATTTATTTAGGATCGGTTTAATGAAATTATGTAATATATATGACATAAAAATTATTCTTAAATGATAATATATATATCAATTAATTTTGTTACATTCAATTTGACAAGAAAATGGAAATAACATTCATGCGTACGTACGGTCTGCCATCTCCATGGATAGTGTATTTCATTTCATATCACTAAATTTTATGGATTAATATATATATATGTATAATGAATTTATATGAAATTTATATCATGTTAAAATTTATTTAGATTATGAAATCTGGATCAATGTATGTGTACGGAGAAAAAATAAGTTAAAACATATGCGAAAAACAAAGCAGTTATTTCCCAAAACAGGATTTTAAATAAGGAATTGATAATAATAGTGACATAAAAAATAATAATAAAATAATATATGTTATGATATATATTATTATGGTTTTATAATGTATTTACAATAAAAATATATTTATTATAGAGTAGGTTTAAATGTTCATAAATGAAGTCAACACTTAATGTAAGGGATTTCCATCTAACTTTTTTACTTCTGTGAGACACGTATCATATTCGCCACCTATTTAATTTATGTGGTTTTTATACATCCCATGAATTTGTATTATTAATATTATCCTGAAATTTTTTTGGTTTTAAATATCTATTTTAGGATCTCTTCTTCATGGGGTTTACGGTTCAAAAGTTAACAAATCGGTAATGGATTTTCTCTCTCAATTTTACTTCCTTGAGACGTATGATATGTTATGCACTTATATTTTTTCACGAGGTGTGTATAAAGAAAATTTTACATGTAATATAATTAATTTATTCATCCTAATGATATTTTAATTTTCATTTTATTTTATTCTTTCAGGGGTCTTATGATCTAATGTTTCCATAGTGGTAAAGATTTCATGTTACAATCTCATATTTTATTGGGTTTATTTATGATTATGTTTCCGAGGATAAAATATTATGATAAATATCTCAATAAACTCATTAATTTTATTAACCTATAGTTATTAATAATATTTTTCAATTAATAATACCATTTTCACTCTTTGAAACTTAATATAATTGAGAATGTTTTATGGAAATCCGACTTTATTTCTCTGTTTGGTTGGAAGTCCATTTTCTTCCAAAACCATGTTTTTTTTAAAAATTGAATTCTTTTATTAGCCTATTGTTTTTAAAATAAATTTTTTCCATGTTTTATTTTTTTAATTTTTTTTTGAAAATAATATTCATGTCATTTTCCAAATAATTCATATTTGGATTTTCCTAAAAATTTGAAAGGAATATTTGTTTTAACATGTACAATATGAAAAAAAATACCATAATCATGAGATATAATAAATTAAATGATTGATTTATAAATTTTCAATGTTATTTTTAAATAAAAGTATTTTAAAAATGTTTTATTTTTTAGAAAGTTGTTTTTAAATAAATCTTATTTTCGTTAAGAGATGTTCTATGTAATCCTTAAAAATCATTCTCCATAAAAGATGGAATACTTTGAAATAATTTATGATTATCTGAGGATATAAACTAAGGGTTCCATTCTTATTATTTATTTTAATTTTTAATTTTTATAATTAAAAGAAGTTTATGGAACCTATTTCTCTTCCAGGGGTTATACTATGATAAAACTCTTATGAAACCAGCTTCTTTTCATAGGTTATACTGTGATGAAATGATGAAATTATTGTAAAACCTATGTCTTTTCCATAGGTTATGATATGGTTAAATGTTTATGAAACCCTTTTAATTTATTTTTTATGATATAATAAATGTTTTATGATCTTTTGGCATATATATATGTATGATTTTCATTATATGAAAGTGGTTTTGTTATAACCAAGGATGGTGGTTATGTTATAACCACATACGGTGGTTACATTATAACCAAAGACTTGTGGTACCTATATATCCATATAATGCATTGGATGAAGATTTATATATCATGATATATATGGGACTATAATAGGGAGTGAACTCAGTTCAGTAAGGGGATTTTTCTTCTGTGATAGTCTTGGGAGTGAACCTTGACTACTATAATGGTTTGGGGAGTGAACTCATTCTACTATGAGGAAAGGGATGCCATTTGGGATAGTGGTGTATCCTTTCTAGGAGGTGTATCCAGCCATATAGTAACCTTATAAGTTTTATCAATGATCCTTGAGTATAAGGGAAATGATTTTCTATTCTTATGTACATGTCACAAATCCATGTCCTATGAAAATATTATGCACTCATGGATCATTTTTTTGATTTTCTTATAATTCATATCTTATGAACTTACAATATATTTTCCATGACTCATGATTATGAACTTTTGAATTCATGGTATGGTTTTCAAATGCTATTCTAATGTTCTTATACCCTTATTCTCATGTTATGATTACATATCACCCTTGTTTACTCTTACTGGGTATCTAATATCACCCTTTATTATGTTTCATTTACCCAAGTTATGAATAAAGGTTTAAGTATGGAATGTTTTTGAATAGTACTAAGGGATAAATTGAATATATTTAATCATATTAAGAATATTGTTTTCCAATTTTAAAAAGGCACTAAAATATTATGGTCTTTCGGTGTGTGTTTGTGTAATGTATTGAATATTAATATAAAAATATGTAATAACCATTTATGTAAACCTTGGGTTTATATAGTTGGTATAAAATAATAGGTTTATTTAACATTATAAACTAGTATGAGAAAAAATTAGTGAGATCCATAAGGACATGTATAAGGATGAGTCTAAGGATGAGTCAAAGTATAGGAAAATGTTTCCGAAGTTTGGTAAAGGATAGAGTGAGTGGTTTACAAGAAATTACATCAATGTATAGATACTATAAGTGGATGGGTATCTATAATAGATGTATTTAGTGGTAATAACACCAAATAGTGCACATTGAGTTGGACTTAATCGTCACCCGGTGCATGAAAATGGACCATGCTACACACCTAGTTTGACACTCCTGCGGGATATGCTTTTGGAATTTACAAACTCTTTATAAACCACTATGAAGGATTTAGATTGAATAGGGATATGAATGACCTAGGATAATCAAGAGTTTTCATATATTAAAATAAAGGTGTCATTATTTAGACATCCTATAAGTGGTTTTTATGATTACATACTTCCCTAATATGATTATTATTACTTACTCTATATTTTTTGGTTTTAGTAAATGGATGGAACTCAAAGGAGCCGCATTAATGGTCAGTGAGATGAAAAATGAAAGGATAGTCCTCCTGAGCATCCAATATTTATGGGGACTAGAATAAAAAATCTTTTTGTAATGATCACAAAAATTTCTAAAAATATGAATCATGTTGGACTTCCAAACAAACAAAGGTGTGAATGATATTATATTTATTACATTATGAGACAACATCTATCTTCCTTTAGTAGATCCACTGATTTTCATGTTTTTGAGCAGTGGATCAGCACCACTAAAAATATATTTTCTATCCTATAGTGTTCAGAACATGAAAAATTACCTTTGGTTGTCAACCATTTGAAACATGAAATGGATCAACGGTGTAATATCATCAATAATATGACACAACATTATGAAATTGACTCCATGTATTGGGGTGAGTTCAGGAAAGTATTTTTTAATAACTAATTTACTTTTATTCTTAGTATGAATATGGGGCAGGATCTCCTTGAGTTAAAGAAAAATTATGATGAATGTGTTGGTATTTATGAGGAAAATTTCACACAATACTTATGCGGTATGATTCTGTTATTATCTTCCAACCTGAATATAGGGTTGATTGATTCTTCATTGGATTAAGAAAACATCTCGGAAGGGTGTTATCTATAAGATACTTCAATAGATAAGAATATATTGTTTGATGTCACATCAAGGTGTAACTGGAGTTTATAGTTATGTATCAATCTCATTATTTTGAAAAGAAAATGAAGATAGAGTTCAAAGGAAAATCTAAAAAACATAGAGAGAATAATATGAGAATTAATTTATGCTCAAAGTGTTGGAAGAAGAATGGAGGAAATTATCATAAGGGGAATAATAACATTTTTAAGTATTCAAGGGAAGGTCATAAAGCTCTTGATTTCTGAAGTGGTGTAAAGAAGTTAGATAGTGATTTGAATAGAGATAAATCTATACATGATTGACCTCACACACTTCAATGGTTCAAGTGTAAAGAGAATAGGAATTATGCTAACCATCTCCCAAACCTAAGGGTTAATGATAATGATTGACTCGAGTAACATATTAATATATGGTACAAGTGGAAATATCATGTGGACATTCTTTATGATGAGGGGTGTGATAATGATATGGTCAAAGGTATACTTACCATCCACTCTATAACTTCTAATGTCTTACTTGACTCTAGATCTACCCATTTTTTCACATATAATGAATTTTTGAAGGGTATAAATATTCCACCCAAATTATTTGATGTGTAATTTGTAGTGAAAACACCTAATGGTATGATTATCACATCTCAGGTGTATGATTCATCCCCATATGATGTATGTGGGAATGTGCTTCCTACAAGTCTTGTCATTCTTTTTGTAATGGAATTTTATGTCATCTTAGGCTTGGATTGGATTTCTTGGTATAATCCCACATCCATTGTCGAGGAATGTAAGTCACATTTAATATTTCAAACCAACCTATGATAGTTTGTCTATATGATGATAAGTATGAAATTCTTATAAAGATTACGTCCATTAAATGGGTCTTAATTCAAATTTAATCAATAAAACTCATACTTGGTGCCACAACAATTTCAAAGACTCCCTATAGAATTGACCAAATTGAGTTATAGGAATTAAAGAAGAAAATCTAGGAAAACCTTGAAATGGGATTCATTCAGCCATGTATGTCACCTTGGTTTGTACCTATTCTTTTGGTAAAAAATTATGATGGATCAATGATAATATTCATTGATTATTGGGTGTTAAACAAGATCACAATCAAGAACAAGTATCTTCTTCCCCGTATTAATGAATTTTTTGAACAACTTCATAGATCTCAATAATTTTATAAGATTGAACTTTACTTTAGATATCATCAATTGAGGTTCACGAAGAGGATATACCCAAGAATTTATTTCATACAAGGTATGGATACTTTAAATATATAGTGATGTAATTAATTATTATTAATTTCCCTATAATCTTATTGGATTTAATGAATATAGTTTTTAGACATTACCTTGACTAGTTTGTGGTAGTCTTTACAGGTGTTATTATTATCTACTCAAAGAGAAAGGAAGAGCTTTAATACCACTTTATAATTGTACTAAATACCCTAAAGAAGGAGAAACTATATGAAAAATTTAAAAATGGTGAAATTTGGCTACAAAATGTTTCATTTTTGGTTCATATAATCTCAATAGTTGGTATATCAACAGATCCATCAAAGATGAAGGCAATTGAGTGTTGGCCCATACGAACCATGGTGAGTGAGATTTATAGTTTTCTTGGTTTAGATGGATATTATCAAAAAAATTTATATAATTTATCATTATTATCTAATACTCTAAAAAAATTACCTTGGAAGGGATCCAAGTTCCTCTGGATAGATGAATGTGAGGAAAATTTAAAGGAACTAAAGAGAAGATTAGTCAGTACACCTGTGCTTACATTACCCTATAATGGAGAAGGATTTATAATCTATTATGATGAATCCAATAATGGATTGACATGGGTTATTATGTAGAATGAAATTTTTATAGCTTATGAGTCGTGAAAATTTAAGATTCATGAGTAAAATTACCCAACTCATGATTTTGAGTTAGCTATAATATTTTTTTCATTAATGATATAAAGGCATTGTCTTTATGAAGAAAAGTGTGATATATACCGATCATAAAATTTTAAGGTATATTTTCAAATATAAGGAGTTAAACATGAACTAGGGAATATGGTTATAGATGATAAAATATTATAACTACTCAATATATTACCACCACGGGAAATCAAATAAGGTGGTCAATGATTTGAGACAAAAGGATCATTCTAGCTTATCTATGATGAGGATAAAAAAAGATGCATTATTTATAGATTTTAAAAGGATGGATCTATAAATTCTAAAGAAAATGGAGAAATATTATATTACCCAATTAAATGTTCAACCATTTATCCATGTAAATATTAAAGAGGAGTATAGGGAAGATATGGAGCTATAAAAGAAGGTTAGAAATGTTCTTGAGTTTAACCTTGATCATGATGGAATTATAAGGTTCGAGAAACATGTATGCATTTTGTACATACTAGACATGAAGAAGGATTTGTCAGAGGAATTTCATTGTTTTTTATTCACTATATATCCTATAAGTACAAATATGTATAGATATTTTAAATAATACTTCTAGTGGGATGGAATGAATAAATATATCATATAGTTTGTATCTCAGTGATTTATATGTCATCAATTTCAGGATGAAACATAAAATTATAAGGGGATGTTTCATCCATTAACTATACCATAATTTAAATGGGGGAACATCTCCATGTATTCTTCATTAGAGTTCCCAAAACCTCTAAACGGGGTAATTTTATATGAGTGATAGTCGATCTCTTTACTAAGTGAGCACACTTAATCACTACCAAAGAAGAATTATCACTAGATCATCTTACTAAGATATTCATTAAGGAATTGGTAATGTTTTATATAGTACCACATTCCATTGTGTTTTATCGGGATCTAAGAATTACCTCAATTTTTTGGCAAAGTATTCAATAAGATCTTGATAAGGATTTTAGTTTCAACACTACGCATCAACCTCAAAAAGATATATAGTCTGAAAGAATTAATAGAAACACTGTAGGATATTTTGAGATATTTTTCTTTGGATTTCAAGGATGGTGGGATCAACACCTTCCTATAGTTGAGATTTCTTACATCAATAGATTTCAATAAAGTATTCATGTTTCTTTTTATGAATCTCTCTATGAAAAGAAATATAGAGCTCCAACATGCTAGATTGAAGTTGGAGAAAGAAAGATATTGAGAATTTAGATAGCTGAATATATGGAATAGAAGGATAAATACATTTAGAAACACTTCAAGGAAGCTCAGAGTTGGTAGAATCGTTATGTTGATAATCATCACTGTAATATTGAATTTCAATTTAGTGATAATGTGTTTCTATGTGTTTCTCCATAGAATAAGGTTTTGATATTTATGAAGAAATAGAATCCAATCCCTATGAATATCGATCCCTTTGAAATTCTTGATCAGATCACTATGGTATCCTATCCCATGGAACTTCTACCAAATCTCTCTTAAGTCTATGATGTGTTCCATGTATCTCTCTTGAGGAAGTACATACCTAACCCTTCACACATACTGAACTCAGAGGTCATACCACTGGATAAAGATCTTTCTTATGAGGAATAGCTAATGGAGATTCTGTATCATATATAGAATGTTTTTTTGAAAGAAGTATTCTTACCAGGTCAAGTTTTTTTTAAAAAAAATCCACCAGTTTGAGGAATCTATTTGGGAACTTGAGGATATGATGAGGCTTAATTATCCTCATTTTTTGTATCAAAGTGATGAATTTTGAGGGAGAAATTAATATTAAGGGTGGTAGAATGTAACAATCTGAGTTTCTATGAATTTATTTTTTTCAAATAAATTAAATTTCTTTTATGTCTTGTGTTACACACAACATAAAGTTAAGATTTCTCTACATGAAATACTGGCTTATCTCGTGTTACATGTAACACTGATTTCTAAAAAAACCATGGTATATTATTAAAATAGTTATTTAAATGTGAAAATTATATCCTAATTGTTAAAATAGTGATATAAATAAAAATAAATAATTTTAAACTAATAAGTATAATGTTTTTATATAAATAAAACATATTTATAATAAAATACATAATTTTTGATAAAGTCCTTATATCTTTCAAAAATACTATTTTCTAAAAAAAATGTTTTTATGCCTTTTTATGAATAATAATAAAATTAATATTTGAAACTTTTTGAAAATTAATTTGATAAAATAAATTTCATTTTGGAATTCATAATGTTAAAACCATCTTAAGGTAAATTATTTGGATTTTTCTGAAAAATTTCATTTTTTGATGAATAACGAAAAATACAAGATTTTGATTGAAAAATAAATTTTTGTTTAATTTATTAATACAGAAAAAATATTTTTTAAATTGGTTTTAATGTTAAATTACTTCAATTATAAATCCATTAATACAATTTATGTCATTTTTATAAATTTCATATTGAATTTTCATATAGGAAAAATTGTAAACTTTTTAACATTTTATTTTTAAAAACCCGCTTTCTCATCGCGTCTTTGGGATTAATTTTAAGTTGAAATTTCACACTTATGTGAATATAATTTTTAAAAATAGATTAAATATTTTAAATAACCATAGTTTATATTATCTAATAAGTTCAAATTAATTTTGTCCAAAATTAATAGTGAATTTAGTCAAAAGTTAATCACCAAGGTTAAGGTAAAAATGGGTTTACCTAGGTTAAAAATAAAATGATCAGGGTAAAAATGACCTATTAAATTTTCTAAACACTATTTTATTTCCATATTTCTACCACTAAAACTATAATATTTTATAATTGTTCACATTTTACCCTTATAGAATATGGAAAATGTGGGATCACTCAATTCTCTTGAAAAGTATCAAGTGTGTCCTCTCCCCCCACTTATAAAAGGAAACCCCCTCTCCTCTCTTCTTCAAACATTCAAACCCTTTTGGTTCAGACAATTTCTACCCATATAAATTTCAAAATTGCCTCATATGATCCTATTATCCTTAATTTGGACAAAAATACAACCTATATGTCTTTCGGTGTAAACCTATGGAGGATACACTAAGAAGAGGTAACATTCATCAAATAACATTTTTGTTTTATTTCATCCTTCACCCCCTTAAATTATAATTATATTATGATTAAAAAATAAAATCATTATATTTTATATACATAGATTTTTTATGTTAAGGTTATGATCTAAAATCATATTCACTTCCATCAAATGGGTTATGAAATCATCATTTGTGTGTTTGAGGGACTACCATCCCACGAACCGATGTCATTAGTTTTTCCATTAACAGCTATCAAGGCTGGTTATAATGATTGATTTATTATTAATATATTATATAAATGATATTAATTATTTTATTAAGATTATATAATTATTATATTACACATACCATCATATTTTCCATTTTTTGGGAATACGATAACATCGTTTGGGTGTACAATAGACTACCACCTCATGAAGCGATATAATTAATTCATGATTTAAATGGAATGATTTAAGGATTAATTTAATGAAAATATGTGATATATATAACAAAAAATTATTATATAATGATAATATTTTTCAGTTACTTTTATTTCTATCAATATGACAATAAAATGGAAATAACATTCATGTGTACGTACGACTTACAATCTCTATGAATGGTGTATTTCATTTCTTGTAACTAATTTTTTTGGATTAATATAAATACATATATACTGAATATATATTTTATTTATATCATTATTAAAATTATGGAGATAATTAAACCATGATCAAAGTAATAGTGTCAATAAATAACAACGTAAATCATATGTGAAAAACAAAGCTGTTATTTACCGAAATGTGATTTTAACAAAGAATTGTTAATAAAATAGTAATTTAACATAATAATAAAATTATATATGTCTGATATATATTTTATTATGTTTATTTAATATATTTATAATAAACTTATATTTATTATAAATGAGTTTCAAATGTGTACAAAGTAATTCAACACTTAGGGTAAGAGATTTTCGTCTCACTTTTTACTTATATGAGACACATGTCATATTCACCACCTATTTATTTTATGTGGTGTATATAATTTCCATGAATTTATGTTATTATTATCTTCCTTAAAAAAATTTGGTTTATATATCAATTTTATGATCTACCTTTCATGGGGTTAAAAGTTCAAAAGTTAACAAATCGTTAAGGGTTTTTTGTCTCAATATGCCTTCTTTGAGACATATGATATGTTACACACCAATAATTCTATTGAGGTGTATATGAAGACACTTATACATTTAATATCATTAATTTATTCATTCTTGTGATATTTTTAGTTTCACTTTATGTTATTCCTTCATGGGGATAATGATTTAAAGTTACCAAAGTAGTAAAGATTTCATGTTACAATCTAATCATTTATCGAGATTCTTTAAGATTATGTTTATAATGATAAAATATTATGATCCATATCTAATGAAAATAAGAACATTTATTATTCTTTTTTTATTCATGATATCTTCAAGTAATATTACTACTTTTCCAGTCTTTTTTACTTAATATAATTAGAAAAGGTTTTTATGAGAATCTAACTTTATTTATTTCTTCAATAGAAAATAGATTTTCTCCCAAAACCATTCTTTATAAAAATATTTTATTATTCCCCTGTGATTTTTTAAATTCATTTTAACCCATTTTTTAATTTTTAAAACTTTTTTTTGAAAGTAATCATCATGTCATTTTCTAAAGAATTCCCATTTAGATTTTCCAAAAAATATGAAAGGAATATTTGTTATAACATGTACTACATGAATGATAATTCATATCACCATGATCAATCATTGCTTCAAATATTCCATTATAAATTTTCTAGGTTATTTTAAAATAAAAGGGGTTTTAAAAAAATTATGTTTCAAATAGTGGTTTTAAATAAAGGTTGTTTTTCATAAGAAATGTTCCAAGTGATCTTTCAAAATCCTTCTCTATATAAGATGACATCCTTTGATATAATTTATGCTTTACTAGGGATATGAACCAAGGATATCATTCTTATTCTTTCTCATAATGGTTTATGTTTATTATGAAAATATTTTTATGAAACTTGTTTCTCTTCCATGGGTTATACTATGATTGAACTCTTATGGAACCCACTTCTTTTCATAGGTTATGCTATAACGAAATGAGAAAATGATTATTAAACCTTTATCTTTTCCATAGGTAATGGTATGATGAAATTTTTATGAAACACTTTTCATTTCTTGGGTTATTATATGATGAAACTTTTATGATCTTGAGGCATAAATATAAATGATTATTATTACATGATAATGGTTATGTTTTAATTGTTGGTAGTGGTTTAATTATAAACAAGGAAGGTGGTTATGTTATAACTAAAGATGAGTTAGACCTATATCTCCCTCCAATGCATTGGGTAAAGATTTATATCTCATTATATAGATAGGACTATAATGGGGAGTAAACTCGATTCAATAAGGGAATTGGTCCACAATAATGGTCTTTGGAGTGAACCTGTTCTACTATAATGGTTGGTGGACTGAATGCATTCCACTATAAGTAAAGGGATTACTCTAGGTATAGTAGTTTGTCTCACCCAATAGGTGTATCTTCCTATATAGTGCCCTTATAAGTTGTAGAAAATACCCTTGATTAATAAGGAAATGATTTTCTATGCTTATATGTATTTAACAAATATATTTCATATTCTTATCATGGATCATTTTGTTTTATTTTCTTATGATTCATGTATTATGAACTACAAATCATTAAACCATGAATCAATATTGTGATCCTTGATATTCAGGGAATGGTTTTCAAATGTTATTCTCCTATTCTCATACCCTTGTTCTCATGTTATGCTTCTGTTTCTCCATTTTTTACCCTTACTGAGCATATGATCTCACCCTTTCTTATATTTATTTTCCACATGTTATGAAGAAATGTTTAAGTAGGGTATGTTTTTGAAGCGTACTAAAGTGGAAGATCTTTGTGGGAGATACTAAATATATTTAACCAAATTTAGAATATTGTGTTCCATGTTTCCAAATGTACTAAACTATTAAAATCCTAAAGCATGTGTTAGTGTAATTTATTGAATATTCATCTAAAAAGATGTAATATCCCTATAAGAAAGACCTTAGAGTAGACCCCCTTTATACTTTTGTTCTTCATTTAATTTTTTGTATCAGATCAATCTATTGGGAAATTATTTGGGATGTATAGTTGAATGATTTGATTGTTCATTTTTATAGCATATATTTTTAAATGATTTATACACACTCTAGTTATCTATTATGTATATTCTTTGGTTATTTATTATTATTGTTGGTTATGATATTAAGGGAATAGTATCCTAATATATGTTTTAGGCCCTCAACTCTAGTATATAGGGAGGTGCATCATAGGTCTTTGTGTGATCTTGTTAGGATAATGTTGGGTGATTTTATCCAAGCAGTTACACTTAGTGACCCAACTCAATAAACATTCTCTGATTCACATATCAATACCTCTAAATTAATTATCAATGCATTATAAAGTGCATGTACATTGAAACTTATATTATCCAATGAAAAGTGGCAAAAATTATCCCTTAAAGGAGAAGATTAACCTTGACATTCTCCCTTTACTATCCAATAAGAGGTTACAGATCCCACTACATGTTTCCCTAAAGTGAGTACCACTCTCCACTACTCTATCCTACTATAAAAATAAGAATACAATCTTTAAAAATGGATAAATTGAAGTTATACAATTAAATATGGAGATCATATATAATTAAACAAGTATAATGAGAAAACATCTATCTAATATTTAAAACAACTCCCTAATTTAATTTATCATTAAAATAGAATAAATAAATAAATGAAAATATATTCAAACTCAAGATTCAATAACTGGATTCTCCCCCTTTTCATCACCACTACAATGTTATTTATTTATTTTATAGAGTATGATATAATAATGGAATAACATATATAACATTTAATTTATAAAAAATCAAAAAAAAATAGTGAGAAGAAAATTAAAATTAAAATGGTAGATTAATACAAATATAATCTAGAGATCCAAAAATTGGAATCAAAACATACCCTTCCCCTCTATATAAGTATTTTAGGCCCTCATATTAAACAAAAAACTAAAATAAATCATACCAGTAATATGTTTTAGCCTTCAATATTTCTCTACATAGACATTTACACCTTTCTCCCTCTATCTTTAATAGAATAGATTTGAGGCTATAATAATTATATGATTTATATCATAGGTTTTCTCTATATGATTGTAAAGTTTACTACATGAGTAAGTTTGGTTAAAAGAAGTATGCAGTTATGTATTAGTCTTGGGAATGATATGGGATAATGTAGGTTGGGCTAGGTAAGTGGGTCTGAGGTGGTGAACTTGAGCCTAGGACTGGTGGGAGATAAGTGCAGTGGTCAGCTCATGATAGTGAGAATATTCTTAGTACATGATATTGATGTTAAATATGATATGGATGAATCTTATTTGGTTAATAATTTTAATGAGGACCTGGTGTGTACAAATTCAAGGAGGATTATTGACTAGAATAAACCTCACACGCTATCTAATATTAAAGTGGTCACAATGTAGTTGGGATGGAGTTATCTAAGGCTATATAGAATGGTGATTACATAGGGCTACCTGAATCTCAAATAGGGATATAATACTACTTTTATTTAGTAGATATGGGAATAAAATGGATTGGGAGTAAAAGAGAGTTTGGAGCTAAGCTAGGAAAATATTAAATAAAACCAGGCATGGTGGTATACAGTAATATTTAGGTATACTATACTTTTCATGAACCAAACTAGGATACCCCTAACCTAGGCACTATAGCTAGTCTATAGAAATTTCTAAAGTTAATTCCTAATCCCATCATATTAGGAACCATTTTCGAGGAATCAATAAAAGTAACATGAGGATATTTTTCTTAAAAAACTATCAAACAAACTCTAATCATGAACCCAATATTACCACATCATACTTTAGTGAGTCATTCCTTCAAATGAATATAACCAAAATAATAACTCGTCAATATGTCATAATATAAATAAATCCTCAAGAAAATAAAAGATAATGATATACAATATAAGGAATCATCCATAAAAAATCAAAAGTATGGGTCCACATACAAAAACAAAAGGAGAAATATGGGGAACTTAAGTGGCGGTGAAAAGGTATAAAATAAGAACCAAATAAATGTAATAAAAAACCTATACTGATCATAGTGTTATAAGAGGTATCATTCTCATAATGTCCCCACCCAAATCACAAGATTCTATAATACAAACACCCATCACAACTATTAAGGGCCTTGTATTTACCTATATATATCAAACCAACGTCTATATACACCCATTGGGTATATGTAAAGTATGAGAAACATCATACCAATAGGATTATACCAATTATTTCATGAGAAACCTTTGTTATATAAATCCAATAATGATAGTGTTAATTTAAAACATATGGAATTTTTTTAATATTTTAAAAATAAGAGTTATGTAAACACACATTAATTTTTTTTGAAAAAGAATGAAAATGGGGGTGTGAATAAGAAATAAAAAAATAGATATGGGTAAATCCCTAAGGTAACTATATCCATAATAATTCTAGGATCCTCATATTATCTTAGTTATTAAACCAATTATACCTACTAAAATTTATGATCCACTAGGGAGGACTACGTCAAGTCCTAGTGGAAAATCGTGTCCATGTTAGTTTGTTTAGTTAGTGTGGCATAATACAAGTCTAGGTAAGGCATGCAATGCATAGAACTATATATCCTAGTCTTCCCACCTAAGTACCTAACTTCCAATGTTTTATCCTCTTTTTATAAAAGAATTAAAATTTCATTATTTAAATATAATTCCATTCAAATAAGTATTTCATAAAACACATCACTTGAAACCCCCATTTTCATATATAAAACACCCTATCTAGATCACTATATTTTCCAAAATCAATTATAAAAATTAAAAAAATCACATATAATTAGTCTTTGAAGTTAAATAACCTTATTTTAAACAAATTAAAACACCCTTTGATAAATGATCAAGAACTTAATGTTTATAAAAAAAAGATAACTCATGAAACCACCTATGTTAGTCAAGTGAAACCACTGTAAAATGATGTGAATAAAACATAAAATGGAAGTAAATACCTTAAAATAATGATGTAAATAAATTAACATCACAACCCACACAATTTAACTTAGGTAAAAAAACCCTATTCCACCACGGTTTTAGAGAAGGGTGAAAACTATGACAAGAAAGATAATATAACCAATAATGAGGGTATAAAACACTTAATAAAATATTTATCGAAAAAACTAGTTTAAATGCCACATAAATTCACCCTAAGGGGAGGTGGAGAAGGGGATCAACATGAAAGGGACCTGGGAGTTAAGAATGGGAGAGATGATGGGGGAAGAGGACAAAACTCATAATACAAAATGGTAATTTTATATTTTTAATTAACCTAGAAGGTCATTCCATATAATGAACTACCTATTGTAGTGAGACCCACGTTCTATTTAAACACCCCTACAATACCTAATTTTGGTTTCAGTGTGACCTTACTTGGTCATGATTCAATTTACCGCCTATAAAATCATGCCCCTCTACCTAGGTTGTGTCATGTCTTGACCTTATTAGGTCACAGTGTGACCCAAATACTATAAAAACATTCACACTACCCAATATGAGTCCCAACATGACCTTAGTGGGTTATAAAATAGCCTAATTATAGTTAATGACTATATATCTACCTGTGTTGGATCACAACATAGACTCTCATTTTCACAAAAAAACCCAATGGTAGATCAGAATTATAGTTTAGCCAATGTGATAAAAACTATAAAATTACCAAAAAAATGAAAAATGAAAAGGTTTTTCTGAAATTGATTGAACACTGATTGAAACCGTGAAGAATTTTGAAAACAGAAATGTAAGACTGATCATAGGTGAACCACATTATTGAGAAAGTGAGTTTCAAATTTTTGTATGATGATGTAGATGAAAAATAGAAATAAAAATCCAATATAAATAAATTTTTTTAACAAAATAACACAATGTAGAGCCCCCCCAAACCACCCCCTTTAATTAATATTTCCATGTATTTATAGTTTACAAAGAATACCAAAATTTTCCATATGAAAATTTGGTCACATAAAGGGGTTTATCGTGAAGGGGAGATACCATAATTATGACATTCACATTTAATATTTTATAAAGATCCCCCTTAAATATCATAATTTCATTGAATCTTATATAATATTCACATAAAAAACCCTGTGGAAAAAATAAGTGAACCCAAAGTAATTGAATTCCATGTCATACCGCCTCATTAAAAACCATACCATGAAAAAACAGTAGGAAACCCAAATGAAGTGAAAAAGAGTGCATCATTCCCAACTCCTCGTGATTATATCATTGAGTTATGTCTTTAGGATATCAATTAATGTTATTATTTAATTATGTCTTTGAGACATGGGAGGAAGACCAAAGGTAATATTGAATGGTCTCATTGAAAATTTTAACTCATGGAGAAGGAAAAAAATTTCCATTAATTATAGATATCCATAATAATTTATAACATTCCCTTGGATATCGGTTATGATATATGATTGCCTCATTAAAAACCTCATCATGTAAAAATCCTTCAGGGGAAACCCCCGTGATTTGGGAAAATTGTACAATAACATCAAGTCCTCAGAGTGTTTCCTAGTTAAAAACCTTATTAAGAAAACGTAGTGGGAAAAAATTGACTAAGGGAAAAAGATTACAAGAGTTACATATCCCAATAATAATGACCATCATTTAACTCATAGAATGACCATGATCAATTCATGACCAAAACACTTATTTTTTAATTTTTGTAATAATAATAACGTATACCCTTTGTATTTCAATGAATAAGGAATAAAATTACCTTACATCATAATATGATGTATTTTTATTTTCAAGGTATATGTGCACATTTAATTGTATATGCTTTAGAGATAAATATAATCTGTATTTATATATAATTATTCTATGATAAATATGTTCTTCATCAACCCCTCATGTACAAAATATATCACTCTTGGAAGAAATAGATTTAATTATTAATTAAGGTTAAAACCATTCAATTTTTTTTTCATCTTCATGATGATTAATTCAAAATACAATGGCATTCAATATAATTTAATGATCAAATAAGTCATTGATTTCAGAAAACTCATCGAGAGCTTATATTTTTTTTCAAAATATCTTGATAATAAAATGATTTATACAAACCACACGATTATAAACTCAATTTATATTCTTATTTAACTTAATATGGATACATGAAATACATCTTTTTCATTTCACCCCATAATTTATCATATTGGGTGGAACTTTCATAATTTGGAATATGCTTTAGGAATTTATAACCCTTCTAGGATTCATATATAAATATCCAAATATAAAAGGAAGAATATTTATTATAATAGGATCATAACTATTCAGTAGTATATGGATAATCAATAAAAACATTATATGTTGAACATATCATAAATAAATTTAATAATTTTTGATAATAATTTTGATGTTGACATCTATAAAAATATATTTTCATTGATATGTTTTAAAAGATTTCAAAGAAAATATATCGTCAACAAAATTTGATTGAGATATCATAATATTTCTAGTACCAGTGTCACTTTAGGGAAAATATCTAAAAATAAAAAATGTTGTTGACATATTCATTTTCCTCTTCAAAGGAAAATATATTTATTACTTTTTACTCATGGTGAAAAATGATTTTATATAATTAGTTTAACCACACTTCAGGTGTGTACAACCAGTATATTGATTTCCAACACTTTTCATTCATGTAAGTTTTGTGAGAATATTTTCAATGGATCTTCTTAATCATTTTATATATGTCATGTGATACTTAATAGTTATTTTAATAAATATTCATAGCACATAATGTATACTCACTAGCAGAAAATAACACACATGATCATTTAGTGGAAGCATCTTTCATATAGATGGATCACATGGTAGGTGGTTGCACCCATATATAATTCTTTATAAGTATTTGGGAAGTTTATTTACAAAATAGATGATAATGATTTAAATAATTTACCTCAAAATGTCACCTCAGGGTAAATTATTATATAGGGGGAATTAATAATGACTTAATGAATCAATATCTTTCATTAATAATTTAGTATACATTAATCCTTTAATTTTTATTATCATTCTCCCCCTAATAGATGTCTAATATGTTATCAATAAATCAATGATCATGTATAAATGAATCAATATCTTTCATTATAATCAATCTTGGATGGACTAAATCATTATGTCATATATTTAAAGTTTTTAGATAATTAAACTTCTAGTTTACCATAACTGATTCAATTTTACATAAAAAATTATTTATAATCACTTTTTATGAATTCTTGTTACATATTGAGGTACCTCTTTTATCTAATGTCTCCATATGATATTAGTTTTCAAGAATACCATTCATATATATCACTATAATTCATATATAACAAATCATTAAGAATTTTACTACTAGGTAGTAATATATTTTCTCTTATGGAGTTGTTAATTAATTTTTTCTACCGATAAATATACTTATATGAACATATACTAACTCATATATGAGTTATTTTTTATAATTTAATCAAAATAATATTTTTAAAAAAATTTCTTCAATATTGATGCATATAAGATATCCTGGATCATTCATTTTTCAAACCTATATTTTTCATTATAATTTAAATTTATGGTGGCTAATGAATTCATAATATAATCATAATGGGTTAGTCCCATCACCAAGCGGATTATTTAATATTTTATAACATCTAACCCAAATATTTTGGGAACTTCAAGACCAAATATTATTTTACAATACTTCTACCTAGGATAGAATCCCCCATGTCTTTTGAAGTTGGTGAATGTAGTATCAAGGACCAATGTGGAAGAATCTTCTGGATTCACAATACACACCATATCACCATCCAAAATTATAATTCATAAACAACATTCACTTTATCAAATAAATGATAAATCAATAAACCAAACTTCATCAACTCTCAAATATTCATGATATCACAAATCATATCATATTTTCCATGAATAATTTAATTCCCTTCAATTAATGATATATAGTAATTAATTTTACATTCACATTGTGGAATTAATTCATTCATTGAATTTCATGATCATTTCATGATAATTTATTATTTATAAAAAATGATCATATTGCATAAAATATAAATTTTATTGATTATGATGATCATTATTTTAACCACTTTAGGTGGTAAAATTATTTTCATAATATATATCAGATTATAAAAACTATTTAATTCAATCATTTAATTTATGAACTATATGAATAATAAAATCCACTACAGGGGATAAATTAATTACATGAGATGATATTAATAATCCATAAGAATACAATAAATAGTAATTTTTACCTTGATATTGCTGATACATGAACCATAATTGACAAATAAAGATATTATTCAATATAATGTTAAAGGATATTATTTTTATATCATCCTTCATGGATTCATTATTTTATAAATATTAATAAAATTCATTGTTCTATGTTAATATTTATTATCATCAAATCACTTATGGTGGTTATATTATTAGTATTTTTTATAAAAAATATAAAATAATGATCATTCGCAAAACATAATATTCAATTTGGACTTGATTTAAAATAAAATCTTGTTTTTCATTCACTTAGGAGAATGAAATAAATCATTCTCAATAGATATTACTATTCACTTTAGGGAATGGAATAAAATTTTTTGTTCTAGTTTTATAGTGTCTTTAAGACAATTTAATGAATGTTCAATTCATAAATTTTGTCAATTTCATCCACTCAAATGTATGGATATATATATAAAATATATTTACATTTGTTCATCAAGAATATATAATTTATCTAAAAAAATTTATGACAAATAAAGTAAAGAGAAAAGCAATAAAATAATACGATATTTATAATTATTAATAGTAGTTATCATCTCTATTATGAGACTGTGTACAACATAATCAAACTTGACACCTTTAGGGTGAATAAAGGAATAAGAAAGATAAAATTTCATGGTTCATGACACGATCCACTAACTTCGGTTCAACATACAATAGGTATGTGATATTAATCATTGATCACCAAACTCAGGCTTGACATACGGTAGGTACATGATGTTCATCATTTGACCAGTTATGGAGGTGTTGTTTCATTATTTTATTTGATGAATTATGTTTTTACTGATATTGACCACATTGGTTATTAATCAAACACATTCTCTTCTGGTAATGGAGTGAAATTTGTCATTTGTGATTCATTATAGCTCTTTTGAGCTCATTATTTTTCCCTCAATAAAAGATAACTAAAATCACATGTTATTTTCAGATTTATCAAGAGGTGAAAAATAAATGTAACAATATATTTTATATAAAATAATACTAACCCTTTTATATTGTTCTTTGAATGAGTAGAGTCAATGCACTCATTAAAGATTATATTAAAAGAATAATTTTTATAAAAAAACACGTGACATAACTTCTTCTCATGATATTTATATAATTTTGATGATTAAACCATCTTCATGATGCGCAATGTGAAGAAGATGACCGTGATGATTAGGTTTTGTGAAATCCATCAAATGTTGATTAAACCTGTGAAGAATTTTCAAAATGAAAATTTAAGGCTGATAGCGAGCAAAGAGCATCATTGAGAAAGTGAGCATTGAATTTTTGTATGTTGATGGAGATGACAAATATAAATATAAATACAATAGAAATAAAATAAGTAAATAAAAGAACACAATGTAGAGCCCCAAAAGCCCTCCACCTTTTATTAACATTTCCATATATTTATAGTGTATAAAGAATACCAAAAGTTGGCATATGAAAGGTTTGGTGTATGAAGGGGTTTATTAGGAATAAGAGTTACCAAAATTAAGAAATTAACATTTAATATTTCATAGAAAAATGTAACTAATTAGAAATGTTATTTACCAAAAAATTATATAATTGGTGTGACAATTCTCCTCACCATATAATATTCTTCTCCTAAAAAGTTTTCTCAGAGATGGGTAGTGAACAAAGAGGTGAGGTCATGACTCCATAATAAAGGTTATCACCCCATGTCACATGAGAATCACTCCCATGTTTCCATAACACCCAAATAAAAAGAATGGATTTCCCATGTAGCACTTTATCTTAGGAATGAGGATTTTGAATCGGTTAATTAGTCACTGATATATAGAATTCCATCTCTAACTACTCCAAAATCAACACAAGGGATAGATCCATATTATACTTCTTCAACTAATACATTTGAAATAAATCATGAATTGACATCAACTAAAAGGGAAAATCTAAGTAATATAAGTCCTTATCAATCCTTTTAGTGTTCTTTATGGGTATTATGTACCATAGAGTAAGATTCATCTACCTCCCAAGTTGATGACGACCTAAATAGGGTGATATCCTCAAGAACACTTGGTCACCCACTGAAAATACCAAAGGATAGTACATAAAATTCGTATAAGATTTATGGTGAATCTAAGTTATCCCCAATCACCACTATATTATCTAAATTTTAAATATTTTCTCTTACAAAATATTTGGACCCACTTAGAATGTTTCACCAACCTTTTTCCAATAGAGGGGATACTAACATGGATGATCATTGAAAACTTCAAAAGCATCCATCCTAATCAAATATGTTAAATTTTTATTATAAGATAACTCAACCAAGACAAGGTTTGAACCCCATAACCCTCTGAAATCTAAGGTATAATTATAGATAGTATCCTCTAAAATCTAGTTTTCCTGCTATATATTCCCATCTATATGTAGATGTTAGGAAATTTTAAGATTCACCGAGAATCCCATTTCCTCTTCAAGAATTTCCCAAAACCAAAAGATAAACTAAGGATATTAATAAAAAATGTTGGCATAAGGAACCCCATGAAACCCCATGATCTCTTATGCATACAAATTTCCAATATCCTACACCTTTGTGGTGTCTATGGTTGATATTTAAAAATTTAACTTGTTCAGTCAATCAATCATTACCTAGAAGTAATTATTAACCTAAGGAGTGAAATGTAACCCAATGATAAAATCCATGGATATCACATCCCACTTATAATAAGTTATAAAAAGACGTTGAAGTATATCAAAATGCTCCTAGTTCTTGGAATTAATCTACTAAAATATATACCATCATTTATGTAATCCACTATGACATGCCACTTACCCAGTCACCAGTATCGATGTTTCATATCATAATACATATTGATGGTACCTAAGTGAAAAAATCATAGAGAGTGATGAAAATCCATCATCACAACATTCATCATCCACATAATAGTTTAGAAAGAATAAAATACCCTTATGAGATAGATAAAAATAATCTATGGTATTACCACCATATATAATTCTTGTGATGCATTTACAATCTTCATCTCTTAGATACTCTAAATGAATAAGCTCGAGAAGAGAGGGTGGAAACTGAATACTAGTAAGAAACATATCTTCCCTCACTACAGGAAAATAGGCATTTCGTGGCGGTTTTAAAAATCGCCCCGAAATAGCTTTCGGGTTGGTATTTCACGACGGTTTTAAAAACCGCCGCGAAAAAACCACCGCGAAATGTGTAAATTTTTTTCAAGGATTAGCGGAGGTTTTTTAAAAAAACATCGCGAAATAGCGGCGGTTTGGGTAAAACCGCCGCGAAATGAAAAGAAAAAAAAACAAAAAAAACATGGGAAACCCCGAAATCACTAAAATGACCATAACTTTTGATCCGGGCGTCCGTTAGAGCACCACGACCAGTCAAATCGAAGATCATGAAGGGTTCTAGAGGCACGTGTAATAAAAAACGTGAGACAGTCTAAGATGCAGAAGATTTAAGAGTTATAAGAAAGCTGAAAAAAGTTCTCCAACTTCAAACGGCCATAACTTTCACTCTGGGTGTCTGTTTGGGCTCTACCACATATCAAATCAAAGCCAGCGAAGAGAGCTATGCACTAATTTTACACAAGAAAGCTTCTGTCGTGTTTTTCGACCCCAAAAACCCCTCTAAAGGTCTCAAAAACCCCATTTCTATCACCGGTGTCCCGTCGAACTTGTCTTCAAACAGACCTAACTTTCGATCCGCATGTCAGTTCAGACTCTTCCGCCTACCATCTTGAAGATCGCTTTAGGATCTTTGATTTGACTGGTCGCGGATCTGAAACAGACTCTCGGATCATTTGTTATCTCCGTTATTGTGAGTCCAATGTTTTTTTCACCTTATGACCGTTTTGACGGGTTTTAACGGTTGCTCCATTTATTAATGTTTATTTGGGTTTCCATGACTTGTTATCTTTATCAATGGTTTTTTGTGGGTTATTACGATTATTATGTTGAATTCTTAAGGGGTTTTCCAGAGTTTTCATGAGTTTTCATGCTTTCTAATGCATCATTTTTCAAGCTTCTCCATCTGTTTTCATGCATTTTCATAAATTTTCATCCCTTATGACGACTCTTCATACTTTTTCATGTGTTTCATTTATTATTTATTATTTATTATTTATTATTTATAATATACTTTTATTTATTTATTATATATTATTTGTTACTGGTTATTTATTATTTATTATTTATATTTATTTATAATTTATATTTATTTATTATTTATTATTTATTATTTATTATTTGTTATTTGTTATTTGTTATTTCTTATTTATTATTTATTATTTATTATTTATTATTTATTATTATTAATAATATTATTTGTTACTCGTTATTTATTATTTATTATATATTATTTATTATATATTATTTATTATTATTAATAATAATATTTTGTTTATTATATATTATATATTATTATTTATTTATTATACATTATATATTATATATTATATATTATTATTTATTTATTATTATTTATTATTTATTATTTATTGTTTATTGTTTATTGTTTATTATTTATTGTTTATTGTTTATTATTTATTATTTCTTATTTATTATTTATTATTTATTATTTATTTATTTAAAATTATTAATTATGTGTTATTTATTATTATTATTTAATATTTAAGATTTAAGATTTATTATTATTATTTATTATTTATTATTTCTTATTTCTTATTTATTAGTTATTAGTTATTAGTTATTATTTATCATTTATTATTTATTATTTATTATATATGTATTATTATTTATTATTAATTGTTGTTTGTTATTTATTATTTATTATTTATTATTATTTGTTATTTATTATTATTTATTGTTTGTTATTTATTATTTATTATTATTTATTATTTATTATTTATTATTTATTATTTATTGTTTATTATTTATTATTTATTATTTATTATTTATTATTTATTATTTGTTTATTATCATTTATCATTTATCATTTATTATTATTTATTATTTATTATTTATTATTTATTATTTATTATTTATTATTTGTTATTTGTTATTTCTTATTTCTTATTTATTATTTATTATTATTTATTATTTATTACTATTTATTGTTTCTTATTTATTATTTATTATTTTTTATTATTTATTATTTTAATTTTGTAATTTTATTATTTTATTATTTTATTTTCATAATTTTATAATTTATGTAAATATTATTAGAATTTATTTGTTATTTATTATAATAAACAGAAAATAATAATAAATAACTCAATAAATAACTAATAAATCAATAATTATTAATCATTAATTATTGGTTATTAATTATTGATTGTTGCTTATTGTTTAATTATTATTGAGTTTATATCTATTAGTTATTTATTATTTGTTTTTTCAATTATTATATATAAGTATATTAAATTCTGTTTATTAACCACTTGACGAGATTGCTGGAGTGGTAAAGTCCTTTTTAGAAAATATGCAAGAGGTTAGGGGTTCAAATCTCACCAAACGCAGTATTTCTTTATATTGCATGGGCATGTGCATGGGCATGTGCATGCATGCATGTACGAATTAAATAAAGTAATACGAAATAAATAAAATAAATAAAATACGAAATAAATAAATAAAATGCGTAATAAAATAAATAAAATAAATAAAATAAATAAAATAAATAAATACGAATAAATAAATAAAAATAAATACGAATAAATAAAAAAAATACGTAACAAAATAAATAAAATAATAAAATAATAAAATAAATAAAATAAATAAAATAAATAAAGTAAATAAAATAAATAAAATAAATAAAATAATTAAAATAAATAAAATAAATAAAATAAAATAAATAAATAAAATAAATAAAATAAATAAAATAAATAAAATAAATAAAATAAATAAAATAAATATAAAATAAATAAAATAAAAAAATAATTATAAAATAAATATAAAATAAAAAAAAGAAATACAAAAAAAATAAATAAAAAATAAATAAAAAATAAATAAAAAATAATAAAAATAATAAAAATAATAAAAATAAAAAAACTGCCACTAAATCATTTAGTGGTGGTTTATAAAAAACCGTCGTGAAACGTTTTACGGCGGTTTTCAAAACCACCGCGAATAGTTTCCCGATGCACGATTTAGTGGCAATTTTTCAAAACCGCCGCCAATCGATTTAGCAGCGGTTTAAACCACCGCGAAACAAAAAAAACCGCTGCTAAATCATGATTTTGCCGTAGTGCCTCTCTTACTTAGCTTAAAAATACATCATAGTAAAGAGTCTCATCTAGTACCTATCATAATTGGACTCTTTCAAGGATTTAATAAGTAATTTTATACCGAATATTGGTATGACAGGATGAAGGTATTCTATATCAATATGAGAATCAATCATTTCCTTGTGATGATCAAAAATTACAAAATTCTGGAGAAATATTTGTATGATTTTACTCATTATAAAAATTTGGAGAATCAAGAGAAATATACTGGAGATAATAATTTTCTTTTCCTAATGAAATGAAATATATATAGTTAAATTTCTTTATGTGAGACAATAAGTGGAATATGGAATATGTTGAAGAACTCACTTTAGAACTTCCAAAGTTCTTACAACTCTTGGAGATATGTTGAGAGATAACTACCATGATCTTGATTTCTTTCCTAGAGAATCAATTTCATGAATTCATGAACACTTCATGATAGTTGTTTGTATAATTTAATCTCTATTATTTAAGGAAATAAAAAACGGAAAGTGTGTGGTTAAAGTGATAGATATTTTTTCTAAGGAATGGGAATCAAAGAGAACAACCATACATGACACTATGAATATTAAGAAATTAGGTCTCAGTGATATCATTTGAAACTTAATATAAAATTATAATCAGTTGAAAAGATATGTTGAGAGTGAGAGAATAATAATGGAGTTTATTTTTATTCTAATTCTAGTAATTTAGCTTCTAGTGAATATACAACTAAGTCTGATACTATAAAGAATAAATGTATACATTAATTAGATAATAGTAGTTAAAATGATTGTGAAGGATAACTGAAACATTTTTTGAGGACAATGAATAATATTATTATAAATAATAATTTTCAATGTTATTATTTGAGGAACAAAAAATAATCATGGAAAAAATGTTTCTTAAGACACCATATTCTTTGAGTATAAGAAACTCATAAATATCAAACTAGACTATCTAATGTTTAAGAGTAATATTAAAGATCATAAATATATGAATAAGAAATACAGAATTTATTTCAATGAAAAAATGATATGTAGAGTGTCAATGAGTATCTTATATATGATGAAAATAGTGATTCAGAGGATAGTATTTATAGGATCATTGGTTTTTGTTCAAATATTCCTCAAAATATGATGTACTTGATGAGAAAGGTAACCCCTGATACACTTTTTTAGTTATCTTTGAATGTTAATGTTTCATATTCATTGGATGATGAATATAATTATTCATTATCTAAATATGAGAATGAAATTTCATTAAAGGAATAAATGATTTTCTTTTGGGATTTTATTAAAAATAATGATGAAAAGTAAACCAAGGATCAAAATATTTATAAGGGTAATATTTTTAAAGCAGAATATAGAGTTTCTAATTTTCAAATTAAAGTTCATAAATATTATTATGTGGTAAATAATAATTTTTTTAAAATTTATAAAATGATTAAGGATAAGTGTAAACTCACCAATTAGTTGAATTAATGTAAAAGGGAATTTTTTGAGTTAACTGTTGCATTAAAAACTAGAACAATTTTAGTTATGTCAAGAGAATATTAGGATGAGAATGTCAATCTAAAATATAAAAATGAAAGTTTAAAGATATTATTAACAAGTTTTATAATGGGAAGAAATTAATTATAAAATTTTTACAGAAAATTGAAAACTAGAAGTACAATGACCTAGCTTGGTCATAAAACCACTAGAAGATGCTATTATCAAAATCATTACATTGAACATAGTTATGCACCGATTTGTTTTAAATTTCAAATATTAATACATTGGAAAATAAAATTATTCCATTAAAAAAATCCAATCACTCAAACATCATAAGGATTAAATTTTAAAAGGTCTTTTAACAATTCAATAAAAAATAATTGGACAAATGAGGGTTTCTAAATTTTTTATTTTCTAACACAAATGAGCTCAAGAAACTTTGGGTACCAAATTCTTAGTCTTAATTTTTTTGGAAGAATTGTTGAGTAATAATAGATGAAATATATGCCAATGCATATCAGTTTTTCTCAATATATTTTTGGAGACAGTACCAACTTATATAATATAAAAAAAGAGAAGGCATGATGAGTTCTATTGGGCGATAATATACATGTTTAGGTTTATAGTGTGGCTAACATTGTTTTCTTCACTAAAACATAAATTTTAAATGTTCATTATATTCTAGGACATAATTATAACCATATTATAATTTTCCAACTAAGTGATGTAGTTTAATCTATGAACTTAGAGAATGATATACGTACCATTACCAGTTCGGATGGAGTGCTCACGTTATCTGTCAAAAGGCATGATACAATTTACATAATCAACTTAGAAGACCTTAGTAATTATAATTTACCATGTATTAGTATGATAAAAGGTTACTCTTTGATTTGGTGTAAAATATTAGTACACTGTAATTTCCAAACCCTAACTAAGATATGTAAAAAAGAACTAGTCTGGTATCTACTAGAACATAAATTTAATTACTCCAAGTTCTGTGATCCTTAAAAATTTGGTAAAAAAAATAAGCATAGATTTAATTCTGTTGGTTAAGTGTCAAGAAATATTTATTTATATTCAGTGTGAATGGACCTCCTTAAACTAAAAAAAATAGAAATATCATTTGGAAACACATTTTTTATGTTCTAGTTAATGATTACACCAGATAAACATAGACTTATTTAATAACACTTACATAAAAATTACTTTATGTTTTCAAAAGTTATGTTTCACATCTTCAAAACATAAAACCCTACCTATAGTCACTGTACTAAAATAAAATCACTTTATGTTTTCAAAAGTTATGTTTCAAATCTTTAAAACATAAAAACCCTACCTACAGTCACTGTTCACCATGATTAAAATAGTGATTTTATAAATTATGGTTTTGAAACATTTTATAGTAAAAAATGAATAACAAATATTTTATAAAACCCAAGAAAACCACAATAAAACATAGTGGATGAATGAAGGAATATAACACTCCAAATAATTACTCCTATAAATATATGTGAATATTATATAACTATTTTTTTGAATAATCCATAAGTATAGGCTAATACACTATAAATCATGTTTTATTTCATCTAGTATTTAACAAACCATTTTTATGGATTTTGGATAAAAATAAAACCTAAACTTAGTTACTTAAAACTTTTTAGATGAAAAGTGTTCATTTTGAATACTAAAGTTAACCTTTGTGAATTTGAACCAAAAGTGGAAAAAATAATATTAATGGGGTATTCCACCACTATTAAGGCATATCAAGTTTACAAAAAAATGGAAATAGAATATTAAAGAAATGGTCAATTTTATGTTATATGAAATTGAACCTTATTTAAAACAAAAATATCAAAAAATCACATAATTAGATTGAGATTTTAAAGCATGTTTTATATTGTTACTAGAAGTTGAGTCACACAAACCAATGAATAATGAAATTTAAATTATTCTAATGAAATAAAAATATTTTAGAACAATACTTTAATGGAAATTAATCCATTAGTAGATAGATATAAACAAAATTTTACTTAGAAACCTAACAATATTAATGAATCATACCACTCAGAATATCATTGGTGATATAAGGAAACCGGTTAAAATAAAAAATTCATTACAAAATGAATTTAATATTCTATCATTCTTATATAAAATTGAAACTTAAATGGAAGATTAATCCTTCTGTGATGAAATTTGGATAATCTCTATATATGATTAGCTTGATCAGTTTGAATGGAACGAGGTTTGCACTTTGGTTGAGAATTTAAAATATATATAATTTATAGGTGTAATTTTTTTAAAATAAATAAATAAATGTGTTGAAAATTTTATTATTATTTAAAATAAATAAATATTAGTTACATAGGTTTATATTGAAGAATATGTAATAGATTATAATGATACATTTTTTTTGGAAGTATGCTCAAGTCCATTCATATACTTATATCCTTTGTAGTATATCTAAAATTTTCTATTTAAGAAATGGATTTTAAGAGTGAATTCCTTAATAGATATGTTCATGTGAAATTTTATATAAAAATCCATTGTTTTGAAAATGTAAATTCAAAGGATTGTGTTTTTAAACTTGTAAAAATTCTTTACAAACTTAAACAAGCTCTGAGAACCTGGTATGATCAATTTTCTAGTTTACTTATTCAATTTTTTTTAAAGGAATGGATGATCCTACTATTTTTATCAATATAATTTTTAATAAAAACATCTTTTTTCAAATTTATATTGCTGTCATTATTTTTTTATCAACTCAAAAAACTCTCATGAATTATGTCACAAAACATCTGCAGAATGAGTTCGAGATGGGAATGATGGGTGAACTGAATTTCTTTATTAGTTTATAAATAATTTAGTGAATAAAAGGATTAAATTTTACCCAACATAATTATATAAATTATTTACTTAAATTATTTTGTTTTGAAAAAACCTCTAGTATAAGTGCTCTCATATGTACCTCTAGAAAACTTGATCTGGATGATTTTGGGAAGTCGATTGGTAAAAAATTATTCAATGAGGAAATCAGAATATTACTATATTTAATATATAGTTGAATGAAAATATTGTGATTTATATACTTATGTGTTATATTAAAAAATATAAAGGAATCACATCTTAAATTATTCCAGAGAACCTTTCACCAACTTAAAGGTACTCTGGAACTAAATTTACACTTAAAAGTCACTATGATGTTGATTTTAATAGATATAAAATATATTGGAAAGGAACCAATAGAACTTTTAATTTATTAAGTGAGTATTTAGTTTCATGATCCATCAAGGAGAAACACTATATTTCACTTTCCACCTCTAAAGTTAAATCTGTGCTAGCTGGAAGTTATTGCACTCAGTTTTTGGATGTAGAACACACTCACAAAAATTTTCACGAGTTTTAGTCAAATTAATATTCTTTACAATAACTCTAGTGCTATCTATTTTCCTAGAAATCTAGTTCATCACTCACATACAAACCACATAGATATAAGACATCATTTACTTTAGGATCAAAAATAAAAAATAAATAGTCTTCTTAGGTTTATTAGAAATAAAAATTATTATGGTGACATTTTCACTAAAAACTTAAATTATGATAGATTTGAATATATAAACTATAATATTAGTATGATCAATGAAAACTAATCATAATGTCCACTTATTATTTCAACTATCTACTGAAATTTTAAAAACTAATTGAAAAAGGGGAGGATATTATTTATTCTATAATTATACTAAATTTTTATATAGGTACCTTATATCTTCTTAGAGTTAAATGAACAAAATTTTATTTAGTGTAACTCATAAAAACAACTCTAAACTCTCACTAGAACAACATCTATCAAATTATACTTTTTTAGTAGGGGTGAATGAAAAATAAAATTTCAAGGTATAATTTACTTAATAATTGATATCATTTAATTATCCTTTCTTATTACCATTTTAACTCTAATAATGTTTGAAAAATATTTTCAATATACCACATTTTTATTAAAAAAAGTGGTTTCATTTTACATTCTATTTACTATATTTCCAATACATAGATTCAATACTAAGTAATAATTATTTTCATACTCACTAATATCATTATATTATTTATAATTATTAATTTTACTATACTATGATATTTTTAACTCTTAATATAATAACTTTTATTTTCCTTATTGAATAATATATATTTTTGGAATATAAGAGGAAATTTTTAGATAATTTCCTAGAACCTTCTTCATCAAAAGAAGATCAAGATTAGGGATTAGGGGATAACTTCTTGAAGTTTAATTATTTCAACTCTTACCATTTGTTAATTATTTTTACTATTTCCTAA
This sequence comes from Viscum album, assembly GCA_963277665.1. NCBI lineage: Eukaryota > Viridiplantae > Streptophyta > Magnoliopsida > Santalales > Viscaceae > Viscum > Viscum album. The sequence continues at coordinate 1,620,220,200 of OY728157.1, read as the reverse complement.
ATCTTTTGATAAATTAGTATATTTATATAAACTATTAAAATTAATCTATAAAATATAAAGTAATACTCAAAATTTTACTTATTTTTTCTAATAATATTATTTTTATAAAAATATTTTTCATTTAATCATTTTATATATCTAGATATTTGATGACATTAAACCATTGAAAGATACTCCTCTATCATTCCTTCAAAATCAATAAAGGGATAATTTTAGTTCTTTAATTTTTAAATTATTTACTCAATGTTTCATAAAAACCATATTAATTGGATTATTTTTACTTAGATATCTATAACAACATAAAATATAGTAACTGGAATTCATTGTATAAATTATCACATTAGAATAAAATAAAAAGGGATTTCAACAACAAGGATTCATCATTTTAATAGTCTTGAATACAAATATGCTTCCCATTTTACATTGGAAATAAAATATAAAAACATAGTGAAAGTAAATATTATGAATCCTTAAAATCATTCAAAGATTCCTTCTTCATATCCTGGGAAAAAGAAAAGAAAATAATGATGATCTCAAATACTTATTAAGGGTTATGTATAGTGGAATATATCATGAGTAAAAAGTAATAATCAATATGGAAGGGTAAATAACTAAAAATACATGTCATCTAATCAATGATATGAGAACTAAAGGCGTCTATGGATAATATCAAAGAAATAATCTCATGGATAATAATAATTTAATTATAAATGAAGGAAACAGAAAATAATTTATGTCATGATCTCAGACATCATGATATCTTTACTGGTAAGGCCTTGTGCTAAGACCGTTTAAATTATGGGTGGGTATACACCCAAAACCCATTTAATGAGGCAAGCTAACTGGTTTGTCTCATAAGACCTATCGGTGAATTGAGAGGAAATCTAATTTTGGTCCCCACACATGAGTTCATGTAAAATTCATTACACTTATATTTAATGATAAATTTAATTTATAAAATATATGTTATTAATAAATATATGTATTGATTAAAGAACATGTAATATCAATATTTCCCTAGTCAATCGAAAAAAATTCATAGAATCACACAGTTTTTAGAAATTTTATATAGTTTAGGAAATAATAATATACATGATACAAATAATATAGATATCAATGAAGAAAAATGATCATATAAATTGGATGTTTCGAGAGAAATTTAATCACCACAAAATTAATAAGAGATATAATATGACCATTAATTCATCTAAAATATAGGTTTTGTAATAAATCAATGTATTTTGGAGAATAAAATAAAATTGAAGAGAAAAATTAAAATAATTTTTAATTAAATATTTTTCTTTTAAAACCACTTAAGACCTATATAAAAAGATAAATATCATAAAATGGTTATAATATGGTAAAATCTATTAACACCGTATATGTTAAAAAGAAGCTTCCCTTTTGACTTATTATAAAGAACGTTGAAAATTACTCATTATAAAAATATTAGAAATATTCCTTTAAAACCATGTAAAAATTAAATTATAACTTAATTTTTTTAATAAATCATTTGAATAAATAAAAATAACTTTTTTAAAACAATTTTATAAAATATGGACACAGAAGAAAAATATAAACGATCAAAAGAGAAAAAATATAAGTTTTTATTATAAAAATATATTTTATGAATTCAAGTTAAAAAGATAGGAAAATTTATAATAAAACATGGAAAATCCTTAAACATTCATAGTATAATAAAATATAATAATTATATGATGGATATATCATAATATCCCTTCAATGAAAAATATAATTTATCATAGAAAAATGAGATTGTAAAATAAATTCTCACATATTTGGTAACATTTAATTTATAACCACTTCAAATTTTAAACATGAATTGAAACTTTAGTGATTTTGGATAAATATATATTCATATTAAATTCTTGAAATGATAAGTATGTACACCACATAAAAGTAAATAGGTGTATAATACCAAATATGTCTCAATGGAGTGGAAATTAAAATGAAATCTCTTACCTCACACCTCCATTTAGTTGAACATGATTTAACCTCCAATATAATATATTTAAAATTTGTATTAATTTATAAAAATGACCTTAATAATATTTATAATATCAAATATTATCCTCTTGTATCATAATTTCACCCATTAATCAACAATCTGTGATTATTATCATTGTTTTGGGTGTCAACTTCTTTGTTTTATCATGTATATTTAATCATGGATGTTCTGGTTCTTATGTATAGGTTATAGTTTCATAATATAAATAATGATATTAATGTTTTAAATATCATATTTATTTATTAGATACATTTTTAAAATCATTATTTAATGTTGGATATGGAAGATGAATCACATCGCTTCGTAGAAACAGTAAATTTTATGTACGCATGAGAAATGTTATAATTTTTTAATGGGTGAAGGGGTAAGAAATTAGATGATATATTAAATTAAAAAAAATCATGATTATTTCATTATTATCATATATAATATTTATTTACATCATTTTTACTAGCCAGGTAAGGTGGTGATGGAAAAAAATTACATCGATTGGTGAGGCTGTAATCCACCGTACACACAAGCAATGGTTTTTTTCACATAGATATAGAAGGAGATAGATAAATATTATTACATAAACATAATAATATCTCATTATATTTTAAATACTAATATAATTATACTTTAATTATTAATACATAATTTATGGTGGTAAAAAAGATATAAAAAAAGTGATTGGTTATGATGATTACCATCTGTTAGAGAAATCTACTTTAGACCTCTTATTAAGCACCATATGATTCATTTTTTTGGAAGATATTCACATCCAGAACATGTATAAGGATGTTGGGAGAGATTTTTTTGGTTTTGGTAAAGATAAATGGATCAATAGGTGTGAAGAAATTTGGGGATGAGGTTCCCTTTTATAATTGAGTTGAGTAGCACACTTATAATTTTTCAATATTTTAAAATATTCTTAAGTTGATTTCTTGGATAACGGATCCAAAATTTCTCATATTAGAAAGTGAAATTTTTATAGTTGAAATATGACCAAATAATTATTTGTTATAATGTTTTTTTCCATTTAAACCATTATCCTTTTATATTAACCGCCTTGTATGTAACATCCTGAAACCCGCACTTCCGGATCTGATACTAAAAAATAAACTTTACATTTCTAGATTTGATACCAATAAATGTGACCCAATTCTTTCCATCAGAAAAATAAAAATTCAAAATGAAATATTAGATCACTTAAAAACCTAATGAAATTTTATTTTTATATTTTTATAGAATTATGAAAAAAAATTAACAACTTGGGTTCATAAACAACTAGTTTATAAAGGTCAACATCACCTCCCAATAAAATATTCACATCTAATAATCCTCTTAGGAGTGAAATCCTTAAATAATTTCTTAACCTTTGAGTGAAAATAAAACTAATAAAACATTGAGGTCAAATTATTATTAAAGTTAAAAAACATATATATTAATAAACTTATAAGCATAACATGATAAAAGGAGTACAAGAACATGAGATTAACATTTTAAAACCATACCCTGCATATCATATATAATAATTTTGATTATGGAATAAACCTTGGAAGTTTATAATATATCATAAATGAATCAAATAACATGATCCATGAAAATAACATTGGTATAAGACATCTAATTGTAGAATACACATAAGCATAGAAAATCATTTCCTCAGTATTCAAGTCTCTTTTCCTAAATTATCATAGTAGAATGGGTTTAGTTCCCAAAGAGTCATAATAGCCATGGTTTACTCTCAAGAATATCATAGAGGACAATTTTACTTACTTAATTGGGTTCATTATCCATTCTAGTCCTATTTATCTAATGAGATATCAATCATTACTCAATACATTGGAGAGATATTTAGGTCATACCCATCATTGGTTATAACAAAACCATAGTACTTGGTTATAGCATAACCAACATCCTTGGTTATAACATAACCAAAATACCTAGATAAAATTAACCACTTAAACATAACAAGAACCCTACATACATGTTCCAAAATATTAGAAAAAAATCATCAAATCAGAACCCATGAAAAGAAATGGGTTTCATAAACATTTCATCATAGCATAACTCAGGGAAAAGAAATAGGTTTTATTAAAATTTCATCAGATCATAACCCATGGAAAGAAAATGGATTTCATAAAAAATTAAAATTTTCATCATAAACATAAACCATATATAATATAATAAGGATGATATCCTTGAATCATATCCCTTGTAAAATATAATTAATGTAAAAGGATGTCATCTTATATGGAAAATTATTTCAAAATATCACTTGTAAAAATTCTTGAGAAATATAAGGTTTCCATATTAAAGTCACTTCTAATTAAAAAAACTACACACATTTAAATGAAAATATATTCTTTAAAAATAAAACTGTAAAATTTTAAGGAAATGTTAAAGTAATTGAGTCATCGTGATGGTGGGAAAAACTTCTGATTACAAATAAGTTAAAAAACACTCCTTCCATATTTTTTTTCCAGAAAAGTCACAAAGAACCTCATTTAGAAAATGACAAAAATATTCCTTTCAAACCTTTTTATAAAAAGTAATACTTGATTAAAAATGTCTTTAATTTTTTTTAGAAAAATAGTGAAATTTTTTTTGAAATTTTTTAGAAAATATGGACATGGAATCGAAATATTCCCTAGTGGAGACTTAAACATGATAAATCTAGAATAATTATGAGATTGTGAAATAAACCCATAAAAATTTGGTAAATTTTGAATCATAATCCTCACGAAAGAAAAAAATTGATGGATTTTTATTTACTATAATATTCATGAGAATAATCACAAAACACATTCATGGGAAGTATATACGACACATAAAAGAAACAAGTAGTGTATAAGGCATGTGTCCCATAGAAATATTAGTGAGATGAAAATCCTTTATCTTATGTTTGAATCATAATATAAGTTATTTAAATTACTTAAAAATAAACTTAGGTTAATTATTTATTTTCTGAATAATTTTTTCAAGTTTATTATTCCTTTTATCTCACTTCCTACCATGTTATAATAATTACTTAATCATTTATGTTCACATAGGATGTTTTAGTGATATTTGGTAAAGTCCAAAATCACTTTAGTAGGTTATTTATGATCAAAGATGTAATTATTCCACCATGTACATAATAATAATAATTAAATAATTACCATTTACCTACATATATTATTATTTTAAATATAACTAGTAAATATGGTTATGAAAAATGAACTATGTTACAATCATGTATACGGTAAGTCGTTTGTACATAGGAGTAACATTTCTATTTTACAACGATCATTAAAGAAATAAGGTAATTATAATTTTTATATTTACATAATGATAAAAATATCATATATATCATATTAATTATTTAAATATTATTATACATATATCATCTATGTGATGTGGTGATGGAAAATGAATCACATCTCTTCGTGGAGGTGGTAGTCCACACGTACACATGAAGGATGTTATCATTTTTTAGTGAATAGAATGTTAAGAAGGTAAATGATATATTATATTTTTATATTGATAAGAATTTAATTAATATAAACATTAACTCTCTCATTACAACCATTATTTTTAGATGGTGATATAAAATGAATTATATCATTTCATGAGGCAGTAGTCCATTGTACACGTGAATTAGGAATTCTTCTCCCATTTGATGGATTTTGGAGAAGGATATATGTTATGATTTTAATATAATCAAATATAATTATATTTAATATACTTTTTTAAATATTTTATCTTGGTTGAAGAATATTCTAAAGAGTTGGAAGAAGAAAAAAACAAAAAAAGTGGATAAAAATTATACCTCTTCTTTGGAAAACCTTCTTTGATCAACACTATAAAAAATATAAGGTGAGAGTTATGCCTAAAATAAGATATCTAGAATGATTTTATGGATTCTAGTAATTTATTTTGGACATATTAAAAAAAATGGGGTTTTAAGTGATAATTATTGAGAATAAGCGGTGCCCTTTTATAAGAGTGTGTGTGTGTGTGGGGGGGGGGGTACTCTTGTAATTTCTAAAAATATTAAATTAATATAAATTAATATTCAATAATAAATGACTCCAAAGTGATTTATTTAAAAAATAATATTTTTATGGTTTTAAATTCTCTCATAAAATAAATAATAAACAATTTTGGACTATATTTATACCCATATCTTTTTGTTTTAACATCCATTTAACCCCTTTAACACATAATGTGACAATAAGAATTTTTACTCTTTGAGGGTCAATATAGTTACAATAAAATGACAAAAACACATAAATGGACCATGGTTGATATTTTAAAACTTATACTAATATATTGACTAAATTTAATATTTTTTTTTTAAGTTTTATATCATTTAATAAAGTATTATTTGTTATAAAATATCAATAATTCCCATTTTTAGAATTATTCATTGCTTTGAATATAATAATATTAAGAAAAAATCTTAAATTAGAAAAAACATTATATCACTAAAACTTCATGGTAATATAGAAAATTTATTTATCACATTATTTATCACAAATTAAATTTATTTAAATATTTTCAATACCATTTATTTGATTTTATTCATTAATTGAGTAATTACTACATCAGCATTGTTGAAGAATTTAAGGTAATTTCTTATTAAAAATAATTAAAAATAAATTAACATGATTAAGTTAAATTTTATATATTTAAAAATACAATTTATAGTCAAACATATCATCTAGATAATGCCATATTAAAAATATTACACTTATTAAAAACAAGAGTGGGACATGTTTGACTACTCTTTAAAAAAAATACTATAGAAGTCATAATTTCATTAAAGTGGACCCAAAAGGTCATATATTAAGAACTCTATATGATTATGGTCCATATATACCCATTCAATAATATTTACGTTAGTTTTTGATTGTTTAATAGTTATTATCATTCTATTTTTAACCATTAATTACTTGATTTGTCATTTTTTTGGTAATAAAAAATACTATGTTTACTATTCTTTTTTCTAAAAATAAAATGAACCTATTAACTAAATTTGGAATCACTAATTATAAATATGAATCAATTTTTAAAAATTTGACATAAAAATTAGAAAAAATTAATTTAAAATTAAAAAGTGAAAAACACAATGAAATTTATTTTTTCAAAAAAAAATCCCGTTTTTAAATATAAAATGTTTTATACTAAATATAACTATAAAATCCATTTAAAAAATAATATTTTAATTAATAAAAATAAAAATTAACTAATTATATTGTAATAATAATCGACAATATTTTTTTAGTTTTTTTAAAAAAAATACAATTTTCAATAAGAAATAGAATTTTTCAGTATTAATTGAAAAATAAATCTTATAAGAAAATTATTCAATAATAATTTAATTTAATTTTTATAGTATGAATTAATAAAATTGAAATCATTATTTCAAATAAATTTTTTATAACTTCTAGAAATTAATTGTAATATTCACTCATAAAAATAAAGAAAACTCATTTTTGAAGAAAACATAATTTTGAAGAATAGAATGAATTTAATAAAAATCAAGTGCATATTTCCTAATAATTATTCAATAAATTTATATTTAGTATGAATTTTTTATTTAATTTATAAATCAGTTATTCCAATTTATACTTACTAATTTAATGGCTAGTTTAAAATTTCTTTATTTAAATAATAATGTTTTGTTGCTCATTTAAGCTCAATGAAGCTTATCTTGTATGATATCGAATAAAGTACTTCCTTTTAGAATCTCGGGGTATTATATTCTCAAACCCCTAATAAATTTCATCTTCATAATTTGAACTCGATATCGATTACCATGGGTTTGAATTTTAAAAATACCTTTGTTCAAATCCCACATAGTAAAAAGGGTCAATAAAATATTCACTTGAAAATAAATAAAGGGAAGTATAAAGGTCATCTGAAATGACACGAAACTGGGTTTCCAAATAGGAAAAAATTAGGAAATTAAAACATGTATATGGAAGAAAAACCTCACTCCCATGTATTGATATAGAGTGATATATATCATGGTCATAAGAAAGTTAACCATCACAAAACTATAAATTTGTGATGGTTTAAAAGGCCCATAATTTCATAAAAAGAAAATTAAGCAAATAACATTTTTGTTTCAAAATACTTTTAAAAAAATTGAGGAATTACTTTACTACAGAGACAAAGAAAATTAGGAAATATAGTTACTTGACAATTATAATTTCATCCTTTAATCAATTTTCACCGCAATATTATATTTTTCTCTAAACAATGAGAATTTAAAATGATTTTTATGAATGAAGCAACAGAATCAACTTCTATATATTGAAAAATAAAAAACAGAATAAAAATATATTCCTCATGTCTTTAATCATTAACCAAAACCAAAATTCTTAGTATAACATAAGATAATTCCCAAATATGAATAACCCTTAAAAAAAACTACCTTAATCTCACAAATTAAAAATTAATACCCAAAGTTTAACTTAGATTATTTGATAAATAACTATTCTTAAAATTCCTTAATAGTATTACAAAATAAGATTTAAACCCTAAAATAAGAAGGATTTGACCACATCATCTTCCTAGATAAATTTATCATTTATCTCTAAATCATATCAATTAATCTTAATGTTTCATATCAAAATGCGAACACCCTAAACATATAATCTCTAAGATATGCTAACAATTACTATAAATAACCCGGATCACCATAAATCATATATGCCTAAAAAAGAAAATTTCACCTTTATTACTGAAATAAAATTCCATAATATTCAATTTACCTTAATCATATGGGGTTCCAAAAAGAGTGAAAATCTTCCAAAATAACATTAATCACTTAACCCCAAATTAATTTCCAATCACATGGTTCAATACGATAAAACATATGTTCCCAAAATGAACTTAACTTTTATTTTTCAGATTATTTAAATAAATAAAAACAATGTCATGCTAAATAGGACATAACATAGGCTATTGGTAGTTGATTCACCCTTGTCACCCTTTAGTTGTGGGTTCAAGCCTTATAGCCTTGATGGATGTGATGAGTTTTCACCCAACCTACGGGTTATCATTTTTATAAAAAAATATCAACATAGTCCTTATAATATCCCCATAAACGTGATAAAGGTCTTAAAAATAACCTTATTATATTCAACATTAATGAAATGTTTTAACCTCAAAGGTTATCTCATAACTTTCATTTTGAATCCCCAAAAATGTTATAACCCGTAATTACTTCAAGATAAAAGATAATATTAACCTTAAAGGTTATCCATACCTTTAAAATTATTTTTAAAAAATTAGAAAATCATTCTTCATCAAATGAACTTTTTCATATGATAAAATTAAGGGTTACATATACCTCATCCCAATAAAACATCTCCAAAAATATCATTAATCACCTTAAAATATCTTATATTAAACCTCAAAAGTTGTTTATAAGACTATGAACATATGGTCAACCTCAAAATTATACACCTATGACGGTATCCATAACTCTTAAGATAACTTCTCATGAAAACATCCCAATTTATTAAGTTTTCTAAACATTGATATGATACAAACTGTAATATCCCGAAACTCACACTTTTAGATCCAGAGCTAAAAACATAAACTTTATATTTCAATCTTTCATACAGATAAATATGTCATAGATTTTTCAATAAATCTTTTACAACTTTAAAAGATATTTATTGGATCAATTACATACCCAAGGAACTTTTAGGTTTAGAGTTTTAGAGAATTAGGGTAAACTCTTAATAACTTGGGTTTATAAACAATTGGTTCATAAAGGCCGAAATTACCACCAACTAAAATATTCACATCTAAAATCCCTCATAGTTGTAAGAAAAATAAAACCTTTCATCACATCCTGGAGAAAATAAACATAATAAAAAGTGATATCAAATGATCATTAAGCATAAATAAGGGAGATATTAATTATCATATAAGAATAACATGAGAAAAATGGTATAAAAACATGATCTTAACAATTATAAACCATACCTTGCTTACCCTATATAATAATTTTGATTTAACACATAAATCTCAAATATTATAAGAAATGAACAATAAAGGAATAATAAAATAACCCATGAGAATAACATTGGTATAAGACATGGAATTGTGGAATAAATATAAGTATATAAAATCATTTCCTTAGTAGTCAAGTATCTTTTACTAGAATATCAGAGTGGAATATGATCACTCCCTAAACCATCATAGTAGCTAGGGTTTTCTCTCAATAATATCATAGTGTACAATGACCCTTACTGAACTATTTTCACTCTCCATTCCCATCTTGTTTATATCACGATATATCAATATTTACCCACTGAATTTGAGGGAGATATAGGTCCCACACATCATTGGTTATAACGTAACCACCATTCTTGGTTATACTGTAACCATCATCCTTAGAAATAACATAACCACCATAACATAAGAAAAACCATAAATATGTGTTCCATTATATTTTAAAAAATTCATCAAATCAGAACCCATGAAAAGAATTTTTTTTCACAAACATTCCATTATAGAATAACCCATGTAAAGAAACATTCTTTATAAACATTTCATTATAGTATAACCCATGAAAAAATTGGTTTCATTAAAGTTTCATCTTTTTATAATAAAAATAAACAATAAAAAAACTAATAAGTATGGTATCCTTTAATTTTATCCCTATTAAATTATAATAAACATAAAAGGATGCAATATTTGATTGAAAATTATTTCTAAATATCACTTGGAAAAAATATTGAGGAGCGTAACTTCTCTATTTTGAAATCACTTCTTTATAAAAAATGTGAAATTTTACAAGAAAATATTTTATTTAAAAATAAAATTATAAACCTATGAAGGAATATTAAAAAGATTTAGGTGTTATGATGATGAAAAAAATCTTCTCTTGTCATATTAGTTAAAAAACATTCCTTCTGTATTTTTTTTTGAAAAGTCATAAAGAGACTCATTTAGAAAAAAAATATTCATTTAAAACCATTTTATTAAAAGTAAAAAATGGGTAAAAATGGTTATAAAAAATGGGAAAATATTTAAATCCTTTTTAAAATATTTTTTAGAAAATTTTGACATGGAAGTGAAATATTCCCCAACTTGGACTTAAATATAAACAGTCTCAAATAATGATGAGATTGTAAAATAAACCCATACCACTTAGTAACTTTTCAATCAAAATCCCCATGAAATAAATATCATTATATGGATATTTATTAACCATAATTTTCATTAAAATAATAATAAAATACATCCATGGGAATTATATACACTATATAAAAGAAACAAGTAGTGTATAAGGAATGTGTCCCACTGAAATAAAAGTGAGGTAAAAATATCTTACCTTGAGTTTAACTCGTCACATATGTTAATTATATTACTAAATAGTAAATATAGGTTTTTTATTTAATTGGATAATAACCTTATTCAAGTTTTTAGTCCTTTTATCTCACTTATTTCTATTTTATAGCAATTACCTAATCATTTATGTTCACATCATATTTTTAGTGATATTTGGTACATAAGTCCAAAATAAATTTGATAGGTTTACTATGGTCAATTTTTTCATTAATACATCATATATAAAATAATAATCATGAAATAATTATAATTTCAATACATAATTTATTCTTTTAAATCCAACTATTAAATATGGTTTTGAAAAATTAACTATGTTACAATCATGCAAATAGTAGGTCATACCTATGCATGAGTAACATTTCTATTTTTCAATGATCATTATGGAAAGAAGTTAATTAATATTTTTATCTTTAGATAAGGACAATAATATCATATATATGGTATTACTTATTTAAATATACTTATATATATCATTAATGTTATGTAGTGATGAAAAATAAATCACATCACTTCATGGAGGTGATAGTCCACACATACGCACAAACAACATTATCATTATTAGTTCATGGAATAGTAAGGTAAATGATTTATTATATTTTTAAAATGATAAATATTTCATTAATATGAAAATTAATTACATAGTTACAATCATTCTTGAGAGATGGTGATGGAAAACTAATTACATCGGTTCACGAGGTGGTAGTCCACCGTACACACGAATGATGAATTATTCTCCCACTTGATGGATGTTAAGGAGAAATATCAGTTATTATTTTAATATAATAACATCTTAGTATATTTATTATACTACTATTATTATTTTATCATAATTTATGTTTTAAGAAGAAACAAAACTAAAAAAAGGGATAAAAATTGTACCTCTTCTTTGGAAAACCTTCTTTGATTAACACCTTAAGCCTTCTAAGGATGGTGTTATAACTAAAATAATTCATATAAAACGAGGTTATGTATTATAGGAAGGTTTTTGGGTAGTTATTAGACAAAAAATGAGTTTTTGAGTGTGAATTAATGAGAAACATATGTATCCTTTTATAAGAGACGGGAGGGGCACTCTTGGATTTTCAAAAAAATTAAATTAATATAAATTAATATCCAGTTAAGAATTCCTCCAAAGTGAGTTATTTCAAATAAAATAGACTAATTGGTAAATATAACCTCATAAAATAAAAAATATACAAGTTTTGAATATATTTATACCCTTATCTTTCGGTTTTAACCCATATTTAACACATTTAACTCTTACCGTGACAACATGGTTGTTTACTCATTAAGGGTTTATACGAGTTTCTAAAAAATGAAAAAAAACCTGGAAATAGAACAAGGTTGATATTTTCAAACTTACCCTAATAAAATGTTGTAATTTAAATTTTTTAATTTTATATCATTTAATAAATTATTATTTATTATAAGATATTGATAATGCCGTTTTTAGAATTATTCATTACTTTGACTTTAATAATATAAAAAAAATCAAAAAATCAAAAAAATATTTTATTATATCCCTAACATGTCATGTTAATCTATGAAATTATTTTATCAACTTATTTATCTCAATATTTATTTACTTTAATATTTTTAATATCATTTATTTTATTTTTTTCAGTAATTGAATAATTACTGTATTAGTGTTGTGCATGAATTTAATGTAATTATATTTTCACTAAAAATTTTAAAAAAAATCACCATGAAGAATATATATCATAGATGTTTCAAAAGACTATATATAGTTGAACATATCCTCAAGATATAACTATATTAAAAATATTACACTTACTAAAAACAAAAATGTGACATATTTGACATTTCATTAAATAAAATGCTTTAAAGGTCATAATCTCATCCAAGTGGACCAAAAGGTCATAAATCTAACCCTTGGATGATTATAGTCGAGATATACTCATAAAATAATATTTATTTAAGTGTTTTTTTCATTTAACAGTTCTTATATTTTTATTTTTAACCTTTAATTATCAATTTCCATTTTATCATGGTAACAAAAATTACTATATTTACTATTCATATTGTTCAGAAATAAAATGGAACTATTTACTAAATTTGGAATAAATGATTATAAATATTGAATTAATTTTATAAAATTCAACACATAAAATTGGAATAATATAATTTAAAATTAATTATGAAAAATTTAAATAAAAACAGTTTTTCAAAAAATTTTCCTTTTTAAATATAAAATGTTTTTATACATAATTTAAGTATAAAATACATTTAAAAAAAATAATTTAATTATTTTAAATTAAAAGTAACTAATGAAATTTTAATAATAATAAAAAATATATTTTTACTTTGTAAATAATAAAAATATAGTTTTGAATAAAAATTAATATTTTTCAATGTTCATTGAAAAATCAAACATTTAAGAAAATTCATAAAAATTCATTTTAATATAATTTTGACATGATAAATTCAAAAATTAAATTCTTTTTTTCAAATGAATATTCTAAAACTTATATAAATTAATTGCAGTATTTACTCATAAAAAACAAGGAAAACTCAATTTTAAAGAAAACATATTTTTGATGAATAAACTGACTTTAATAAAAATTAAGTGATTATATCCTAAGAATTATGCAATACATTTATATTCAGTATGACATTTATATTTATTTAACAAAACAGTTTTCCTATTTTTACCCACTAATTTAACTACTAGGTTAAAATGATCACATTTAAATTATAATATTTTGTTTCTCATTTAAATTTGGTGTTGGAAATCTTGTACACTATTGAACATAGTATTTCATTTTAAAATCTTGAGTTATCACATGGTAAGCCTATTTTGAACATAAGTGTGTAACTAATTTTTACTATTTTACTATTAATTATGAACAAAAGATAATTTGACATTATTACCTAATATTAATTATAATGATTCAAAATATGTAATCCATTTTATCAAATTAAATTCATATAAGTGGAAGAAATTAATTTAAAAAACTCACAAAATGTGATGAAAAATGTTTTTTAAAATACATTTTTAAGCATAATATGACATTACATTAACTATATGACTAATAATCATAATTATATTGATTTAAATTCATATAGTTGGATATATAATATATAAATTCTATTTAAATAATTCATTATTAAATATTATTTTAAATAATTAAAATTGAATGACATGAAAGTTTTCATAAAAATATATTTATTTTTACCTAAAAATGGTTTTATCTCTCTTTATATCATATTGATAATGAATACATGGTTAATTATACATATTAATACACATTACTAAAAATAAATTGATGAGTAGTCTGATACTGAATTTTAGATTATTTATAAAATCGTATTTCTATGGTAAGTATTCAAAAATTCATTCTCAGATTATGTCGACCTAGTAAGATCAAAATAAATATTCAACCTATCAAATTATAATTTTTATGTCATGGAATATTAAAATGTTCATTTTATTATATTTTTATTAAAATAAAATGTTCACTTAATATAATTATAGATCAAGTGTTACATTATTCCATCCTAAAAAAAGCATCCTGAAATTTTTATAAATATTAATTTTAAAACAAATGAGGGTGGTTCTTCTTGATGACATCCTCAGGTTCCCATGTTTCTTCCTCCATTTTATGATTTCTTCAACGTAACTTTACCATTTGAGTTATTATATTTTTAAACAATTGTTCTCTAGTGTTAATAATCAAGATAGGATCTTCATAGTAAGATATATTGGTATCTAATTCTATTTCTTTAGAGGTGGGTGCATGAATTTGTTCTGGAATATACTTCCTTAATAATGAGATATGAGAAACATAATGTAATTTAGAGAGGTTCTATGGAATTAATAAATGGTAAGCTACATATTTAATTATTTCAATAAATTTAAAAGGTTTCATGTACCTGTATCTCATATTTCCATTCTTAACAAACCTTATAACACCTTTTTATCAAGATACTTTCATGAAAACATGATCCCCCATTGTGAAATTCCTTATATTTTCTTTGGTAATTAGTATAATTGTTTTCCAAATTTGAGATGCTTTAATATGGGTCTTAATAGTTAGTACCATCATCATTGTCTCTTTAACAAATTTTTGTTCTACAATATTACTTTCACTAACCTCATCCCAACAGTTTAGAGTATGGAATATATTTCGGTATAATACTTTATACGATATTATTTGAGTACTTGAATGGAGATCATTTTCATAGTAAAACTCTACCAAATATAATTAATAATCATAGATACCTATAAAGTCAAGTGATCATGACCTCATCATGTCTTATAATATATGAATAGTCCTTTAATACTGTTCAATGGTTTTGAGATAATATGTGGTGCTAAAAATATGCTCGATATCAAGATTCTTTTTAGGACTGTTCTAGAAATTCAATATAAATAATGAATTATGATCAGAAATAATTTAAATAGGTGTAAATTAAAGTCTTAAAACCTCAATAATATATAGTAGCACAAGGTTCTCAAAAGGTAAATCTTCTCTTAGAGTAGGAAAATATGAAAATTTGGTAAGGCAGTCAACAATATCCCATATAGTACCATTATTTCAAGGATTCATCGGTAATAAAATGAAAAATATATAATATTTTTATTCCATTTTTACATAAGAATAGGTATATGTTATAGGGATCCTCTAGGATGTTGTCTATTATCCTTCACCTATTGAAAAACCAATAATCTTAATAAATAACCAAAAATTTATCACTTTGTATTATCACACTAAAAATGTTCCCTTAAATCTCCATACATATTGGTGTTACGAGGTTGTGTGGAGAAATTGAAGATATGAGTATCATCCAATAATTACCTTTTCATTATAGATATAGATAGAACACATATCCTCTTTCCAAATTTCATAATTTCATCTTCATAAAAAAATTCTATAAATTTCCCATCATTCAAGGATTTAATATTATTTTGAATATTCACATCATTAGGAAGATAACTTTTTTCCTTTATTAATAAGGATGGTTTATAAATCATTTAAAAAAGGGGTGATGTTACCCCTTCATTAATGCTTCCAATATTCATAATCACTAAATTATTTAATTTAAGATCCCATTCAATAATAATTTTGGTCAATACTCCATGATATTTTCTTCTAAATGTATCTACTACTTTATTCTCCTTCCCTGGGTGGTAGTGTATTGAAATTTTATAGTCCTTGTGTAGATAGATCCATCATATTTACCTCATATTGAAAAATTTATATGAAAAAACATATTTTAGACTGTTATGATATGTGTATATCTCACATATTTCACTATATATAATGTATTTATATATTAAAGGAAAACATTGTAGCTTCCAACTCAAGATCATTATTTTTATAGTTCCATTCATGGGTATTTAAATGCCTTGATACATAAGAACTAACTTTATCCTTCTGTATAATGATACAACCAAGTACCTTTTTTATGAAACAATGTATATCATAAATACATCATTTCCTAACAGTAAAGTTAAAATAATATTATTGACCAATATCTTATTCAATTCTTCAAAAAATTATCCACATTCTTTTTTTTCATATGAAAATAACCCCTTTATGTGTATTCTTGGTTAATGAGTTATCCAATAGATAAAAATTCCAAACAAAATGCTAATATTAACCATATAATCCAATGAAACTATAGACCTAAATTATGTTTGTCGCTCACTTCTAATTTTTTACTACCTTTTACATCATAGTATAAATTGGGATTTTATCAATGCAAAAGATATGGCCAAGAACCAAAACATTTTGAATCAAAAATTCACACATGAAAAATTCCTGATATAACTTCCTTCCTCTAAGAATATAAATAATGATCTTAAATTGATTATCATGGTGCTCATTTATTTTAGAATACAACTAGATATCATCAATAAATACCACAATAAAATTATAATGATTTTACATTAATTATAAATTCACTAGATCCATAAAAATATAGGATGATTTAGTGAATCGAATTGGAATTATTATAAATGTGTAATTTCCATAACTCATATGACTTTTTTTCTGCAGAATATCTTCCTTCCTTACTCAAAAATGATTATATCTAGAATGAGACCAATATTTGAAAATTATTGAGCTCTATGACGTTAATAGAAAAATTTATTAATCTGAGATAGAGGACACTTTTTTATCATAATATAATTTATTTCCCTATAATATATTAACATCCTCATAGAACCATATTTCATATTAATGAAAAGAACATGGTCTCCCTAAGGTGAAACACTAGGGATTTTAAATCATATATAAAATAACTCCTATATTTGTTTACTCAACTCCATTAATTCCATAGTGGACATTCTATAGATAATCATTGGTATAAGACTTTCATTAGTTATTAAATTAATAAAAAACTAAACTTCACATTTTGGTGGATGTCCAAGTAAATATTGATGAAAAACATCAATGTATTCTTCTATAATAGGTGCATCCTCAATTAAAATATTATCTTTTCCAACCATACATTGTTTCTAAAAACAATCCCCAATAATATCATTCTTAAAATCTATTCTTGGTGGATCTTTAAATGACCCAAATGATGAAGTCTTCCCTATAAAGACAAGGAATTCCACATCTTCATCATGAATCGTAATTTCCTTATCTTAGAACTAAAAATTTTCAATCTATTTTAAAAGATATTACATCATAAATATTATATAAAATTATACCATAGGTATATTAATCAAGTATACAAATATGGTATGACTATGTGTCTTAATGGGAATTACCTAACACATACTTGTTACAGTAAGATTTTCACTGGGTTTCTTGACTAAAAACACCCTTATTAAGGTTCTAAAGAAATATCTAATTTTATTTACTAATATGGAGTATATAAAATAGTGTGAAGATATAGAATAAAATAATTCATTTTCTAAATTTGAGGATATGATTAAAGTACACATCCCTCCATCTTTAAGAACTTCAACCTCAATTGTAGTAATTGAAAAAGATTTCCCTTCTCCCATTAGCCTCTTTAGTGGTGGGTTACCTTGACACTTGGTAAATTTTTATGAATAATGACCCATCTATATAAATTTTAAGAAATATATATTAGTGGTCTATTTATTCCACTTAAATAAATTAGCCAGATGACCCTTGCATCTATACTTGTAACAAACTCTTGTTCCCTTCAAGAATTTTCTAGTATTTTTCTTTCTAAAAATTTCAAATTATAGAAATTGATTCAACCATTTCTTATTTTTAGACATGTTACATTTTTAATAGATCTTATCAAACCTATTCCATATTTTATTTCCTATTAAGATGCATAATTTAGAAAATTTCTTCTGTATTTTTATGGAACATAATACTATTTCATTATATGATGTAAAGGTTTGAGAAATTGGTACCCTTATGAGGCTTGTCTTAAGCCCTTCAAATATAAGGTCAATATTTATTTCTAAATTATATGTTTAATCTATATATTAATTGTATATTTTGGTTAAGGTAGCCTCATACTGTGCAACAGTTTCCAATTCCTTTCTATTTAATCTTGGGATCTTTCTCTTCATTTTAGTTTATTTCTAGTGAGGCAAATATTTATCGAAGAATTATACTTTAAAATATCTCCATTGAATATTTCATTTTTATTCTTCTTTACTAGTGTAATGGATCGATGACAATCATTGATCAATATCACTTTTAAGACAATACACATACAGTATACCCTTTTCCCTTTTATTGCATCTTGAGGCCCTAAATATATTTTCTAGAGACTAAATCCATTTCTCTACTACAACGAGATTAGTAGTTCCACTAAAATAATAAGGCTTTTGTCACATGAATAGATCCTAAATAGGTGTATCATTCTATGTAACATAATTTTTCTCTAAATTTTCAAGCTTATTGTTCAAAAACTATTTCACCTACCCTAACATATCTATTATTTACTCATCTCCAACATCAGCTGTATTGGCTTGATTAGAAAAAAAATCTCTACATTGGCTATGAGTATTGATACCATTCTTTCTTAGATGTCATATTTATAAACAATGAATTGTTTCTAATTAACTCATATCATTATGAATTTTAAATCATAATATATAACTCTAAACCTAGTGTAATAGTTGACATAAAATGAAAAAAAAATTATAACTAATCTTAGAATCATAAACGTGGTTTATTTAAATCCTAAAAATATTTTCAAATACATCACAAGGATTAATCAATAAAATTTGATTTAACCCAATAATATACCTTGGGAGTTTCAAACTAGGTGCATAGTAAGGGAACATTCACTGTGCACTAGAATAAAGACCGATATATTCTCAAATATATATTTTTAGTGTTATTACCCCTAGATGAATCTATACCAAAATCACTTTAGATTATAGTATCCAGATGAGAATTTATATCTAGTAAAACCATATAATCTATAACTTAAAAAAACTTTTATGATATTATCCTATAATTATATATATCCGTAAAGTATTTCGTGGGGTTATGTCCCCTAAAATATGTCTTTTAAAATCTAGTTCCTAATATTTCTAATACTCTAATACCAAATTTAGAATACCCAACTCTAGTAACCCGGATTCAATGTTTACTTTATTACATGGAATAAGATAAAAGGATCACATAACCAAGCATTGATTAGTTTATTAATATTTTTGATCTAGATACAAACATGCTTCCCATTTTAAATTGGAAATAAAATCTATTAACATAGTGAAAATAAATATTCTGCATCACTGGACTCATTCAAAGATACCTTCTTCATATCATAGGGGAAGGAAATAAAGTAAGTGTGAGATAAAATTATAAGTAAAGGTCATGTAAAGTGGAGTATATCATGGTTAAATAAGTCACAATTAATCTGGAAAGGTAAATAACTGAAAACACATTTGATTTCATCAAAAACTTGAGTACAAAATGCATTTATAGATATTATCAATGTAGTAATATTATGGAAAATAATAACTAAATTTTGAAAGAATGGGATGAATAATGTTGTATGTCATGATATCAGATATCATGATATATTTACTATTATGTCATTGCACTAAGATATTTGAAATTATGGATAGGTATACACCAAAACTAATTTAATAAGTTTGTCTAACTAGTTTTTCACATGATATCTATTGATGCATCAAGGGGATATATAATTATAATCACTATCCATTATTTATTGTCCAATTAATTACTCATACATTTAATGATCAATTTAATTAATAAAATATTCCTTATCAATAAATATCCATATTGAGTGAAGAATATGGAATATCAAGATTTCTCTGGTCAATAATATAACATTCATAGAAAAACAAAGTATATATAAATGGTATACAATTTATGAAATAATAATATCCATTATATAAATAATTGAGATATTAATGGTGAAAATTTATTTAAAAAAAGTTAATGTTTCATAATAAAATTAATTACCATAAAATTAATAAGATAATAAATATAACCATCAATTCATTTGAAATGTACTTTTTATAATAAATTCATGTCTTTTGGAGAAAAAATAAAATGGAAGAAAAACATTAAAAAAGTTTTCATTAATTTTTTTTTATTTTAAAACACATTGAAAACCTTTATAATATTATAAATATTGAATTTTTTTTATGGTGTTGTGAACGTTTGTAAATAGAATATACATTAAAAAGAAACATTCCTTCTGAATTTTTATAAAGAAAGTTGAAAACGAGCTTTTTAGAAAAAAATTGCAATATTAGTTTCAAAATTTTTTAAAAAATAAAGATAACATAAAATGTTCTTAATAAATCATTTGATTAAATAAAATGAAAAATTTTAAAACAATTTTGAAAAATATAGAAAAGAAAAAAAATAACTGATCAAAAGTGAATATGATCGACTTTTTATTTAACATTTTATTTTCATATTCAAGTGAAGAAGAGAAGAAAAATTGTAATAAAATATGAAAAATTATTATATATATATATATATATATTAAAATAAAATATATTAAAATTATGATGGATATATTATAATATTTATTCAATAAAAAATATAAGCAATCCCATAAAAACGAGGTTGTAGTATAATTTATTAACTCGTTCCTAACTTTTAAATTGCAACCCCTTGAAAGTTTAAATTTGAAATTAAAATCTAATATTAATTAATAAATATATATTAATTTTAAATACATCAAATGGGTAGTATATACACTACATAAAAATAAATAGGTTCATAATACCAAATATTCCTCAATAGAGTAGAAATTGAGACAAAATCCCTTACATGACATCTCCACTTAGTTGAACATGATTTAAACTACAATATAATGGTTTTAAACCTATTATCAATTTATAAAAAACCCATATTAATATTTATAATATCATATATTATCCACTTATATCATCTTATCATCCGTTCATCAATAATCATTTATTATTATCATTGTTTTAGGTGTTAACTGCTTAGATTTCTCATGTATGTTTCATCACAGATGCTCTGATTATTGTGAATAGGTTATAGATTCATCATATACATAATAATAATATTATTATAAATATAATATTTCTTCATTAGATACAATTTTATAATCACTCTTCAATGGTGCACATGGAAAATGATTCACATCGCTTTGTGGAGGGTGTATACATGATCAATGTTATCATTTTTTTAATGGGTGAAATGGTAAGGAATAAAATGGAATATTAAATTTAAATAATAAAAAATATGTCATAATTATCATATATATTCATTAATTCTATAATTATGACTTTTCATGTGATTTGGTGATGGAAAAAAAATTACATCGATTTGTGATGTGGTAGTTCGTCATGTACACGAACAATGGTTTTGTTTCCCATTTTATGGAAAAGGATATTGATAAATATTATGTTATAAAACTAATAAAATATAATTATATGGTTTATATTAGTGTTATTTTATTTCAATTGTTATATCATAATTTAAGGTGGAAAAATAATAATTAAAAAAACTTTGGTATGACAATTATCTTCTCTTAGAGAAACCTTCTTTGGATCGCTTTATAAGGACAATAGGGTTAAAATTTTGGGAAGAATAAAACCCCTAGAACATGTATAATGATTTTTGGGAGATATTATTTTAGTTTTTTATTGAGATAAATGGCTCAATAGGTGTGAATAAGTGAGGGGAGGATGTGACCTTTTATAATTGAGGTGATTGGTGTACATGAATTTTTCAAAGATTATTAAGTCACTTTCATGGAAAAATGGCCCAAAAATAAATCATATTATAATTTTATAAGATTAAGGTAAAAATAAATCCAAATAATTCGATTTAACTAATTTTTATGTCATTTTAACCATTATATTTTTAGCTTAACCCCCGATAAACTTGTTTTGACCTTAATTGTGGTAAATAATTTTTACTGTTTTTACATTCATTATGACTAAAAATTAAGTTAAACATATTAAATGATATTAATAATGATTATTAAAATATGGAATATATTTTATCAAATTCAATTCATAGAAGTGGAAAAATTTACTTTAAAAATATACATGCACAACGTGACAAAAAACTGTTTTTCATGAAAATGAATTTTTCAAGAATAAGATGATTTTACATTAACTATACAAATGTTAATAATAATTATATGGATTTAAATTAATATATATAGATATATATTCTATATATTTCTTTTAAATCATTGATTATGAGATATTATTATAATTAATTAAATTGAAAAAACACTATACAGTGAAAAATATTTTTTAAAAAAATTGTTTTTTACCTCTAATTAATGTTATCTTTACTTCTATAAAATTGATAAAAAATACAAGGTTAATTATAAATATTTTAATAAATTATTATAAATAAAATTAGGAATAGTTAAATATTATGATTCCAATTATTCAAAAAATATTGTTTCTAAGGGAAAATTTAACAAATTTATTCTAGGCATATTTTGACCTAGTATGTTTGGAATCAACATTAATCCTATAAAATTAGAACTTCTTCCCTTAAATATTAAAATTTTCATTATATTTTAGTTTTATTAAAATTTAATTTTCACTTACAATAATTGAATCTTGGGTGCTAAAATTTCTTTTTGAAAATAACAAATGGGGAAACTTTAGATAAGATGTAGTTTCCTAATAAAGTTTATTAATGATATTTATAGAAAAATATAAAAGGTAGATAAGTGTTTCAAGGGGTAATTATTTCATTTTGGGAATGTTTAGAAATTTTAGTGAACTTTTTTAAGTTTTTAATGATTTAAATGTTTTTAAAGCATCCAATTTTTTTGAATTTAATAGAAATTACAAGAAATTCAGAAAGTGTTTTCTTTAAAAATCATGTCAATACTTATCTTTCATCCATGATTTTAATTTACAAAAAGGATAAAATTGTTTATTTAAATAATTTCTTCCATCCTTGATTTTCCAAATAATAATACATTCTTAAAGAAATTAAAATTAACTTTTAATTTTTTTTGAGTTTCTTAGGTATTTTTATTATCACTATGATATTTTATGCTGAACTTAATGAAGATGTACATATATCAAAATGTGCATGTCCATGTTCATTTTAATGGTGTGTAAAAGGTAAACACATCAAATACCATAGTTTGGAGATGAAAATATCAGATGATGGTGGGCTATGTTTGATGGTACTACAATTGAACTAGAAGAAAATGAAATTTGATCCTTAGAGATTGGTATGTATAAGTCTATAAATTGAATCTAATCCTTCAAAGATTAAAAGCTATTATATAAGAGAGATGCAGAGTTTTCAATCATTTTTAATTTTTGTATTATCTTATTACTATTGAGAAGATATTTTTTTTGAGATCTTTGTTTATATAATTATTGTAAGGGTTTTAATGTAAATACTATATGTTTTTATTATTTTAATCTCCCTTTGTTTAGTCATTGGGATCAAGGAGATTCTATTTCTAAAATCTATTTTGTATAATCCTTTATGATATAGGGATTTCATTTTTTGTAAAATAGTATATTTCAAATCTAAAATTATAGTATTCTTCCGTGATTTGAAATAATGATTTTTTATGATATTATGTGATCGAGGGGTTTCATGGTTTAGAATATGGAGTTTTTATGATCATCAATATTGAGGGATTCTAGGGATTATATGAAATAGTGTCCCTTAATATAAAGTTGATACCCATTGATGGGTTTAAAATCAGGAAACATCCAATTGTAAAAGTGGGATACCATGGTTCAAGTTATGAACCTCCTACCACTTTAGTCTAAAAGAGAAGGGTTTTATCCTTGGAATTTTTTTGGTAAATAATATCATTTATGGGTAGTTGAGTTATTACTCAATAATCTACTATTTTTTTACATTAATTTGTTTTAAATTTCATTGTTCATTTTATTTTCACTGTTTTTATTTCCTTCATCATACAATACTATTGTTTTTGATAAATTTAATTTATATTATATTTATGGTTTTATCAATTTAATGTACATACTCTAATAAAATTATTTAAATTATGTTTAATATTTTTTTACTCTAATATATTTTTTATTGACTGGAAGATCGTATCATCTGATCAGCTTCAACTTTAAGTGGGAATAAATTTTTTAGTCATGTTTTTTAATTAAACTCACCCACATCTCTTGATGTTTTTAATAGAACATTACCACAAATATTGGAGAACACTAAATTTTTAAGATAACTACACTTTGGATATAGAGATGACACATGAAAGAAACCAAAATCCTCACCCTCTCTCCTTACCAACATGTATCAATATTTCCTTAATATATGGTAGCTAATCATGTGGAAGTTTCAATAATTCCATGATACAACCAAATAAAAATGAATGGGAGGATCCTGTATCAAATAGAGTAGTAACCATAAATGATGTACTTAGAATAGTGCATCTCACCATCATCGGTCATACACTAGTCTCCATAGTAACCTTATTTGTAACATAAAATTGAACCTCTTTTGAATGGGCCAGAGGACTAAAACTAGCTCAATGGTCAGTCATAAGTTGAATTTATATATGATAAGAACCATTCCTACTTCTATACCCATTAAAATAAGGATCTATTTCTATGGGGGAATCAAACTATTTTTTAGATCCTCTAAGTGCTAAAGAACCCATACCACATTGGGGAGAGAGATTTTGTTTGAAAATATTTGTATATGGATCAAATGAATATATTAATGACAAGTCTTAGAGGCTACTGGACACAAATAACACATTTTATTAGTCTTTCCACACTGATTTTAGAGAAGAGACCCACTTCCCATAGCTACTGAATATGAATACTGGTATGGAATCTTGGAGCAACTACCACTTCATCATCTCAATTCATTACACTTATTCTTATTATTTCAGAGGCCACTATCACTTCCACCAGGAATGGAAGGAGACCATATCATCCCTAAAATATTTATTTAATCAATTCCTACCATGAAGGCTCAGTCCATGACCTCATTATAAGTAAAAAATCTTTTGGAGGATATCTTATTTTAGACCAAAGTCCAATTTCAAATTTGTGATCTTTCAATATATCATTGGAAACCATTTCAAGTAAAAAATATATAATCTATGATAACCAATTAATATAATACATAAAATTCTAATCACATTACTAATGTCACAAAAAATACATATACTTTTCTTAGTTCATCATTACAATATAAAACTGTTGGATAACTATCACTTTGAAATTATTCTATTTCAAGTTCTATTGTTGCTTCACCCAGATGACGAACTTCCATCACTTATTATTAGGGCCCTAAATCATGAAATCATAAAATTTCACCTTAATAGAATCTATGATCTTGAGTAATTAAAATATTTTCTCCATATTCTCTATCACATCATCTACTTCCCTAGGATCATTGATTTCATAAAAGGATGGTGGATTATGATGGCAGAATTTTTGAGTTTTATCTTTTTCTGAACTTGGACCCGATTCATTATCCTATGAGTAGATATGGGCCACTATTTGATCAATAGGTTGAACTATTCAAACAAATAATTAAATAATATCCTAATCCACTAGAGGATTAACTCAAGAAAATTTGTCTACAACTACCTCTAGAGGGTTCATAGAAGGACTCTTGGGAGGCAAACTACTATATAAAATCATATAAATAAAAAAATTAAATCATGAAAAATGAAAAATAATATTAATTTTAACCATATAAAATTATCAAAGCAAGGAAATACTTAGAAACCATAATAAATATGATTAATAATAAAATAAAAATAACCCATTATTTTTTAAGCTTCTAGTAAAAGGTACACAATCATCACCCCTTGTACTTTTCTTGAAAAAACCCTATAAACTCATGGGTTTTGATTAAAAACCAAAACCCAACATCCAAAAAATCCCATTGTAACTCGATGTTTTTCACTAATAATGGTTCCTAGACACCCATAAAAACCTACCTTCTGAGTTATGATAATATTATATCATGTCTACCTTAACTATCACAAATAACATAGACAAAAACCAAAACTGGATACAATTTTCTCATGAACTAACCTTGGATACACCTGAATCAGAAACCCAATAAAGTTTTTAGAAAGTATCAATGGGTATTCCTGATCCACATGGGTGGGAAACTAGGTCCTAGACATCAACAACTTCTCAAATTGGGGACCTAACATGACCTCTACATAATTTAAAAATAAATGCACAGAACTAAATGGAACCCATAAAAAATAATCAATATTCCCTAATATAAATAAATTCAAAAAAAATAACTATTTAATACAATACAAGTAATCATCCATAACATAATAAAAAATAGGGGTGAATGTACGTTAACAAAAGTAAAGAGATAGAGATCCAAAAGTAGGGATAAAAATTTATATAATAAGAAACAAAAAAAATATAACAAAACAGTACTACCCATATCTATGTGACATAAGTGATCACCCCATCATTTCACCACCAAAATACCAAGTTCCACTAACAAGAATACTCCTCACTCTAAAGTGATGCCTTACCATTAATATTATCTTTCAAAATAAGGTCTACATAAACCAATTGTGTGTATGTATGGTGTGATAAAAAAAATATTAATAGGATACTACCAACTATTTCATGGAAAAACGTTTTTATAAAAATCCATGCATTATTGTTTGAAATTAAACCAAATAAAACAATTATTTTAACATTTTTAAATGAAATATGCAAAGAAAATCAATTTTAAAATTTATAACCAATAATGAAAAAGGGAATGAAAATAAAAAATCTAAAACAAGAACTATAGAAAAAGACCTAAGGTACATAAGGTCATGGACACCATAGGATCCTCATATTATCTTAATGATCAAAGTAATAATATCTAGTCCTATGCACGACTCTCTAATGAAAATTACAACAAGTCATAGCTGTAAAGTATGTCTATATCCCATTATGTTTAGTTAGTGTGGAATAATATAAGTAGTGGTATTTCATTCCATGCATAGAATTACTTGTCCTAATCCACCCACCTATGTACCCACCTTCCCATTTGATATCCCCATTTTATAAAATAATTTCAAATTTATAATTTAAAACAATTTCCATTCAAATATTCATTTCATTAAACACATCACATGAATCCATCATTTCCATATATAAAACACCCTTTCCAAATAATTTTCTTTTTCTAATTCAAATAAAATAATATAAATACACTATATAATATATAACCAGTCCTCAAAATTTTATAACATGCTTTTAAACAATTTAAAACACCCATTGTAAAATTATTAATCACTTAAGGCTCGTTGAAAAAAGACAAATCTTGAAACCACCAAACTTAATAAAGTGAAACTACATGAAAATGGTATGTATCCACTAGAAAATAGATGTAATGACCCTTAGAAGAAGAGGGGAATACCTACACATAACAATGGACACTATTTAATTTATTTAAAGAAAATCCTAGGTATCCATAACCATAGAAAAGGGTGAAAACCATGAGAGTAAGGAGAAGAGAACCAAGAATGATAGGAGGAACAACTTAACAAGATGTTTATTAAATATTATAGGTGGAATCTAACTTTAATTCAACCTAAGGATAGGGGGAGGATATAAATTCACAAGTAACATAAGATGTTTGAATGAGAGATAAGTGTGGAGGAAAGGGGGTTAAAACTCATAAGGGAAAATGGTGATTTTATATATTTAATGAATCCTAATGGAAATTCATTGTGTGACCTAAACTATCACGAAATGGCCCAACTTTTAGGTAAACACCCAAATGATTATAGAGTTGGGTTGAAGTATAACATACCATGGTTATAGTGTAATGCACCACTTTGAAAATAAATCACCTATGCCGTGGTTGGTTTGAAGGATTGCCTCACTTGGTTGCAGCACAACACAAATCCTATAAAAAATGGTACATTGCCTGAGGTGAGTCATAGAACAACCTATATAGGTCATAGAATTACCCAACTATAGATCTTCCTGGGTTGGGCCATAACGCAAACTCTATTGATCATGTCATGGCCCAACTATAGTCTAAAACTATAGTTTACTAAAATTTCAACAAACATAGAAAAATACTAAAATAAAGGAAAAGAAAAAAAATTAAATAAGTATAAAAATTATATGCATGAAATTTAAACCATTTGTGTGATAGGGATTATGGATTATCTCAATGTAAATACTTTGATATGTGTTCAAGGAGATGCAATAGATATCTATACAAAGAAGGATTTGAGTCTATAGGGGATGTCATGGATACACATCAGTGCTACACAAGGGAGTTAGTAAGGATGGAAAAGACTAATCAGTGTGTTATACTTGTGAGATCAAAGAATTATTTTGGCTAGGAAGTCTTGGATATGGCCTATAGGTGTGTGAGGATAAGGTCAAGGCACTTGGGTGTTATGATAGAAGAAGTGATCAATCATCCCTAGTGGATTATCCCCCATTAAAAATTCAAAAGTGATGTATCATGATTAATAATCCCTAGTATCTTCCTCCCTCAAAAGAGTAGTACTTCTCCATGATGCCTAAGAACTACCCTTATTAAACTCTATTCACTAAGACTTCCCTTACATGTGTGTTCCCTCAGCCTGAATACGCTACTCAAATTCGAACTGTATAATGTAGGAATAATTTTTTCTCTCAAAACATGAGGATTTAATAATAAAAAATTACTAAAAAATTAGGTAGTATATATTTCAATTAAAAATTATAATATAAATTAAATATTTAGTTTATATAATATGAATTTTGAACAATGTAAATTTATTTCAAATATAAATTTCAAGCATGAATTAAAATTTAAAATTAAATGAATATATTTTTATATTATGATTTTTTTTGTAAATGTAACTTCATAAAGTAAAATAATGATTTTGTGTAGAATTTTATTATTTCACTAAAAAATAAGAATGAACATAAGTGTGTTATTAACTGAGTTTTAATATTAACTAAGGTATTTTTTTAGTTTATTATGTATAAAATATACATAAAATTCATGACTTATCAAGAAATATCTGAAATCTTATCAATATATAGAGATAATAATAGAGATTAATTTACCATTGATAAGGGGATATTGGAGAAAACTCAAATATTCATGACAACACCTGATAAATCGACACAATCATTCAATGCTTCGTAGAGCACATATGGACATCTTTAAAGGGATTCAATTTCAGATCCTTGAAGAAATAATGATAAATACATTGAACCCACGTGACTTTTATTTGTCTTTTTACCTTCTCATTAATAAAAAATAAATGTCAATGAAACAATAATAAATAAATTGAACATGAATCATATATAATAATTATTACAGGAATTGATTTTTTATATTTTATTATTTAATCATAAAATAAGTTCCTAAATCTTATTGTAGTAATCCAAGAATCAATATTTAAATGATAATTTAAATATAAAAACCCACTACAGTCGTTTATATTGTGCATAGATCCTACATCCCCAATATTTATATGTAGTTTTAGAGAGTTATTTGAATAGATATTAGTAAAATTAAGGAGTTATGAATGTTCCGATAAATGCATAAAGAAAGGTGGTATTTAATAGTGAAGGAGGAGAGTTTATGTTTTTTTAATAGTGATGATGCTTTTAATTCAATGGTAATTGTATATTTATTTAACAATAATTGAGATATTATAATATTCATTAAAACTTTTAGAAACCCCAGAAATATTTTATACATTTCTATTACAAAATACCATATTTATATGATAATTCACTATTCACCTGCGTATTTCACTATTTATGAAAATTACCAAAACTCCACCCTTACTTAATTTTTATACCTTGAATCCAAAAATGGAATCCATTTTAGTGAAGTAAATTTACCAAATTAGTTAAATCCAATATTAAAATTTAATACAAAAATTGAGGTTTTATAAAAGAAGTTAAAACATACATTATTAAAAACATATACTTATACTTCCATTCTATTACCAGGAATGAATGTTTATTGGATTTTATTTTTATACTTATATTTTTATGATATTTAATTACTTATAAATCTACCTTTTCATTTACATTAATATTTATTTTTCAATTCCAATGGTCAAGTTACTATTATAATAGTTGGGTCACTATTCTAATAATCATATTTCTAATGAATTATTTATACATTTACATTGATAATATATCCCTTTTATTATATATATATACCACTTAGTTCCTTCATTCATTATTCAGTTATTTTTTTCTCAATACTCTCAATATTTCTTTAAAAAAATTAAATCTTATTTCTATTATTTTTTATTTATTAGTGTAGTGTTTTGTGTACCTATGATATTTCTAAGACAAAATGATCCATAATATTTCAAAACTCTAGTAATATTATTTTCATATGCTTATTTTTCCATTATACTTATATTAACCTTAAAAATGTATTCATACTTTATTTTTAATGCTCATTTATAATGTAAAATATTTATTTAATTACATAGTGACATGTGTGGTATTCCAAGTAAATTCTAAGAATAGCCTAACTTTGAATTTGAATTTGACATTATTTTCAATCTTATTAGATTTATTGGTATCCATGTTTACTAAATGAGGTCTTATAATGGTTTTCTTCAGTAACACATGAAGTTTTGAAAGAAAGTTATAATAGTTTAGTAAAAATATTAAAATTTAAATTTCATCCTTAATTGAGTATTGCATTTAGTAATGGGATTCTTCATCAATTCTATAACGGGGGTTTCCTTTTTAGTGAAATTTTAGGAAATTTTCTAAAATTGTTGAAATTTTTAGAATAACTAGAGAAATTTTAAATAAATAATATATTTATGTGAAAATAAATATTTTGAAATAATTATATCTATATATTCATAAATTATAATTTCCATGGAAAACCTAGACCTAGAAATTATCATGTCAATGGATGGTGTCTAGATGATCAAAAAACTACTAAAAATCAAGGATTAATCTATTAATGATATGATTCTTTGATTCGATAACATTAATTTTTTTTTCAATCACATTATTATTTTATCATTTAATATTACCTCAAATATTTCAATTATTACATATAAATCATGTTTGATAAAAATTACCTAGTTATGAATGTGACTACATTTTAATAACATCAATCCATGTTATGAATTAAGGTTATTCTTAGAGAGACTTTTGATAATCCCAAATTTTTCACTACATTTTAAAGAAAAAAAGATAAAATTCATGATAAATGGAATATATATTATTAATCCTCATATTGAAATGATTCTAATGACATAAATTTTGAGATATTATAAATTGCTATTTTATAGATATATTAGAGAGATATTTAGATATGATTTTTAATAAAGTGGGAATGACTTACTTCAAACCATGAATATTATTATTGAAAATGATATACCATTATTTATATCATTAATAATTGAATATTAGGTGATCAATAATGTGAAAATATTACATATGGATTAAAATATATTTAAAAGTCATTTTTCTTAAATAATCACTTATTTTTAATTTTTCATGATCATATTAAACAATTCATAAATTAAGACATGTATTTTTATAATTTTAGAATCATTTAAAACCAATTGGTAATGTTTTGGGGAAATCAAAAACCTTCTCTATAAGTTTTAGGCTATATGCAGTGGATGGTGGAAAAAGATGGTGGGAGGTTTAGTGGTTTAGGATGATCCTTGTTGAATTATCTAATATATGATTAAATGATATAGAAAGGTCTACATGTACCTTCCATTTAAACACAACATTTGAACACATGAGACATGGAGATCATGATTCAATACTATCTAATCTTAAAATCACACTCTTTGGATCATAAGGTAAAATGAATCATAGTTTCTAGGGTTTTTGATCATCTGATTGAATGAATGAGTGAGGTCGATCATATATTATAGAAATACATGATTGGGGGTTCATGTGTTGATATATGGTGGTTTAATGTGGTGGTTTATGTGTAACCCCATCATTATGCAGACACCTTTAAGGTGCATAGAGGCATGTGGAGAGCCCAAATTGAGCATCAAACTTTTCATTGGACTTCTTTTGACTTCCCATACGATATGGTTTTGATAATATAACCAAATATAAATATTTAGTTAAGGGTTTATATTTAAAAGTAACTCTCCATGGGGTAATAAAGTGTCATTCAACAAGAAGTTAAATGTTACCTTGTGACTATGTGATGATTTTTGAAAGTCATGTCAGCTTAAAATTAAAAGAATTACATTATTCTATTGATAAATTATTTATGTTATCATTTATGGGGGTTAAAAGTTATAAAATATTTACCTATGTTTTGGAAGATCAAGGTATAGATAGGTTATATTCCCAAGATGACATTATTAAATTGGGAATGGCTATTTTATGTTCTTTGTGATGCTACTTGGGTTGAAGAATGACCAATAATCATTATATATTTGACGATAAAAAATATTTCAACCATACTCTGACTCTATTATTTTTATATTTATTGATGTAATCTTGGTATATTATTAATAATATAGTGATAATGTAAATCAATTGTATATAGTATTTAATACATCATAGGAGTATAAAATTTATCATAAACTCCAAAAGTTTAATTTTTAGATTAGGGAAGTAAAAGTTTTATGGAACATGCTATCAAAATTCACAATTTTAATAGATCCAGTGAAGGTGTAATTAGTGATATATTGGGATGTTACTAAGAATTTATTAATGTTCAACAACATATTAAGTCTTTTATTATATTATCACTATATAGTAAAATACTTTTTAAAATTTATGGTAATAATAATAGTCTTGGAATGAAATGGTGTGATTTTATATGGGATGATTAGTGTGAGTTGAAATTTCTAGAGTAAAATTGAAGATTAATATTGATATAGGCCTTAGTATCTTATGAAATTTTAGAATAATTAACTAACCCATTATTATAACTTAGAAACTATTTTGTATTACTTAAAGTAATGGTATCATTATTTTTTGAATAAGAGGGATATAGTATACACTAACCAAAAAATAATTAAATTCATATTCTCATGAAAATATTTAAACCCCTAGTAGAATAATTATGTTGAATATTTATATCCATTAATATTTTAATAGAATTATACTACTACAAAAGTTATCATATTAATTGATGTACTCAATATAAAATCTCAAGCACATGTTATATAGGAGAAAAATGAGACAAGTTGAATAATGATTTTACTTTTTGATATAAATCATGTTGTGATAGAGGGGAATGTGGATCATATACTATCATAGTTTAGTATCACATCATCCTTAGTGGAGTGGGAGAAAGACAATAAGAACTTTGATCATGTTTGTATAGTAATTTTAGAATGCTTAATGGTAAAGAGACCCTAAAAGGATGGATTTAAATTTAAATTATTTTTTATATTCTTAAGAGTGTGGTAGTCCTATCACAAATTGCATGAAAAAACATATGAGATATTATAATGCCTCTGTATGGTATTTTTACTTGTAACAATCCATATTTCAATATAAATTTTCATCTAATAATTCCAATGTTTTTATTAACTTGAAACATTTCTAACATTGATCTAAAATGAAAAATTATTTATTTCATTAATATAAAATAATACAGCATAAAATACATATTAATATATTATAATAAACATATATGGAACATGATTATAAAAAATAAAATAGGAAAATCACTAAAAGTAAATAAAAATTCAGCAAGATTGAAATATTTTCCATTCATTCTCCCATGAGGATAATACAATTTATTATAACTATAGAAATAAGGAAAAATATTAGAAATATGATAGACATTTTTAAGTAATTGTACGGATTTTTTTAGAGAAGTGTGAAAAGTTATATATTGAAATATTATTGGGTAATATTACTATTTTATAATCATTGAGTATATAGTCATTGTGTAGAAATATAAATACTGGTATATTAAAGTTATTACAACTAGAACTTAACCCCTATGTATAAGTGTATAATTTATTAAGAATGGTCTATTTTAAAAATATATTAAAATACACTCAACAATTAAAAAATCGTTTTTGTTTTAGAAGTTTTATTTTAAATATATTTTTTATTATTATTTAAAAGTTAAATTAAAAAACATAGTGTATAAATTAAATAAAACTAATATCATATTTAGTATCAATGTATCTAAATTAGGTAAGAGGGTCAATATAATTTTTTGGTAAACAAATTACCATAATAAATCGTGAAATACATTGTTAAATATTAAATGTAGTAAATATGGTAAATATTATGTATAATCTAATTAAAAAATCATTAAAAAATTATCATAAAATATTGTGTATTTATAATATATAACCCACAAGTATCAATATTTTTTCCATCTTTCCACTAAATATACTATACATGTCTTAAATAAATGGTCATTTTCAAATATACCACTCAAACTCATCTGTAAAAGGAATCATCCGCCACCCATTACATACCAGACCTATTATTCAATTTCTTATCCAATATATTCCCATATTACCTTCATAACAAGCCTCTCTCACATTTTTAATCCCTTTATTTTATTAAGAAACTCTTGGTTTGCGTACATTCTCATTAAAGATAGTACCTTTCAAACCATTCATTTTCAATCAAAAACCAGAGGTGTTCTGTATATTAAGACCAAGAATATTAAAAATAAACCTCCAAACCACATAATCACATTCACTACCAAGGAATAAATATTTCCTAGTCTCCACATTGACATTTCAACAAAACTAGCACCGCGAGGCAAGTAAAACATTATTTACACAAATCGCTTCATTTATAGGAATGAACTTTTTAGAAATTATCCAAATCAGAAGGTTATATTTGACTGGGATCTCTTTACAGTAGTAAAAATCCACACCACCAGCATTACCAAAAACGTTCGTAATAACATACATGTAATACTTGTATGGGAAATCCCCCGATGAGTCTTTAGTTAAAATAAATCGATCTCTTTCAGATGAAATTTCAATACTATAAAAAATATATCATTGATGTCGATTGAGTATGTCCTCAATAAACAAAGGAAAATGGCTCACTTTTAAGAAATAAAAGTTAGGTGTTGGATAGCATGGGAATCTGAGTGGTGTACCTTCCCAATTTCAGAACCAAAAAATAATATTGTCTCTTTCCAAAATCTATCGGGAATGTTGGTTAAGAATTGAAACATGATCACAAAGAAATTTCCATATCCATGAAACCTTACCCATTGTATTATCAATCATCATCACATACTTACCTAAAATGAATTTAATCCATAGAGATCAACCTTCCATAACCACCCATACCAATTTATCCTAAAGACCTTTCATTGAAACCTCCACACTGCAAAGATTAAAACCCCCATACTTTACTGGTCTAGTCAACCTCTTCCATGGAGCCATATGATACCTCCACTCTCCATGAGAGCCCCATATAAAATATGTCAGTATCTTCTTTGTAATGACCCGCTAATTCCCATTGTCTTGAGAATGAAAAGAGTCATTACTTGTCCTTAAGCTACATCCCCAAGGCGCCAAAGGCTGGCAATAAATACCGAAGGGTTTCAAATACAAGTGGGGGATGATTTACCCTTTAAGAAATAAACCCATAAACCAACCATAACCAAACATTCACTATATGATTCATGAACAAATGAAAGACCAACTAAACAAACTTCATTTATGTAAAACCACATGAGAGTACACAAAAGCAGAAGACCAAACCAAGTATCAAAGTGCACAACAGATAAACAACTCAAGACTCTCAAAGGACACTAAGACTCTGTGCTCCACAATCTCCAAGCTCCACAACATCTCCCAAGCATCACCACAATCCACTAGAAACAAGATTATTTACCTTTACCTGTGTCCCAGAACATGACATCTGTAAAAGAATAAACGTGCCAAAGTAGGGGTGAGTATAAAACTCAGTAGGTTTTCCCTAATGACTTTCCTACTCATGACACTAGGATAGAAGAGTTAGCAACAATTATATAAAAATAGTTTATATAAAACATTTTCTCAAAAGTAGTTTATAACTAAATATAAACAAGTTTCTGAAACCATTCGTAACCAAAAGAATCTAAGAGAAATTGAAACCAGTTTTCCAACAAGTCATTTTTCCAGAAAAATAAAAAATCCAGCTTTAGAACCATTTCACAAACACCACGTTTTGGCAAACAAACCATTTCACAAACCCATGAAATAAACCATGCATGCTTCGTTATGATAGTTCCATACTCATTAGTGGTTTCTCTTCGATCTACCAAGTTGTCAGAAGGTAATTATTCCCCATGTGCCATTACACCTTTGGCACTGAGCACAAGGTCATATTTCAACCAAGACTCGTATAAGTAGTTACCATGTGCCGGTACATCTTTGGACCCCAAGGACAAGGTCATATTTGAACCAAGCCTCATATATGAAACATGAACACAAACCACACATTCACAAATATCATTCCAAAACCATCCTCTCAATAAAACACCTTTTATTTGAAAACCATTTTCATAAAAACCAAGTGTGTTCAACCAATTCAAACCATTTCAATAAAACCGTACTTTTAATAAAAATCAAAGAATGAACCAATTTCATCAAGCCATTTCAATACCAATCCATTTTAATAAAAGACCGCTTTTTATTGAAAACCCATATTTCATCAAACTATTTTCCATTCCAGACAATCCATAATTTAAAATCAACATTTTAAATTCAAGAAGCCAAATCACTTTGCAAAACAATTTACCAAGATTTCACAATTTCATCAAAACCATAAATCATCACAAAAGAAGATTTACTACACACTTTTCTAATCAATTTCATTAAAACAAGCCAATTTGAAACTAATCCAATCAATTCTAATAAGAGGAGTCGATTGTGAAGCCATCTACCTCAATGGTTTTGACGAAAACCCTAACAAACAGAGAACACACAAGAAAACCCGGTCGATTCACCAAGGATCCTCCTTAGATCTATTCTCCTAACACATCCAAGACCAAAAATCATCATTTTTGGCATACACACACTTAGATCTACCCATAATGGGCGTAGATCTAAGAAACTGAGAGAATAGGAGAAGTAGATCTAAGTAGATCTGAGAATCAAACAAGAACGATCACATTCCTAAAGAATCCGGCTTCGATTCGCCAAGGGAAGCCTTCGAATCACATCCAGAAAGATGGGAGAACCTTCCTTGACCTATAGAGAACCAAAATCCCGAGTTAGGTCCACTTAGAAGCTTAAAAGAGGCATTTAGAGGTGAAAACATGTTAGATCCACAATTTAGGGATCTAATTTAAGTGCTCGCAGGGTTAGTCCGCATAGTTTGACAAATCGTGCGCTAACCGTGAATTAGCTACTGCCTCGGCCGCCCTTCTCGCACGGTTTGGCCGCAAAGTTAGACAAACTGTGTGCTGACCGTGCGGAAGCCACTGTCTCCAAGACCCACTACGCACTGTTTGGCCGCACAGTTTAGAAAAACCATGCGCCTCCCATGCGACTTCCCCTTTACCTCAAAACATCATTCCAAGTTCTCCCGAATCTCCCATTCAACACCCTTAACTTTAAAACCATGAAAAGCATCAAGTAAGGGTTACATACTAGAAACCTGGGGTAATACATTCTCCCCACCATTGGACTTTCCGTCCCCAGAAAGTATAAAACCATCTCTTTCTTGAAAGAGTTTTGGCCACTGCTCTTTCATTTCTTTCTCGTGTTCCCAAGTCTCTTCCTGAATCTGGCCTTGTTGCCACAAAACCCGCACTAGACCGATGCTTCTTCCACGCAAGACTTTTTCCTGCCTATCGAAAATCCACACCGGAATATGTACCAATGAAGCATCCAGTTCTAGTTCAACGTGATCCCATCTGATCACGTGGACAGGATCGGGATGATGCTTCTTCAACTGAGATACATGGAACACATTATGCACTATACTTAACCATGGTGGTAATGCCAACCAATACACCACCTCACCAACCCATTCCAGTATCTCAAAAGGGACTATATATCGAGGAGATAATTTGACCTACTTCCCAAAATGACGATGTCCAAGCCATGGAGAGATTCTAAAAAAGACATGATCACTCCCCACAAACGATAACAGTCTTCGGTGATGATCTGCATAAGATTTTTGATGACTCTGTGCCATATCCATCCTCTTTTTAATCAACTGAATCTTCTCCATTGTTTCTTGGACAAGGCTCGGCCCAACTAGTGAAGTCTCACCTGTTTCCACCTAGAATAGTGGATAATGACAAGGACGCCCATACAATGCATCAAACAGAGCCATGTGTATCGAGGCCGGATAACTGTTATTGTATGAGAACTCCACTAAGGGTATATTATCCTCCCATGAGCGACCAAAATCCATTACAAAAGTCTGCAACATGTCTTCCAATGTCTATATCATCATTTCAGATTGTCCATCCATTTGAGGATGATACACCATACTCATGAATAGGGATGAAATGGGCCGACTTGGTTAGATGATCCACTATCACCCAAATGGAATCGTCTTTCTGGACTGTTCTTGGAAGACCTATAATAAAATCCATTGCTATCTGATCCCATTTCCACACAAGGATAGGTAAATATTGTAACATATCGACTAGTCTCTGATGCTCTGCTTTAACCTGCTAACAAGTTAAGCATCGTGAGACGAACTCGGCCACCTTCCTTTTCATGTCGCTCCACAAAAAATGTGCCTTCAACACCTTATACATATTATGTATTCCTGGATGAACGACCCATTTGTAATGGTGGTAAGCATGAAGGAGTTGTTCATAAGCAGTTAAAGCTACAACCATCCAATCTCAAAATAGAAAAACTGAACTCCCATCCAGCTTCCATCCCTCAATGGTCTCCCCACCATTGAGTTTTGAACTCATTGCAACACAGTCTACATCAGATGCTTGTTCCTCCTTTACTATCTCCACCAAATCAGGAACAAGCCCAATTGGAATGAAAACTGAAAAATCACCTCGATCTTCACATTCCACATGCATGTTGGCTAAGACTAACATCAACTGCCATTTGTCTGAAGCTTCTTTCACCAACTGAGCATATGAATTTCAACAGGTAATTCCAAATCGTGTGTTGGGTAATTATTCTCATGCACCCTCAACTACCTTGAACCATAAGCAACAACAGGGTTTCCTTTCATGAGAACACCTCCCAACCCTGTTCCTGAAGCATCACAATACACCACATACCCTTGTCCTGATTCAGGAAAGATCAAGATGGGTGCTGATGTAAGGCGAAGTTTAAACTCTTGAAAAGATCTCTGACATTCCTCAGTCCGTTGAAATTCACTATTTTTCTTTGTGAATGATGTTATAGGAGAATCTATTCATGATAATCCATGCACAAATCATTGGTAATAACTAGCTAGACCAAGAAAACTTCGTATTTCAAAGACATTCTTCGGTGGTTTCCAAGAAAGAACAATTTCTATCTTTTCTGGATCCACTGAAACACCTTTCTCAGAAACAACATGGCCTAGAAAGTGTACCTCTTGTATCCAAAAATCACACTTTGATAATTTGGCATACAACTGATGGTCCCTCAATATTTCTAACACTATCGCCAAGTGTTGCTCATGCTCAGCCCTTGTTCTTGAATACACCAATATGTCATCCACAAACACCACAAAAAAAGAATCCAGATATCACTGAAATATCCGATTCATCAATTCCATAAAGACTGCTGGTGCATTCGTAAGACCAAAAGGCATGACTACATATTCGCAGTGGCCATATATGCTTCTGGAGGCTATCTTCAGAATATCCTTCTTTCAGAACTCACAACTGGTGATATTCTGACCGCAAGTCAATCTTGGAGAACCACCGAGTTCCCCTAAATTGATCAAATAG
Source organism: Viscum album (assembly GCA_963277665.1). Lineage (NCBI taxonomy): Eukaryota > Viridiplantae > Streptophyta > Magnoliopsida > Santalales > Viscaceae > Viscum > Viscum album. The sequence goes on along the minus strand of OY728157.1, from coordinate 1,620,179,607 downwards.
GTCATCAATTCATGGAAGTGGATATCTATTAATTATTTTAACTTGGTTAAGATTACGATAATCGACACACCGCCGAAGAGTTCCATATGCCTTCTTCACAAACAACACTGGTTCTACCCATGGAGTAGGACTTGGGCGAATGAAACCCTTATTTTCCAGCTCCTCTAACTGCACTTTCAATTCCCATAACTCTATTGGTACCATCCTATAAGATGGAAGGGAAATAGGACTGGACCTCGAAAGGAGATAAATCATAAAATCCACTACCCTTAGAGTTGGTAACCCTGAGAAGTTCTTGGGGGAGAAATCTAGAAATTGATCCACAACAGCTGGAAAAATATTTTCCTCGATATCTTCCATTGATTCTAAAAAACTCTAACTGATACAAGATCATGCCAACAGTTGGTGCCAACCAATCTGTTGCACCAGATTTTCACTCTTCTCCCCTTTAAAGAAATGTCCAATTCCATCCTTCCTCACAAAACTCACTATCCGTGCATAGCAATCAATGTGGGCCTTAAACATCGCCAACCAATCTGTTACCAGGATTATGTCATAATCATCCATCTGAAGAACTGAGAAATCCCACATCAATTCGATGCCATCCAAAAATAAACAACACGCTTGACATATGAAGGCTGGACACTCTCTTTGACTCAGAGGAGTTAGTAGGTTCAAATGAGAAGACATCATTTCTACATGTAAATCCAACAAATCAATGATATGAGAAGCAAGAAAAGAATGGGGAGAACCCGTATCCAACAAAGCTTGCATCAACGTGGAAATTAAAAGAATCATACCTCGCACTTTGGAGGGTCCTGACTGATCATCCACTACAACTTGCTCAGCTCCAAGTAGATGTGTGCTTTCCATGCTCTGCTCTTTATTTTCCTGCTGAAACTTCCCTTTCTGAAGAGCTTCATGAACACCCGACCTCAGAGAATTACAAAAATAGCGCTGAAGGTGTCCCATCCTGTTACAATTATGACATTCTTGAGGTTATTCCTTACAATCCCGCTTGATGTGGCTCGTAGAGCCACACTGAAAACATCCTGGCTTACTCTTGGTTCTCATAGGAAGTTTTAGCAATATTGTGGTCTGATTATGATGTGTTATTACTCCTTGAGAAAAGTTGTCTGATACCCTCTTGCTGTTAGTGTTAGAGTTCTCAGCTCCTCTAGTGAAGATAATTGTACTTTCTCTACTTGGATTTTCAGCAGTGATAGATATCGTAAACTAGGTATCTGGTTGCAGTCCCAATTCAATGGTTTTAAAAGCCTGAGTGATGATTTGGACCAACTATTGGTTCACCTGTGGTTCAGGTTCAACCACATTCTCACTGGCCTCTTTCGACTGGTTTCTATGATGCCTACCAAGTGCCATTTCCTAAACCAACAACAAACTCCATCAATCTCACTCTCTAGCAACTGATGACTTAGCATTTCAAATTTTATCACATCATATATCACAACATTGTTTTCAAAATGACATTTTCCCATGCTCAAACATTTTTGAAAACATTCCTCATGCCTTTTGAAAATCAACCCATTTTCAAAATACCCCAAATATCGTTTCAAAAATCTTTCATTTGAAAATAATTTATGAATTTTTAAAAAAATATCACTTTTCCCGAAATCATAAATCATTATTCACCAGGATATATGAAATCCTAATGGGAATTCATTCCTCTACAATGCATTTCATGCTCCTCTCATTGGAGAAACCCATGACAATGAGATTTCCAACATTCTAAAAGTGTATCCAAAACACTTATGTACCCAACACCCTGATAACTTGAAGTTTACCATAAATGGGTTAGCTACGTCCTTTTATGCTATACATTTCAAGTTCTGACAATCCTAATCCTGTATAAGATGACCACCCAAGGAATAGATATGAAGTAATTCTAACTCCAAGACCAATAACATCGATGACCACTTGTTAGGCAAGGACCGAACAAGCTGATACCATTTGTAATGACATGCCAATTCCCATTGGCTTGAGAGTGAAACGAGTCATTACTTGGCCTTAAGAGACATCCCCAAGGTGCCAAAGGCTAGAAATAAATGCCAAAGGGTTTCAAATACAAGTGGGGTACGATTTACCATTTAATAAATAAAACCATAAACCAATCATAACCAAACATTCACTATATAATGCATAAACAAATGAAAGACCAACTAAACAAACTTCATTTATGTCAAACCACATCATAGTACAAAAAAGTGAAAGACCAAACCTAGTATCAAAGTGCACAATAGATAAACAACTCAAGACTCTCAAAGGACACTAAGACTCCATGCTCCACAAGCTCCAAGCTCCACAACATCTCCCAAGAATCACCACGAGCCACTAGCAACAATATGCTCTACCTTTACCTGTGCCCCGGAACATGACATCAAACAAGTTCCCAAAACCATTCGTAACCAAAAGCATCCAAGAGAAATTGAAATCAGTTTTCCAACAAGTCATTTTTTCAGAAAAATAACAAATCCAGCTTTAGAACCATTTCACAAACACCCCGTTTTGGCAACCCAACCATTTCAAAAACCCGTGAAATCAACCATGCATGCTTCGTTATTACAGTTCCATACTCATGAGTGGTTTCTCATTGATATACCAAGTCGTCACAAGGTAATTATTCCCCATGTTCCATTACACCTTTGGCATTGAGCACAAGGTCATATTTCAACCAAGCCTCGTACAAGTAGTTACCATGTGCCAGTATACCTTTGGCCCCGAGAACAAGGTCATATTTCAACCAAGCCTCGTATATGCAACATGAACACACACCACACATTCACAAAAATCATGCCAAAACCATAATTTCAATAAACACCTTTTATTTAAAACCATTTTCATCAAAACCAATTGTGTTCAACCAATTCAAACCATTTCAATAAAACCGTACTTTTAATGAAAAACAAAGAATTAACCAATTTCATCAAGACATTTCAATACCAAAACATTTTAATAAAACACCCCTTTTTATTGAAAACCCATATTTCGTCAAACCATTTGCCATTCCATCAAATCCATAATTTAAAATCAACATTTTAAATTCATGAAGCCAAATCACTTTGCACAACAATTTACCAAGATTTCATAATTTCATCAAAATGATAAACCATCACCAAAGAAGATTTATTCCATGCTTTGCACAATAAATTTCATTCCAACAAGACAATTTGAAACTAAGGCAATCATTTCTAACAAGAGGAGTCGAGAGTGAATCCACCTACCTCAATGATTTTGAAGAAAACCCTAACAAACGGAGAATGCACAAGAAAACCCGTCCAATTCACTAAGGATCCTCCTTAAATCTCTTCTCCTAAAACATCCAAGACCAAAAATCATCATGTTTGTAATCCACACACTTATATATACCCATAACGGGCATAGATCTACGAAACCGAGAGAAGAGGAGAAGTAGATCTAAGTAGATCTGAGAATCAAACAAGAACGATCACATACCTCAAGAATACGACTTCGATTCGCCAAGGGAAGCCTTCGGATCACCTCCAGAATGATGGGAGAACCTTCCTTGACCTATAGAGAACCAAAATCTCGAGTTAGGGCCTCTTAGAAGCTTAAATGATGCATTTAGAGGCAAAAAGAGTTAGTTCCATAATTTAAGGATCTAATTTAAGTGCTCGTATGGTTAGTCCGCACGGTTTGAAAAACCGTGCGCTAACCGTGCATTAGCTGCTACCTCGACCACCCTTCTCGTATGGTTTGGCCACACAGTTAGAAAAACCATGCGCTGACCATGTGGAAGCCACTGTCTCCAAGACCCACTGTGCACAGTTTGGCTGCACAATTTAGACAAACTGTGCGCCTCCCGTGCGACTTCCCCTTTACCTCAAAACATCATTCAAATTTTCCCGACTCTCCCATTAAACACCCTTAACTTTAAAACCATGAAAAGCATAAAGTAAGGGTTACATTCCAGAAACCGGGGGTACTAAATTCTTGATATTTCTTATCACCCTTTTAGAAACCCTGAGGGCAGATAAAACGTCCATAGGGTTAGATGTTAGAACACAGTTCACTAGAGATATTCTTCCACTAAAGGATAGAAAATGGTTTTTACAATTATTGACCTGGCTGATGATTTCATTAAATACCCCCTAACAATAAATTATGTTCATCCTTATATCTGAAATAAGATCGCATAAATATTTCAAGGGAAACTTTCTTCCTAAAAATCCCATTACTTACTCCATTTTTTATACATACCTCTAAGCATGCACACTGCACATAGAGACTACTTTGATCACAATTTATTTTTTCACCACTCCATCAAATATAATAATCCAACACTTATTTAAGGCCTATGATTTATCTTCTTGCTCAATTTAGAAAGAAGATCAAGTCATTTTCATAGAGAAGGAAAGTGACACCACTAAACTGATTCCTTCGCCAGAAAGGTTTAATAATTCTATTGTTAATTTTCTTCTCTATGAGTATATTAAGAGGGTCTTGTGACATGATGAAAATACTAGGATATAGGGTATCACTTTGTCTAAGGCCCCACATGGATTCAAATAATCCACTCCTCTTTCCCATTAGAGATTTTGAGAACCAAGGGGAACTGAAGCACCTAACAAATAAGTCACATATCCAATTATAAAAGACTATGAAGTTTATAACTATGAGGATATAGATCCACTCCATCCTATCATAAACCTTATCCATGTAAATTTTGAGGACCACATTTGAACCATGATCCTTTTTTTTGACATCTAAAACCATTTTCTGATCAATACCAACAGTCACCTGTGGAGATCTTCCCTTAATAAACCATGTTTCTATTTGGCCACCCAATCATGAATATAGTTGATAGCCTTCTCTTAAGAATATTATACAAAATCCTAAAAGAGATGTTTCAAATACTAATTGTCCAAAAGTGATTGAAAGTTGACGGATCCTTAACTTTAGAGATAAAAATAAGAACAGTTTCACAAACCACTTAAGGTAGAACTCCACCATGAAAAAACTTTTGTATTGAATCAATAAGTTCCTCTTTGATAAGATTACAAGAGGCTAAATCAAAATTTGTAGCACAAAAATCTTGCCTAGGGGAACTATTTAAGTTCTTGATCAAAGAACATTCAAAATTTATTTCTCATATGGATTGGTCTTGAAAAAATAATTAATAGAAGAGGACACCACTCGAGGGATATAATGGAAAAGATCACTCTGACCTCTTGAATTCTTTCCCTGCATACTAGGATTATTATCAGTAAGTAAGGATTTAAAAAAATGTCATATATACCTCAAATAATGAATGTATTGGTAGATAATGATCGATCATATATGCACATATTAGGAATGATTTCCCATTTCTTTCATTAATATAAGACTGAAAAAACACAGTGTTCTTATTGCCTTCTTTAAGCCAGTTAACCCTTGATCTGCCACAAAACCCATGATCTTATTAAATAAACAAATCACTCAGATGATTCCTATAATAAATTAAGTCACTAAAAGTCTCATCATCCCATAAATATTCTAACTGAGACTCCAACTATTTTATATCATTATCCATTTCATCCAAATCAGAAAATTGAGAAGGTTGTAAAGAATTCTAGGACTGAAGATCCCCTTGAAGGAATTTTAGCTTGTTATAAAAACATGTCCATCAGTTCCCATGAATAGTATTGTTCCATGATGTCTTTTCCACTGTGTTATAATCCTACATAGTGGAACAACACATAGAAAATAAGAAATGATCACCAAAAGACCTCTGCACAGCCATGTTAATGAACAACGGAGAGTGATCCAAGACCGAACGAACTAGATGGTTAACCCTCACATCTGGGTAAATCGAAATAGCCTATAAATTTTATAAGACATGATCCAACCAAAACCAAGTGCATCTGGGACCTATTTTATTATTACACCATTTATACTTTCTACCTATGAAACCTAAACCCATCAATCCTGTGTTGTCCATGAAGGAAGAAAATTATTTACGCTCTCACCATTGATAAAATCCACCACCTTTATTATCTGAGATATCCAATATTGAATTAAAATCACCACCCAAAAACCATGATAGGTTTCTAGCATTAAAATATTCCAAATCATACCATATAATCTCCCTTCTCTGGGGTCACATTTCGTATAAAAAATTTTGAAGAAGAAATTGTCACCACCGGTATTGATTTTGGTCATAATATTATATTTAGAGACATCCAAATTTTCCACTGAAATAGAAGAGTCCCAAAAAATCCAAATAAGATTATTTACTCATCACTCATGCAATAAAAAATAAAAACAAATCAATCATGCAAATACTTTATTTCTTGACATGTTCTGTTTAGGATTGAGAAAAACCACTTTGGAGATCTTACTATGCTGAACTTCATTAGAAAGAAAGTCATTTTTGACCCATTCTACAAGACCACAAGAATTCTATATAATAGTGAGAATCATTTAGAAAAATGATGTATGGTTTTGGCACTTGGTAACTGAGATCACCTCGGAATAGGAGAAGACATGATACTTTGCATCTCAAACATGGTCTGGTACACACCCCACTTGAAGTTAGAGGAGAATCATAGAAAAACTAGCCTAAGACTTGATGATCATGTGATAGAATGATGAAAATATTATAGATGGATATGGGTGATGAATCAGATGGATCTGTTTCATATACAAAAGAAATAGGATAAGAGACATGAAAAACAACCACAACCTTGACAGAACTGGGTATAGACCGCTGCTTGCCACATGAAATCATCACCACATCTTCCCTAGAAAGAGAGATTACTCAGAATAGTAGGATCCAGGGGGTCTTAAAATCATCCACTTAATAATGGTAAGCATTGAAAAAAATAATCATTAATAAGAGAAGGAAGAGATGGAAAATTTTTCATATAAAATATATAACTGTAGTTGAGAAATGATAGATCAGAATAGAAAACTAGATGAACCAAAGTATAAAAAAGAAGAGAATCTTGACTATAACAAGGAAGTAATCTTATACTTACCTTGAGAACTCTGACTAACATGCTAAGGAGGCGAGGTCAGAGTCTCAATGATTATTGAATCTAGAGAGAATGTCTAAAACAAGGGGATGATCTCTATGCATGGGTTTAAAGAATGAGGGCCTAGTTGTTGAACCATTGAGAAAGGAGTGAACACTATTGTCTGATGTGAAGACCCAACCTCTCCTTTATTATGAAATAATGAAATTTTATTTGAAGGTTGAAAATCCCCTATCACTGAAGTTGAATATATCCCTCAAGACACATAATTCGGCTGATGTGAAGGGGCAGGAAAGGAAACCTTTGGTCTTAAAATAAAACTTTAGTATTAAAGGAATCCTTCGGTCTTTAAAAGTCATTAATATACTCAATCATATTGAATATGTGATTAGGGAATAAATTTAATTTTTTCCATTATGAAACTAATGATTTTAAAACCTTGAGTGAATTATTTTACACTTCTCAAAAGAATATTGAAAAACTTTTTGAACAATTTCAACATTTTGTTACTTGGGAAATAATTAATCCAACACATATTTTTTTTATATTTAATAATAATGATTCTTATGAATTGTAACAATCTAAAAAGTTACTTACATTAAGATTATTCTTTCTATATAATTTATCTTCAAGTAATGTTTGATGATAGTGATGCAATTTTTCTGTAACAGAAATTTTTTTAGATTATTATCATGTTTTAATTTTATTTAATGTTTACTTTTATTAAATATAATTCCACAAAAAAGTTAAAACCTTTTAGAATTAAATCATATCCATTATTATGACAAGATAAATATTTCGTCCTGGCTTACACTAGTTAAGCATGGAAATAACTTATGAAAATACCCGGTATGAAATCATGTCAATCATAACATATATGAATATTAGATAGTTAAGTGGATAAATATTTAAATTAATTTACCATATAGATTTACTCATCTCTATTCATCTAGTATCATAAGAGATAGGGTTTCCTAGATAATTTTTTCCCAAAATTCCAAAAAATGAGTCACTTAATGGTTAGGGTCACCTAATTACTTTCATTAATTAAACAAGAAAATTCAGGGGCACCTAATGGTTTAGGTTACCCATATTGAATGGATGATATATTGGAAAGTGTTTTATTTTGAAAGAATATAACACTTAGTATTTAAAGGGGATTTAATCTCACCATCTTTTCTCATGTATTCCTTTTACATGTATGCATACTTATAAGGATTTAGTTTAGATTTATATTACATCCACCAAATCAATATGTTTCAGCCATATTGATATGTAACTCTTTATATAAATCCTATATTGTGTTACTAATCCAAATTAAAATCCAATTATATTTATACACATCATAATACATCCCATGCATAAGCACTACAAAAAAAATAGGGTGATTAGAAGGGTTTATTTTTAATTTAAGGGGGTTATAACCCCTTTTAAACACTTAGTGGTGATTACCCACAACCACCGCTAAAGTGGCTGTCTACTCTGATTAGAGGCAGTTTTGGGTAAGTGCTGGTAAATTGATCTGGTATTTAGTAGAATTCATCTTGGATTGACCAAAAATAGATCATTTAGGGGTAGTTTTAACTACCTCTAATTTAATTATCAGTTTAGGGGCAGTTAGAGTCTCTCCTAAATGAGATTGAAATCCCCTATTTTAGGGGTGGTTTTAATACAAGTAGCCATAAACTACCCCACTTTTAAAAAAAATAAAGGACAACCCCACTCCACCCTATAGGAGTCCCACAGACAACCACATAACACACCCTACCCCACCACACCTGGGACACATCCTGATGTCCCATGGACATCACCCAACCCCACCCTGAGACACACCCCTGACAACCCACGCCCTCCCCCCAGACAACCCTGAGACACACCATGGACAACCCACATACCCCCAAAAAAAAACCCTGGACAACACATAGACGCCCCCGACAAACCTGGACAACCCGCCCCAACCATGCCAGACAACCCCACCTGCGAGAAACTACTATGGGCCCAACCGCAAGCACACATAGCCTGTCCCAGGGCTAAGGAAGTAAAAATTTCTCCCGTTGGGAATCAAACAAGGGACCCTGGAGAAAACAACGTCGCGCCTCAACCAACTGAGCTGCCAAGTCTTGGATTTATATATACAATAAATGTTATATATTTAGATACAAGAATTTTGGATTATATATATATATAATGCATATCAATATAAATAATAGAATATATTTTTGTATATATAATAAATTTGTATATAATATATGATATATTTGTGTATATTATTTATATATAATATATATTTTTGTATAATATATATATATATATATTATATGTGTGTATATAAAATATATATAAATAACTATATTTACAAATATAAATATATATTTATACATATATTTATAAATACATTTATATATATATGTGTGTGTATTTTTGTATTTATATAATATTTATATATATAATATAATTGTAATATATTTATTTATTTGTATAATTATTTATATATACTTGTATATATGTGTGTATATGTGTAACAATAATAATAATATTTATTATTATTATAACAGTTATTTTTTAAACTATAAAAATTATGTGTTGATTTTATAAATACTATACAATTATATATTTTATTACTTATACTATATTAAATACATTTTTATTATATATTTATGTATGTAATTATATAAGTTTATATTATATCAGGTATAAACACATATATAGACTCACACAAAATTAAATACATTCATATAATTGGAAGTATATGTAATGTAATTAAATGATATATGTGTATATATATATATATTTACTAAATTAATTTATAATTAATATGGTATACTACAATATGAATAAAATATATATATAATATAATGAAATTTATATATAATATAATATATATAATATAATATATATAATATAAATATAAATTTATATATAAATTTATATCTATATTTACTTTTTTCTATATTATATATATTTGTATACATAATATAATATACTGTATTTATACACAAATATACAATAAAATGTATTTAATATAATATATGTATAATATATATCATAATACAAATGTATAGTATTTATAAAACCACATATATATTTTATATATTTGAATAAATATATATATATAATTACATTTATATTATGAAAACCAATATTTATATATGTATACATTTTTGTTTATATGTATAAGTATTTATTTAAAGCATTTATATAATGTTTTATAAATATATTTTTATGATGCATTTAACAACATTTATATAATGTGTTTATGTAATATATATATATATATATATGCATGCGCACACACACACACATATTATAAAATTTGAATTTTTACTATATTTATTTTAACAAATAAATGAAAATTTAGTGAGGGTTAAAAAACCCCTCTAATAAAATGGATTAGTGGTGGTTCCTAAACCCCCACTAATGTCATAAATTAGATGGGGTTCACAACCCCCTCTAATTTCTTAAATTAGAGGGGGTTCAAAAAATTCCACTATTTCCATTTAAAAAATCCTCTATATATATATACCATCTAATATCCAAATGAATTTACTCATATATATATATATATATATATATTGCACCTCTAAAATATAACTGAACATAGGGAACCACTAAATATTACATTTTCCATGATTCTTACATAGTTACCTCTAAAATCCAACCAAACATTAAAAAAAATGCTAAACATTTTAGAGGGGTTTGTGAACCCCCTCTAAAAAACCATCGCTAATCTAATATTTTTTATTTTAGTGAAGGTATAGAAAACTCTTCCATTTAAATGATTAAAATAATATGAAATCAATAATTTCCACATGAGTAAGCTTAGAGTGACATATAGAAAACACCCACTTTTATATACATGGCATAAGCCTCTAGAACGATGAGTAGTCCAACCTAAATTCCCTTTACCCTAGGTTAATTTTCTCAAAAGAGACCTCAATTACATTACAACTCTAACACTTAATACATATAAAGTATAATTAACTTCTTAATTCAAGATCATAACCATGTACAAACCAATGTTAAAGTAAAAGAAAACTAAATCAATTATCATACCTAGAATGTAACTCCTTAAATGCATGTATGATTATTTATAGAAACAATTTAACACTTTAAAATAAAGTATAAAACCAGTCATTTTATAATAATTATACTCATGAATAAAAGAAGTAATAATCTAATTAAATGAATAATCCATATATCAAAACAAGAGATAAAAAATTTATGAATAGTTCATAAATAAATAAATTATAAACACTTTATAATTTATCCTTTCATTAGAGACATTCCATAATTAAATAAATATAGATACTTTATAATTATTTTCAATATGAACACCTTTATATTATATTTTATATGTTATTGACATTAAATATATGATGTCTAAAATATAAATATTATATATTACGTAAACATTAAATATATCACACATTTAATATTTTTTAATCCTTCATCATATCAATTATCAAAACTCCTTTTGATATGGTTTAAATAATTCATCAAATAAGGAATTTTAATTTAAACATTTCAAATTAAACATTTTAAAATTTTTAAAATTTTAAATATAAAATATTTTTTATTTAACCATATTTTTAAATTTATACACACTTTATACATTACTCTTATAATTTATATTTAAACCATTTATAACAAAATTATAAATAATGCCGTATAAATAAAGAAGGAATTTAATATTAACATTTAATATTATGGATATTTATTTATTAAATGTTTAATAAAAATTTAATAATTAATTATAAAAATTTAATAAACAATTAATTTAAATATAATTTTTAAATTAAATAAACATACAAAAAAATTACTATCATTTATAAACACTTTATAAATTATACATTTTAATTCTTAATTGAAAATAATAAAACTAAAAAATTTCTAAATATATCATCTTTAACGATATAGGAATATCATAATATGTTGAATGAACTATTATCATTCATGTTCTATGATAGATAATCTTGTACATGAAATACCACCTTCAACAGGTAGTGAATCAAATTTTATTATAGGCTATATATTGTTCATCTGATATGATGATCTGGCTTCACAACAATTGTAACATTAAACTAACATTATAATCCCATATGACCTAACATATCATATGTTATGATCTGTATAAAATAGAAGTGATTGGACTATGTCACCACCCATGATATCCTATATCATTTGACATGGCTATATCATGGATTTAAATATATATCACAATGCCGACCATGGTTTAAAAATGATATGATTCCTTATGATATCTCATATTTCCAGGACTACCCAAATTTAAATTCCAATTTTTTTAAAGATATCAAACATGATATTAAATATGATATAAAATTTATTTGTTTTAAATATTATTTTGAAAATAAATTTAAAAATAATTACTTTGATTCTTTTGTTAAGTTTTTAAGGATTTAATAACACTTTTTCAATGTAGTGGAAGATATTAGAAACCATAAACCAAATATCACTATGAACTGAAACCCAAACATACATAATCTAAATGAATATAATTCATGTACCTTTCATTGAAGAGCGTCAATAACTATCTTAAATCATATTCTTCACAAAAAAAACTGATAGGTATCCAACAGAATCCCTCCTCTATGGTGTATGCACGAATGAACTAAATCACCCAACGTTTTGGTGGGAATTGCCCTGTATCCAATATATGATAATATCTCTTGATAATAAATGAAATATATAGAATATGGCTTCAGGTAAGGGAGATAATTAGTCTAAATATTAGGTAGTCTTGGATGAACATTATCTCATGGTGATTGTCTCCATATATAGTACTCGAGCATGATCCCCGAGTAATCATAAATTTACTTATACACTCATAATGTATGAGTAATTGAAATATCGATTAAAAACAATTGTAACTAGTTGGGCATTCCAACTATCTCAAACATTTAATCTTATGAAATATAATGACGATATATTATATACAGAAGATATTAAAATGTTAATGTTTAACATTCCATTTCCCATGTTAATCATTCATTACAATTAAAGTCTTTGGAAATATGTGCTACCAACAATGTACTACATTATTGAAGTGTATAGAATATTCCATCTCAGATCAGGTTAAATTAAAGAAATTCTTGTATACAAAAAAAGAATGTAGGGAAAGGGATATTGAGATGTTTCAAGAGAAAATAGGCACCAAAACTTTTTTTCACATGACCTGATGCTATAATGTTAATCGATAACACATCTTATTAGCCAAAGTGGAAAGGTAAAATGACACTTGGGATTAAAATATGCAGTATTTCATAATTTGGGACTTTAAATATAAAATAGTACAAGAACATCACTCATCTTACCATGCTTTATGAGATGCAATAAAAAGTATCTCCACTTTCAATTAATGTCTATAAAATACAAAATTATAAAACAATAACCTTTTTATTCTTCTTATTTTATGACATAAATATCTTAAATATTGTCTCATATATATTTAAAAAATATATCATACCCCTTATAGTATTTTTACCATCCCAACCTAAATTCCACACACTAGTGCCCTGAGTCGGTTCACTACATGTCCTTAGGCATGCCTCCTCATATGCCAGAGGCTGCCAACTAGTAAAAAGGGTCTAATATCGATCATGGGGAGACTATACCCTCTTTATCATAGTGTAACAGTAATGGAAAAAAATAAACAATAACCAAATGATATAACCAAATAACTATAAAAATAAAAGTATCACATGATAACTAAAACAAGAATACAATAACCAAACTAAAACAATAGATATTTCATTCCATGTATATACTAAGTGTCAAATACAAAACCCAAAAGTAAGACACTGGCAACTCTAAGAGGTTATAGACAATAAGTATGGTTCCCTCATATATTTTTTATCCTGAATCAACCATATAACATATAGAACTTTATAATTCTCTAACCCCAAAAGCCTAGAGCCAGTGCATTATTTTATTAAATTGTCATTATTACAAGGAAAAAATCTTGAAGGACCGATAAGTTTATTGGTCTTGGAAAACCAGATTGCATACATGATACCCATATTATATTAGGAAATAGAAATTACAAACATGATACTTAATAAAATGAGATAAATTGTATCCTTGAAAGCTTATTCAAATATTTCTTCTTTATAATCTGGAGAAAATAAACATAATAAGGGTGAGCTCTAATTCTCAGTAATAGTAAGTAAAGTGGAAGAAATAATGAATAAATGAGTATAAATTAACATGTAAAGGTGAATAACTGATAACACATTCCATTAAAATAACTAGATAAGGAAAAATCAATATGTCAAGGTATGAAATTGAAACACATGAAATTTAATCAATGAACTGAAATGTATCCATATATATGTTTAGGAAAAATCTCATGGATGAATAATAATTGAAAATATATTGTGGAAATTATTTTTTAATTCATAGAATGTCTAAAGAATATAGAAATATATACCATCAAGACCTTTTACAAGATGATTTAAAACTATGGATAAAAACCCGTTTAATTTAGCAAACTTATTTTTCTCATGAGAACCTATTGATGCATTGAGAAGATCTATAAAGTCTGATCTCCACCCATCATTACCAGTCCAAAGCATTCATTAAATCAAATAATCAAAATAAATAATATTCCTTATCAAATATTTGTATTTAATAAAGAATATGGAATTATAGAAATAATCAAATAACTATCAATGTAGACAGCGTATGTAAAATTGTATATGGTTTAGGCAATAGTTATTTCCCTGATAAATAAAATAGATATTTTTGGGGGAAATTCAATGTTCAATGATTATAGGAGACCAGATATTTCAAAGGGAATAAAAAATGATTCAAGGAAGTGAATGTGAATTCTATCCTTGGCCAAAATGATAATAAACCATCCATAGGGAGAATAAGGATGGTATCAAAACAAAAAATCCCACAAGGAGTAAAAATAAAGGTTTGTTGTTGACGATGAATATAAATACTATAAAAATATCTTTTAAAATCATTCACTGAGGAAAATATCATTTTGTTTTGTAAAAACTTTTGAAAAACATTTTCTTTGAAACTAACTTTTGAAAATATTTTCTTTAAAAAGTAACAATTTGTACATGAAAAGTAAGATTTAAAGAATGATATTGGGTAAATCCATATTTTCCATGAAAGGTAAAAGAACATTCCTTTTTCACGGTAAAATGGTTTAAAATATTCCTTCTTCGTAAATATACAAGAAGAATCCTTAAAAAACATTGATAAAAGATAAAAATGATAAAAATATATTTACAAAATCATTTTAAATTATTTTTGAAAACATTTTAATAAAACATGGTTTTTAAAAGAAAATAGTTTCTCTGATTAAAAAGAAAATAAAGTTTGGTTTTCTAAAAAACATTTTCTAAAAATTTTGAGTACCAAAGTGTGAAAAAATGGTACTAATACATTAAAATTGTCATGAATAACTATAGGACAGAAAATTAAAGGTCTTATTGAAATATGGTTATATAATTTCCTCGAATTGAAATACCATTGAATGATCATTAATTTTGTTGTTGATGAAAATAATCTTTAACCATTCCAAAGTGTCTCATAACACTTTGAAATTTTTTAAATCATAAGCCTCATGAAGAAAAAATATTAAATGAAAGTTATAAATAAGATGAAGTTAAATTAATTCATGATTTTATATATAAAAATGGTTAGTAGATACAATATACAAAATAATTAAGTGGTGAACATGACATTTATCTCACATAAGAAAAAAGTGAGATGAAAATCCCTTACCTTATGTTTCCTTTCAGTTGAATGTCCTGTAAACTCCTATATAAGAGGTTTAAACAATTCAATAACTTATATTAGATACACAAATTATATTTATAATTTCATATATTAACTTATTATAATATTTTATTACCCACGTTTTAACACTCATTCATTATTTTAACTATTTGGGTGTTAATTTCCAAGTTTGTCAAGTATGTTTTAACATGTTATTTGTTAGTCTTATTAAATATAACATGGTTACATAATATACAGAATTTAAAAAATGATGTGAGTATCAGATATATACTTTATATATTTATCTATACTAAACTATAATATTTGGAGATAAGAAATGGAATGCACCGTTCATAGAGACATTAACCTGTACGTACGCATGAACGCTACTTTAATTTCATTGTTGTTTTTTTAAGGAATGGAAAGTAAATAATAAGTACATACATGTATATTATAATTATAGAAACATATTTATTTAATATATTTCACATATTTTCATTATAATTATCCTTAATAAGATCCATGTATAGTATTAATGAATCACATCACATTGAGGGAGCGGTACTCCACACTTCCCAAGCGATGTTATCGTATTAAGACAAAATGGAAAGTATTAAATGTATGTGTTATAAAAGGATTAAATAAGTACAAAGACATAGTTAACATAATATATATCACATATAAATATATTTTCCAACATAATTACCACCATGAGAGGTTGTAAAGGAATAACGAACGATCATCGTTTCGTGAGATGGTTGTTCACCGTTCACATAAATAGTATATTCATCACCCATTAGATGGAGGTGTGTGTAAGTATCGGTATAACCCTTAGTAAAAAAAAGAAATGTATATTTATGATATTAGTTTAATTATATAATCATGATTTAAAAATTTTTTATGTGTTGGACACGTAAATGAAAGAAAAGAGATCGTTGGAATGCATTATTCTAAAAATCGGGTAACTCTTTTTGGTTTATACCAAAGGGCTTCATTGGAAGGATTTATGCCCAAAATGAGGCTTCAAGGTATATGGAAGGTATTTTTGGAAGATATTTTTTCATATCTTGGTCTAACCTAAGTCGTTTGAGAGGTGTGAGGAATGGGGATAAATGGTGGGCTTTTATAGTGGAAGAGGAATGACACTCATGTAATATTTTGACAAAGGAATTATTCCTACATTTTTCATGTTATAAGCGGATAAAATACTTGAAAAAATTTAATAAAAGATTTTATATTTTCTAAATATGGCCATATAATATCTCTTGTACAATTTTACATGTTGCTTTTGGCCTTAAGGTTAGGGTTTAGTCACTTATTAAGCTTAATTTAACCTCAATCATTGTAATTAACTTTAATCACTTTCACTAATCTTTTTGGTAAAAAACAAATTTGGTCATATTATACATTATAAATTATTATTAATAAAAACATGAAATAAATTTTTTTAAATTCCAATCACATAATTGGATGAAATTAATTTAAAATTCATCCCACATGCGAGATGACAATGCGATTTTTTAAAGTAAAACGTCCAGAATTTTGATAAGTTTTTTACATTCAAATTCAAAGTGAAATTGATCCCAATGACCTAAATTAGATTAATTTATATTTAATTTATATAATTTTACTTTAAAATAAATTATAAATTTGATATAAACCTATAAATAAATTGGACGAAGAAGCAGTTTTGAATTAAAATTCAGTATTTTTAACTATTCACTAAAAAATGAAACTTCCCAGAAAATTACCAAAAAATATACCTAAAAAAATTTGGATCTTTTTATGTAAAAAACTAAGTTTATTTTGATATATTATATCAATAAAAGTCTCAAAATTAATATTTAAAATAGGTTCTCCAATAAAAGGCTTTAAAAATAAAAATATAGCATTTTATGATTAAAATTAGTTTTGTTCTTATATTATTATTATAAAATCTATTGGATTAATATAAAATATATTTTATTGAATATATAATATATATATCACATTAATATTAATCACTAATTGTCATTAATTTAATTTATTAAGGTAAAATAGCTTTATGAGCATAAAAATAATAATATTTTACTTTATATTCAATCAGTTTTCATTTTCATTTATAATTAATTTATAGCCAATGAAATCATTTTATAAATATTTAAACCATATATTTTCATAAGTTAGTTTAACCCTTTAATAACTACTAAATTAACAACTATGTTATATCTTATTACATTGGATAATATTTTAATAATATATCATTATTCGGTAAAACTTAGTCTTGTATGCAATGTATGTCATTTGAAGAGACTCATTGTTGTGTGAGAAGTACGCTAACTCAATATCACATTCATTGAAAGATGTATCATATATTTTATTTATTTAAAATAGTAAATATATTTTAAATTATCAGTGTATTATATTCCCTTACACACTTGGTGATACGTGTGATAAATAAAATATTCTTACTTTAGAATTTCAGGGTGTTAAATTCTACCAATATTAATTAAATTTTATCCTCACAATTTAGTAATAATATCTGTAATCGTGGGACTAATATTTGAAAACAAACTATTTTTGAAAGACCCACATCATAAAAATGGTTAGTAACACATATTCCTAATAAGAGAGAAAAGGAAGTACAATTTTCACATAGCTAGGTTCCCTAGTACAAGAACACAGGTGGGGAATGGAAACATGGATACAAGGGAAAGAATATAATAATCAAGTTCTAATAGAGAGTACTATAAAACACAATTAGGAAAAATTTAACAATCACAAGGCCAAAAATGTGTGATGATCTAAGGGTCCATTTTATTTATCATAAATGAATGTACTAAGAAAACATTTTTGTTTCAAACCCATTTTTTTCTATAGTTAAAGAATTCATTAACTCCATAAGAATATATACATTTCGATAACATAATATTTTCCTTTGATTATCCTTGAACAATTTATACTTCATCTCTTAGCACATGATGCATCATATGTTGAAGTAATAAATTAACCTATAAAATCTTATCCAATGATCAACCATTTCATAAAAGGATAACTCTTCCAAAATATTATAATCTAATAATTTATAAATATGGTCACTAAATTTCCAAAATGTACTTATAATTAGACATTAATCAACATTAATTGGATCTAAATATTCAAATTCCAAACATGTGAATAAATTTATCAGGTATCCTCTTAAAATATGGTAATAAATCAAATTACCATAATACATTATTGGAAACATGCATTCTTTCTTATTCCTTATGTAAGACACATGTTATTGGATATATTCTTTAAATCTAAAAGTGTTGTAATCTCCATCAATGACAGCATAGAGCACTTGTAAAAAAATCATTAATCAGTTCTAAGGTAGTCATCACTTTTATAAATCAATCATTTCTTCATGATTATCTCAACATAAATAACATATTAAGGGTTGGTTTCCCCTTAATCATGTGTTTTCCAAAAAAAATAACTTTATAATTAATAAGTTTTCTTAGTACTATTTAATATATAATCTCAAATCATTAATGAAAATGTATTACAGTACAATATTCATATATTCTATAATTCCTATAACCAGTACATTACTGATAAAATATTCAAATGACATAATTATTTAATAGTTATGTTAACCATTCTTCATCATCTACAGAAGTATTATAACATCATCATTATCTAATGGCATCATTTGGGGTATATTCCTTTGACGATAGAGACATTGTTTTCCATATTGTCTCATCTAATTGTATTTGAATCATTGTACATTGTAAACCTTTTTCTTACCCTTGAAATCTCAATCATGGTGGCCTTTCTTTCAACACTTTTAACAAATTCATGTTCCTTTTAAGAAAGTTCCATGGTGTTTTTTCTATAATTATCACATATGGGAAAACAATTCTTTCCCTTATTTCTTTCATCCATATTTTTCTCTTCCATAATCTTATTATATTTATTCCCTTCAAAACCATTGGTTTTGGTGAATATTTTACATATCTTGTTAGCATGTGATACTATTTTCTCATTTGGTGAGAATACTTGGGAAACCGATTCCCTTCACAATGTTTTTTTAAGACCATAAAAGATAAGATCCTTATTACTCTTTGGATCTTGTGAATTGGCGAAGTTTTCATTCCTTCTACTATGATCCATTTCTAAAAAAAGGAATATACTAGAATATCTCCTAAAATTATAAACTTTGTATAACTCTAAATATGGTATAACACATAACATAAATTTATGCAACATAAACCCTAAAATCATAAACATTGGTCTCTTGGGGAAAATCCTTAATTTTAATTCTTTTATAATTGTAGGTAAATAAAATGTGAATTATCCTAAGCATATCTCTTATAGGTGTCAAACTAGGTGTGCAATAAGGCTCGATGTTGTGTACTAGGTTACCCCGAGTCAGGCCTAGGACACCTTGTGGGAGTTGTTACCCTTAGGTACATTTGTTCCAGGACCACACCCACTTGTAGTATAAATATTGGGGTTTATTTCTAGGAATACCCACATAATCACTACCATACCAAATTTATAGGATTTCCATGTATACTTATCATTAATGACTATCATAGGTTTGTGATTCCTAATATAAGTTATCTAAATATAGTTTCCCATATTGCTGCTAAACTTCCTCTGATACCGACTATAACACCTCGACCCCAGAAGCTCGGAGCTGGTGCTTTTTTTATTACATTATAATTATTACAAGGAAACAAATCCTAAATGGCTGATCAGTTTAGTAGTCTTGGAAAACTAGATTACATACATGATACCCACAATACATTTGGAAATATAAATTAAAAACATGAAACGAAATAAAATACAATAAACTACGTCCATGAAATATTATTGAATGATTTCTTCTTCATAACCTGGTGAAATGAAACATAATAAGGAAGATGTAAAATTATTATTAAGGGTATGTAAAGTGGAATAAATAATGAATCAATGAGAATAAATTGACATGAAAAGGTAAATAACTGATAACACATGACATTAAAATAACTCGATAAGGAAAAATCAATATGGAAAGGTAAGAAACTAAAACACATGCCATTTAATCAATAAAATAAAATTAAATGTATCCACAGATATGTCGATGCAAAATCTCATGGATGAATAATAACAAAAAATAAATGAGGTAAATTCTTTCTTAATAGATGTCATGTCTAAGGCATATGAAAACATATACCATCAAGACCTTTCATAATGTAGTTTAAAACTATGGATATAATCTCATTTAATTTGGCTAGATATTTTTCTTATGAGAACCTATTGATACATCAAGAATATTTTTAAATTTCTAGCTCCACCTATCATTACTCGTCCAAATCATTCCTTATATTGAATAATCAAAATAAATAATACACCTTATCAAACATCCATATTTAATAAAGACTATAGAATTATAAATATTTCCCGAAATAATAAAATAACTATAAAAGTAGACATCGTATGTAAAATGGTATATATTTTAGGCAATAGTAATATCTGTGATAAATGAAATGGATATTTAGGAGAAAATTCAATGTTCAATGGTCATATGAGATTGAATATTTCAAGGGGAATAATAAATAATTAAATGAAGTGAATGTGAATTATATCCTTGGAAAAGTAAATAATAAACCATCAAGAGTGATAATAAGGATGGTATCAATACAAAAAATCCCATGTGGAGTAAAAAAAGTGTTTTTGTTGTTGATGAATAGAAATACTATAAAAATATATTATAAAATACTCTTTGAAGAAAATATCATTTTGGTTTGTAAAACCTTTGAAAAAAATTACTATAAGATCAATTTTTAAAACATTTTCTTGAAAAATTAACCATTTAGACCTTAAAATGAAGATTCAAATAAATTATGATGGGTAAATCTTTACTTGTCATATGAGGTAAAAGAACATTCCTTTTTCTTGGTAAAAGGGTTTGAAAAATGCCTTGTCATGAAAGAAATAATAAGATTACATTTAAAACATTAGTAAAAGATAAAAAGGGTAACAATGTGTTTACTAAATCATTTTAAAAGTATTTTTTTAATTATTTTAATAAAACATTTTTTTAGAAGCAAACGGGTTCTTTGGTTCAAGAGAGAAATAAAGTCGGGTTTTCATAAAAAAAAATTCTAAAGAATTTTGAGTACCAAAGAGTTGGAAAATGGTACTAATACCAGAAAATGGTTATGAATAACCGAAGGAGAGAAAAGGAAGGGTTTTATTTAATAATGTTCATATAATTGATTTGAATGAAAATTCCATTGAAAGATAATTAAAGTTATTTTTGAGGAAAATAAACTTTAAAAATTACAAACTTTCTCATACCACTTTGAAACATTTTAAATCATAAGCCTCATGAAAGAATAATATTAAATGGAAGAATTAAATGCAATGAAGTTAATTAAATTCATGATATAATATATAAAAATGGGTAGTAGATACACCACACAAAAGAAGTAAGTGGTGAACATGATATTTATCTCATAGAAGTGAAAAGTGAGATGAAAATATATTATTGGAGCGACCCAGCCTAGAATCCTAGAGCTGATGTCTTCTATCAATTATATTGGCATGATTACAAAGAATCAAGCCCTGAAGGACCAATCATTTTAGTATTCTTAGTAAATGAGATATATAAATGAGTCTTGTATTACAAATGACTGCACTAATTAAAACATATTTTTTATTCTTTCTAAATAAATAACTTAGATGGTAACTCTAATACATTTAGTAAATCCATGAATATATTTCATAATATGCTTCTTGGATACCTGGTGAAAGAAATATAATAAGGGTGAGATCAAATTTTCAGTGTGGGTAGGTAAAGAGGAAGCAATAATGAATCAATGAGAATAGTCAATATTGAAAAGTAGATAATTGAACACACATGACATATAATCAGTAAACCAAATGGAACTATGTAAACAATATATAATGGTAATAAATGGAAACACATCCCATTCAAATAATTAGATAAGAAAAAATAAACATGGAATGGCAAGAAACTGAAACACATGCCATCTAAATAACTTAAAATGAAATGTATCCATAGATATGTCAACACAAAATCTCATGGATGGATAATAAATAAAGCCTGAAAATGAAATAAATCCATATATATGTCAACAAAAAAACTCATGGATGAATAATAATTACATATAAATGAGGGAAATGATTAATTAATGGATGTAATGTTTCCCAGGTACATGGAACCTTTACCGTCAAGACCTTTACCTAGAGAGTTTACAAAATAATGGGTAAAAACCAATATAAGGTGGTTATCAAAATGGCTCATCCCATGAGACTACTGATGCATCAAAGGGCTATCTATAATCAGGCCCCTCCTTTGTTGTACCAATCCAAAACATTTCTTATATATCTAAAATCAATTTAATAATGTGCCCTATCAAATACCTGTATGGAGTAAGAGATACTGATTTATCAATATTCAACCAAAAAATCAAATAATTTTCAAAGTATAAACCATATGTAAAATGGTATAAGGTTTATAAAATATTAATTTCCATGATAAATGAAATGGATAATTAGGGGGAATTCAATGTTCCATGATC
The DNA here is from genome assembly GCA_963277665.1 of Viscum album. Lineage (NCBI taxonomy): Eukaryota > Viridiplantae > Streptophyta > Magnoliopsida > Santalales > Viscaceae > Viscum > Viscum album. The sequence continues at coordinate 1,620,156,302 of OY728157.1, read as the reverse complement.
ATAGGAGATTGAATAATTCAAGGGGGAAAATGAAATCAAGGGAGTGAATGTGAATACTATCCTTTTCCAAATCAGTCACAAACCTTCCTTAGGAAGATTAAGGATCGTATCAATACAACATACCCCATGTTGAGTAAAATAAAGGGTTGTTGTTGTTGATGAATGGAAATATTATAAAAATATATTTTAAAAACAATCTTGAGGAAAATATAATTTTGTTTTGAAAAACCTTTTGAAAATAATTTTCATTGAAAATAAATTTTATAAAAATTTCACTTAAAAATTAACCTTTAAAAATGAAAATTAATCTTCAAAAGAATGATGATGGGTAAACCCGTACATACCATACAAGGTAAAAATACATTCCTTTTTCACAGTAAAAAGGTAAGAAAAATTCCTCATTCAGAAATAGATAAGAAGATTCCTTTGAAAAAATGGTAAAAGAAAAAATGGATAAAAATTTATTTAACAAATCATTTAAATTTTTTTTTAAAGCATTTTAATAAAAAATGGTTTTTAAAATAAAATAGCTTCTCTGACTAAAGAGAAAAGTGAAGTTGGGATTTCTTTAAAACAGCTTTGAAACACGTTAAGTTCAAAAGAGTTAAAAAATGGCACTAATACTTAAAAATGGTCATGAATAACTATATAATAATGAAAGGGTTTATTGAAAAAAATAATAATAATTTCCATGAATGTAAATTTCATTGAAAGATCATTAGTATCAGTCTTGAGGAAAATAATCTTTAAACGTCCCAAAGTGTCCCATACCACATTGAAACATTTTAAATTATAAACCTTATGAAGGAATAATATTACATTAAAGTTAAATATTACATGAATATAAAAGGATTAATTATATAATATAACAAAAGGGTTAGTATATACACCACACAAAATATTTATGTGGTGAACCTGACATTTTCTCACAGATGTAAAAAGTGAGATGAGAATCCCTTACATTGTTTTTCCTTTTTGGGTGAAGGCCGTTCAACTTATTGTATAATAAACTTATGTTAATTTTATACGTTATTGAGAATTTTTTTCATGTTTATCATTACCTCTATTTCAATTATTACCATTTTGTACACAACTACTAAAACAATTATGTCTACATTGGGTGTTTTGACAAAATTCGGTTTATGTGTTAAAAACAACTTTGGTAGGTAAACTACAGTCAAAGGGTTAAATATATAACTTTTAAAAAATAATAATCATGAAATAATTATCATATTTATACATAAATTATATTTTTAAAATAAATCATTAAATATGGTGATGAAAAATGAACCAATGTTACAATCATGGAGACGGTAGGTCATACATACGCATTAGTAACATTATTGTTTTTCAATGATCATTATGGAAAGATGGAGAGTATAATTATAAATTTATCAAATGATCATAATATCATGAATACCAAATTATTTATAAATATATAATTATATATAAAATTCTCATGATGTAAAAGAAATCACATCATGTCGAGGAGGTGGTAGTCCACACGTCCATGACCAACATTATCACTTTTTAGTGTATGAAAGGATAATAAAGAAAATGATATATATATATAGACAGTAAATTATTTCATAAATATAATAAATATTTTTTTATGTATAATATGTTCAATTATAATCTTCTTTTATACATTCCATAGATCGTGTGAACGAGTCACATCGCTTTGAGGGGGCGGTAGTCCACACTTCCTCAAACAATGTTATAATTTTAACGCTAAATGGAAAGTATAAATGTATATGTTTATAAAGAATTAAAGAAGATTAAAGGCATAATTAATATCATATATAATATATATAAATAGTATTTCCATCATAATTTCCAACTATGAATGTTCGAAATGTAAAAATAAACAATCATCATTTTGTGAGGCAATGGTTCTCTATACAAAAAAACAATATTTTTGTTACCCATTAGATGGAGGTGTGTATAAGTTTAGGTATAAATATTAACATAAATAAATCATTTTATATTGAGAATTTTTGTTTTTTTACTTAACCGTAAAATAAGAAGAGTATAGCGGTTGAAGAATCTAAATGAAACTAAAAAGCTTGAGAGAAGATTTTACTTCGTCATCAGGTAAATTGTTTTGATTTGAACCACAATATTTATTAGATTGCTTCAATAACAAGGGAAGGCTTATAAGAATAGGATAAAGATGGTGTAAGACTAATTGGGTATAGGTTTTATGAGAAAATTTGTCTTCAGGGGTGTGAGGAAGGGGGAGATATGGTGTCTTTTTATAGGGAAGGAAAAGGACTTAGTTGGAATTTTGGGAAACATGTTAGGTGTACACATGTTATTACCTAAAAAAGTCATAAAAACCAAAAAAACTAAATAATGTAATTTTAATTTACTGATTATGGACATCCAATGGGTTTTTGAAAAGTTTCTGGGTAATTTGGGCCCTTAAATATATGGTTTAGTCCATTTTAAGCCTAATTACACCTTAATCGCTGTAATTAATTTTAATCACTTTTACTAATCATTTTGGTAAGAAATTAAGTTGATATTATTGGACTAAAAATATCATCCTTTTTAAAATTATTTATTCCTATTTTTTTACATTCAAATAAAAAGGTGGAAAAATTAAGATTAATGCTAATATTGTAGAGAAACGGTTTAACTTATTATAGTAGAAAAATGTTCAAAATATTATTGAGTTTTTATATTAAATTTCAAAAAAAAAATTAATTATAGTAAAATAAATTATATTAATATATGTATAATTGATCCAATTTTACATTATAAAAAAAATTAAAATATAGTTTAACATTAATAATTATTTAAATGAAAAGGCTGTTTTCCACTAAAATGCATTAATTTACACTTTTCATCAAAAAGTGATGTTTCCCCCAAAAATACAAAAAAACTAACCATAAGATAATTTTGAAATTAGGAATTCAATAATGAAGTTTATTTTATCAAATTAAATTTATAATAGTTTGAAAATTAAGATTTAAAATAGGTTCTCTATTAAAAGGTGGTAAAATTGCCTTTATAAAAATATAGGTTTTTATGTTTGAAATAGAGTTTGTTATTATATTATGAATATCAATCATAATGGATAAATATAAAAAAATTGATTTAATATATAACAAATATTTTTTTATTAAAATCATTCACTAATTTTAATTAGTTATGTTTATTAAGGTAAAACTACTTTGGAAGCATAAAAATAGTAATATTTATTTTTATATTCAATTGGTTCTTATTTTCATTTCTCATAGATTATTTACCAATGGATTCATTTTATATTTTTTTAACCATAATTTTTATAAGTTATTTTTACTATTAATAAAAACTAATTTAATGATATATCATATTATATTAAATAATATTTTTTTAATAATACATTGTTATTTGGTGAAACTAGGTCTTGCATTTAACGAAAGATATCAAGGAAGACCACTCTTATATCCAACAAATGCTATTGAGGAAGGTCTCTCTTGAGCGTAACAAAATCTATTGAGTAAGTCCTCTCTTTTATATAATTCAATCTAGCTTCGTGTTGCGTGCATTACAAGAAATATCAAGTGTTTAATTTATTTAAAATATAAAATATATAGTAGAGTCTTGGAATATTATATTCCCTTATGTTTTTGGTGTTTCATGTAATACACACTATTGAATAAAAATTTGTACTTAAGAATTTCTGGGTGTTAAATTCTCCCCATCTTAATTAAATTCCATCATCACAATTTAAACTCGATAATGGTTACATATTGTTTGATACTTACTATGTTTTAAATCCCAAATCATTAGTATGGTTTGTAAAACATCCTACAGAATAGAGAGAATGGGATTTTCAAGGGTCATAAGGACTATCATGTATCTATGTATGATATAATTAGTAGAAAGTAGAGACACATACTTGGAAGAAAAGTGTAAATATTTATAGGGATTGGATAAGGTCATTAATCAAAAACAAGTGAATGATTGATAGAAATATGAGGGCCTCCAATCCATAAATCTATGATTATTTAAGAGACCATAGCTTCAAAAAAAATAAAGTATTAGGAAAAAAATTTATTTCTAAGCCATTTTTCTATTATTGGAAAATTATTTTATATACCTTGATTATAAGGAAATATCCATACTAGATAAGTTTAAATTTCATGTGAACAATACTAAATTTTGGTTATATTTAGATCAAAATATAATTCATTTCTATAATACTAGAAATTAATTACCAATAATGAATTTTTTATTCCTAAAGCACTAAAAGAAACTTTTAATGGATATTAAGGCCTATAAAAGAGTTAAAGTACAACTATTTGTCTGTAACTATATTCTAAAACCAATAATACTAATATATTAATCTATAATCCTCAAAAGTGACACTACTGGTTCATCATTAACATTTATTCATCAAAATGTTTAACTAAAAATAATGAAAAATTAACTAGGATATTGGGTAGGTCAGTGGTTGGCATGAAACCCTTATTATCCTTTGATCATGGATTTAAGAGCTGTAGCCTTTCTGAATTTGAATTGCTGTCACCCGACATATATTTTTTTCTTTTCTAAAACCAAATTAATATAATTTCTAAAATAAATATGATATAAATTCTTGAAATTTAATATTTAAATAGATTATTAACTAGGGTTTTTCAATTCATCTTCAATACACTAGTTCTTCATCCACTTATTTTCACATATATCCTTTCATGGTCTAGATTTTATCCTCTAGAAAAGGGAATTATCTTGAGTACTGTCCCGGTTCCCTAGACCTATGACATTAAACTATAAATTATTTCCTAGGATGATATTCATTTCCTTCCATTTTACTCTTCATTTTTCTTCATCAATTATTTTCTTTATGTCCTCATTTCCCACATATAAATCATTTCCTTATTACAATGAGACACTTTTCTAGGTTTCTACTTCCACACTTATCACATGTAAAAGATCGATCCTTGTTTTCAATATAGTCTCCACCACTCAAGCTCTTATCAACCTCTATCCTTATCTTCATTGGTGTGTTCAAGAGTTGATAAAGGTATATATTATTAATCATATTTCAGGAAAAATGGTTTGGCATAAACATGATATCCTTCAATCCTATGAACACGTCATTTGGTTTCCCATTTTCACCACCTTATACTTCATGTTTGATTTTAACTTGAATACTTCGGGTTCCAACCATTGACTAAAACCAAAAATAATAGTGTGAGCAAAATAGTTATAGTGAGAAAATTATATAGTTATCTATAAGATATCTAAATCATGAAATATTATTTTTAAATCGAAAAAACGTAGGTTTAACCAAGAATATTCATTTAAATTATCAATAGAAATTATTCATAATGGTTTATAATGAAAAATTGGATTATCCAAAGAAAATACCTTGAGAGTATCAAACTAGGTGTGCAGTAATCCTTGTTTTGATGTACTAGGTTACACCGAGTCAGGCCCAGAACACCTTGTCAATGTTGTCACTCCTAGGTATATCTATTACAAAATCAATCCAACTTGTAGTATACAAATATGGATGTATTTCTAGGAAGACCCACATAATATATAATTTACCAAAAGTCTATTGTGTTCTTCAATACTTATCATCAAATTCTACCTTAGGGTTATGTTCTATAACCTATGTTTTCCAAATCTAGTTCCCAAGGATGTTACTAAACTTCCTTTTATACCAACTAAAGAAACCTGAACTAGAATCCCAGAGTCAGTGTATGCTATCAATTAGATTGGCATGATTACAAGAAATCAAGTCTTGAAGGACCGATCCGTTTAGTAGTCTTGGTAAACTAGATACATAAATGAGTCTTGTATTACAAATGACAACACTAATTACAACATATTTTTTTGGCCAAGAATAGTATTCACATTCACTTCCTTGATTTATTTTTCCCTTGAAATATTCAATATTCAATGATCATTGAACATTGAGTTTACCCTTAATTATCCATTTTATTTATTAAGGATATTATTATTGCCTAAACTATTTACCATTTTATATATGGTTTATACATTGATAGTTATTTGATTATTTGGGTAAATATTGATAAATATGTATCTCTTAATCCATATAGAAATTTTAAAAGGTACCTTGTTAAATTGAATATTTGATATATGAGGAATGTTTTGGACGGGTATGACATGGGTGGGGCCCAGTTATCAATTTCCCCTCGATTCATCAGTAGTATTATGGGACAAGTCATTCGGCTAGCTGCATTAGATGTGTGTTTACCCATAATTTTGTAAGCTATCTTGTGAAAGGTTATGAAAGTAAAGGTACCATGTACCTGTGAAACATGGAGTCCAATAATAAAGAATTTTCCCAATTTATATTCAGTTATAATTAATCAATGACATTTTTCATTGACATATCTATGGATATATTTCATTTTTAGGATTTAGTTATTATTTTTCCATGAGATTTTGTGTTGACATATCTATGGATACATTTCATTTTTAGTTATTTCAATGACATGTGTTTCCATTTATTACCTTTACATATTGTTTACACACATCCATTCAGTTTATTGATTATATGGCATGTGTGTTCAATTATTTACCTTTCCATATTTCCTATTCTCATTAATTCATTATTTCTCCCACATTTTTTACCCTTACTAAGCATTTGATCTCACCCTTATTATGTTTCTTTCCCTAGTTATCCTAGATGCATATTATGAAAGATATGAATGAATTTACTAAATAGATTATTATTACCCTCAATTATATTAGCATGATTATAAGTAATATATCCCCGAAGGACCTATCAGTTTAATATTCTTGGTAAAGCAGATATATAAATGAGTCTTGCATTACAAATGACTACACTAATTACAAAATATTTTTTTTATTCTTTCTAAAATATAAATAAATAACTTTGAGGGTAAATATAATCCATTTAGTAAATCCATGAATATATTTTATTGTACAATTCTTGATACCGGGGGAAAGGCACTATAAAAAAACTGCAGATTAGAAATGGTGATTTAGAGGGGGTTATGCACAAACCCCTCTAATCATTGAATTTAGAGGGGGTTATGAACTCCATATAATTTTTTAGAATTAATTTTTTATTATTTGGTTGGATCTTAGAGGTGGTTATGTCAAAACCACGACTAATTTATTAATTCGTGGCTCTATATATTCAGTTGTATTTTAGAGGAACTGTATATATATATATTTGTTTAGATATTACAGGGGGTTGTGAACCCCCTATAATGTATGAAATTAGAGGGGTTAGTGAACCCCCTCTATTATAATAAATTAGAGTGGTTCATGAACAACTTATAATCTCTTTAATTATATGGTGGTTGTGAACCCCTTTAAATTCAATAAATTAGAGGGAATTGTGAACCCCCTCGAATCTACGAAATTGGAGGGGGTTTTGAACCCCCTATAACTCAAGAAATTATAGGGGGTTCATGAACCTCCGCTAATCCATTTGATTAGAGGTGGCTCATGAACTGTTGTTAATCCATTTGATTAGAGGGGTTTTTTAACCTGACATAATTATTATTTTTTTTTTTAAATAAATCTCATATAAATTCAAATTTTATAATATATGTGTGTGCGCGCATGCATGTGTGTGTATATATATATATTACATAGTAACGTTAAATAAATGTATTTTAATGAATTATAAACACACACACATATATATAAAGACATTATATAAATAATTGTAATAAATACTTATACATATAAAAAATGTATACATAGATAAATATTGGTATACATAATATAAATGTAATTATAAATATATTTATTCAAATATATAAATTTTATATATGGTTTTATAGATACAATACATATATATATTATGATTTATATTATACATATATTTTATTAAATACATTTCTCGTATATTTATGTATAAATACATTTATATTATATTATGTATAAAAATATATATAATATAGATAGAATTATATATATATATATATATTATTTATATTACATATATTATATTATAAATATTTTATTATATACAAATATATATATATTATATAATTATTTTATATATATTTTATTGTAATATATTAATTATAAATTAATTTAGTATATATATATATTTATATCATTTAATTATATTATATACTTCCAATTATATGAATGTATTTTATTTTGTGTGTATATATAAGTGTATACATTATATAATATAAACTTATATAATTACATAAATAAATAAATAATATAAATGTATTTAATATAATATATGTATAATATAAATCATAAAATATGTAAATTTATAGTATTTATAAAACCAACATATAATTGTAATATTTTAAAACAATATGTAATAATAATAAAAATTAATAATATTATTGTTAGAGACACACACATATATATAACTATATAAAAATAAATAAATAAATATATTATAATTATGTTATATCTATAAATATTATATAAATACATAAATACACACACAAAAATATAAATATATAAATATATATGTATATATGTAAATATATATATTTATATATATTATATATAATTATTATACAAATATATATATATATATATAATTTTTGTATGTAAGTAAATATAACATAATATATGTAAACAAATATAATATATTTTCCATAATATAATAAAACAGGATCAGGTTGGTCGATAAGGTTTTCCATATATGATGCGCCACTACTAGCATAGATTCCTTACAACGTCTGTTTTTTGCCTTTGCTCGACTATGGGTAACATGCATGTGGGTGCACACATGGGCTTTTGGGGGTGTTAACATGTATCTTGGTGTCAGTTGGACATTGGTGTGTGTGAGATTATGGTGTCAGGGGTGTATGGGGGCATCAACTTGGGTGGATTGGGTTCATGGGGCGTAGCATCTGGGTGGGGGTGTCCTAATGTCTGCTCGGGGGAATCAGCTTGGGTGTCTTGGGATCACAGGGTGTCGGGGTGGGGATGTCCTAGTGTCTGTCTGACGACATCAACTTGGGTGTGTATGGGGCATTAGGGGGTTCTCCATGGCATGGGAGGTGGGCGTCATGGGGTGTGTATGGGGTGCTCGGTGCAGGTCATGGGGCGTAGCGGGGTCCAAGGGATGTCTAATAAAAACCCAGGCTATAGATTAGGGGAGGTTATATAACTGCCACTAATTTGAAGTTGGATATTCATTCATAGGCAGTTCTAACCACTTCTAATTGAATCTTTAAATTATGGGTAGTTAAAATCACGTCTAAATGACTTGTTTTGGGTGAATTTTGGGGGATATAGAACGGGGTTAAACCCCCTCTAATTTTACCTCCACTATAGATATAACAATTTTACCAGTGCTTATCCAAAACTACTTCTTATAGGAGTAGAAATGTACTTTATCTACAGTTTTGGGTAAACTTTGGTAAATTGTTTAGAAGGGGTTATAAACCCTTCTAATCACCCAGTTTGTTTAGTGAGAAGCATAATAAGGGTAATTAAAGTGTAAGTGTAACATCCTAGGTATATAAAGAATATGAAATTTTCATATTATTAATATTTGTGATTTAAATAATAATTTTACTTTAATGGGGATGCTATTTATGATATAATTCTCAACTCGCAACAACATTTTTCTTTGAAATCTTATGTTTCACACAACGTTGAGTTTTACCTAAAAATAATATAATAATATTATTATTTTAAATGGTAGTTAAAGCATAGCCGTTGTGTTAGAGGGAATGAACAAAACTGACTAAAATATTATTATACATGTTTTTTAAATCTCATTTATTTTATCAAATAAATTTTAGAGTCTTAAAATGAGAATGAATCCAATATTAATCATGAAATGCTCTAATATTCTTTAAAAGGCCGTTTTACCGCCTTTTGATGGAGAACCCTTTTTAAATCTAGTTTTTGTCACTTTTATATGTTATATTTGACAAAATAAAATTATTATTTACAATTGGGATATCAAAATTTACTTTGGGTAATTTTTTGGTATTTTTCTGATAAAGTTAATTTTTTAATGAATAGTGAAAATACCACACTTTAATTCAAAACTACCTTTTCATATAATTTATTTATATAGTTAGATTGTTCTCTTAAATGGTATTAAAGTGTAATTGTATTATATTTTTACCACTTAATCCAATTTTGGTCCTTATAAGTAATTTAACTTTGAAATTGGACATAAAAAAATGTCAATCTTTTAATAGTTATTGTTTCTTAAAAACACACTTTTTGGTTTCCACAATAGGAATTAATTTTAAATTAATTTCTGCCACTTCTGTGTTTTGAATTTGGAAAAATTGCTTCCATATTTGGAATCAGGAGTTCCAAATTTTATAAATAGGAAACATTTATTTTTAGACATTATGAATATTTACTTCAGTAAATATTTTATTTACCATGGTTAAAGTCTAAATCTGGTAAATAAGGGTGAAAATATAATATTATAATAATGTTAAATTACCCTAAAACTTGACCTAAGCCTATTGGAGGAGTTATTTACGACCAAGGTAATCATTGGGTCGATTTTGGGACCCCATGGAGCCACTTGGAAGTGATAATGACACTTTATATTAATTAATTTAAAGTAACGACAAAAGTAACATAAAGATATATCTTTTGGTAAAAAAATTTTTAAATGGGGTTATATAAGTTATATATTTGACTATAAATATTAGTTTCAAAGATAAAAATATTTCACACATCATGTTATTTTATTTATAATTTTTAGGCATCAAATATATAAAATTATTTATGACACAATGATGATGCAGTGATTACCTTATTAATGAATGATTTATATAAATGAGATTATAAAATTTAAAAAAATATTAAAAAACTGTCAAATTATTATTGGATGATTTTATTTAAAAGATTAGTCATCTTATATTCTAATTTAATGTGTTTTGGACCTTTTTAAACCGAAATTCATTTTGTAATAAAATAATACTTTCAAACATTCATAAAGAGCCCTTCCTACCTCTTATAAAAGGACACCACCTCTAACACATTACACACACCTCTCAAGCCCCTTGGATCATCCCACCTCTAATCAAATAAGCTATTAAAATCTCTCTCTTCCTCATATAAGCCTTATCTTAGGTATAAGGCACTTCAAGAAAGCCTTTTGGTTCAAACCAAAGGGAGTTTCCCAATTTAAAGGTAACATCCTCTCTCAAGTTATTTTCTTTTATTTTCCTTATCCAGTTCCTATGATCTAATTATTATTTTTTACATAAAAAAACCAGTATCCAAAATATACTAGTTTTAAATGAGAAGTATTATAACTTCACTTACACACACCTCCATCTAATGGGTATAGAACATAATGTTTTTGTGGACGATGAACTGATGCCTCACAAAATGATGATTTTTCAATATTCTCCTACCACCTCTTATGTTTTCCATTATGACGGAACTATAATTATATATGATATTTAGGATATTTATTTTATCTCTATGCTACTGTATTTTTAATTTACATCATACCTTTATGCTTTCCATAATGCGTAAATATGATAATTTCATTTGAGGAAGTACGAACTGCCACCCCCTCAAAGTGACATGACTTGTTAATTATATAAATGGAATGTATCAAGGATATAATTTATGAAATTAGGAAACATATATAAAATATATATTATAATACAATTATAATATACATATGTATCATTTATTTTTCATTCCTTTAAAAGTGAAAAAGAAATGAAAGTAGCATTCATCCGTACGTACGACTTACCGTCTCCATGAACGGTGCATTTAATTTATTATGTCCAAATGTTATGGAATATTATAAATACATATATAATGGATATATATGATATATATGATATATAGATAATTAATATATTTCTGGATATAATTTAATTTTGACCACATGGACAATTTTCTAATTATAACAAGTTCATTTTTTACTCAAGTTCTAAACATCAAAAAAATGTCTGATATAAACTCAAGTAATTAACTAATGATGATAGAAAGATAATAAGTTTTATAAAAGGAATAATAAAATTGAAAAATATTCTTAATAAATTATAAATTAAATTAATTTTATTATTTATGAAGAACAAAGAACATACAAGATAATTCAGACTTAAGGTAAGGGGTTTTCATCTCACTTTTTATTTCCATGAGATTCATGCTATATTTGCCACTATTTATTTTTGTGTGGTGTATGTACTGATCATGATTGTTTTCATTGTGTAATATAATTTAATTTATGGGTATTTAAATATTAGTTTTATTATCTTTCTTTCATGTGGTGTATGTTTCATAAGTTACCAAATCGGTAAGGGAACCTTTCACCCTCCTCTTAGAGTCAAAGACTTCTTTTATGTTATGTCTTTAAATTTCAATTCTAAAATTTTGGGATATGTTATTATATATTATTATTGATGTAAATTTTATGTCCATGTTACAGGAGACCCTTTTCTCTCTCATCAATTCATTTTCTGAATTTTTAAGTGACATCGTTAGGTTGTCGAATTTCTGTAAGAGAACTTCTTAACCCAATTTCAATTCTTTGGGTTAAACATCTACTTCTTGATTATGTCATGCTACAAATATGTGTGAATTAACTATGACTATTTTACACTTAATATCTAATTATATTGGGTGTATTATTATTTGTCACACATAATTATGTCATTGGTTTGTCTTTAATCTAAGGATATTATCTTTGTAAGGGACTTTGCCTCAATTCATATTCCATTAAAATTTATTTGTTGTTATACACCAATTCACTTTTATATGGAGTATATAGTGCCCTTTAACATATTATATCATTAATATATTTTTTCTCATGATATTATAAGCTTTGATTAATCTTATTCTTCAATTATTTGTATTCAAGCGTCTCTCATTTGGTTAAGAACTATATAACTAAAATATTGTTTTAAATGTTTTAATGATCTATTATTATAAATATTTCTAATTAATGTACATTTATTAAAAATGGTTTTAAGGATTTATTTATATGGAAAAGAATGTTTTGAAATTAATATTTCTTTTAAAATCATCAAAGTGGTTTGAAACACTTTGATTCAAAAATCTCTTTATTAAATGTTTTAAATGATTTTGAAAACGGTTTGACAAAGCATTGATTATGTCAAAATATTAAAATGATATATTGTAATTGCAATGTGGAAATGTTATCTTTAATTTATGATTATTTTATATGTTATTAATATTTTATGGTTCTTGAGAATTTTTTACGTATACGGGTGGTTCCGTGATAAACCTAGGGCAAGTGAGCCCGAGATATCTCTTCAATGCATTGGGTAACGTGATTGATGTAAATGTTAACATTTCTCCTTATGGATTTAGGGTATATATTGTGATGGGTATTCCAAATGTAACTCTATATGTAGTTGTGAAAGCTACAATTTAAGTATGTTATGTATTCCATAAGTTACCTTTATGATTTATGATTTTTATGTGTTATTCATAAATCTTATGATTTCATGAGGTTTGTTAGAGATATTAGGCTTGGTATGTATTAATGGAATAATGTTTTATTTCTATATTTTATAATAATTATTGAGATTTTTATTCTCATAACATGTTTTGAAATGTTTTTCACTGGACTTAAAGATCAATAGGGTCAAGAATGGGATCAAGGAAAAGTCTGAAACTAGACATGTTTCTTTTTTAAGAGATTTTATTTCATGAAAAAAATGGAAATTGAGTTAAAGTGTCTACATTGTAATATTTGAGATGTAATGTATTTTTTATGGTATATTTCTATAAATATCTACACCTAAAAATATCCTCAATGTGATTTCATGATTTAATTCAAGATTAAGTAATGTTTAAGGCTGGGCCCTTACAGTTCATATCAAATGTCAGTTTAGAAAACTTTAGGGATTATGAGTTTTCATTAAACAAATGGTTAGTCCTTATGTCTATTATTTAAATTAACTCATTTTTTTATATCTTTTTTAGATCAAGGAAAGTTGTTTATAAATTTAAGGTGTAGGATCTCAAATAATATTCATATCTATTCCTAATGATATGCTTGTAATAATTATTGCAATATCTTGTTCAGATGATTGTGAAACTTTTTCTAGAATAAAAATCACTTGCAAGTAGTTGTTTGAGATATCAAAAACCTCCAATATACCTCTATATCATCGTGGATCGTGGGCTGTATTTAATAAAATACTATTTTCACAATATTCTCATATTTTCAAGAAAGGTAAATATTATCAAGGAATTTTCAAATATTTTACCTTATCATAAGATTTTTAAGCATATTTGATTTTGAAAAAGGTGCTGAAGAATGAGACTCTTACACAACATATTTATATTTAATTTTACAATACAGTCTCTCCGCACATACTTATGGTATTTTAAAAGGAACATTGATTGAATGTTTCAACTCAAATTCAGTCCGACTATTTTATACAAATCATGTTTTATCATATGTTTTGAAATTATATGTCATATACGATTATTTTTAGAAATTATTTTTCTGCGAACACCCATATGATGTTGAGTCGATAAGGTTTTCCTTATGAATTTTCCATTCCTTCTTGTTTTTAAAATCACAAACACCTTATACTTAAGAAAATCTATATTTTACTTCTATAAGGAAAATTTCCTTTCCAAAGGAATTTACCCCTACCATGTTTTCATTGTCCATATCAATATTTTTCCTAAGTATAAAAATCAGATTCACATCTAAAACCTCAGAATCAAATAATACTTAGATATGAAGCATTCTGTTTTAGGATCCGAATTCTGGATACGAACTCTAATGAAGTTCCATTCCAAATTCTGGATACGAAATCTAATGAAGTTCCATTCCGAATTATGGATATGAACTCTCATGAAGTTCTAATCCGAATTCTGGATACTAACTCTCATGAAGTTCCACTCCAAATTTTGAGTACAAGCTTTCATGAAGTTCCACTCCGAATTTTTGATATGAACTCTCATGTAGTTTGGCTCTGAATTCTAATTACGAACTTATCTATGTTTTGAATTCGAGTTCTTTGAATTCAGACTCCGAACTCTTATGAGTTATGACTCTGAATTCCCATGAACTCTGACTCCAAACTTTGTATGTTCTGGTTCCGAATACTGGTGAAATCAGACTCTAAATTTCCTTGAAATTAAGACTTCGGATTTCTACATAATTCAGGTTCCGAATTCCTACAAAAAAGAATCCGAATATCTCTTTATTATATACTCCGAATTCCATTTTGGTTAGACTTCGAACTTTTATTTACATTCATTCTGAATATCAGCTTAGTTATGCTTACACTTGTTTATTACAAAACGATGTCATGATTTCAGTTATTGACTAACTGTTGGTTGAGTGAAACGTGTACAGGTCCCTCTGAAATTCAAGAAGAAATATGACCATTAGAGGAGGGAGCCAACCGTTGGAGCTTCGCCTATAAATAGGATCTCATTTGAAAAGAAGAAACAACTTTGATACAACTTTAATAACTATTCTTACATGTAGTTGAAGTAATTTCTATAGAGAGAGGCTCTTATCAACTCTCAAGCATCGTGCAGAAAGTTTGAACTGCTTTTTCAAACTTTTACTTGTACATATTTGCTTCGTGTGACTCCGATTGTTATTGTGTACAATCGAGGGCTTCCGGGGATAGGAAGATAGAGGTTCCAAAACCTTGAAGTTGAGGGCTTCTTTTCTGAGGAAGATAGAGGTGATGACTACCTAATAGTTGAGGTCTTACAGGGATAGCAAGACAGACTCCGATCTTCGTATCGAGGGCTTACCCTGGTGTGGGTAAGATATACTTTCTTGAAAGTATAAATCAAGGGACCTTTATCCAAGGTTATTAGATACCCTTATATTTGGGTTAAAAGAGTTATTATTTGTTACTTATAGTGTTACTACTTTTTTTTCCACTGTACATTTTGTATTGTTAAGGAAAGTATAACTTTCTTATACTTCCTTGTACTCTAATTTAGTTAGATTCTATACGCTTTAAGGTAGAATCTTATTCTTTGTAACTTTTGTTAAGTTTCATTTCTGGAATCACTTTTCTAGAATTTAGCAAGTGATTAGAACTTATAGAGGTATTGTGAATTATCCTATTTAACCTTGTTAAACATAGCCATCCTAAAAATTTCATTAGGGAATTTTTAAAAGGTTCAATTCAACCCCTCTTGTATTTGAGAATCTCATACTTATATATTCGATCATACATTTGGTATTATAGAGTATATCATACTCAGTCACATACCATCCTAACAATTGGCATCAGAGGATTGGTTCCATATGAATAAATCTCACGATTATATTTAGAAGTTTTTATCTTCTCCCTTATATTTTCCGGAATCTACTTTTCAGATTCATGTATTGTTCGGATTCACTTTTTGTTAGAGATACAATTTTTTTCTTTCTTAGAATATTTTCTTTTGTTTACAAACCTATACTTCTAACAAGTTTGTGTGCCAAAGTTTTTCTTACGGATGATAGTAATCAATGTTGGTTCAATAGACAACCTAAATCCAACCAGACCACCAATATTTAATGGTAATGATTATGAATATTGGAGAGATCTCATAAAGACTTTCATTATTAACACCGGGGTTGAAAAATTTGTTATGCTTACCGGTGGATACAAGATCCCTGATAAAGAAGTAAGTGCCTTTACAAATCAAGAAAATCATGATTACGAACTAAACTATAAGGTACAGAATACTTTACTTTGTTCAATGACTAGAAATATATATATCCAAATTTCTTCTTGTGAAGCAGCAAATTCTATATGGAAAAAACTATAAATTACTCAATTTGGTACATTCAAAGTAATTGAGACAAGAAGAGCCATGCTTAGAGCTGAATATCATAGTTTTGGTTTTCTTTACGGTGAACCCATTTTCAAAGTACAACAGAGATTCATGACTATAGTGAATAGCTTGCAATCAATGGGAGAGAAAGGTCTAGATGATGAATCCCTTGTTGAAAAGATCATAGACATCATGCCAAATGAGTGGGAATATAAAAGGACTACAATTGATGAGAATAGGAAGGTTACTCAGATTACCCTTGATGAGTTGTTTAGAACTCTTCTTCAGCATGAGACTAGAATGAAAAGAGATGTTGATATTGTGAAGAAGAAGAATGGGAATGGTAGTGTTGCTTTTACTACTACTTCCAATCATATAAAATCCAAGACTCCTAAGAGAGTTACTAGATCAAGATATATGAAAGTTTTTATCCATTCTGAATCTAGTGGAAGTGAGTCCTCAGAAAATGAATTAGATAATCTTGCTCGAAGTATGAACAAGATAGTTGGACAGAAGAACTTTCAATCTAAATACAATAATAAGGAAAGGAAAGATAAGAAAGATTCGGAGGTCAAATGCTATGAATGTAAGAGAGCTGGACACATAAGACCTGACTTCTCTATGATCAAGAGAAAAGAAAGAAAAGAGAGGCATTCTGAGAAAAACAGAAAAATGTATTACAAGTCCAAATCTAAGAAAGTGTTTAAAGTCAATGACACATGGAGTGCCGGTGGTGGAGACTCTTTAGATGAATCATCAAATTATGAATCTTCTGGACAGAAGAATCTTGGTCTTTTTGCCAGGATACCTATTGATAATCATTGCTTTATGGCTAAGGTACACCATGTTGAATCATTGACCAATGTTTCATTGAATTCTAATGATAGTAAATATTATAACTCTTCGGATGAAGAATACTCTTTTGATGAAGATAATACTTTACCTACCTATGAAGAAGTTTCTAGGTTTTCCAAACTTCTTGAAAATGAGAATTCAAAACTCATTAAAAAACTTGATAAGGAAAATTATATGAATATTATTCTTACTAAGGAAATATCAAATCTTTCCAAAGATCTTGATAAGAAAAATGCTGATTTTGAAAGTATTTCAAAAAATATTGAGGAAGTAAGTTCTGAGAACAATAAACATTCTAAAGAACTAGAAAAAATATTTTATAAGAAAAATATTTTTGAGCCTAGCTCTAGCCCAAAATTAGATGTTTTTTAAGACAAGAACCTTGTTATGAAACTCAAATCCGAAATATTTTCTTTGAGTAAGTGTTTGTCAAACTTTACCCTAGGTAAGGAAAATTTTGATAAAATGTATTCACAAATCCGACCTCGAAGGAATACTTTTGGTTTTGGTTACCCAAGTTTTAAACAAATTTTTAGTAACAACTACTTTGTTCCTCAAAGTGCCCCATTCTTCGCAAAGTGTCAGTGTGGTGGTCACTGGGCAAAGAATTATTCCTTAAACAAAACCCAATATTTAGGATTTCATAAGGCTTATTTTTCTAAGAAGATGTGGGTACCCAAACTTTTTCTTTCTCACATTTCTGGATCCAAGCAAGTCTGGATTCCGAAAACCTGTTTTTTTTCTTATTTTTAGGAAAATAGGGAAAGTACCAACAGTAATACATGGTACATGGATAATGGATGTTCCTAGCATATGACTGGTAAAAAAACTATTTTGAAAATATTATCAGGACGAAAGGAGGAAAAGTAACTTTCGGAGATAATGTGCAGGGAAAATTATTGGTATAGGTAACATTTTTCTTCTTGGAAAAACATTAATTTCAAATGTTTTATTTGTTAAGGGTCTTAAGCACAACCTCATTATCATAATCCAGTTATGTGATGAAGGCTACCTTGTGAATTTTAGGAATGATAAGTTCTTAGTACAAAATTCCAAGGAAAAATTTATTCTTTCTACCAATAGGAAATATAATGTTTACACACTAAACTTATATGACCTTAGGATCCAAGAGTTACATTGCCTTAGTGCAATGGAAGATCATTCTTGGTTGTGGCATAGAATTTTAGGACACTGTAACCTTAGGAACTTATGTAAACTCTCTAAGAAAGTTTTATTTAAGGATCTACCGGAGCTTAGATTTGATTCTTCAAAATTTTGTGACCCTTGTAAATATGGAAAGCAACATAAATCAAGTTTTAAATCAGTTGGTGAAGTCTCAACAACTGATGCATTACAGCTAGTGCATATGGATATTTTTGGTCCAACATAGACTGGAAGAATTGGAGGCAAGTAAAATGTATTTGTTTTGGCTGATGATTACACTAGATTTACGTGGGAATATTTTCTAGAAAATAAGTATGAATATTTTTCTTATTTAAAAAGTTTTATAGACCAAGTCAAAATTGAGAAAAACCTTCCATTGAAAACTATACATAGTGATCATGGAGGAGAATTTCAAAACTCCGATTTTGAAACTTTTTGTAGTAGAAAAGGTATTACTCACAACTTTTCAGCACCCATAACACCTCAACAAAATGGTGTTGTTGAAAGAGGAAATATAATTCTTCAAGAGATAACTAGAACCATGTTGAGTGAGTATTCTATAACTAAACATTTTTGGGCTGAAGCTGTAAGTACTACTTGTTACACTATAAATCAAGTTTTAATTAGACATTTTCTTAATAAAACTTTTTATGTGTTATGGAATGGTAGAAAACCTAGAATTTCCTATTTTATGGTTTATGGATGCAAGGTATTCATTCTGAATACTATATATAACTTACACAAATTCGCACCAAAATCCGATGAAGGAATTTTCTTAGGCTACTCCACAACTTCTGAGGCTTATAGAGTTTTATAAAAAACACTTGCACTGTTGAAGAGGCAGTACATGTCAAATATGATGAAACCGATCCTTTTGTTTTCATAAAACCCCAACCTCCATCCTTGGATGTGTTTTCAAAAATTTATTATCAACCTTTGATAGAAAATCCTTCTGATATGGAAAATGTTCAAGAATATGATTCTGAAACATTTACCCTAGAAGATTTCCTACCCTATATTGATGAACAAGTTTTACAAAACCCAAACCAGTTGTTTCTTAAGAATCATCCCAGTGATAGTATCATTGGTGATGTGAATCAACTTATAAGGACTAGAAGTTCCCTAAAAAATTAAGTAAATCATCTAGCATTCCTTTCCCAATTGGAACCAAAAAGCACTGATTAAGATTTAGGTTATGATGATTAGATTAAATCCATGCAAGATGAACTAAATGAATTCGAAAGGAATAAAGTATGGACCTTGGTTGAAAGACCTAAAGAAACTTATATTATTGGATTAAAATGGGTCTTCAGAAATAAGTGTGATGAAAATAGAATCATCGTTATGAATAAAGCTAGAAGCAACACTCAATAGCACTCTCCACTGCTGAAGATGAATATGTAGCAGCTGGAAGTTGTTGTGATCAAGTGTTGTGGATGCAACACACACTCACAGACTGTGGCTTGAGTTTTAATAAGACTCAAATTTTGGGTGATAACACAAGTGTCGTTTCCTTGAGTAAAAACACTGCACATCACTCCCATGCAAAGCACATAGACATTAGGAATAACTTTTTTAGAGATCACACACTTAAAAGAGATATCATTCTTCAGTTTATCGGAACACAAGATCAACTTGCTGATATTTTCAAAAAATATTTACCCTCCGATATATTTGAATACATTAAACAGAAGTTAGGAATAATAACCATGAGGTAATATTCATTCATTAACTTCTTTTTGAACCATTCTCCTTACAGTAATAAACTTTTTTTCATAGGGAGAGTACATCTGTTATGAAGTTTTTCAAATTTTCGTAATGATTTCTTCGTACTGGAAATTTTCGTAATGAAATTTTCATATCGGAAATTTTCGTAATGAAATTTTTGTAATGAGAATTTTTGTAATGGGAATTTTTTACTGAAACGTTTTGTACTAGAGTTTTGGTACTCAAAGCTTTTGCAATAAAACTTTTTCATAATGAGTTTTGTGTAGTCAAATTTTCTTCAAGAAGAATATCACCTATTACGAATAATCTTCCAAGACAATCCGAAAGGTATGATTTCCTTACTAAAGTTTTCATAGTCACTTTTACTTGCTGGTAGTTTCCTTTGTTTTTAATTGTTTCTTTCGTCTTCCTTTCTTCTTAAATCTGAATGTTTTTAAAACCTCAAAATATCGGATTCAAGATTTTCTTGCAGGTATGTTTTCAACCGTCAGATCAGATCAGAGAGTTTTTCATCTGTTAGATTGTTTCTGGAAGTTGAAAGGTTACCTCCATCACATATAAAAAGGGGACCCCTAATGTTGTTCCATGTCAATTTCAAATCCCTCGCGTTTCAAAGCTCTGCCTCAGTTATTAAAGCCCATTCCGAATCTTTCAGTGCGCCTCCATTCTGAATGTCTGTAGAAGACACTTCACAAGAAATTTCAACTATAAAAAAATATCAAGTTGGTTAGTCTACAGGGAAATGTTGGTCCATACGAACTTTTTTAGTAAGTATGATTCTCTTATTGCTAAGAATATCAAGCTAAATGGGTGGAAATATTTCTTCATATCAAGATGTTGTTTATACGGATTTGTTTGTAGAATTCTATGGGTCTGTTTCCTTCTATAAAGAAAGTGGCATAGAAAAATTCTCCTTTAAGAGATATGGAAAGACGTACAAGCTTTCTTACACCAAGGATGCAAGCTTGGTGGGCTTATCATACGATGGTGAAGTCGAATTTTGTTCACATAAGTTACCAGATGTTCAGGGAAGTTTCAGCAATGTGAACAGAATGGAATGTCTTGGACTCAAAGATGAAAAAACAGAAAAGATTTCCCATCTCTCCACCAACAACCGGATTCTGAATTTGCGGGTTCAAGGGTTTTTTCATTCTGATAAGAGGTGATAAGAATAACCTAAAGAAAAGTGATATTTACATATAGGATTTATTGGTAAATCTAAGAAAGATCAATATGATGAGGCACAATCTTATTATAGTTCAGAACATCAAGAATGGGTCTTTGAAAGCTCAAATTATTATGTATCCTGCTCTTCTCAACAAGATTATTATTTGGTGTCTTGATTCTTTCAAGGTTGCTTGCACTTTCAAGGTGAGGAATTGTAAGGTGATGTTGACTAGTGATGACACCTTAAAGAGGATGAAAGTCAGTTTTTTAAAAAAGTCTTGTGGATTTTATGATCTGTCAGAGGAGGAGGTAGAAGCCGTTCCGAAAAATGTAGAGAAAGCTGAACCATCTAAGAAGGCAGGGAAGAAGAGGAATCTGAAGGAATTGGTGGCTGAAGACAAGACTCTTAAATCTAAGGAAACCCAATCTGAACCTCCCAATCCGAAGAAACAGAAATCATATCCAGATGAGGTGGTTGATAAATGGAGGGAAGTTAAGGAGAAAAGGAAAGAAGTGGAACCTCAGTTCGTATTGGACCCTGCTGAAGCTAAATTCTTAAGGGAGGAGACAACGAAATACCTTGAGAAGGTAGAAAAATAAAAGAAGATGAAGAATAAGATGTCTGAAGATGAAGTTGTACAATCTCTTTTGAGAGACACAGAAGTAGCTTCTAAGAAGATTCCCGTACCGGAAACTTTTATTGTTCAACCATTATCGGAGACCCCTAGAAAGAACTACTTCACTCTGGAAAAACCTAAAGAGAAAGAATTTGTTGAAAGAGTAGAAGAACAGGAAGAAGTAGTATAAGAATAAGAAGTAGAAGAGGACAGTGGTGATCTAGATGACTTGATTAAACAAGTTGAATATTATCAAGAAAATGCAAATCCATCAAAAAAATTGTCACTCCGAACATCTAAGGCCGAGTCCTCAAAGCTTGTCACTCTGGGAAAGGGAGGTGAGGAAGAGGCTAAGAAAGATAAAGACAAAGAAGAAGAGAAAGAGAATGAATTATTTGAGGAAGAAAGCTATGAGAATCACTATCTTAAAGAAGGAGCAGAAAAGGAGAAACCTGATGAAGACAAAATAGTTCAACTATCTGAAAGTGAGGAAGAATCTCTTGATGAGGAACCCATTCTGAAAGTTGATAAGGGTAAGAAAGTGCTTATAGACACTCCAAAAAAGGATATCATAAGGAAAAAAGATGTTGGTGGCTCTTCAAGAAGAAGGTTGGTGGAAATTGAAGAAGAAAAATCCCTGAGCAAGGTGTCTGATTCGGAATCATCAGCACTGAGACATGATTTTGTTGTTGAATCTTTGAATAAGTTGGTGGATACAATTCTGATCTTTCACACCATAGACTCCAGGTGCCAGATGCTTCAACACAGTCTAAATCAGAAATCAGAATCTATATCCATGGTGATGGATAAGTGTGTGAAGATTGAGTCTGAGCATAGAAATTTTCTTATCAATTATGATGTTCACAGAAAATCATGCAGCAAAACCAATCTATGGTCAAAGAAAATTGATGATGACATGGAAGAGATTGAACAATTTCAGAATGATTTATAATAATCTTTTAACACCGAGGATTCCAAAATTAAGAATCTTTAGGATAAGATGACCCTTGAGAAAAATTCTCAGAATCAACAGGTGATGGATCTGAATGGGAACCTTAACTCGGTTGCTCAAAACTGGAAAGGGGAAAGAGATCTCTGGATTGATATCGAAGAGAAGCTTGTGAAGCAGGATAAAATTCTTAATGCACGGTCTGAGGCTCTGAAGGCTCAAGATGAAAGGATTAAAACCTTAGAAAAACAAGCTGAGGAGGACCATAGAGACTTGAAGAAGCTGAAAACCCTGTTGAAGAAGTTAATCCCCAAGGAAAAGGAAGACAAATAGACCAATCCTATTTTTTGTTGTAATGTCTTTCCTTGTAAAAATTATTTCAATTCTAATGAAATCTCTAGTTGTTTTTATCTTGATTTATTATGTACTAATGTTTCAGGTACTTTATTTATTTTCCATTCCCTTAAATTCTTTTTGAAAATCACAAAGGGGGAGAAGGAAAAAAGAACTACTCAAAAGGGGGAGAAGGAAAAATCTAAAAGGGAGAAGAAAAATTTCTAAGTTAAGAACTATCCTTAAGTAAGGGGGGGGGTTCTCATTATGAATTTTTTCATTCCCATGATAATGAAAACTCCATTCCAGAAATCTATAATACAATACTTAGACTTCCAAAGCCTCAGGGAGAGTTAGTTGTATTCACCATCATCTATGAACAAAGGGAGATAAGTTTTAATTTCAAAGTCTAAAGAATTTTTTTCTAAGTCCTTATATTCTTTTTCTAAAGGTTGTTTGTGCTTTCTAAAAAGGGGTATATTGTTGAGTCAATAAGGTTTTCCTTATTACTTTTCCATTCCTTCTTCTTTTGAAAATCAGAAACACCTTATACTTAAGAAAATCTATATTTTACTTCTATAATGAAAATTTTCTTCCCAAAGGAATTTACCCCTACCATGTTTTCATTGTTCATATCAATATTTTTCTTAAGTATAAAAATCGGATTCATATCTAAAACCTCAAAATCAAATAATACTTAGATATAAAGCATTCTATTTTAGGATCCGAATTCTGGATATGAACTCTAATGAAGTTCCATTCCGAATTCTGGATACGAACTCTAATGAAGTTCTATTCCGAATTCTGGATATGAACTCTCATGAAGTTCCAATCCAAATTCTGGATACAAACTCTCACGAAGTTCGACTCCGAATTCTGAGTACAAACATTCATGAAGTTAAAATCTGAATTATGTATATGAAATCTCATGTAGTTCGACTCTGAATTCTGATTACGAACTTATTTAAGTTCTGACTCCGAGTTCTCTGAATTAATTTTCCAAACTCTTATGAGTTATGACTCCGAATTCCCACGAACTCTGACACAAAACTTTGTAAGTTCTTGTTCTGAACACTAGTGAAATCAGAATCCAAATTTCCTTGAAATTCAGACTCTGGATTTCTACAGAATTCAGGTTCCGAATTCCTACAAAACAGAATCCGAATATCTATTTCTTATAGACTCTGAATTCCATTTTGGTTAGACTCTAAAATTTTGTTTACTTTCATTCCTAATATCAGTTTAGTTATGATTACACTTGTTTATTACAAAATGATGTTGTTCTTTCAGTTATTGTCTAACTGTTGGTTGAGTGACATGTGTACAGGTCCCTCCAAAATTCAAGGAGAGATAAGACCGTTGGAGGAGGGAGTCGACCGTTGGAGCTTCACATATAAATAGGAGCTCATTTGAAAATAAGCCACAACTTTGACACAACTTTAATAACTGTGCTTACATGCTGTTGAAGTGATTTCTAGAGATAAAGGCTATTATCAACTCTCAAGATTCATGTAGAAAGTTTGAATGGCTTGTTCAAACTTTTCCTTATGAATATTTTCTTCGTGAAACTCTGATTATTATTGTGTACAATCGAGGGCTTCTAAGGATAGGAAGACAGCGGTTCCAACACCTTGAATTTGAGGGCTTCCTTGTTGAGGAAGACATAGGTGCCGACTACCAAATAGTTGAGGGCTTGCAGGGATACCAAGACAGACTCTGATCTTCATATCGAGGGCTTACCCTGATGTGGGTAAGATAGACTTTCTTGAAATTATAAATCAAGGGACCTTTATCCAAGGTTATTGGATACCCTTCTCTTTGGGTTAAAAGAGTTATAGTTTGTTACTTGTAGTGTTACTACTTTGTTTTCCACTGTGAATTTTGTATTGTTAAGGAAAGTATAACTTTCTTATACTTCCTTACTTGTACTCTGATTTAGTTAGATTTTATACGCTTTAAGGTAGAATCTTAATCTTTGTAACTTTTTTTAAGTTTCATTTTCGGAATCACTTTTCCAGAATTTAGAAAGTGATTAGAACTTATAGAGGTCTTGTGAATTATCTTGTTTAACCTTGTTAAACATAACCATCCTAAAAATTTCCTTAGGGAATTTTTAAAAGGTAAAATCAACCCCCCTCTTGTTTCTGAGAATATCATACTTATATATTCGATCATATGTTTGGTATTATAGATTATATCATACTTAGTCATATACCATCCTAACATATGGCCCAAGTTGTACAAGGTGTGTTTTGATGATGGAAGCAAATGATTTTGAAGGATCTCTAAATCATTATTGCAATGCATGAACCTTATACATACGTGAACAAGATGATGTTGAAACGACATGGACACCATGATCAAGGTATGATATTTTTCTATTGGGAATAGTTTTATTTTATCATATGAAGGTGAAAAAAATGACAATAAATAATACGTTGAGGTATTAATGTATTGGGGTTAAAATAAAAGGTATAAGAAAACATTTGAGATTAAAACATGTTAATTTTATTTTTGATTTTTATAAAAAGGACAACTCGTGAGATGGGTGACAACCCGTCACATCTGGCAAGGCCATAGGAATCAAACCCACAACTGAAGGGTGACACAGACGCATTGCCTACCACTAGCCTACGTGGATTCCCTGGTTATAATGACTGATTATTTTTAGTTAAATGATTTTATGGGTCAAGAATAAGTTTATTTTGGGAACTTATGTTTTATAAAATCGATATCCTCAATATAGGAAAATGATTTGGTGATTAAGTGATAAAGGTTTTTTTAGAAGATGTTTTCTCTTTTGGAACATTATATGTTTAAGGGAAATAAAATAATATGGGATACCATTTTTGGAGTAATGGTTGAACTTTTATTTTGGAAGAATATATGTTTTTATTGTGCACATATGGCAATTTGGGTTATGGAAACGATTAACCTATCATAGAGAATATGTTATTAGGTTAATTACACTTCAGTATGAGACTTTAAGAGTAGTCAATGTTATTTAGAGATAAATGTTATGATTTATCATGGAAGACTATATGATCAAATCCTTCTAAATTTTGGGTTTCAAAATTAGTTTGGATTATTTTGAATCATTTTAAAGACAATTGTGTGTGGAATGATCTTTCTTGAAATTTGGGTACTTTTTGTTGAATTTTGGAGATTAAGAGTAGTATTTCTTTTTATAAAGAATTATCCTTCTTTGGGGACTATCTGATCTCATACTAACCATTTTTTTCGTTAATGTATAAAGATAGTGGAAATATATAGTTCTTATTTTGTGTATTATGTGATTCTATTGAAGTTGATTATAGTGCTTCAGGTGTGACCATGTCATTAGGAATACTCATATTTTATAGAAAATATGATTTTGTGGAAGAAATTTTTTAAGGGATAAAACTCTACTTGAAAGGTAAGAATATTTCTTTATGTTATTAGTAAATATCATAAATAAATTCCTCAACTTTATGAAAGGTAACTTAAAAAAAACCTACTCTGTTAAATTTTCCTACTAGGGAATCAAGGACCGTTTAATCCATCACATGTTTATGGTTTTCAGATTTGTTAACTTTCTCCTGATCATGTTTTCTATCACTCTCCATCCGAAATTGATGGTTATTTTCTCTTCCATATCCATGTTGTTCTACATGGATTCCTAGTATGTGTTACCTCAGGCGACCTTTTTTGTTCTCTTTCTTTCTTTTAAAGTGATAGTTTTATTGGATCTTTTCTAATGTGGGACTTTTAATGAAGTTTCTGAGCCACAATTTAAAATTGTGAGGACACAATTCCCAAAAGGGAGGAAAGATGTAACATCCTAGGTAAATAAAGAATATAATATTTTCATATTTATTAATATTTGTGATATAAATATTAATTTTACTTTAAAGGGGATGCTATTTCTTATAGCGTACTCAACTCGCAACAACGAGTTTCTTTGAAATCTTATATTGCACACAACGTTGAGTTTTACCTAAAAATTATATAATATTATTATTGTTATTTTAGATGGTAGTTAAACCTAGTTATTGTGTTAGTGGGAATGAAAAGAACTAACTAAAATATGATTATACATGATTATTAAATGTCATTAATTTTATTCAATAAATTTTAGTGGTTTAAAATGAGAACAAATCCAATATTAAGCATGAAATACACTAATATTCTTTAAAAGGTTGTTTTACCGTCTTTTGATGGAGAACCCTTTTTAAATATAGTTTTTTTCACTTGTATATGTTATATTTGAAAAAATAAAACTATTCATTATAATCAGGACATAAAATTTTAATTTGTGTAAATTCATTGGTATTTTTCTGATAAAGTTAATTTTTTAATGAATAGTGAAAAATACCGCATTTTAATTCAAAACTGCCTTTTCATATAATTTATTTATATAGTTAGATTGTTATTTTAAATGGTTTTAAAGTGTAATTGGATTATATTTTTACCACTTTATTCAATTTTTGTAATTATATGTAATTTCACTTTGAAATTGGATATAAAAAATGTCGATCTTTTGATAGTTATTGTTTCTTACAAACACGCTTTTTGGTTTTCACAATGGGAATTAATTTTAAATTAATTTCATCCACTTATGTGTTTTGAATTTGTAAAAATGTATTCCATATTTTGAATCTTGAGTTACAAATTGTGTAAATAGGTAACTTTTATTTTTAGACATTATGAATATTTACTTCAGTAAATATTTTATTTTCAATGGTTAAAGGGTAAATATTATAAACAAGGGTGAAAAAATAATATTATAATAACATTAAATTACCCTTAAACTTGTCGTAACCCTATTAGATGTGGTATTTTCCGAACAAGGGTATCCTTGGGTCGATTTTGGGACCCTATGGAGCCACTTGGGAGTGATAAGGACACTTTATATTAATTAATTTAAAGTAAAGACAAAAGTTACATAAACATATATATTTTAGTAAAAAAAAATTATATGGGGTTATATAAGTTATATCTTATAATATAAATCTTAATTTGAAAGATAAAAATATTTCCCACATTATGGTATTTTATTTATAATTTTTAGATGTTAAATATATAAAATTATTTATGACACAATGACGATGCATTGATTACCTTATTAATTAATGATTTAAATAAATGAGATTATAAAATTTAAAAAAATATTAAAAACCAATGAAATTCTTATTGGATGATTTTATTTCGAACAAGCGTCATCTTATCTTATAATTTAATGAGTTTTGGACCTTTTTAAAATGAAAATAATTTTATAATAAAATAATACTTTCAAACATTCCTAAAGATCCCCTCCTCCCTCTTACAAAAGGACACCACCTATAACCCATTACACACACCTCTCAAGACCCTTGTATCACCCCACATCTTCTCCAATAAGCTCCTAACATATCTTTATTCCTCCTAGAATCCTTACCTATGGCATAAGGCACTTCAAGAAAGCCTTTTGGTTCAAACCAAAGAGAGTTACCCAGTTTAAAGGTAACGTCTTCTCTCAAGTTCTTTTCTTTTATTTTCCTTATCTACTCCCTATGATCTCTTTATTATTTTTTTACAAAACAAAACCAGTATCATCAATATACTGGGTTGTTTTTATGATATGGTTTCTAACTACACTTACACACTCCTCCATCTAATGGGTATAGAACGTAATGTTTCTGTGGACGGCGAACTGTTGCCTCACGAAATGATGATTGTTCAATATTCTCCTACCAACTCTTATATTTTCCATTATGATGATACTTTAATTATATATTATATTTATTATATTTATTTTATATCTATGATTCTGTATTTTTAATTTACATCATACCTTTATGCTTTCCATAATGCATAAATACGACAATTTCATTTGAGGAAGTGTAGACTACAACCCCCTCAAAGTGATATGAATCATTCATGATTTACATTGAACATATCAAGGATATAATTTATGAACTTTTGTAAAATATATAAATTATATATCATACTAGAATTATAATATACCTATGTATCATTTAGTTTTGATTTGTTTGAAAATGAAAAAGAAATGAAAGTAGCATTCATGCATAGGTACAACTTACTGTCTCCATGAATGGTGCATTTAATTTCTTATGTACAAATGTTATGGACTATTATAAATACATATAAACTAGATATATATTATATATATTATATCTAAATCATTAATATCATTTTTTATATAATGTAATTTTGACCACATGGACACTTTTTTAATTATAACAAGTTCATTTTTTACTCAAGTTCAGAACATCAAAAAAATTTCTGACACGAACTCAAGTAATTAACTATTTTTTGTATCAAGATAATAAGGGGTATAAAAAAACAATAAACTTTAAAAAGGTTCTTAATAAATTTTAAATTAACTTAGTTTTATTATTTCGGAAGAACAAGGAACATACAAGACACGTCAGACTTAAGGTAATGGGTTTTCTTATCACTTTTTATTCCCATGACATTTATGATAAATTTTCCACTATTTACTTTTGTGTGGTGTATGTAATGACAATTATTGAATTAATTGTGTAATATAATTTAATTTATGGGTATTTAAATCTTCATTTTATGATCCTTCTTTCATGTAGTGTATGTTTCATAAGTTACCAAATCAGTAAGGGAACCTTTCACTCTCCTTTTCTAGTAAAAGACTTATTTTATGTTATGTATTTAAATTTACATTATAGAATGTTGGGATATGTTATTATATATCCTTATTTATATAAATTTTATTTCCATTTGATGAGATACCATTTTATCTCTCATCAACTCAATTTCTGAATTTTTAATCGACATCGTTAGGTTGTCGAATTTATGTAAGAGAACATCTTAACCCAATATCAAAATTTTGGGTTAAACTTATACTTCTTGATTATGTCATACTATGAATATAAGTGAACTAACTATGATTGTTTTACAATTAATATCCACTTATATTGGGTGTATTATTATTTTTCACACATAATTATGTTAGGGATTTTTCTTTAATCTAAGGATATGGTCTTCGCAAGGAACTTTTCACAATTTACATTCCATTGAAACTTATTTCTTGTTATACACCAATTCACTTTTATATGGTCTATATACTACCCTTTTATGTTTTATATCATGGATCTATTTATTATCATGATATTATAATCTTTGATTAATGTTATTCCTCAATTATTTGTATTTAAGCGTCTCTCATTTGGTTAGGAACTCTTTAACTAAAATATCATTTTAAATTTTTTAAAGATTTATTATTCTAAATATTTCTCATTAATGTCCATTTATTAAAATATATTTTTAGGATTTAGTTATATTTACATGAATGTTTTGAAATTAAAATTTCTTTCAAAAGCTTCAAAGTGGTGTGGGACACTTTGATTAAAAAATTTCTTTAATAAATGTTTTAAATGATTTAGAAAAGTGTAAGATAAATCATTGATTATGTCAATATATTGAAATTATATATTGTGATTGCAATGTGGAAATTTTTTTTTTATACCTTGTTTTATGTGATATGGATATGTTATGGTTCTTGGGCATTGTTTACGTATAAGGGTTGTTCCTTAATAAACCTAGGGAGGGTGAGCCCAAGATAGCTCTCCAATACATTGGGTAACGTGACAGAGATAAACATTAATGTTTCTACTAAGATATTTAGGGAATATAATTTTATGGGTATTCCAAATATAACTCCCTATGTAGCTGTGAAAGCTAAAATGTAAGTATGTTATGTATGCCATAAGCTACCTTTATGATTTATGATTTCTATGTGTTATTCATAAATCTTATGATTTCACGAGGTATGTTAAAGATATGAGACTTGGTATATATTGATAGAATAATGTTTTATTTCTCTATTTCATAATCCTTACTGACATTTTTATGCTCATACCATGTTTTGAAATGTTTTTCACATGACTTAAATATTAATAGGGTCAAGGATGGGATCAAGGAAAATTAATGTTGTGTAAAACATGGAACTAGACAAGTTTCTTTTTTAAGAGATTTTATTTTATTAAAAAAATGGAAACTGAGTAGAAGTTTCTACTTTGTAATTTTTGAGATGTAATGTAATTGTTACAGTCTATTTCTCTAAAGCTCTACACCTGAAATGATCCTCAATGTGAATTATTTATTTAACTCAAGATTAAGTAATGTTTATGGCTGGGGCCTTATGGGAAACACTAATTAATAAATGATAATAATAAATATATAAAGGTAAATAACTAAACACACATTCTATATAATCAATTAACTGAATAAAATTATTTAAACAATATGGAAAGTTAATAACTATAAACACATTCCATTCAAATTATGAGATAAAAAATAAATATGTCAAGGTAAGAAAATGAAACTCATGCCATCTGAATCAATAAACTAAGAATTAAACATATCTACAGATTTATCGATGAAAAATCTCAAGGGTAATAACTAAATCTAAATGAGGAAAATTCTTAATTATTGGATCTCACGTTTCCCAGGTACATGGTGCTTTTACCATCAATACCTTTCACAAGACAATTTAGAAAATGTTGGGTAAAAACCCATCTAAGTTGGCTAGCCAAATGACTCGTCCCATGAGACAACCAATGCATCAAGGGGATATCTATAACCAGGCCCACCTAGGTTTTACATGTCCAAAACATTCCTCATATATCGAATAATTGATTTAATAATGTTCCTTATCAAATATCTGTATGGAGTATGAGATATGGATTTATCAACATTTATCCAAATAATAAAATAATTTTCAAAGTATACATCATATTTAAAATGGAATATAGTTTAGGAAATAGTAATATCCATGATAAATGAAATGGATAACTAGTGGGAAATTCAATGTTTTTATTATAATATGAGATTTGATATTTCAAGGAGAGAAAGAAATAAAGGAAGTGAATGTGAATACTATACTTATCCAAATCAGTCATAAAACATCTTTAGGACGATTAAGTATGGTATTAAAACAACATACACTAAGTGGAGTAAAATAAAGTTTTCTTTTCATTGATGAATTTAAATATTATAAAAATATATTTTAAAAACATTCTTGATGAAAATATCCTTTTTTTTGAAAAACCATTTGAAAATAATTTTCTTTGAAAATCAATTTGAAAAAAAATTTCTTTAAAATTTAACCATTCAAAAATGAAAAGGAAGCTTCAAAGGAATGATGGTAGGTAAATCTTTACATGTCGTTCAAGGTAAAAATAATATTCATTTTTCATGGTAAAAAGGTAAGAAAAATTCCTTATTCAAAAGGAGATAAGAAGATTCCTTTAAAAACATTAGTAAAAGAAAAAAGGGGTAAACATGTATTTACCAAATAATTTTAATGAATTTTTTAAAACATTTTAATAAAATATGGTTTTTATAAGAAAATAGGTTCTCCTACTAAATAGATAAATGAAGTCTAGTTTTCCTAAAATAATTTTTAAAACACTTTGAGTACGAAAGAGTATAAAAATTGTATTAATATTTTAAAAGGTAATGAATTAATAGACTATAGGAAAATGGAAGGGTTTATTTAATAATATTAATATAATTATCTTGAATGGAAATACAATTGAAATATTACTAATGTTATTGTTGAGGAAAATAATTATTAAACATTCCAAAGTGTCCCATTCCACTTTGAAACATTTTAAATAATATACCTCATAAAGGAATAATATTAAATTGAAGTCATAAATACCATGAGGATAATGAAATTCATGACATAATATATAAAAATGTCTAGTAGATATTCCACATAAAATATGTAAGTGGTGAAAATGACATTTATCTCATAGATGTAAAAAGTGAGATAAGAATCCATTACATTGTGTTTACTTATGGGTGAACATCCTTTAAATTTTTGTATAATAAAATTAATTTAATTTTATAATTTCTTTATAAAATTTTTTATGTTTATCATTACTTTTATTTAACTTATTACCATGTTTTATACAACTACTTAAACAATTATGTTTACATCGGGTGTTTTGACCAAATTTGGTTTATGTGTCAAAAACAACTTTGGTAGGTCAACTGTGGTCAAAGGGTTTAATATATAACATATAAAAAATAATAATCATGACAAAATTATCATATTTATACATCAATTATAGTTTTAAAATCCATAATTAAATATGGTTATTAAAAATAAACCAATGTTACAATCATGGAGATGGTAGGTCATACGTATGCACGAGTAACGTTCTCATTTTTCAATGATCGTTATAAAACGAAGGGAAGTATAATTATATCATTCTAGAATGATCATAATATAATTAATTATATATTATTTAGTCTTATATTTGTATATATAAAATTAGCATGATGTTAAAGTAATAACATCATGTAAAGGAGGTAGTAGTCTACACATCCACGATCGACATTATCACTTTTTAGTGTGTGAAAGGATAATAAAGAAAATGATATATATATTTATATACAGAAATTTAATCATTTCATTAATATCATATAGATGTTTTCTATGTCTCATATGTTCATTTATAATCATCATTTATACATTCCATGGATCCTGTGAATGAATCACATCGCTTTGAGGGGCGGTAGTCCACACATCCTCAAATAATGTTATAATATTACTGAAAATGGAAATTATAAGGGTATGTGTTGTAAAAAAATTAAATAATATTAAATAAATAATAAATATCATATATAAAATATATAAATAGTATGTCCCTTTACCATTATATGGAGTTGTGTGTAAGTTTAGGTTGAAATCTTAACAAAAAATCATCTTAGTATATTTAGAACACTGTTTTTGTTATGTAATCATAAAATATGAGGAGTTTAGGGGTTGAAGAATGGAAATGAAACTAAAAAGATTGATAGAAGGCATTGCCTCTTAATTGGGTAACTTCTTTTGGTTTTAACCAAAATATTCCTTGGATTTCTTTTTTCCCAAGAGGAGGACTATAAAATGATAGGAGGCATTATTTAAGACTAATTTGGTAGATGTTGGATAAGAAAATGTGTCTTGAGATGTGTGAGTAAGGGGGGTGACTTTTATAGGGAAGGAAAAGGACTTACTTGGTATTTTTGGAAACAAGTTAGGTGTACACATTTTATTACCTAATAAAACTAATAACAAACCAAAACAACTCAATAATGGAAGGTTATTTTCCGAATTATGGATATCCAATGGGTTTTGGACTAGTTTCTAGGTCATTTAGGCCATTAAATATTATTTTTAGATCATTTTAAGACTAATTACACCTTAATCACTGCAATTAATTTTTATCACTTTCACTAATCATTTTGGTGAAAAAATAAGTTGATCTTATTTGACTCAAAATATCATCCATATTAAAATGGTATATTTCCATTTTTTGAAATTCAAAATCATAGAGGAAAAAAAATTAAGATTAATGTTAATCTTGCAGACATATGGTTTAACAGGTTTTAGTAGAAAAAATTCAAAAATATTGTTGAGTTTTTATATTCAATTTAAATGCGAAATTTATTATAGTAAACTGAATTTTATTAATATATTTATTATTTATCTAAGGTGACTTTATAGAAAATTAAAATATAATTTAACACTAGTAATTATTTAAACAAAATGGCAGTTTTTAATTTTATTATACAAAAAATTAAAGGATGTTCACCCATAAGTAAACACAAGGTAATGGATTCTTATCTCAATTTTTACATCTATGAGATAAATTTCATGTTCACAACTTACATCTTTTATATAGAATATCTACTGAATTTTTTTATATATTATGTCATGAATTTCATTATCCACATGGTATTTGTGACATTAATTTAATATTATTCCTTCATGAGGTATATGATTTAAAATGTTTCAAAGTGGAATGGGACACTTTGTAATGTTTAATGATTATTTTCCTCAATAATAACATTAATAATATTTCAATGGTATTTCCATTCAAGAAAATTATATTAAGATTATTAAATAAACCCTTCCATTTTTTTATACTCTATTAATTCATTACCTTTTTAAGTATTAATACCATTTTTATACTCTTTGGCACTCAAAGTGTTTTAAAAATTATTTTAAGAAAACTAGAATTCATTTCTCTATTTAGTCAGAGAAACTGTTTTCTTTTAAAAACCATATTTTATTAAAATGTTTTCAAAAATGTTTTAAAATGATTTGGTAATAAATTTTTACCCCCTTTTTTACCAATGTTTTCAACGGAATATTTTTATCTCTTTCTGAATAAGGAATTTTTATTACCTTTTTATCGTGTAAAATGAATATTCTTTTTACCTTGAATGACATGTACAGATTTACCCACCATAATTCTTTTGAAGCTTCCTTTTTCATTTTTGAATGGTTAAATTTTAATGAAAATGTTTTTGAAATTGATTTTCAAAGAAAATTATTTTCAAATGGTTTTTCAAAACAAAAGGATATTTTCCTCAAGAATGTTTTTAAAATATATTTTTATAATATTTACATTTATCAATGACAAGAAATATTTATTTTACTCCACTTAGTGTATGTTGTATTAATACCATACTTAATCGTCCTAAAGATGGTTTATGACTGATTTGGATAAGGATAGTGTTCACATTCACTTCCTTTATTTATTTCCCCCCTTGAAATATCCAATCTCCTATTATAATAAAAACATTGAATTTCCCACTAATTATCCATTTCATTTATCATGGATATTTCTATTTCCTAAACTGTATTCCATTTTAAATATGATGTATACTTTGAAAATTATTTTATTATTTGGGTAAATATTGATAAATCTTTATCTCTTACTCCATATAGATATTTGATAAGGAACATTATTAAATCAATTATTCGATATATGAGGAATGTTTTGGATAGGTAAAACCTAGGTGGGCCTGGTTATAGATATCCCCTTGATGCATTGGTTGTTTCATGGGACGAGTCATTTGGCTAACGAACTTTGATGGGTTTTTACCCAAAATTTTATAAACTGTCTTGTGAAAGGTATTGATGGTAAAAGCACCATGTACCTGGGAACCATGAGATCCAATAATTAATAATTTTCCACATTTAGATTCAGTTATTACCCTTGAGATTTTTCATCGATAAATATATGGATACATTTAATTCTTAGTTTATTGATTTAGATGACATGAGTTTCATTTTCTTACCTTTCCATATTTATTTTTTTATCTTGTAATTTGAATGGAATGTGTTTACAGTTATTACCTTTCAATATTGTTTATATAATTTTATTTAGTTAATTGATTATATGGAATGTGTGTTCAGTTATTTACCTTTCTATATTGATTATTCTCATTTAGTCATTATTGCTTCCCATAAGGCCCCAGCCATAAATATTATTTAATCTTGAGTTAAATAAATAATTCGCATTAAGGATCTTTTCAGGTTTAGATCTTTAAAGAAATAGACTGTAACAATTACATTATATCTTCAAAATTACAAAGTAGACACTTGTACTCAGTTTCCATTTTTTTCATAAAATAAATTCTCTTAAAAAAGAAACATGTCTAGTTCCATGTTTTAGACAACATGACTTTTCCTTGATCCCATCCTTTACCCCATTAATCTTTAAGTCATGTGAAAAACATTTCAAAACATGGGATGAGCATAAAAATCTCAGTAAAGATTATAAAATAGAGAATGAAAACATTATTCCATAAATATATACCAAGCCTAATATCTTTAACCTACCTCATGGAATCGTAAGATTTATGAATAACACATAGAAATCATAAATCATAAAGGCAGATTGTGGAATACATAACATACTTACATTATAGCTTTCACTGCTACATAGGGAGTTACATTTGGAATACCCATCAAAGTATATTCCCTAAATATATTAGTAGAAACATTAACGTTTACATTTGTCATGTTACCCAATGCATTGGAGAGTTATCTTGGGCTCACCCTCCCAAGGTTTATCAAGGAACCAACCGTATACGTAAACAATTCCCAAGAACCATAATATATCCATAACAAATAAAACAATCAATAAAGGAAATATAACATTTCCACATTGCAATCACAATATATCATTTCAATATATTGATATAATCAATTATTTATCTTACCTTTTTCAAAATCATTTAAAATATTCTATAGAGATATTTTTGAATCAAAGTGTCCCACACCACTTTGAAGCTTTTGAAAGAAATTTTAATTTCAAAACATTCATATACATATAAATAAATCCTAACAATCGTTTTTAATAAATGGAAATTAATGAGAAATATTTAGAAGAATAAATCTTTAAAGCATTTAAAATGATATTTTAGTTAAAGAGTTCCTAACCAAATGAGAGACGCTTGAATACAAATAATTGACGAATAACATTAATCAGAGAATATAATATCATGAGAATAAAGAGATCCATGATATAAAACATGAAAGGGCAGTATATACAACATATAAATTTTAATTGGTGTATAACAACAAATAAGTTTCAATGGAATGTAAATTGAGACAAAGTCCCTTGTAAAGATCATATCCTTAGATTAAGGAAAAATCCATGACATAATTATGTGTGAAAAATAAGAATACACCCAATATAAGTGGATATTAAGTGTAAAACAATCATAGTTCATTCACACATATTCATAGTATGACATAATAAATAAGTATTAGTTTAACCCAAAGAATTGATATTGGGTTAAGAAGTTCTCTTAGAGACATTCAACAACCTAACGATGTCACTTAAAAATTTAGAAATTGAGTTGATGAGAGAGAAAAGGGTCTCTCATCACATGGACATAAAATTTAATGAAATAAGGATATATAATAACATATCCCAAAATTATATAATTTAAATATAAATACATAACATAAAAGAAGTCTTTGACTATAAAAGGATGGTGAAAGTTTCCCTTACCGATTTGGTAACTTATAAAACATACCCCACATGAAAGAAGGATCATGCAATGAAGATTTAAATACACATAAATTAAAGTATATTACACAATTAATACAATCATGGTCAGTACATACACAAAAAAAGGAAATATTGGAAAATATAGCATGAATATCATGGACATTTAGGCCATTAAATATTATTTTTAGATCATTTTAAGACTAATTACACCTTAATCACTGTAATTAATTTTTATCACTTTCACTAATCATTTTGGTGAACATATAAGTTGATATTATTAGATTCAAAATATCATCCTTATTAAAATGGTATATTCCCATTTTTGGAAATTCAAAATCACAGAGGCAATAAAGTTAAGATTAATGTTAATCTTGCAGACATACAATTTAACATGTTTTAATAGAAAAATGTCAAAAAGATTGTTGAGTTTTTATATTCAATTTAAATGCGAAATTGATTATAGTAAACTAAATTTTATTAATATATTTATTATTTATAAAAGGTGAATTTATAGAAAATTAAAATATAATTTAATATTATTAATTATTTAAACAAAAAGTCAGTTTTTAATTAAAATGTACTATTTTCACTATTCATCAAAAAATGAAGTTTCTTGGAAAAATTAAAAAAAACTCACCCCAGTATAATTTTGAAATTATTTATTCAATAATGAATTTTATTTTATCAAATTTAATTTATAAATTTTTAAAAATTAATATTTGAAATAAGTTATCCATTAAAAGGCGGTAAAATTATCTTTATAAAAATACAGGTTTTTATGTGTATAATAGAGTATGTTCTTATCTTATGCTAATAAAACCTAATGGATGAATATGAAAAAAATATTGAATATATAACTTATATGTTTCATTAAAATCATTAACTAATTATAATTAGTTTTTTTATTATGATAAAACTCCTTTAGAGGCATAAAAATAATAATATTTCTTTTTTTATATCTAATTGGTTCTTATTTTTGTTTCTCATCAATTGTTAACAAATGAATTCATTTGATATTAGTGTAAATAATATTTTTTATAAGTTAGTTATTAATATTTATAAAAACTTATTTACCAACTCGTTTAAATCATATTATCTTAAATAATAATATTTTAATAATACAGTGTTATTTGGTGAAACTCGGTCTTTCATGTAACACAAGCTATCGAGGAAGGTTTCTATTACGTATACCAAAAGATATCAAGGAATTTTGATTTTTCATGTAACACAATATATCAAGGAAGTTCACTTTTTCATGTAATGCAAGCTAACTCGGTGTTGTATTCATTACAAGAAATATCATTTGTTGAATTTATTTAAAATAGAAAATATATAGTAAATTCTTGGGATATTATATTCCCTTACACATTTAGTGTTTCATGTCATACACACTATTGAATAAAAAGTTGTACTTTATAATTTATGGTTGTTACATTCTCCTCACATTAATTAAATTTTGTCCTCACAATTTAAACTCAATCATGGTGATAGATTGTTTGATACTTCCTATGTTTGAAATCCAACATCGTGAAAAGGGTTTGTAAAACATCCTCTATAAAAGAGAGAATGGAGAGTAAAAGGGTCTCATGGACAACCATGTATCTAGGTTTCTATGTATGTGATAATTAGTTAAAATTAGAGACACAAACTCGGGGGGAAAAGCATAAATATATATAGGTATTGAATGAGGTCATCAATCACAAACAAGTGAATGATTTATAGAAACACGAGGGCCTCAATACATAAATCTATGATGATTTAAGAGATATTCAGTTCAGTAGAAATTAAGGCATTAGGACAACATTTTATTTCTAATTAATTTTATTATTGTCGGAAAATTCTTTTATTGACCATGAATATAAGGAAATATCAATACTAGATAGGTTTCAATTTCATGTGAATATTACTAAATTTTGGTTGTGCTTCAATAAAATTCAAATTCATAGCTATAATCTAAGAAATTAATTACCAGTAATGAATTTTTTATTCTAAAAGCACTAAAATAAACTTCTAAATGATCGTAAGGCCTATAAAAGAGTAAAAAGTCCAAAAATTTCTCTTTAACTATCTTTCAAAAATAATACAGTTAATATATTAATCTTTAATCCTAAAAAAGTGATAATACTAGTTCATTAGTGAAATTAATTCATGAGATTTTTTAAATAAAAACAATGAATTATTAACCAAGACATTGTGTAGGTCAGTGGATGGTGTGAACCCTTATCATCTTTCACTCATGGGTTCAAGACCTGTGGCCTTACCAGATTTGATTGGTTGTGACCTGGAATCTAGGTTGTCCTTCTCTAAAAACAAATTAATATAATTTCCAAAATAAATTTGATAGTCATCCTTGAAATTTAATCATTAAATAGAATCTTAACTAAGCTTTTCAATTCATCATCAATACATAAGTACTTCATCCACTTATTTTCACATAGATCCTTTTGTGGTCTAGAGTTTATCGTCTAGATAAGGGCATTGAATTTGGTAATTTCCAGGTTCCCAACACTTACAAAAATAAACTATAAAGGATTTCCTAGGATTAGATTCATTTCATTCCATTTTACTCTTCATTTTTCTTTGTAAATCCTTTTTCCTTATATCCTTCTTTCCCAAATATAAAGCATTTCCTTGTTCCATTGAGACACTTTCCTGGGTGCCTCCTTCCACACTTCTCACATGTCATAAATAAAGCCTTATTTTCTTTATGGTCTCCACTACTACAGATCTTAGAAACCTCCATGCTTCTCTTATTTGGTGTGTTAGAGAGATGATAAATGTATATATTTTTAAAACATATTTTCGGAAAACTGGTATGGAATAAACATGATATCCTTCACTCCAATAAACAAATCATTTGGTTGCTCATTTTCACCACATTATCCTTCATGTTCGATGATAACTTGAATCTTTTGGGTTCCATCCATTTACTAAAATGAGAAATAATAATGTGAGAATGAAATGTATTCATATATATATCAATACAAAATTTCATAGATAATAACTGAATCTAAATAAGTGAAATGCTTAATTATTGGATGCCATTATTCCCAGGTACATGGTACCTCTACCTTCAAGACCTTTTAAAAGACAACTTACAAAATGATGGGTAAAAAACTATCTAAGGTAGTTGTACAAATGACTTGTCTCATGATACTACCAATGCATCGAGGGGATATCTATAAATAGGCCCCACCTAGGTTGTACCAATCCAAAAAATTCCCCATATATCGAATAATCAATTTAACAATGTACCTTATCAAATATTTTTATAGACTAAGAGATACATATTTATCAATATTTACCCAAATAATCAAATAATTGTCAAAGTATACACTTTGTGTAAAATGATATATATTTTAGTCAATGGTAATATCCATGATAAATGAAATGGATAATTAGGGGGAAATTCATTGTTCAATGATTATAGGAGATTAAATATTTCAAGAGGAAAAGGGGAAGAGAATGTGAATACTTACCTTATCCAAATCATTCATAAACCAACCTTAGGATGATTAAGGATGGTATCAATACAAAATACCCCAAGTGGAGTAAAATAAAGGGTTGTTGTCATTGATGAATGTAAATATTATAAAAGGATATTTTAAAAAAATTCTTGAGGAAAATATCCTTTTGTTTTGATAAACCTTTTGAAAATTATTTTATTTTAAAATCAATTTTAAAAACATTTTCCATAAAAATTAACCTTTCAAAAATTATAAATAATCATCGATGAAATGACAGTGGGTAAATCTGTACATGTCGTACAAGGTAAAAAGAAAATTCTGTTGGCATGGTAAACATATAAGAAAAATTAATTGTTTGGAAAGAATCAAGAATATTCCTTTGAAAATACTGTTAAAAGAAAAAAAGTGGTAAAATATATTTACCAAATAATTTTAAAAAAAATTTGAAAACATTTTAATAAATTGTGGTTTTGATAAGAAAACAGGTTCTCTGAGTAAATAGAGAAATGAAGTTGGGTTTTTCTAAAAACATTTTTAAAACACTTTTAGTACCAAAGAGTGAAAAATAGTAATAATTAATGAAAAAGTTCACGAATAAAAATATGAGAAAAAATTAATGGTTTTATTAAAAAAATGTTGATAAAATTTCTTTGAATTGATATACCATGGAAAGATCAATAGAGTTTTTGTTCAGGAAAATAATCTTTAAATCTTCCAAAGTGTTTCATACCACTTTGAAACATTTTAAATCATAAACCTCATAAAGTAAAAAATATTAAATGATAGTTTAATATAACATTAATATAAAAGGATTAATGATATAATATAACAAAATGGTTAGTAGATACACAACACAAAAGATGTAAGTGGTGTACATGACATTTATTTCATAGATGTGAAAAGGTGAGATGAGAATCCCTTACCTCATGCTTACTTTTGGGTGAGAATCCTTTAAAATATTTTATAATAAACTTATGTTAATTTTATACTTTATTGATATCCTTTTCCATGATTATAATTACTTTTATTTCACTTATTACCATGTTGTATACAACTACTTAAACAATTATGTTTACATCAGGTGTTTTGACTAAATTCGGTTTATGTGTCAAAGAAAACCATGGTAGGTAAACTATAGTAAAAGGGGTAAATATATAAAATATATAGAATAAAAATCCCGACATGATTATCATATTTATAAATAAATTATATGTTTAAAATAAATCATTAAATATAGTTATGAAAAATGAACCGAGATGACAATCCAAGAGACGGTAGGTCGTACGTACGCATGAGTAACGTTCTCATTTTTCAATGATCATTAAGGAAAGAATATAAGTATAATTATATATTTATATAACCATAATATGATCATTAATAACATATTATTTTCTCATATATACTTATATATTAAATTCTCATG
The DNA here is from genome assembly GCA_963277665.1 of Viscum album. Lineage (NCBI taxonomy): Eukaryota > Viridiplantae > Streptophyta > Magnoliopsida > Santalales > Viscaceae > Viscum > Viscum album. The sequence continues at coordinate 1,620,113,073 of OY728157.1, read as the reverse complement.
ATGTAAAAGGAATCACATTCTGTTGAGGAGGTGGTAGTCCACACATCCAAGACCAACATTATCACTTTTTAGTGTGTGAAAGGATAATTAAATAATGATATATATATATATAAATGTAATTATGTAATTAATATCATATATATGTTTTTTATGTATCATATTTTCAATTATAATCATCATTTATACTTTCCATGGATCGTGTGAATGAATCACATCAATTTAAAGGGGCGGTAGTCCACACTTCCTCAAACGATGTTATCATATTAACACAAAATAGAAAGTATAAGGGTATGTGTTATAATAGAATTAAGGAATATTAAAGAAATAATAAATTCCATATATAATATATATAAATAGTGTGTCCATCATAATGGGCAATGATGAAATTTGGAAATGGAAAAATAAACAACTATCATTTTGTAAAGCAGTAGGTTTCCATACACGGAAACAATATATTAGTTACCCATTATATGGAGGTGTGTGTAAGTTTAGGTATAAATATTAACATAAAAACATCCTAGTATAATGATAATACATCTGTTGTTATGTAATCAGAAAATAATAAGAGTATAGGGGTTGAAGAATGGAAATAAAACTAAAAATATAGAGAGAAGACGTTACCTCTTAAACTGGTAACATCTTTTGGTTTGAACCAAAAGCATAATTATATTTATTTATGCCCAATGTGACTCTTATATGATGAGTTGAGGTATGTTGTAAGACTAATTGGTTAGAGTTTGGATGATCTAGTGTGTCTTGAGTGGTTTGAGGAAGGGGGAGGTGGTGATCTTTTTAGTTTCATTTCCATTCTTCAACCCCTACACTCTTATTATTATATGATTACATAACAACACCAATATTATAAATATAATAGGATGTTTTTATGTTAATATTTCAACCTAAACATATATACATCTACATATAATGGGTAACAAACAAAATGTTTTGGTGTATGGAGAACTACTAACTCGTGAAATGAGGATTGTTCATTTTTCCATTTCCAACTTTCATGGTTGGCCATTATGATGTACACACTATTTATATATATTATATATGATATTTATTATGTCTTTAAGATTATTTAATTCTTTTACAACACATACCCTTATAATTTTCATTTTACTTTAATACGATAACATCATTTGAGGAATTGTGGACTACCTCCCCCCTCAAAGTGATGTGATTCGTTCACACAATCCATGGAATGTATATAGGATGATTATAATTGAACATATGAGACATAAAAAACATATATATGATATTCATGAAATAATTAAATTTATTTAATATATATATATATATATCATTTTCTCTATTATCCTTCCACACACTAAAATGTGATAATGTTATTCTTGGATGTGTGGACTGCTGCCTCCTCGACACGATGTGATTCCTTTTACATCATGAGAATTTTATATATAAGTATATATTACTAAATAATTTGGTATTCATGAAATTATGATAATTAATTAAGGATATAATTCTACTTACCTTCTTTCCATAATGATCATTGAAAAATGAAAACGTTACTCATCCGAGTGTACGATCTACCCTCTCCATAATTGTAACATTGGTTCATTTTTCATAACCATATTTTATTATTGATTTTATAAGTATAATTGATGTATAAATAGGATAATTATTTCATTATTACTATTCTTTTGATGTTATATATTGACCCCTTTGACCATAGTTTACCTACCAAAGTTGTTTTTGACAGATTAACCGAATTTGGTCAAAACACCTAATGTAAACATAATTATTTAAGTAGTTGTATACTACATGGAAATAAGTGAAATAAAATTAATGATAAAAATTAAAAATGTTATCAATAAATTATAAAATTAACATATGTTTATTATATAATAAGTTAAAGTAATTTCACTTAAAAGGAAACACAAGGTAAGGGATTATCATCTCACTTTTTACATCTGTGAGATAAATTCCATGTTCACCAATTACATCTTTTTTATGGAATATGTACTACCCATTTTTATAAATTACATCATGAATTCCATTATATTGATGGTATTTATGGCTTTAATTTAATATTTTTCCTTCATAGGGTTTATCATTTAAAATAATTCAAAGTGGTATAGGACAATTTTGAATGTTTAATGATTATTTTCCCTGGCAATAACTTTAATGATATTTCAATGGTATTTCCATTCAATTAAATTATATTAACATTGTTAAATAAACCCTTTAATTTTCCTCCCCTCTTGTAATTCATGACCTTTTTCAAGTATTAGTACCATTTTTCTACTCTTTACTAAAAATATTATTTTAAAAATGTATTTAGGAAAACCCAATATCATTTCTCTCTTTAGTCTAAGAACAATTTTTCTTCTAAATATCATGTTTTATTAAAAAAAATTTAAAATTTTTTAAAATGATTTTGTGAATAGATTTTTACCCCTTTTTCCTTTTACTAAAGTTTTCAAAGGAATATTCTTATCACTTTCTGACTAAGGAATTATTCTTACCTTTTTACCATTTAAATGGAATATCCTTTTTACCTTGTATAACATGTATGGATTTACCCAAATTCATTCCTTCAAAGATTCCTTTTAATTATTTAATGGTTAATTGTGAAATATTTTTTTTAAATATTATTTTCAAAGAAAAGGATTTTCAAAAGGATTTTTAAAATGAAAGGATTTTTTCCTCAAGAATATTTTTAGAATATCTTTTTATATTATTTTCATTCATCAACGACAAAAAACTTTGTTTACTCCACATGGGGTTTTTTGTACTTATACCATTTTTAATCTTCTTCTAGATGGTTAATTATTTATTTGTCCAAGGATATTATTCACATTTACTTCCTTTATTTTTTTACCTTGAAATATTTAATATCTTATGATCATCAAACATTGGATTTCCCCCTAATTATCTATTTCATTTATCATGGATATTACAATTTACTAAACCATATACCAATTTACATACGGTGTATACTTTGACAATTATTTGATTATTTGGGTAAATATTGATAAATCTCCATCTCTCACTCCATACAGAAATTTGATAAGGCACTTTGTTGAATCGATTATTCGATATATCAGGAATGATTTGGAATGGTTCGACACAGGTGGGGCTGATTATAGATGGGCCCTCAATGCATCGACAGCTTCATGGGATGATTCATTTGGCTATCTGCCTTTGATGGGTTTTTACCGAGCATTTTGTAAACCATCTTGTGAAAGGTCTTGATGATAAAGGCACCATGTATCTTGGAAAAATGACATCCAATAATAAAGCATTTCCCTCATATATATTCAGTTATTATTCATCCATGAGATTTTTCATTAATTTATCTATGGATGTATTTCATTTTTTGGCTTTAATTATTATACATCCATGAGATTTTATTTCAACATATATATGGATACATTTCATTTTTAGTTATTTAGAAGGCATGTGTTTCCGTTTCTTACATTTCTATATTTATTTTTCCTTCTATAGTTATTTAAATAGAATGTGTGTTCAACTATTTACCTTTACATATTGACTTTTCTCATTGATACATTATTATTTCTTCTTTAATTACCCTTATTGATTATTTGAGCTCAAACTTATTATGTTTCCTTCCCCAAGTATCCAAGAAGCGTACTATGAAAGATATGAATATATTTACTAAATGGATTAGACTTACCCTCAAATTTATTTATTTAGATTTTATAAAGAATAAATGAATATTATTTTTTGACTATTGCATTCATTTGTAATACAAAACTCATTTATTTATCTCGCTTACCAAGACTACTAAACTGATCGGTAGTTTAATTGTATTCAATTTTCAAACAAGGCATTTTTCTTAACTTTTTACCATGAAAAAGAAATGTTCTTTTTAACTTATAAAGAATATACAGATTTACCTTCCATCATTACTTCAAAGATTTATTTTCATTTTTTAAAGGTTAAATTTTAATGAAAATGTTTTTAAAATAGATTTTCAAATAAAATTATTTTCAAGATGTTTTTCATAAAAAAGATACTTTCCTCAATAATGTTTTTAAAATATATTTTTATAATATTTACACTCATCAATGATAATAACCCTTTATTTTACTCCACTTGGAGTATTTTATTTATACCATCTTTAATCTTCATAAGGATGGTTTATGACTGATTTGTCCAATGATACTATTCACATTAACTTGATTTCTTTTTCCCCTCGAAATATTCAATCTCTTATGATCATTAAACATTGAGTTTTCCCATAATTATCCATTTAATTTATCATGGATATTACTATAGCCTTAACTGTATACCATCATACATATGGTGTATACTTTGACAATTGTTTTATTATTTGGGTAAATATTGATAAATCTGTATCTCTTACTTCATACGGATATCTGATAAGGTACATTGTTAAATCGATTATTTGATATATGAGGAATGTTTTGGACTGTTATGACACTGGTTGGGCCCAGTTATATATATCCCATTGATGCATCAGTATTTTCATGGGAAGAATCATTTGTCTAGCTGCCATAGATGTATTTTTACACAACATTTTGTAAACCATCTTATAAAAAGGTAATAAAAACTCCTTGTTCAGAATGTGACAAGAAGATTCCTTTAAAACCATTGGTAAAAGAAAAAAGGTGTAAAAATGTATTTAACAAATTATTTTAAAACATTTTTGGAAACATTTTAATAAAACATGGTTTTTATAATAATAAAAATCAATTAATAAGAGATAAATGAAGTTGAGTTTTCCTAAAAACATTTTTAAATCACTTTGAGTACCAAAGAGTGGAAAATTGTGCTAATAATTAAAAATAGTCATGAATAACCAGAGTAAAAAAATGAATGGTTTTATGGAAAAAATGGTCATAAAATCTCCAGCAATGGAAATACCATTTAAAGATCATTAAATTTGTTATTGAGTAAAATAATCTTTAAACTTTCTAAAGTGTCTTATACCACTTTGAAACATTTTAAATCATAAACCACATAAAGGAATAATATTAAATGAAAGTTTAAGATACCATGAAGATAAAGTTATTAATGATATAATATGAAAAAGGGGAAGTAGATACACTAAAAATATATATAAGTGGTGTATATGAAATTAATCTCACAGATGAAAAAAAGGTGAGATGAGAATCCATTACCTTGTGTTTCCTTTTGGATAAACATCATTTAACATACTATATAATAACCATATGTTAATTTTTTAAGTTTATTGAGAAACTTTTTCATTTTTATCATTAATTTTACTTCACTCATTACCATGTTGTATACAACTACTTAAAAATTATTTTTACATTGGGTGTTTTGAAAAAATTCGGTTTATGTGTCAAAAACAACTTTGGTAGGTCAATAATGGTCTAACAGGTCAATATACTAAATCTCCATAATAAAATAATTATCATATTTAGACATCAATTATATTTTTAAAATCAATAATTAAATATTTTTATGAAAAATGAATCAACATTACAATCAGGAAGATAGTAAATCGTATGTACGTATCAGTAACGTTCTCATATTTTCAATGATCGTTATAGAAAGAAGGTACATAAAATTATATCTTTCCATAGTGATCATAATATCATGAATACCATATTATTTAGTCATATATACTTATTTATAAAATTATCATGATGTTAAAGGAATCATATCGTGTTGAGGAGGTGCTTGTCCACATGTTCATGAACAACATTATCACTTTTTATTGTGTGGAAGGAAAATAAAGAAAATGATATATATATATATATATCCAGAAAGGTAATTATTTCATGAATATAATATATATATATATATGTGTGTGTGTGTGTGTGTGTTTGTGTGTTTTATGCCTCATATGTTCAATTATAATCTTCCACTATACATTCCATGGATCGTGTGAATGAATCACATCATTTTGAGGGGGCAGTAGTACACACTTCCTCAAACGATGTTGTTGTATTAACGAAAAATGGAAATTATAAGGGTATGTGTGGTAAAATAATTAAAGAATATTAAATACATAAGAAATATCATATATAAAATATATAAATAGTGTTTCCATCATAATTTCCAACCATGAAAGTTGGAAATGGAAAAATGAACAATCATCATTTCATGAGGCAGTAGTTTTCCTTACATAAAAATAGTATGTTTGTTACCCATTTGATAGAGATGTGTGTAATTGTTGGTAGAAAGATTAACAAAAAAATCCCATTATATTTATATTATTTTAATTGTTATTTATAAATATAATAATAAGATTATAGGGGTTCAATAATTGAAATGAAACTAAAAAATCTTGAGAGAAGATGTTGCCCCTTAATCGGGTAACTTCTTTTGGTTTGAACCCAAAACTTACTTGGATTTCCTTTATCATAAGGGTTGGATTATAGGATGAGGTGAGGTATGTTGGAAGACTACTTGTTAAGAGTTTGGATGAGACAATGTGGCTTTAGAGGTGTGAGGAAGGGGGAGAGGTGGTGGTATTTTATAGGGAAGGAAAAGGCATCACTTGAATTTTTTGGAAACAAGTTAGGTATACACATGTTCTAACTTAAAAAATTCATACCAAACAAAAAAACTAAATAATTATAGTTTAATGGCCTATTTATGGATATAATGTTTTTTGTATAAGTTTCTAGGTCATTTGGTCCCTTAAATACAAGGTTTAGTCCATTTTAAGCCAAATTACACCTTAATCACTGTAATTAATTTCAATCACATTAACTAATATATTTTTGTCAAAATTTAAGTTTATATTATTTGAATAAAAATATAATCATTATTAAAATTGTGTATGTATATTTTTTGAAATTCAAATCATAGAAGCGACAAGATTTATATTAATGTTAATCTTGCAGGAAAACGGTTTAACTGGTTTTAGTAGAAAAATGTTCAAAAGATTATTGTGTTTTTATATTAAATCTCAATGTGAAATTGATTATAGTAAAATAAATTGTATTTATATATTTATTATTTATCTAATGTGACTTTATAAAAATAATTAAAATATAATTTATCATTAATAATTATTTAAATGAAAAGGAAGTTTTTAACTAAAATGAAGTATTTTCACTATTCATAAAAAATGATATTTCTCAGAAAAATACCAAAACTCAACCTAATATAATTTTGACCTTATAAATTAAATAATAAAGTTTATTTTATCAAATTAAATTTATAAAATTTTCAAAATTTTGATTTAAAATAGGTTCTCTACTAAAAGGCAGTAAAATTGCCTTTATAAAAATATAGGTGTTTATGTGTAAAATAGGGTTTGTTATTGTATTATTCCAATCAAACCTAATGGATAAATATAAAAAATATTTTTTTTGAATATATAACATATAGTTTTCATTAAAATCATTCACTAATTGTAAATATTTATGTTTATTAATGAAAAACATTCTTTGGAAGCATAAAAATAATAATATTTCTTTTTTTTATCAAATTGGTTCTTATTTTCATTTATCATTAATTTTTAACCAATGAATTAATTTTATATTAGTGTAAACCATAATTTTTATAAGTTATTTATTATTATTCATAACAAATAATTTAACAGTTATTTTATATCATGTTATATTAAATAATAATATTTTAATAATACATTTTTATTTGGTGAAACTCAGTCTTATGTGTAAGGAAACATATTGAGGAAGGTCTCTGTTGCATGTAAAAAAGAAATCGAGGAGGGTCACTTTTTTATGTAACACAATCTATCGAGTAAGGTCACTCTTGTGTGTAATTCAAGCTAACTAGATATTGATTGCCATACAAGCAATATCATGTGTTGAATTTATTTAAAATAGTAAATATATTATAGAGTCTTGGGATATTATATTCCATTATGCATTTGGTGTTTCATGTCATACACGATATTAAATACAAATTTGTACTTTATAATTTTGGGATTTTACATTCTCCCCACATTAATTAAATTGCGTCCACACAATTTAAACTCGATCATGGTGATAGAATGTTTGATTTATCCAAGGATAGTATTCACATTCACTCCCTTGATTTATTTTTCCCCTTGAAATATTCAATCTCTTATGATCATTGAACATTGAATTTCCCATAATTATTCATTCCATTTGTCTTGGATATTATTATTTCCTAAACCGTATAACATTTTACATATGGTGTATACTTTGAAAATTATTTGATTATTTCAATAAATATTGATAAATCTGTATCTTTTACTCTATATAGATATTTGATAAGGCACATTGTTAAATAGATTATTATATATATGGGGAATGTTTTGGAATGGTATGACATGGATGGGTCCTGGTTATAGATATACCCTTGAAGCATTGGTAGTCTCATGGGATGTGTCATTTGGATATCCTCCTTAGATGGGTTTTTAAACAGAATTTTGTAAACCGTCTTGTGAAAGGTATTGACAATAAATGTACCATGTACCTAGGAAACATGGTATCCAATAATAAATAATTTTTCATATATATTCAGTTTTTATTCATCCATGATATTTTTCATTGACAAATTTATGTATTTATTTCATTTTAGGCTTTAGTTATTATCCATTTTTGAGGTTTTCCGTCAAAATATCTATTGATATGTTTAATTTTAAGTTATTTAGATGTCATGTGTTTCAATTTCTTACCTTGCTATATTTATTTTTCCTTGTCTAGTTCTTTGAATAGAACGTGTTTCCAGTTATTACCTTTCCTTATTTTTTACACACTTCAATTTAGTTTATTGATTATGTGGAATGACTGTTCAATTATTTACCTTTCCATATTGAATATTCTCATTTATTCATTACTAATTCCTTTTTTAATTACCCATACTGAACCCACAAATAAATATTTTATTTTATTTCCTAATGGGGAGAAAAAACAGTACAAATCAGGGTGTCCAGAAGAAGTGAAGACCGAGAGATTCACTGATAACATGGGCTGCCCCACATGGGGGAAGGGACCTAAGGGAGAAAAACTCCAAAAGGGGGAATTCCGGGGTAGAAAAGGGGGTTAAGAAATCAGCCACCCAATTTCCCTGACGCCACGTATGGAGGATCTCCATGTCGTCGGAGAGGAGGGTCTTGTACTTTCAAATCAAGTAAGTGATTTTCCATGGAGAAGAAGAGGTACCAGTGAGAGATCTCCACAAAAGTCTAGAATTTATTTCAATAGTGTAAAAGGTAATGTTTTTGGATCAGCAAAGAGAGAGGGCATTGAGCAACGCCATCGCCTCTGCCTTAAGAGAATTCTCTGGCCCAAAGAAGGCACTAAAAGAAAAAAGCACCGAGCCTGCTGAGTTGCGGGCCACACCGCCCCCATGTATGATACTGGATCCAAAGGATCCATCAATTTAGAGTTTCAGGCCCAATATGGGTGGAATCCAGTGAACCCATCGCCCTCGCTGCTTGGGGCTGGTACGACCCAGAGGAGTAGGCTTGGAGTGGAAGCAACAAAGGGAAGGTGCTGCATCTTGATGGGGGAGGAGGATGACCAGTTTTAAGGCGAGACACTTTATTCTAACCATAAATCCAAGCATGGAGCAGTGAGTCCCATGGAACGATTGTTTGTGCACCTTCTAGATACCCCAGCAGCCCACCTCTAGAAGGATCGCCCTGGCTGAAATCTCATGGTTGTTATTCAGGTAGCTGCTGAACCAGATCAAGAGGAAGTCCTCAAGGGAGTACGCGATGCTAGGAGGTAGAGGGAACTCTCCAAGAACACCCTAGATTCTCGTGGACCACTCTCTTTGGAATAAGAGATGCAACGTGGATTCCTCGAAGGGATGCAGAAAACAAACGCACATAGAGGCAAGCTGGACCCCTTTCCTTTTGATCGCCAAATACGAGGGGAGAGACAGATGTCTGATTCACCAAAGCAAGAAGGAAAATTTAATTGGGGTGGTTTTGCACTAGAGGTGTCTCCCCCACTGATCTCTCTCTAGCTGGGCAAGCATACACAAGTTGTAAGATTTGGCCGAGAACTTCCCTATGGGGGAGCTAGTGAAGATGCAGCTATCAGAGGATCCATCCAAACTAATGCTATCAAAGATGGCCTTTTGTGTGGGAGATACGACTTCCTGGATAAAGGAGGGGTGTGCACCGGCTTCCTAGAAGGAAATGTTAGGTGCAGGGAAACCTGGGAAGTCTAGCAGGACACCCCCTAGTCGCACTTCTAGAATTTGAGATCCCCCCAGCCCAGGACCCACTGTGAGTGGAACAGGAGCATGGGGAAATAAACCCGAAGATACCTCCAGAGGCTTGAGGGTGATTTTCCATTCTCACAGAGGCAGAAGACATACTTCCCCTAAATTAGATGGCTCCACAAGGAGTGAACCTCAATACCCTCACATGTGAGCCTTCCCTAGAGGAAGTACGTGGTCTGTCCCACATCTCTAACCCCAATTCCTCACAACAACACTGGCCTAGTAATATTACTCCAAGAGGACCTCCAGAATCTCCCCTCCCCTTGGATATCCCAAATGAATCCAATAAATATCTTCTCGATCTTGATAATGATAGACTTGGGGGCCTTTAGGGTGGAAAGAACATGCATAGGTATATATGAGAAGGCACAATTAATAAGGGTGATCTTTCCTCCAAAGGACAGGAACCTATTCTTCTAGTTGAGGATGCGGTTGGTAATTCTTCCAAACAGACCATCAAAGAAACGGGCCAGAATTCTGCCAGGGGAATTGGGAGATTCATGGTAAAGCATATGAAGGTTTTTTCTCTGAATTCCCATGATAGAAACAATGTTGTCCTTTCTCCTGTCTGATCAGGAGGATGACAAGTAAACCCCGCTCTTATTCATATTCAACATTTGACCACTCCATAAATCATACTAATTCATGATTCTGATAAGTCCCTTGATGAAGGCACTAGACCCATTTATGAAGAAAACCATGTCATCTGCGAAGAGGAGGTGAGACACTCCCAGAACACGAGTCCCATAGTGATAAGGTAGGACACGACCACATTTCATAGAGGAGGCCACGTACTTACTCAGGACATCCAGCACTAGAATGAAGATGCTAGGAGAAATAGGGTCACCTTGCTTGAGCCCTCTGACTAGATTAATTATTGTAGTCACTTTTATTACAATAATTATTTATGTATCTTGTTTACCAAGATTACTAAAGTGATTGGTCATTGAGGGAGTGATTATTTTTAATTTTTCCAATGTAATTGATTATAGACACTAGCTCCGGGATTTTGTAAAATAATGGGAAAGAAGCTTAATTATAAAGAATCAAGCCCTGAAGGACTGATCAATTTAACAGCCTAATAATTATGTCATGATTATTATTTTTGAGGTGTTATATATTGACCCCTTTGACCATAGTTGAACTGCCAATGTTGTTTTTTGTACATAAACCGAATTTGGTCAAAACACCCGATGTAAACATAATTGTTTGAGTAGTTGTATACAAGATGGTAATAAGTGAAATAAAATTAATGATAAACATGAAAAACATTCTCAAGAAAGTATAAAATTAACATATGTTTATTATATAGGAAGTTAAATTATGTTCACCCAAAAAGTAAACACAACATAATAGATTCTAATCTCACTTTTTACATCAGTTAGATAAATGTCATGTTCACTACGTACATCTTTTGTGTGGTGTATCTACTAGACCTTTTGTTATATTACATCATTATTACTTTTATCTTCATGTAATATTAAATTTTTATTTAATATCATTACTTCATAAGGTTTATAATTTAACATTTTTCAAAGTGGTATGAGACACTTTGGGATGTTTAAAGATTATTTTCCTCAAGACTGATACTAATGATCTTTCAATGGAATTTCCATTAGAGGAAATTATATAACCATTTTCCTATAAAATCTTTCATTATTCTCTAGTTATTCAAGACCATTTTCAAGTATTAGTATGATTTTCCCACTCTTTGGTACTCAAAGTGTTTTTATAATGTTTTCAAGAAAACCTGACTTCACTTCTCTCTTTAGTCAGAGAACCTATTTTCTTATAAAAAACATTTTTATTAAAATTCTATCACAAATGTTTTAAAATTATTTGGAAAAGAAATTTTTACCCCTTTTTCGATTTTACCAATGTTTTTAGTGGAATATTCTTGTCGCTTTCTGAACAGGACATTTTTCTTACCTTATTACCGTGCGAAAGGAATGTTCTTTTTACCTTGTACAACATGTACAAAATTACCAGATGTCATTCCTTTAAAGATTAATTTTAATTTTTGAAATTTTAATTATTAAAGAATTTAAAAAAAAATTCAAAGAAAAGTATTTTAAAAAAATGTATATTTTCTTCATGAATGTTTTTAAAAGATCTTTTTATAATATTTCCAGTCATTAATGAAAACAACTCTTTATTTTACTTCACTTGGGGTATGTTGTATTGGTATCATCATTAATCATCCTAAGGGTGGTTTATGAATTATTTGTACAAGGATAGAATTCACACTCACTCCCTTTATTTCTTTAACCCTTGGAATATTCAATTGCTTATGATCATTAAACATTGAATTTCCCCTTAATTATCCATTTCATTTATCATAGATATTAATATTTCCTAAACCATATACCATTTTATATATGGTGTATACTCTAACAATTATTTTATTATTTGGTGAAATATTGATAAATTCGCATCTCTTACTATATAGGGATATTTAATGAGGCACATTGTTAAATCAATTATTCAATATATAAGGAATTTTTTTACTGGAATGACATGAGTGGGGACCGGTTATATATAGCCCCTAGATGCATCAATAGTCTCATGGGATGAGTCATTTGGCTATCCACATTATATGGGTTTTTACCTAGTATTTTTTAAACCACATTGTGAAAGGTCTTAATGGTAAAGGTACCATGTACCTGGGAAACATGGCATCTAATAATAAAGCATTTCCCTCATCTATATTCAGTTATTGTTCATCCATTACATTTTTCGTTGACATAACTATGGATGTATTTAATTTTTAGGATTTATTTATTATCCATCCATGAGATTTTGTGTCGACATATCCATAATAATTGCCAAACATGAAAGCTGGAAATGAAAAAATGAACAATCATCATTTCGTGAGGCAGTAGTTCACCATAAATAGAAACAATATGTTCATTACGCATTAGATGGAGGTAAATGTAAGTATAGGTTGATATATTAACATTAAAACATCCTAGTATATTGATAATACTGGTGTTGTTATGTAATCACAAAATAATAAGAGTCTAGGGGTTGAATAATGGAAATGAAACTAAAAAGATTGAGAGAAGATGTTACCTCTTAATCAGGTAACATCATTTTGTTTGAACCATAATCTTCCTTGGATTTCTCTATTCACAAGGTGAGGATTATAGGATGAGTGGAGGGATGTTGTAAGACTACTTGGGTAGAGTTTGGATGATCTAATGTGTCTTGATAGGTGTGAGGAAGGGCGGAGGTGGTGGCCTTTTATATGGAAGGAAAAGGACTCGCTTGGAATATTTGGAAACAAGTTCGGTGTACACATGTTCTTACCTAAACTAAGTCATAAAAAACTAAAAAAACTAAATAATAAAAGGTTAATGTCCTAATTATTTATATAATATGGGTTTTGGACAAGTTTATAGGTCATTTGGGACCTTAAATATATGGTTAAGTCCATTTTAATCCTAATTACCCCTTAATCACTGTAATTAATTTTAATCACTTTCAAAAATTATTTTGTTCCTAAATTATGTTGATCTTATTAGAATCAAAATATTATCCTAATTAAAATGGCTTATATCAATTTTTATAAATTAAAATCACAGAAGAAGTAAACTTAAGATTAATGTTAATCTTGTAGACAGACGATTTAACTGGTTTTAGAAGAAAAATGTTCAAAAGATTGTTGAGTTTTTATATTCTATTTCAGTGTGAAATTGATTCTAGTAAACTAAATTGTATTAATATATTTATTATTAATCTAATTTTACTTTATAAAAAAATTAAAATACAATTTAAAATTAATAATTATTTAAATGAAAGGGAAGATTTTAACTAAATTCAGAATTTTTCACTATTCGTCAAAAAATGAAGTTTCACATAAAAATACCAAAAATTCACCCTAGGATAATTTTGACATTCTGAGTTCAATAATGAAGTTTATTTTATCAAATTAAATTTATAATAGTGTCAAAACTACGATTTAAAATAGGTTCACCATTAAAAGGAGGTAAAATTATCTTTATAGAAATATAGATATTTACGTGTGAAATAGGGTTTGTTATTGTATTATGCCTATAAAACCTACTGTATAAATATAAAACATATTTTATTGAATATATAAAATACATGTTTCATTAAAATCATTCATTAATTATAATTATTTATGTTTATTAAGGTAAAACTCCTTTCAAAGAATAAATATAATAATATTTATTTTTAAATACAATTGGTTATTATTTTTATTTCTAATTAATTTTAACCAATGAATTTATTTTTTATTGGTGTAAACAATAATTTTTATAAGTTAGTTGTTTCTATTTATAACAACTAATTTAAAAGATAGTTTAAATATTATTATATTCAATAATATTTTATTAATACATTGTTATTTGGTGAAACTTGGTCTTATGTGTAACACAAGATATTGAGGAAGGTCACTCTTGCGTATAACAAAAGATATCAAGTAAGGTCACTCTTGCATGTAACACAAGCTATCACGTAAGGTCGCTCTTGTGTGTAATGCAAGATAACTCTGTGTTTTGTGCATTACAAGAAATATCATGAGTTGAATTTATTTAAAATATTAAATATATAGTAGAGTCTTGGGATATTATATTTCCTTACACATTTTCGGTTGAATTTCATACACACTATTGAATACAAAGTTGTACTTTAGAATTTCAGGGTGTTACACTTACCTTATGTTTCATTTCTGGTGAATGTACTTTAACCTCCTGTATAAGGTGTCTAAAAATGTTACTAACTTATATTAGAACCATAATTATATTTATAATTCTATATATTAATTTATTATAATATTTTATTAGCCATTTTTTATCCCTCTTTCATTATTTCAACTATTTCATGTGTTAATTGCCTAGTTTTGTTGAGTATGTTCTAACTTTTCTTCTATTATTCTTATTAAATATAACATGGTTACATCATATCCAGAATTTAAACCATGATGTTAATATCATATATGTCTATAATATATGTATCTATAACAAACCGTAATATTTTTATATAATAAATGGAATGCATTATTCTTGGAGATGTTAATTCGTACGTACGCATTAATGCTACTTCCATTTCAATAGCATATTTTAAAAGAATGAAAAGTAATTGATATGTATATAAATTTATATTATAATTATAGTACCATATTTATGTAATATATGTCATATATTTTCATTATAATTATCCTTAATACATTCCATGTATAGTGTGAATGAATCACATTGCATTGAGGGGGCGGTAGTCCACACTACCCAAGCGATGTTTTCATATTAACGCAAAATGGAAAGTATTAAATGTATGTATTATAAAAGTATTAAAGAATTATAAATAAATAAATAATTTCATAAATATCATATATAAAAATATTTTCCATCATAATGGCCACCACGAGAGGTGGTAAAGGAGGAACAAACAATCATTGTTTCATGAGGCGATAGTTCACCGTTCACATAAATAGTATGT
Organism: Viscum album; assembly: GCA_963277665.1. Classification (NCBI taxonomy): domain Eukaryota; kingdom Viridiplantae; phylum Streptophyta; class Magnoliopsida; order Santalales; family Viscaceae; genus Viscum; species Viscum album. The sequence continues at coordinate 1,620,097,458 of OY728157.1, read as the reverse complement.
TCGTCACCCATTAGATGGAGGTGTGTGTAATTTTAGGTAAAATATTAAATAAAAAACATCATAGTATATTTATTATACTATTTTAATTGTATAAATGTTTTTTAAATATAATTTAAGGAGTGGAGGACTAAATGAAAGAAAAGAGATTGTTGGAAAGTATTACCTTAAAAAACAGGTATCTCTTTTTGGTTTACACCAAAGGGATTCCATGGAAATATTTCTGCCCAAAAAGATGCTTCAAGGTAAAGTGGAGGGATTTTAGGAATCTATTTGGGTATATTTTTTCTGAACCTAAGTGGTTTGAGATGTTTGAGGAATGGGGAGAAGCAGTGACCTTTTATAGTGGAGGAGGAGTGTGACTCTTGTAATATTTTGAAAAAGGAATTCTTCCCACATTTTCATGTTGAAAGTGGATAAAATAATGGAACGAGTTTGATAAAAGATATAATGCTGTATAAATAGGTCCACCCAATATCTATTGGAAAATTTTATAGGTCATTTTAGGCCTTAAGGTTAAGGTTTAGTCCCTTATTAAGATTAATTTAACCTTAATCATTATAATTAATTATGATAACATTTACTGATATTTTTTGTGAAATTGTTTTGGTAATATTAGATATTAAAAATTATGTTTATTCCTAATATATAATATATTTTTCCAAATACCAATCCTAGAAGTGGCAGAAATTAATTTAAAATTCATACCGCGGGCGGGACGACAATGCAGGTTTTTAAAGTAAAAACATCCAAAATTTAGATAAGTCCATACATTCAATTTCAAATTTAAATTGATCCCACTGACATAAATTGAATTAATTTATATACAGTTTTTTAAATTTTAATTTAAAAAAAATTCCGAATGTAATTTAACCTTATTAATAAATTATACTAAAAAGCAATTTTGAATTAAAATTCAATATTTTTAACAATTTGCTGAAAAATGAAACTTCAAAGAAAATTATTAAAAAAATCCACTAACTTAATATTTATGTTTTATTTAAAAAATTAATTTTATTTTGAAATATTAAATCAATAAAAGTCTCAAAATTAATATTTAAAATAGGTTCTCCATTAAAACGTTGTAAAAAAAATATAGAATTTTATGAATAAAATTGGGTTTGTTTTTATCTTATGCTTGTAAAATATACTGGATTAAAATAAATGATATTTGATTTAATATATATATATATATATATCAAATTAAAATCACTCACAAGTTTTAATTAATTTAATTTATTATGATAAAACAACTTTGTGAGCATAAAAATAATAATATTTTCCTTTATATACAATCAGTTTTTATATTAATTTCTAATTAATTTTTAAAAAATGAAGTCATTTTATATTTGTGTAAACCATATATTTTCATAACTTATTATTACATTTTAATAACTACAAATTTAACATCTAGGTCATATCTTATTATATTAAATAATATTTTAATAATATATCATTATTTGGTAAAACTCAGTCTTGTATGTAACACAATCCATTTGGAGAAACTTGTTTTTTAGTGTGATTTACACTAATGCAGTATCACGTTCATTTCAAGACATATCATAAATTTAATTTATTTAAAATATTAAATCTATTTTAAAGTCTCATTGTATTATATTCCCTCATGAACATAGTGATGCGTGTGATAAATAAAATGTTCTTACTTTAGAATTTCGGGGTGTTACACACTTTCCTTTATCTTTCCTAGAAACCAAGAAATCTATTCGAGTACTAATCAAGAAGTTTAAGTAGGGTGTGATTACAACTCATTAGTCCACCACCAATGGAGTCTAAAACAATACATAGTTAATAAAAATTTATACAGTTCTATAAAAAATAAATCACAATGCATAAGTAAAGAGTTATCACATTTCTAATTATTTAAATTAACAACATAAGCCATCAGGTTCCTGAGGACACCAGAACCCTAAATACATACTTAGGCCTATGCCAAAGTCTGAACCACATCACAATACCATGGTTATCCATTATCATCTCATTCAATCATATCACAGCCACGTAGAACCATAGTCCAATGCCAACTCATGGGTGTAGAACACCATGTATGAAACCTTATGGGTATTTAGAACCTCAGTCCTTTCCCCACACCTTAATGTGTCATGGGTATTTAGAGCCTCATCCCCTATCATATAATCGTATCTCATATGGGTATTCGGAGCATCAATCTCTTTCCTACACCTTGTTTATTAAAAAATTCATCACTATGGGATTTTGATGCAACAGACTATGTCCCACACACATTTACCAATCAATTCATCACTATGGGATTTTGATGTAGTAGAACATGTCCCAAACTTATATATCACGTATATAACAATATCATATACATTTAAATATCACATAAATCACATCGATCAAGGTCAATAAACATTAACCCTCTTATCAAAATTTCATAAACATCATGGTTTAACCAACCATATCCTAATTTCAGTTGTCAATTAATAATTAAAAAAATTAATTGACCAATCCCATAATTCATTAATTAATTAAACAATTAATTAATTTAATTACACAATCATAACAATACATTAATTAATTAAACAATTAATTAATTAATTAATTAAACAATTAATTACTTAATTAATTAATTCTACATTCACTACAATCCATTAATTAATTCAACAATTAATTAATCCAATTCCATAATCCCAAAAATTCATTAATTAATTCAATTTAATGATTTCATAATCATGAAAATTTACATTCATTAATTCGGAAATTAATTACTTCAATTCAATCCAATTTCACAATCCCAATATCCAGTTAATTAATCCAATAATTAATTAACTCAATTCCACCATTCAATTTCCCTAATTAACCTAAATTGTTAACACATGGAAATTAAAATAAATAACTTCAATTATCAATGAAATTTCCCAATAATTAAAATTTTAATTCTCACAATTACATAAATGTAATTAAATCAAGACTATGATATTGGAATTTAGACCACCTAACTCAAATTGTTGATACACGATATCCCAAGATAAAATCACCAAATTGAAGAAGAACCACCTGGATCATGAGGAAGAGCAAGACTTGTATCGAAAACCTAGATCCAAGACCAAATGAATCAAGATACAATAAACATAGATCTAGGACTAATACCAAATGAGGATAAAGCATCTATCTTTTATCCAAAAAGAGGATAGGGAGAGAGAGGGAGATCTAATTAGGAAGAAACCACATGCCTATAGAGGTTCATATCTATATTTGATTCCACAATAATAGAGGTAATAAAGGATTGGAATCCATTTGGAAGTCTTAAAAAATGGGATAAAACTATTATGGGTTGTGCTAGGGAGTTTAGGGCTATAAGATGGGGGTTCAAGAATTTTTTTAACAATTTTCAGGGTTTTAAAATCATGTATGCACGGTTTGCTGCTCGAGGTGCATGGTTTCCCCTAAACATGTATCGCACCTAGGGCTATCACATGGTTACTCCTAAGAGGGTCCATGGTTTGACTAACCATACGCCAACTGTGCAATCCCCATCTATCTTGGATTATATGGTTTTCTAGGGAAGGGCACACAGTTTGTGTAAATCATGCACCAAACATGTACTACCATAAATCCCTCCAAAAGAATCAAATTTTCACCCAGAATTACCCAAGATAAAACCCAAAAAAGTACTCAAAACATGTAAGAATATTACCTAAAAAAAGATCCAGAAATATCCAGAAAACTTCAGGATATTATATTCTTCCCACTTTGTAACTGCTTATCCCCAAGTTGTACTCCCAAGAATCTATAAAATTTCAATTCAAAAATATTGGGCTACTAATCCCACATATCTGCTTATCTCTAACTTGTTTCCTCATGAAATTGTAAATGTTTTCAAAATAAACTAACTATCATAATGGTCTTTCCCCAGAACACTTTCTCACTGTGATCCAACACATGTATTGGATTCTCCTCAAAGGACACATTGGTCTCAAGCTCAACATCATACACATATATCACATCAGAAGGGTAAGGGTGATACAACCAAAGCTATGACACTTTAAAAACATCATGAATAGCACTATAACTCTTTGTAAGATCCAATCAGTACATCACTGGCTTGATTCTCTCAACGACCTCAAACGGTTTGACAAACCTAGGTGCCAACATTCCCTATCTTTGAATCCTATGGTGATCCAATCTAGGAAACACCTTAAAGAATACAATATCACCCTCTAAAAACTCTAGGGGTTTTATATGTTTATGAGCATAAAAAATTGACTTTAAGTTGTAGCCATATGCTTATGAATCAACTAGACCAGATATGATGTCTCTTGCATGAGACTTGATCATAACAACTCTTACTCACCAGCCTCCATCCAGCACATTGGTGGTCTTCATGGACTACCATAAAGAGCCTCATATGGTTTTATCTATATAGTTTCATAATAAATATTGTTATAAGAGAACTCCACAAAAGAAATATGCTTATCCCAAGAACCATCGAAGTCAATAACACACAATTGCAACATATCCTCAAGCACCTATTAGTACATTCTGACTACCCATCTGTCTATGGGTGGAAAGTTGTACTCAGTATAACCTGTGTACTAGGAGCCTTCTTTAAGTCTTTATAGAAGTGCAAACTAAAGCATGATTCACATTCTAGAACAATACTCTATAGAACCCCATAGAGAAAAACTATCTCCCATACATACAAGCCTCCTAATTGCTCCATTGATAAAATCCCTCATATAGGCAATAAATGTGCTACCATTTTAAAAAATTCAACAATACCCTAAATAATATCATTATTACAAGGAGTCCTTAGGAGACACACTATAGAGTCAGTGTTAACATTGTCCCACTTCCATTTTGGAATGGGAAATGGATGTAGTAGTCCACTGGGTCATTGATGCTCAGCCTTTACCTATTGATAAGTGTAGCATCATGTAATGAACCCTATTATCTCCTTTTTTCATGCTCGGCCACCAAAACTATAGTCGCGGGTCACAGTATATTTTGGTCACTCTTGGTTGCACCACCCTCTTGGAGGTATGAAATTATCACATTATATCCTCATGTATACTCAAAGATATAGCAACATGATTCCTTATATAGATGACCTCATCATCATCTATGGTCCAATCAGAAGTTCACTCCCCATATTCAAGTCTTTCCCTCAAGGAAACAAATTATGAATCCTCATAATTTCTATACCTGATCTATATAAAGAGTGTATACTCTACTAAAAATGATATAAGATTCATCTTCTCTTGACCCTCTTGGTCTACAACATGAATCTCATCCAGTAAATCCATCATCTTTCACTCAGTACTAGACTCCTAAAATACCTGAGTATGAGTTTTCTTACTTAAAGAATCTGCCACATTTTTTCCCTTATCAGGTGTATAAGCTAGCTCAAAATCAAATGAATGCATATACTCAACCCATCTCCTTTGAATGACATTCAAATCTCTCCATGAAAATATATAATTTAATCTCTTATGATTAGTATACACAGTAAATTTTTTTCCCAACAGATAATGTTGCAAATGATTCAAAGCATAAACCACTATAACTAATTTGAGGTTGTTTATAGGTTATTTTTGTTTATGGGGCCTCAAATGTTGTGACCCATAATCCACTACTAAGTCTCCCTACATCAACACAACTCCAAGGCCTATCCCAAAAGCATCACAAAACAACATATACTCCTCACCTGGATCAGGTAGGATCATGATTAGTGTCATTGTCAAATGCTTCTTCTACTCCTAGAAATAATTCTCACATGATTTCTTCCATTCAAACTTTATCCAATTCTTGATCAATCCCAAAAGAGTTTATTTAGAATGGGAAAAGTCCTAGATGAACCTATGATAATATACCTCTAAGTTCAAAAATCTATGAATATCAAAAACATTCTTTAGATGATCCCAAGAAATAATTACCTAGACTTTATCTTGGTTTACCGACACACCATCCTATGATAATATGTGACCCAAGAAGTGTACCTGGTCAGTCCAAAAATTACACTTAGATAGCTTGGTGTATAGATGGTTCTCTCTCAGTGTACTCAATATGATGTCAATTTGTTGGGACTAATCATCATATGTCATAGATTACACCAATATTTCATCCACAAATACTACCACCAATTCATCTAGGTATGGGTGGAAGATTTTATTCATCAAGGCCATAAACACTACTGGTGTATTCTTAATCCCAAACAACATCATGAAGAACTCAAAAAGTCCACACTACTTATGAAAGTATTGCTCGGTATATCAAAATGTATAACTCTCAACAGATGATACCCTAATCTCAAGTTGATCTTGGAGCTAACTAAAGCGCCACTCAACTGGTTAAAAAGATCATCGATACACCGAAGTGAATACCTATTCTTCAAATTCATCTGGTTTAACTTCAAGTAATCAACACACAATCCAAGAGTCCCATCATAATTATTTTCAAAAAACACTAGATAATCCCAAGGTGAAATTCACGAATAGATAAACACTTTATCCATCAACACTTCTAGTTGAGTTTGGATCCCTTAAATCTCTACTAGTTCCATTCTATAAGGTTGAGTAGAAACTAAATCAGCTCCTGGAATGAGATCAATTGTAAACTTCACATCACTTTTATGTGGAATCCCTAATAAATCCTCAAGAAAAACATCATAGAACCAATTCAATACATGTGGAAAACAACATGCTTTATACCTCCCTCATCTAGCAATATACTAAAAACCTAGGCGGTGAGATCCCCAAGTTGCTGATGAACTAGCACTGGAAAACCCACCATGATGTCCCACTCTCCTTAGTGTACAAAATTGTCACACTCATGATACTTAAAATAATTCGCATTTCGTAAAAATCAATGTGGGCTTGTTATTCTACAAACCAATCCATATACATAACTAGGTAAAAGCCTAACATGTCAAGGATGTAAAGATACCAACTGAAATGATACTCCCCAACCTCAAGAGAACACCCTTTGCAAAAAAATGTCTCTCAACCATAATCCAAAATTTTTATCTATCTCCATCACCCCACTCAAAAACTCCACCAACAAACTCAAACCATTCACAAGTTGTGCATATATAAAGGAATGAGAGGCATTAGTATAAAAAAAATGAATTATCAAGTATAGAAGTTACAATAATAGTACATATAACTATTAATGGTCCAGATTTTATATCCACCAGTGTAGGTTGAATAGAATGAAACTTCCCTAACCCTATTCCCTATGATTTATTCTAAGTACCTTAAGCTAAATCAGTCTAATGAAATGGTCAGTCATGCCCATAAGTTTCAAATCTACTACCTCTACCACAATGGCCAGTAGAACTACAATTGTCAGACTGATACTATGTAGAATAACCCCTTCCTGTACTCTGGTTCTATTTAGCTAACCCATCATTTCCTGTCTATTGATGGATCCTGCAAAACTTCTATAGATTTCCCATCCTACTATAGGATCATCACTCTACTGGTAGTTGGCGATAGTGTCTACGATAGTGGACCGGCCTACCTCACTTGTGAAAATGATCTTAGGTAATATCTGGAGTAGGTGATCCTTACCTAGTCCACTCTTCCTACCATCCCCCTAGATAACATTCTCATATATATGCTTCTTACTCTCGAAAGGCATACCTCCTGATCGTCCAGTATTAACCACATATTCTGCACTAGGATCCTCATTCAGCTTTCCCTCTACTATGAGAGCTTGTTCCACCACCTCAACAAAATTTTTTAACTAATAGATGTTAACTTGGAACTTAATCTCACATTTAAGACTTCCCTATAAATTCATTATTGTAGTTGTATCATCCCCTACTAATTCTAGAGAAAAGCATTGAAGGTCTATAAAGTGACCAGCATAGTTCATCACGGGGATACTCCCATGAGTTAACCGCAAGAAATCATCTGATCTCTCATATCTTAGTGTCTCTGGATAAAATTATTGTATGAACTTCTCATAAAATTCCTTCAATGCCATATTGTCTACCTTCCATGTCCGAAATTGAATATCCCACTAGTTCTTCATTAATCATTATAACATATAAGAATCTAATGTGACCCTCTTCTTAGTAACAATCTTTATATAGTCATGTATATTCTGGAAGGAATCAATCCATACCTTTACTACATTAGGTCCACCCTCTCTGGTGAAATTATGAGGGTATTTTAAATGAAAATCCCACATCATGTTAGACATACTCTTTACTACCCACTCTCTGTCTCCCTCCATAAACTACATGTAGAGAGAAAAATTCTCTTAGAACTGCTCTCTGATTTCCTCACCTGGAACCATTGGTGCCTTAGGTTCCACTACCATTATATCATCTCCAACCACATCCTCTTATCATCCCCTCATTAAGTTTCATCATGGAGGAATATCTCTATAATTAAAAACACACATCTTTGGACACATAGAACCACTTTAAAATAGTTAATATAAGAGGGATTAACAATAATCTATAATAAGTCATTTCCCTTAAATCCCACCACATGGTCAAAACTGAGGTTCTATCACTACCCTTAACTATCCTACATCTAGTTCATGGTTAAAAAAGATAAACACATCCTAAAATTAAATTTTCTCATTATACAACAATTTATTCAAAAATTTCATTTTTCTTAAATTCCCAATTTCATATTAGGCACCATTTTCAGTTTAATTACACAAGCAAGGAAAAATAGTTTAATTTCAATAACTTACACCAAACCTATATTCCCATGTGTGAAAAAAATAATGCATGTCACAAAATAAACTTGAGTTCATAAAACAATGAACACATACTCAACTTTCATTCCCTACTGAGCCATGAGTCAAATATGAGAAAGAATAATCACATCACACAACATGTGCATCACTCTAGCTGAAACAACACCAACTATAAAAACACATATCGATAACAACAATCCCACCCAGGGTACTTGGATTTTACCCTCATACTTGGGTTAACTACGCCCATGCATGAACTCTTAAGCAAGGACTGGCTCATCCTATTCTTCATTCTACCTTTCACAAATATTAAGAAAAATGAAAAAGAAAATAAAACTGCCACTGAAACCACTTTTTAATGTCCTGGTATCACGACCCGTCCTCGGGACCCGTGTCGTGACTACCCCAAGCCCGCCTCCCATAGGCCAGGGGATGGCGACTAGCACCAAGGTGTAAATCCTGACAAAAAGGGGAAGGCATTTCCTTTATAAAGTAAACAAACACCACAGAGTAAGCAAGAAGAAGTAAACACTATGTAAAATAGGGTATAAAAGTAAGTGCATAAAGGTAAGTGGGCCATAATACAAACCCAAACTGAAAGTAAAGTACAACTTGAAAGGAAGTACGACAACTGAAAGGTAAAGCAGCAACACCGAGCCGCCCGCTGGAAATCCCACCTAAAGGGTGGGTAAAGATAGCCTGCTCAGCTCCTCGGGTCCTACCGTCTGCCCCATGTACGTCCCGCCCAATGGTCCACCTCCAGGTACTGACTCGTCGTAAAATCCACCTTCGGCACCGACTCGTCGTGAGTTCCTCCTCCGATAACCGTCCAGCTCTACAAGCCTCAACCTCGATTAGTGATGTCTGTCGTCTGCAACCAACACAATGTAGTGAAGGCGAAGCCCGTTCAGGGGTGAGTATACGATACTCAGTAGGGACCCCGAGACCCTCAATGTTCTCCCAGAATCCACAAAGGATAATCCAAAAAGGAAAGATACAATCACAAAGTAACATCTAACACTGCTTAGGTATATGCCCATACATATACCTAAGACATCAAATCCAGTTCAGCTCCAACTCACGAGCTCAAGTTCGATCACGTCCACACAGGATAGTACAACCCAATCCACACAGGAAAGCACAACAAAATCCACATAGGAAAGTAAGTCAATCATATCGAAGATAATGATTGAAAGTCAAGACTCAGCTCACACAGGTATACATCATTTGTAAAGAAAAGGAGATGATCAGATGTAGTTACTGATTCATCTAGCTAGGACCCACATAGGATACTAGACCAGCTAAGCTGTCAGACCCACATAGGATACTAGTATAGTAGTCATCACCGTCGAACCCATGGAGGATTCTCATATGATTGTCATCGTCGTCGAACCCACTGAAGATTCCAGTACAAAAATCTTCACCTTCAACCCACTGAGGATTCCAATACGGTTGTCATCGTCGTCGAACCGACGGAGGATTCTAGTACAAAAGTCTTTACCGTTGAATCCATAGCTGCTAGGGAACTCCTCCTCTAAAGAGTACAGTGGGCTTGCCTCTACAACCAAGCACTTCCCACTAACCTTGGACTGCTGTAGTACTCCACCTGTCGAGTATTGTGGGTCTTCTGCTACAACCAAGGGCTTCCCACCATGGGTCTACCGCTACAACCAAGCGCTCCCCCTCATAGCCTATAGAGGTACTCCTTCTGTTGAGTACCGCAGGTCTGCCGCTACAACCAAGCGCTCTTCCACCGTGGTTCTACTGCTACAACCAAGCGCTCCCCACTGGGCTATCGAAACACTCCGAGTCGATCGATCAGCAGTCGTCAAGTCTCAGCCAGCTCTAGGGTTTCTGCACACAGCATGCTCCTTCCGGGAGGGTCCACTCCACGAGCCAAGAGGTAGATACATCAACTGTCACATATACTAGAGTTGATGTATCGCAAAGTTCCGTAATATCAATAGGAACACAACGCGACAGACGACGCGTCAATCGGACGCCCGGTCTGAGAGTTATTGGCTTTTTCATCCCAGGGGCTCGGTTGGTTTTTAAGATAAAACCAACCTGACCGTACTCCAGATGCGTCCAAACCTTGAGCGGAGTAATCCAAAAGGCCCTTCTCACTAAGAGTAATCCAACAAAGTCGACGACACGTCAATTGGACGTCCGGAGCTCAAGTTATAAGCGTTTCCGCTCCGAGGGCCCGGTTGGTTTAGTGTTCGAACCAACCCGACTGTACCCCAAGTTCTCTGAAACCTTGAGTGTAATATACCGAAACAACCATCTTGATCCAAGGATCACATCACAACTGTTGGTGCGTCGATCGGAGGTCCATATCCCAAGATACAGGTGTTTGAATGGAACTGTCCGAAAATAGGGGGTTTTGGGCCTGGACCGACCCGACCCAAGACCCCCTGGGTCGGCCCGAACTGGGTCGACCCGAACCGGGTCCGGGTCCAACCTATTAGGGCACGGCCCAGCCCAGCTCGGCGCGGCCCGGCCAGGCCTGGGCGGCCGGTTGGACTGGCACGGGCGCGACCCGCAATGGCCAGCTCGGTGCTGGCCGAGCCATTGCGGAAAGGGTGGGGGTGCGTTGCCCCCCTGTTTGAGAAACAGCCCCCACGAGGGGGTCCCACCATTTTCCAGCCGGGGGTTACAACCCCCAGCTTTCTCGGAAACCAGCCGGCCAAGCCGGCTGGTGTGTCACCGCGGGACCCCCCGCAGGTCCCGCCCTCCTTGCACCGGCGGCCGGCGGTTCCGGCGACCCCACCTTGCACCGCCGCAGCTTTGAGCCGCGACCTTGTCCGACCGGCGCGGCGCGACGGCGCCGCGACTTTGTTCGACCTCAACGGCGTGGTGCGACGACGCCACACTTCTTCTCCCGTTCCTCTTGCTTCCATGCGGTGTCGTCGCTCCGCGCTGCCTTTTCTCATGCCGTAACAAGTACAACGTCAAAGGGGGAGGAGGGTCGGCCATGTTTGTGCGGTCCGACCTCCTCCCGTTATAATGATAATAGGTGGCTCAAGAATAATAGTCGATGAATGACAAAGAATTCAAGAACAAAAATTAACCCCTACCTCAAGGTGTTGTCGAAAAAAGGTTCATCGCGGGAAAAAGGACGTTGCGGAAGGAGGCTCTGTAAGCTTCGTCGACGTCGCGGTACATGACGTCATGGAGAATAGGATCGTCAGCGTCTCGGTACACGGCGTCGCGTCTTCGATCTCCGAGGAATTAGTATTCTTCGTCATCATTCGTCAGAGGGCGGCGTTCTTCGTCAGTGTCGATGTGTTCTTCGCGTTCTTCAAGGAGGAAGATGAAGTTCTTCGTGGAACTCTCCCTCTCAACACCACGAAGCAACCCCTAATGAAATAAGACTTTGTCTTATTTAATTAACACACAAAATCCAACATTCCATTTGAAATTCAAAAGAATTCATTCAATTAATTGAATTAATTTAAGAGTCTTAACAGTCCAGTTAATGTGAGTGTTGACTTGGCATTTAATAAGGGGGGTGAGGGTGTGTTACAAAATAATGGGGGTTTGAGAAAATTGAAAAGGTTGGGCTCGTGTGGGGCCCACCTCACTAATATACTATCAAGAGGGGTTAGGATATAGTGGGTCCCTCCTCAACTTCCATAAGTAGGTTTAAACTACTTAGAATATAAAATAAAAAATGTTGCACAACTTTTATTTTATTCATTAGTTAACCCCTTCTTTTAAATAACCACACCCGAGAAAACGCATCTCTAAAAAAGGTGTTCCTAAGCAATTACCGGCGCTACGGTTTCATCGGTACCCTCAGATTTCTATTCCGAGCACCGGTTCAAAAGTTAGAAAAACCTGCTCGTTCTTTCACTGAACGTACCCGAGATAAACTTCGGAAATTGATTCTGGGAACACCGGGCCTCGGAATCAGGTGTCGTTAGAAACTTAATTCTTGTAAAATCCCAAAGAAAATTAAGAAAAAATTTCCCTTGAAATTTATGGGTCTTTACATTACTCCCACCTCAGGGCTTTACGTCCTCGTAAAGATACATCAAAAACTAGGGGAACAAAACAGGGTACTGAGCACGCATCTGAGCCTCCTGCTCTCAAGTGATCTCCTAGAGGTTCTCGTGCTGCCATATGATGTGAACTAGAAGAATCGACCACCCACGTAGGACCCACTCCTATCGATCCTCGATCTCCACTGGGATCTCCGCAAAAGTCACCTCATCGTCAAAGATATGCGTCAGGTCGTGCACGTATCTCCTCAGCTGAGATACGTGGAAAATTTCTTGCACTTAGTGCAACTGAGGTGGATGGGTCAAGAGATAAACCACATCGCCTACCCTGTTGAGGACCTAGAAGGGTCCGATGAAGTGCGTAGATAGCTTTCCTCCATGGCTAAAACTCCGCAATCCACGTCTAGGTGAGACCCGTAGGAAAACGTGGTCACCATCCTCGAACTCCAGTGGTCTCCGCCTCCTGTCAGCACAAGAAATTTTTCGGATCTGAACTGTCCTCATCCGCTCTTGGATGACCTGGACCTTCTCTGGTCCTACAAGAGCTTCTAAGATTTATTCTTTTTCGATAAGAGAAATCTGGTCTCATCCCCTGGATGAACCACGTTCTTTGCATAATACAGTCATTCCCAAAATGGATGATACTAATCCATACCAAGGATCACGTCGTAAGGCCTCAACGCTACTACCAAGAGATCCAACCGTTACTCTCATCTCCAAGGGTTGATTCACACTGTCGGCATCAATGTGTGGTCACTGGGTCTCCTCTAGTAGGTATCTCAGAAGTGAGGTTCAAGTCAACAGTTTAAACTGGAACCTCTTAGTAACAACATAAAAAGAGGACAGTAAAATAAACGCCATAAGAACAAGTGTCTTTTATTACTGCAGCTCACGGTACAAAGACACATAACATCAACAAATCTAGAAGCAACATGAACAAAAGTAAACATGTCTTGAGCTAGTCCCTCTCGTGTCCATCAACTCCTGGAGCTTCATGGTCATAAGCCTCAGCTTCTTAAAGCTGAGCTCTTCCCTGTCCACCTGTTCCCAGTGGTCGGGGTGGACCTCCTGGTGGTGGTGGTGGAAACACCTCGAAGCGTCGTCCACCTCCAATTGCATGACCATCTCTCCTACCTCGGTCTCCTGCTCCTTGAGATCCGCCCCGATCGAACCTCTGCCTCTACCTGGGAGGTCCTTCGTTTATCCGCTGATCATCTGTATGGTGGTCGTACAATCACGTGCCATGTGACCAACCCCTCCACAGGAGTAACACTGTCCACTCCTGGTAAGTCATTCTCCACCCCGGGTGCCTCGAACACATGATCCTGTGTCATGCGGTCGTTCACCTGTAGGTCTGGTTCTCTTGGACCTCTACGTCATCTGTCTACTGCCCGCTGTAGAAGACTCTTCCGCATGCCGACTAGTGGTAGGTCCTGCTGCTGGAGACTGCTCAATAAGGAAACTCTCCACTAAGAGGGATAGCTCCAACACCCCTGTCTGCGTCCGGATGCTGTGAGAAATAACTGAAGCTCTAATCTCTTGCCTGAGCCCCTTCTCGAAGGTTCGGGCCCAAAAGAACATGTCTCGTACCATATCTATAGAGTAACGTGAGAGATCAGTGAAACTCGCCGAGTACTGGGCGACCGTCATGCTACCCTGCGGCAGCTGTAGTAGCTCCTAGATGCGCACCGCACGGAGGGTGGCTGGGATGAACTCCGAGCGGAAGAGGCTCTCAAAGTCTGTCCAAAAGAGAGATACCTCATCGTGCACTTGGAGCATCAAGCTCCACCATCTGCCTGCTGCCACGTGTAGGAGGCTCACTTTAAGGACCACCATGAGGTCAGCTAGGGTCCCCACTAACCTAAAAACTTGAACTACAGCCTCCAGCCAATCCTCGGATACCTGAGGGTCCATCTCCCTGTGGAACCTGGGTGGTCTCTGGTGCTGAAACTCGTGCAGTGTACTAAGGCGACGTGCACTCTCACCAGCTGGGGTAGGCGGTATCGGTGGCTCGGTGGGTAGTGGTACTGCTGATGCCTCCGCTGTAAAAGGGCCCTACACCAAGGCCTCATCGCTCGGTGGGCTATTGTCTCGCACAAGGCTCTGAACCCTAGCTGGCTACCATCGTGGGGCCATCCTGGAAAGAGACAGGTGTGTCATGGTCAAAGCAGAATACCTGGTGAGCTGACATAAAGTAATCACAAAGAAAACTTTTGAAACACACATGCAATCAGTGTTTTCATGCACTAAGTCGGAAATCAGAAGTCAGGGTCCTGGTGTACGGATACGTCGGCCACCGCACCAACACTGGACTCCCTGGACTGATAACCACACTCAATAGTCTAAACATTATTGCTTCACATAGAAGAAAGATTAGAGTCCTGAGTTTTGCGGTAGAACTGAACTCCTCTGATACCAATTTGTCACGACCCATCCTGGGGACCCGTGTCGTGACTACCCCAAGCCCGCCTCCCATAGGTCAGGGGATGGCGACTAGCACCAAGGCCTAAATCCCGACAAAAAGGAGAAGTCATTGCCTTTATAAAGTAAACAAACACCACAGAGTAAGCAAGAAGAAGTAAACACTAAGTAAAACAGGGTACAAAAGTAAGTGCGGAAAGGTAAGTGGGCCAGAATACAAACCCAAACTGAAAGTAAAGTTCAACTAGAAAAGAAGTACAACAACTGAAAATTAAAGCAGCAACACCGAGCCATCCGCTGGAAATCCCACCTGAAGGGTGGGTACATATAACATCCTCAGCTCCTCGGGTCCTACCGTCCTCCCCGTGTACGTCCCGCCCAGTGGTCTACCTCCAGGTACCGAATCGTCGTAAAATCCACCTCCGGCACCGACTCGTCGTGAGTTCCTCCTCCGGGAACTGTCTAACTCTACAAGCCTCAAACTCAATCAGTGATGTCTGTCATCTGCAACCAACACAACGTAGTTCGGGCGAAGCCTGTGTAGGGGTGAGTATAAGATACTCAGTAGGGACCTCGAGACCCTCGATGGTCTCCCAGAATCCACAAAGGAAAGATACAATCACGAAGTAACATCCAACACTACTTAGGTATATACCCATACATATCCCTAAGTCATAAAATCCAGTTCAACTCCAACTCATGATCTCAAGTTCGATCACATCCACACAGGATAGTACAACCCAATCCACATAGGAAGGCACAACACAATCCACATAGGAAAGTAAGTATATCATATCGAAGATAATTATTCAAAGATAAGAATCAACTCACATAGGTATACATCATTTGTAAATAAAAGGAGATGATCGGATGTAGTTACTGATTCATCTAGATGGGACCCACATAGGATACTAGACCAGCTAAGCTGTCGGACCCACATAGGATACTAGTATAGTAGTCATCACCACCGAACCCATGGAGGATTCTCGTACGGTTGTCATCGTCGTCAAACCCACTGAGGATTCCAGTACAAAAATCTTCACCATCGAACCCATTGAGGATTCCAATACGGTTGTCATTGTCATCGAACCCACGGAGGATTCCAGTACGAAAGTGATTACCGTTGAACCCATAGCTGTTGGGGAACTCCTCCTCTAATGAGTACAGTGGGCCTACCGCTACGACCAAGAACTTCCCACTAACCTTGGACTGCTGTATTACTCCACCTGTCGAGTACTGTGGGCCTGCTGTTACAACCAAGCGCTTCCCACCATGGATATGCCGCTACAACCAAGCGCTTCCC
Source organism: Viscum album (assembly GCA_963277665.1). NCBI lineage: Eukaryota > Viridiplantae > Streptophyta > Magnoliopsida > Santalales > Viscaceae > Viscum > Viscum album. Next base: position 1,620,081,033 of record OY728157.1, on the reverse strand, counting down.
CTCATATCCTACAGAGGTACTCCTTCTGTTGAGTACAATGGGTCTGCCGGTACAACCAAGCACTCCTCTGCCATGGGTCTTCCACTACAACCAAGCCCTCCCCTCTGGGCTATCGAAACACTCCGAGTCGATCGATCAACAGTCGTCAAGTCTCAGCCAGCTCTAGGGTTTCCGCACACAACATGCTCGTTCCGAGAGGGTCCGCTCCAAGAGCCAATAGGTCGATACATAAACTATCACGTATACTAGATTTGATGTATCACAAAGTCCATTATATCAATAGGAACACAACGCAACAGACGGCGCGTCAATCGGACGCCCGATCTGAGAGTTATTGACCTTTTCATCCTAGGGCCTCAGTTGGTTTTTAAGCTAAAACCAACCCAACCGTACTCCAACTGTGTCCAAACCTCGAGAGGAGTAATCCAAAAGGTTGGTATCACTAAGAGGAACCCAATAAAGTCAATGGAACGTCAATCGGACGTCCGGAGCTCAAGTTATAAGCGTTTCCGCTCCGAGGGCCCGATTGGTTTCGTGTTCGAACCAACCCGGCCGTACCTCAAGTTCTCCGAACCTTGAGTTTAATATACCTAAATGACTGTCTCAATCCAAGGATCACATCTCAACTGACAGTGCATCGATCGGAGGTCCGTAGCCCAAGATACGGGCGTTTGAACGGAACTGTCCGAAAATAGGGGTGTTGGGCCCGGGCCGACGCGGCCCAAGATCCCCTGGGTCGGCCCAAACCGGGTCGACCCGAACCGGGTCCGAATCCAACCCATTAGAGCGCGGCCCAAACCAATGGGCGCGGCCCGACCCAGCCAGCGCAGCGCAGGCGCAGCCTGCAATGGCCAGCTCGGCGCTGGCCGAGCCGTTGCGGAAAGGGGGGGGGGAATTGCCCCCCTGTTTGAGAAATGGCCGCCCATTAGGGGGGCCCTCCATTTTCCAGACGGGGGATACGACCCCCGGCTTTCTCAGAAACCGGCCTGCCAAGCCGGCCGATGTGTCACCGCGGGACCCCCCGTGGGTCCCGCCCTCCTTGCACCGGTGGCCAGCTGTTCTGGCTGCCCCACCGCGGCCTTGTCTGACCGGCGCGGCGCGAAGGCGCCGCGTCCCTCCGCCGCGACCCTGCTCCGGCCGCGGCCTCTTTGTGGTTCTCCAGCGCGGCGCGACGGCTTTGCGGTTCTTCGCCCATTCCTCTTGCTTCTGTGCGGTGCCGTTGCACCGCGCTGCCTTTGCTCATGTTGTAACAAGTACAACGTCAAAGGGGGAGGAGGGTCGGTCATTTTTATGCGGTCCAACCTCCACCCGTTATAATGATAACAGGTAGTGCAAGAATAACAGTCGATGAATGACAATGAATTCACGAAAAAAAATTCACCCCTACCTCAAGGTGTTGTCGAACGAAGGTTCGTCGCGGGAAAAAGGACGTCACAGAAGGAGGCTCCGTAAGTGCCGTTGATGTCGCGGTACACAACATCGTGGAGTAAGGGATCATCAGCGTTGCGGTACATGGCGTCACGTTGTCGATCTCCGAGCAATTAGCGTTCTTCGTCGTCCTTCGTCGGAGGTTGGCGTTCTTCGTCGGTGTCGGTGCGTTCTTCGCGATATTCAAGGATGAAGATGAAGTTCTTCGTTGAACTCTCCCTCTTAACACAAAAAAGCAACCCCTAATGAAATAAGACTTTGTCTTAGTTAATTAACACATAGAAGCCACCATTCCATTTGAAATTCAAAATAATTCATTCAATTAATTGAATTAATTGAAGAGTCTTAACAGTCCAATTAATCGGAGAGTTGTCTTGGCATTTAATAAGGGGGGGGGGGTGCGGGTGTGTTACAAAATAATGGGGGTTTGAGGAAGTTGAAAAGGTGGGGCTCGTGTGGGGCCCACCTCACTAATATCCTATCAATAGGGGTTAGGATATAGTGGGTCCCTCCTCAACTTCCATAAGTAGGTTTAAACTACTTAGAACATAAAATAAAAATTGTTGCACAACTTTTATTTTATTCATTAGTTAACCCCATATTTTAAATAAACACACCCGAGAAAACACAACTCTAGAAAAGGTGTTCTTAAGCAATTACCGGCGCTGGGGTTTTAATCAGTTCCCTCAGACTTCGATTCCGAGCACCGGTTCAAAATTTAGAAAAACCCGCTTGTTCGTTCACTGAAAGTACCCGAGCTAAACTTCAAAAATTGATTCCAGGCACACCGGGCCTCGAAATCAGGTGCCGTTAGATACTGCGTTCTTGTAAAATCCCAAAGAAAATTAAGAAAAAATTTCCCTTGAAATTTACGGGTCTTTACACCTGGCCTGGGTGCCACGCATCGGTTCCCCAAGCTGGTTTGCTATGTGACCTCAGGTGTGCCTCCCTTTATTCCAGAGGCTACCAACAAACAGAAATGGTTTAATATCAATCATTGGGATATTATAGCCTCTTTATCAGAGTATAATTGTAACATAAAATAAATAAACAATATCCAAATGATATAACCAAATAACCATACAATACCAATATCACATTATAACTAAAATAGGAATACAATAACCAAACTAAAATAATAGATATTTCATGCCATGTAAATGACAAGTGTCAAATGAAAAACCCAAAAGTAATACACTAACAACTCCAAGTAGATCCTGACACTAATTCTAGTTCCCTCATCCATGCTTCAACTTGACACATCCATCTAACGTATGGATCTTTACCTTTTCCTGTCTTGCAACCCGGAAATCTATTCAAATACTGATCATGTATCCCAAGTAGAGTGTGAGTAAACCTTAGTAGGACACCACCAATGGTGTCTAAAATAATATACAATCAATAAAAGTTTATGCAGTTGTATAAAAAATAAATCGCAATTCATAAGTAAACAATTATCACATTTATTATTCTTTAAATTAACCACATAATCCCCCAAGTCCCCAAGGACACTCGAACCCTCAATACCCAATTCTGCCCATTCTGGATTCTAAATCACATCACAATACCATGGTTATCATTTATCATCTCATTCAATTATATCATGGACACTTGGAACCATAGTCTAATTCCAACTCATGGGTGTAGAACATCGTGCCTAAACCCTATGGATATTTGGAACCTCATCCCCTATCACACACCTCAATGTCTCATGGGTATTTGAAGCCTCATTCCTCATAACATACTCATATCTCATATGGGTATTTAGAGTATCAGTACCTATCCCACACGCCATTTATTAATCAATTCATCACTATGGAATTTTGATGTAGCAGACTATGTCCCACACATGTTTCTTAATCAATTCATCACTATGGGATTTTTGATGCAACAGACCATGTCCCACACATGTATATCATGTATATCACACTATCACATATATACCAATATTACATATATCACATAGATCAAGGTTAATTAGCATTATCCCACTTATCATAATTTCAAAAACATAAAGGTTTAACCAACCATCTCATAATTTAAATTGTCAATTAATTCTGAAACACATTAATTAGCCAATCACAATTTTTTTAAATTAATTAACCAATTAATTAATTCAATTCCATAATCACAAGAATCCATTAATTAATTCAATAATTTATTAATTTAATTCCACATTCAATACAATCCATTAATTAATTCAACAATTAATTAATCAAATTCCACAATCACAACAATCCATTGATTAATTCAATAATTTGTTAATTCAATTTTGAAAATTTCATAATCACAACAATTCCTATTAATTAATTCAAAAATAAATTAATTCAATTCAGTCAAATTTCATAGTCCCAATATCCCATTAATTAATAAATTAATTCAATTCCACTATTAAATTTCACCAATTAACCTAAATCATTAAAATTTAAAAATTAAAAAAAATAGATACAATTATCAATAAAATTTCCAAATCATGTAAATTAAAATTATCACAATTACATGAAATCAATTAAATCATGACTATGGGATGGGAATTTAGATCTCCAACCTCAAATCATTGATGATAAATCACTCAATTAAAAGTTCCCAAATTAAAGTAGACCCACTAAGATTTTGAGGAAGAATGATATTTACAACTAAAACCGAGATCCAAGATCCAAGAAACCTAGATCTAGATCTAATACCAATAATGATTAAAATATCCTTCTTTTAACCAGAAAGATGAATGGGAGAGGGAGATAGATCTAAATAGGAAGAAACCACATACCCAGAGAGGTGTGTATCTCTTAATAGATCTTCAATTCTCTAAGAAAGATGGTCATAAGGTCTTAGAATCTTGTCCAAGAGCCTCCAAAAATGACAAAAATTATTATGGGTTGAGATAGGGTATTTGAGGTATAATATGGGGGTTCAAAAATTTGTTTAATAATTTTGGGGGTTTAAAATCTTGTACGCAGAGTTTTATTCTTGGTGCACATGGTTTCCCTTAACCGTACACCCTAACTGTGCACCTCACATAGGAGTGTCTCATAGTTACTCATAAGAGGGTTTACAATGTGACTAACTATGTTCCTAAAATGCTATCCACCTTTGTATTTGGTTGCATAGTTTGTTGGGGTAGGGTGCACAATTTGGGAAAACCCTGCACCAACTGTCTACTTCCCAAAATCCCTAAACAAACTTCAAATTTTCCCCCAAACACATCCTAGATAAAAGCAAAAAAAGGTATTCAAAACATGGAAATGGAATACCTGAAAAATAATATTGATACATATCAATAAAATTTCGGATTCTTACACTATTTTATGTAAAACACTACAGTTTTAATGACCCTAACCTTGGTTATTAAGTTTTTATGGATACATAGTTATGAAATTATGAGGATATTTTAATTTTTTATTCCGGTCATGGGGTAGTTTTTTATTTCATGATTCATATCTAATTTTGGGTAATTAGATATTAATATCTCAATTTTAGGCATTTATTTTTGTTATTTATTTCATTGATTTTTTTAATTTTTTAATATTTTTAGTCATTTTTATTGTTTTATAAAAGGAATATATTTTACAATAATTATAAATATTTTTTAAATATTTTTGTAAATTTCAAAGGTTTTTTAACTGGATGCATTTTTTTTGGAATATTAAAGTCAAATAAACCACATCTTAAACATAATTTTTGGTGAAATAAGATGACAAGGATGACTAAAACATGCAGAAATAGAAACTACGTAAGGTGAACCATGAGTTTTTAAAATTATATTAGATTAAATGGTGTGTTAGTGGGGTTGAGTATGAACGACTTAGTCGATGTTGGGATCATGTAGGAATGAATAGGCTGGAAGTGAAGAGGTTTCAGATTGAAACTCACACTTTATAGTTCTTATATGATTAAATTGATTTATTTATGGGATATGTTAGAATAAAGAATGATAGGATATGAGTTGTGATATCTCTTTATTAATGTAAATTAAACATTGTGTGTAATAAATTTAAGACCGTGTCTCCCCATATATCAATTACCAACTATCACATAGAAATAAATGGTTCTCTTGTGAAATTGACACAGTCTTTTCTCTATCCATGTGATATTAAATCAAATTTCATAATATATTATCCTAATCTAGATATCACTATATGAGGTTAAACTAGATTCATGAGGTTAGGGCCTCACATCATATTAAGTCATGTGTCTGTAATCATACATGATATTAACTTGAAATCCATCATTCTCACTTAATAATACTCATCCTATGTTTCTATGAGAGAATAACGTGAAGAATAACACTGTTATTTGGCCATTGGCCTTATAATGTTCATAATATACATGCATGGGAATGGATCAATATTCCCTAGATGAGGTTAATCCATGGTGCATAATCTTGCATCATGAAGGAGAAGTGATGATGGTTATTGAAATCCTTAAGACTCATATGGGAGTGTTGCTCCATAGTAGGGATTGTTATAGAAAGTTACAATGCTCACCCTATAGTATGATATTGAATATGATTGTGATTTTCATGGTGGGAGTTTTTTTGATGAGAATATTTTCCCAATTCCGTGAGCTTGAAAAAATTAGGTAAAGGAAACACATGAGTATTTATAGTTACACCATGAACTACACTATTGAAGTTTTCTTTATATATCTATAGAAGTAAAACTCATGGTTTATCTCTTATATCTTTATATATTATTGGATTTTTATTCTAGGAGATAAATGTGATATTCTAATCTAATTCTTAAGGATATTTTAAGGAGTTTAAGTTATAGATAATATAAGAAATATATATGGAGATATCAAGGGAATTTTTTTTATTATAAATAATGTTTACTAATACACTTTTAATCGAATCTATTCCAAATAGATCACTAATTTGTATTGGATGGAGGTTGATGGTTAATCAATGGTTAATTTAGGCATTTTTCATTCATTATATCATGGATATCATGATGGGGGTAGTGTCTTTGTGTTATGTTTTTTTAATAAAGTGGGATTTAGTATTGTAGTACCTTGAGTTTTTAAGGGTATTTTTTGTTGGGATTTTGCAGTCATCCTTCCTTACATATATTTTCATCATTACTTGAGCAACACCATTGTCTATTTAATATAGGAATTGTTTTTAATGAATTAACTTGTTATTAGACTTATTATTCACTATGGAGTGAGTTATATTCTGTATTTATAAATGGTTTTTTATCAAAATATTTATAAATAAACCTAATTACTTGAGCATGATAAAAGGGGGTTTAGTTATTAAATAATGATAACTAAGACCAAGGATTAACTTAGATTAAATTCTAAAAATAACTTTGCTAACTGTTATATATTTTTATTCTTCAATATCTATCGAACATATATTTATGAAAAAATTGTTAATCTATCATTCATAGACTTTAAAAATAGTTTCATGTCTCTTTTTATTCAATTAAATTGTTCTTATTGACTATCAGATTATATTTTTTCAGACTAAGTAATTTTCTCTTTGGGGTTGACTGTATGCTTGAAATATACTACACCTTTGTATTGATATATTTAAATAGTAGTGATATAAATTTTTAAACTTGATTAATCATGATAATTAATGAAACCTCATAGGAAGTCACAGATGTGTTTTTAATAGTTTTTGGATATATTTTTATGTTCAGGGGAAGGTATATGGGTACAAGTTTTCTAGAGGTGGAACCACCTGTAGTCTTAAGAAATAAGGTGGACTTATGCAATGAGAGTGATTACTTAGGGTTGAGACCATTTATCATGTGGTATTCTAGTGGGTATCAAATAGGGATCCTTGGAAATATTTATTGAATTTTTATTTTAGGGAAAAAGTGTAACTTCAATTCCCCTATTTAAACCATCAAACTTATCTTCTTCTGCCCCCATTTTCTCTTGGTCTAATGGGAATCGTGGGATATCCTTACTTCCCTTAAACTCTCTCTTTCACCTCCATGATAAAGGATTGATTTATTGGTTATTCTTCAATGCTAATCTAGGTAATAATATACTTCCTTCACACTTGTAATCCTTGTTATTATCTTCTTTTTATTATTTTCTGACAGGTTTATTGATAATAAATTTTATCAAAGTCATGGTGAAATCTAATCTCATGCCTTGGGGTTCTCTTTATTGGATTCCAAAAATCCTAAGTGAGTTTTTTTCATAAACTTTGATAGTACTTTTGATCTATTTAAGTTTTTAGTGATTTGATTTAGCTTTTTCATGATTTTAAACCTTTATTTAGGTTATTTTAAGTTTGATTTATTTTTGGTTTCCTCCTGATTAATGGTTGGAATGATTTTGGTTTTTATCTATAAAGGTTTTGATTAGGTTTCAATAGGATTTTCAAGGTCTCCATTTTGCATTTTGAGTAATTGATTATATATGGTTATTTGTTATTTTTTTATTATTAATAGGGCATGGTGTGATGAAATTGGGATATGAAGTAGTTCTCTTTAAGACTTACTTCATGGTAGGTGGTTCAAACCCATATAAAACCTCTTAGGACGTTCTTTATAATCATCTGACATTAATATTTATAAATTGATGAATAAAAAATTGCTAGTTTTCTTTAGATATAAATAGAATGTTTGTAACTAATAACTAGTTTGTAAATTTTAATCAATTTCCAATGTTAGTAACCTTTAATAATTAGTAATAGTTATTGAATAATTTGTTTAGTTGTAAAAAAATCATTGTGGTAAATCCATTAGTTTTTTATATGAATCTAGTTTTTAATATCATATTAGATATACATAGTTTTTTATATATGTTTTATGTCTAAAAATATATTACCTTAACCTTATTTTTTTGAAACATGGAATTAAAAATATAGAATAAGTTTCACAAGATAATTAACTATTTAGTTAAGGATAACAAGCAGTAACTGGTTTATAGATGTAGATAGTAATGTGATTTTGCAGTAATTGATTCCAAATAACTTATAGGTTCATGTGACCTAGATAATACCATAATTGAATTTCAAAAATATCCCTTATACACCTAGTATTGTGTATAATTTTCTTTTTCTATATTATTGAATAAAATTTTACAAGCTGTATTTACTTTTCTATATAATATCAAGTCATCCTATTAAACCCCTTGTAGACCCATAGTGATTGTGCGAATAACCACCTGGGTGAAGTAAGATAATAAACACTGATAGTGTGAATATATATAATTATAATTATCTCTTCTTATGACTTTAACATTTAACGATAAATATAACATTGATTCCCTCTTTAACCTATATAAGCTAAAAATCACAATCCAAACTTAAACTTGGTTAAGAGTTGAAATATCTCTGAGGTGACAGTTGGGTTAACATTATATGGGAAGTAATGATATTATATTTAAACTTAATTAGTTTAATCAACTGTGTTATAACCCAGACTATATTACTATTTTTAGAAAAGCATCAATTTCTTCTTTCATTTAATGTTATAAATTATTTTTTGGTTTTATAAAAATATTTCATTATAATTTAATTTTCTTAAACTAATACATATTTGGGAAATATTTAATACTATTTTCCCAAAGGTATAATTTTTAAATAAAATATTTTATGACCTTAAAATTCCAATGTGTATGTATTATAAAGTAAATTTAAATTATAATAAAACCTATTTTTAAGAAAAGTTTTTTTTGGAAAAAAATGATTTGATTTTGATTCTAGTACATTTTTAACTCTTAAATTATGATTCATTTTTTATGTATTGGTTATATCCAACACTACACTGAGTATATCACTTAGTAATTTACAAGTACATCATAATTAATACTCTTGTATAAGTAAAACCTCATTTGGATGAGATGTTTATGATACTTAAACTTCTTCTTACTCTATATATTGAACTTAGGATAATATGATTCTAGAATAAAATGAACATAATTACATATAATAAATTTTTCCATGTATAGATTGATGTTTTATACATTTTTGGATTCAATAATGTAGTATAAAAGGGTTTACCATGTTATATTGAAATCATACACGACTTAGAATTATGTTTAGTTGATATGATATCTAGTGTAGCTTATATAAGTATGATTTTATTTTATTTTGTTGATAATTGTGTTTATTATGATGGAATATAGAGTTCCCAAATGTGTTGTAAAGATATTTTTGTATTTGTTTTCAATATGTTTAATGAAATGTCAATGTATAATCAGTGGTATGTTTCTATTATAAATTCCAAAGGAGAAGTTAATATGCTTCTATGTGTAACAACTGGATGGAAATTTAAAAAATGTCATTGTGTGTGAGTCATTTCAAGATTTGTATAAAATTCATTCTATTAATGATTACATGTCATTACTGACTCCATTATGAAAATTTGGAAAAGTAATTGAGCTTTGTAAGAATCATCGTAGATTTTTTATGAGTTAACCAACATATGTGTAAGAATCATATGGGTTTAAGTAAGAATCATTCAACTCTTTATATGAGTCATTAGAATCATTGTATGAGTCATTAGAGATTCATAAGCATTATTCACTCTATGTATGAGTCAATAAAATCTACGTATGATCTATCTACAAACATTATGTGCTTTGTTTACATAAATAAATCCTAAGTTCACTGAGAATGAATTATCTGAGAAATATTAAAGAATATCATAATAAATATTAAAAATAAATGGGAATTAAAATCAGTAAATTCTTTAATATGTATTCTAAAATAATGATCATTAAAATAGATTTGATTCCAAGATATTGTTCTTAAAAATAGGAAAAAAGGATATGAACTCCACCATGTGCGATATTTCCAGATAATAATCATAAATACTTTCACACATGAATGAAATTAAAAAGAATTTAAAGTCATGGATTTTTTCGAGAATGTGGTGTGATATTTTAATTCACTTAGATAATGGTAACATGTTGATTCTAAATGATGGTTTAAATAGATAATTTTCTATGATTTTAAATTATATTATTCTGATAATTCAAAACTAGAAAAATATTATAATTTTGAATATCAAGATCATTTCTTCTAAAAACCTTTGTGTTTCCATAATTCTATTATAGAAACCAATAATCGTCATATGTGAATATAAAAAAATGTAGGTAAAAATATTCCAATGTTATTAATGAGAAGATAAGAACTCAATACACTATGGTATTGAAGTGAGAATTAGAAGACTAAAATTAGAATTCATTCAAGGATGAGGAAACCTATGTACGCAAATATTTGAGATTGATATTGAGTAAATACAATAGACAAGACTGTGATCATCAGCTGCTAAAGTTATTCAAAAAGGGAGAACATGCTAAACTACTAATCAAAGAGGATTGAGGGGAAAGATTAATATCAAGTGAAGTTAATGATACCAGGAGAATAAAGAATATATTTCTTATTATTTCGGAATAGTTATTATAGTGGTTAGTGGGAATATTTCTTTTTTTAGTGGAACTCTTAAAATAGGACCATAGTGGGACTCTATACTGACGTGGTTGAGATGATCCCCGATGTAACCTCATGGGTATATAGTGGATAATCCATGACTGGGATAACAAATAAATCACTACAAAGTGTGGTTTCTTATGGATTAACCATATAAATTTGTGTGTGATATGAATTTCTTATCATTATTTCATATGTGGTGAGGGTGAGTTTATATTGAGTGGATCTATATCTTAAACAACCGTAGAGGTTTAATTAATAAGTGGAATTTATAAAAATGAAAAGAGATCAGTAAATCTCCCCACATGATATAACTCTAATGGGAATCTAAAAGTGGTATGATAGATAATATAATTCCATATGAAAGATATAATAAGCTTTTGATTGAGAAGAATTAAAATTGTATAAATAGAAGGGGTGTCCCTATATTCTATGGAAATAACTATCATGGTTGAAATAATAGAATACTAACCAACATTCTGTCACTTAGACATGATGTAATAGATGTATAAATAGTGTTATTTCCACCCAATACTATAGGTTCACTAATGTTTTTATAGATAAAATAAGTATAACGGTTGATGTTAGGGCAAAAAATTCTCTTTTTCTGTCTCTTTTTTAGAATTTTTATATAAAAGTGTTGGATTTTAAAAGTACTAATGATATTTGTGAAAAATTAGAAATAAGTTATGATGAAAAATGTAAGAGTTAAGGAAGTAAAAAATACAAGTTTAGATTATAAAATTTGAAGAATTAAAATTTATGATAATGAGAATATTTAAGATTATATAACAAGGTTCAAAGAGATTGAAAGTAACATCTGGGGTTTGGTGAGAAGTTGGATGATTCTACTATTGTCAAAAAGTTGATGATAAACCTTCTGAATATATTTAATCCTATAATATCATATTTATAAGAGAGATAAGTCCATTCATAGGATGAGTTATATAATATCCTCATAGATTGTTAAATTAGAAATACTGTGACTTTAAAAATGAAATAAAATGATGAGATGGTCTTTGAGACCATGAAAAAGTTTAAAATTAGAGGTGAAGAAATTATAGAATTTGGTGATTTTAAAAATAAGGAAGTGGATGAATACTTCAACTGAATTATTTTTTTTAATTCAAAAGTGTTCAAAAAGGGAAAGTTGAATGAAAATGGAAAAAAACCACCAATGTGTAATAATTGTAATAATATTGGTCACTTTTCCATTAATTTTCCAAAAAAATATGCCTACTTGATCATAATATGATAAATAATACAAGAAGCCTAAAAATAGAAATGTTGTAAAATAAAGAATAATAATTATATTAGTAAGAGAATAAATTTAATGAGAAATAAGGATCAAGTGGACTCCTCGTCAAAAATTAAATCTAATGGTGAAATTAATTTTATGGATAATATTGAAAAATGCTTTGATGATTAAAGAAGTGATGATGAATATAAACCTACAAAACTAGGATAAATGTTGAAAAATGAGTTGTAATCATTTATTAAGTAGAACATATAGCTCATGATGTTCAAAAAATATGATAAAGAAAAATAATAGTGTGGCCGAAGAAAATAAAGGGTTGGATAAAAGGGAAGAATCTTATGGTGAAGAAATTAAGAAATACAAACTGAGAGAATATGATCATGAGATATTGTGATATATTTATAGTTTAAATTGGATATAAAAGAATAAAAATTGAATAAGTCACAATCCATATGACTTGAAACTCAAAATGAGTTAAAAGTGATCGGAGAATACTTCAACAAATTAGTTAAGGTTAAAGTTGACTCTTCTCAAATGGGTGAGAAAAAGAGGCATAATTGGTAGGTCAAATATTCACCAAATATATCTCAAAGTAAATTTACTATTTAAATAAATTCATGTTACAAAACCAAATATGAATCTCTTTGTACTTATAACACACCATGTTTATGGATGATCATGATTTCATGATTTTTTTTGAATTTTTGAATTTTTGGAGGGATCAGATTTTATACCATGGTTTAAGGTAGAATTTTGAGCGTTGTAACCTCTAAAAAAGTTATTTTTGACATGTAATGTGGATCAAAGTTTAGTGGGATGGTTTTTCATATTATCAAGAAATCACTGAAAAAAATTTAGGGTATTGGGTGTACAACCAGCATCCACTGTCCAACCAATGGCCAGGTCTGTGGACTTGCTAGAATTAAAGGGTCCAATGTCAATCTGATGGAGTATAGAAGTGACATAAGTCACTACCTATAGTCACTATTTAGTTGATATAGTTTTTAAGTGGGAAATTTTCAATTTTCCCCCTAATTGTTTTGGAGGTGTATCCCTCTTTCTCCCTTATCTTTGGGTCACATGGACTAGGGGTGGCTACCCTCTTTTCCCTTGGTTTACCCTTTATATTGGGGTGGTTCATGAACTAATTTCTGTTGATTTATCATAAGGATATACCTATAGTAAAATATATTCTTCTCAACCTCATCTTTATCTAATCGTTGGTTCTCTAATATAGGTATTTTAATAACGGCACCACCAGATCATGGTGGAATCATTATGGGGTGATAGGTCTTCAATTCCTCCTAGTTAGATGATTTCACGAGACAATTTATACATATATTATCCTATCCTTTTAATGAAGGTATGTTTACTATTGATTTTTCAAGGTCTTGGAGTTCAATTAAATGTATTTTATTATGGTTTTGGTTCTGTCGGATAGAGTTTTGGCCTAAGTCGGTGCCCGAATCTTGGAGGGGACCTCCTAAGGATAGTTGGTCTTAGTTTAGGTAAGGTGGGAACACCCAGTTGGTAATTAAGAATTTATTCCAAATTGGTTTAAGTTTTTTAATAGTATTTAAGTTTTTAATTAATTATAATTTGATTATAATTAATCAAGTCTGTTTTTTATTCATGTTACGGCCACCGTTGGTTTGATAATTGGTAATTAGTCTTACATGATCATTTATAGTGAGAGACTAGTATGATAATTAAAAATAAAGGCCTTGAATGAGTTAGGTGTTCCATTTAAACTAAATAATTATCTTGACATAAATTTTATTGTGGTGGATTGTGCAGTCATACTAGCATTTCTTTGTATATAACATGCTTCAATAAGGTTTTTTAAGAGTATCTTAGCCATATTTTAAATTCCCCAATAATATATTTTCAAACCTACTAAATTTAAATCCTAATATAAAGGACTTGGATATGGAATTCACTTAAGTTTATCTTAATAAATATTTTTATCTTTCGAGGTAGAGAAATTTGGTTAATGAGATTATCTATGGTTTAATATTTTTAAATGATAAATTTAATCTTTAATTGAATAAATGGATTTTTTATATATATTGCTGATTGTGAAATGTAATTTAAAAATAATTTGTAATTATGAATAGACATGTCCTTGTATTTTAGACATAATATAATGAGAAAGGTTGAATGGTAAAATTAGTTTTTATGTTTTGTATGGTTTTTGGAAAAATAAACGATTTCAGATAAGTTTTTTTTTCAGAAATCCATATATTATTATTATTATTTTGTATTTTAATGATAACGCCATTAGGGAAGTGTTATTTTAAATTTAATAAAAACACCCTTATGGTTGTATTTTTTCAAAAAGATAATAAAAATTCCCCCTTGGTGATGTTTTATGAAAAGGAAATGAAAATTATTTTGGGGTGGTGTTGTTTAAAAGGAAATGAAAACACCTTTGGGGGTGGTGTTTTTTGAAAAGTAAATAGAAAATGACATTTGGGGGGGCCTTGTTCTTAAAAGTAAATAGAAATAACCTTTTAGTTGGTTTTAGTTTTAAATGGAAATGGAAAACTCCCTTGGGGTGATCTTTTTATTATGGATGAGAAAACTCATGTAGGGGAGGTTCATGTTACTATTTAGATTATACCATAAATTGAGAAAACTCTAATAGGTAGGGTCTATTTTACTATTTATCTTATTCCATATACTAAGAAAACTTCTATAAGTGAGTATTGTGTTACTATTTGGAATATTCCAAAGGTATTGAAAACTCGTATATGGGAGGTATGTGATACTTATTCTGTATACTAGGAAAACTCATGTATTTTATTGGGAAGAATGGTTATCACGACATGATCAGAGACACCCCAGTGATAGTCGAAAAAAGTGCGGTCAATTGGGATAATGGACATAAGGATAAAAAATGGCACGATGTACCTTGGGTGTCTTCACAAACCTAGGGCATTGATCATTTTTAATTACTTCTATTTATTTTATCTAATATGTTAAACAGTTTATTTTTATCACCCCACATGCAATTTATTTATTAGGATGATTATATTTAGGTGTGTTTTTTGTTGTTTACTACTAAGTTATACTCAAATCATACTTAGGTTTCTCTGGTATTTGGGTATCTGAGCATAATATACTTGGTTATAGGTCTATGTTTGGGTGGGGCCTGATGCATGATGGGTAGGACTACTAGGATAGACCATGGAAGTTGGTACTAGGCCAGGACTCATGACTATTTTGGTAGTTTTCATAGTTTTTTATTTTGGTATTAGGGTTATGATATAATAATTAACTGATAATATTGTATGAATACCTAACAAGTTTAGAATATAGTTCATTCATTATGTCATCATTGATTTTGATTATTTATCAGCACTTTCCTAGTTTTTATTACATTGATTTATCTATGTGTATGTGTATGTTTTAATTTATTTACACTATTGGATTAATTTTATATGAATGTATAGTCTCCCCACCATACCACAAAGGACCTACATTACTATTTGGTAGCCTATGGCATATGGGGAGGTGTTTCTGAGTTATAATAGTGACAACCAATCTAGGAACTGATTAGTGGTCTAGGGTGGTGGGTTGTTACGAAGTGGTATCAAATAATCCTTTCCTTTGTTTTATTATTTAATAAGGCTATAAAATATAAAGGATGTTTTTTTAACATGGTATAGAACTTATTCTTAGGACTGGACACCCCACGTATGAGGTAAGTTCATGTTACCAGGGTTGGTATTATTTTCCTTGTTGTTCGCTTTTATGGTTGATTTTATTTCACATCGAGTAATGCACTTGATTAACAAGTTGTTTATTTATGGGATTTTTTTAATGGCTTGGTATAATAAGAGGAGGAATTTCCATTAATTATATTAAGCATGTAGGATTTGAATTTTTGTGACTATTTTTTATTTCCTACCTAGACTGTGGCATGGTTCAGTTATTTAGTGTGTCTGCAGCCATTTATATAGTGTAATATTACTTAAATGATACCCAAAATAGATAAAATTGGTCATCTAATTACTTACCTGTGTTATTATGAGGTATTAGTTAAATAAAATTCCAACTACAACTTATATATTTTCTTCCTCTATAATATACAAATGGAATTTCATAAAAACTAATCCATTTTTAGTAAATAGTTGAAAGAGTATTACATCACCCGTAATTTTGGTTATTATGTGGAGTCATATAAGTAAAATACCAAGTAACAATTCTAGGTTTTTTTCTATATAACTTGTAATTGAAATTGTATTTAGTTAATCCGTTATTATGGAACATTCTAGTTAATGAGAAATGGAAAGTGGGAAATTGTGAATCTCATGCATATGTGTAGTGTAGACCTATGGTTAGTTGATGTGGAACCCATGTATATGTAGTTTAGGCTATTGTGAAAATCTTAGTTATGTGATATTATTGTGATTTTGAGACCTTAAAATAGAAATATAGTTTTATATAGTCCATTTTTAGTGTTTCCAAACCTTGATAATGGTAACTGGGGGCTAGAGAGAGAGCCTCGGTTTTGAGGATTTTGTGATGTGAAGTGTATGAGATAGTGGAAGCCAAAATTTTTGTGAAATTAGATAAATCTATGACCTTGAATTGTGTTGGGTTGTGACTACTTGTGGTCCTTGTAGTTTTGTTAACCCGAGAGTGGATATATTAGACTTGGTTCGAACCAGTGTGTGATACATGTTTTATGGTAGTAAATGTGAGAAACTAGTTTTCTATGAGGTGTGGCATGTGTAAAACCCTAAATCCAGTAACCTGAATTCAGTTATTATTTAATTTCATTAGTGAAAAATATAAGGGATATCATCATGTAGGATCAAATATTTTAATATTATTGGGAAACTAGATATATATATATATATATATGATTCCCACATTACATATGAAAGAATGAAGTATAACATAACAAATATTTTGATAAATTTGTTATTTCCCATAGTAAATCCCTAAATTCATTCATTGATCCCTTATTAGTATCCTAGGGAAAATAAAAACATAATTAATTGTGATCTCATCTATTCAGTAAGGTAATGTGTACAAAAAAATCTATCATGAAATAAATAAATCATGAATAATATGGAAGAGATAAATATTAATCAAATATTTCATATAAATAATATCATAAAAGGGGAATAAATCCAAGGACGACATAGAAACATAAACTATCAAATGGATAATAATAAATAGTTTTACAATGATAGGATGCATAATTAAATACATTATAATCTTATCATCAAGGTCTTGTGCCAAGACATCATATGTAAAAAGGTAAGGTTTACACCAAATACCCAAACTATTTTGCCTCGTGAGACTTACCAATTCATGGAGAGGATATATTAGGACCTTCCCTTTACATAATAATTCTAATTTATTCATCATATGAATGGGTGAATAAAAATACAATATATAATCAAAATAAAAATTTATATTGAAAAACTAGCATACAAAATGATAATATTTTCCCTAATCAATAAATAGAACGGTATGATCATGATCCATCAAGAGTAATTTAATGGATTTTATTAATAGAATATATCCTCCATTAAATAATATGATTCATTAAATTATGTTTATATATATTAAAATACTTAAAATAAATAACGAGAATATTTATTGAGGAAAATAGCCTTTCCATTTTAAAGTTAGTAATATTAAAATCTAAAAATTTCTAAAATATTATGGAAAAAAATTATTTAAAAAGAACCATAGAAACTTTTTAATTGAATATTTAAATTAAATATTAATCATGTTATCAAGAAAATTCAGTCATGTGGTGTATGTTGAAATAAATATTTCATTCAAACCTTTGGTAAAAAGTTCCTGATTTGAAAAATGACAAGAATATTTATTTTAAAACATTTTATAAAAATTAAAAAAATGGTTAAAAAATAATTTAATAAATAATTATCGAATTGTGAAAATATTATTGAAAATATTTTATAAAAAATATGGATATGAAATAAAAATATTATTGACTAAATAGAAAAACAATGTCGGTTTAGCTTAAAAACATTCTTTTAGTCTTTTTGATTTCCAAGGAAGGTAAAAATGGAACTAATACTTAAAAACCCCATAAATATCCATATGAGAATAAAATATATTTTTTGAGAAATAAATATCATATAATTCTTCCAATGGAAAATTAACCATAAACAATCCTGAATAAGGATGAGATTGTGAAATAAACCATTACAACATTGGGAACATTAAAATCAAATCCCATTGGTGAAATAATTTGAATTGTAACTTTAAATACAATTAAATAATAATTATCTATTATATAACAATTAAAATGGGAATTGTGTACACCTCATAAACATAAATAGGCACATAACATCAAATATGTCTCAACAAAATAATATTGAGACAATAAAACCTTACTTTAAGTTTGACTTTCTTCAAAATCACTCCAAAATCATGTATAATAAATATATATTTATTTTATTTTTATAATATAATATAAAAATAATTATAAAATCATATATGGTCCAATTATAACATTTAAACACCCATTTATTAATCATTCCTTTTTAAAATCACCATTTTTTGGTGTTAACTTATTTCATTTTTCATAAAAGTTTATGTTCTGCAATTTAGATCCTTATACATTGAAAATGGATAAATCATATCCAAAATGTGAATCATGATATAAATATCATATATATTCATTATATTAATATTTATAATCATCCATAAATGGTAAATAGAGAAAATTGATTTACATCATTCATGGAGTGGTGGGTCGTACATATGAATGAACACTATTTTCATTTTATAACAAATGGAATTAATGAAAGATAAATAATAATTTAACATTAAAGATTCATAATTTAATTATAAATATCACATATAAACATTAAATTCATTATAATAATCAACCATGAATTATGATTATGTAAAATTACTTATATCATTGTGTGGATGTGGTAGTCCACATGTATGCATGAGCGATACTTTCACTTCCCATTTGATCGAAAATAAAGTGTATAATTGTGGTTCCATAATCATAATAAAATTTTATTTATGATATATAATTTATTATTTTATTATTAATATAATAAACATAAATTAGTTATAAGAATATATAAATTGAAAGAGGATATGTAGGATGATTGTCTATTTTTCAGTAGACTTACTTTAGATCCCTTCTTAAGGGCCCTTGGAATGGTCATTTAAGAAGAAAAAGACCTATAATTTAGGGACAGGGAATTTTATAAGATATTTTTTTAGGTTTATCTGATATAGGTGTCTCATGGTGGTGTAAATAATATATAGGATCAGTGTCCTTTTATAATTGGGGGAGGGATATGCCTTGAAATTTTTAAATGATTAAAATATTATTAAGTCATTTCATGGAAAAGTGTCACATAAAAAATAAATTTTGATAATAAGGTGATAAGGGTATACATATGTCCATAAAATAGTATTTATACATGTTTACGTGACAATATCACCCTTATCTCTTTGTTTAAACTCCTTCGGTAAACTCATTTTAACATTAACCGAGGTAACAAAATTTTACTATTTTTACTATTCATTAGGAAAAACAATTGATTTGAACTCATAAATTATATTTATTTTTCCTATTCAAATTATTAAATCCATTTTAAAAGATTCAATTTCTATAATTTTTATAAGTTCATTTATAAATATGTGTTTAATAAGCAATAAAATCATTTTTAGTAAAATGCATTTTTTAGCATAAAATTGAATTTACTTTAATTTCTTTCCATATAAAAGATATTATATGTTTGTTAAAATATTCTTTTCAATATATAATTTAAAATTTTCAATAAAATCATTCATAAATTTAGATTAATTTAATTTATTAAGTTAAAAACACATTGTGTGCAAAAAAGTGTTTTTAGGCAATTTTGTTTTTAAGCACCAAAATGATCTTATACCAAAATAATGTGTAATGATGATAATTATGTAATTAATAATATTATATATAGTTAAATTAGGATTATTTAAATTTAAAATAAAATTTTAAACACAATATAAATTTTATTTGAAAAGAAATTATAATTTTTTGTAAAATAGGTATTTTTTCACTATTCACCCAAAAAAAATATTTTCGAAAAATACAAAAAATTAACCCTATACTAATTTGAACATCAAAATTTAAAAAATTTAGTTTAATTAGAAAAATAAAAAATAAAAAATATATAATTTTTGTTGTAATCACGTTCTTGAATAAATCTATGTGTATTTGGGTTATTGTTTCTCTATAAAGAAAAACTTACTATAACTGAATCTCAGGTGTTACATTATTCCCTCCTTAAAAAATTTCAACTTAAAAATTTATACAATTTCACCTAATGAAAATATTTTGTTTGTTATTTGTTATAACTTCTTTAGGTTCCCATTCCACCTCTTATTTATTATAATATTCCCAAGGTACCACTACCTACCATGTCATCCAATTCCTCAACACTTTTTCTATAATGTACATAATCTTCATATGCTGTTTATAGAAAGATAAATAAGGTTCTAATTATATTTCATTGAATTTTATCACAATCATTTGATATATTATGTACTTACTCAATAAAGTTATATGTCACACATAATGACCTTTAAAAAGGATAGCTGTCATAGCCAAATAGTAGCTACATGTCTAATTATTTCCTGAATTTGTAAAGTATGAATGTTCCTAGGACTTAGTTTCCCTTTTATTCAAAAACATATAACAACTTTTCATGGAGATACCTTTATGAAAACATGATATCCCACTTGAAATACCAAATCCGTTCTTTGGTCATTTGAAAATCTCTTTTTCCTACTTTGATCTACCTTAATATGATTATGAATAATTTTAACTTTCATCTTTGTCTCTTCAACACGATTTGGGCCTACAATATTCTTTTCACCAACTTCATCCCAAAATGTTAGATTATGAGTCCAATTTCAATATAATTTTTTATATAGTTCCATTTAAATTCTTTAATGGAAGCTATTTTTAAATGAAAATTCCACCGAAGGTAAATATTTATCCCATGTACATTGAAAGTAAATCAAGAATAACCTCAACATATATTATAATGTTTTGATAGTACTTTATGACTAACCATCAATTTAAGGGTGGTAGGTGGTGCTCAAATGTATATTGGTGTCAAGATGATTCTGAATATTCTTCCATAATTTTGAAGTAAACTATGAATCACATCAGATACAATTAAAGGAGAAGTGCCATGAAGCCTCAAAATTACATTAATATAAAGTCATGCAAGGAACTTAAGAGGTATATCTTCCCATATAGTGAGAAAATGTGTGGACCTGATATGAAGGTCAACATTAATCCATATTGAATCATTATTTCTAGGATTATTTGGAATTCTAATGAAAATTTCCATAGTAATATCATCTCCTTTCCATATAGAAATAGTTAGAGGTTACAAGAACCCTTTAGGAGGTTGTCTTTTAGTCGTTACATATTAAAAAACCATGAAACTTGAAACAAATTCTGAAATTTCTCATTTCATATTATGACACCAAAAATTTTATTTCAAATTATTCTATATTTTGGTGCTACCGGAGTGTATAGAGAAATTAAATCTATAGGCTTAATCAAATAATTCTCTCCTTATATCAGGTATGTATAGAACAAATAAAATATTTCTAAATGTTAGAACTCTATTTTCATCATCAAAATATTCCAATTTCCATCATTAACATGTTTTATTTTATTTTATAAACTCTTATCATCAAGCTAAAAATGTTTTAACTCTTTTAATAATGAGGGTTTGTAAATCATTTGTAAAATTAGTTATGTTCCCCCTTGTCTAATAATTCCCATATCCAACTTTGTTATGTCCCTGAATAAATAATCCTCATAAATACTCATCTTAGTTAGAACTCCATGATATTTCCAACTCAATGAATCATCAACCATTTTATCCTTCCTAGGGTGTTAGTGTATTGAGAAATCATAATCCTTGTGTATCTATAACCATCTCATTTTCCCTATGTTAAGATCTTTCTTTGAAAAATTTATTTCAAACTATTTGATCTGTATATATCTCAAATTTTTCACCATAGAGATAATTCCTCCATATCATCAAGGAAATAATTATGGGTTCTAAATCAAGATCATGTATTATATAGTTATATTCATGGATCTTTAACTAGATTTATTAATATTAAATAACTTTATCATCCTCTATTAGGACACATCCAAGACCTTTCTTTGATGTGCAATTATATATAACAAATCCATACCCACCTGATGGTAATGTCAACATCAATTAATTGATCAACCTCTTCATTAATTCTTCAAAACATTTTTTACATTCCTATTACCATAAAAACATAACCACTTTATATATCAACTTGGTTAAAATGATTGTTTATTAAGAAATGTTTTGAGAAAAAAGCCAATAGTAACCTAATAATCCAAAGAAACTTCATACCTAAGCTATGTTTATTAGTGTAGGCCATTATTTTAATTTCTTTTTCATTGAAGGATCAACTAAAATATCATCCTTAGAGATAATATGGCTAATAAAATGAACTTCCTAAATCCAACATTGTTTTTTAAATTTCCCACATATATCAATTTCTCTAAGAGTCTCAGGAATGGTTCTTAAATGAATCTTATCCTCTTTATAAGTTTTAGAGTATACCAAGATATCATCAATAATACCTCAATTAAATTATAAAGATATTCCTTGATCACCCTATTCATCATATCAATAAAAAATTAAGGGTTTATTGGTTAATTCAAAGGGAATTACTTTAAACACATAATATTCATACCTTATGTGAAATGTTTTCTTTGGAATATCTTCCTTCCTTTACATGCAAGTTATGATACCACAAATAAAGATTAATCTTTAAAGAATATTGATATCCTTGAAATTTTTCAAACAAGTAATCAATACAAGAAAAATATATTTGGTCTTCATGGTAATTTAATTTATTTTCCTATAATCAATGCACATATTTATTACCCTATCCTTCTTTTTCACAAATAAAACATGTGATCCCCAAGGTGAAACACTTGAGCATATAAATCCCATATCACATAACTCATACAGTTGTTTCTTTAACTCCATTATCTTCATTATTTCCATTATATAGGGACTCTTAGATATAGGTTTTTCATCATGTATGACATTAATAGAATACTCAACATCATTCCCAAGTGGGTGTCCATGTAATTATTCATAAATAACATCAATGGATTCATATACAATAGGTATATCATATATTTTAAGGATACCCTTTCCATTCAAAGGTTTTTTTTCTCTTATTCTCTAGTAATATCATTAAGGAGATCGAATAGAGGTGTATATAGATATGATTTATAAAATGCAGTCTCTCTTTTGAAGATGAGGGATTTTATATCTTGGTCACAAATTGTATTATCCTTCTCACAATAATAATTTTTTGAATCATAATATAAAATAAAATCCATAACAAGGATTATTTTAAAGCCAGCCATAGTTATATTAATAAATTTTGTAAATAGGGTAGGTATATCAATCATAATGGGAACTAACTATAATAACCTTATAGTAGTAATATTTTCACTAGGAGACTTGATTATAACTTATATTCTTAATGTACAATGAAATATTTAGTTTTCTTAGAAAAAATGGAAGATATAAAAGAGTGAGAAGATCTAGAATTTTAAAAAACAAATTAGCTAAATACGAGTCTAGGATCAACATACCTACTACTACATCTTTAGGAACATAAACCTCATCTATAGTGATTTTATAAGATTTCCCTTTCTCCCTTAGTATTTTCTAAAGAAAATAACCTTGAAACTAGGGAAATTCATTTGAATGGTATCCCATCTCCTTATAATTAAATCATTAAATATAGGAATCTTCTTTATTTCCCTTGAAATCAAGAGCACGTAGGAATTTCTCTACACACTTTTTGAAAACCTCCATTTCCATCAAGCATGTTCCATGGTCTTTATCTCAACATTTATTACTTGTTGGAAATTTTACCCTTCCCTTATTCCCTTTTTAGTATTTCCTTTTTCTAGAGTGCCTAGCCACCCTCTCCTTCTCTTTATTTCCTCTGAAGTCATAATATTTAGATAATTATTTATCTATATTTATAATACATGATACTATATCCTCATACAATTAGAATTTTTGGGAGATTAGTTACCTTGAAAATATTTTCTTTAGTCGATCAAAGAAATGGCCAATATTACTTTTTGGATTACATATGAAGTTTTTATCTTTCATTTTTAAACTCATAAATTTGGTTTCAAACATAGAAATATTGTATTTTACTATTTACTTTAGATTAGGACTTTTCCACCACACCGTCTAGTTATTCATGAAGAAAATATTTTTCAAATAAAATTGCATTAAAATCCTTCTACTTCATGCATTATATTCCCTCCACATCCTTATTGTTTTGAATTAATGACCAAAATTTATCTACATCCCTCTCTAGATGATATGGTTCCATCCCTTTCATTAAATACCAAAGTGGGAAATATCTTCTCTATAGAATTGATCCATTGCTCAACTACTATTGGATTTGTGGTTCTAGTTAATGATGATTTTTTTTTCACATTAAATGGTCTAAAACTGTAATGCTGAATTGAGTATCAGTATAAAGCTCTATATGGTCAAGGTTTTTGGTAAACAAATTAGTCATCTACCCCAATATAGTTATAAATTTTTTAGTTCTAGATCTATATCTAAATTTATTTTCAATCCCATGGGATAAATTACAACATAGATTATGTACATTGATATAATTACCATTCCTTATTCTATACGCTTTTTCTAAATAATGGAATGCACTATATTAGACTATAAAATTATAATTTATAATTAAAAAAATATTAAAACACTTAACATAAATTTAAAATTTATACATAGATAATATCATAATCATAATCTTAGTATCATTAGAAATATATCCAAAAAAATATTTTCAAATATTTTATAATGGTTTTTAAAGAGAATGTGAATCAACCAAATAATATCACTCAAGAGTGTATATCTAGGTATAAAGAATTAGGTGCACTCATCGTGCACTAGTGATAATAAATTTAATACCCAGCCCAAACCATTTATATTTTTTTACCCCTACGTGCATCTATGTCATAGTATCATCCACTTGAAATTATCCAAACAAGGATCCATTTTTTAAGGAAAACCACACAATATATCCTTTACCAAAACATTATCAGTTTATCCTAAACATAAACTTATCATCAAAGTCATTCATAGGGTAATGTCCTCTAATATATTTTTTTCTTAAATCTAGTTTCCAAGGTTTATAATAAACTTTATTTGATACCAAATGTATTTCCATGACAATAGTAAATTTTATTTCGTTTTTATTTTAATACATTGGTATAAAATAAAAGGGATTACATCCTATATGATCAAAAAGTTTAGTAGTCATGGTAGAATAGATACATATATGATTCTTACATTACATCTAAAATCATGAAACACAACATAAAAAATACTATGATAAATTTATTATTTCCACTAATAAATCCCTAAATTCATTTATATATCCCTTATTAGTGTCCTAAGGAAAGTAAAAACATAATAAAGGGTGAGCTCATATGCTTAGTAAAGGAAAGTGTATAATAAAATATATAATAAAATAAATAAATCATGAATAATATGGAAGAGATAAATATTAATCGAATAATCCATATGAATAATATCATTAAAAAAGACTATATGCCTGGATGGAATAGAAATATAAATAATCAGATAGATAATAATAACTAGTTTTATAATGATGTAACATATAATATAGGACATCATAATATTACTATCATGCCTTGTTCCATGACATCATACTTAAATAAGTGAGGCGTGTGAAAAATAACCAAACTATTTTTTCTCATGAGACCTAATGATGAATGTAGGGGTTTTATAAATCCCTTAAAATTACTTAATAATTCCAATATATTAATCATATTAATGTGTGATTAACAATTCAATACATAATTAGCATAAAAAAATTTGTATTAAAAAACTAGAACGCGAAATGTTAATATTTTCCATAATTAATAAATAGAATGATATGATCACAACATATCAAGGTTAATTTGATAGATGGTATTAATAGATTATGTCCCCAGTAAATTTTATGATTCATCAAAGGATATTGATATAGATGAAAATACTTAAAAAAAGAATTACAAAATTTCTTTGAGGTAAATACACTTTTAATTTTTAAAAATACATATAATAAAATATAAAAATTTCAAAAATATTATGGAAAGAAATTACTTGAAAATAAAAATGGAAACATAAAAATAAATATTCAAAGAAAATAGTATTCATTACATTAATAAAATTCATTCATGCTATGTACATTAAAACAAATATTTTATTCACAAATTTAGTAAAAAGAACCTCATTCAGAAAACAAAAAGAAGATTCCTTTTAAACCTTTTTATAAAAAGTAAAACATGGATAAAAATGTCTTTAATAAATTATTTTATAATATTTAAAAAATTCTTGAAAACATTTTAATGAAAATATATTCATGGAATAAAAATATTTCTGATCGAATAGAAAAACAAAATCAATTTACCATAAAAAATAAATTTTGGTCTTTTTTAGAGTCAAAAAGGTAAAATGGAAATAATACTTAAAACACCATAAATATTAATAGGTTAATTAAATAAATTAGTTTTAACATAGAAATATCTTATAATTCATCCAATGGAACTTAAAAATAAACAATCTCAAATAAGGATGAAATTGTGAAAAACATCCTAACCACTTTGATAACTATCAAATCAAATACCCATGGATGAAATAGTTCTAAATTTAAATTTTAAATAACATAAATTAATAATTATTTGTGATATAACATGTAAAATGGGAATTATATACACATTATAAACATAAATAGGTTCATAAAGTCTAAAATTTCTCAATGAAACAATATTGAGATGTAGTACTCTTACATCAAGTTTGAATTGCTTTTAAAGTGATCTAAAATCATATATAATAAATTCAAATTTATTATATTTATATAAAACTATAATTAAAATACTTATAATGTTATATATGTCCCACTTATAACATTTTAATACCCATTTATTAATAATTCCTTAATGAAATCATTTTTTAAGTGTTAATTGTTTTGTTTTTCATGAAAGTTTCAGTTAAATTGTTCTTATAATTGTAATTTGATCATGGTTTCATAATATCTGAAATTTTAATAATTATATAAATATAACATATATTAATTATATACATATTAATAATTATCCATAAAATTTATAAATAGAAAAATTATTTACACCGCTCATGGAGATGGTAGGTCGTACGTACACATTAAAAGTTGTTTTCATTTTGTAATGAAATAAGGAAAGAAAGATAGATAATATTTTATCATTAAAAACCATAATCATATAAAAAATATAATATATAGACATTAAATGTATCATAATAATCAGCCACTAATGATGATGATGTAAAATAAATTATATCATTGTGTAGAGGTAGTAGTTTACGCGTACGCATGAGCGATACTTTCACATCCCATTTGATAGAAAGGGGGATGGATAATAGTGGCTACATAATCATAATAACACTTAAGTAAATTTATTATAATGAATTTATTATTTTATTATTAATTCCATATATTTATTGGAGGTAGAATAAGAAATAAATTGAAAGAGGCTGTGAAGTAATATTATCTATTCTTCGGTAAACTTCCTTTAGATCCCTTATTAAGAAACCTTAGAATGGTCATTTAAAAATAGAATAACCTATAATTAATGGATATGTAATTTTATAATATAATTTGGTAGGTTTTATTAATTTAGGTGTCTCTAGGTTATATAAAAAAGAGAGAAAAGGGTTTTCCTTTTATAAGTGGGGGCACACTCCTTGAAATTTTTAAAGGATAAAAATATTATTTAGTCATGTTCATTGAAAAGTATACCACAAACATTTACATTCAATAATAAGGTGATAAAGGTCATGATATTTTTCATAAAATATGATTTATATGAGATTATTTGTAAATATCACCTATATCTCTTAGTTTACCCCCCCTCCAGGTGAACTCTTTTAAACCTTAACAGATGTAACAAAATTTTAATTTTTTCAATTCATTATGACAAAAAATAAAGTTTAAATTGTTAAATTATATTAATTATGATGATTCTATATATTTAATCCATTTTAAAATATTCAATTTCTGTAATTCACATAAATTCATTTAAAAATACTCTCTCAATACGCAATGAAAACCTTTTTTAGATAAATGTATTTTTAAGTATAAAATTTAGTTTACTTTCATTCCTTTATGCATAAATACTATTATATAAATGTTAAAATATATTATTGAATATATAATATAAAAAATTAATTAAAATAATTTATTAATTTAGATAAATTTAATTTCTTAATTTAAAAACACATTGTATGCATAAGAATTGTTTTAAGAAAAAATATGTTTTAAGCCCTAAATTGAACTTATATAGAAATAAATAATAATGATGATTTATATTTAATAAATTATATTATTTCTATTTAAATAATTATTATATTAATTTAAGTTCAAATAAAAAACATACGAGAGCTTTTTCTTGAAAATAAATTGTATTTTTTAGTAAAATTGGAATTTTTTTTTCACTGTTCACCCAAAAATCAACTAGGTTAGAAAAATATCAAAAATTAAATCTAAGATAATTTTGAAATTATAAATTTAATAATAGATTTATTTAATAAAATTAAAATTATAAAATTGATAATTCAGGTTTTTATCATATTCTTGAATAAAAATTTTTGCATTTGTGTTATTGTTTCTTTATAAAAAAAACATACTATATTTGAATCTAGGTTGTTTAAAATAAGGATAGTAGTGATTCAAGGAGTTTATATGTTCTAGGGTATAATTATAGGTGGGATTACCAAGGTTCTAGGTTCCTTTATATATGTTTATCATGTGTGAATTCTCACGTATTAGACTGATGCATAGAAATTGCGATTAGTGTGCAGTAAAGGCTGGTGAGACACCTTGGGAACATTTGAGATTGAATTTACCTTTGTATCTATATGACCTTTTATGGGTTTGATAAATGTAATGGGTATGTATTGGGTTTTGTTTTTGATTTTGGAGTTGTTTGGATGCTAGGATCATTCAGATACCTAGCCTTTTTATTTCTTAAGTGATTATAATAAATGGTCGATAATGAAATAGGATAGATGAATCTAGGGAGAATAGGGAATGGTTAGATTATTTAGGTTATAGAAATATGATTATTTTATGATTATTTGTGTGTGTGGTATCAGTTTTTTGAGATACTCTAGTTCTGAAACTGTTGAGGGCAATTTCATTTGGA
The DNA here is from genome assembly GCA_963277665.1 of Viscum album. NCBI lineage: Eukaryota > Viridiplantae > Streptophyta > Magnoliopsida > Santalales > Viscaceae > Viscum > Viscum album. The sequence goes on along the minus strand of OY728157.1, from coordinate 1,620,051,627 downwards.
GAGACTGCAATGCGGTGGCAGAATGGTCACTGGCTTGGGCTCATGAGCCTAGTTTTGATGAGGAATCAATCATTAGATCTTTAATCATTTTTTTATGATTATGATTCATAGTATTTCTCAACTATTAAGCTTTAGTAGAATCTTGTAGGTAACCTGGTGCAAGAGAAGCATTGTACCATTCGGCTTGGATTGGGTGGTATGGGAGTATACAGTCATCGTGTTTAGGAAATTTTGGATTAGTGCATGCATGTTATGTCTTGTTCTATTGGGTTATGATTTAGCAAGTAGTCATGTGTTGGATAAGGACAGGTATGGAAAAAATTAGAGGCTTTTATTCATGTCCACCCCAGTATCCTGATTGGGAATTATGATATTTCAATAGTAGGAATATGATTGTGGATGAGTTGAGGTGCGATAGAATGGTTGATGTAATCTTGATTGTTATTATCAGTTTACTGAGTGGATAATAATTGATAGAAATGAGAGATATATAGTTATTTATAGAGGAATCTATTGAGGTTGTTCTTGTGGATCTATGAAGGTAAGGCCATATAGTTTGGAGAGTACTATTTGGATAATTAAGCATGAGACTCTCATTTTGAATGGAATTCTAGCTAATTTCATGTGTGAAATACTTGGTAATCTAAGATTAGGTGGTGGATGGTATTTCATGATGTCACTTAGATAAAAATAGGGTGATATCATATTGTTCTTTCATACAGTGATGGATGGGGAATGGATTAAGAATCTTGGATTTTTGGTTGATAGACTAATGATGAGGGTAATACTATAGTAGGGAGTATTACATCGGTCATGGTTGTTTGATTATCATGTTGGTAGGGTCGATGTTTTGTGGGAAAGGTCTAGGGACAGTAAAGATAGTACTAAATTCCAGTACATATAGAAACCCACCTTATCTTATATTACTATTAAATCATTATAAATATAAAAAACATAATATTATTACACCATAAGGATCCAGAGGTTGAGTCACTAGTGTAAAAACGTTTAACACGTCGGCATTTTTATTTTGGTTCTATATAACTGACGTGAAAGGCTTTAATGATCGATATATCATGTAGGTTATTTTATAATTGACATGATATATCGATTAGGATTCATATTTTTAGGCCGGTTATTGTATAACCGACGTGAAAATCAAATTCGGCGTGCTTTATCACATCAGTTATAAAATAACCGATGTGATAAAGGAATGCTCATCACTTTATAATGGCAGTTATTTTATAACTGAAGTGATAAAGGAAATATCAGCGCTTTACCATGTCGGTTATAAAAACCGACGTGATAAAGCCAATCTCAGCAATTCATCACGTCGGTATAAAGTGACATATATCACGTTCGTTATAAAATAAATGATGTGATAAATAGTTTTCTACATTGGTTATTAAATAATAGACTTTATAAACATTAAGAAAATAGTTTATCACAACGGTTATTAAATAACTGACATGATAAATCTTTTAAATGATTTATCGCACCCCATATTCTGTCATTCTGTTTTCTTTGATCGGGCTACCTGCGACTCGTCTCTCTCGCGCAGAAAACCTAGAATTGATTTGTCGAAGTCTTGCCCTCTAGCATCATATTTTTAAACATCATTCTTCATATTTATTATTATCAAATCTATCAGGTCCACTCAGAACAATCACGTAAGACTCACATGACTCCCTTTCAGTTTTTTTCGTGATGCCCTAAACTAATATGTTGAGATTTTTTTTTTCTTTGGTCTTGCTATCATGGTTAGTTTCATAGTGTTCATCTATACCATGCTAAATTCTTTTCTGGTAAAATAAACCTATGGAAGTGATATCATGCAAGTTTACGATTTTTGTGTGTTCTATCATGTGTGTGTGCGCGTATAGGGGGTTTCCAAGGGGGTGGGGGGTTTTGCAAGTGGGAGGGGGTTTCCAGGGGGTTGGGCGGGCTGTCTAGTTGGGTGGGGGTGTTCAGGGGGTGTCAAAGGGGGTGGGGGTGGTGTCTAGGGGGTGCAGGGGCTATCCAAGGGGTTGGGGGTGTCCAAGGGGGTGTGGGGGATGTCAAAGGGGGTGGGGGTGGTGTCCAGGGGGGTGCGGGGCTATCCAAGGGGGGTGGGGGATGTCTAGAGTATTTGGGGGCAGTCCAGAGGGTTTAGGGGGGCAGTCTAGGGGTGTGTGTGTGTGGGGGGGGGGGTTCTAGGGGATGAGGGTGTGTCCAAGGGGGGGTGGGGGGGGGGGCTCTCTAAGGGGGTGATAGGGTGGGGGGCCTATCCCGAGGGTTTGGTGGGTTATTCAGGGGGGCTTTCCAAAGGGTTGGGGGTGTCCATGGGGGGCGTCCAAGGGGGTGGGGGTGGGGGTGGTGTTTAAGAGGGGTGGGGGATGTCCAAGGGGGTGGGGGCTCTCTAGAGGTGGGGGGGGATGTCCAGGGGTGGGGGGGCTATCCAGAGGGATGGGGTCTGTCCGATGGGTTGGTGGTGTCCAGGGGGTGTGGTGGTGTCAAGAGGGTTCATGGGGTTGTCTAGAGGGTTGGGGGTGTCCAGGGTGTCCATGGTGGGGGGGGGGGGGGCAGTCCAGGGGGTGGGGGGGGGGGAGGGGGGGTCCAAGGGGTGGGGGTGTCGAAAGGGGTGGGGGTTGTCCAACGGGGTGGGTGGGGTGGGGTCCAATCTAGAGGGTTTGGGGGTTTTTCAGGGTGGGGGCTATCTAGAGGATTGGGGGTGTCCAAGGGGTGGGGGCTGTCTAGAGGTGTGGGGGACTGTCCAGGGGGTGGGGGGCTATCCAGAGGGGTGGGTATGTCCAAGGGGGTGGTGGTGTCCAAGGGGTGTCCAAGGGGGTGGGGGTGGTTTCCAGGGGTGGGGGCATGTCCAAGGGGGTGGTGGTGTTTAGGGGGTGTCCAAGGGGGTGGCGGATAAGTGTCAGTTGTGATTGACTATTGCATCGTGGTTTGTGAGATTATGACATGATGATTGTGTTGTTTCATCGATATTAGGCTATAATTTATTAGTGTTGTTTAATGGTGTGGGGGTGGTGTCCAAGGTGGTGGGGGGGGGGGTTGTCCAAGGGGGTTGGTATATTTTATGTTTGAGGTTTCCACTGTGATTTTTAGGTATTCAAGCATTATGAAAATATGAGGGGTGTGGCAATATGATTCTATTTGGTTATATATATTTTGACCAGTCATTGACTATGAAAAAATTATGGGTTATGGGGGAGACCGTGTCGTGGTTTTCAAAGATGCGCAGTTATCCTGACCCCATTGTGTCGTGATGATAGGCTTTACACTGTGATTTTCTCCGTCAGAGTTTTTATTTTAAATTTGATTTGATTCTATGGTTTACTCCATTTTCTTCAATTTTCTATCAACCATTAGAGGCCCCATGGTTTTCTTGGATTCCATGTAATTTCCTTAAATAAGTTACTTATTCTATGTTCTTCTTCCTTTATTCATTTTTTCTTTTTTTCTTCATTGTCCACTTCTTATTCTCCTTTATTCCTTACATTGTTAGGGATGTTTGATCATTTTTAAATTGATGGTTTAATAGTAATCCATGTGTTCTAGGGTTATTATGAGGGGTGGGGGTGTCCAAAAGGGTGGGGGCTATCTAGAGGGGTGGGGGCTGTCCAGGGGGTGGGGGGTTGTCCAGAGGGGTGGGGGCGGTCCAGGGGGGTGGTGGTGTCTAGGGGGTGTCCATGGGGGTGGGGTGTCCAAGGGGGTGGGGGTGTCTAGGGGGGTTGGGGTGTTCAAGGGGGTTTCCAAGGGGGTAGGGGGTAGGGGTGGTGTCCAGGATGGGTGGGGGTGATGTCCAGGGGGTGGGGGTGGTGTCCAGGCGGGTGGGGGGCTATCCAGAGGGATGAGGGGGGGGGGGTGTTCAGTGGTTTGAAATCATTAGGATCTGTGTAATTTTTAGTAGTAAATGTATACATATTTTAATATTTATACTTCATATTTATTTTTTACGGAAGGTTGAATTTGGTATCCAGTTGCACCAGGATGTATTCTTTGTGAACCTTAAGTATAATGGATACAAGATGAATTTAAAACTTTTATATCTAACTATATTTTATTTTTAAAATCATATTCAAGCATATTTTTTAAAATACACATAGATTTTTTTATATTTCAAATTTTGTTTACATTCAAATTATGATTTTTTCATATAAAAATATATTTGTCTTATCTTAAAAATATGTACATTTTTGATATTTCTTATAGGTAATAATGAGTCGAAGTTGGATTGTAGGACATCGAATGAGCAATGAATATGAGGATGGTGTTGATGCGTTTTTTTAATTTTCTAAATGAAATGTTCCAAGTAGTGACATTTGTTTCTATCCATGCTTGAAATTTTTGAATATGAAGAAGTTGAAAATTAGAGAGGTAAAAGATCTTCTGATTTGTCATGGTTTTAATCCGATTTACGGCCCTTGGATTTGGCATGGTGAAACAGGATGGAATGTCACTAATGATGATGATTCACAAGATGGTGACTCTGATGGAATTGAATAAATGATTCACGATATTGCAGCAGAAGAGATTGAGATAGAACTGATAGTTGCGCATCTATATGGTGATGCTGAAAAACCATTAATCTAGGTTGAACAGATTTTATGGTTTTGTCAGTGTTGTTAAGATTGATTAACCTGAAGGTGAAACATTGATGGAGTGACAGAAGTTTTACAGAGCTGCTACAATTGATGAAAGACATTCTTCCAAAAGATAACGATCTTCTAGATTCACATTATAAGGCCAAGAAATTATTATGCTTGATGGGATTGGGATACAAGAAAATACATGCATGTCCGAATGACTGTATGATATATATGAAGGAATATGAATTTCTGTCAGAGTGTCTTAAATGTGGAACATCACAGTATAAGGTGAAAGAAAAATCACAGGCTGATATAGAGATTACAAAGATCCCTTCAAAGTTATTTTGGTGTCTTTCTATAAGTCATGATTTCAAATGTTTATTTTCTAATTCACATGATGCAAAAAGGTTATGATGGCATGCTGATGAGCAGTTATGTGATAGAAAAATACGTCATCTAGCTGATTTTCCACAGTGGATGAAAATTGATGAGCACTATCCTACATTTGGAAATAAAATTAGAAATCTCAGAGTAGGGTTGTGCACAGATGGAATGAATCCATACCGAACCCTCAGTAGCACACATAGTTCATGGCCTGTTTTATTGGTAATTTACAACCTCTCTCCTGAAGATTGTATGAAGCGCGGATATTTCATGTTGAGTATAATGATCTCTGGTCCGAAGCAACCCGACAATGATATTGATGTTTTCTTGTCACCATTGATGATGATTTGAAACTTTTATGGGAGGATGGTATTAGGGTGTATGATTCTTATAAAATGGAATATTTTCAACAGCATGTAGTGCTTTTTTCACTATAATTGACTTCCCAGCATATGTAAATTTGTCTAGATACAGTGTTAAAGGGCATAAAGCATATCCAATTTGAGAACAAAAGACATCATATTGTCAATTGCATCATGGGAGGAAAACAATGTACATGAGACATAGAAAGTTTTTGCCTATGGATCACTCTTATAGAAGACTAAAAAATGCATTCAATGGCTCACAAGAATTTGATATTGCTCTAAAATCTTTATCCCCTGATCTATATTTTTAGAGGTTGAAAAACATTGACGTGACATTGGGAAAGACATAGAAATCTGGTAATGATAGACATATTTGGAAGAAAAGGTCAATATTTTTTGAGCTACCATATTGGAGATATCATGAATTTAAACATAATATTGATGTCATGCACGTGGAGAAGAATATATGTGATAGTTTTATTGGAACATTGTTAGATATTAAAGGAAAGACTAAAGATGGGTTGAATGCAAGATTATACTTACTATCAATGGGAATAATTTTGGAGTTATCTCCCACTTCTAATGAAATACGAACATTTATTCCCCCAGCTTGTCATACATTATCTAAGAGGGAGAAAATTAGTTTTTTTCACTGTTTTCATGATATCAAAGTGCCTCAAGGTTATTCTTCAAATGTAAAATTTTTGTCTCATTATAGGACATGAACTTTATATGTATGAAATATCATGATTGTCACGTCAAGATGAAAAAACTTATAATAGTTGCATTGTGTGAAATATTTCCCATATGTGTCAGAAATACTATAATGAAGTTGTGTTATTTTTTCAATTCAATTTGTAATAAGGTGATTGATGTGAATGATTTGAACATTTTGTAAAAAGATGAAATTTTTATACTTTTTCAATTAGAAATTTATTTTCCTCTAACTTTTTTTTGATATAATGGTGAATTTAATGATTCATCTGGTTCAAGAAATAAAGCTTTGTGGACCTTTATATCTTCATTGGATGTATTATTTTGAAAGGTATATGAAAATATTGAAGGGGGTATGTTAAGAATCCATATCAACCTGAAGCCTCCATTATTGAAAAGTATATTTCTGAGGAGGTTGCAGAGTTTTGTACGTGCTACTTGGCTGCAGCGCAGCACATAGGTTTGCCTCCATCTCGCCATGAACGAGTTAATAATGAGGGAAAGGGGATTCATGGCTTGAAAGTCAAATCATTGTCAGCTTAATAGATGAAGAAGTTAGAATCATACATCTTGAATAACATAGCTGATGCTCAACCGTATATCACATTGCATATTAATGAGTTGAAACAATGTCATCCAAATAAGAAAGAAATGTGGATTTTGAATGAGCACATCAAAACATTTTTGTCATGGTTTAAAAATACCTTTCTTGGTAGATCATATGTATCAGAGACATTAAAATTGATAGTGGGTGGTCCATGTTTAAATGTGATAACATGGTCCGGTTATGACATTAATGGCTATACATTTCATACGAAATCTCAGGACAACAGAAGTGTAGTTTAGAATAGTGTTGTATTGGTGTTTGCAGAAGCAATGCATTTTTTGAGTTCTAAGGACAAAAATCCAATTTCTACATCAATTTCATATTATGGAGTGATTGAAGATATATGGGAGGTTGATTACTTTAAAATTAAAGTTCATGTTTTTAACTGTAAATGGTTTATCGGTAACAACAGTGTCATACATGATTAATTTGGAATGACAATTGTTAATATGAATATATTGGAAGACACATTTGATTCTTTTATAATGGAAACACATGAAAAACAAATTTTTTTTGTAGTAGATCAATCAGATATGCAGTAAGCTGTTGTTTTACAAGGGAAATAATAATATGTTGGTGAGGATGAACTTGATGAAGATGCTGATTTATGTGAGATCCCTACTTCCATGGAAAGATTAACAAAACATAAGGATGAGCATGTTGAAGACATGGTTTATGCCATAAGGAATGATCACGACAAAGGAATTTGGGAAAACAACCCATTTGTACATTCCTAAAATTACAGGTAACATTTTTTTTATTTCTTGTTTACATTTATTATTTTCATAAAATATTATATATTGTAAGTTTTTTCTTTATTAAAAAATGCATTAAAACAAAATATGTATAAGTTTTTGTTTGTTTTAATTTTTTTTAGTTTACTTTATCATGTTTACTATTACATAAATTATATATCTATTATTTTTGTTCAGTGACATTGACTTTACCATGTTTACCATGTTTACCAGGTTTACCATGTTTACCATGTTTACCATCTTGACCATCCTTACCATCTTTACCATTGTTAAACATGCTTACCATATTAACCATGTTTAATATTATGTAACTTAGTACAATTTTCTATTTTTTGATTACAATAGTATTGTAATATTTGAATTAGTATATTTGTAAACTAATTTTTGTTTTTATGATTTGAAGGATAAGGACTGATCAATCATTTGATCAGCCACATGATTCTAGAGATGAGCATATTGGTCATACCTCTGGGGAATAACATTCACATGCTCCTCTTGATGTTCCCCAATCTTCCTCATGTTCTCCCATTATGACAAAGAGTTCAAGAGTTAGTAAACGTGGGTGCACACATTTACCAAAATTATCACTTTCCCATACGTAGGATCAGAGGATACTCGTTGAGTTTGATGAGGATGATATTCCTAGAGGTCCAAATGCAAAATATTTTAAGAGTTTTGTATCAACTCAGGGTAAGAGAAAAGTAAGAATTTTGTATGATGACAGGAGAATTTTGAACAAAGAGATAATATCTCAGTTGTGGGAGACGATTTTGGTAAGATATTTTTCTATTGTTTTCCTATTATTTAAATTTTTCTAGTATATAAAATATGTTTAACCTTATATTTATCAGATGAGATTTTGATATTCCCGACACTAGAGGGGTCAGGAAGAAATGCTTATCAATGGCTGCCAGGAGATAGAGGGATTTTAAATCAACCATCACATCTGATTTCATTTTTGGTCATAGGAGTCATGACAATTTTTGTCGTATATATCCTTTCATAGATAAAGACACATGGAGACAGTTTGTTGAAAGTAGAAGAAAAGATTCATTTTTAGTAAGGGAAATGTAAACTGTTATATGATTTCTTATATAAATGATCTTATTAATGTTTTATTAAGGATTTATTATTATTAATTTATAGAAAACAAGGAAATATCATTATGAGATCCAATATAAAAATATATACCCTCACAGTTTATCTCGGTGAGGGTATACATTATTGGAATAAAAAATAATGGCGGAAAAATTACAAAAACTAACAATTGAGTCTTCAAGATCTGGAGAGGTGGCCCCTCCATCCCCTCCATCTAGACATGAAAAATGGAAGAGATATCGGATATGAAAAAATGGAAATATATTTCGGAAGATTCGAGAATCATAGATGAGAGTATTGTAAGATATCTATTTTATTTATTTAAGTTAACTACTTTCTTCATATAATTTCAATGATTACAGAATTGTTCAATTAATTAATACATGATTCTCTTGAGGAGAAAATCTCATAGGGGGTATTTACAGCTGCTGGGAGGAAATATATTTTATCTGCAGTAATGGGAAAGCCCGAACATCCTGGTCATGTATGAGGATATTCGGCAGGTGTATCAGTAAGAAAAGTGTTGCCACGTTCTTCAACTTATTAAGATGAGGGTGTTTATAAAGAAAATAGAATCCTTGGAGGCTGATGTTCATAATATTAATGCGATGGTGGAGGAAAAAATTAGAGTATCAGTACAGTCTATGTTTGCTGACATGAAAATAAAATTTCAGACTGCAGCTCCCACTCCTCCACCTCCCCCTGTAGACCCCATTATTTATCCTCCACCTCCACTAGTAGGTCCCACTCCCCCACCTCATCTTGCGGACCCCATTTTTTATTCTACTCCTCCACTACAGCTTCTTACTTATTACGAGTTGTATGTTGATGATCCTCAACATCATATAGTTGCATATGGGTTGGTATATTGTATAGGAGATATAGTTCAGCATCAAAAATTAGAGATAGATAATCAGAGGGTCATTGTACAGGATATTATAGATAGATCAGATCGAGTACCATTACCTATAGATGAGGTGACAACAGTTGGACATAGTATCGACCATTTTTTAATTTGGCCATCCAGACTTCTTCGACTCATTACCATAGAGGTATGTATGTTATATCTTGTATTTTTTTATTAAATTTGTTTTATCATTTGAAAAATAATATATTTTTCTATTTATTTTTACAAGGAATACTTTAAAGGTAAATAAATACTGTATAGACAACAACAAAGACAAATGGATATGATATCAGAAACATATTTTAGTAGTCTTGACAGATTGTCAAGATATTCAAATTTGTTGGCAGATCATTATGAGTTTCCAATGAAAGCTCATGTTTGTGGACATGAAATAACTGTGGGGATTGTGAAAACTAATATCATGGAGCTTGTTACTGGAGATAATTTGGGCATCAATGTGGGGAATTTTTTTTCCATGTAAGTCTTAACACCTTTTCCCTGTGTTATATTCATTAAAAATGTATACTTATGTCTGTTTCGTATTACGTATATTTATAACATTTGTGAGAATAATGAGCGGATAGATGTATATGGATTCATGGACCCGCATTTTATTTCACGTGAAGCATGTGCATTGGATGAGGAAAAAAAATGCTTTATATTGCAGAAAGAATTGAATAGAATGTAGTCACACAATGTTGGATGATGCCTTTTTGTGAGAGGTATGAAACACATCTCTCTCAAACAGTTCATTATCTTTAACATAAAAAACCACTAACCTTAAATTTTCTTTTATCAGTGATCATTGGATGTTAGGGGTTTTTTCCAAAGAGAGAAAACACTTTATTAGATATTCTCTATCCATGGTGATGTGCGGGAAAGTTTTAAGAAAATATTGGAAAATTAAGTTTCAATTTCACAATAGTTTTATATATTAAAATGAATTTTAAATTTATCCCATTCGTATTATTTTCTAACAGGGGATGGGTCTACATTCGAAAAAAAACACAAAGAAAAGGAGTGCAAAGATCAAATATGTAAATGTAAAGGTAAATATACATTTATAATTTGTACTTTTTGATTTATTACATAAAAATAATATATTGAATTTACACTCATTCAAATAGAATCTTCATGAACAACAAGGCTCCATCGAATGCGGATATTATATGTTAAGATTTATGTATGAAATAATAACGAGTGGGATAGTTCTGAACTTCTACCTGGTAATATTTCCTTTTAAACTTTTCCATAATATTTCATTTGATTTATTCATTATACAATTAACTACAATCCTTTTAATTTGTAGCTATTTGATGACCCTAAACCCTATAGTTCTCAATACATAAAACACTTACAAGTGGAATGGTTAAATTATTTTATAGGTTTGATTGAATTTTAGTTGTTTGTAGTGTAAAATGTTATTTTGAATATGGTCATTGTAAATGTGTATTTGGTAGTCGTTTAGGTTGGATTCAGTTTTTTTAAGTTGAAATTTTAAGTTTTGAATGTTATATATGTGATTGTTTAATTTTCCTCTACTTCTTGTTTTGGTCTACTTATGATGGTTTTTCTAGTATGGATTCTGGTCTAAGGGGGAGGGGTTCCAAGGGTGTGGGGGGTGTTCAGTGGGGTGGGGGTATCCAGGGGTGTGGGAGGGCTGTCTGGTGGGGTGGGGGGTATCCTGGGTGCCTATGAGAGTGCGGGGGGTAGTCCAGGGGGTGGGAGTGTTTTCAGGAGGGTGGAAGGGCTGTCCAGGGGAGTGGGGGGCTGTCCAGGGGGTGTCTAAGGGTGTGGGGGTGTCCTGTGGGGTGAGGGGGTTTCCAGGGGTGTGGGAGGGATGTCTAATGGGGTGGGGGGGGGGGGTCTAGGGTGTCCATGGGGATGGGGGGGCAGTCCAGGGGGTGGGAGAGGAGGTTTCGCCATCCCTCGGGGGGATGAACGACGCTAGAAGTTACTCATAAATCCCACATGTGAAGCTTGATCTCTCAAAATGTTTCACCAATGCTTTCTTCCCCTATAAAAATCCTTCATTATATCAATGTGATTCGAGTATAACCAGGGGAAAACATCATCACGCATGATGGTGTTTCCCTCTGGTTATATTGGCATCAAAGTGATAGAATGAATGATGTTTAGAGGGGAATAAATCATTGGTGAAACATTTAGAGAGCTCAAGCTTTGCATGTGGGAGTGATGAGTACCTTCTAGCGGCGTTCATCCCCTCGAGGGATGGCGGTGCCTCCTCTCTCAACCCCAGTTGTCCATGGGCTGTCCAAGGGGTGGGGGCATCCAGGGGTGTGGGGGGTGTCAAAGGGTGTGGTGGGGGCTATCCGGTCAGGTTGGAGGGTGTCCAGAAGGGTGGGAGGGATGTCTAGGAAAGTGGGGGGATATCCATGGGGTGTCCAGGGGTGTGGGGGTTGTACAGGGGGTGGGGACAGTCCAGGGCTGTGGGGGTTTCCTACGGTGTGGTGGGGGTTGTCCAGTGGGGTGGGGGGGGGGGGTTCTGGTCTGGTTTTGATCGGGTTTTGGTTTGGGGGTGTCTAGTGAGGTGGGGGTGTCCAGGGGTGTGGTGGGGATTGTCTAGTGGGGTAGGAGGGTGTCCATAAGCGTGGGAGGGATGTCTAGGATGGTGGGGGATGTCCAGGGGGTGTCCAGGGGTTTGGAGGACATATAGGGGTGGGGGAAGTCCAGGTGTGTGTGTGTGGGGGGGGGGGGGGGTCCAGGGGTGTGGTGGGGGCTATCCAATAGGGTGGGGGGGGGGGGGGGTTATGGTATGTTTTTGGTAACTTTTGGGTCTGCTTAAGCGGTGTGGGGGGGCTGTCCAGGGGTGGGGGAGTGTTTTCCAGGGGTGGGGGGTATACAAGAGGGTGTGGGTTGTCCAGGGGTGTGGGGGGGCTATCCAGGGGGTGGTGGGGTTCTCCAGGGGTGTGGGGGCTTCCCAGGGGGTGGGGGTAGTCCAGGGGTGTGGGAGGGCTGTCCAGGGGTGTGGGAGTGCTGTCTAGGGGGTGAGGGTATACAAGATGGTGGGGTGTTGTCCAGGGGGGGGGGTTCTAGTCTGTTCTGGTCTGTTTTTGGTAACCTTTTGCTCTGTTTCATGTAATTTTTCTAGGCATAGCAGTGGTTCAGTTTTATTTTAAAAAAAAAATTTACGTCGGTTATTTCATAATCGATGTAAACAATTCATCGGTATTAGTTTTAACGTCGTTTATTTTGAAACCGGCATAATAACTTCATGGGAAATGGTTTTTACGTCGATTATTTCATAACTGATGTAATAAATTGAAATGGATTTTTTTTTACATCTGTTATTTTATAACTGACGTTGTAGATATGTTTTCACGTCGGTTATTATATAACTGACGTTGGAAACCTCTTGGAAGACAGGTTTGTCACGTAGGTTATAAAAATAACCGATGTGATAAACGCTTCAGAGGAGTAATTTATGACGTCAGTTATATAATAACCGACGTGAAAGGGTATATACCACATCGGTTATTAAATAACCAACATAATAAACCATGAATCTGAAGCATTTTCAGCAATGGGTTTTTATCAACTGATGTGAAAAATGCTTCGGATTTGTGTTTTTTATATCGGTTGTAAAATAACCGACGTAAAAAACTATGTTTCTAATGTCTTCTGTAAGAACGTTGGCAAAAATCCGATGTTAAAAATAAAAAATAACCACTGTAAAAAACGTTTTCTGCACTAGTGAGTGTCTTCAGAAAACATGTACCAAATAAAACAATTACAACATCTAGCATAAACATTTATTTAATTCCTTCTCCTCTAGCTTCTTATTGGCACTTGAAATCTCCTTAGTACATGTAGTCACTTGAGGACATACATCAAAAATGGGTGAGATAAATACCCCATAAGAGGATAGATAAGAACAATATAACATGGGGTGAGTGTAATCATAACATCATCACCAAAATCATAAGAGGAAACATTAATAAAAGACTTGAAATGTGGAAATGCATAAAAATGAAACATCATGTCATAGTGTTCATATTAAAAACATATTTGTGAAAAATGATAGAATCGTGTCCATGAATCATTTCCCTTTTAATCATTAGATTAATCACTTTACCCAATGCATTAGAGCACTGTATAATTCTGGGTGCACCCATCACATCATAACATTATCATTATCATGAATTACACATAGAACATATATCAAAAATGAACATAAATTACCCATTTAAGGGAATGGGTTTCATCTCATAAGAACACATTTATAAACTTTAGGTTCTAAAAATAAAGTGTGAATAACATACTTGCTACAAGAACCATCAACCTTGAGTGAGAAGTAAAATGTGTGTTTTTGAGAGTAGAGTTATTTTTTAAAACATTTTTTTGACATAAAATCTAGTGGTAAACATGTATATCCTATATAAGATAATATAATGATGAAAAAATGATTTTTAAGGAGTGATCATACCAAAAATGGAGTGAAAGAGGGAGAACCTGAAGAAAGAAAGTTGGGTTCGAGAATTTCCCCTTACCTTATACTGAACTCTTTATTCACATTAAGGTCATGTATAACAACATTAAATTAATTAATTAACAATTAAAGAACCTTTTTTACATTAATATGGTTCATTATGGTTTTATTATGTTATTTTATGGGCCTTTTGATGAGTTATAGAGTTTAAAAACATTGTTCAAGAATGTTCGTTTTCATGGTTTTTGTGAGCGGTTCAATTGTATTCATAAATGGAAGTTCTTGTAGAATGCCGATAACATCCAGAACTAATATTTCATGTTATTAATGATATTACCGGATTTTAAATGATTTTATAATGAATTATATTATATAACATGTGGATGAATCATTAAATAATAATTAAATGATGATCGTTTGGGTTAATCCAGACTGTTTTTCGACCACAATGAACTTGTTTTGTTTAATAATATTCTAATATGTTCATAAGATTGATCCAGAAAATTAAATACATATAAAATAATCTGTTTCAACCATAAAAATGGTTTCATTACCAGATTTGAACGCATTAATGGAAAAAAGAAAACATGTCGTTCTTGAAGGTGATAAATTAACACCTCACGAACAACCTTTCCTTTTCTAAAATAAAAAAGAAGAGTAGAATGGGGTTGGATGATATATTATACCATTATTATCATAAAATTATTTTATATTTCAGATACTGGAGTTACCATACCATGTGTATGAGGATATGTGGGGAGAGATTAATAAAAGAACTTGAAATTGAAAGGAACAAAAGGAAAAGAGAGAGGGAAAGTACCTCTTGAATCCTCCTCTTGAGATCCTCCTTAAGGAACCTAGGATTGGTCTTTTGATGATACCAAAAGCTCTTGGATGTGGGGGATGAGAAAGGGAAGATTTTTTGGCAGAGTTAAGATAAGTCTTGAATCTTGAGAGGTGTGAGGAAATGAGAGTGTGAAGGGTGGTATCTACAGTAGAGGGGATGGGGGTTTCTCAATATAATATTCATTAATTTATTATTTCTCCACAAGACAAGTAATAGTGAGTCTTCCATGAACAATTATTGTAATTTTATCATGTTAATCCTAACCATAAGTTCTTAAATCATCATAACATCAACCATGACTCTATAATTTGTGAATTTAACTTATTTTGTAAATTATCGTATTTCACCATTCATTAAAATTTCAAGTATTTCGAAAAAATCCCAAAAATTCAACCTAACCATTTTTTGACATGTAGAATCCAAAATAGATGTACTTTTTTCAAAAATAATTTTCTAAATAATATTAATTAAATTTTTAATTAAAATCATATTCTACTTGAAAAATACAGTTTTTAAAATTAAAACTGATTTTAAAATGCTTTCAAAAATTACATAGGGTCTTATAAAATTATCTTAAAACTATAAGAAATAGAATTTTTAATTTATGAACACATTTAAGGGAAATAAATTTTCTTTTAAATTAATCAATTATTTATTATTAATATTTCATGACTTACAAAAATACCAATACTTTTACTACGGCCAAATTATCACTTTATAAGATGCCTAAATTTTATTTAATCATTCATGGGTAAGGTTACTATTATTTTGGAAAATTTTAATATTCATAAGGTCTATATTAACATTCAAAAGGGTGGGTTAGTATTCATAAGTGTAGGTTACTATTCACAAAAAAATAGATTTTCCCTATCAGACTTCAAATATCTTACTGATCACAACAATATATGTTAAATTTTCAAAATTCAAAACATAGAAGTGGGGAAAATTATGTTTAATGGTCACATAGTATTTAATATCATGATATTTCATTGTGAATCCCAATGTGATTATACTATAAGGCATAATTATAAGAAAGGAATTCCATTGACAAAACTTTGGGTTGTTATATTCTTACCCCCTTATGAAATTTCACCCTCAACATTTTGTTTTACACGAACAAGTGAGGAAACTTCTCCTTCATCGCCTCCTTTGGTTCCCAAGTTGCTTCTAAAAACTTATTATTTCTCCACAATACTTTGACAAGGTAGATTTTCTTATTTCATAGAACCTTATCTCTCTAGTCCATAATCCTTACTAGCTGCTCCTCATAAGAGAGATCATCTTCCAGTTGTACCACCTTTGAGTTCAGTACATGTGAGGGATCTATTATGTACTTTCTTAGAAGTGATATGTGAAACAAATCCTGGAATTTAGCCATATTTGGTGGAAGTGAAATCTGATAGGCTACAACTCTTATACAGTCAAAGATTTCAATGGGGTCAATGTTCCTTGGGCTTAGCTTCCATTTCTTTCCAAACCGCATGACTCTCTTCTATAGTGATATTCGAAGGAATACACTACCTCTAATGTTGAACTCCAAGTCCCTTAAATGGTTGTTAGCATAGTTATTTTTCTGAATTTGAGTAGCTTTGATATGTTTCTGGATGACTTGAACCTTCTTTTTCCTCTCTTACATAAGATCAGGTCCAAGTAGTTTTCTTTTTCCCACTTCATCCCAACAGGTTGGAGTTTTACATTGATTTTTATAAAAATCTTCATATGGAGCCATCTGAATACTTGAGTGAAAGATATTGTTGTATAAGAACTCCACAAATGGGATATGTTGATCCCATACACCTTTTAATTATCAAGATCAGTCTCTTAGCATGTCGTCAATCATCTGAATAGTCCTTTCAGATTGTCTATTAGTTTGGGGGTGATAGGTCGTGCTAAAATTTAATTCATTACTCAAATCATATTGAAGGTTCCTCCAGAATTTAGATGTGAACCCTGGATCATGGTCACAAAAAAATTGAGAGTGGAACACCATGTAGTCACATCACTTCCTTCACATATATCTTTGAAAGTTGTTAAAGTGAGAGATCTTACCAAATAGTGATAAAATGAGCATTCTTGGTGAGTCGGTCAACCACAACCCATATCAAATTATTTCCCTTAGACATCTTCGGGAGACCCGTGACAAAGCCCATATTTACATTCTCCCATTTCCACATGGGTAAAGGAAATGATTACATCATCTCTTTAGACTTTTGTTTCTCTGATTTAACTTACTAACATACCATGCACCTTGAGATATATTCTGAAATCTCCTTCTTCATGTTATCCCACCATAAGTGTTATCATAGATCTCAATACATTTTGGTGCTACCAGGATGGATAGAGAAAGTTGATCTATGTGCATTTTCCAATAACTCCTTCTTTATCCTAGGTGATGAAGGCACACAAATCCACATTCCAAATTGAATCACTCCATCATCTTCAATGTTGAAATCATGAAGCTTCCCTTCCTTTACAAAATTCACCTTCTTTTGTAACTCCATATCATCCCTTTGTGCCTCCTTAATCATCTCTTGTATTGATGGTTGTGAAATCATTTGGGAAAGGTGGGATGTATCCCCTTCCCTTATTATTTCCAAATCCATCCTTTTCATATCCAAGAAGATAGGGTATTTCTCAATATGTAACATGGATAGAGTAGTAGGTTCTTTTCTACTTAGAGCATCAGCTACCTTGTTCACCTTTCTATGAGGATAGTGAATAGATAAAGCAGGGTCCTTAATTAGCTCTAACCATCTACTTTGATGCATGTTGATGTCCTTTTGTGTGAATATATACTTTAAGATCTTGTGGTTGGTGTATGTTTCACACTTCTCACCATAAAGGTAGTGTCGTTATATTTTCAAGGAAAAACTCATGGATGACAGCTCTAGATCATGCGTTGGGTAGTTCTGCTAATGGATCTTCAACTTCCATGAGGCGTAGGATATCACATTATCATTTTGTATGAGTACACAACACAAGTCTTTCTTCTAAGAATCATTGTATATCATAAAACATTATCCACTTTTCGGTAATGTGAGTACAGATGCAGTGATCAGCTTTCTCTTTAGTTCCTTGAATCTTCTCTTACATTCCTCTTTCCAGACGTACTTTAGCCCCTTTCCTTGTTAACTTAGTTAGTGGTATTGACAATCATTATAAATTTCTCACAAAATGTCAGTAGTACCCATCTAATACAAGAAAACTATGGATTTTTATGACACTAAAGGGCATGTGACATTCCTCAATCACCTTTGTTTTTGAAGGGTCCACATAAATTCCCTCACTTATGAGCACATGTCCCAAGAATGTAAATTTCTTCATCTGAAAGTCCTCCCCCCAATTAAAATTTTTATTAATAAAAACCATTATGAGGATAAATGTTCAACCATTGATCATCAACAAAAACCACTACGTGCTAAAAGATCAGAAAAAATGATTAAACACCAGGCTAAGATTACTTAACTCAGATAATCTATAAATCTCCCAGTGCAGTATGCTAACTGGGGTTTTTGGATCCTCTCTGATTAGCTCTTTAAGGTGAGTGATCATCATTTCCATTGTCTGAATAAATTCCTATGTGTTGATTTTTCTCTAATTGAATCCTCAGGCCAATATGTGGTCTTGTTTGTCTATCCACACTTCTTTCTCCTCATTTTCATCAACTTGAAAGTGACCATCATAAATTATTTTCATCTCCTCTTTTGAGACTTTGGGCCGGAGTCTAGTTTAAATCATTTCTTCCTTCGAGTGTATGATACGTTTCAAGCACTCCACATATTCTTCTTACCTATATCTTGAATTCCTACTTGATTCTTCACTTTCCCTATTCTGAATATCTTTACCTTCCTTTTTTCTACCCTTCATGGATAACCGAGTCTCTATTGGTTTTGGAAAGTATTAGTAGTCCTTGTGTCCCTATGTTTTTTCCCCTGAACCACAATGCATTTCCCCGAGTCACTCATGCCTTTTATCCCCTTCTTCCTTCTAGGGTTGTGGGGTCCTTTCCCTTGAATTTGGTCCATGCTATCCACTGATGGGTGACTGTAACTGTCATCATCAGAGGACTCCTCCTCATGAGGTACTGGAGGATTATGGACCTCCAATCCATGAAAACAGTTCCCCAATTCTATTACCTCACCATCATTGTAGGCAATCTTCATACATAGAGACACCTTACCTATTTTATTCCCCAAACCATATTTCTCAATGTCACCAACACAAGTCTTATATGTTCTTTATGTTCCTCATTGATCTTGGATTATATGAGGATATCATTTATAAACACTACCAAAAATTATTCAAGGTAATTTCTAAAGACTCTATTCATCAAATCCATGAATATTGAAGGGGCATTATAAAGTCTGAATGGCATCACCAAAAACTCATAGTGCCCATACCTTATACAGAAGGACGTCTTATGAATATCTTCCATCGTCACCTTAAGTTGATGATATCTAGAATAAAGATCCACATTTGAGAAGTATTGAGCTCCTATTAATTGATCGAACAAGTCATCAATCTTTGGAATAGGATACTTGTTCTTTATGGTGATCTTGTTGAGTTCCCGATAATCAATACGTAGCCACATTGTTCCATCCTTCTTATTCAAAAAGAGCACTGGCATACCCCAAGGTGATGCACTATGGCATATGAAACCTTTGTCCAAATGCTCTTGTATCTACTTCATTAACTCCTCCAATTCTATAGGATCCATCCTATATGGACACATGGATATATGAGTAGCTCCGGGTATGATTTCTGTTGAGAACTCTACCTCACGATCTAAGGGAAGTTTGGGTAACTCTTTAAGAAATACATCACCATATTCCATCACGATGGGAATTTCCACAAGGTTGGAACTTTCCTTTGAATCAAAAATTTGGGTGAGGTATGATTATTCATAGAGAATCAACACCCACACAGTTGAAGGATTTTTCAAAGGAGATTCATGATCTTCCTTGAATTTGTATAGGAGCATGGGATGGTTCAGAATATGAAAATGTATTTCCTTTTCCCAATAGTTGATAATTGATCTATTTAATAAGATCCAATCCATTCCCATTATAGGGTAAAATTCCACCAAGGGAAGTATTACGAGATTCGCTAGAGGAATCTTACCACATATGCTAATAAGAGAAGAGTCGAACACTTCAGTTGCAATGATTTCACCACTTGGTGTTTTTACAGATATCTCTACTTCAAGGTTTTGGGGCTTTGATTCTATAGTTATAGAAAACTTGAATGATATAAAGTAATTCATAGAACCATATTCAAATAAGACTTTTTTCCATTCTCGAGTGAATAAGAAGTGTACCTTGTATGACTTCATTATCTTTCTCCACTTCTGCAGTAGTGATGGAATAAGCCTTCCCTTTTTCATTTAGAATTGGTGGATTCTGACACTGATTACCCTCTAGAACTAAAGGTTTAGTGTATTGTCTTGTATAGTTCCTTTGCTCCCTATAGTTGTAGCATTGGAACATGGGTGGTGCTCCCCTTTCATCCACTACATTAACCTTCCTTATCATGTCTTTTTGACACTCTTGAGCATGGTTTCCTTCTTTCCCAAACTTGAAACATTTTTGCATCCCTTTGAGGTAGTTCCCAGGATGCTACTTCCCACATTTTTGGCATGTGGGTCATTGAGTTTTCTTCCCACCATTATAATTAGATCCTCCATCTTGAATCTCCATCTTTTGTTTCTTATCACCATAGCCATGGGACCATTCTCCAAACTATATCTCCACTTTGAGGGCACATCAAACAACTTCTTCATAACTCCCCATGTCTTAAATTTCAAGATCCTTTTAAAGGTTTGGTTTTAATCCAAAAAATAATCTATCAGTGTTTCTATCATTTTTTATAACAAAACTTAAAGCATACCTTGAAATCCTTGTTAATTTCACTTCATAGGTTTTGATAGATTCTCCTTCTTTTTTTCTTGAGGTCAATGAATTCTCTCTCTATCTTTATACAAAGAGTTCGTGGGAAATAATTGTCAAGAAACATGGTCTTAAAGTCTTCCCATTCCATCTTTTCAATCTCATCACTTGGTTTGGTGTTCTTAATCAAATACCACCATTGATCGACCTCTCCATCTAGACATTAAACGGATAAATTGACCTTCTCTATTTTAGAATAGTGAAGCATAAAAAATATTTTATATATAGAGTTGACCCACTATTCTGTAACTAGTGGATCAGAAGATCCACTAAACGTTGATGGTCGTTACCGCATAAAACACTTGATATCCAACTGCTCCCTCTTAGGTGAAAGAGTGAATTCCCCATTATTTTGGTTATTTTTCATAACCTGATATAGTTGGGTAAGCATATCCATAACGTTTTGAACTCCACCTCCCAAATCATTGTGGATGTCATTCGTGCAATCATTACATTGGCCCTCGCATGGGTTGTTGGCCTAGTTTCTCCTAGTTCCCACCATTTTCTAAAATAGAAAAGGTTAGAACAAAACATAATTCATCGACTCATGAATAAATAACTTATTAATTTTTACAAGTTTTAATAAAAGTATAACTTATGGTATCCCTATGTAAATATTCCTGTGTGCATATTTATACTTAGTCTCACACTATAGGTTTTCTCTAGGGTTCACTAATCCTAATTCCCAATTTAACTAAACCCTGCCTCTGATACCAACTATAGAGACCCTGCCTTATCTTACATTAATATTAATAAATTATAAAGATAAACAACATAAAATTATTACACCATGAGGATCTATAGGTTTACTATCTTGGAAAAACTAGGACCAAACATAATAATTATAACATCAAGCATAAACATTTACTTAATTACTTCTTCTCTATCATCTTATGGGCACTTGACCTCTCCTTAGTACATGTAGTCACCTGAGGACATACATCAAAATGGGGTGATATAAATTCCTAGTAAGAGGATAGATAATAAAAATATAGAATGTGTTGAGCATAATCATAACATCATCATCAAAATCATGAGAGGATATATTAATAAAACGACTTGAAATGGGGAAATGCATAAAAATGAAACACCTTGTCATAGTGGTAATCTACCAAATATCATTATGAACAATGCTAGAATCATGTTCACGCATCATTTCCCTTTTACTCATGAGATTAATCACTTTACCCAATGATTTGGAGTGCTGTATAATTCCGGGTGCACCCATCACATCGTAACATTCATTTTGTTCTATATAATTTTGGGCGCACCTGTCACATCATAACATTATCATTATCATGCATGCCAAATAAAACATATATCAAAACGAACATAAATAACCCATGTAATGGAATTAGTTTCATATCATAAGAACACATTCATAAAATTTGGGTTCCAAAAAGTAAGTGGGAATAACATACTTTCTACAAGATTTTGGATCGAATATGTAGATATAAGTCTATTAGATGGAACAATACAAGAGGGGGGTGAATTGTAGGTTTAAAAACCTTTGAGTTTTAGCAACAAAAAGATCAGTTTAAATGATCTTAAACTAATACAAATAAAAACACCCACAATTGTATTGAATATAAAAGGTATGATGTATTGTAATACTAAAGTAATGTAAAACAATTGTATTCAAGGTGAAAACAAAAATCCGAGTAATACAAAGATGAATGATTCTACCTTAAAGCATATAGAATCAATCAATACAAAATGTAATAGAATGATTATAATTGAAACAATTACAATTGAATATGTAAAGAAGAAAGGAAACAATACAAATCCCTTTCTAATACAAGTAACAGCGGAAATGTAAAAGTATTACAATTCTTTTAACCCAAAGAGAAGGGTTACCCTTTCACCTAGGATAAAAGGTATGTCTCACCAACACCTTGGTGATCCCTCGATACGATGATCGGCACGTCTGTCTGCCTATCCCTGGCAGCCCTCGATACGATGATCGACATGTCTGTCTGCCTATCCCCGACAGCCCTCGATACGATGATCGGCACATCTGTATGCCTATCCCCGGCAGCCCTCGATACGATGATCGGACGCACAAGGCAGATGAGAGAAGTCACAGTGTCTCTCTTTAGAATCTTTGTAGTTCACAGAGTCTCTTCATTCGTTCTCTTTGTTCATCATTGTCCTCTCAGCTTCAAATGACCTCCTATTTATAGGCCTCGGGTTCCAACAGTCATATTGCCTCCAACGGTCATATTGAAACAGAAAGCACGACATCGTTTTGATTAGTTTGTAACTAACTCAATGACATCGTTTTGTTAGGACAAGAGATATAAATAAATGAAAAACATGAGTACGATTAATATGCAATGAGTGTTTTTGACTAAGTACCAAAACAAATAATGAATATCTGAATAGCAGAGTCAGTACGATACGATTGACAGAGTCAGTATGGTACGATTGACAGAGTCAGTACGATACGATTGATAGAGTCAGTATGGTACGATTGACAGAGTCAGTACGATACGATTGACAGAGTCAGTATGGTACGATTGACAGAGTCAGTACGATCAGTATTGTACGATACGATAAACATGATAGAAGACAAATGTAATTTCCAAAATATGATAGAATGCATTTGTGATTTCCAAAACATGATATAGAAGTCAAAAAGAAGACTTTTGACTTAACAATCTCCCCCTTTTTGGAAAGCACAACACACAAAGTAAATGTAACAAGAAATACTTATCTCCCCCTGAGTTATTGAAAACTCTTCTGAATAAAAAATTGAATACAACTAACTCCCCCTTAGGTATGGACTTTCCTAAGGATTGTATTCGTAGATTTTCCTTAAGAGTGTTTTAAAGCATTCTTCCCCTTTATAAAACATTCTCCCCTTTGTAAACATTCTCCCCCTTTGTAAACATTCTCCCCTTTTGTAAACATTCTCCCCCTTTGTGATTTACAAAAAGAAAGGAGTAATCTTGAATTTTCTGAAAGAGTTAGTAAAGAAATACAAGACAATGGATAAAAGAAAAGGATCATAAAAGTCATTACAAAACAAAGACAAGTTCCAAAGGAAAACAAATAAAACAATCATTTGTTTTCTCTTTCCTTCTCCTTCTTTATAAGCTCATGAAGAACAGCTTTCATCTTCTTGATCTCCTTCTTGTGTTCAGAAATTGATTCACCCTGAGTTTTGAGAAGCTCTTGTTGGTCCGCAAAAATCTGATCTTGATTTCTGGTAGTCTCCTCCTGGACTCTGATTACTTCTTCAAGGGTATCAATTCTGTTTTGCAAATTCTTGTTATCTTTGGATAACACAGAATTTTGATTATTCAGCAAAACCATTTCATCTTTGAAATATGAAACCTTCGAAAATTCAGATTGAAAAACATTCATTCTCTCTTGCAAATCTTTCACTGAAGGAACATCAGCTCTTTGAGAAGACAAAAGATTCAACCTTTCAACTGTTTCTCTGTCAAGCTTGTTGAAAGCAATTGCAAGCTCATTTGATAACCTTCTTATATCTTCAATAGCTATTTCATGATCATTGATTGATCTCTCTGTTTTGTACGACCACTTGGTCATCCTATTGCATGCCTTTTTATGAGCAACCGAACTTTCTGATAGAACTTTAAAATAGGCTTCTACTGACAAAAATTTCTTCATCAATTCTTTTACAGAGCCAAACTTCTTCTTTTGATTGTCAGTAATAAAATCAATCTTCCCTTCCAGCCTCGGGAAATAAGGGATGGTCTTCTCAACCCTTCTTAAAACATGAACAATGTAATCACTCTTCTTGAGAGAGATTGTATGTTATGAATCAGTATCTTCATCGTATGATGCTAGTTCATACGATCGGATTGAGTCAACAAGTGGTTGTTTTCCTCTTGCTTTTTCTTTCTATTTTCTTTCTTCTTCCACTTTGTCACTAATGACAACAACTTTATGAGAGTGAGAGGATTGAGAACCTTGCTTTTCTTGAGATGACATTCTGTCCGGATATCGTGCCTGATCAGAATGAGAAGTTTGTTGAACACCTTCACTCAGCTTTTGAACCGATTCCTCTCTACTCTTTTTTGAACTTTGAAGAAATTCTAAAAGAAAGTCTCCTTCTTCTTCTTCCACTTCTTCTATCTCTTGCATTACTTTTTTTTGTTTTCCTTTCTCAGGGAGACTCTGTACGATGGGATCTTGATGTACTTCTTCTATTAGTTGGGCACTAGCATCCTCAACAGCTTTCAAGACTTTAGAGACATCAAAGTCCTGAGCCTTTCTTTTTAAAAGAACCTTCTTCTTATTTTCATCCTGAAGGGTTTTTCTACCCTTAATCTTTCTGCAAAAGCCTCAGCAGGGTCAAGACCAAACTTCGGATCACCTTCCCTTCTCTGTTCCTTATCCTTTCTCCATTTTTCTACAACCTCCTTACTGTACCTTGGCTTCTTCTTCGGATTTGAACTGGTTTGCGGATCAGACTTTTGAGTAACACCGGTAGATTGAATGTCTTTGGCTGGCATAGGTGCCGATTGATTCTGAGCTAATTCAGCTTCTACATATCTGACAAAAAGTTTTGAATTCAGATCAAAACAAACATTCAGCTTTTTCATCATACTCTTACTAATCCATGAGGGCTTCAAATCCATGGGGTTTCCTTTCAAAGGAATGTTACAAAACTTCACACTTTCAAGAATGAACTTCGTAAGGATAGCTGGATACATAATCATCTGGGACTTAATCCCTCCTGTCTTGACATTCTTAATGGTTTCAAAAACATATCCCATGAGATTTACTTTTCTCATATTCACAAGATAGTCAAGCAAAAAGATATCAGAAACTTTCAGAGTTTCTCTATCCCCTTTCCTTGGGATAAGAAAACCTTGCATCCATAAAGTGACAAAACGATTGTCCGGAGAAAGATGAGACACTTTTCTCTTTTCTTCATTAATAACAAAGAAAGTCTTTTCAGCACTTTCTCTATTAAACGTACCAACTTCCTCTGGTAGTTTGTGCAATGGACAGAAAGAATCCCCTTCTACAGAAACATTCAGAAAATGTGCCGCTTGTTTCACCGACATAGACAATTTTCTATCGTACACAGCGAAGTTTATTGTCATGTCTTTGTCGAAAGAAATGGTTTTGTAAAACTGAAAAACTTCATAAAAAAGAACCAGATCTTGAAAATCAGGCTTTTCAACACATAGATGTTCCCATCCTTGAAACAAAATGATCCTCCTGATTGTAGAATCGTACGTATCAAAAAAATATCAAGATACTAACCTTTCTCTGTTAAAGTCTTTCTCTGTAAAAGTCTTTGAAGACATTTCAGAGGGAGTATTAGCAGAGGATTGAGACATAAAGGTGATACCGATGAGAAGATCGTACGATGATTTAGAGCTGGTGGAGTAGAGCTTCGCCTCAAATCCTGAAAAAATTCAATGTGGGTTTGGGGAGGGGAGGGGGGCTATTTATAGGCGATAAAGGGGTGACCGTTGATCTTCTACGGTCGAAAAAGGATGAACATAGATCTTCTATGGTCAAGATTAGAGAAAACCAGATCAATGGTTAGGATTAAAACAAAGAATTTTTTTTAAAAAAAAATGAAAAAAATCCCTGTCGGAAAATGTAAGGTAATTGTTGGTTTCGATATATTTCAAAAGAAAAAACAAACGTACGAAATAAAGTACAATAGAATTATTAGACGACATGCTGATGGAAAACAAATTCAATACTGTCATCAGCCGATTCAATATCATGATTGATTGGTACGATGGAAAATAATTTCAATACCATCATCGGTCGATTCAATACCAAGATTGATTGATACGATGGAAAAGAATTTCAATACCATCATCGGTCGATTCAATACCAAGATTGATTGATAGGATGGAAAAGAATTTCAATACCATCATCGGTCGATACGATGGAAAAGAATTTGATTACCATCATCGGTCGATACGATGGAAAACAATTTGATTACCATCATTGGTCGATAGTAAATGATACTATAAAACTGTCAATACAATAAACAATAAAAATGAACGAAATGATAAAACTGTCAATACGATAAACAGAAGGGGAAAAAATGAATGATACGATAAAATTGTCAATACAATAAATAGAAAAAGATACACATATTGAGAGAGTAAATAGTTAAAGATCATAAGATAAAAAGAAACATAAAGACATAGAAAGAAATGTCCTCCCCCTTTCTACGAGGAGTTTCTTACTATTAGGAGAGATGTAAAACAGGAAGTAGATAGGAATGATTATTTTAATGTAATCATTCCTAGCTTCTGTTTTATAAATTCAAATCTATCGGAAGGTAAAGGTTTTGTAAAAATGTCAGCAAGTTGTTCTTGCGTTCCGATGAATTGTAAAACAATATCTACTTTTTGTGTGTGATCCCTAAGAAAGTGATGCCTAACATCTACGTGTTTTGCACGTGAGTGATGTGCTGAGTTTTTACTAAGAGCTATGGCACTTGTATTATCACAAAGAATTTGAGTTTTGGAGAAACTCAAACCATAGTCAGTGAGAGTGTGTTGCATCCACAATACTTGAGTACAGCAACTTCCAGCTGCTACATATTCAGCTTCAGCAGTGGAGAGTGCTACAAAGTGTTGTTTCTTACAGGACCAAGAAACCAAAGAATCTCCTAAGAAATGACATGTTCCAGATGTACTTTTTCTATCCATTCTACAACCACCAAAGTCAGCATCTGAAAAAAAAAATTAAAACAAAATCATTTCCAGAAGAGTAGAAAAGACCTAAATCCATAGTGTCTTTTAAATACCGAAAGATTCTTTTTACGGCTTTTAAGTGAGACTCTTTTGGATTAGATTGATATCTTGCACATAAGCATACCGAAAACATCAAGTCGGGTCGACTAGCTGTCAAGTATAAAAAACTCCCTATCATACCTCTAAAATTTGTTTGATCTACTGGTTTCCCAGTTTCATCAAGATCAAGAATATTTGAGGTACCAATTGGGGTGCTAATACTTTTAGTTTTGTCAAATCCATACTTTTTGAGTAAGTCTTTAATATACTTATGTTGAGATATATAAGTTCTTTCTGGTTTTTGAGAAATTTGAAAACCTAGAAAGAATGTTAACTCACCCATCATACTCATTTCAAACTCGGATTTCATTAAATTTTCAAAAGAATCAGTTAAAGATTTCTGATTTGATCCAAATATGATGTCATCAACATAGATTTGGACAATCAAAACATTTTTGTTTTCCATTTTGATAAAAAGAGTTGGATCTGCTATACCTTTTGTATAATTGTTTTGTAAAAGAAATCATGTAAGTCTATCATACCATGATCTAGGGGATTGTTTAAGACCATATAGAGCCTTGGTAAGTTTAAAAACATGGTCAGGATGTTTTGGGTCTTGAAAACCAGGAGGTTGTTCGACAAAAACTTCTTCTTGAACAAAACCATTTAGAAAAGCACATTTGACATCCATTTGAAATAGTTTGAAATTGAAATATGCTGCAAAGGCTAATAGAATACGAATAGATTCAAGTCTAGCTACAGGAGCATATGTTTCTTTATAGTCTATTACCTCTTATTGATTATAGCCTTTAGCAACAAGTCTTGCTTTATTTCTTACAATGATTCCATTTTCATCACACTTGTTTCTGAAAAACCATTTTACACCAATCACAGTTGTTTCTTTAGGTCTTTCAACTAAATTCCAAACTTGATTCCTTTCAAATTCATTTAGTTCATCTTGCATTGCTTTGATCCAATCATCATCACCTAAGGCCTCACTTGGACTTTTAGGTTCAAATTGGGAAAGAAAAGAAAGATGTTCAATTTCATTTCTTAAGGAATTTCTGGTCCTTACAGGTTGATTTATATCACCAATGATGTTATCACTAGGATGATTCCTAAGAAACAATTGATTTGAGTTTTGTAAAACCTGTTCATCAACATATGGTAGAAAATCTTCTGTGGTAAATGTTTCAGGAATACTTTCTTGAACATTTTCCTTATCAGAATGCTCTTATAATAAAGGTTGATAAACATTTTTAGAAAACACATCTGAAGCTGTAGGATTGGGTTGGTTGAAAACAAAAGGATCAGTTTCATCGGATTTTACATGTACTGTTTCCTCAACAGTACAAGTGTTTTTATTGAAAACTCTATAAGCCTTAGAGGTTGTAGAATAGCCTAGAAAGATTCCTTCATCAGATTTTGGTGCAAATTTGTGTATATTATCTTTTGTATTTAGAATGAATACTTTGCATCCAAAAACTTTGAAGTATGAAACTTTAGGTTTTCGGCCAGTCTATAACTCATAAGGAGTTTTATTAAGAAATGGTCTAGTTAAAACACGATTTATAGTATAACAGGCAGTACTAACAGCTTCAGCCCAAAAGTGCTTAGCAATTGAGTATTCACTCAACATGGTTCGAGTCATTTCCTAAAGAATACGATTTCTTCTTTCAACAACACCATTTTGCTGAGGAGTTCTTGGAGATGAGAAATTGTGAGTAATACCTTTCTTACTACAAAACGTTTCAAAATCTGAATTTTGAAATTCACCACCATGATCACTATGAATATTTATCAATGGTAGGTTTTTCTCATTTTTAACTTGGGCTCTAAAAGTTTTGAAATAGGAAAAGGCTTCAGATTTCTTTGTGAGAAATTAGACCCATGTAAATCTAGTAAAGTCATCAACTAATACAAATACATAGTATTTTCCTCCAATGCTTCCAGATTGTGAAGGACCAAACAGATCCATATGCACAAGCTGTAATGCATTAGAAGTTGAAACTTCATTAATTGGTTTAAAGCTAGTTTTATGTTGCTTGTCAAATTGACAAGGATAACAGACTTTTGAAGAATCATATCTAAGGTCCGGTAGCCCTTTTACAAGTCCTTTATTTGAGAGTTTTCTTAGGTTTCTCATATTACAGTGTCCTAGTCTTCTATGCCATAGCCACGATTGGTCTTCTATTACACTTAAACAAGGTAATTTTTGGTTCCTAAGGTATTCTAAGTTAATAGTGTAAACATTCTCTTGCCTATGGGCAGATAGAATGAACTCATCCGTGGAATTGTGAACTAGACACTTATCATTTCTAAAATTCACAAGGTAACCTTCATCACATAATTGACTTATGATGATGAGATTGTGCCTAAGACCTTTAACAAACAAAACATTTGAAATAAGAACTTTTCCAAGAAAAACAATATTACCTATACCAACAATCTTTCCTTGAGCATTATCTCCGAAGGTAACTTTTCCACCATTTGTTTTGATAACCTTTTCAAATAGATCTTTGTTTCCAGTCATATGTCGAGAACAACCACTATCCATGTACCAAATGTTCTTATTGGTACACTTCTCATTTTCCTGAAAAAGAAACAATTAGATTTTCGAAATCCAAACTTGTTTGGATCCAAAAGGGTTAGATAAAAGAATTTTAGGAATCCACATTTGTTTTGCAAAATGAGCTTTATGAAATCCTAAAGATTGAGTTTTTTTAAGAGAACAATCTCTTCTCCAGTGTCCACCACATTGACACTTAGAACAGAAAATGGTTTTTTGAGGAACAAAATAGTTATTTCTAAAAACAGGTTTGGAATAAGTATAACCAAGACCAGAACGATTTCTCAAAGGTCTAATTTGAGAATACATCCTATCAATGTTTTCTTTTCCATGAGTAAAGTTTGACAAACACTTTTTCAAGGATAAAATCTCTGACTTTAGTTTTAAAACCAAATTCTTATTTTCCAAAACATTTGAATTTGAACTAGAGATAGGCTCTAAAATATTTTTCTTCGAAATTACAGTTTCAAGATCCTTAGAAAGTTTATCCTTATCAGATTTAACTTTCTCAAGGGTTTTTAAAATGCTTTAAAAATCAGAAGATTTCACAAAAAGTTCTTTAGAAAGATCTGATACTTCTTTAGTCAAAATTGAAATTCTAGAATTTTCTTTTTCAAATCTCTTTTTATGTTTAGAATTTTCATTTTCAAGTAACTTAGCAAATCTAGAGACCTCTTCAAAAGAAGGTAATGTATCATCCTCTGATGATGAGGATCCATCATTTGAAGATTCATAATATCCATTATCAATATAATTTGCATTTAAAGAGACATTTTTAATAGCTTCAGCATTATGTACCTTAGCCATGAGACAATGATCTTCAATTGGTAGTCTGGCTAGAAGTCCAATATTTCTTTGTCCTGATGTCTCATATTCTGAAGAATCATCTGAGGAATCACTACCACTTGCACTCCACGTATCATTTGCTTTCAAGACTTTCTTTGTCTTATAAAACCTTTTCTTGTTTCTTTCAGAGTGTTTCTCTTTTCTATCTTTCCTCTTCAGTAAAGGACAATCAGGCCTTATATGTCCTGCTTTCTTGCATTCATAACAAGTTACCTCTGAATCTTTCCTATCTTTCTTTTTGAATCTATATTGAAAATCTTTCTTTCCCACAATCTTGTTCATCCTTCGAGCAAGATTGGCTAACTCATTATCCGGAAGATTACCGTCACTTGAATCAGATATAACAACTTTCTTGGATTTAGACCTTGTAAGCCTTTCAGGTGTTTTAGCTTTAGATGCAAAAGCTACACTTCCGTTCCCATTCTTCTTCTTATTGAAATCAGCATCTCTCTTCATTATTGTCTCATGCTATAAAAGAGTTCCAAATAGTTCATCAAGAGTAATCTGGGAGACTTTTCTATTTTCATCAATAGCTGTCCTTTTTGACTCCCATTCATTTGGCATAATATCTATAATCTTATCAACAAGAGATTCATCATCAAGACCTTTTTCTCCCATAGATTGTAAGATGTTTACAATCGTCATAAACCTTTGTTGCACTTTACATACTGGCTCTCCATAAGGAAAAACAAATCCATGATACTCTACTCGAAGCATTTCTCTCCTTATTTCTATAACCTTGGATGTACCAAAGTGAGTAACTTCTAATTTCTTCCAAATACAGTTGGCTGCTTCACATGAAGATATCTGACTATATATATTCTTGGTCATAGAGCATAATAAAGTATTGCATACCTTGTAATTCAGTTGATATTCTTGCTTCTTTTGGTTGGTGAAAGTACTAACTTCTTTGTCAGGAATTTTGTAACCCCCAGTAAGCATAATAAAATTGTCTACACCAGTGTTGATAACGAAATTCTTCATACGCTCTCTCCAATACTCATAATCATTCCCATCAAAGATTGGTGGTCTAGAAGGATTCAGATTATCTATTGATCCAATATTCATTCCTGCCATCTAATACAACAAAAACAACTTTTCCACTCCACACGTTAGTGTAGTAAGTATTCAAGATAGTAAAATAAAGCTAGTAATACAAATCATTGGAAAACCTCCCTCTGATACCAATTGTTTTACATTACATTAGTATTACAATACATCATACCTTTTATATTCAATACAATTGCGGGTGTTTGTATTTGTATTAGTTTAAGATCATTTAAACTGATCTCTTTGTTGCTAAAACTCAAAGGTTTTTAAACCTAAAATTCACCCCCCCCCCTCTTGTATTGTTCCATATAATAGACTTATATCTACATATTCGATCCAACACAAGAACCATCAACCTTGAGTGAGAAGTAAAATATGTGTTTTTTGAAATAAGAGTTCTTTTTGGAAAAAAAAATTGATTAACATAAACTCTAGTGGTAAACATGTATATCCAAGAAAAGGTAAGATAATGATGAAAAATTTATTTTTAAGGAGTGACCATACCAAAAATGGAGTGAAAGAGGTAGAACTCAAAGAAAGAAAGTTGGGTTTGATAATTTCCCTTTACCTTATATCTGAACGGTTTCTTCACTTTAAATTTTGTATAACCAAATTAAATTTATTAATTAACAATTAAAAAACCTTTTTTACATTAATATGGTTCATTATAGTTTCATTTAATTTATTTTATGGGCCTTTTGATGAGTTATAGAGTTTATAAACATTGTTTGGGAATGTTCGTTTTCATGGTTTTCTTGAGCGGTTCACTTGTATTCATAAACGGATGTTCATGAAGATTGTGGATAAAAATACAAAACTAATATTTAATTTTATTAATGATATTATAGGATTTTATATTATCTTATAATTAATTATATTAAATAGTGGATGAATCATTAGATAAGAATTAAATGATGATCATTTGGGTTAATTCTGGTGGTTTTTCGAACACAATGAACCCATTTTGTTCAATAATTTATTAATATGTACATAATTTAGATCCATAACATTAAATACATAAAAAAATATTTTTCAAACATAAAAATGGTTTTATGGACAGATCTAAAGGTGGTAATGGAAAAAATAAAACATGTTGTTCTTGAAGGTGATAAATTAACACATCACGAACAACGTTTCCTTTTCTAAAATAAAAAGAAGAGGAGAAATTTATTGGATGATATATTATCCCATTATTATCAGAAAGTTCTAGTATATGTGAGTTAATAGATTTAACATACCATTTTTATGAGTATAGGTGGGTAGAAATTAAGAAAAGAACTTGAAATTGAAAGGAAAAAAATGAAAAGAGAGAGGGGAATTACCTCTTGAGATCCTCCTTAAAGAACCTAGTCTTGGTATTTTGATTAGTCCAAAAGCTCTGTAATGTGGGGTAGGTGATAGAGAAGATGTTTGGGTAGATTTTAGAAAAGGATTGAAGATTTAGAGGTATGAGTAAATGAGGGTGTGAAGGGTGGGATTTATAGTGGAGGGGAGAGGAGTTTTCTCAATATAATATTCATTAATTTATTATTTCTCCACAAGACAAGTAATAGTGAGTCTTGTATGACTAATTACAGTAATTATATCATTATAATCCGAACCATATGTTCTCACATCATCCTAACATCACCCATGACTCTATAATTTGTGAATTTAACTTATTTTGTAAATTATCGTATTTCACTATTCATCAAAAATTCAAATATTTCAAAAACATCCCAAAAATTCACCCAAACCATTTTTAAATGTGTAGAATCCAAAAATGAATTACTTTTTTAAAAAATAATTTTCTAAATAACATTATGTAATTTTTTTTAATAAAATCATAATCCACTTGAAAAATACAGTTTTTTAAATTAAAACTCATTTTATAATGCTTTCAAAAATTAAATGGGGTCTTATAAACGTATCTTTAAACGAGAAGGCATAGAATTATTAATTTATGAACACATTTTAGGAAAATGAATTTTCATTTAAATTAACTAATTTATTATAATTATTTATTCATGACTTACAAAAAAACCAATACTTTTACTACGGTCAAATTGTCACTTTATAAGATGCCTAAATTTTATTTAATCATTAATGGGTAAGGTTACTATTATTTTGGACAATTTACTATTCATAAGGGTCATATTAATATTGATAAGGGTAGGTTACTACTCATAAGGGTAGGATACTATTCACCAAAAATTAAGTATGTCCTGTTAGATTCCAAACGTCTTACTGATCGCAACTATGTATGTCAGATTTTAGAAATTCAAAACATAGAAGTGGGGAAAATTATTTTTAATGATCATATAGTATTTAATATCGTGATATTTCACTGTTAATCCCAATGTGATTATACTATAAGGCATAATTATAAGAAGGGAATTCAATTGATAAAACTTTGGGTCATTACAGTGTGCATGAAAATTTTATCTGGTCATGGTATCCTGAATGACTAACAGATATGAAATTAAGAGGTGATTCTAAATGGAGACTGATCATGGGATTCAGGCTTAAGATGGTTAAAAATAATCCAAATTGGTTAGATTGGGAATACTCTAGTACTCACGACATAGAATGATAGTGTTTCCAGTCGAATGAGGATCCAAATGAAGAGATCACACCAGGTGTTAGGTACAGACATGGGTGCGTATACTTTGATGATCATGGGGTGCCTTTGGGCATAAAGGCATTATGTTCAGGTGATTGGTAATGAATTTTTAAAGGAAACAGAGTGTTTATTAGGTGATTTAGAAAAGTTAGATCTTATAGGTGTTTTTTCATATCACTAGATATAGAGGGGTGGAAACTATGATGAAAACATTATTTGAGACATGGATGTGGTGTTTGGGGTTTGGTCGAGCTTTTCATGGAAAATATGACATGCTTGTACTATGATTGGATAGTAGAGACATGTCTGATTGTCTTGGAAATAGGAAGGGAAAGTTGGAACCAGCACAATACTAGTGGATTTTCATGTGTTCGAGTGAAGATTTTTGAAAACACATTGATAGTATCGTAAGAGTTCAAGGAAGGTGTTTTGGTAGGTGATTCCGATAGTGAGGAGCATCGTGGATCATAGTCATCCAATATGAGCTAAGTATTATGGTGAGTAGAACCATAGGTTGGTTGACCATTGGGATAATTATTCCTATAGTTCTTGAGAGATATAGGATTTGGTATGTGTTTTCTAGGTGTTTCAATGATAATCATGAGTGTTATATTGATATTTGGCAGGTTGTGTTCCTAGAATAGAGAATGGAACTTTGGGAGGGTGTTTAGCATTTAGGAATGGATTGCAGCATTTTGGTATGGAATTAACAATTGAGGATGGTTGGTATGTTCAATTATAACACCACCAAGATTTCTTAGGGATGAGAAGTATTATGTTTGGGAATTTTTAACAACCCATGTGTATGTACATATCTTGAGTTCATGAGGTTTCTGAAATTTTGAATTAGTGGAGGGGTTGGATTTTAGATCGGTTCTCGAAGTTGAATTACGAGGGATGGGACCTCAAAAAAAGTGGAATTTTGGAAATTTAATGAGGCTCAAAGGGTTTTTGGAGGGTTCATAAGAGTGACAAGAAAGCATTGAAGGATGGTCGGATGGTCGGGGTTATATTTTGTAGCTACGGGACAGCCATTAACAGGCCACCCAGTGGCCAGTGGCCAAGCTGGTGAGCCTACTAGCACTGTAGGATCCACCGACTTGCCAGTTAAGTATGGATATAATGATGAAATATATTAATTATCATTTCCCTTTAATAAGTATTCTATTTACTACCTTATTTCACATGAAATAATGGACTAAACTAAAAACTATGATACTTTAAATAATTCAAGATGGTTTTTATTGCTGTTAAACTAGCGGGGATATGTGGCACTAACTATATTTCGAATTAATAAATTTATAATAATTCTAGAATTTTAATTTTAGAAAAATAAATTCATTTTTTGATTTATTATATCAATATTACCTTCATATTATTATTTTTTGTTTTTTCTAAAATAATTTATCTTTAGGTGAATAGAAAAAAATACAAATTTTGCTAAAAACTATAAATATTATACAAAAATGACTTAAAAGTTTAATAAAACATTTTACATACTAAATTTATATTTAATATTTAATATAAATTATTTCAAAATATTACAGTTAAATTTATGAAACACAATTTTAACATCTTTGAAACACAACTACTATTTCACACTAAAAAATGTTTTTACATGGAAATAATAATAATTAGACTTTATCACTTATAGAAATTAAATATAAAAAAAAATTATTTCAAAAATTATTTCATCTTGTTCATATTATATAAAAATTTTTGTTTTAATTTTTATACATAAATATTTTATTTGTAAGATTAATGATAATTACCAAGATAATGGTGAAATAATTATTTTAAAATTTATTGTTTAATTAATATGAATGGACTTATATCAAATTAATTAAATTAGAATACTTTAAATAATTAACCTAATATTATTTATAATCACATAGATAAATATATTAACACTCATTTAATTGTAAATTGATAATAAATAAGATTTAGAATACATAATGGTCAAAATGTCTTTTTCTACTAAAATAGTTTTTAAACACATTATCCATTTTAATTTAAAAGTTAATTTTTGAATTTTTAAAAATTTAATTTGATTAAATAAACATTAAATTTATTTCCAATAAATCCAATTTTTTTTATATGGGTTATTTTTTATTTTTAATAAATCATAAAATCACTTAGTTAAAAACTCATTACTTAGTTTAAAAGTAAAGGAGTAAAATGAAATTTTTTTTGGTAAAATACATATAAAATGTCTAAAAAATGTGTGTAAATACATATTTTGAGACTTTATAGACCTAAATACACATTAAAATCCTTTACTTTAAAAAATTTGGATGCATTTACCAAGGAATTGTGTCGAGATATCATGAAAGGGAAAAGGGTATTCCCAAAGTTGCCCTTTTTCAATCATAAAAAATGATCACTTCTATCCATATAAGGTTACTCTTTACATTCTAGGTTTCCTTCAAAACCTTCCAAAAATTCATCTCTTAGAACTCATTCACTAATCCCTAAGCCCCTAGTCTCTATAACTTGACTTAAGGACTACACTTTTGAGGAAATATCTAAGAGAAGATTAAATCTTCTATGCAAGTATTACCTTCTTCCTGAATTTTTCTCCTTAATCATTATCTTAAGAATATATTATATCCAAAATAATATTATGAAATCAGTATCATTATTATAATGAGATTTTATTATTTTATATTTTAACCATTATTTATTACTCTATATCCTCTAAGAAAAACAAAAGCATTGATTAGGACATTACATGGACTACCACCACCACAAAGTGATGTCATTCATTTTTCATCACCATCATTCATTGTAGATCAAAATGATGTAGTAAAGTAATAAATATTATATATATAATATTATTATAATTCTAAATTATCAAATTATCATTTAACTTCTTTCCCTCTCATTCATTGATAAATAGATACATTAATCATGCGTACGTATGAACTATTTCCTCTACAGGCAATGAGTTTCATTTTTCATCACCACACATCATTGTTGGATTTAAAAATATAGTTAATACATATGAAAATTATTTAGATGAAACTATTAATATTCTGGATAAAATTAACCTACTTCACAATTCTTTCTACCATGGTCATCATACTTAAGGAGTTATGAAAAATTTACCGAACAATCTCAAGTAACTAACGTAGGCAAGAAATCTATATTATAAATAAATAACATATGATATTTAAAGGAAATTGAGATATTAAATATAGTTTAATAAGTTTCTTAGGTAAGTGTTTAATAAACTTATTTTGGTTATTCATTAAGTTAGTCACATGATTAGAATGAATCTGGAACCTGAGGTAAGGGATCCTTTGTACCTCCTTCTTGACTTGCTGGTTACAAGTTCTCCTAATTTTTATCCATTTTATACAATATTATTTTCATTCACCTATTGTATTTTTGTTTATATATCCATTAAATATATAACTATTTAAATATCCCATCCAATTTGGGGTTTATATATTTTTAGTTCCCTTCAAATTCTATCTTTTAGGTAAACCCGATTTAAGGTAACTTTCCTATTTCATATCTCATTTCAAGAATCACCCACTTAAATTTTATTTAAACCATAATTGGATTTTAAGAACATCATTATTTTATTTATAACACTCTTGTTTTAATAATTATTTTATGCAAAACAATATGTTTTTTCCTTATATAAAAATATCTTTTATTTGTTTCATAATGTTTCACCCAAGTGGTATGTTTTTATTCATTCTTATCCTAAATCCTTCTCATGTATTCTTCATATTGAAAAATAATGTTCAAGAAATATATTTATTTTTAAAATATTAACAAAAAAAATTATTTGATTCTGTCGTCTCTTGTTAATCATTATGATTTATGACTCAGTTAAGCCTTGAATCGGAATAATGAAACCTACATCCTTCTCATGTGTTTGATCGTGCTTATGATATCTGTATGGATTATTTTCCTCATTTCACGTACATATGTATGATTTTACTTTATGTGGTAGTTGGTATCAGAATTATATAACCCTCTAATTAATTGTGTAAATATATATATACTTAATGATGTGTTATGTAAGGGATTAGAGAGTGAACCTAAATCCACCATGGGACTTTTTCCACTTTATGAAAATGGTCTTTGGTGTGACCCTTGAATTTTGTTTATGATATCATTTTTTATTTTATTTCCAAATATATATGATATTATGACATAATTTTATTATTTTATGTCACTATACATATTATCATCCACTTTATGATTTCATTTTATGCCTCTTGACACACAATTTATTCTTTATTACCTTGTTTATTCCCTTATTCAGCTTTCAAACTCACCCTTTTCCGTATGTATTTTACCCAAGATATACTGAATATTTATTAAATATTTATAGGATTTAGTAATTCTATGTGTATTTATAAATAAATATGATGTTTTTATGTTTAATATAATGTATTTATATGTATATTATTCCAAATACCCTAGACCATTTAATGCTTGGGGTGTATTTATTGGAAATTTATATTAATAATCACGAAATAATATGTGTCTAAGTATTGGGTCTCCAAAGTTGGAATCAAATGATATTTTAGTTATATTTTAATATTAGTATGATATACACTTGGTGAAAACTATGGGGATAAGTCCAAGTTATAATCCTATGTATAAAATAACATCCTAAAATTTTGTTGAAGTTGAGATTGTGTGGGTTTTCTTTAAAATACATCCATGTTTGAATACTATAAAGTGGATTCAGACTCTAGAATAGTTATACCTAAGGGTAATTACCCGAAAAAGGGAATTTTAGGTATTAACTAAAATGTGAAATGGGGCACAATAAAGAGGAATAACATCACACTTTTCTTTACACTCCTAGGAGGTATTATTTGTTTAATTCACATTTTCTATATAACCCAATATTAAGTATCTAAACTTTTTTTTGGAACTCAGTGAATTTAGATAAACTAATTAAAAAATGAACATGGATAAAGTAGATTTAAACTTATTGATTAATAAGTTTTGTTATTCATGTCATGTGTATATTACTTCTTCTAATTTTATAGTTTACCTTATATCAATTTATAAATTAGAGTATCCTCATTCCTAAAAATCCTTTATTTTTTAAAATAAGTAGAATAACATGAATAATTTTAATGACATGTGAAATGGGAAATGTGATAACAAACCTAATGAAATGCCTAACATTATGGGAGAAGGAGATGATAACCATAGAGTAGAAATGGAACAACTAACTCAAGTTATCAGTAATAACTTGAATCATGTTGAACACCCTCTAAGATAGATAGTTTTACTTGAGCATTTCATGCAGTAAAGACCTCTAAATTTTAGTGGATATTCTGATCCAATAATCATTAAAAATGGATTAAAAAATTGAGAATATATTCTTTATCATTTAATGCACTGAGAAAAAGAAGGTCATAATGGTCGTTTGTTTCCTTAAGGGAGAATTTTATCAGTGGTGGACACTGATAAATAATACAAAGACCATAGAAGACATAGATTATTTAGAGTGGGGTGAATTCAAGGGGTCATTTATTAATAAATATTTCCATGACACTTTTTATATTAAAATGGAGAAGGAGTTACTTATACTCAAGTAAAATAAATGAAAAACTATCCAATATTATGACGAAAACATCACAAGGATTGAATGATATGACTCAGGTTTTATCATTAAAACTAAAATTAAAGTTGGCTGATACTTTAGTGAGCTAAGTTCAAGTCTAAGAATACATTTTGAAATTAATGACTTTGATAGTTATGAAGAAGTTTTTTGATGTTCCCTAAAAGTTTAGATGGAAATTTTGTATTCCATTGGTCTTATGGGACTGAAGATAAGATGTTGAAAATGAATTTTAACTCTAGGGGAACACTAGATAATACTCATGATGGTATGAAAATCCAACATCCCACATGTCAAAAGTGTGGAAAGAAGAATCCTCGAAATTTTCACAAGGGGGTAGGAAATGTTTCAGTTATAGAAAGTAGGAAAATAAAAAAAAACATATAGAATTTGGATTAATAGTATTTTTAATGTGATTTAATAAAAAAATTTACAAATCAATCCTTATCATGTTGTCCAATGTTTCATCTACAAGGAGTGTTGACAGCAAGAAAAATAATTCACTAAGACAAAGGTTTTTGAAGATAACTAAAACCAATAACCCCAAATTCCAAGATATAGAGGGTGAGATTAAGTTATTTATACTATTATAATATCTTGATATTTTAAAAGAACACTTTGTTTGATGGTGTATACAACACGCAACACCAGGCTTAAATTAACCATGAAATATTATTATTTAAATATGACCATTATAACATTACCATTGGATTGGTAGGTATGAATATTAATAACCAAATTATGAAGTATATATATTAAATTAATACTCAATACAAATTTATTAATTAATTCTTTTGAAATAAACAATAACTTTTTAGTAAAGTTGTTTTATTCTTCAAAAATATGTTTCTTCATAAATGAATTTTATTGATTTTTGAGAGAAAATAATATAATTATTTTTTTCAATTTTAGAAAATTTATTTTATAAAATGAAATTAATTTTTAAATAAGAATATAAAAAATATCATAGTGTGATTTTTTTGGATTTTTCTGAAAATTTTTATTTTTCAATAAATAGTGAAAAGTACTACTTTCTATTGAAAATTGTATTTTTGTTTCAAGAATTTACAATGTTTTATTTTTTAGAAAATGGTTTTAAAAAAGAGATTAATTATATTAGATATGATCCAAATTTTTTATTTGTAATAAATTTTACTGTTGAATTTGGTATAAAATAATTTTTATACTTAAAAAGACATTTTCCTAAAAACCCGTTTTTCATCACATTTTGGGGTTTAATTTTAATTTACAATTTTCCATTTATGTGAATTTAATTGAATAAAATTCTTTCCATATTTTGAATCAAAATATTTAATATTTGGTAATAATATATTATTAATTTTTTTCCATAATTAATTATAAAAAAAGTAAAAATCTACTGTCATGGTTAAAGTTAAAACAGTTTTACCGTGAGTTAAACTAAAGATAAAGAGTTAAAATGACCTAAAAACTTGTTTGATCTCTATTTTATGCCCATATATTGACTCTATATCACATAATTATTTAAAATTTTCCATTTTGGATCCATTTTTATTGATTAATACATTAATATATTTTAATCTTATTAAAAATTACAAATGTTCCCTCTCCCTCACTTATAAAAGGACACCCCTCTCCTCTGCTATATGAACTTAAAGAGACTTTTTGATTAGAAAATACCCACCCAAATACCTTTTTAAAATCCCTCCTCACTTACTAGAATCCTTTTTTGGTAATAAAACTACACTAGGATGGATTTAGGTGTAAACCTATTGAGGTTAACGCTATTGTATATCCTCCATTTAACAATGCTAAAAAGCGGTTTTATTTTAGTGTTTTAGGATTTTTAATCAGGTTAAAAAACACTCCCCTTTTGATTTTTTGAATTATTGGGGGTCAAATTTTCTTTTTCATTCGTCAAAACCAAATTTTGATAGTTCTTTCAGCCTTATATCAAGTTTTTGGATGGGTTTATGGGCTTGGAGAGAGCCTTGGGTGATAGGAATGGGTTTCGGGAGCGTCGAAGGGCCAAAATCCTATATTTTAGTTACAAGTCAATGTGAACTGTTTAGGGTAAACTATTAGGCCTCTTATAGCTAACTGTGGGCCTCTATTTTGAACTACCACATGGTTTGGGTAAACTCTGTGGGGTGGTCCATGGTAATGCGGCCATCTCTACAATTTTTACAGAGGGATACCACACAGTTGTGCATGGTTAGGGAAAACTGTGCGGCAAGCTACACGTGTAGTGCCATATAGGAAGTACCCTCACACGGTATCTTTCATGGTTTCCACATGGTTTGGGAAACCATGGAAGATAAACATACGGCATATTTAAAGAGGAGATTTTATAAAATTACCCCTCCCTCTTTATTAAGTTTTCTCCCTCTTTTCTCCTCCAAATCACGGGTATAGTGGTGGGAATGTATCCTTTCAACTACCTCCTCAATTTAGACTAGATACTTCATCAGTGATCCATTTTTCAAGTCGTTGGGTGCATTGGAACTGCCTTGTTAAGGATTCACACGTGCTTCTTTATCTTCTCCCATATTATAACCTCATAGACCATTAATTCTGTCTAAGGCAGTTTACCCTATTTTCAAGGCAATCGACGGAATCGTCGATTTCTTACAAATTAATTTTTATCATAAGATTATATTATATATGCCTACTTCTACGAGTCCATGGTAGGTGGTTCATAAATTTTATTGTGTTTTCAAAGATGATTTGGGGGGGTGCGACATTTAGCGCACTAGTGGTTAATTGAGAGACACCCATTTGTTTGATGTTAAATTGATTGTGTGACCATATGGGGTGTTATTGGGCATTCCCTATCCATATTTATATACCTGAGTCTTGGTTAGAGTTTTTTTACCACCTCTGGTAGTTATAACTTGGTGTGGTTTTAATTAAATTGAGTTGTTTTGTTTAACTGGGATGGTATAATTCAATTAAATTGAATTGTTGTCTAATTGATGTGTTTTATATATATACGGAAGGATATATATTTTAACTATAGTTATCCAATTCAATTATATAGATTTTTTATGTTCATATAAATTTTTCAATTCACTCATACTAAATTGAATTGCTTACTTGATTTGAAATGAATATACAAAATTATTCTAATATAATTTTGCGACCCATGGGGCCATGATAGGCTATTCTCTAGGAATTGGCATGACATGTCCATTGGGGTTGAGGTGATGTTGATCATCTGGTTAGGATTAGCCTAGATTTAATAAGAGTTTTTGACCATCGTTTGGTTTCCATGTACACCGATTGAGGAAGAGAGGCCATCATATTGATGGAATGGCCCGAGATATTAGATGGAATGGCCATCATATTTGAGTGTCATGGCTGTGAGGGAATGAGGTTCTCAGTTGGTGTGAATTCTGTACTAATTAGGTGATTATTTCTCACTCGTGATGTCAAAAGAGTATATAGATGTTTTGATCACATAGGAGGACTTAGTGATGAGGTGGTTTTTTCCACTTGTGTAGGTAGATTCCCCAATTAGTTGCAGCTTAGGTAATTTTTTTTGGGGTGCTTTTTGTAGAAAGACATATGGAAGGTAAGGAACCTTTAGTTGATAATGTTGAGGCTATCATTTGGGGTATGATGATCGTAGTGATTGAGGCCATTGTGCATGTACTTATATTAGAGTATGAATATATTTGTTCCTTAGGGTGT
Organism: Viscum album; assembly: GCA_963277665.1. NCBI lineage: Eukaryota > Viridiplantae > Streptophyta > Magnoliopsida > Santalales > Viscaceae > Viscum > Viscum album. The sequence continues at coordinate 1,620,007,882 of OY728157.1, read as the reverse complement.
CATGTTATGAGATTTTGGTGGGTTTTGTTTAAGGCCATGTATCACTGTACCTCTAGATGTCGTGATTTGAGATGATGTGTGCTTTTGAGTACGGGTCTGAGGAACTGATTACTTTGATTTGGATGTGCCTTCATGTTGTTTTTGATTTGTATGAGACACGAGGTTTCATGAGGCTCAATATTCATGGTTACTTGATTGAGGTGGAACCTGAGGGTTTACCTAGTCTGTTATACTTCAGGGGATACCTTGGGCCATAGTCCAAGGATGCTTTCTTCTCTTGGTAATTTCGGCATTGGCTAAGATAGGTGATGACTTCATGGTGGATATTTTTCACCAGGGAAGTTTTTGTTTATTTACACATGTGCCTCTTTGTTTAATTTATTATATCACACCTGCTTAAAGACTCATGTTAGTTATTCACACTTTGGTGGTATCCTATTGAGACATGTTCTCACACCCTAAACGGGCCCTTCAGAATGTGTGTAGATTTTATGATGATGCATTCAGGTAAGGTATTGGCTTCAAGAGTTGGTGTGTAGTGTTGTTTAACATGGTATGTTAGTAAGGACCTTGAGGTCTTGCCTCAGTATGAGTTTTAATTTAGTTTCCTTTCTATTTAGCATGCTACTTGTATATATATGTAGCTACTTTGGTCATCCATGGGTGACCCAATTTTTGTATATAGATCTATATGACCGGTTTTGTTATGAATTTTTATTTTGGGGCTACAAGTGTTGTGTTTGAAATTTTTCTTTACTTCCTCTACTTTATTCAATTATGATTACTTTGTTTATTGTTATTAATTGTTCTTCTTCCATTAGTGGTTCTGGTTCGAGTCTGCTGAGTCTTTATTTCTTTTGCATGTTATATATTATTACTTGAACATCTATTATATCATCACCCAAGGGTATAGCCTCCCCACTTTACCCTTTTTACACCCTCAATACTGGTCGCAAGCCTTTAGAGTTTTGGGATGTTTTCCTAATTCTAGTAGAACCCAAACCAATAACATTGTTCAGGTGGCTAATCGGTTCACAGATGCTACAAGTGGTATTAGAGCAGTTCTTGACTAGGATTTAGTAGTAGTATTTCTATGGGTACTAATGAGATCGATATTGATTTTTATTTTCTTTTATAGTGGTATTACTATTTAGGATATGATATACTATAGATTATGATTGTGGTCGGAAATAGATTCATAGCTCGTGCTTGAGTGCTTGAAGACCCATTTACGAGGGATGGATCAAGTTACCATGGGTTGGAAATGTTTTTATGTTTTGATCAGATTATTGTTTATAATATTTACACCTCAAGTGGTGTTCTTGAAATGTGAATTGATTTTTTTTGATATGTAGACCTTGAACTGGTAAAGTAAGGGAGAACTTGGAACCTTAGCCTTGTACGGTAAGGAATTAGATTTTGGACCTTAGACTGATGAGGCATGATGTGATTGTTATGCTTGATTTTTCTATTTTCTAGTCACATAGTATGATGTTTTATTTATATATTCTTGTTCCATGATAAAATTTCAAATGAAATGAATCATTGTATATGCAGTGATATAAAAATTCCACATGAAATATATATATAAATTTCCTCTGATATGTGAAATTGGCATGGGTCTTATAAGAGAAGTTAGGTATTAGGGAATGGGATGATTTTGATCATCAAGTTGGGTGACATGGTCATCAGACTGAGGCAATTTTGGTTGTTAGTACGGGCATGGCCTGGGGTATATATTGATACTTGGATCTGTTGAGGGTAGGTAATGAGGCTATGAGGTTGGGATGTCATGTGGCATGGTTACAATGGGAAAGGGTAAGGGTAGTGAGGATGCACTACCTTTTACTACTTTATCAATATATGTGATGTGTACATGTTATGGGTTGTCTGGAAATTTCGTGGTATTCAGTAGGATCCTTCTATATGGACCAGATGAAGCATCAAGTAGGTGATGGCTTTGTTACACTAGAGTATGAGTAGGTTTAAACCCCTGAGGGTTAGGCAGAGCAGGTACATGCTCAGGTACATGCTCAGGGGAAGGCTCAGGTATAAGTTCCAATGCATATGGGGTAGCTAGCAGATCTTAATACTTTTGGTCCATGGCTCGGTGAGTAGCTGTGAGCAATCCATGTGTGGGATATCCGGGGTATCGACCATGGTACTCAATGATAAGAGCCATCTATGTCTTATCTTACTCAATAATTCAAGTCGTACCACCCGCTTCTTTTTCAAGGTGAGGGTGGTCCATAAGTGGCTGAAATTTGTATTGTTTTTGTGCTTATGATCTTTGAGAATTTAGAGATGCCTCCGGTGTGGAGGGTTAATTTGGAAACTTACATTCATAAAGGACCATAAAATGACTAGTGGGACTTTCACACTAGTGCAGAAAACGTTTTTTACGTCACCATTTTTTACGTCGGTTATATAAAACCGACATCCAAATATGTAAAACGAGGTTTTTTACGTCGGTTATTTCTTAACTGACGTAAAAACCTGTGTTCGGTACACATTTAACGTCGGTTATTTTTATAACCGACGTTATTAATCGCGCGGCTTCGTTTTTTACGTCGGTTATTTTTATAACCGACGTACAAAATGCGGTTTTCGAAGGCCCTTTGACGTCGGTTATTGAATAACCGACGTAACAAACACGGTTTTTGAAGGCTTTTTTACGTCGGTTATGAAATAACCGACGTAACAAAAGAATCCGCAGATGTTTTTGACGTCGGTTATGGAATAACCGACGTAAAAAAACGCGGATTTTGAGCCCTTTATAACGTCGGTTATAAAATAACCGACGTCAAAAATGAATCGGAGGAAGGTTTTTACGTCGGTTATTGAAATAACCGACGTTATAAATGTTTTTAAAACAATTATCACGTCGGTTATTGAATAACCGACGTGATAACTCATTTAAAAATTTACCCAGACCCGTGGATTGTCATTCGCGAGTTTACCTTCGACAGTCGCGACTCGTCTCTCTCGCGCGTAAACCCGAATCGGCTCGTCCATTTCGTTGGTTTAGATTCGTTTTGCGATCATCGTTTCTCATATTTAATCTCCTCGGATCAATCATCTAAACTCGCAGTACTCAGGTAATCCTCCCACTCGTTCGTTTTTTTTTCGCGGATAGTAAATATATATGTGTTGTGATTTTTTTGTTGAAACTAGCTAAGATTCTTCGATTGCGAACCCTTTTAACTCGTTTTGGCACCATAATCTTATTTATCATCCCTAGATCTATTTGTTCGACTTGCAATATTGAGTAATTTTATGATTTCACTAATTTTTCATCGTTTTCTATAAATCCCCGAGAGGGTTGGGGCGTGTCCATTTGGATGGGTTGCCCTTTTACAGTTGTTACTACTTTATTCACACACAACCATGGCATAGGTGCATGGATTTGGGGTCGGGGGGTGTCCAGGGGGGTTTACAAGGGGGTGGGTGGGTGTGGGGGGCTGTCCAAGGGTGTGGGTGGGTGTTGGGGGGTGTCCAGGGGGGTGTCCAAGGGGGTAGGGGGTGGGGGTGGTGTTTAGGAGGGGTGGGGGGGCTGTCCAGAGGGTTGGGGGGTGTCCAGGGGGGTGTCCAAGCAGGTCGGGGGTGGGGGGTTGTGTCCAGGAGGGGTGGGGGTGCTTTCTAGAGGGGTCGGGGGCTGTCCAGAGGGGTCGGGGGGTGTCCAGGGTGGTGTCCAAGGGGATGGGTGGGTGTGGGGGGGCTGTCCAAGGGGGTGGCGGCCTGTCCAGAGGGGTCGGTGGGGTGTCCAGGGGGGTGTCCAAGGGGGTGGATGGGTGTGGGGGGCTGTCCAAGTGGGTGGCGGCCTCTCCAGAGGGTATTTGGGGTTTTCCGGGTGGGTGGGGGGCTGTCCAGAGGGTTGGGGGATGTCCAGGGGGGTGTCCAAGGGGGTAGGGGGTGGGGGGTGGTGTCCAGGAGGGGCGGGGGGCTGTCCAGAGGGGTCGGGGGTGTCCAGGGGGGTTTACAAGGGGGTGGGTGGGTGTGGGGGGCTGTCCAAGGGTGTGGGTGGGTGTTGGGGGGTGTCCAGGGGGGTGTCCAAGGGGGTAGGGGGTGGGTGGTGGTGTTTAGGAGGGGTGGGGGGCTGTCCAGAGGGTTGGGGGTGTCCAGGGGGGTGTCCAAGCAGGTCGGGGGTGGGGGGTTGTGTCCAGGAGGGGTGGGGGGCTGTCCAGAGGGGTCGGGGGGTGTCCAGGGGGGTTTACACATCGATTTGTTTTATATTTCAAAATTGTTATATTCAAATTATGATTTTTTTCATATAAACATATATTTGTCTTATCTAAAAAATATATATATTTTTGCTATTTGTTATAGGTAATAATGAGTTGAAGTTGGATTACGGCACATCGAATGAGCAATGAATATGAGGAAGGTGTTGATGCCTTTTTGGAATTTGCTAAACAAAATGTTCCAAGTAGTGACATTTTTTTCTGTCCATGCCTGAAATGTCTGAATATGAAGAAGTTGAAAAGTAGAGAGATAAAAGATCATCTGATTTGTCATGGTTTCAATCCGAGTTACAACCCTTGGATTTGGCATGGCGAAACTGGACAGAATGTCACTGATGATAATGAATCGCAAGATGGTAACTCCGATGGAATTGAAGAAATGATTCGCGATATTGTAGCAGAACAAATTGAGATAGAACCGAGAGTTGCACGTCTATATGGTGATGCCGAAAAACCATTATATCCTGGTTGTACAAATTTTACGGTTTTTTCGGCGGTGTTAAGATTGATTAACCTGAAGGCGAAACATGGATGGAGTGACAGAAGTTTTACAGAGCTGCTACAATTGATGAAAGACATTCTTCCAAAAGATAACGATCTTCCAGATTCACATTATAAGGCCAAAAAAATATTATGCCCGATGGGATTGGGATACAGGAAAATACATGCCTGTCCGAATGACTGCATTATATATAGGAAGGAATATGAATTTCTGAAAGAGTGTCCTAAATGTGGGACATCACTATATAAGGTGAAAGAAAAATCACAAGCTGATGTAGAGATTACAAAGCTCCCTTCAAAGGTATTTTGGTATCTTTCTATAATTCCTCGTTTCAAACGTTTATTTGCTAATTCACATGATGCAAAAAGGTTAAGATGGCATGCTGATGAGCGGGTATGTGATGGAAAAATACGTCATCCAGCTGATTGTCCAAAATGGAAGAAAATTGATGCCCAGTACCCTACATTTGGAAATGAAATTAGAAATCTGAGACTAGGCTTGTGCACAGATGGAATGAATCCATACCGAACCCTCAGTAGCACACATAGTTCATGGACTGTTTTATTGGTAATTTACAACCTCTCTCCTGAAGTTTGTATGAAGCGCAAATATGTCATGTTGAGTATCGTGATCTCTGGTCCAAAGCAACCCGGCAATGATATTGATGTATACTTGTCACCGCTGAATGATGATTTGAAACTGTTATGGGCTGATGGTATTAGGGTGTATGATTCTTATAAAATGGAATATTTTCAACTGCATGCAGTGCTTCTATTCACTATAAATGACTTCCCAGCATATGGAAATTTGTCTGGATACAGTGTTAAAGGGCATAAAGCATGTCCAATTTGCGAACAACAGACGTCATATTGTCAATTGCATCATGGGAGGAAAACAGTGTACATGGGTCATCGAAAGTTTTTGCCTATGGATCACCCTTATAGAAGACTAAAAAAAGGCATTCAATGGCTCACAAGAATTTGATACTGCTCCTCAACCTTTATCCCCAGAATTGTATTTTGAGAGGGTGAAAAACCTTGATGTGACATTGGGAAAGACACAGAAATCTGGTAATGATAGACATATTTGGAAGAAAAGGTCAATATTTTTTGAGCTACCATATTGGAGGTATCATGAAGTCAAACATAATATTGATGTCATGCACGTGGAGAAGAATATCTGTGATTCTTTGATCGGAACATTGCTAGATATTAAAGGAAAGACAAAAGATGGGTTGAATGCAAGGTTAGACCTACTGTCAATGAGAATACGTTTGGAGTTAGCTCCCACTCCTAAAGGAAGACGAAAATTTCTTCCCCCGGCTTGTCATACATTATCGAAGAGGGAGAAAAGTAGCTTCTGTCAGTGTCTTCATGATATCAAAGTGCCTCAAGGTTATTCTTCAAATGTAAAAAATTTTGTCTCATTGAAATACTTGAAGTTGATAGGTATGAAATCACATGATTGTCATGTCATGATGCAACAAATTCTACCAGTAGCACTGCGTGGAATATTGCCCATCCGTGTCAGAAAGACTATAATGAGGTTGTGTTATTTTTTCAATTCAATTTGCAACAAGGCGATTGATGTGAATGCTTTGAACATTTTGGAAAAGGATGCAATTTTTATACTTTGTCATTTGGAAATGTATTTTCCTCCAACTTTTTTTGATATGATGGTGCATTTACTGATTCATCTGGTTCGAGAAATAAGGCTTTGTGGACCTGTATATCTTCGTTGGATGTATCCTTTTGAAAGGTATATGAAAATATTAAAGGGATATGTTAAAAATCCATATCGACCTGAAGCCTCCATTATTGAAAAGTATATTTCTGAGGAGGTAGCAGAGTTTTGTACGAGCTACTTGGCTACGGCGCAACACATAGGTTTGCCTCCATCTCGCCATGAACGGGTTAATAATGAGGGAAAGGGGATTCGTGGCTTGAAAGTCAAATCACTGTCAGCTGAACATATGAAGAAGTTAGAATCATACATCTTGAATAACATAGCTGATGTTCAACCGTATATCACATTGCATATTAATGAGTTGAAACAATGTCATCCAAAGAAGAAAGAAATGTGGATTTTGAATGAGCACAACAAAACTTTTTTGCCATGGTTTAAAAAGACCTTGCTTGGTAGATCAGATGTATCAGAGACATTAAAATGGATAGTGGGTGGTCCATCTTTAAATGTGATAACATGGTCCGCTTATGACATTAATGGCTATACATTTCATAAGAAAGCTCAGGACAACAGAAGTGCAGTTCAGAATAGTGGTGTAATGGTGTTTGCAGAAGCAATGCATTTTTCGAGTGCTAAGGACAGAAACCCAATTTCGGCATCAAGTGCATATTATGGAGTGATTGAAGACATATGGGAGGCTGATTACTTTAAAATTAAAGTTCCCGTTTTTAACTGTAAATGGTTTATCAGTAACAACAGTGTCAGACACGATGAATTTGGAATGACACTTGTTAATCTGAATAGATTGGAAGACACAGCTGATTCTTTTATAATGGCAACACATGCCAAACAAATTTTCTATGTAGTAGATCAATCAGATATGCAGTGGGCTGTTGTTTTACAAGGGAAAAACCAATATGTTGGTGAGGATGAATTTGATGAAGATGCTGATTTATGTGAGATCCCTACTTCCATGGAAAGATTAACAGAACATAATGATGAGTATGTTGAAGACATGGTTTGTGCCATAAGGAACGATCACGACGAAGGAATTTGGGAAAACAATCCAACTGTACATTCCTAAAATTACAGGTAACACAAGTTTATTTCTTGTTTACATTTAGTTTTTTCATATAATGTTAGATACTGTAAATTTTTTACTTATTAAAATATGTATCAAACCAAAACGATAAAACAATAAAAACCGTAAAGAGGAGAAGTCCTGGGCGCACCGGCTGGCCGGTGGTGGATCACCGGTTGGCCGGTGGTCCAGAACAAAGCTGTCTGGTCCACCGGCCGGCCGCTGGCTCACCACCGGCCGGCCGGTGTTGAGCCAGCGGCCGGCCGGTGGTTCAGACAGAGAGGAAGGCTCTCTGTCTGGTCCACCGGCCGGCCGCTGGATCACCACCGGCCGCCCGGTGGACCAGACAGAGAGCCTTCCTCTCTGTCTGGATCACCAGCGGCCGGCCAGTGAGGAGCCAGCGGCCGGCCGGTGGTTTAGACAGAGAGGAAGGCTCTCTGTCTGGTCCACCGGCCGGCTGGTGGTGATCCAGCGGCCGACCGGTGGTCCAGACAGAGGAAGGCTGTCTGGTCCACCGGCCGGCCGGTGGTGAGCCAGCGGCCGGCCGGTGGCATCAGTGAGTCCACTTTTCAGCTTTCTTGGGCCAACTCCTTGGCAACCTTTTGCCTGTGTTTACCATGTTTATCATTGTTTAACATGCTTACCATATTACCAATGTTTACTATTATGTAATTTAGTACACTTTTCTATTTGTGAACTAATGTTTGTTTTTTTGATTTGAAGGAAAATGACAGATCAATCAGTTGATCAGCCACATGATTCTGGAGATGAGCATATTGGTCATACATCTGGGGAGGAACATTCACATGCTCCTATTACGAAAAAGAGTTCAAAGGTTGGTAAGCGTGGGTGCACACGTTTACCAAAATTATCACTTGCCCGTACGAAGGAGGAGAGGATAGTCGTGGAGTTTGATGATGATGATCTTCCTAGAGGTCCAAATGCTAAAGATTTTAAGGGTTTTGTAGCAACTCAGGCTAAGAGAAAAGTAAGCATTCTCTATGATGATTGGAGAAGTGTGGATAAGGCGATAATTTCTCAGCTGTGGGAGACCATTTTGGTAAGATGTTTTGCTATTGTTTGACTGTTCTTTAAATGTTTCTAGTATATATAATATTTTTAACCTCTTTTTTATCAGATGACATTTGATATTCCTGACACTGGAGGAGTCAGGAAGAAATGCTTATCGTTGGCTACTAGGAGATGGAGGGATTTCAAATCAACCCTCTCATCTGATTTCATTTATGGTCATAGGAGTCGTGAGAATCCATGTCGTATATATCCTTTTATAGATGAAGACACATGGAGAGAATTTTTTGAAAGTAGAAGAAAAGATTCATTTTTGGTAAGGGCAATGTAAACTTTTATAAGCTTTCTTATATAAATGATCTTATTATTGTTTTGTTAATGATTACTTATTCTTAATTTACAGCAAACAAGGAAAGCTCATCAAGAGATCCAATCTAAAAATGTATACCCTCATAGTTTATCTCGGGGAGGGTATGCATTATTGGAAGAACAAATGATGGCAGAAAAATTTCAACAACTAAGAGCTGAGTCTTCAAGCTCTGGAGAGGTGGCCCCTCCATCCCCTCCATCTAGACATGAGAAATGGAAAAGAGCTCGGAAGGGCAAAAAAGGACAATATCTTTCGGAAGAATCGAGACTCGTAGTTGAGAGGATTGTAAGATATCTATTTTATTTATTTAAGTTTACTATTTTCGTCATATATTTCCAATCATTATAGAAATGTTCAATTAATTATTACAGGACTCTCTTGAGGAGCAGAGTTCACAGGGGACATTTACACCATCTGGGAGGGAAGATATTTTATCTGTGGCATTGGGAAAGCCCGAACATCCTGGCCGTGTAAGAGGATATCCGGCAGGTGTATCGGTAAGAAAAGTGTTGCCACGTTCCTCAACTTCTAACGTTGAGGGAGTTTATAAAAAAAATAGAATCCTTGGAGGCTGAAGTCCATAATATTAATGCGACAATGGAGGACAAGATTAGAGCATCGGTGCAGTTAATGTTTGCAGACTTGCAAAGACAATTTCAGGGTGCAGCTCCCACTCCACCTCTCCCAGTAGCTCCCACTCCCCCACCTCAGCCTGCGGACCCCATTTTAGATCCTCCTCCTCCGCCGCAGCTACCTACTTATTGTGAGTTGTATGTTGATGATCCTCAAAATCATATAGTTGCATATGGGATGGTATATTGTATAGGAGATACAGTTCATCATCAACAGTTAGAGGTATAGAATCAGAGGGTCACTGTACAGGATATTATAGATAGATCAGCTCGGATACCATTACCTACAGATGAGGTGACGATAGTTGGACATAGTATCGGCCATTTTTTACTTTGGCCATCCAGACTTCTTCGACTCATTACCATAGAGGTATGGATGTTATATCTTTTATTTTATATTTTTATTAATGTTTTATCATTTGAAAACTAATATATTTTTCAATTTATTTTTACAGGAATACTTCAAAGGTAAAGAAATACTGTATAGACAACAACAAAGACAGATAGCTATGACATCAGATGCAGATACTAGCAGTCTTGACAAATTGTCAAGATATTCAAATTTGTTGGCGGATCATTATGACTTTACAATGGAAGCTCATGTCTGTGGACGTGAACTATGTGTGGGGATTATGAAAACTGATATCATGGAGTTTGTCACTGGAGATAAGTTGGGCATCAACGTGGTGCAAATTTTTATCATGTAAGTCTTAACACCTTTTCCTTGCGTTATATTTATTAAAAATGTATACTTATGTCTGCTTTGTATTAGGTATATGTATAAAATTTGTGAGAGGAATGAGCTGACAGATGTATATGGATTCGTGGACCCACAATTGATTTCCCCTGAAGCATGTGCATTGGATGAGGAACAAAGAATGCTTTATATTGCTGATAGATTTGAAAAGAATGTAATCACACAGTGTTGGATGATGCCTTTTTGTGAGAGGTATGAAACACATCCCTCTCAAAGAGTTAATTATCTTTTAACATAAAAAACCACTAACGTTAAATTTCCTTTTCTTAAATTTCCTTTTCTCAGGGATCATTGGATGTTAGGGGTTTTTTTCCCTAGGGAGAAAACACTTTATTGGATATGCTCTCTCCATGATGATGTGCGAGAAAGTTTTAAGAATATATTGGAAACGTAAGTTTCAATTTCACAATAGTTTTATATATTATAATGAATTTTAAATTTACCCCATTCGTATTATTTTCTAACAGGGCATGGGTCCACTTTCGAAAAAGCGCAAAGAAAAGGAATTACAAGATCAAATATGTACATGCGAAGGTAAATATCCATTTATAATTTGTACATTTTGATTTATTACATAAAAATAATATATTGAATTTACACTCATTCATACAGAAATGTCATGAGCAACAAGGCATCATCGAATGCGGATATTACATGTTAAGATTTATGTATGAAATAATAACAACTGGGACAGTTCTGAGTTTTGACCTGGTAAGATTTCCTCTTTCTCATAATATTTCAATTTGATTTATTCATTATACACGTTGACTACTATCCTTTTCCTTTGTAGCTTTTTGATGACCCTCAACCCTTTACTGCTGATGATATCAAACACTTACAAGTGGAGTGGTCAAATTATTTTACAGGTTTGATTGACTTTTAGTTGTTTGTAATGTAAAATGTAATTTTGAATATTGTCAATGTAATTGTGTATTTCGTAGTCGTTTAGGTTGGATTTAGTTTTTTTTGAAGTTGACAGTGTAAGTTTTGAATGTTATATAAGTGAATGTTTAATTTTTCTCTACTTCTTGTTTTGGTCTACTGTTGATGGTTTTTCTGGTCTGGATTTTGGTATGGGGGGAGAGGTTCCAAGGGGGTGGGTGGGTGTTTGGGGGGTGTCCAAGGGATATGGGAGGGGTGTCCAAGGTGTGTTTGGGGCTGTCCTAGGGGTCGGGGGGGTGTAAATGAGGGTGGGGGGTGTCCAAGGGGTGGGGGTGTCCAAGGGATATGGGAGGGGTGTCCAAGGTGTGTTTGGGGCTGTCCAAGGAGTCGGTTGGGTGTAAATGAGGGTGGGGGGGGGATGTCCAAGGGGTGGGGGGGTGTCCAAGTGGTGGGGGGGTGTCCAAGGGATATAGGAGGGGTGTCCAAGGGGTGTTTGGGGCTGTCCAAGGGGATGGGGGGGTTTCCAAGGGGTAGGGGGGTTTCCAAGGGGTCGGGGGGTGTCCAGGGGGTGGGGGGCTGTACAAGGGGTGGGGGGGTGTCCAAGGGGTGGGGGGTGTCCAAGGGATATGGGAGGGGTGTCCAAGGGGTGTTTGGGGCTGTCCTAGTGTTCGGGGGGTGTAAATGAGGGTGGGGGGGCTGTCGAAGGGGTGGGGGGTGTCCAAGGGGTGGGGGGGTGTCCAAGGTGTCTGGGAGTTCTGTCCAAAGGGCCGGTTGGGTGTAAATGAGGGGGGGTGTCCAATGGGTGTTTGCGGCTGTACTAGGGGTCGTGGGGGTGTAAATGAGGGTGGGGGGGTTGTCCAAGGGGTGGGGGGTGTCCAAGGGTTGTGGTGGGGCTCCAATGTGGTGGGGGAGGGCTGGCCAGGTTGTTAGGTGGGTATAGATGAGGGTGGGGTTCAGTTGGGGCTTGGGGGAGGGCTGGCATGGTTATTTTTGTTTGGTTTCTGGTTGCTTTTTGGTGAGAGCAGTGCAATTATTTTAAAAAAAAAAAATTCTTTCACGTCGGTTATTTTATAACCGACGTGGTAAATAAATCGGGAGGGGTTTATCACGTCGGGTTTTTCTAGAACCGACGTGATAAACCGTTCCCGGGGATTTTATCACGTCGGTTCTTAATATAACCGACGTGCTAAAAGGCCTGGGAATCGATTTACCACGTCGGTTATTGGATAACCGACGTGCTAAAACGTTTCCCAGGCCTTTTTATCACGTCGGTTTCCTAAATAACCGACGTGATAAAAGGCCAGGTTAAGGGTTTATCACGTCGGTTATGACATAACTGACGTGATAAACGATATCCCAGGCGTTTTATCACGTCGGTTTAGGGAATAACCGACGTGATAAAGCCCCACGCGCATATTTATCACGTCGGTTATTATATGAACCGACGAGATAACCACCATGATGTTAGGGATATTACGTCGGTTTTAAATAACCGACGTAAAAAACGTTATTTATAACGTCGTCCGTATTAACGTCGCCTAAAAACCGACGTAAATAATAAAAAATAACCGACGTAAAAAACGTTTTCTGCACTAGTGTCAGGTTCAGGAAGGAAGACATGATGGATTGGCCAGGAAGGATTTTGAGTTTTGGTTCTTCGAGAATTTATTTCCTAAGACGCAGAGGGAGGAACGTGCTAAAGATTTATTAAGCCTTTAGCAAAGTGACATGGCTTTCATGGACTATACAGTGACATTCACTAAATTGTCTCTCTTTGTACCTGGCATAGTGAGTGATGAAACCTCAAGGTTGAGGTGCTTTTAAGATGGTTTATGACACACAATTCAGGTGTAGGTAAAAATATTTTGGTTGGCATCATTCTCAAGGGCAGTGAACCAGGTGCTCATAGACAAGGGAAACCTGTTGGATATGTCTTACTCAATTTGAGTAGTAGATTTAGGTGATTTCAATAGTGATTATTTAGATGGTAGGAAACAATGTTGGGATGTGTCTCAATAGGTCCGATAGGCCAAGGTCCCAGTTAGGCCACTTATGAGTGGGTCTATGATGATTCTCATTCAGTGTGAGTGGCCTCCAAATGAGTGTCGAGAATGTGGTAAGGCTGGGAATCTTGAGAGGTTCTGTAGTAAGCCTTATAAAATTGATGGAAGTCAGGAACTGGGGAAGACATAGGTTTCTGAGATCATTTTGGTATCTATACTAGGTGAGGTTAGCCGAACTTTAACTACATGTGAATTTCGTGGTAAAAATAGCAGGACCCAAAACTGGTTTCAGTGGTCGGTGGCTGGTGTAGCACCATAGGGAGTTCAGTCATCAGGCAGTTGAACTTCAGGACAAGTTCACAATGTAGAGCTACTAGGCCTGAGTAGGATGGTGAGATGACAATAGTTATATGTACACCATGGGCGTAACCTAGTTAATTTTTGTTTTCTTTTGGTATGTCTTGTTGAGGCATGTTTGATTTGGGTGCACTAGGTCCACGAAATGTATAAATGGACTAACCAGGTTCTAGTTAGTATGTTATCACTGGCTCAGGTGAATTGTAAATATATAAGGTGTGAGACACCAGGGTTTTTATTTAAGCATCAATGAATGCAAGTTCCTTTAGGTTCTTTGGAAGCAGGTCATAAAGGAGATGATGTTACATGAGGTGTGTAGGAATATGGGTACCGTTTCGGTGTCGTACTTGATTGAGGTGTGAGGTACCAAGGTTTTTTTAGCATCTGTTGAGATACAAGAACTTGTTGAGTCCATGTGAGACATGGTCATGAGGTGGGTGCTGATGTGGTTCAGAATTCATATGGGTGTATGGAATGGTACGGGAGCACCTAATGATTTTTAGGATTGATGATGCATTACTGGAAGATTTTGATTCAAAGAATAGTTGTTGGAATAGTTAATTGCTTTATGTTTGGTTGGGATGGATTGGGGTAGGTCAATCCTAAGGTGGGGATCCCCCTTGAGGTAATTAAACTATTTAATTTTTATTGAGGAAGTATGGGTTGTTTCAACCAAGATAGGTATGTTTGGTACTATCTCTATGTTTCATTTTATATCTCGGGGACGATCTATGTTAAGGTGGGGAGATTGTAACATATGGGTTTTTGAATCGGGTTGAAAATCACTCCCTTTTTGAATTTTAGAATTAGCAGGGATTCAGATTTCTTTTTAGTTCATCAAAACCAAATTCCAAGAGTTCTATCAACCTTATATCTTGTTTTTTGATGTTTTAGAGGCTTAGAGAGAGCCTCGGGTGCTAAAAAGGGGTTTTAGGAGAGTCTGAGGTAGGAAGGCATGTTTTAGAGTTATATGTCAAGGTGTATGATTTAGGGTAAACTATGTGGCCTCTTCCAACTAACTATGAACCTCAATTTTTAATTACCACATGATTTTGGTAAACTATTTGGTGTGTTGTACGTTCATTTGGCTAGCTATATAGTTTTTACAGAGGCCTACTGCATGGTTTGCACATGGTTGGGGAAAACTATGCGGAAAGTCACACGGGTAGTGCCATATAGTTAGTACCCTCTCACTATAACACACATGGTTTCTACACTGTTTCGAAAATCATATAAGCTAACCATAAGTCCTATTTAAAGAGGAGATTTTATTAAATTTCCCCTCCCTCCTTATTAGGTCTTATCCCTCTTTTCTCCTCCAAATTGTGCATATAGTAGGGGGCACACCTCTTTTCCCCCTCCTTATCATTTTATTCTATATCCTTTATTGTTGATATGTTATTTGATTTGTTAGGTGAATTGTAACCGCCTTGGAAAGTCTTACCACACCCATCCTTATATTCTCCCTTGTTCTCACCTCATGAACCTCTACTTCCGTTCGAGCTATTTTACCCTATTCTCAGTGCAGTAAATGGAATCTTCGATTTCTTATAAATGACTTTGAATCAAGACTGATACTGGATGTTCCTATATCTATGAGTCCAAGGTCAGTGGTGCATTCCTTTCTTTTGGTTTTTATGGATTATTTGGGGGTTTTATTTTAGAGCACCAAAGGGTAATTAAGAGAGACCCCTTTGTTTGATGTTAAATTGGATGTGTGACCTTTTGGGATGTCATTGGGAATTCCCTAGCCATATTTATATGTGGTAGGATAGGTTAGAGGTTGTTGATAACCTTATATCGTTAGACTGGGGAGTGGTTTTACTTAAATTGAGTGGTTTTTTCAAATTGATATGGTACAATTCAATTACATTGATTTTTTTCTAATAAAAGCGTTTTATATATGTGTGGAAGGTCTGATATTTGAACTCAATTTATCAAATTCAATTATATTGAATTGTTATGTTCATTTAAATTCTGATATTCAATCATATTAAATTGAATTCCTTACACAATGTTTAATGAATATATAAAATTATTGTGATATACTACCGAGACCCATGGGTTCGTGATAGGCTAGGCCTAAGGAATTGGGATGGAATAGCCATCAGGATTGAGGGGATGTAGATAATATAGTTGTGATTGTCTTGGATTTCTTGGGTGGTGTTGACCATCGGTTAGTCATCATGGATGTTGGTTTAGGTGGTGAGTTCATCAAGTTATAGGCATGTCTTGAGATATTGGATGGAATGACCATCAGATTTGAGCGACATGGTCACGAGGGCATGAGGTTCATGGTTTATGTGGCTTAGGTACTAATTTAGTGATTTTCTATCACCCATGATGAAAAAGGCACTGATAAGAGTCATGTGTACATGGTATGACTCAATGATGTCGTGGTTTTAACCAATTGTGTGGGTAGAGGCCCCAGTAGTTGTGGCTTAGGTGATTTTGGTTTGGGGGTTCTTGTCGTAGAAAGTCATGTACAAGGTGAGGAAACTTCGGTTGATAGCATTGAGGCTATTTTTTGGGGGCTGAGGCTCGCTGTGATTGAGGTCGTTGGGCCTAAACATATATTATAGGATTGATTTAATCATTCCTCATAACGTTGTTCTATGAGATGGTGGTGGGTTTTATTTGAGTATAGGTATCGTTGTACCTCCAAATGTTAGGCTTCTAGCAAACGTGTGCTTTTGAGAAGGGGTCTGAGGGACCATGTACTTTGGTTGGGATGTTCCTTCAAGATGTTGGTGATTTGTTTGATACATGAGGTGTGATGAGGCATGTGGTCTTGGGATACTTGATTTAGGTGGAACCTGAGGGTTCACCTAGGATGTTATACTTCAAAGGATACCTTGGGCCATAGTCCAAGGATCCTTTCCTCTTTAGGGAATTCCAGCATTGGCTGAGGCGAGTGATGAATTCATGGTGGTTGTTGATAAATATAGAAGTTTGTGTTTATTTACGCATGTTTCTCTTTGTTTAATTTATTATATCACACCAGCTTAAACACTTATTTTGGGTACACACACATGGGTGGTATCCCACCGGTACACATTCTCACACCCTACAAAGACCCTTCGTAATGTATGTAGATTTTATGATGTTACGTTCAGGTAAGGGGTCAACTTTAGGATCTAGTTTTTAGCGCTATTTATCATGGGATGTTGGAAAGGACCACGAGGTCTTTCCTCAGAATTAGTTTTACTTTAGTTTCTTTTTGTTCAACATGAATCTTGTATAAGTATATAGCTACTATCATTATCCCTGGGAAACCCACTTTTTTATATTTATCTGTATGAAACATTTTGTTATGCATGTTCTGTTTGGGGCTACAAGTGGTATGTTTGAAATGTTTCTTTGCCTTTACTACTTTATTCAATTATGCTTCCATTTTTTATTGTTATTGTTTATGATTTCTCCATTGGTGGGTCTAGTTTGAGCCTTCTAAATCTTTATTTCTACTTCACGTTACATATTATTACTCAAACCTTTATTATATCATGACCCATTGTATAGCCTCTCCACTTTACCATTTTTACACCCTCGCTGCAAGTCGGTAGCCTTTGAGATTTAGGGAGGTGTGCCTAAGGCTAGTGTCACCTGGCCTAATGGCACTATTCTTGTGGCTAATTCAGTTGGGAATGCTACATTTATCAGTTCTAAAAATTCCCTAATATTGTGAGAAATGTTAAAATATGACCTTTATTAGTGCTCATAAAAAGAACTGATAAAGAGCGGCTTTAACAGTGTTAAAAAAATAATTAATAATGGGTGTCTGTATGAGCACTTTTTTTAGTGCTGGTAAAGGGTGGCTTTATTAGTATTTTTTATCACTGATGAAGGGTGGATTTAAAAGCATAGATAAAGGGTTACTTTATCAGTGTTTGTTTTAGAACTGATAAAAAATTTGAAAAAAATATTTTTTTTTCACATACCCCAACACTCCCCTTTCTCAGTGCTTTCAGCCCCCTTTATCAGCTCTTTCCACTCCCCAGCTGTCATCACACCCACCTTGCCTTCCTCAGTTATCACAAACACCCATCCCACTTCCTCAATTCTACAATACTACCCCAAATACCCACTTGCTACTGGACTTTATCATGTTTCCTCCCTTATTGAATTTGATGCCCTTTGCCACTCAGCCAAGCTTGTTTTGTTATATCTTTATGATACTTCTATTTATTTGTATATATTTAGAAGTTTGTGATATATATATACACATATATTTATTTAAATATATTATATATTAATATTCATTTATATATACTAGAATATATATATATCTATGTGTGTGTGTGTTTATTGATACACACACATCTATATATGAACATTATATATAAATTTATATATATATATATATATATATTCATATATTTTTTTAATGTACAATAAATAGTAAGATGTTGTTTTTAATAAAATGTATAATAATTAATTCCATATGATTTATAGAATTATTTTTAAATTTATTTTTAAAATATGTCTACATATTGAGATATAAATTTTATACATGACAGAAATACTTATATGTATATATATTTTCATATATATTTATACATATTTACATATAATTGTATATATATATATAATTATTTATAAATATTTACTATAAATACATTTGTATACTAGATTTAATGATAATGATATATCTATAAAAATACATTTATATATGATGTATATACATAAGACTGATACACACACACACACATATTTTCACACACAAGTATGCATTAATATTTATTCATATACAAATAGAAATATTTACATATATATGTATATATTTACATATATTAGAATATGCAAGTAAATAAATTTTTTTATTAACAAACACATGTTTATATATAAACAATACTTGTATAGGTGTATATATACTTACTAATTCATTTTTTAAGGTAAATAAGATGGATAATTTTTTATTTTAAATAACATGAATAATAAATATTTATTTCCATTTGGTTTATATATTTAAAAATACATTTTTATTTAAAAATGATTAAATATGTATTTATACAATCGGTTTATTGTAAGTAAATATAAAAAAATATGCATATATTTAATTTTAAATAAAACTAAAATATGAAAATTTTAAAAAATTCCAAACTATATTACCTATATAAAAGTAATCACTGAGAATAAATCTAGTCTCCACTTAAAATGGACAAGAAGACTCTCTTAAATGAAGCTGAAATACAATAAAATATTAAAAAATTAGAGGATCCCAACTAAAAAATCAATAATGGAGGCCTTATGGGCCTTTTTTTACCTCGAAAAAATATTGGTTGGGTCCCCTCTAGAAAAAATAGCGTAGATATCTTCACAGGGTTTGATTTGATATCTGGTAGATCCCAAAAGGACACCAAAATCAAAAATAATGGATGTTCGAAGCTTAAGCCATGTTTTAAACTTAACTTATATCATTCATTCATTTATTTAATTTTTATATGATGCTAATTAAATATTTATCATCCTATAAAATAATATATCATATATTTTCTTACCTTTTCATCCATTGAAAAATGATAATTTTGTTCGTGCGTCCATGTGGAATGCCTGCACGAAGTGATATGAGGCGTTTTCTATCACCACATCACATGGATGATATAGATAAGTTTACTTATAGAAATAATATGGTATTTATGATATAATGGTAATTTTATAAATAAAAAAATAATACTTAGCTTCTTTCTATCAAGATTATCGAAAAAATGGAAACGTTACTCATGTGTACATATGACCTACCAACTCCATGATTATAACCATTTTTATTTTTCATAAACATCTTTCATGGTTGGTTTTAAAAGTATAATTGATGTATGAAAATTATAATTATTTCTTTATTTTATTCCATAGATTATGGAACGATTACTTCTTTTACCATTGTAAACCTAGAGAATTCATTTCGGGCATATGAAATGAATATCATGAAAACAACTTAAGTGAACTTAATTGATTAAGTAAATGAATATAACATGGAAATAATTAAAATAAAATGAATAATAAACTTTTAAAATTTTATTAATCAAGTAAAAAATTAACATCTTTTTATTTTTTAGGAAGATAAATAACGTACAGGATGATTCAAACTTGAGGTAAGTGATTTCATCTGAATTTCCACTCCATTGAGACATATTAGGTATTATGCACCTAATTAATTTAATGTGGTATATATACTTCCCCTTTGAGGTATTTAACATGAATATATATTTTTTCGTAATGATTAATGATTAAATTCAAGTTATTCTTTCAAAGTAATATTTATGTGAAAAGATGGTCTTATTTCTATTTTTGATTGGGTATATTCTTCTTCCATATCTATATTTTTTAATTTTTTTAAAAAAGTACTTTAATTTACTAAAATTATTTATTAAGGATATTTATGTTAACCATGATTATTTAAAAGTTTTTAATTGAATCTTTATAATTTATTCTAAAAATTTTATTTTCAACTTTTTTTACAAAAATTCAAAAGGAATGTTTTTAAACACTAATCACTAACTTATTTTTCTTTCTCCATAAAAATTTTACACTCTTTAACTTATTCACTAAGTTTTAAATTATTTTGAAAAGAAAACTATATATGAATATTTATTTTAAATGTTTCACTTCAATTTTTTTCTATTCCTTAAAATACATTATTTTACTATAAAATCTACTTTTATGATGAATTTATGTTCATATATCATATCTTGATTAAATTTTTTGTCATTTACATTATATTAAAATATTCAATTTCTTGTAATCATTTTCTATTGTAAAGTCATGGAATTTGCATGTAATTTTTTTTAAATATATGGGAATTTTACTGGTCTGCAAAAATTGACAGCACGTGATTCCGAGGCCCAGAGTGCCCTGAATGAATATTTGAAATTTATTTCAGGTACGTTCAGTAAATGTGCGAGCGAGTTTTCCTAACATTTGAACTAGTGCTCATAAATTAAAATCTGAGGGCACCATTGAACTCACAATGTCGATATTCTCCTAAAGAGACTTTTACCTCGATGGAAGATGGTTATGGGTGAATGTTAATTTTTGGGGGTTTTGTGAAAGAATAAAATAAAAATAAAAGTGTGTGACACTTTATTTTTATTTGCAACACCCATGTGGTTGTTGGGAGGTGGAGTCCACCAGAACTAAACCTCCTTGTGGAAGTTGGGATGTGGGAACCACAAGACCTTAACTTCTCATGAGAGGTTACGGTGGTGGGGACCACCAGACCCTAACCTCCCATGAGGGGTTATGGTGGTGGAGACCACTCGAGGCCTAAACCTCTCAACTCCGCTCTTAATGAGGGACAAACCTCTCAACTCCCTCATTAATGTGGAGAAGCCTCTTGAGCTTCATTCACATTAATTGTGCCAACACACATATCTTTAATTGTTCCAATTTAGTTAATTGGATTTCCCCTTTTTAATTTAAGTAATAGTGATGTTGGAATTTAGGAAGATTCATAATAAATGAACTGTCATAAATTCCACGATCGTTACCTACCTTCCCCCTCTCCAAAATATATGGAGCTTTGGAGGAGGATTGGGGATGGATTCACCAAGTGACAAAGAACTGATAAAGTGACGCGACACCCAAAACATAGAGGATTATGCTCACCAATGAAGAACACGTTCTCCAACTAAGAACACACTCCCCAATGAAGAATGCTTTTCCAACAAAGAATGCCGACCTCCCTTGAACTTCTTCCTCGGGACTTCTTCCGATGTGGTAAGACCTCATCTACAGTGAATCGATGATTGTACTACCTTCTTGCACTAACACCATCAAGTGAATGAGGTAGGGGTTTAATGCTATTTGTTATTAATTTCCATGTACACCCTTCATTTCTTGTGTGGATTTGGAACAAACATTGCGGAAGATTATGGTTTGACGTTCGTTGCTTCGTTCTTTGAGAACCACTTGCTACCACTTTAAACGCAGAGGGTGTGGGCCAAACTAACATGGCCCGAACCCTCTACCGTTCTTCTTGGGTGTGTTCTTCGAAATGGAGGAAGGAGACAAAGTAAACGACACTCCGCCACCTGCGGCCTCCACCGCTCTGCGCTGCTGCCGAACCGTTGTCGTGCCCAACTGCGTAGTCGAGCCGCCTCCCCAAGTCGAGCCACCTTCGCCCCCCTGCAGCGCCTCAGCCGAACTAGCCCCACGCCCTCACGGTGCCCCGGACAAACCGGCCCCACGCCCTCGCGGTGCCCTGGCCGAACTGGCCCACGCCCCCCGTGGCACCCCAGCCGAACCGGCACAACTACAAATACAACTTTTATCAGCACTAAAAATGGACTTTAACAGTTCTAGAAAAGCGATGTTAAAGCCGGAGAAGATAATGGGGGGGGGGTTCCCTTTATCAGTGCTCCAAAAATCGCTAATAAATACCCCTTTTATCAGCTATAAAAAACAGCATTGATAAAAGGGGTCTTTTATCAGCGCTAAAACGAAGTGCTGGTAAAAGGGTCCTTTATCAGTGCTTTGTTTTAGCACTGATAAAAGAACCCTTTATGAGTGCTTCCTTTATCAGCACTTTCATTTTCGCGCTGATAAATGACCCCTTTTATCAGCGCTTTTTTAAAAGCACTGATAAAAGTTAAAAAAATTAAAAAAAATTAAACAAAAATTAAAAAAATTTAAAAAAATACTTCCAATCGGGGGGGGCTTTTATAGCCCTTGAGCCCCCCTTTTACAGCACTTTTCCACCCCCTACAGAACCCCATGCACCCCTCCACCCTTTTATAGTGCTTTCTCCCATATTCCCCCATACACGCGCGCCCCTGCCTCCACCAGGATTTGAACTCGATACCTCCCCCCTGCACGCCTAAGCCCTTACCACTCCTCTATTTTGATTTGTTTTCCATTTCATGATATCTCTCTCTATATATATAGTTATATTTATTCGTATAGTAATATATATTTATATTAATATATATATAGTTATATTAATATATATAGTTATATTAATATATATAGTTATATTAATATATATATATATATATTTATTTAGTTATATTTATTCGTATATTAATATATATATATATAGTTATATTAATATATATCTCTATTTATATATATATATTTAGTTACTTTATTCAGATAGTAATATATATTTAGATTAATATATATATATATAGTTATATTAATATATATATATATATATATATTTATATTAATATATATATTTATAGTGATATTAATATATATATTTATAGTAATATTAATATATATATAGTTATATTAATATATATGTATATAGTTAGATTAATATATATATATATATATAGTTAGATTAATATATAGGTATATAAATATTCATATATTTGTATTTTAAATAAAATTGATATGAGTTATTATTTAGATAAAGCTAATATATTTTATATGTAAATATATTTTATTATTTATATTTATATAATTAAGTTTTTATGTGTGAATATATAAAAAAATATGTATATATTTTTATATATTTGATTATAAATAGAAGTGAATTATAAAGAATGATGAAATTTTAAAAACTTAATATCAATATGAATCTAATACCTTGTAATAAATTCAGTCCCCACCAAAAAAAATCCAATAATACCCCCTTAAACGAGGCTGAAAATCAACAAAATGTTAGAAAATCGGGGTACCCCGACTAAAAACTCAGTTTTGGAGGACTTCTGGACCTTTTTTGGACTCAAAAAATCCTTGACTCGGGCTCCCCCAAATTATGAAGACGTAGAGCTCATCGCAGGCTTCAATTTGGTATGTGGTAGAGCTCAAACGAACACCCGGATCAAAATTTATGGCCGTTTGAAGTTCCAGTTCCGTTTTCAACATATTTTGGATCTTTTATTATTGTTTATATATTTTTTGGGTCTTAAAATTTTTATTAAATGACTATTAATCAATAATAATTAGCGAATTATTAATTAAAAATATTTTTTAAAATTTTTTTATAAGCCATTTTCACTAAATATCTTATATATTAAGTGTAACTCTATATTTATACTTATCTAAAATATTTTTAAAATTATATTAAAAATATATATATTATATTTATATCAATATAACTATATCTATATATATAAATATTAATATATTTTTTTTAATGATTTTTTTAGAATTAGACCTTTTATCAGCGCTTTTAAAAAAAGCGCTGATAAAGACCCCCCTTTATCAGCACTAACGAAAAAGCACTGATAAAGGGGGGTACCTTTAACAGCGCTAAAAAAACAGCTAATAAAGGGGGTACCTTTATCAGCACTAACAAAAGCACTAATAAATGGGTACGTTTATCAACGCTTTTTTTAGCGCTGATAAAGGTACCCCCATTTATCAGTGCTTTTTCGTTAGCGCTGATAAAAGTGTGTCGCTGGGAAAAACTGTTTTTGTGGTAGTGCGGCCCTGCGCCCTCGCAGCACCTCGGCCGAATCGGCCCCACACCCCCATGTTTCTCTAGCCGAACCGGCCCACGTCCTCGCGGCACCCCCGCAGCTGAACCGGCCCCGCGCCCACGCGGGACCCCCACGACCGAGCCACTCTGCGGCACCCGCAGGCTCCGCGGACCCTCGCAGACATCGCGGCTTTCCAGACCCCCAGTAGGCCAGGCCACATCATGGGGCGGGCCTGACCTAGTGGGTTGGTCCAGGTCGACCTGACCAGGTTGACCCATGCCGGGTCGGGTCGGGTCGGACCAGACCCGGGCCCACTACGATCCTTTACTTTCTTTTGGCCACAACTTTGGCACCGGAGGTCCGTTTGATGAACCATCAGCGGCACTGGAAATCATGGAGCGAGACGGTCCCTTTGGGTATAATCCACTTGCGTTTTGGTTTGAGATGGGAAATATTCAGGTTTGATCGAGAACGAATCCAACTGGGCCCCCGGGACTAAAAGGCTAATAACGCACAGACCGAGCGTCTGATTGACGCATCGTCTGTTGCATTGAGACCCCTATGACGTGGAGGAACTTTGAGATACTTCCTCATGGGACTTAGTGATAGTTTTAGTATCTAACAGTAGCTTGTGAAACATAACCTACCAAAGACGAGCGATCATAGTGCGGAGACCTAGTAGCTGGCTAAGACCTGATGAATGGAGACCGTTTCGACTCAGAGTGACTCAACTAGCCCAGTGGGGAGCACCTTGGTGTCACGGAAGAACCACAGTTTGGAGCGCCTTGGTGTCGCAGCATACCCACAGTACTCGACAGTAGGAGTACCTCAGCCGACTACAAGGGGGAGTGCGCTTGGTGATGCAGCAGACCCACGGTGGGGAGCGTTCTTGGTGACGTGACAGATCCACGGTACTCAACAGGAGGAGTACCTCAGCAGTCCAAGGTTAGTGGGAAGCACCTTGGAGTCGCAGCAGGCCCACTTTACTTGATAGTAGATGAGTTCTCCAGCAACCGAGGTTTCGACAATGTGATTGGGGATATTACTTGATACTACCCCTAGAATAAAATCTTGGTGTGATCTGAGTCAGTTTTTCTTTTTGTTTCCTCATGATTGAGATGAATTATTTGATAACTTAGGTATATGTAGGGGAATATCCCTACATAGGTTTATCTGTTGATTTCATGCTTCTTGGTTTATCCTTGGTGGATTTTTGTGATACCTTGAGGGTCTCGGGGTCCCTACTGAGTATCATTATACTCACCCCTGTATGGGCTATGCCCGCACCTTGTTGTGTTGGATGCAGACGATGGACATCGCTGACTGAGGCTAAGAGTACCAGGACTGGACGGTGCCCGAAGGTGGACCATACGCCGTGTCGATGCGCGGAGGAGACGGACGGATGTGATGTGTTGAGGAGACGATCTGTACCTACCCTTCATGTAGTAAACTGGAGGATGACCCAACAGTTGATTTTCATTTTTCTTCAGTTGTATTGCATTTCAGTTGTACTTGTAATTTTCAGTTGGGATTGTATTCTTTCCCCTTTTACTTACTGTACTCACTTGTTTACTATACAGTTGACTTGCATTTGTATCTTTCTATGTGTTGGTTGTGTGTGTTTATAGGTTATAAAGGCAATGCCTTCCCTTTTTTAGGGAAATATGCCTTTGGTTCTAGTTTCCAGCCCCTAGCCTATACAAGGTGGGCTTAGGGTAGTCACGTCATGGGCCCTGGGGGACGGGTTGTGAAAAATTGGTATCAAAGGGGTCGGTTCTTCCACAAAAATTAGGACTCTGGTCTTTCTTTTCTATGAATCAATAGTGTTAAGGGTAGTGAGTGTGGTTTTCAGTTCAAGGAGTCTAGTTTTAGTGCGACGACCGACGTATCCATACACCAGGACCCTGGCTTCTGATTTACAACTCAGTCCACAAAAACACTGATTGCGTGTGTGTTTTCAAGAGTCTTCATTGTGAACTCCTTGATTCACCTCACCAGGTCATCTCACTAGGTATAACGTTTAACCGTAGTGCACCTGTTTCTTTTTAGGATGCCTCCATGAAGAAAGCCACCCAGGGTTCTGAGATTTTTACGCACTGATATCCCATCGAGCAACGAGGCTTCGGTGTAGGGCCCTCTTCTAGTATAGGCACCATTGGAGGCACCAGTAGTACCATTACCCATTGGGCCACCGATACCACCAGCTCCAGCAGCATACGGTGCACGCCGCTTGATTGTGTTGCACGAGTTCCAGCTCTAGATGCCACCCAAGTTCAGGGGAGAGATGGATCCATAGGAAGTTGAGTATTGGCTGCAGGCTGTGGTGAGTGTTTTCCAATTGGTAGGGACACCAGCTGATCTCATGGTGATCCTTGCCTCCAACCTTCTACAGGAAGCAACAGACAGATGGTAGAGCTTGCTGCTCCAAGTTCACGATGAGGTGATGCTTCTCTGGGCAGACTTCGAGAGCCTGTTTCAGGCGGATTTTGTCTCAGCGACTCTTCATGCAGTGTACATACAAGAGATACTTCATCTACAATAGGTTAGCATGATTGTAGCTCATTACATAGTGAGGTTCACAGACCTCTCATGTTACTCCAAAAATATGGTCTGTGGCCCATTCTTCAGGGCCTAGACCTTCGAGAAGGGACTCATATGGGATATCAGAGCTCTGATGATCTCACTCAGTATCCTAACACAAGCGAGGGTGTTAGAGAGAGCCCTCTTGGTGGATTTTTCATGCTGATTAGTCACCAGCAGCGAGACCCACCACCAGTCATCACGTAGTGGAGTCTTCCACAGTTGGTAGCAGACATACATCACATAGGTCCAAAAGGACCAGACCTATAGGTGTACAACCTCAAGATTTTGAGTCGGTTGTGCGGGACACCCGAGGAAGAGACAAACATGCCCAGAGAGGGCAGTGTTTCACATGTGATGAGAAGGGTCACATGGCTCGTGACTGTCTGACCCTCCGTTCGAATGATCAGCAGACAGTGGAAGTACCGCCCAGGTAGAGACATAGATTTGATCGAGGTGGTCTTCCGAGAGCAGGTGAACGTGGAAGAGGATCTGGTCAGGCAACTAGCGGTGGGAGACGATTCAAGATGTTACCTCCACCACCACCAGGAGGTCCACCCCGACCGCAAGGAGAAGGTGGACAGAGGAGATCTCATCTCCAAGTAGTTGAGGCTTAAGATCATGGTTCTCTAGAGATGTTACGAGGTATGATCTATGTCTACTCCACCTTAGTTGTAGTTATCAAAGACACAAAAGCCTTTCATTATTTTATTTCCACTTCCCTCATTCGGAGCTTGTAGATTTTGATGGAGCCATTGGCTCGATCCTTACGGCTAGAGATTTCTATGGGAGAAGATTCGATGATTACACACTGGTTCCAGAGTGTCAGCGTACTCTAGGAGCCGATAGCTTTGGATGGGATCTCTTAGTAGTGGCATTGAGGCCTTACGACATCATCTTGGGTACGAACTGGCTATCTACAGTCCATGCTCAGATAGACTGTATTAGGGGAAAATTTTGGTGTGTCTGCACGGATGCGACCAGGTTTACCTTCACCGACGAGAAGGGAGCCTTTATAGCACAGGATGAACTTACCCAGAGGAGAGTGCAGCCAATCACTCAGTAGTTGGCTAGCCTTACCCTCAAAGTGGTTGATGTAGAGAGTCTAAATTTTCATGTAGTGGTGGACCAGTACATGGATGACTTCCCTAATGATGTTTCATGTCTACCTCCTTGAAGAGAGGTGGACTTTTACATTGACATGCACCCCAGGACGGCACCGATATCTACAACAGCATATCGGATGGCTCCCACGGAGCTTCATGAGTAGCAGGTACAACTAGAGGACTTGCAGGGGAAGGGATTAATGCGGCCCATTGTTTCTCCTTGGGAAACCCTGATTCTGTTCACCAAGAAGGCAGATGGGAGCATGAGGCTTTGTGTTGACTATCGGCGCCCGAACCAGGTGACTGTAAAGAACAAGTACCCACTTCTGAGGATTGATGACTTCTTTGATCTGCTGAAGCAAGCTCGGTGGTTCTCAAAGATAGACCTCAAATCAGGCTATCACCAGCTCAGAGTTCGAGACGAGGATGTGCAGAAGAAGGCTTTAAGATATTGGTAAGGCCACTACGAGTTATTGGTTATGCCATTCGGTGTGACCAAATCTACAGAAATGTTCATGGGACTCAGGAACAGGATATTTCAGCCATAACTCGATCTCTTCGTCATAATCTTCATCGACGACATATTGATCTACTCGGATACTGAGTAGAAGCATGTCTATCACTTGTGGGTAGTACTGGACACACTCTGAGCGTATAATATTTATGGTAAGATCTCGAAGATCCCATTTTGGATCCGAGAGGTTCACTTCCTGGGACATGTCATATTGGAAGCTAGAGTGGCATTAGATCTGGAAAAAATTGAGGAGGTACTTTCTTGGGAGCCACCTAGGAGTGTGACAGAGGTATGAAGTTTCTTGGGTTTTGATGGATATTACCGGAGGTTTGTGCCAGATTTTTCTAGAGTTACAGCACCACTATCAGCCTTGACGAAGAAGGTGAAACCCTTTGTGTGGTCATAGAGATGTCAGTAGAGCTTTTAGGAGCTAAGGCAGAGGCTGACCAGTGCCCCCATCTTAAGGCTTCCAGAGGAAGGATTAGGGTACATAGTCTACTGCTACGCATTAGAGACCGGACTTGGATGTTTCCTAATGCAAGAACGAGTAGTGATCGCATATGTCTCTCAACAGATGAGACAACATGAGCAGAACTATGCTACCCATGACCTAGAGTTAGCAGTAGTGGTCTTTTCCATTATGATGTGGTGACACTAACTGATGGGTGAATGTTTTAAAGTATACTCTGATCCCAGGAGTCTCAGGTATATCTTCTCTCAGAAGGACCTGAACCTGAGACAATGACGTTGCCTTGAGTTCCTCCAAGATTATGAATTCAAGATAATATATACTCCTAGGATGGGGAACGATGTTACAGATGCACTCAGCATGAGATCTGGTAAATAGTAGCTAGGCGAGGCAACAGAGCAGCTGGCCGCTTTGAAGATATCCTACATGGAACGTGATGGAACAATTTTTCTTCCGTCTCTTACAGTCACTCCCCCACCTCTTCAGTGAGTCAGGGAGGCATAGTGTGGGGACACTAACTGCGAGACATGAAGTGCTCAGATATCTACAGGACAGACACCTGATGGATTTTCTGAAGGTGGGGATCACGTCATCCTCTACAAAGGAAATACCATGGTACTAGTGTCACTTTAGGAGTAAGTGTTGAGGGAGTTCCACACATCCCATATAGAGGTACATCCATGAGTGGCGAAGATGTTCCAGGATCTCTGATGATAGCATTGGTGTCTAGGAATGAAGAAAGCAGTTGCATAGTTTGTCTCTCGGTGCCTCACTTGTCAGCATGTGAAGGCGGAGCATTAGGTACCAGCTGGTTTGGTTCATCCTTTAGAGGTCCCAGAGTGGAAATGGGATGGGATATCCATGGAATTTGTGATAGTACTTCCACGTACATCTAGAGGTCATGACTCTATCTGGGTGATCGTCGATCGAGTCACCAAGTCAGTCCACTTCCTACCGACTAGAGAGCATGGTTTAGTAGAGAGCTTGGGACGACTCTATGTGCAAAAGATTCTGCGGCTACATAGAGTACCCATGACGATTTTATTCGATTGTGATACATGTTTTACTTCTTGGATATGGAAGGGGTTTCAAGAGGGTTTCGTTATGCGGCTTCGTTTGAGCATTGCCTTCCATCCTCAGATGGATGGTCAGACTGAGAAGACCATTTAAAAGCTCGAGGACATGTTGTGTGCTTGTTTCCTTGACTTCAGTCGCAGCTGGGAGGATCACTGTCCTTTAGTGGAGTTTGCATACAACAACAACTATCACTCCACCATTGTGATGGAACCTTTCTATCTGTTATACGGGTGACCTTGTAGATCACCTTTGTGCTGGACTAACCCAGGGAAGTCAGCACTAGTGGGACCAGAGATAGTACATGCTACAATAGAGAAGATGCAGATCATCTAGGAGAAGATGAAGACTGCATATAGCAGTCAGAAGTCATATTCTGACAGGAGACAGAGACCTCTAGAGTTCATGGATGGTGACCACGTCTTTCTACAGGTCTCACCCCGATGAGGTCTATGGATATTTGGCCGAGGTGGAAAGTTATCTTTAAGGTTCATCAGACCTTTTCAGGTCCTCAGCAGAGTTGGAGAGGTGGGATACCACTTATCCCTTCCACCTCAGTTGCACCGGGTGCATGGAATCTTCTACGTATCCCAGCTCAGGAGATACGTGCATGACCCTTCTCATATCATCGACCATGGCGAGTTGGATGTTGATGATGGGGAGAATTTTATAGAGGTTTTAGTAGAGATTGAGGATCAACAGGAGCAGGTCCTTTGTGGATGGTCGATACCTTTGGTGCACATTTGCCGGCAGCACGAGAACCTCTAGGAGAGCACATGGGAGCAGGAGGCTCAGATGTATGCTCTGTACCCCCACTTGATTACCTAGTTGAGTTGTGGATTATGAGGACATATATCCCTAAGGTGGGGAGAATGTAAAGACCCGGAATTTCCGTGTAATTTTTTTAAAATATATGGGAATTTTACGAGACCGCAAAAATTTACGGCGCATGATTTTGAGGCCTGGAGTGCCCAAAATGAATTTCTGAACTTTATTTTGGGTATGTTCAGTAAACGTGTGAGTGAGTTTTTCTTACTTTTGAACCGGTTCTCGGAATTAAAATATGAGGGCACTGTTTAACTCACAGTGTCGGTATTTTCTTAAGGAGACTTTCACCTCGATGGAAGATGGTCGAGGGTGAAATTTAGTTTTTGGGTTTTTCGTGAAGGAATAAAATAAAAACAAAAGTGTGAGAAACTTTATTTTTATTTTCAACAACCATGTGGGTGTTGAGAAGTGGGGTCTACTGGAACTAAACCTCCTTGTGGAAGTTGGGAAGTGGGGACCACTGGACTTTAACCTCCCATGAGAGGTTATGGTGGTGGGGACCACCATACCCTAACCTCCTATGAGGGGTTATGGTGGTGGGGACCACCCGAGACCTAAAAATCACGACTCCCCTCTTAATGAGGGATAAACCTCTCAACTCCCTCATTAATGTGGAGGAGTCTCTTGAGATTTCTTCACATTAATTATACCAACGCACATATCTTTAATTGTTCCAACTTAGTTAATTGAATTTCCCCATTTTTAAATTATTTTACATCGTCGTTGGAATTTTGGAAGGTTCCTAATAAATGAACCGTCATAAATTCCACTATAGTTACCTACATTCCCCCATCTCATATATATATGAAGCTTGGGAGGAGTATTTGGGGAGGCTTCACCAAGCGACGAATCACTGGTAAAGTGATGCGACACCCAATGCTTTGATGATTACGATCATCAACAAAGAACGCATCCTCCAATGAAGAACGTGCTCCCCAATGAAGAATGCTTCACCAACAAAGAACACCGACCTCCTTCAACCTTCTTCCTTGAGACTTCTTCCAATTTGGGATGGCCACATCGATGGTGAATCAAATACCATACTACCTTCTTGCGCCAACTCCAGCAAGCGAATGAGGTAGGGGTATAATGCTATTTGTTTATCACTTTCCATGTACCCCCTTCATTTCTTGTACGGATTGGGAACAAACATTACGAAAGATTATGGTTTGACGTTCGTTGCTTCGTTCTTTGAGAACCGATTGTTACCACTCTAAAGGCGGAGGGTGTGGGCCAAACTAACATGGCCCGACACCTCCACCGTTCTTCTGGGGTGTGTTCTTTGAAATGGAGGAAGGCGAAAATGGAAATGGCGCTCTACCACCCGCCGCCTTTGCCGCTTCGTTCCATTGCCGAACCACCATTGTGTTGAGCCGCTGAGTCGATCCTCTTTCGCCACCCCCCCCCCCCCCATGGCGCCCAGCCGAACTGGCCCCGTGCCCTCGCGGTACCCTGGCCGAACCGGACCCATGCCCTCATAATTCCCCGACCGAACTGGCCTGCACCCCCCGCGACGCCCCGGCTAAACTGGCCCCGTGCCCTCGCGGCTCCCCGTCTGAACCGGACCCACGCCCTCGCGGTGCTCCGGCCGCACCAACCCACACCCTCGCGGAACCCCTATGGCCGAACTGGCCAGGCACCCTCGCGGAACCCCCACGGCCGAGCCGCTCTGCGGCACCCGCGATCTCCACGACCTCTCGTGGCCTGCCGGACCCCCAACAGACCAGGTCGTATCACAGGGCAAGCCTGACCCAGCGGGTTGGGTTGGGTCAGTCAAAACTGGGTCGACCGATGCCAGGTTGGTCCGAGTCAGTCTGACCGGGTCAGACTGGACTCAGGCCCACTACGACCCTTTACATTCTTTTGGGCATAACTTTGGCATCAGACGTCCATTTGACGAACCGTCAGCGGCACTGGAAATCTTGGAGTGAGATAGTACCTTTTGGTATACTCCACTAGAGTTTTGGTTTGATATGGGAAATGGTCAGGTTGGATCGAGCAGGAATCCAACCGGGCCCCCAGGTCTAAAAGGATAATAACTCACAGATTGGGTGTCCTATTGACGAGTCGTCTATTGTGTTGATAACCCTACGACGTGGAAGTCCTTTGAGATACTTTCTCATGGGAATTTGTGACAGTTGAAGTATCGACTAGTAGCTTGTGGAGAAGATCCTCCGGGAGACAAGCAAGCATAGTGTGGAGACCTAGTAGCTGGCTGAGACCTTATGACTGCTTCCCATTTCGACTCGGAGTGACTCGACTAGCTGAGTGGGGAGTGCCTTGGTGTCACAGAAGACCCACATTTGGGAACGCCTTGGTGTCGCGGCAGACCCACATTACTCAATAGGATGAGTACCTCAGTCGGGTAAGAGGGGGAGCATGCTTGGTGATGCGGAAAACCCACGGTGGGAAGCATGGTTGGTGACACGGCAGATCCACGGTACTCGACAAGAGGAGTACCCCAGCATTCCAAGGTTAGTGGGAAGCGCCTTGGTGTCGCAGCAGGCCCACTGTACTCGATAGAGGAGGAGTTATCCAGTAGCTGAGGTTTCGAAAATGTGACTGGGGATGTTACTTGATACTACCCCTAGAATAAAATTATGGCCTGAGCTGATTCAGTTTTTCTGTGTTTTCCTCATTCTTGAGATGGATTACTTGATAAATTAGGTATATATATGAGTATATACCTAAGTAGGGTTATCTGTTGATTTCATGATTTGTGGTTTATCCTTGGTGAATTTTTGTGATACCTTGAGGGTCTCGGGGTCCCTACTGAGTATCTTTATACTCACCCCTGCACGGGTTATGCCTGCACCTTGTTGTGTGGGATGTAGACGACAGACAGCACTGACTGAGGCTGAGAGTACTAGGACTGGACGGTGCCTAGAGGTAGACCGTACAGCGTGTTAATACTCAGAAGAGAGGGATGGATGTGGTGTGCTGAGGAAGAGATCAGTACCTACCCTTTAGGTAGGAACCCAGAGGATGACCCAATAGCTGATTTTCCTTTTTCTTCAGTTGTATTTCATTTTAGTTGTATTTGTACTTTCCAGTTGTGCTTGTATTCTAGCCCCTTTTAATTATTGTAATCACTTGTTTATTATATACTTAACTTGAATTTTTATCTTCCTGTGTGTTGGTTGTAAGTGTTTATAGGTTATAAAGGCAATGCCTTTCCAGTTTTAGGGAAATATGTCTTTGGTGCTAGTTTCCAGCCCCTAGCCTATAGAAGGCGGGATTGGGGTTATCACGGCACAGGCCCCGGGGGATAGGTCATGACATCTATTGTATATTAATTTTATCTTAAATATCTATATTTTTTGTACCATGGATATATGTATTTCTTAAACCATATATCATTTCTACATATAGTGTTTTACAATGAATGTTATATAATTTTCTATTTAAAACCATGATAAATTTGTTTTCTTTACTCAATGAAGATATTTTTTGATAATGCATGTTATTTATAAATTAAATTGATCATTAAATATATGAATAATTAATTAGAGATATAGTTATATGTAGGACCTGATTATAGATAACTCTTAAATTCATTGATAGGTCTCATGAGATAAATTAGTAAGTTGTCATTAAATGGGATTCTGGTGTATGTCTACTCTTCGATTAAAATATACTGGCACAAAAATTTAATGGTAGAGATATCATGATATATAAAATCACGATATCCAATACTAAGAATTTACTTCATTGAGAATTAAGTTATTATTATCCATGATATTACTACATTGATATTATCTATGTATGTATTTAGGTATCATTTTATGGATTAAATGTCATGTATTTTCAGTTATTTACCATGCCTTATTAATTCATGTTAACTTCTGATGTATGTAAATCTTATTGAGCATCTAATATCATCCTTTATTTTTTTCATTTCCCCAAGATATGAAGAATGATATTATGGATAATTTCAAGTATTTAATTTTCCTTTATGCTATATGTTTTACAATTTATTATGGAAATTTGTATGCCTCTAATTCTTTAAGAATACTAAACTGATCAGTCCTTTGAGATAATATCTTTTGAATCTTTTATAATGTAATAAAGTGGATACTGGCTCTAGGTTACTAGATTTGGGGTTTCTACAGTTGGTTTCAAATACATTTTATTAGAAACCTTGGGAACAATATTTTAAAAGAACATATCTAACATAACAATTATGAAAATCCATTATAGTGTTTGAGAAATTTTATCATTAGAGAGATTTTTTATTTTATGGGTCAATATTCAGGATAATTACGAGTTAAATCAATGTGTTCTAATATTCAGTGATGGTTCTTAACTGAATAAAGGAAATCAACACCCATATAAAATGTATAAATTTCCATTTTGATCAAGTCAACATAGCTGGTATTGTACGTGAGGGGATCATTTCCATATTATTGAATATTACTCTAGTTATAATTAATAAACTTTCCAAAATGGATAAAACTATTGTTCAATAGTGAGAATATTCATTGTTGGATCACTTCATGAGACAGAAAACCTCCATCTTTAAAAGGAACTAATAATACATTGGTATTTGGTAAGGGATTAAGTCTCTCGAAAATATATTCCCTGCTTTGGGATATCTTGAAAATGAAAATGTTATTTGGGAAGTGTATTATTTGAAAGGACATGTAGATCAATAGAGGTCTTTAATACAAAAACAATCAAGAGGTTATATAAATAAAAATAATGTCATGGATAACATTTAAAGTGATTTTATTTGAGAAATAATTCCCTCAAGAACAACAAGCTAAGATAGAGAAGAAGTTCCTAACTTTAAAGGAAAAAGGAAGAAGAAAGTGTGGAAGAGTATAATGCTATCTTTAAAATATTATTCAGGCATGATTCAGAGTACATAGGTAACCTAGAAACTAAGATTGAATGTTTCTTTGACAGTCTTAAACTAAGTCTCATAAGGGAATCGGTTTCTCAAATATTCTCATCATATGATGATATGGTATCAAGTTCCATTAACCAAGAGAATGAATTTTATAAATCTTCTATCTTCAAGGGAAATCAAGAGAAAAATAGTTCAATTGAACACCCAAAAAAGGTGAAGCATAAAATGATAAGAATAAAATGAATCAATTTCTATCATGGGAAAATTGTAGATAGAAACATCCTATAAAAATTTTTGAATGTCATGGGAGTTTTTTTACAGGTGAGGAGATAAAGGTCATCTGGTTAATGAATATAAGAGGAATAAAAAGACCATTATTATCAATTGTTTTAATTGTAAATAAATGGAAATTATTCAAAATAATTTCCTAATATTCAAGGGAATCTACCATATAAGAGGTTAAGGATATAAGTCCAAGCTTATGTTATCACTACATTTAAGTTTTAACATTTTAAAGATGTGGTTGGGGGTACTTTAATTGTATCTTCAAATTTATCTAATGTTTTATTTGATTATTTTTCTTCAAACTCTTTTATATCTATCCTATTTTATAAGAAAATTAAATACATAATTAACACCTTAAAAAGGGATCTTTCATTAAGAAATCATTGTGGAAATCTCACTGTTACAAAGATGTGTCAGTAAATTCTCATTAAGACACATAAATGTGCCCTATTTGCATACTTGATTATCATGCCTATGGTTTATTTTTATATAATTCATGTTATGGATAAGATTTCAAAATATAATGAAAATAGTTATTGAAAAGTTAAGGAAATTAAGATTGTGGATGGAGATATATAATTCCTTATCTTTATATTAGAGATATCATCATCTTAGCCATGTATAGATCCACCCCTAGTAGCCCCTCTGAATGAGATTCTTGGGTAAGAAGAGAATACACAATCTATGGATGGAAAAGGTAATCTTTAAATTTAGGATGTACTTATTTCACATAAATACATTGATGTATTTTGTAAGGATTTACCTATAAATCAACTAGAGCATATAGTTGAGTTTTCCATTGATTTAATTCGTTGTGAAAAAACCTATATCAAAGATACCCTATAGAATGGCCACTTTGGAATTAGTAGAGTTGAATGACTTTTGCCAAAATTGACTTATACACCCTATTTTTTCACCTTTGTGAGCCCCTATTCTTTTTATTAATAATAAA
This sequence comes from Viscum album, assembly GCA_963277665.1. Taxonomy (NCBI): domain Eukaryota; kingdom Viridiplantae; phylum Streptophyta; class Magnoliopsida; order Santalales; family Viscaceae; genus Viscum; species Viscum album. The sequence goes on along the minus strand of OY728157.1, from coordinate 1,619,971,315 downwards.
TATGGATCTATAAGGTTTTTCATTTATTATAGGGACATCAATGCTTTTTTGATAAAGAACAAGTATCATCTACCTCAAATTTATGACTTTCTCGATCAACATAATATAGCTTAATATATTTTAAATATTGGAATTCATTTTATGTATCATTAATTATGAGTAAAGACGGAAGATATTCTAAAGATAGAATTTTTAATGTGGTATAGACATTATGGGTTTATAATAATTCCATTTGTAATGACTAATTCACCCTCTATTTTTATGGATCTAATGAATAGAGTATTAAAGTAATATCTTGATAATTTTGATGTGGTATTTATTAATGATATCTTGGTATATTATAAAATATATTAGGACAATGAGAATCACTTTTGGATCATTCATGATACTCTTAAAAGATAATAGTTATATGCGAAATTTATAATGTGTGAATTTTGGTGTCAATAACTTTATTTTCTTTGTCATATTGTCTCCAAGGATTAAATTTCATAGTATCCAATAAAGATAAAGGTAGTAAAACAATGAACTACACCAATGAACAAAAACAAGGTATGTATTTTCATTGTATTGTCTTGTAACTATTGGTGGTTTGTTAAAAAAAAATCCTAATTGGATAACATGTTAACCAAGATTACCCATGAAGGGGTTAAGCTTATATGGACAAAGGAATGTGAAAAATGTTTGGAAGAATTGAAGTGGATATTGGTCAATACTCCAATTTTGACACTACCATTAAGAAATGATGGATTTTTTATAAATATTGATTCCTCAAAGAATGTAATTTGATGTGTCCTTATATTTAATGGTAAAGTTATTTTTTATTCATCATTGTAGTTAAAGACTGATGAATAGAACTATCCAACTTGTGATCTTGAGTTGGAATATTTGAAGATATAGAGACATTATCTTTATGGTAAAATATATGGGATATACACATATTAGAAGAGTATAGAATACATCATTTTAAATAATGAGATCAACATTAGGAAAATATGATATCACTAAATACTCAAGCATTATGATTTCTTAATACACTACACCCATGGAAGGAAAATAACATAGAATATTCATTGATCAGAAAAGATCGTGGATTCCTAATAAAAATGAGGATTAATATGGTTCCTATGTTCATGAATTTAGTATATATATGGGAATTATTAAGGAATGGAAAATATCACCCCTTTTTAAAATTATTTCCAAAATATATTTATTGGAAAAGATAAAAAGTTTTTAACCTAGTGATGAGAATTTTCAAAAGAAAATTAAATCCATGAATGATGGGAAATTGGAAGACTTCATATATGAAGATGGAATTCTAAAATTTTAAAAAAAAATTATGTCTTATATCTATACCTGAGTTAAAAATTTAATTATTATATGATTTTCATAAACTGAATATCTCTATACACCTTGGTATCACCAAGATGTATAGAGATTTGAAGGAACTTTTTTTGTGGGAAAATATGAAATGGTAAATTTATAATTACGTGTCATAATTTTTTTATTTTTAATAGGTAGAGGTTAAGATACATCATCCTTGGGGATTCATGCAACCTCTATATATTCCTATGTGGAAATTTTATGACATTAAAATGGAATTTTTCACCAGAATACCAAATACTCATAGAAATAATGATACAATATGGTTTATTGTTGATCCCCATACCAAATCTACACATTTCCTCGCTATATGAGAATATTTACCTCTTGAGTTCCTTTCACGACTCTATATTAATGATGTTTCAAAACATCATGGTATACCTATTTCATTTTTCTCACGTGACATCCAATGTTTGTGGGGTCATTATTTATCTTTGGTAGAATTTTCATATAACAATATCTTCTACTAAAGTATTCAAATGGAGTTGTACGAATCATTATATTGTAAGATATATCATAATACAAATTTTTTAGAAGAAGTTCTTAAAATATATCTTGTGGGTCCAGAACTTTTTGAGGAGGCACTGAAAAAAGTAAAGGCAGTTCAAACTCATATTAGAGAAGCTCGAAAAGGCAAGAGAGTTATAGCGATTAATGAAGGAAATATTTGGAATTTTGATTAGAATATCATGTTATCTTCAATGTTCCTACATGGAAGGGTGTAATAAGGTTAGTAAAGAAGTGAAAAATAATCCCTGTATATATCATGCCTTAAGAAATTATGGAAATAATTGGATCTATGGCCTACCAAATTGAAATGTTCTTTGTTAAGGAATTATATTCCAGACCCAACACATGTTCTCACCTATAAATAAATAGTACTAGAAAAATATCTATATTGATGTGAAGAGATTATCTAGATTCTCGACACTAGAGATAAATTGTTGAGGAATCAGATGTCATTACTGATAAAGGTACTTTGGAGAAATCATAAAACAGAAGAAGTAGCATGGAAACCTGAGGATGTTATGAATAATAACCACCCTATGTTTTTCAGAAGTTTAAATCCTTTAAAATGTTCAATAATAAATTCTTTTAGGATGTAAAAATGTAATATCCCTGTATTTAAAAAAAATACTATGTTTGATAGTGTATACAACCCACAATACTGAGACTAAACTAACCATGAAATCATATTATTTAAATTTGATCATTATAACCAAACTATTTAATTAGTGTATATGGATATTAATAAACACATTATGAAATATATATGAAATTTAATCTCAATAAAAATTTATTTGTTAATTCTTAGAAAATAAATAGATTTTTTTTTTGTAAATTAATTTTATTCTTCAAAAATGATTTTTATTTCTTTTTGTGAGAAAATAGTTAAATTAATTTTTTCCAATTTTAAAAAATGTATTTGGTAAAATGAAATTATTTTTTTAAATTTTTATATGAAAATTATCTTAGTGTACTTTTTTTATTTTCCTAAAATTTCTGATTTTCCAATGAATAGGGAAAAATAATGCTTTTTCTAAACTGTATTGTTGTTTCAATAATTTATAAAGTTACATTTTATTTTAAATTTTTTAAAAAATATTATTTTAATCATATTATTTATAATAAAAATATGGTCTTTGTAATTAGTTTTATACTTTAATTTTGTATAAAAATATTTTTAAACTTAAAAATATATTTTTTCTGAAAAACAATTTTTCATCACGTTTTTTGGGTTTAATTTTAAAATAAATTATGAAAATTATATGAATTTAATTTAGAAAAATATATTACATATTTTTAATAATTATAATTAATATTATGTAGCAAATTCAACTTAATTTTTTTTATAATGAATAGTAGGAATTTTTTACCTTAGTTAAGGTTAAAAGAGGTTTATTGGCTGGGGTTAAACTTAAAAGATAAGCGTTAAAATGACCTAAAAACTTATATAATTTCTATTTTAGGGCCATATTTAGACTCTATATCATATAATTTTTTAATATGTTCCATTTTAGGACATTTTTATTTAGTAACACCTTAATATATTTTATTCTTTTTAAAAATTTGAAGTGTGACCTATCCCCCTCCTATAAAAGGACACAATTTATTATCTCCTATTCACCCTTAAATAACCTTTTGTTTCATAAAATACCTAAACAAATATATTCATTATATCCATAAAAACATCATATGGTCCTAGTTTTGATAAAAAACTATCCTAGGAAGGCTTCTGTTGTAAATCTAAAGAGGTTTTTGAAGAAGAGCTATAGTTCTTAACCATGCATCTTCATTTTATTTTTTTTCACCTCTTAAAAATATTATTCAACCATGGTAAAATAATAAAACAAGTATATTCCATTTACTTATGTTTTTTTTATATTAATTAAATACCCTACATTCATCTCCTCTACCTTCAAATGGGAAACCAAACTATCTTTCGTGAGTATAGAGGACTACCACCTCACGAACTAATGTAATTTGTTTTCCATCACCACCTCTCACAACTGGTTATAATATTTTATTTAATGTATATGTATGATATTAATGAAATATTTATAATTATAAAAAATTAATATATATTATATTTTCTTACCTTAACATCAATTTAAAAATGATAATGTCGTTCGTGCATACATTTGGACTACCACATCCAATAAGAGATTTGATTCATTTTCCATCACCACATCACATGGATGATATATATATATGTTTTTTAAAGAAATAATATTTTTTTAATTATATAATTATCATTATGGAAACATAAAATAATACTTATCTTCTTTCCATCATGATCGTTGAAAAATGGAAACATTACTCATGAGTATATACAACCTATCATCTCTATGATTACAACATAGTTAATTTTTCATAACATTATTTCATGGTTAATTTTAAAATTATAATATATGTATTAAAATAATAATTATATCCTTACTATTATTCTTTATATAATGGAACATTTACTTATTTTACCACGGTCAACCTACCGAAGTCATTTTGGGCATATGAACCCAATATCATCAAAGCATCCAATGCGAACTTAATTGATTAAGTAAATAAATATAAAATGGTAATAATAAAAATAAAAGGAATAAAAAACATGAAATTTTTTTATTAATAAAATAATTAACATAAGTTTATTATTTAGGAATATAAATAATGTACGTGATGAGTCATACTTCAGATAAGGGGTTTCATCTCAATTTACACTCTATTGAGATATATTTGGTAATATGAACCTATTTATTTTTATAGGGTGTATATACTACCCATTTTAGGAATTTGACATGAATATATATTTATTCATTATGATTAATGATTAAATTCAAGTTATTATTTCAATGAAATGTTTAAAATAAAATCTAGTCTTATTTCTATTTTTGATTGGGTGTATTATTCTTACATTTCCAAAAAAATTTAATTTTTTTTTCAGAAAAGCCCTTTTTATTTAATAAAATGATTTATTATAGAAATTTTTTTAACATTGAAATTTTACATGGTTTTAAAGGAATATTTTTAATGATTTTTCTAAATTTATTTTTAACTTTCTTTATAAAATTTCAAAAGGAATGTTTTTTAACATATATGTTATCAATGGATTTTCCAAAAACTATAACTATTTTATGTTCTTTAGATTATTATACTAGTTCTTAATGGTTTTAAAAAAGAAAAATATTTATGAAAACTTATTTTAAATATTTATATTTTGTTTTATTCTCAAATTTAAAAGACATTATTTTAATACAAAAATCTACTTTTCTGATGAATTGATGGTCATGTATCATCTCTTGATTAAATTTTTTGTTGTTAACTTTCTCTTGAAACAATCACTTTTTTCAGATATTTTTTTATTGAATATTAATTTCTATTAAATATCCTTATTCTTTGTATCAAGTTTATTCTTATGTCTCAAACCACATATCATTTCCATATATGGTATTTTACTATGAAATTTATCTAATTGACTATAGGAAACCTTGATATATCAATATTATTTACTCAATACAGATATTTATTGATAAGGAATATTATTTATTAATTTAATTAATCATTCAATATATGAGGAATGCAGTGGACATAAAGTTATGGGTGGGTAATGGTTATATATATCCCCTTGATGCATCAAAAAGTCTCAAGAGATAAAGAAGTAAGCTAGAATTAAATGGTTTTCTAGTGTATACCTACCCATTGATTAAACTATCTTGGAACAAGTATTTAATGATATAGATATCATGATGTCTGAAATCTTGATATCCAATAATAATAATTTCCTTAATTGAGAATTTATTTATGATTATCCATGATATTATTGCATTGATATTATTCATGGATGAATTTCACGATTAAGTTATTGATTAAATGGAATTTTATTTTCAGTTATTTACTTTACCATATTGATTATTCCTTATTGATTCATGATAAGTTCTATAGTACATAACTCTTATTAATAATATCATCTCACCCTTTATTTGTTTTATTTCCACCAAAATATGATAAAGGATATTATTAATAATATCATGGATTTAAGAATGATTTTATGCTATGTGTTTTATATTTTCAATGTAATATGGAAATCATGTATGCATCTGGTTCATCAAGACTACTAAACTAGTTGGTCCTTTGGGATGATAAACTTTGTATCATTCCAAATTTAATAAATTAGACATTGTATTTGGGTTACTAGAGTGGGTGTTGTTACAACTAAAAAGGTGGATAAAGGAAATAGTGTAGTGACAGGTACAGTAGTTATTCATTCAAGAATATGAAATGTACTATTTGATTATAGTTCTACATACTCTTTAATATAATAAAAGTTTATTAAAACTATTCCAGCACCACCATAAAACAAAGAGTTTATTTTATCAATGAAAATTGATAATGGAAAGATTATTATATCTCAAGAACACAACTCCTCCCTAGTTGAAATCTTTATCATGAATATTCTAGAAAACCTTATCATAATCAATTTAATGGAATTTTATGCGTTTTCAGTAATGGACTGGTTGTCACTATATAGATCCTACATCAACTATTAAGTGAAGAAAACCACATTATATATCCTAAATTACCCTCTAATTATATTCAAGTGTAAGGATGAGGATGAATCTTCTTCAAAATCATGGATATTGTTTCTTTATGATCAAGCATATCTAACTCCAATTATTTAATCAAATGAGAGTACCTCTCTTAAGGAAATTCCCAATATAATGGATCATACTAATGTATTCCCCAAATAATTTCATGGTATTCATCCTAACTGATAGGTTTAACTCTCAATTTAACTTATGCCTAGATCTCTACTAATATCCAAGACTCAGTATAGAATAGATTATATTTAACTGGATTAACTGAATAAGCAGTTACAATAATATTTAGACATGGGTTTCATATGCCTAATTTATTCTCCATGGGGTGCATCGATCCTATTTTTCATGAATAAGGGTGGGTTTACGTGTCTATATATTGATTATCGTGAACTTAAAAAGATCGCGATAAAGTACAAGTATACTCTACCATTGATTAGTGACTTGTTCGATCAGTTACATAGAGATCAATAATTCTATAAAGTGTACCTTCAGTTAGGATATCATCAGTTAAAGGTGAATTTTTAGGATATTCCCAAGACCACATGTTTTATAAGGTATGGGCACTATGAGTTCATAATCATGTCATTTAACTCATGAATGCTCCAAAAATCTTTATGAACCTAATGAATAGAGTCTTTATAGATTAACTCTATAAATGTGTGTTAATATTTATATATGATATTCTTATATAATTCAAAAGTAAGGAGGAACATAAGGAGTATTGATTTTCATGTTGAAGACTTTGAGTAAAAATAATTTGTATGAAAAGTATAGTAAATGTGAGTTTTGGATGGAGAATTTTGAATTATTTGTGCATGTTATCACATGTTACGGGTTATATATGGACCCTTTGAAGACTAAGGTGATTAATGATTACCCTAGACTATCATATGTAATGGATATCTATAGATTCCTTAAATTATCTGGGTAATATCGGTGATTTTTGAGAAACATCTCTAGATTTTCAAACCCACTAACCATGATTCCTTGAAAGGGGGTGAATTATGACTGAAAAAATGAGTGTGAAGAGAGATCTAAGGAGATAAATTAGAGGCTAACCATAGAACATTTACTCACCATACCCATAAGTGGGGAAGGATTTGTGATCCTAATTTATGCATCCAAAAGGTATTGGGTTGTGTACTCGTATATAATGATAAATTGAAAGCCTAAGCCTCAAGATAATTGAATGTTCATGAACAAAACAATATGATGCATGATCTTGAGTTTTCCAGGGTAATATTTGCACTGAAAACTTAAAGGCATTATCTCTATGGAGAAATGAGATATATATATGTATATATATCTGTGTGTATATATATATATGAATATATATGTATATATATATATATGTTGATCACATCATCTTTAATTATATATTAAAAAATAAAGAGCTCAACATGTTCCAAAAATATAGTTATATTTGATCAAGTATTTTGAATTCACAGTCCACTATTATGCAGGGAAGGAAAATAAAGTGGCAGAAGATCTAAATAGAAAATATCATGTAAAATTATATATAATGAGGATTGGGAAGGATCTGATATTCTTGGACATGTAAAGTATTGACATGGGAATCATGAGGAATGTAACATCATCCTACATTTCTCAAATGATTTCTCAACCATTACTACTTGAGGATATTAAGAAATCTCAAAGGGTTGAGGTGGAGAAATAGAAGAAGTTTGATTCTGTAAGGAAGGGGAAAAACATTGAGTTCAAGTTTTATGATTAAGGAGTTTTTTTATTTGGTAAATAACATTATGTTCTATATAATCCAAAGATAAATAATGAGCTATTGAATAATGATCATAGTTCATCTTTCTCTATCCAACTAGGGAAACAAATTATAAAGATCTATGAGAAAACTATAGTTGGACAATATGAAGAAACCATTATAGAACATAAATAAATGTTTTTAAAGTTTCAACAAGTGAAATCTAAGAGGAATAAGTGAAAATGGAGAATTCAACCTTTTCCCATACCTATATAAAAAGGAGAAAAATCACTATGGATTTTTTCATTGGTCTTACAATGACATAAAAAGGTAAAAATATTGTATGGTTTTTGGTAGACCATATTAAAAATACTGATCACTTCATTTCCATCTAAGAGGACCTCTCTCTTGACCACCTTGAAAAGATATAAACAAGAGATTTGGTTATTCCATATGGAACACCATTATCGATTGTATATGATTGAGATATAAGGATCACCTCAAAGTTCTAGAATAGTATTCGTCATGATATAAACACAAATTTGAACTTTGGTACGCTCTATCGTCCCTAAACTAATGGCCAATACGAATCAACCATTCAAACACTTTAGGATGTGTTTATAGCTTTTGTTGTACCCCACACTCTTTGATTTTCATGATCACAATCACTTTAATATGTGTTTAACATTGTGTTTAAGTGTTGTGGATGATAGGCACAAGGTTGCCAAGAAGTTGGCCCAAGAATGGACTTCAAGTGGACTGAAATTCAGTCCACCGGTCAGCCGGTGGCTTGACCACCGGCCAGCCGGTGGCACCCTGACTCAAGGCTGAGCCACTGCCTCCCCACCGGTCGACCGGTGGCTCTGCCACCGGTCGACCTGTGGCATCCAGCCCAAATAGTGCAATCTACTGTCTTTCCACCGGCCAGCCGGTGGCTCCTCCACCGGTCGACCGGTGGCACCCAGATGAATAGTGAGACCTACTGTCTCACCACCGGCCATCCGGTGGCTCCTCCACCGGTCGACCGGTGGAGCCTGGACCAGAATTCTCTCCACATTCCAAGGCACCGGCCAACCGGTGGCCCTGCACCGGCCAGCCGGTGGACACAGTCAAACTAGCCGTTGGGCTGTTGACCAGCCTGTCCACTTGGCTCCCAACGGCTCCGAAGACCTCTCCAACGGCTCCGAAGCATCCCCAAGGGTTCCTAGCCTATAAATAAAGGCTGAGGAAGCCCCGGACATGTACCGAACATATACAAGCCACCGGACACATTTTTACATCTTTGGCGAAGCTCCGACGGATTGTTCCAAGGGAACCCAAAGTGCTCCAACAACTTCCACATCCAAGAGCACCTCCATAGAAGCTTGGAAGCGGCCCTCAAACATCATCAATCAATCAAAGGCGCCCAAGGCTTCTCCATTACGGGTTTTATTGTTTATCTCTTTTTGAGCTTTAAAATTGGGTTTGTGCCTACAAACCCCAACTCTTTTCTCATCTCCCCTTCTTTGGGTTCTCACACCACCACTAAGGTGTGAAGAGGTTTTCTCAAGCTTTTCCTTTAAAAGGCTTGTGTCTCGGTGAGCTAGTCTTCACCCGTAAAAAGACTAGTGGGTTCTTGCTAAACCATTAAAAGCAAGTGGGTTCTTGCTAAACCAATAAAAGCAAGCTGTAATAGGTCCTAGTGCTACCTTAAAGCCTAGTGGGTTTCTTGCTAAAACCATTGAAAAGCAAGCGGTAGGAATCTCTCAACGGTTGAGTTGGGAGCGGAGACGTAGGCCGGGTTTTGGCCGAACTCCGTTATCAAGTTCTTGTGTCTTGCCTCTTTACTTTCCGCTGCATTTATACTTTGATTTAAATTTCTTAATCAATTTTTTAAAAAGGCAATTCACCCCCCTCTTGCCATCATTCCCTTGTTTTTTCCGACCCAACAATTGGTATCAGAGGGACCTTTGAGTAATTCCTTAACCCGGTTTCAAAGTTAAGATCTTTTTTTGATGGCATCAACTTCTTTCGCCCCCGAGGGCTACTCATTGGGTCGGGCTCCATTTTTTGATGGGACCGACTATAATTATTGGAAAACCCGCATGACCACCTTTTTGACAAGTATAGGATATCCCATTTTTAAAATAGTCATGCAAGGTTACACTCTCTCTTCCCCCGACGAATCCAAATGGACCCCCGCCGATATTAAAAATTTTGAGCTTGATGGCAAAGCCATGAATGCTCTTCATTGCGGGTTAGATAGAAATGAATTTAATCGTGTATCCACTTGCACCTCCGCACATGAAATTTGGAAGCTTTTAGAAGTGACCCATGAAGGCACTAATAAAGTCAAGGATACTAGATTAGATATGTATAGACAGGATTTTGAATCTTTTTCAATGCATCCAAATGAGTCTATTTCTGAAATGTTTACACGATTTACTGACGTGTGCAATGGGAGAAAGTCCCTTGGTGATGATGTTTCAGCTGAAACTATGGTGAAGAAGATCCTATGGATCCTACCAAGCAAATGGGCACCGAAGGTCACGGCGATTCAAGAAGCAAAAGACATCAAAAATATGCCGGTAGAGGAGCTCATCGGATCTCTCATGACTTATGAGATCACGATGAGGAGGCAAGCTCAAAAGGAGGGCACACCAATCAAGACCCCAAAGAACATCGCCCTCAAGGTACAAAAGGAAGTAAGCTCCTCCTCATCTTCTTCCTCATCTCCTTCCTCATCATCAAGCGGCGACTCAGAAATGGAGAATCTCGCCCGCCAAATGCAAAAATTCATGAAGATGCACAAGAAGAAGAAGAAATCCCGCAAGCATCGAAAGCAAGAACCCACCGCAAGACCCGAGCCCAAGGTGAAATGCTACGGGTGCGGCGAAAAGGGCCATTACAAGCCCTATTGCCCACTCAACAAGAAACGGGCCACGCCAAAGGAGAAAGGAAAGAAAAAGGTCCTCAAGGCGACATGGAGTGACACCTCCTCATCCTCCTCCTCCTCCTCCTCAAGCGACAACGGTACAAAATGCCTAATGGCATTCCATGAGGTAACATCTTCCGACTCCTCCTCTTGTTCTTCAAATTCCAATTCTTTAAATCATCTTTCTTATGAAGAACTCTCATTTGCTAGAGATCAATTGGAAAAAGGTTTTCATGAACTCTCTTCTAAATTTGTCGCGTTGAAAAAGAATTTCAAAAAACTCTCCTCCGAAAAAGAACAACTTCTCAAAGAGAAGGAGGAGATGTCCCTTAAAATCCAAAATTTTCCAAATGTTGATTCCATGGAATCAACCATCAAAGACCTTAGGGAGACCCTAGCTATGTTCACCCAAGGGGAACAAAATTTGAACAATTTGCTTGGTTCCCAACGTATATCTAGAACCACCCAAGGGTTAGGATATACCAACCGAGCTTCCTCCTCCCATGCTCCCACTATTTTTGTAAGGGGGAGCTCTAGCTTTAAATTTTGTAACTATTGCAAAAAACCCGGGCACCTTATTTATGAATGTAATTGTAAAAATGCCCGGTACGGCCAACCAAAGTCTATTTTCTTTTCGGACGAATTTTATAGGAGAAGACCCGCTATGAGACAAGTATGGATTGAAAAATCCCTTCTTGCGAGTCTCTCCGGGCCAAAAATTGTTTCCTCTCCCCGGTGATTTATTGTTTTTATTTAGGGGGAGTTAGGTTTGTTTAAGAATTTTTGTTTTATTCAAACTTTCAATTTCAACTTTTGGTTTCAAATTTCAAATTTTCAATTGGTTTTTGATTCAAAACTTTCAATTCAAACTGTTATTCAATTTTTGTTTCAAATCTTTCAATTTCCAAAATTTCAATTGATTTTCAAATCCCATCCCTTGTTTTTCAAAATTTCCCTCAATCAAGTTTTATGCCCCGTGCTATTTTGATAATCACAAAGGGGGAGAAATTTCTTGATTGATTGGGGGAGAATCTTTTTTATCACGCTTAGTATTTATTTTCAATTTATCATTTAGGCATGCATTTCATTTAAGTTTTTACATTGCTTGATAAGTGATTGTGATCATCAAAATAGGGGGAGATTGTTGTACCCCACACTCTTTGATTTTCATGATCACAATCACTTTAATATGTGTTTAACATTGTGTTTAAGTGTTGTGGATGATAGGCACAAGGTTGCCAAGAAGTTGGCCCAAGAATGGACTTCAAGTGGACTGAAATTCAGTCCACCGGTCAGCCGGTGGCTTGACCACCGGCCAGCCAGTGGCACCCTGACTCAAGGCTGAGCCACTGCCTCCCCACCGGTCGACTGGTGGCTCTGCCACCGGTCGACCTGTGGCATCCAGCCCAAATAGTGCAATCTACTGTCTTTCCACCGGCCAGCCGGTGGCTCCTCCACCGGTCGACCGGTGGCACCCAGATGAATAGTGAGACCTACTGTCTCACCACCGGCCATCCGGTGGCTCCTCCACCGGTCGACCGGTGGAGCCTGGACCAGAATTCTCTCCACATTCCAAGGCACCGGCCAACCGGTGGCCCTGCACCGGCCAGCCGGTGGACACAGTCAAACTAGCCGTTGGGCTGTTGACCAGCCTGTCCACTTGGCTCCCAACGGCTCCGAAGACCTCTCCAACGGCTCCGAAGCATCCCCAAGGGTTCCTAGCCTATAAATAAAGGCTGAGGAAGCCCCGGACATGTACCGAACATATACAAGCCACCGGACACATTTTTACATCTTTGGCGAAGCTCCGACGGATTGTTCCAAGGGAACCCAAAGTGCTCCAACAACTTCCACATCCAAGAGCACCTCCATAGAAGCTTGGAAGCGGCCCTCAAACATCATCAATCAATCAAAGGCGCCCAAGGCTTCTCCATTACGGGTTTTATTGTTTATCTCTTTTTGAGATTTAAAATTGGGTTTGTGCCTACAAACCCCAACTCTTTTCTCATCTCCCCTTCTTTGGGTTCTCACACCACCACTAAGGTGTGAAGAGGTTTTCTCAAGCTTTTCCTTTAAAAGGCTTGTGTCTCGGTGAGCTAGTCTTCACCCGTAAAAAGACTAGTGGGTTCTTGCTAAACCATTAAAAGCAAGTGGGTTCTTGCTAAACCAATAAAAGCAAGCTGTAATAGGTCCTAGTGCTACCTTAAAGCCTAGTGGGTTTCTTGCTAAAACCATTGAAAAGCAAGCGGTAGGAATCTCTCAACGGTTGAGTTGGGAGCGGAGACGTAGGCCGGGTTTTGGCCGAACTCCGTTATCAAGTTCTTGTGTCTTGCCTCTTTACTTTCCGCTGCATTTATACTTTGATTTAAATTTCTTAATCAATTTTTTAAAAAGGCAATTCACCCCCCTCTTGCCATCATTCCCTTGTTTTTTCCGACCCAACAGCTTTCCCTATGGACTTCAAGGGAGGTTGGGACTAAAATATTCATTTAGTAGATTTCTCTTAAAATAAAAATTTCCATTCAAGAATCCAATGGACCAATACAAATACCTCTATGGGAAGAGATGTAGACCACCTTTTTCTTGGGATGAAGTAGGTGAATGAAATTTTATAGGACTTGAGATGGTGAAATAAATTGTAGAAAAGGTCAAGACCATTCAATAACACATCAAATTAGTGAATACTTGACATAATATTAACTCTTATAATCATTTAATATACCTAGAGTTTGAGGTTGGTGATAAAGTTTTTCTTCATATACATATATGGAACAGAGTCATGAGATTTCGCAAGAATGGGAAGCTGAGTCTGAGATATATTAGCCCCTTCAAGATTATTTATCAAATCAGTATTGTGGAATATTGACTAGTTCTCTAACCAAACCTGTATAATATATAATATTTTTTCTACATATTCCTTATGAATAAGTATATACCAAATCCCTCCCAATGTATTCAGTTCATATATGGTACAGTTGGAGAATTATATCTCTTAAGAGGAGCAGTCAATGAAGATATTAGACCACAGAGACAAAAAACAATGAAACATGAAAACTTACCATGTAAATTTACTTTTCATAAACCATATGTTTTAATAATAAATGTAGGAACCGGAAGAGACCATTAAACAAAAGTTCTCTCATTTGATTTCAACTTAGTGTATGAAATCAAATTTTGAGGTTCAAATTTATTAAGGGAGAAGAATGTAACAACCTGAGATATTAATGATTATTTTCCCTTAATAAGTATTTTTTAGAGTATATTATGTTACATGAAATAACAAATAAAACAAAAAACCAAGAAACTTTAAAGTATTCAAGAAAACCATTATAACAATTAAACTAGTAAGAATATATGGTAATAAATAAATTTTCAATTCCTATATTTTTAATAATTTTAGAATTTAAATTTGACCTAGATAACTTCATATTTAGGTTTATTATATCATTATTATCTTCGGATGAATTTTTGGGTTTTTTCTAAAATAATTGATTTTTAGGTGAATAGTAAAATTGACAATTTTTCTAAAAAATATCACTTTTATACAAGATTGACTTAAAATTTTAGGAAAACCTTTTTATATACAAAAAATATATTTAATAACTAATTTAAATCATTTCAAAATACTATGTTGAATTTATAAAATGCATGTTTAACATTTTTTAAATGCAAGTAATATTTCCCACTAAAAACTGTTTTTATGCGCTTATAATAAAAACTATACTTTATAAATTTTTTAAATTAAATATAAAAAAATCATTTCCTTTTTTAAATAAACCTTAAATTAATATATTACAATTTAATTTTCATTTTTTATTCATAAATATAATATTAGTAAGATTAATGTTAATTACCACGATAGTAGTGAACCATTTATTTTAAAATTATTATTTTATTAATATCAAGGAATTAATCTCAAACCAATTAAATTGAACCCCTTTAAATATTAAATCAAATATTATTTTTAAATATATAAATAAATATATTAACACTAATTTTAGTAGTAATCAATACTAAATAATATTTAGAATCCATAATGTCCAAAATGTCTTTTTTTCTACAAAAATAGTTTTTTAAAACATTATATAATTTAATTTAAATGTTAATTTTATTATTTTTATAAATTTAATTTTATTAAGTAATTGTTAAATTTAGTTCCATAACACCTAAATTTTGTTATATGGGTTATTATATTTCTTTAATAAAACATAAAATCACTTTGTTAAAAACTAGTTACTTAGTTTAAATGTAAAAGAGAAAAATATTAAGACTTAAATATAAAAACCCTATAAAATGTTTAAAAACAGTTTCAAATATTTTTTGTGACTTTATATACCCAAATACATCCCACACTCCATTATTTTGAAACTTTTAATCCATTTACCATGGAATGGTATAGTAATATCATGGAAGGGTAAAGGGTATTCCCAAAAGTTCCTTTTCTCTCACCCATAAAAGGGTATCACTTCCACCCCTCCATAGTTACACTTTAAATTTAAATTTTACATGAAAATATTCCAAAAAATCACTCCTATAATTCTTTCTCTCATACTTAATACCCAAGACACTATAATTTATCTTAATTCCTTCACTTATGAAGAAATATCTAAGGGAAGATCAAGTCTCCAACATAAGTATTACCATCTTCGTGAATTTTTTCTCCATAATATTTATCTTAAAATATCTTATATAAGTAAAAATATATTGAAATTAAGAATAATTATTTTGTTTATATTTTATTATATTAATTTAATAAACATTATTTATTCTCTCCATCCTCTAATAAAAAAAGCATCGATTATACTGTTGTGCGGACTACCGCCTCCACAAAGTCACGTCTTAATTTATTCATCACCTCCATTAATGGTTGATAAAAATTATTTAATGAATAAATAAATATGATATATATAATATAAATATTTTTATAAAATTTTTAATTATCTTTTACCTTATTTTCCTCTCATTCATTGAGAACTGGAGACATTAATCGTGAGCACGTGTGAAATATTGGCTCCACGAGCATTAAGCTTCATTTTTCATAACTACCCATAATGGTTGGGTTTAAAAATATATTTAATATATAGAAAACTTATTTACATATCACTATCAATATTTTTATATTATTAATCTATTTTACAACTCATTATACCATTATCAACATATATATGGAGTTATGAAAAATTGATCGACTGCCTTCAGTAACTGACATTGTCAAGAAAACTATAATATAAATAAATAACATATGATATTTAAATGAACTTTAAATATTAAATATAGTTTAATATGGTTTTGATTTAACTATTAAATGAACTTAATTTTGTTATTTGGAAAGTTAATCACATGCACAGAATGAATCTGGAACTTGGTGTAGGGGATCTTTCTTACCTCTTTCAAGACTTATCGGTTACAAGTTCACTTTTTTATCCATTTTATGAAATATTATTCACATTTAACTCTTTTATTTTTTATATATTTACCTTAAATATATACATATTTAAATAACCCTTTCATTTTTGGGGTTATACATATTTTTAGTTCCCTTTAAAATTTCAATTTTTATTAAAACATAGTTTAAGGAAACTTTCACATTTCCTATCTCATGTCAAGAATCACCCCATGAAATGTTTTTAAACCATTAATTGTTTTTAAAAATGATAATTATTTAATTTTTAAACCCCTTGGTTGAATTTTTGTTTTATGGAATATAATAATGTATTTTTATATTTAAAAAGTTCATTTACTTGTTTCATAATGTTTCACTCTAGATGTATGTTTTTATTCTTTCATCTCCTATATTCTTCTCATGAGTTCTCTATATCAAATCTCAATGATCAAGACCTATATTTATTTTTCAAATAATAAAATCTCAAATTGTTAAATTTTTTATTATTTTGGTAATAATTAATATTTATCTTTTGGTTATCCTTGAATTAGAATTATGAAACCCAATTCCTTCTCATTGGTTTAATCATAATTATGATATATGTACGGATTATTTTCCTTATATAGAATGAATATGTATGATTTTCATTTATGTGATGGGTGGGACCAAAATTACATATCCCTCTAATGAATTAGGTAAATATTTATATCTTTTGATATATTATGTAATGGATTAGGGAGTGAACCTAAATCCATCAAAAGGCTTTGTCCACTTTATGATGATGGTATTGGGAGTGACCCTTGAATTATATTCATGATATCATGTTTTATGTTGTTTTCACATGTATATGATCTTATTAAATCATTTCCTTATTCCATGTCTCCATGCTTATGATCATCCTATTTATCATATCATGTTATGTATCTTAACTCTCATGTTATGATTTATTTTCATGTTTAGTCCCTTATTGAGATTTCTAGATCACCCTTTTCCTTATATATCTTCATTTAGATATCCTAGAATTTTTAGTATATCCATGGGAGTTAGGAGTTCTATGTGTAATTTTAAATAAAGATAATGTTTTTATGTTTAAGATGATGTATTTACCTGTCTAGTATTCCAAATACACTAGACATACCCATCCTCAAAGTGTATTTATTAGAAAAATATATTATGAATTATGAAATAAAATGTGTTTAAGGAATGGGACTTCATACAATAACTGGAATGATCCACTACCTCTAGCCACCAGCCAGCTGGTGGCCTCCACCAAATAATCAGTGGGGTTTTTGGGGGAAGAATTGAAATTATTCCCCCCTCATGTTTTTTGAGTGGAATCTCATATTTCTCCCCTATATTTGGATTGTACAAACTAGGGGAAGATCCCCTCTTCTCCCTTGGTTTCCCTCTTTTTCTTACGGTGGTATGGGTTTAATTTTTTATTGATTCTTGGTAAGGCTCTACCTATAGTAACCACCATTATCCTCTCCCTATTCATTCTCTAATATTTGGTTCTCCTAGTTAAGGATTTGAATTATAATTCCACCGATGCATGGTGGAATCTCCCCTAGATAATGGGTATTATATGCTACCTAGTTAGAGGATGCCCAAAGACAATTTCTATAGGTTTTTTCCATCATTTTTATGTAGTTATGTCACCATGTGTTTTCTTAAAGGGTTTTGAGTTTAATTAAATGCATGATCTTATAGTCTTGGTTTTGATTGATATGTATTTGGACCATTTTTGTTCCTAGATCTTAGAGAAAACTTACTGAGGATGGTTAGTCTTAGTTTAGGTGTGAAAAAAACCCAGTTGGTAATCAAGTGTTAATGCCTAATTGGTTTGAGTTGGTTAATTATTTTTAAGTTTTTCAATTAATTATAATTTTATTAAAAATATTAAAGTTGATTTTTTGAATGTGGTTTAGGTTTGTGGGTGGCTTGGGTATTGATCATTATTCATAGAAAATATTAGGCAACAAGTGCCCGAGGTAAGAATTTAAAATAAGGGTATTAAATGATGTAGGAGGTCCCATTAAATGAACCCATAGTCCTTACATAATTTATTTTCTGTGTTTTTTGTGGTCATGCTGACCTTATTTTACATTGAACTTGTTTTAATTAAAAATTTTAGGGGTTTCATGACCCTAGTTAAAATTCCCCAATAATATATTTTTAACCATATACAATTTAAATCCCAAAAAGAAATCCTTGGGTATAGAACTGGCCTAATATTTTCTTAATGAAGAGGTTTATCTTTCCAAGTAGAGAAAAATGGTTTTATTATAATACCTATGGTTTCATCTTTTCAAATGATAAAATTTTTATTCAATGGGAAAAATAGATTTTTAATATGATTTGATGATTTTGAAATGTAATTTCAAAATCATAAATATGTATGATTATACTTGGACAAAGAGTTTGGACCTAATGTAATAGGAAATGTTGGAAGACAAAATTTTATTTTGTGTTTCTCATGTTTTTTAAAAAATAAGTGATTTGGAGTATGTGTTTTCAATTAATTCCATATTCTATGAAAAATAATTTTGGACAAAAAACCAATGGGGGAGGTATTGTTTAAAAGGTAATGAAAATACTCTCATGTGGTATTATTTTAAAATTTAAAAAAATCCCTTTGAGGTCGTGTTGTTTTAAAAGGAAATGAAAATTCTTTGGGGTGGTGTTGTTTAAAAATAAATAAAAACACCATTGGGGGGAGTTTTTTTAAAATGAAATGGAAAAATACCTTTTGGGTGGCCTTTATTTTAAAAATAAATATAAATTATATGTAGGGTGGTTTTTTAAATGGAAATGGAAAACACCCTTGGGGTAAGTCTTTTGATTATGTCTCAAAAATATCCTCTATGGGAGATCCATTTTACTATTTGGAATATTCTAGAGATGAGAAAACTCTAATAGGGGAGGTCTATAATTATTATTCTATATATCAAGGAAATGTGGGTCTGTTATTGGGAGGAATAGTCATCAATGCATACTTAGAGACACGCCAACACTGGTCAAAGTAGGTATGGTCGATCGAGGTCATAGACCTAAGGATCAAAAATGGTATGTGTCACGACCCGTCCCACAGGGCCTGTGTCGTGACTACCCCAATCCCACCTTCCCTAAGCCAAGGGTTGACAACTAGCACCGAAAGGCATATCCCTAAAACGGGAAGGAATTTCCTTTATACGAGTACAAACTCACAGAGTAGAATGAAACAAGAGGCAACCACATGGACTAGAATGCAACAAAATAAACTGTGAAGTAAACTAATGTAGTAAAGAGTTCTAGAAATTAAAAGGCGGGCTTGAATACAATCCCAAATAGAAAGAGTACAAGTACAACTAAAAAAGTACAAAACGACTGAAAAGTGAAAGGAATCTCTTAGATCGTCCACCACTAATCCTACCTAAAGGGTAGAAACAACTCAAAATCTGTAGTCCCTACGTCACATCACATCAAAAGGTCTAACTCCAAGCACCGCCCAGTCCTAGATCCCTCATCCTCGATCAACATTGTACGTCGTTTGAACCAGACACAACAAGGTGCGGGTGAATCCCATGTAGGGGCGAGTATGACGATACTCAGTAGGGACCCCGAGACCCCCGTAGGTCTCCTAGAGTTCTACAAAGGATAAAACATAAATCATGAAGAAAAAGTACCCAACACAAGTCAGCTCACAACAGATATCAATTCAGGTCAAGGGTAGAAGTGTTATCACATCATCGAACTCTTAGGATATGGGTGGACTACTCCTCTATCGAGTATTGTGGGCCTGCCAGGTCACATAGAGTCGCTTCCCACTAACCTTGAACTGTTGTGGTACCCATCTATGATGGGTACCGTGGGTATTCTGGGTCACATAGAGTTGCTTCCCACCATGGGAAAGCTGGGTCACAAAGAGCAGCTTCCCACCTTGGCCGAATTGAGGTACTCCTCCTATTGAGAATCGTGGGTCTGTCAAGTCACACAAAGACACTCCCCACTGTGGGCCTTCTGGGTCACACAGGGCCTCTTCCTACTAGGCCAATCGTCGAGCAGTCTTCAAGTATCAGCCAATCGCAGGGTCCCAAATGTAATCTGCTTGGGAGAATATCTCCTCAAGCCACTCACTGCATCTTGATATCCATGGAAGTTACCACATTTTATATTCTAGGGTAGTAACCATAGCATCGTCAGTCACAAACCTCTAACTCCTCAACTGCTGTAGAACTCATTCTCTATCGAGTACAGTGGGCCTACCGGGTCGCACAGAGCCACTTCCCACTAACCTTGAACTATTTTCTTACTCATCTCAGATGGGTACCATGGGCATGTCGGGTCACAAAGAGCCGCTTCCCACTGTGAATGTGTTGGGTCACACAGAGCCGCTTCCCATCTTGGCCATCATCAAGCAATATTTAGGTCTCAGCCAGCTGTAGGGTTCCGTACGTAGAGCGCTTGGGAGAACCACTCCTCAAGCCATTGGTCGTATTAGAACTAGTAAAAAGTCTCACAAGTAAGTAACTCAATGATCCATCATGTCATAAGGGTTCCAATGCAATAGACGGCGCATCAATCATATGCTTAGTCTATGTGTTATTGACATTTCAATCTCGAGGGCCTGGTAGGATTCGAGTGCAATCCAACCTGGCCATACTCCAAGTTTCTACAAAACTCTCATGGATTAGGTCAGAAGGATCATCTCACTCCAAGGATCACAATGCCGCAGATGGTTCATCAAACGAACATTCATTTCTCAAGATAAGGCCCTTTAAGTGTTTCGGGGCCTAGGTCTGGTCCCACCCAGTCGGACCGACCCATCCTAAACCGGTCTGGGATTGGTCGCGACGAACATGGCCTGTTGGGCTGAGGTCCAGTCCGACCAGCAAAAGGGGGCAGCCCGCAAGGGCATCCTGAGTCGTATAGGGGGGCTCGCAAAGGGACGGCCCAGCCTACGCCATCTGTTGCATTAACGTGCCAGTTTAGAAGTTATGGGATAATTTTGTGTGATTAGTCAGTACTAGGTTCAAGTCCGGTCCACCTCGGTCAGACTGGACCAACCCGGTTTGGCATGGGCTGATCCGGTTTGACTTGGGTCAACCCGTCCTGACTCAGGTCCAACCCGACTCAGGTCAAACAGGCCCGCTGGGTCGCGTGTTGGCCCAGGGGTCCGCAAGTTGGCCCGCTGAGTCGTGGGTTGGTCCACTGAGCCAACCCGGCAGTGCCACCTTCCTGGAAGCTCGGGCCTCCAGGGACACATGGAAGCGATCGTCCGGGTAGGGATGATGTGGTGAGAGTCCACGTCAGTGGGTCCAACACTCAGGGGTTGACCATATAGGGCGCCATGTAGCATCGCGAGTCTTCCACACCGCGTACGACGGGCTGCGGTTCCTCCATGTTGGGTCCAAAGGGTCGTGGGTTCCTCGTAACCATGGCTAATGGGCCTCAGGTTCCTTTACATCACAGCCGATGGGCTGAGGGTTCCTCCGCCCTACGACCAACGAGTCTCGGGTCCTACGCCGGGCGCGCCGCTAGTGCATGCCCCATCCCCCGGCCGCCTGTTGTACCGGTGGCCCTTTTCTCCTGCCGCGGTCATCGCAAGTCGTGGTCTTGCTGCCGTGTGGGCGTGCCCCTCCTCTACTCTGTCGCCACCCAGGGCGGCGACTGGTCTTCCATAGGGCGTGCAGTGGGTATCGTCACATGCCGCTACTACGTCGGCACCGGTGCTGGTGCCAGTGGCAGGATGTTCATTGGGCCGCTGGTCCCGCACCAGTGGCCCACTTTCCTGTGTTTCCAGCGCTTGTAGTTTCTTAGGATCGTGCTCTTTGCTGGGGTAGGTCCTGCTTTGGGTTGTTGCCAACTTCAAACAAAGGGAGATCACAAACAACACAGGAACGGAGGGGCTCAGGTCTTGTTCATGTCAGCCCATGCCCTCCACGTTAGAAATTATTACGAAGGGGGTTTTGGGGAAAAGGTCAACTGGATTCCATGCTTTGGTTTCTATTCCCGACCCCAATGATAATACACACCCTCCTACATAAAAATAAAATAAAATAATGGATCAAATTGTTTGTGAGTTGATTAATTCTCATATTTTTAGAAAAGAAAGGTGGGTGAAACCAAAATCAACACAACCCCCTACCTTGCAACCTGTTGGAGAGCGTCCGCGGCTTAAAGGCAGATCGTGTTCTTCATTCCCACAACCGGTTCCCAACGACGGCACTCGCAAGTCATACTTTAGTTCGTGGTTCGGTCTCACCCGTCACCTCCTGCTAGGTTAGCTCTAACTTCTAAGGGTCCAATGTTGTGGCACTCCTTCAACACTTCGTTTCTTGGTGAAGTTGTGCCGGTACCTCCCCCCAAGCTCCATATATATAAGAGAGGGGGAGGGTAAGTAATGACGTTGGAATTTAATGGTGGCTCATTAATTAGGAAGCTTCCTAATTTCACCCAACATTTTTGTTACTTAGATTGGAGGGTCAATACATTTATTAGTTTGACACGTCGTCGGTCCCACCTTACCACTTGTCCGTTGGAGGAATATAATAAAAATAAAATAATAAATTTGTTTTATTTATTCTATTAAAAAGTTCCAAAAACTAACTTTTTCTCCGGACCTACTGCAGTCAAAGTGAGCTTTCCCATAAGCGAATCTTGGCACTGCGGATTCAACGGTGCCCTCATATTTTTAGTCCGAGCAATGGTTCAAAAGTTAGAAAATGCCGCTCACGTGTTTATTGAATGTACCCGAGAAAAAGTTTGAAAATTAATAATAGTCACCCTTGACCCGCGTTAGTTGAGGTTAGGCTCTACCTATGTGAAACACGCCCCAAAAAACCCAACGGCACTCTCAGATTTTTAATCCGAGTTACTGTTTAGAAGTTATGGATTTTACAATAAAATAATTGTCACTTAATTATTTTATTTGTGGCCAAAAACTAAATTTTACTAGTGGCCTGACCCAGCCAAAGTTAGTATCTACTTAAAGAAAGAATACCCTCACGAGTTTAGTGGTGGTATCCGATTTTTAATCCGAGTTACCATTCATGAGTTACAATCATTTGAAAAGTAAAACAACTTTATTTGATTATTTTATTTACGGTTATGCCATTTTCGGGTTTTCTCACCAGAGCCCTGTGCCAACTAAACTTAAGTCACTCCTAGGGTAAACTCGTCATCCTGGACGCAAAAATGACCTCAGATTTCTGATCTGGGCAACCATTTAAGAGTTATTTCACTTTTTTTTGTAAAAATGCTTACGCGTGTTAATTAAAGCTTAAAAAAACTTCGACGGATCATTCCAGGCACTTCGGGCCTCGGAATCATGCGCCGTCAGATTTCACAGTCTTGAAAAAAATTAAAAATAATTAGAAAGAAAAATTTATAAAAATTCCAGGACATTACATTCTCCCCACCTTAGGTATTTACATCCCCGAAAGCCACAACAAATAATAATGAAACAAATGGGGGTACTGAACACGAAAGTCATCCTCCCACTCCCATATGATCTCCTGGAGGTTCTCGTTCTGCTAGAGAACGCGCACCAGAGGTATCGACCGCCCACGAAGGATCTGCTCCTGTCGATCCTCAATCTCTACTGGAACCTCTGTAAACATCGCCTCATTGTTTAAGACCATCTCTCCATAGAATATAATGTGTGATGGATCATGCACGTATATCCTCAGCTACAACACATGGAAAACATTATGCACCCAGTGCATTTGTGGGTAAAGAGATAGACAGAATTCCACCTCGCCCACTCTGCTGAGAATCTATAAAGGTCTGAGGAACCTCAGAGATAACTTGGCACCCTGGCCAAATCTCTGAAAACCTCGTCGAGGTGAGACCCGTAGGAAGACATGATCTCCCTCCTCCTACCGGTATAAGACTTCTTCTAGCTCGGAGCAGTTTTCACTTGCTAACAAGTGATGCATCATGATATGAACTCTTCCAATGCTTCCGTCATCCCCGGTCATCAGTACTGATGCCAAAGGTCCTAGTACATCTTCACCACTCTAGGATGTACCATTAAAGGATATGTATGGATCTCCCTCAACACCTCTTCTCGAAGCATCACCGGTACCATGGTGCATCCTCAGAAAAGGATGACGTGCTCCCCACCTTCAGAAAATACTTTAGGTGACCGTCCTAAGGATATCTGAGCATGTCAGGCCTCGCTGTCGACGTATCAAGTTGTGCCTCCTGAATTCTCTGAAGAACTGGGGCAGTGACAGTAATAGACTGGATGTAATCTTCTCCATATCTATCTAAGAAGGATATCTGCAGCTCGACTAGCTGCTCAGACACCTCACTCAGCAATTGCTGACCAAACCTCCTGCTGAGTGCATCTGCTATCACGTTCCCCTTATGAGGAGTAAAGACTATCTCAAGGTCATAGTCTTGGATGAACTCTGGACATTATCGTTGTGTCAGCTCCTGAAAACTCTGATGACACTTCTCTATCCACAATAAAGGCGCTCCCTTCTTCGTCAAACCTGACAAGGGTGAAGTTACCCTGGAGAAGTCGGTACAAATCTCCAGTAGTACCTAGCCAAAGTAGACGTACTTCTCCCTTTGAGGAGTTAATACCATAAAAATCTTTTGAAAATATGTCCCCATGCTCTTCCACTCTTGTTTGGAACTAAAAACTCAAAACACTTGCTTCCATGAGGGTAAGATTGGCCAACTCATGTGTGATCAGCTCCACCATCCTATGCATGAGTTTATCATGTGTTGCTTGGGTTTTCTTTTCCACTAACTAAGGAAACTCCCATCCTAATTTTTGTGGATAAACCAAAACTATTTTTCCTAATATAGTCAATATGAATATGAACTATGGATGTCCAGTCATACCCAAACTAACATCGTAAGGTCTCGATGCTTCAACCAAAAGGTTCCAACCAAACTCTCGCCTCAAGGGTTGGATCACACCTTTGGTGTCAGTGTGATTATCAAGTCTCCTCCCAAAGGTATCTTTAGATGCAAGGGTAAATTAAATGGTTTAACTGGAAATTATTGGTCTTGGACATGATTCGTGGAAGGAAGGAATGATTGGTACCTGTGTCTATTGATACAACAGCTAGTTTTGGACACAGACCGTACCTCAAATCATTCCTAGAGACCTTGGGTTACAATCCTTGACTGCATGCAGCTAATCCCTTCCCCTATCCTCTGGCTCCTTTATCCTGGTGGGGTCCACAAAGGGGGGTGGTTGTAACATGTCAAAATGTAAACCACCTCATGCTTCTCTCTTAACTCTACTTCCACATTTGTTTCCCTGTAGATTCATCTGTCCTTAACACTTCCTCTTCCCGAAACATTTTACATGCCCAAGTCTCTGAGACTGGCACCAGTTTCCTACTTTCCCACTGCTAACATTTACTGGTTGTATCCACTCATCCAATGAAAATTTAACCACGAAGGTTCTCTCTAGAACCCTAATATAATTAGGAAAGCATAGAGGAATAGTGTTTTCTTGGATGTCCTTAAACACACCTTGCTTGGAAGTATGATACCTAAACACTGATTGTATCGTATTAATTGAGTACCAAGAATGGTTGGTATGCCTCGATGAATACTAAACTACGGACATGTTGTTCTGCCGAAGCTGTAGAAGCTCTAGGGAACTCTCAGCCACCTCCTCAAGCCAGTTCTTAGCTGCCTGCAAGTCGGGTTGGCCTCAGAACCTCGGAGGCCTTTGCCACTGGAACTCGTGTAATGCGCTCAGTTGGTGTGCACCATCTGTTAGTGCGGCTGGTGGTAACTTCTTCCCAATGGGTGGTGGTGCTGCTAGTACACCACTCGAAGGTTCCAACACAGTAAGAGGGCCATGCACTAGAGCCTCGTTGCTCGGTGGGCCGTCATCATGTACTCTCTTAGGAAACCTAGGTGAATGTCTTCATGGTGGTATCCTAATAAAGAACAAGTGCAACACAGTCATTAAGTTATACCTGGTGAGATGACTCAAGAAATCACAAGAAAAACTCTTCAAAAACACACGCAATAAGTGTTTCCATGTGCTAAGTTGGAAATCAGAATTCAGGGTCCTGGTGTATAGATACATCAGCTGCCACACCAACACTAGACTCCCCAAACTGAAAACCACACTCATAACACTTAATACTATTGCTTCAAAGAAAAGATCAACATCCTAGCTCTTCAATAGAACTGAACTCCTCTTATACCACTTTATCATGGCTCGTCCCCCGGGGCTCGTTTTGTGACTACCCCAAGCCCACCTTCCATAGGCTAGGGGCTGTCGACTAGCGCCGAAAGGTGTATCCCAAAAATTGGAAGGCATTGAATTTAAAACTGTACAAACTCACAGAGTAGAACTCAACAAGAGGGAACCACACCGACTAGAACACAACAAAAGCAACTGTGAAGTAAACTACTATAGTAAAGAGTGGTGAAAGTAAAAGGGGGGGCCGAAATACAAGCCCAACATGAAAGAGTACAAGTACAACCGAAAAAGTAAAAAACAAATGAAAAGTTAAAGGCAGATCCTGGATTATCCACCATGGATCCTACCTGAAGGGTAGGTACAGCTCACGATCTGTAGTCTCTGCATCACATCACATCAAAAGGTCTAGCTCCAAGAACCGCCCAGTCCTTGCTCCCTCATCCTCGATCAATGTTGTAAGTCATCTAAACAAGACACAACAAGGTGCGGGTGAATCCCGTGCATGGGTGAGTATAACGATACTCATTAGGGACCCCGAGACCCCCTTAGGTCTCCTAGAGTTTTATAAAGGATAAACCACAAAGCATGAAGCAAAAGCACACAAAACAAGTCATCTCACACTAGGTATCACTTTAGGTCAAGGGTAGAAGTGTTATCACATCATCTAAATCCTAGGATTCTATATAAATCCTCCTCTATCGAGTACAGTGGGCTTTCCGGGTCACACAGAGCCGTTTCACACTAACCTTGAACTGCTGGGGTACCCATCTCCGATGGGTACCATGGGAATGTTGGGTCACATAGAGCTGCTTCCCATTGTGGGCTTGTCGGGTCACACAAAACCACTTCCCACCTTGGACAAACTGAGGTACTCCTCATGTTTAGTACCATGGTTCTGCAGGGTCACATAGAGTTGCTCCCCACCATGGGCCTGTTGGGTCACAGAGAGCCGCTTCTCACTGGGCCAATCGTTGAGTAGTCTTTAGGTCTCAGCCAACCGCAAGGTTCCATATGTAGTCTTCTTGGGAGAACTGCTCCTCCAGCCACTCACTTCATCTTGATATCCATGGAATTAACCACAATGTATATTCTAGGGTATTAACAGTAGTATCTTCAGTCACAAAGCACGAAATCCTCAGCTGCTGGAGAACTCCTCCTCTATCTAGTACAGTGGGCCTGCCGGGTCACACAAAGCCGCTTCCCACTAACCTTGAACTGTTTGGGTAATCATACCTGATGGGTACCATGGTCATGTTGGGTCACAGAGATCTGCTTCCCACTGTGGGACTCCTAGGCCACATAGAGCCGCTTCCCACCTTGGCCATCGTCAAGCAGTCTTCAGGTCTCAGACAGCTGTAGGGTTTCGTATGTAGCACGCTTGGGAGAACTACTCATCAAGACATAATTGGTATTACAACTAGTACAAAGGCTCACAAGTAGGTAACCCAATGATATTACATGTAATAAGGGTTCCAACGCAATAGACAGTGTGTCAATCGGACGCTCGGTCTGTGCGTTATCATCATTTCAGTACAGAGGGCCCGGTTGGATTTAAGTGTGATCCAACCTAGCCATACTCCAAGTTTCTCCAAAACTATCATGGAGTAGGTCAAAAGGACCATCTCACTACAAGGATCTCAATCCCATAGACGGTTCATCAAACGGACATCTGGTTCTCAAGATAAAGCCCTTTAAGTGTTTCTGGGCTCGGGTCCAGTCTGACCCGGTCGGACAGACCCATCCCGACCCCGTCGGACCGACCCGTCCAGACTCGGTTTGGGTTGGGCCGCGGAGAACACGGCCCATTGGGCCGTGGTCTAGCCCGAACTGCAAAACGGGGAGGCCCACAAGGGCAGCCCGGGTCGTATAGGGAGGGGCCCGCAAAGGGGTGGCCCAGCCCATGCCGTATGTCACGTTGATGCGCCGGTTTAGTGGTTAGAGCTTGTTTTGTGTAATTAGTTGGTACTGGGTCTGGGTCCGGTCTACCTCAGTTGGACCGGCCTGACCCGGTTCGGCATGGGCCGATCCGGTTCGACCTCGGTCGAACCGACCTGACTCGGGTCCGACCCGACTTAGGTCAAGCCAGATTGCTGGGCCAGGCCCAACCCAGTTGGGTTGTGGGTCAGGCCGCAGGTCGGCCTGGGGGTCTGCAGGTAGGCCCGCAGGACGGTGGGTTGGTCCGCTGGACTGACCCGGCGGTGCCACCTGCCTGGCGGCACGGGCCGCCCGGGACACCCGAACCTGATGCGTTTGGGTAGGGCTGACATGGCGTGGGGCCACGACAATGGGTCAAACCCTCAGGGGTTGACCTGACACTGCGCCATGTGGCACTACGGGTATTCCACGCCATGGCCGACAGGCCGCAGTTCCTCCTCACCTCGGCCGACTAGCCGTGGGTTCCTCCACACAGCGGCCGATGGGCCGTGGGTTCCTCCGCACCGCGGATGAAGGGTCGCGGGTCCTCCTCCAGGTTCACTATTGGCACGCGCCCCGTCCATCGGTCGTCAGTTGTACTAGTGGCCATTTTCTCCTGTCGTGGCTTTCGTAGGCTGCAGCCCTGCTGTCGCGTGGGCGCACCGCCGAGGATGCACCCGTACTCTGCTTCGCCGCCGCTCAGGGCGGCAGTCGGTCTTCTGTCGGGCATCCAACCAGGGCCGCTGCATACTGTTGTCGCACCGCTATGCACTGCAGTCGGTACGGGTGCCAGCGGTAGGGTGTTCGTCGGGCCACCGGTCACACACTGGTGGCCTGCTTTCCAATGTCATCCGCACTTGTAGTTTTCTGGGATCGTGCTCTTTTCTGGGGTAGGTCCTGCTTTGGGTTGTTGCTAACTTCAAACAAAGGAAGATCACAAACAACACAGGAACTGAGGGGCTCGAGTCTTGTTCATGTCGGCCCGCACCCTCCGCAATAGAAATAATTAAGAAAGGGGTTTTGGGGAAAAACTCAACTGGATTCCATGCTTTGGTTTCAATTCTTGACCCCAATGATAACACACACCCTCCCTCATAAAAATAAAATAGAATAACGGATCAACTTGTTTTTGAGTTGATCCATTTTCATATTTTTATAAAAGAAAGGTGGGGGAAACCAAAATCCACAAAACCCCTACCTCGCAACCTGTTGGAGAGCGTCTGCGGCTTGAAGGCAGATCATATTCTTTGTTCCCGAAACCAGTTCCCAACGACGGTACTCACACATTGTCCTTTGGTTCGTGGTTTGGTATCACCCATCACCTCCCACTGGGTCGGCTCCAGCTTCTAAGGGTTCGGCGTCGTGGCGCTCCTTCAACACTTCATTTCTTGGAGAAGTTGTGCCAGTACCTCCCCCCAAGCTCCATATATATAAGAGAGGGGGGGAGGGTTAAGTACCGAAGTTGGAATTTAATGGTGGCTCATTAATTAGGAAGATTCCTAATTTCCCCCAACATTGTTGTTACATGGATTGGAGGGTCAAGCCATTTATTGGATTGACACGTTGTCGGTCCCACCTTACCGCTTGTCTGTTGGAGGAATATAATAAAAATAAAATAATAAATTTATTTTATTTATTTTATTTATTCTATTAAAAAGTTCCAAAAACTAACTCTTTCTCTGGACCTACTACGGTCGAAGTGAAGTCTCCCTTAATAGAATCTCGGTGTTGTAGATTCAACGATGCCCTCATATTTTTAATTTGAGAAACAGTTCAAAAGTTAGAAAGCTCTGCTCATGCGTTTAATGAACCTACCCAAAAAAAAGTTCGGAAAATTAATAACAGTCACCCTCAACCTGCGCCAGTCAAGGTTAGGCTCTGCTTATATGAAACACACCCCAACAAACCCAACGGTACTCTTGGATTTCCAATCCGAGTTACCATTTAAATGTTATGTATTTTACAATAAAATAATTGTCACTTAATTATTTTATTTGTGGCCAAAAACTAACCTTTACTAGTGGCCCACACCAGCCAAAGTTAAAATCTTCTTAAAGAAAGAATACCCTCATGAGTTCAGTGGTGGTATCAGATTTTTAATCCGAGTTTCCATTCTTGATTTATAAGCATTTTAAAAATAAAACAACTTTATTTAATTATTTTATTTACAGTTATGCCATTTTCAGTTTTTCTCACCGGAGGCATGCGCCGACTAAAATTAAGTCGCACCTAGGGTAAACTCGTCATCCTGAATGCAACGGTGACCTCAGATTTCTGATTTGGGAAACCCTTTAAGAGTTATACTACTTTTTCCAGAAAAATTATTACACGCATTAATTAAAGCATAACAAAACTTCGATGGATCATTCCGGGCACTCCGGGACACGGAATCTCGCAACGTCAAATTTCACGGTCTCAAAAAAATCCATATAATTTGAAGAAAAAAATTATACTGAAATTATGGGACATTACAGTATGACTAACTTTTGGTGTCTTTATTAACCTAGGTCATGGGTGGAAGTTTATTCATTCCCTTTATTTTGTTAAAATTGTTAAACTGTTTATTTATATAGCCTCACATGCACTATATTTATCATACTACACTAGTAAAAAAAACAGTTTTCCACATCAGTTTTTTTGGGTTTTAATATTATTTACCTCACAATGTTTTTTTAATTTGCGTTGTAAATATGTTTTTTACATCAGTTTTTATTAAAAAACATGTTAAATTATTTTTCAAGTCATTTTTTTAAAAAAATATATAGAATTTTTATAGAACTATAAAATTGGAATGGTTTTCCATAATAGTTATATAAAACCCAATATAAAAATTTGATTTTATTTATTTTTTGTCGTCAGTAATACAATAATCGAGGTAGAAATGATTTTTTTTAAATAATATTCAAATACATTATCCTAAAAATAAAATAAAATATAACTAAAAACAAAAAGTAGCAGTACAACCCGATTGAAAATAGCCTCACAAAACAGTACAACAATAGAAACAAAAACAAAAACAATCTCACAATATTCATTACCATTTTAAAATGGAATCACAAATTCAAATAATTTTTACTTCATAATTTGAAATTTAACCTTTACAATATATATTACATAGAAACTAAAATCAAATCGAAAATATGAATTATTCCCCAAATTCTCTTTTTAATTGATTTATCTCTTGTTAAGCATAAGGGAAATGGTCATAAAAAAGATACCAATTAAAAATAAATCATTTAACATGTATTCTCAATATAATTATAAGATAAATTAAAGTAAATTTTATAATAAAATCTAACCTTTCGGAATTTTTAATCTATCCCGGTTGAAATTATTTCATACATAAATCGTATAACATAATATCCAGATTCCTTTACTCATTAAAGATGAAAATTATATTTCAAAAGAATTTTCCAATTTAATTAAAACCAAAATTTAGTAATTATAAATGAAATTTTGCCTTTTCTTTTACTTATTCAATCTTTATTCCCCTCTTTCATGTTATCTATATAAATCAATCCCATTTCTTTCTTGAAAATAATATGTATGAAATAAAATTGAAATTAATTATAATATAAAATTATTAAAATAATCGAACATATGTGTCCAACACTTTGTTAAAATTTTCTCGCATGTCATCATGTATAGAGAATAACTAGTAACACGTATTATCTCTTTTGAAGAACTCACAACATACAATATCCACTAATATAAAAAAAATATTGTGAGTTTTTATTCAGTTAATATTAATAACACTTTATGAAATAAATGTTTCATACCCTTCAATATAAAGAAGAATCTGGCACTGAATTTCATTATTTTGAAATCTTTTGAAAATATATATTATTATTTCTATATCTTTAATTATCATCGTTATTGGTGAAATACATTATGGGTCTAAAAAACCATATACTTATGTTGTATCATACTAAATAAAAATTGTATAAAGATACTTAATACAAAACAAACATAGGTATTATGTTTCAATAAATAATTATAACTAAAATATATATGATAATAAAATTTCATAGAAAATGGTTTCATTCCATTTATAACGAACAAATATCTAGTTATAAGCTCTATGATATCTCTCTTTGAAATCATAATAGTTAGTTTATGTTGATAAATTTTGTCATCCATTGAAATATTATAAACTTCCAACAGGAAAGATAAATATATGGATTATATATTAATTCCAAAAGAAGTAATATTCAAATTAATAGAAGCATGTACTTATTATTTCCTATAAACAATGTATTTACCTTTAAAGTATTTCTATAAAAAAAATAATTATATAAATTTTAGAATATTGAAAAAAATTAGCACCAATAAGAAATAAAGGATATAATCTATACATACCTTAGTGGTAATTGGTCGAAAAAGTATAGATATCCAAACTAAAAAATGAATGATACTTTTTTCAACTGTAGTGAACTCACTAATAGGAAATGGTACTCTTGTTGATATATCTATAATATCCTTGATGGTGACCCTAAGATGCTTCATATCTTTCTGTTGTTGATGAATATTATCCTCAATATAATATATAATCTCATATGCAATAATATAAAGTTTATATTACTCAACATATAACTCACAATTAATGGGAATCTGTGGAGGAGGAGGTGTGGATGTTGGATAAGTAAAATGATATAGAGGAGTTGGATTTGTAGGTAGAGGTGGAAGAGTGTAATCTGTAGGTGATGATGGAGGAGTGGGATTTCTAGCCTAAAACTATTTTTTCATGTCTACAAACATTGACTATACTGAAGATCTAAACTTTTACTCTATCATATCACCCATCTCCTAAAATTTATCTTCTAAATATTTTATTTTAATTTTATATACATCTTCTTTTAAATAAGAACCAAAATCTCAAAATATTTTTTTATCAATACACCTACCATGTAACCTCATTTGTGATATAGGTTTTGGGGATTTCCCAATGCAGTAGCTAAAATATTATTGGAAAAAAATCACTCAAGGTTTCATTTTGGTGTTTCTGGGATGTTTTTGTTATTTAATAAAGATATTTGGAAATGTTATATATTGGTTTATGTCAAAGTATATTTTTTTAAAGGTAGGAACAGTTTCCTAGTGCTTTCCAAATTTTTGGGCCTCAAAATCGGGGTTTGTTTTATAGAAAATGATTGATTTCCACATAGCATTATTGTCGAACCGCAATGTGTCTAGAAGAATTCCCAAACCACGTAGAATATAAATGAGTTTATAAAACTACAAAGAGTCTAAATTATTTTTTGGATAGAAAATAATCCAAAGGAAAATACAAAACCTTAAATAAAAAAATAGCACTCCACAAAGTATCTATACTATACGAACCATATATGAATTTTGTGAGGTAGATTGTTGTTTTCAGGTGAAAGTGGGGTATAAAAGGCCACCTAAAAAGAGTTGTGCATTTGCATGTGAAATTGGTATTTCAGAGCACATCATAAAGGAATAATGTGCTATGTGAACCGCATAGTGATTATAGTACTTGGTGAAGACCAATCTACAAAGGAGTTGATCGTAATTGTGATTAATGGTTTTTATGTGTTGTATTTAGCTATATAAAGGAACCCTAATCACTTTATTAAGGAGATATCAAATTTTATTAGAGAATATTTTCATTTGAATAATTCTGATCAGTCCGAAAGTGGTTTTTCAAGGTTTTATTTCACAAAAGAGGTAGTCCATACAGCCTCAACTTACAAAGGAGGACATCTGCAAAGAAAGATCAGTTTAAAGAAGGTGTTTGTGGGGAAATGTAGATCAAAAAATAAAAGGGGTATATCAAATCATTCATTCTATGTTATTCAAGGGTTTTCAAGATGGGTTTTAATAAATTCACAGAGGAACAAAAATGGTTCATGAAAGGTCTCTTAAAAAGTAAATTACCATTAAGTTAAGTGTATTTCATCTACCAGGTGAAAATGGGGATTTATGGAATACTCATGTGTGTAAGTACTCTGAGTTTTTATAGATCAACATAAGGTTCTTATTAAGGATTAGTTATCACACTTCAGTTGAGAGAGTAGTGCGTTTTCAAATTGTGAATTGTTGTAAACCATGAGGGATAGTGAGTCTGATCTAAATCTTATAACTACAGTGTTGTTTAATGGATTTGGTGCATAAGAACATTTCATTTTTATTCTCATTTTATGTAGCTGTAGAGGGCGAAACAAGTAAAAATTTAGTGTCCTTTTCCTATCTTAATTCTCATTTATTCTATTCTAGGGAAGGATATATAATATTGTTTTGTTTAATAATGAAACAAGTTCCAAAATGACATTAATTTTAATCTGTCATTCCCCAATTCACCCCCCCACCACTCTCATGGTATTTAACCTAGTTGGGCTACCAATTGGTATCATATTTAAAGTTCGAAAGTCAGTGATTCTCTCTTAGTAAAAGAAATGTGAGCTATTAATCAAGAATGGATTTTGATCATTGAGGGAAACAATTTTCAACTATGGAAGAATTAGATGCAACACTTATTTTGATAATTAGGTATGGATGTATTTATAGATTCAATTCATGGTACTTCTACCAGTATAGATAGTGATGTATTATCAGAATCAAAAAATATATAATTGGATGTTGATACCAAAGGAATCAATGCCTTAGGGGGAGCCTTATCCAACATAATATATATGAAGGTTATGTCATGTAAGTCATTGAATGCTATATGATAAAAGATTATAAATATCTATGAAGGTTATTAGAGAGTATGAGAATAAAAGTTTCATGTTTTGTGGAACAAATTTGAGGGCTTGATAATGAACCCCAATGAGTTTGAAGATTCATTATTTGATTGAGTGAATGTTATTATGGAAGGCATGTGTGGTATTGGATAAATTATCACATATGTGAAGATCGTTAAGCAAATCTAAAGAAGGCTCCCACCTTGGTTCAATAAAAAGTCTTCTATATTGAAGGATATAGATCCAAAAGAAAAAACATTGGATAGCTTATATAGTACTATAGTCGCATACGAGATAAGAAAGGTTGATAATGAGGCATTGGAAAAGGGAAAGTCCAAATAAGTGGCTTTAAATGACATGAATATGATCACTATTAAATATAGTTTGGAGGAAGAAAATGTGGATTATGACATTTTATTCCTCTCCTAAAATCTTCAAAGAGGAAGAGGAAAGTTCAAAGGGAAAATTCCACTTTCAGGTTTTTGATGTGGAAAGATTGGACATCTTTTAGTAAAGTGTCATAAGAAGTTTCAAGATGATCATGAGGATGATAATGAAATTATTGAGAAGAATTATTCAACCATTATGAAAGGTATGATAGATACCAAGAGAAATTTCTCCAAAAAGAAGAATCTACTTTCAGAAAAAGATAACAGTTTAGAAGAATCTGAGGTAGAAGATATTGAAGATTAAATGGATCATGAAGTAAATGTTATGGTGGTAGTTGTCAAAAATTCCAAACATGGGAAGAAAGTGAAAATGATGAAGGAAGATTCAAAGAAATATTTAACCTTCAGATCAAATAAGAAGATTCAGTTTAAGAGATATATTTTTTTATATCAAAAAAAATAAATTAAATATGGTGGTTAAAAATTCCAAACATTATATGTAATAGTAGGAAGAATATAATATTAAGCTGGAGGCTGAAATTGAAAATCTTAAATTTGAAAAACCATAAAACACAGAGAATGTCATTGAGTGCAAGATCAAAGTTGAAGAACATACCATTATTATCAATAGTTTGACCAACAAAGTAAAAGATAAAATCAAAAACATCAAAGTGATTGAGGAGGAATTTTTCAGCCTACCAAGAAAGGAAAAATATTAAGAGGAACTCCTGACCATAGAAAATAATGACACTACGATGATAGAAAATAAAAAATAGAGTTCATAGTTCTAACAAATTAGACATAAGGAATTTGAGGAGAAGAAAATGATATATCAAACTAGTATAGATAGTAATGGGATTGATTGAAAATATAAATAATTGATTATTAAAGTCAAAACACAAGAACCTCTTATAAGGTTGAATATTTATTTGGGTATGAAGAATAACCAGAAGATTCAGAGAACCCATGGGACAACCAGTGGTGTATAAGTGACACACAAGAATTCACCTCACACAATGTGTTATTGCTATATAAATATGGGACACTCACAAAATGTATGTTTTATATCCAAGACGTACTAAATGGTTCAATATAAATAGACAAATCTAGAAAGAGATAAATATTTTATTATATCATTCGATGATCATTGTTTTTAGTGCATAGGATTTGGACACATGGCTTGATATTTTACATCAACTATATAGAAGAATGATCCAAAAAAGACTCAAAGTGGTTGTAAGAAACAACTCATGGAATATTCAAATGATCTAAAAATTGTAAATCAATTTATAGAATTAAAATAAATAGTTTCATCATACTCTGATCACGATCATAAATATCAGTTAAATACATGGATCAGAAAGAAAAGAGGTGAATAGGCAGGGGTTGCATATATTGTTTTCAAAGCATTAGATATCACTAGAATATGGATAAATGATATTGGATGAACCTCACATATGATAAGAAATATGGATCTGATGATAATAATCAGATTTTAAAAGAAAGGTATTGTATGATTTGGTAATGGTGATGGTCATGACATTATTATCTTGTAAAAATCCAAGTTTGGGGGAAAAGACATGAGATGTGAAGATGTCTTGGTTGTTGAAGGTCTCAGTCAAAACATGAAAATTTTCATTAAAATATGTAACTTAGAATGTGTCATATTATTTTCCAAGAAATTATGTATGATCAAGGAAAAATATGGTGCATTTTTTTTTTGCATGGAAAGTGTATAAAGGGGAATCTCAGCCTTGTATGTGGAGAAGAAGATATGTTCTTTTTTTCCAAGGAAGAAGAAAAACGGTTATGGAATAAACTTCTTGGTCCTTTGATCCAAACATCCATGGAAGATATATTAAAATGTGTTGTTTCTCAAGATCTCCCCAGGTTATCATGTGATCATACCCATACGTGCAATTCTTTTCAACAAGGAATGATCATTCAAAAGACGTATAAGGAAAAATAGAAAAGGTAAAAAAATAGTTCTTGAGTTGGTTCATATTAATGTGTTCATACATTTTTCACCAAGAGATATTTATCAAAGGATATATTATGTTCTCTTCATTTTTCACCAAAAACATGGTATGCGCGGCTTGTAGGGGAGTAAATTCATGAGGGATCTCACTGATCCCTTTGGTTGTTGGTTTTGGGGATGTGGGGCTGTATCATGGAGCCTACTTTGGTTCCAGTACTTTGAGGGATCTCACTGATCCCTTTGTTGTTGTGACTTCACAAGAGAACTGGGTGTGAATTCTTAAATTGTTTTTTGGCTATTTCTCTTTCTTTGGCTTGAGGATATTCTTGTTAGTTTCCCATTAGTGAAAAATTTACTTAAATGGGATCACTTGAACATGAAAAAAAGAAGAGTTAAGTGGGGAATTGGTTTTGGGAATGGGTTGTGACTTGACCATGAGTACTGTACCGTTCTTTTATGAATGAATAGTAATAGGGTGTTTGTGATTAGGTTGGATTCGGAAACTCTAGGTTGGGATGAGTGCCTGTTACTTATACATATATTTTATTACTTATGTTTCTTATTTGCGCCCCACCCCTGTTGAGCACTTAGTGGAGAACACCCCATTTCATGGGGAGGGTGTTTTTTCCAACACTCCTATGAGTGGCTGGTTATCATCTCCTTTATGCTCCCTTTCCCGAATAGCCCTAGACTCTTTGGGCAGGCTGTGATGGCCCGAAGTCCATTATTAGCCCAAGAATATTCGGCAGGGTGGTTTTGGTGGTTGGGCCAGGTGTTTGCGGGCAGGTTGTTTCCCAAGTATCTTCAGGATGGGGCCCAGGTGTCTTTGGGCATGGTAGTAGTTGTTCTGACCCAGGTGTATGCGGGTGTGGTTATGCGTGGTGGTTGTGGCCCAGGTGTCTACGGGTGGGATAGTGGTTATGGCCTAGGTGTGTGTGGGTGGGGTTTGGTAGTGGGACTGCGGTGAGGTTATGGCCCAGGTGTGTGCGGGTGGGGTTTGGTAGTGTGACTATGGTGAGAATGGCGGGATTGGTTTGATGCATAGGATGTCTTCAATAACCAGTGGGAAAGTGGTGCAGGGTACCCAAATATCGATGTACTATTACTATACTTCACTTGCCTTGCGTTATTTGGGCAGTGTGCCTTAGTGAGGCTTGGGTGGTTAGTTTTCCTTGCTAGGTTCTTTGGTATCTCTTTTCTCACAGGGCATTAGAATGATTCCCCCACTTGTGCACAAGAACTTTTGGTTTTCCCTACTGAGTATACTTGTATGCTCACCCTAGGTGTATAAAACAGCTTTCAGGTTTCCAAGAGGACTTCATAGATCATGCGGGACCATACAAGCTCAGCCCTTGGGATAGTTTTTGTTGTCTTTTTCCTTTTCTTGGTACTTACCTTTGGAGTTTTTGTGTCTTGTATCATTTACTATTGAACATGCAAATGTGAATGGGTTAATTTTGGCTTTACCTTTACTTTCAACTTTGGTTTTTTTGGGGTTTCTATATTATCTCTCGATCCTATTAAAATAAAAAGGGTAATTCCTTCCATATTGTGTGTGATTTTATACCCTTGATGCTAGTATCCACTCTGGGACCTATTGAAGGTGGGTCTCGGGGGTCATTATCTCTCCTTCAACTTAAAGAAGGAAGGGTCTACCAATCTGTTGTCCCTTCCCTCCTTTTAGTGAAGGTGGGTCGTGACAGAATTGTATCAGAGGATGAGGTTGAGAGGTAAGATGGAGTCTAGAGTTAGGCATAGTGAGTATTGCATGGGGTGGAAGGGCAACAGTGTTGGGTGACCTTGGTGCGCGAATTAGTCTAGGCAAGACCAGCTTGGACACGGGATTTTAGGGGCCCTCGTGATCCGATGCAAGGAATTTGGACCTACCGAATGACCAAGTGAGGCTTCAATGATTGCAGGGTAGAGACCCTAGGAAAGTTACATGCATCATAATGATTTGTGTTCTTATTTTTCATGGGTGTATTTGGGATTCAAAATAAATAGAAAGTCTAAGAAAATTTAAGAACAATATTCTACACCACTCGGGCTTAGGCATTACTTGTCTACCTTGCAGCTATGGCACCTTAGAGACGACCATGAGTTGTGCGGGCGATCAAGGACCAGGAGGTTGACTCAGCTGATAGACGGAGGGCTAACCGAGAAGAGGAGGATGACCAGTGGAAAAGGAGGCTTTATGCCTTTCAGTGACAGACCCTTGGGAAGTGTGAGGGAATCACCTCTGACATGGAGACAGAGAACTAGCTAGAGGAGCCGGTGATAGATTTCGGCTTGATCCGGGCTCCTAAAAGGTATTGAGTTCCTCTGGCCGTGAGCCAGATGAGGGGAGCGACACGTCAGTGGTGGATGCTTTATCTGGGGGAGAAGAGGGGGGATGAGGTGATGTGGGATGATTTTGAGAAGGAGTTCCGGGTATAATTCTTTTCTTCTATGATGAAAGCTGAGAAGAGGAGGGAGTTACTCTCCCTCCAGCAGGGGGTATGTTAGTGAGAGAGTTGGGGATCAAGTTCAAGGATCTCCTCCAATTTTCTCCGGACCTCTTTCCAGATGAGGAGTCTCGCGTGAGTCATTTGGAGGAGGCACTTCGACCTTCCCTCCAATATGACATTACTTCCATCACCTTACCGACATACTTAGAGGTACAGAATAAGGACAAATTGGTGGAGAGGATGCACACGTTGGGAGGTGTATCACGAGAGGGAATTCAGTCAGGCTCGTCAAAGGGGAAGGTTGTCAACAGTAGGCCTCCAACATCAAGACCCTCTAGGTTTCAACCGATAGGGAACATGCCCCAGCAGTTCCAGTTCTGATATCCTGAACCTCGCCCTTTATTTTCAGGCCCAGGACCGAGATGCTTCATCTGTGGAAGCCATGGGCACCTTTGGAATCAGTGCCCGGATAGAGTGCAGTATGGCGGCGGTGGGCAGGTTCAGCACCCACCTCAGTAGCAGTGGTTTCCAGCCATGCCCTTTCAGCAGCAGCAGGGTCAGCGAGCTCCCGCTCCTCCAAGGGCAGATGTTGTAGGAGGAGGCTAACCTCAGGGTGCTCCTCAGGTACCTCGACCAGGGCGTGGTCAGGGAGGCGGCCGATAGCTGAGAGGCATAGGAGCTGGGCGTGGGCAGTTGCATGCCGCGGAGGCAGCAGTTCCAGTATGTCCGGAGGTCCTTTGAGGTACGATCAGATTGTTTAGTACCCTTGTTTATGCCTTTTTCGATACGGGAGCTTTGCACTCCTTTTTTGAACCCAGTCTGGTCCATGCTCTGGGTTTAGACGCTGAGAGGCTTCCATTTTCCCTAGTGTTGAGCACACCAGCCGAAGGTCAGACCGACTTGTTGTATGTTTTTCGAGGATGTGGACTGATGATAGGGCCACATCAGTCAGTCAGGGATCTTCTACTATTATAGATACAGCCATATGATGTCATCCTAGGCATGTACTGGCTATTCTCTTCATGTGCCATCATGGACTACTTCCAAGGAAGGGTCGTGTTTTCAGACTTGAGCAGCCGACGTGTGACCTTCATCGGTGAACGGGGTTGCTAGGGGAGTAGAAAGCAAGGGGAACCCCTCCTCTCATTTTTAGCTGAGCTATCAGTGGATTCGGTGGATGAAGAGATGGTGGTAGTTCTAGGGATCTTCAGTGAGTTCATGGAAGTCTTCCCTGAGGAGGTGACGACTCTACCCCCTCGACGTGATATCGAGTTTGGGATAGACTTGCAGCCTGGTGCTCATCTGATTTCGATGGCCCCCTACTGGATGGCACCTTCTGAGCTCCGGGACTTGGGGATTTAGATTGATGATATGATGAAGAAGAGTTTTGTTCGACCAAGTACGTCACCATGGGGTGCTCCAGTCTTGTTCATGAAGAAGGCAGATGGTGGTCTCAGACTGTGTATAGACTACAAGAGGCTAAATCAGGTGACGGTCAAGAATCGCTACCCTCTTCCAAGGATAGATGATCTCTTTGACCAGTTGAAGGGGGCCGGATAGTTCTCTAAGATCGATTTTCAGTCGGGATATCTCTATTTTAGGGTGAAGGAGGGTGACATCTCAAAGATGGCCTTAAGGTGCAGATATGGGAACTTTGAGTTTGTAGTCATGTCGTTCGGAATTACGAACGCTCCAGCTGTGTTCATGGGACTCATGAACCCCATCTTCTAGAAATATCTGGACCAGTTCGTAGTCATGTTTATCGACGACATCTTGATCTACTCAAGATTAGAGGAGGATCATGCTGAGCACTTGATAACGGTTTTATAGTTCCTCTGACGACACCAACTCTATGGGAATTTGTCCAAGTTCAAGTTCTAGACGCGAGAAGTGCACTTCCTTGGGCACGTGGTGTCCGAGCAGGGGATAACAGTGGACCCATCGAAGTTCGAGGCGGTTGTTTCTTGGGAAGCACCCAAGAACATGACAGAGGTTCCTAGTTTCCTCGGGATGGTAGGTTACTACCAGAGATTCGTGCCCAACTTCTCCCGAGTTTCAGCACCTTTGAGAGCTTTGACCAAGAAGGACCATATGACAACCCTGATTTTATTACAAACATAAACATGATTTATTACATAAACTATTCACTTTATACAACATGAAAGATTGAGAGGTCTAGTGTCTTTGGGGCTTAGGATCATTACATAACAACTTAAAATAAATACAACATCTTTATTGAAAAATTCCTTTACATGACCACTGCATTCCCTCGTACTTAGCATTGTATGGGATTACCTGAGGACATGCATTAGAAAAGGGTGAGATATAAAGCCCAGTAAGGGAATAAAAATAAAATAAATTAGTATTAAAATACATGTTATAAAATAGGCATATCAATAGAGCACAAGAGAAACATGTACATAAAGGCATGATAAAGAATGATAATCATAACATGGAAATGTGGCAACAACACTGAACATGGAATTAGCATGAGCCAAGACCCATTGCACATGAAGCATGAGTAAATTCTCATTGCACATGAAGCACGAGTAAACCCCCGTTGCACTTGAATTAGCATGATTCAACACTAATTTCACATGACGTATCATGATACTATACTTTACCCAATGCATTGGAGCACTATAAGGGCGCACCCTTCTTAAACATTTCATTTCATGCATAAGTGTGCCACATAGACCATAAAACATGGATTCATAAAACATAATAATTTATTCCACGACAAAGGAATATTGAATGAAACTTTATAATTAATAAGTAAATGTGCATGAAGGTGAATACCCTTGATGGAGAAATGGGCATGGTATTCACTACACAATGGAATTGGATTAGAAAATTGGTGCAATTTTGGTAGCGTAACGACGTGATATAAGAATTAATAAAAATGGTTGATGAGAGAGAAAGTGGTGTCTCATCATATCTACATGAAATGGACAGTAAGGGGGTCATATAGACACATTTCCCAACAATTTTAATGGAATTTATATTCATGATACAAAATTATTGCTTGAATGTAAATGAGGAGAGAGAAGTTCCTTCCGGAATTTCGGCATAGTAACAGGTGTACATGGGAGGAATTTAATGAGAGAGAAAGGGGTATACCATCATTAAAATAATAAGAAGGAAGTATGGGGAGGTGTGAAACCATACCCCATTATTTATAATTGAAATTAAAATGGCATAACAATATTTAGAAAATTGGACAAAAAAGTGAAAGGAAGAAAAACCCTTACTTGGAAGTGTGCTTCCAAAGGCTTGAGAGAGGCTTGAGAGAGGTTTCTTGGGAGCTTGGGGCACCTTGGGAGGATTCTAGAGAGAGTATTTCAGAGGTTGGACGAACTCCAAAGTCTTAGAGTTAAGAGGAAGTGGCATCTTGGGTAGGTTTATATAGGAAAGGTAAGTGAATTCTTTATTATTTAGGTTTGGGACCCCTTACATTAAACTAATCAAAAAAAATCAACTCATGGTTTGTGCCCATGGTTTTTGGAAAAGGGGAGAGGAAAACAATATTTTATAATTTCAATGTCCGAACTTCTTAAAATAATGGGGTTTCT
Organism: Viscum album; assembly: GCA_963277665.1. Taxonomy (NCBI): domain Eukaryota; kingdom Viridiplantae; phylum Streptophyta; class Magnoliopsida; order Santalales; family Viscaceae; genus Viscum; species Viscum album. The sequence goes on along the minus strand of OY728157.1, from coordinate 1,619,927,656 downwards.
TATGTGGAGGTGAGTCACACTCCCATGGAAAAAAATTTAAAAAAACAATATGTTTAATAAGTTTTTAAGGGTCCATTAATGCTTTGTAAAATAAGTCAAACAAACCCAAAATCACATTATTTTAATTGTAAAACATATATTGGCCTAACATAAATCTTATAGTATTTTATTACGTCACTATTTGGTCATTATGTTGTTATAAAACACATTATATATTTAAACGGTATTTAATTTTTACCCAAAAATTTGATTGTCTCAGAAAATTATGAAAAATTCACCGTTGGATAATTTCGACGTCCTGATTCCAGAAATAATATTTATTTTATCTAAATAATTTCTCTAAATATGTTGATTTTTATTTTTAAAATAAAAACCGACATTTATCAAAAATTCACGGGTTTTGACAAAAATGGATTTCAAACCTTAATAAAAATTACAATTGCATTCATAAAATTATAAGATCATTTATATTTAATAAAAATTAATTTAATAATAATAATAATATTTTATTAAAATATTATTTAATTCAAAAATCCATTAATTCATTAAAATAGATTTCTTATCTGAATATTAACTAAAAAAAATACTATATGTGCTTTAAAAAAACTATTTAAAAAGTGTCAATAATGATAAGAAGTTATATTCATTATTATATACAAAAAATAATATACATGAACATAGTACTAGCGATTTTTTTACATAACCCCTTAAAATAGACGCATAAGACCTAAGGGTAAGGTGTGCGATGAGGACAGACTCTTAGGGTGGCTCGGATAACAACGCTCGAGTGGTAATCTCTATCAACTTACACTTTTCCTGTAGATGGTCTCGTTAGAGCTTGACATGATGTAGCTCAACTTGGGCTTGGTCAAGAAAAAAACCCAAGGATACCACCTCTTTTACGATCTTCGACAAATGGGCTTCGTATGGAGAAATTCTACAGAATGAGGCCATTGCTTCTTTTGTCTGAGTAAATTGGATTTGTTAAAGCCCTATATTTATACTAATCATGTGATCACTGTTCAACAGCTATATTAGCAACGTTAAAAATTATTAACATAAAACCAAAGAAGTTTAAAATTTATATAAACATGTTACATAAATAGACATTTAATTAGATCAAGAGGGATTTCCATTAATGAGACTTTGAGTCGTTACAATATTCCCCCCTTAAGAAATTCCGCCCTCGAAATTTCCTTTTCCCATACTAGAATAGATGTGGGTAACTTATATTCATCATTTCCTCTGATTCCCAAGTCGCTTATTCAAACTTGTGGTTTTTCCACAACACCTTGACGAGGGGCATTGTCTTATTTCATAGAAATTTTTCTCTACGATCTAAGATCTTCACTGGTTGCTCCTCATAAGAAAGATCATCCTCCAACTGTACCACCTCAGAAGAGAGTACTTGTGAAGGGTCCGGTATGGACTTCCTTAATATGGATACATGAAAGACATCATGTACATTGGCCATGGTAGGTGGAAGTGCTAGTCGATAGGCCACAGCCCCGACACGATCAAGAATCTCGAAGGGGCCAATGTATCTTGTACTTAACTTCCCTTTATTTCCAAACCTCTTGACCATCTTCCATGGAGATATGCATAGAAAAACCATGTCTCCAACTTTAAACCCAAGGTCTCATCGATGGTTATCTGCATAACTCTTCTGTCGACTCTGGGCTACCTTGATATGCTGTTGAATGATTTTTACCTTCTCCACCATTTCTTCGACCATTTCTGGTCTATGCAGCTTACGTTCACCAACCTCATCCCAACATGCCAGTGTACTACACATTTTCCCATACATGGCTTCATATGGTGCCATTTAGATGCTCGAGTGGAAACTGTTATTATAAGAGAACTCAACCACAGGAAGATATTGATCTCATCCTCCTTTAAAGTTAATTGAGAATGCTCTCAAAATGTCCTCAAGTGTTTGGATAGTCCACTCGGATTGGCCATCAGTTTGAGGATGATAAGTCGTACTGAAGTTCAGTTCAGTATTCAGAGCATGTTGAAGACTCTTCCAATACTTATAGGTGAATCTTGGATCTCGGTCAGACACAATAGATAGTGGTACTTAATGCAGCCTTTCCACTTCCCTAATATATATCTATGCCAATTCATCCAATGAGAAATCCTCCCGAATAGCAATGAAGTGTGCAGTCTTTGTAAGACGATCCACCACAACCCAGATTTCATTATTGCCTTTGGATGCCCTCAGAAGTCTAGTGACAAAGTCCATGGTGATGTTGTCCCATTTCCATTCTGGTATGGGCAATGGTTGCATCATCCCCTTACACTTCTGGCTCTTTTCCTTCACTTGCTGGAACACTAGGCACTTTGATGTATATATAGAGATCTCCTTCTTCATATTATCCCACCAAAAGTTTTCTCGGAGATCTTGATACATCTTTTTGCTCCCTGGGTGAATAGAAAAATTTGAACTATTTGCATCATCCAAAAGTTCCTTCTTCAGCTCCAGACTTGATGGAACACATAGTGTTTTCCCAAATCACACAATTCCTTCTTCATTAACATTAAACTCTGAGGATTTCCCTTTTTGGATAGCTTCTACTTTTTCTTTAATTCCCATATCATCCTTTTGAGAATCCTTTAACCTTTCCAAAAGAGATGATTGAGAAATCATTTGTGAAAGGATTGATGATGTTCCCATCTTTATGATTCCCATGTCCATCTTCATCAAGTCTAAGAAGATTGGATCCTTCTCAATTCTCATCATTGATAGAATCGCTGGGTCCTTTCTACTTAGGGAATCTGCCACCTCATTCACTTTCCCAGGGTGGTAATGTATTGAATAATAATAATACTTAATGAAATATATCCATCTTCTCTGGAACATATTATGCTCTTTCTGTGTGAATATATATTTAAGACTCTTGTGGTCAGTATATATCTCACATTTCTCCCCATAGAGATAATGCCGCCAGATTTTCAAGGCAAAGATCACCACCGCCAACTCCAGATCATGCGTTGGATAGTTTCGCTCATTCATTTTCAACTACCTTGAGTCATAGGGCATCACTTTATCATTCTGCATCAAGACACAACCTAATCCCTTCTTTGAAGCATCACTGAATACTACAAAAGGTTCCCCACTTGTGGGTAAAGTGAGCATGGGCACAGTGATAAGCCTCCTTTTCAACTCCTTGAATATTTCTTCGCATTCATCACTCCAAGCAAACTTTACTCCCTTTCGAGTTAGCTTAGTAAGAGGGTTGGACAATTGTGATAAATTTCTCACAAATCTTCTATAATATCCAGCTAACCCCAAGAAGATACGGATATCCGTTACCGATGTTGGCCTTGACCATCCCTCAATTGCATCTGTTTTGGAGGGATCCACAGATATCCCATTTCTTGTGATGATATAGCCCAAGAATGATACCTCCTTCAACTATAACTCACACTTTTTGTACTTTTCATAGAGCTTCTCCTTGCGCAAAGTCTCTAGTATAACTCTTAAATTCTCCTCTTGATCCTCCTTGGTTTTGGAGTATATTAGAATATCATCTATAAAGATGACCAAAAATTTGTTGAGGTAATCTCTAAAGACTCTATTCATCAAGTCCATGAAGATTTCTGGAGCATTAGTGAGCCTGAAAGGAATTACTATGAATTCATAGTGCTCGTATCTTGTGTGAAAAGCAGTCTTGGGGATATCTTCCTTCTTCACCCTTACTTGATAATATCCCGACCGCAAGTCCACATTGGAGAAGTATTGTGCTCCACATAGCTGATTGAACAATTCATCAATTTGTGGGAGAGGATACTTGTTCTTTATCATGATTTTTTTGAGCTCATGATAATCGATGAAAAGGCACATTGACCCATCCTTATTCTTGACGAAGAGGACTGGTGCACCCCATGGTGAAGCACTTGGGTGTATAAACCCTTTATCCAGATTCTCCTGTAGTTGTTTCTTAAGCTCTTAAAGCTCCACGACAACCATTCTATATAGAGTCTTGGATAATGGTAGATCCCCTGGTATAAGTTCAATTGATAATTCAAAATCTCTTCTAGGAGGAAGACCAGGCAGTTCCTCGGGAAACACTTCCGTGATTTCCCTCACAATAGGCATTTCTTCAAGGATGGTTTCTTCCTTGGACTCAGTCATCTGAGCCAGATATGCGTTCTCATAGGGTAGTAATATCCATGCTTGAGATGATGGAGACAAAGAATATTCATCTTCCTCCTTACACTTGTAATTAATCGGGGGTCGATTCTCCATATGAAGTGTGATTTCCCTTTTCCGTCAATTTATGTTTTCTCTATATAAGGAAATTAAATCCATGCCAAAAAATTGCATGAAATTCTACCAGAGGGAGTATGACGAGGTTCGCCGGGAAATTCAATCCACAAATTATAACAGGGGAGGACTTATATTCATGTGATGCAATGATTTCCCCATTTTCCATACTCACTGACATCTTCACTTCCATGATTTGTGGTGGTGCTGGGATTGTTCTACTAAACTTTTGAGATAAAAAAGAATGCATAGAACCTGAATCAAAAATTACATTCACTATTATTGAATGAATAACTAGCTTACCTATCACCACTTCATTTTCGGGGTTCACTTCGATAGAAGTGATGAAAAAATCTCTTCCTTTCTTCCTTGGAGGTTGTTGGTTGCGTCTGAAAACCCTTGGATTAGGGCACTGATTTGCAAAATTCCACGGTTCTTTGCAGTTGTAGAAATGAACAACACGTTGAGGTTCGAACGGAGCATTCCTCTCCTCTGTCGTATCCGTGGGTCTTTCTTACCAATAGTTAATAGCTTGGTGCCATTCTCTTCCACACCTAAAGCATTTCCTCGTCCCCTTGAGGCAATTTCCAGGGTGCTTCTTTCTACACTTTTGGCAAGTGGGGTGATGGATCTTCTTATCACCATTGGATTTATCCATCGGACCGCCAGCATTGAAGTCCACTTTACACTTATTGTCCCCATGATACCCCTGTGATTCCCCAATCTCCATTTCGACCTTGAGGGAACATCAGAAAATTTCCTCATAGCTGTCCAAGTCACGGATCGCTAATGCTTTCTGTAGGTTAGGCTTCAGCCCACCAAATAAGCGGTCAACTTTGCATTCGAGGGTAATGACAATGCTGGAAGAATATCATGAAAGACTTGTGAAGTTTTCCTCATACACTCCAACAGATTCTTCGTCTTTTTGTTTGAGGGAATGGAAGTCCCTTTCCATTTTAAGCTGGAGGGTGCGCGAAAAATATTTATCGAAAAACATCTTCTAGAAATCCTTCTATTCCAACGCCTAGATCTCCTCAGGCTTTGTATTTTTTATCAAATTCCACCATTGATCAGATTCACCCTCCATATGATAAGCCACTAGGAGGACCTTATCTTGTTCAGAACATTGAAGAATGGAGAAGATCTTTTCAATGGAGTTGATCCATTTTTCAGCGATCGTGGGATCGGATGATCCACAAAAAGTAGGAGGCCTTTGTCTCATGAAGTTCTCGATAGTGACGTGTTCTTTCTTAGGGGGGCTTGAACTTTCCTCTTGACTCGTGTTTCTATTCAAAGCTTGAGTTATCTAAGAGAGAAGCGTGACAAAGTTCCCGATTCCCGCTCCCATTGGATTGGGCATCTCATTAGTACAGTCATCACACTGATCTTCACATCGGTTGTTAGCCTGAGTCCTCCTTTTACCAGTCATTAGCTGGAATAAAAGAAAAGTTAGGGGTAACACATAAAGGGTAATCCAAATAAAAAAGTTTATGACTTATAAATTAAATTTTATTTCCTTAACTTATGAATCTATAGGCTTCAATCTAGGATTTTCGTGATCTGCTTTCTAACATATATTCTTTGGGGTTTTTTTACTCCCTTAATAAGGGTTAATACTAAGATTGTGAATTTACCAAATCATATCCCCCGGGAGTGTCGTAACCAAGAGTGAAGCAAGACCCGTTGTCGTGCACCAGTTCCCATTTGAGTCTAGCTCAAAGCGGTGTTTTCGGGTTTAACCCCTAGGATACATCTGTGTCAGAGCCACCTCTACTTGATCGTATCCATACAGGGATGTATTTGAATGATAACCCACTTACTCAATACTCACCAAAACTTAGGGACGTTTTTATTGTACTTAGTCTTGTATCTAAGGCTTTACTAGTGTGTTCTAATCTTAATCCCAAAAATAACATAACCAATCCTCTGATACCAACTATGACAACCCTGATTTTATTACAAACTTAAACATGATTTATTACATAAACTATTTACTTGATACAACATGGAAGATCAAGAGGTCTAGTGTCTTTGGGGATTAGGATCATTACATAACAACTTAAAACATAAAATACAACATCTTTATTGAAAACTTTCTTTACATGAAAACTACATTCCCTCGCACATAGCATTGCATGGGATAACCTGAGGACATGCATAAGAAAAGGGTGATCTATAAAGCCCAGTAATGGAATAAACATGGAATACATGTGGAGTACAATAAATGTTAGACAATAGGCATATCAATATATCACAAGAGAAACATGGACATAAAGTTATGATAAAGCATGATAATCATAACATTGAAATGTGGAAACAACACTTAACATGGAATTAGCATGAGCCAAGGACCATTGCACATGAAGCATGAGTAAATTATCATTGCACATGAAGCACAAGTAAACCCTCATTGCACATGAATTAGAATGATTCAACACTCATTTCACATGACGTATCATGATACTATACATTACCCTATGCATTGGAGCACTATAAGGGCGCACCCTTCTTAAACATTTCATTTCATGCATAAGTGTGCAACATGGACCATAAAAAATGGATTCATAAAACATAATCATTTATTCCACAAAAAAGGAAGGTGGAATGAAACTTTATAATTAATAAGTAAATGTGCATGAAGGTGAATACCCTTGATGGAGAAATGGGCATGGTATTCACTACACAATGGCATTGGCTTAGAAAATTGGTGCAATTTCGGCAGCGTAACGGTGTGATATAAGAATTCATAAAAATGGTTCATGAGAGAGAAAGGGATATCTCATCATATCTACACTAAATGGAAAGTAAGGGGGTCATATAGATACATTTCCCAATAATTGTAATGGAATTTAGATTCATGATACAAAAGTATTGCTTGAATGTAAATGAGGAAAGAGAATTTCCTTTCAAAATTTCAGCATAGTAACGAGTGTACATGGGAGGCATTTAATGAGAGAGAAAGGGGTATCCCATCATTAAAACAATAATAGGGAAGTATGGGAGGGTGTGAAACCATAACCCAGCATTTATAATTGAAATTAAAAGGGCATAACAATATTAAGAAAAATGGACAAAAAAGTGAAAGGAAGAAAAACCCTTACTTGGAAGTGTGCTTCCAAAGGCTTGAGAGAAGCTTGAGAGAGGCTTCTTGGGATCTTGGGGAACCTTGGGAGGATTATAGAGAGAGTAGGGTAGAGTTTTCACTAACTTGCAAAGCTTTGAGTGAGGAGGAAGTGGGAGCTTGGGTGGGTTTATATAGGAAAGGTGAGTAAATTCTTTATTATTTAGGTTTGGGACCTCTTACATTAAACTAATCCAAACCACAAATCAGCTCATGGTTTTTCCCATGGTTTTTGGAAAAGGGGAGATAAAAACAATATTTTATAAGTCCAAAGTCAGAACTTCTTAAAATAATGGGGTTGCTTATGTGGATGTGAGTCACACTCCCATGGAAAATAATTTAAAAAGACAAGATGTTTAATAAGTCTTGAGGGGTCCATTAATGATTTGTAAAATAAGTCAAACAAACCCAAAATCACATTATTTTAATGGTAAAACATATATTGGACTAACATAAAGCTTATAGTATTTTATTATTTCACTATTGGTTCATTATGATGTCATAAAACACATTATATATTTAAACGGTATTTAATTTTTACCCAAAAATTTGACTGTCTTAGAAAATTATGCAAAATTCACCATTGGATAATTTCGACCTCATGATTCTAGAAATAACATTTATTTTATCTAAATAATTTTCTAAATATGTTAATTTTTACTTTTAAAATAAAAACCAACATTTATAGAAAATTCACGGGTTTTGACAAAAATGGCTTTCAAACATTAATAAAAATTACAATTGCATTCATAAAATTATAAGATCATTTATATTTAATAAAAATTAATTTAATAATAATAATAATATTTTATTAAAATATTATTTAATTCAAAAATCCATTAATTCATCAAAATATATTTCTTATCTGAATATTAACTAAAAAATACTATTTGTGCTTTAAAAAAACTATTTACAAAGTGTCGATAATGAAAAGAAGGTATGTTCATTATTATATACAAAAATAATATACATGAATATAATACTAGTTATTTTTTTACATAACCCCTTAAAACAGCCGCATAAGACCTAAGGGTAAGTTGTGTGATGGGGACAGACTCTTGGGGTGGCTCGGATAACATCGCTCGAGTGGTAATCTCTATCAACTTCCACTTTTCCCGTAGACGGTTCTATTCAAGATTGACATGATGAAGCTCAGCTTGGGATTGGTCAAGGGAAAAACCAAAGGATGCCACTTCTTTTCCAAGCTCTGACAAATGGGATTCGTATGGAGCAATTCTACTGGATGAGGCCATCGCTTCTTTTGTCTGAGTAAATTGGATTTGTTAAAGTCCTATATTTATACTAATCATGTGATCACTGTTCAACGACTATATTAGAAACGTTAAAAATTCTTAACATAAAACCAAAGAAGTTGACATTTTATATAAACATTTTACATAAAGAGACATTTAATTAGATTAAGAGGGATTTCCATTAATGAAACTTTGGGTCGTTACAGACCAGGATTTCGTGTGGGATGAGCAGTGTGAGGCAGCCTTCAGTTATCTGAAGGAGAAGTTGGTTAGTGCCCCGGTGATGAGATTTCCAAAATAAGGGGTAGCATATGAGGTGTTCTATGATGCTTCAGTACAATTCCTCGGGTGTATTCTGATGGAACGACAAGGGGTGATCTCTTATGGGTCTAGGCAGTTATGTCCTCATGAGTGTAATTATGCCACCCATGACCTAGAGCTTGTGGCGGTCGTGTTCTCACTATAGTTGTGGCGGCAATACCTCATCGGGGAGTGCTTTGTGTTCTTCATGGATCACAAGATTTTGAGGTATTTCTTCTCTCAGCGGGACCTGAACTTGTGACAACGAAGGTGGATAGAGTTCTTTCAGGACTACGACTTCAAGATTTCATACACCTAAGGAAATGGGAATGTAGTGGCCGATTCCTTGAGCAGAAATTCATTGAATGATTTGGTTTGAGATTCGGCAGATTCTTGGAAGGTGATAGAGGAATTGGATGCCTTTCACCTGGACGCGAGGATGGATAGTGGTAGATTTTTCTTGTACCAGATAACAGTGAAATCCTCTCTTCTACGGTAGGTGTATGAGTCCTAGTGGGGAGACTCAAAAAGTGAAGTGATGTGTGACCGGGTTACCCAAGGTGATGCCCCAGAAGGATGGGCAGAGGATGGTCAGAATTGGATGCTTTTCTAAGGGATTTTTTTTATTATAGAGTTGATGTGCGAGAGAGTTTATGGTGAGTTCCAAAACTCACCCCTAGCGGTGCACCTGGGAGTTTCCAAGATGTATCAAGGACTGAGGGGACAGTTTTGGTGGCCTGGGGTAAAGCGGGCAGTGGCAGAGTTCGTGGCCAAGTTCTTGGTGTGTCAACAAGTGAAGGCTAAACACCGTGTTCCATGAGGTTTTTTGCAACCCTTAGATGTCCCCGAGTGGAAGTGGGACGACATCTCGATGTATTTCGTCACAGGGCTACCCACGGTTCAAGGAGGCTGCGACGCTATCTGGGTGGTGGTGGACCGGTTGACGAAGTCGGCCCACATTCTGGTGATCAAGGAGTTGAGTGCAGTGGATGCTTTACACGGAGATACGTGGATGAGGTGGTGTGATTTCATGGAGTTCTGAGGTCCATAGTCTCGGATAGGGATGCATGGTTTACCTCACGAGTCTGGAGGGGATTGCAGTATGCTTTTGGCACCCAGCTACGACTTAGCATTTCCTTCCACCCCCAGACAGATGGACAGACAGAGCACACCATCCAGACGATGGAGGATATGCTACGGGCATGTGTCCTGGATTTTGGGGGATCGTGGGTGCGACACTTTCCACTAGTAGAGTTTTCCTATAATAATATCTATCAATCTACCATTGGTATGGATCCATTCGAAGCCTTATACAGGAGGCCATGTCACTCACCCGTGTGCTGGACAGAAGTTGGGGAAGCAGGTGTCCTTGTCCCGGAGGTGGTGCAGAGCACGACGGAGAAGGTGCAGCTTATACGAGAGAGGATAAAGGTGGCTCAGGACCGTCAGAAGTCTTATGACAAGGATAGGAGGAGACCCTTGGAGTTCGAGGTTGGGGACCACATGTTCTTGAAGGTCTCCCCTTGACATGGGCAGAGAAGGTTCGGTAGGGGGAGTAAGCTTTATCCCAGGTTTTTCAGACCTTTCGAGGTGTTGCAGCGGGTCAGTGAGGTGGATTATCAGCTGGCATTGCCACCACCGCTACAAAGGGTTCACGATGTCTTCCATGTGTCCCAGCTCTGATGGTATCTGCACGACGATTCACACATCCTTCACTGGGGGGGGGGGGCTAGACATCAAGTACGATGCAATCTTCGTGGAGCGACCAGTGATGATTGAGAGTCGAAAATAGAAGGTTCTTCATGGACGAACCATCCCCTTGGTTCGTGTGCTATGGAGGCATGGTGGCCTTGAGGAGAGTACCTATGAACGGGAGACACAGATGTGTGCCCAGTACCTAGAGCTGTTTTGAGTTGTTCTATTTTTTCTATACTTGGTTGATGGAATGCTTACTGTGTTGACTATGGAATGTGTGGTTTCATTTTTTTATGTGGATGTGTGTGAAGTGTCCTGAAATGTGGGCAGGGGAGGACCAGATCCCTAGTTAAGACGCATTAAAGTGGATGCACTTAAACCCGTGCAGGCGAGTTAGTGCCACCCAAAGCGGATAGTATCTTAACATAGAGGAAGGGAAACCCCTCACCCACATGACCGGATAGTTTGAATCTTTGTTTTGCACGATTTCATGAGGAAGGGGGAGTTCCTTGGTAACAAGGAGGTCTACTCCTGAGAGGTATCTTTCGAGGTGGTTGTTCAGACCCCTCTCCTTTCTTCGGGTCTAGTTTTAATTATCGAGGGTGAGAATAGTTTGAGAGGTATCTGATGTAATGGCCCGGACCCCCTGGCCATTACATTACCAAAAACACGGCTCCACCATGATAGTGGAACCGTGTCCCCTCGTCGAGCCTTTCGTTCTTTTTTCCAGTACCCGACTTTTCCATTCCCGTAACGTATCTTTTGACGTAAATTAATATTAATACCATTTTTAAAGTCATTTAAAGCCCATAATTGATTCCTAAAAATCCTGAGAAGCCTCCCCGATGGGGGGTATTAAATAACACCTTAATATCATCTTGTGTAACTTCCCACCCACGTAGGGAACCGCGATCCGACTTTCCAGTCGTTCAAAATTCCATATCCCGATCTCCTCTTTATATATCCCACTAAAGTTATCCTTTTCTTCTCGGTTGAATTTATTTCTTCTTCCTGGCGCGCTTGGAGTCCTTCTTGTGGCTTGTGGTGCTCCTCTGCTGGAGCCTTCTGCACGTTTTGGAGTCCACGGATTTCCTCCCCTGCAATCCGCGCATCCCCTGTTCCTGGAACATGGAGAAAAACTTTTATCTTTGATCAATCAGGTAGGGATTTTCCTTCGTCTCTCCTTTATGTGTATCATGTGGGGTGGGTGCGCTATTGTTTCTATGGGAATGGGCTAACCAAACCTTAACAAATATAATAAACGGGTTTTTCAAGGATGATGAGGTGTGTTTGGTCTTCTGTTGTACTCTTTTTAATTACTAAATGTTTTGAACTGTATGAATTTATGCCAACTGAGAATCGTGGTAATTGGTGGTCTTCTTTGCGCACTAATGAACCCTTGTCTTCTGTGGTGATTAAATGACTGTAACTTGGAAATTGGTTAATCATGTAAACTTGGTGGATTAAATGAATACCTAGTAAACATAAAACATTGTGTGGTCACCTCGGATAACCCACAAAAAGAAGAAAATAAAGGATGATGTGCTTGAACCTGGAAGTTTCCCTACTCTATTTTGGTGGTGGGTGTTTTGTTTAGTTTGGTTTTCTTTAGGGTTATGTGGGTGAGGATGGGATCCTCTTGGTTGTGAGTCTGAAGTGTGTGGTTACTCTGCTGTGACATGAACTCGGGTGGGATCCTCTATTGTTGAGAAATCATTGTTTCCTAGTTTTGGGGATGTGGGGTTGTATCTTGAAGCTTGCCTTGGTTCCAATAAGTTGAGGGATCTCACTGATCCCTTTGTTGTTGTGACTTCACAACAGAACCGGGTGTGAATTCTTAAATTGTTGTTTGGCTGTTTCTCTTTCTCTGGCTTGTGGTTATGCCTGTTAGTTGCCCAATAGTGTAGAATTTACTTAAATGGGATCACTTGAACATGAAAATAAGAAGAGTTAAGTGGGGAATTTGTTTTTGGAATGAGTTGTGACTTGACCATGAGTACTGTACCTTTCTTTTATGAATGAATATTAACAGGGTGTTTGTACTTAGGTTGGATTCAGAAACCCAAGGTTGGGATGAGTGCATATTACTTATACATATATTGTATTTCTTATGTTTCTTATTCTCACCCAACCCCAGTTGACCACTTAGTGCCGAACACCCCATTTCATGGGGAGGGTGTTTTTCCCAACACTCCTATGAGTGGATGGTTATTAGATCCTTTCTGCTCCCTTTCCCGAATAACCCAAGACTCTTTGGGCAGGCTGTGATGGCCCGAAGTCCATTATTAGCCCAAGAATCTTCGAGAAGGGTGGTTGTGGTGGTTGGCCCAGGTGTTTGCAGGTAGGTTGTTTCCCAAGTGTCTTCAGGATGAGGCTTAGGTGTCTTCAGGCATGGCAGTAGTTTTTTTGACCCAGGTGTTTTCGGGTGTGGTTACGCATGGTGGTTGTGGCCCAGGTGTCTACGGGCGGGATAGTGGTTATGTCCCAGGTGTGTGCGGGTGGGGTTTGGAAGTGGAACTACGGTGAGGTTATGGCCAAGGTGTGTGCGGGCGGGGTTTGGCAGTGGGACTGCGGTGAGAATGGTGGGATTGGTTCGATGCGTAGTATGTCTTCAATAAATAGTGGGAATGTGGCACGGGGTACCCAAATATCAATGTGTTATTACTATACTTTACTTGCCTTGCGTTATTTGGGGAGTGTGCCTTGGTGAGGCTTGGGTGGATAGTTTTTTTTGCTAGGTGCTTTGGTTTCTCTTTTCTCACAGGGCATTAGAATGCTTCCCCCACTTGTACACGAGATCTTTTGGTTTTCCCTACTGACTATACTTGTATGCTCACCCTACATATATAAAACTAATTTCAGGTTTCTAGGAGGACTTCAGGGATCGTGAGGGACCGTACTAGCTCGGACCTTGGGGTAGTTGTAGTTGTCTTTTTCCTTTTCTTGGTACTTACCTTTGGAGTTTTTGTGGCTTGTATCATTTACTATTGAACATGCATATGCGAATGGGTTACTTTTGGCTTTACCTTTACTTTCAGCTTTGGTGTTGTTGGGTTTGCTATCTTATCTCTCGATCCTATTAAAATAAAAATGGTAATGCCTTACATCTTGTGTGTGATTCTATACCCTTGGTGCTAGTCAGCACTCCGGGACCTATTGAAGGCGGGTCTCGAGGGTCATTATCTCTCCTTCAACTTAAAGAAGGATGGTTCTGGAAATTTGTTGTCCCTTCCCTCCTTTTGGTAAAGGCGGGTCGTGACAAACAACATGTCTAGAACAATTCTCATTAATAAGGGCCTTCCTAAAAAATTTTGGAAAGAAGAACTTCTGAAATCGGTCTACATATAAAATAGATCCTTATTATGTCCAAATTAAGATAAGACTATATATGACATATGGTATGGAAAGAATACAATATTGAAGTACTATCGAGCATTCAAAAGTAAGTGTTTCATTCAAAATAAGGAGAAACATAAGAATTACGAATACCATGGAGATGAAGGGATATTTATTGGTTACTAAAGAAAAAAAATATAAATGTTTCAATAAGAATCTATGATTTTTTTTAGAAATTAATGATGTGGTTGTGATAGAAAATGAGCATAATCTTCAGCAAATACATGAGTAGTTTTAGGAAGATAGTGATGAAGAGTTGAGAATATCAGAGGGAGTCCTAGTACCTAAAGAATATTTAAAAGAAGATTTATATAATAAAATGGATGAAAAAAACCTATATCTATATAGATAATGATGATTCAAGCTGAAATTGATGGACAGAACATAATTTATGATCAGACACCACCATTTTAGACAAGGAGGATGAAAACTCTGTAACAAGAATTGTTATTATCATAGGTATATCCTAATTATTTTGAAGAATAATCAAGAGATGATATTTGGGTTCAACAAATGAATGAATAACTTGACCAATTAGAAAATAATTAGATATTTTATATTTCCTAGAGATTGATAGATAAGAATTTCATCACGACCAAATGGGTATTCTGGAATAATAAAATGAATATGGCATAGTGATTCAAAACAAAAGCATGACTAGTGTGAAAAGGGTACTCCCATATAGTGGGTATCAATGCCAATGAATCATTTTCACCTATTGTGAGGTTACAAAAAATCATAGTATTCTTGTCCATAGAAATGTAAAGAAAGTTAACAGTTTTCTAAATGGATTTTAAGTTGGCATTTCTAAATGGGGTTCTAGAATAAGAAGTTAATAACTAGTCCCTATATGTTTTTCTCATTCATGAATATGAGAATAGAATTTTTTGGCTAAGGAAGAAACTATATGGGTTGAAATAATTGAAGAAACTTTGTGATGTTTTTTCTTAACAACGTTTTTTATTTTTTGATAAATAATCTTCTGTAAAAGAATTATTTTTAAAAATAGGTGAAAGTTTCTGATTGTTTAAACTCAAACATAAAGGGGGAGAAAAGTTTTGTTTTTAAAAATGTTTTTTTTTTGAATGCAGAGGATTGGACTAAGAATCACTATATGCAGAGTATCATGTTAAGAATCATCAGTCATATAATTTTTCATAAATATAAATTTGTTGATTGCACTCTCCATCAGTCTCAAGTCCATCGGCATGAAGTTGAAGTTTCATAGGACTCATTGTTGGTTATAAACTAAGAATGTTGTTGAAGAGGTTGAATGAAGATAATGATTTAAATAGTTAAAAAGTTCTTAAAATTTATAACCTTGATCTAGACAATTCTTTTTTGGTTTGAAATTCTCAAAACTCATTAGTTGTATGTAACAATTGTGATGGAGGACTTATAAAGAAAAGGGAGAGAATGGGCGTAGCCAACCGTATTGAGTTTTTTTAAAGGTTTTGAAAGTAAGAGAAGTCATAATAATTTCCTATGTAATTCAGAAAATGATTTTACAATATTGAATTTATAATAAATCAGGAAAACTATCATGATAAAGTTTTTTGAAGAAATATAGGAATCATAAATATTGTATTGTCTCCAAGAATCAAGACAATGTTTGAATCAAATCTAGAATTACCATGAATATATGTTTTCAGAGGTCTAAATGAGTTATAGATAATGAGGTTTGTGGAATTTTAATGTGACTAGGGAAGTTCCATCATAATGAGAATTCCATCAAACTGAATCTAAGCAGGAAAGTCAATCGGACTGACTCTAAGGAGGAAATTTAATCTGACTGACTCTAAGAAGGAAATACAATCATACTGACTCTTAGAAAGAAATTCAATACGACCAACTCTGATGAGGAAAGTAAATTTTTAATGAGCTGAGAAACTTTCATCATAATGAGCAGAGGAAGTTTGATCATAATGAAATGAGGATGTTATAACATACTGAAGAAAAGTTAGGAAGTCCGAGAAGACTGATTATGGAGAATACATAAGAAGGATCCAAAATATTTTTGAATATCTGAAGTGGTCAAATGTGAAATTCAAGTATGCATAGATCTCAAAGTTTTTTAATTTGACTAAGAGGGGAAAAAAATAAATTTCCCTCCTTTTACATTCTAGTATTCTTATAAATAGAATTATAGCACATCCGTACATTGAAAAATTTCATGTGAACAGAAAAGGAGGAGCACTAAATAATTTGTGAAAAAGTTTTCTTTCCAAAATGAGACCACATTAGAAGGTTGGACATCTGGATGTTTTGTTTATCGAACTGAGGAATATCAAAATAAGAATTTTAAGAAAAGAATAAGTAACGCAGATTGAGAATGTTTTCATTGTATTGATTCCATCAGACTAAATTCATTAGATAGATTCCACCATACCCATCTCCATTAGACCAAGATAATCAGACCCATCCAATAAAATTGAGGATCTGGATAGAACATCTATGGATCAGTTTGAAAAAATTATTTATTATTTTGTTTTGAATCAATTTTTAGTAATAAACATTGTAAAATGATGGGATTTGGTATAATTATTCATATTAGGATAGAGAATGTGTCCAGTGAGAGTTTACACAACTTGTGTTCACTAATTAATTACTAAAAAAATTCATAGACCTGTGGGAGTATATATGGAAAAGATGTAGGTTCTCACACTAAGGCTGAACCTTGTAAATATTTTTTCCTTTACTTCAACTCAATTATTTATTTATTCAATTGAAAAAAATGGTACAAACAAAAAGGGGTGGGAACATATTAAGGAGGCATGTAATATTGAATCTTGAGGTCATCCCCTCTTACAAGATTCACCCCCTCAGGACTCAAGAAGTTTTTACTTGGGAAGAAAATGGCACCTTCATCTTGGACATCCATAGATGTAAGATGGTATGAAACCTTGTTCCCCTCATTACAGGTGTATAGATCATAGATATTATAGTTGATTAGGATTTTTCACTTTCATATAATGTAAGAGATCGACCAAGGGATGGTACCTATGTCATGTAGTGAGCTGTACAAAATAATTGTGTATGTTTCCACTTCAGTTACTATGATGTTCCTTCGGCGACATAAGCTTAAAACTATGAGCATTTATTTGGACTCGGTCTATAGAGATAGTATGTAACCAAAGTGAGCTGAAAAGGCCAGTATGAAAGAACTATTAGGGTCATGAACTACCCCCCCCCCCCCCGAGGACACTTTTTCTATAAGATCTATCCATGTTTAGCTTGATACCCGTAATAGGAGGACACCATCCGGACCAATAGCATTGGGGAGTGTTTTTCATATCCTGATCGAGATGGGTGTTCATCTAGAGTGTTCTGAGGGTAGGATAATCGCTCTAGTTTTTCACCAATATAACCACGTTGATAAGAAGGATCTTAGTTCTGATTATAAGATACTCTCCCAAATCCCAAACCTCCTCATGGAGATCTTTATTTATTTCTTTCTAGATACACCTGCATTCAGTGTTAAGAACAATCACCTAAGATGTCTTTTTCAAGGCCCATATTTCCTTCACCATGAAACCACCATTATAAGAAGGTAACACTGAGAAGATCCTGAGATGAGAAGGTCATGAAATCTTTAATGAAGATTCATACTATGTGCTCTCAATCACATTCTAAAAATAGGTGGTTCTGGATCTCCTCTGGGTGCTGCTTGTAGCACGAGCACCTGGAGATAGTGGGGTTGACCAATCTTTTAAGATTATCATTAGTATGGGCTGATTGGTTTCTAATTATCCATGTAAAGAAGTTATATTTTTTGGGTATAATTTTGCATCATATTATCTTATTTCAATGGTTTTGGTGGTCCTGAGAAGACGTTTCTCTTCGTAAATCTCACATTGAGAAGGTCCATGAGGATGCTGCTATAACAATAAATTTTTCGGGTTTAGATTTCATTTAAATGATATTGAAAGTCCCTTTCTTCTCTTTATCCAGGACTACTCTTGTAATCTGTGGGTACTCACTGGCCTCTCTGAAGGATATTCCTGGATCTGAATAGCCTGGGAATCCAAGAAAAGAACCTTCCCAATTATAGTGCCAAAAGATGATATCACTTATCCACACAATCCATAAAGAAAGAAGATGTAAGGTAGTATATGATTAGAAACCTCAAACAAAATATAGGATGTTTTCCTACTCATTATTTCCATATCCCCCCTGCATTTGGTATACATGGTCTTTCCCTATCACAACTACAAATACGGATTTTATCAGCGCTAAAAATGGCCTTTAATAGCGCTAGAAAAGTTTTATTAAATTTGGTGAAGATAGGGGGAATCCCCTTTATCAGCACTCCAAAAAGCACGGATAAATACCCCTTTTATCAGCTCTAAAAAAAGCGCCGATAAAAGGTGTCTTTTATCAGTGCTAAAACAAAGCGCCGATAAATGGGTCCTTTATCAGCTCTTTGTTTTAACGCTGATAAAAGACCCCTTTATGAGCGCTTCCTTTATTAGATCTTTCATTTTAGTACTGATAAAGGACCCCTTTTATCAGAGCTTTTTTAAAAGAGCTTATAAAAGTTAAAAAAATTTAAAATTTAAAAATATTTAAAGATGTTTAAAAATATTTAAAAAAAATTAAAAAATACAGCCAATCGGGGGGGCTTTATAGGGCTTGATCCCCCCTTTTACAGTGCTTTTCCACCCCACTACAGCACCCCACACACCCCCTCCACCCTTTTACAGTGCTTTCTCCAATATTCCCCCATGCGCGCGCGCCCCTTCCTCCACCAGGATTTGAACTCGAGACCTCCCCCCTGCGCGCCTACGCCCTTACCACTCCTCTATTTTGATTTGTTTTCCATTTAATGATATCTATATATATATATATTTAGTTATATTTATTCGTATAGTAATATATTTATATTAATATATATATAGTTATATTAATATATATATAGTTATATAAATATATATCTCTATTTATATATATATATATATTTAGTTATATTTATTCGTATAATAATATATATATATAGTTATATTAATATATATATATATATTTATATTAAAATATATATATATATATAGTTATTTTAATATATATATAGTTATATTAATATATATCTCTATTTATATATATATATAGTTATATTTATTCAGATAGTAATATATATTTATATTAATATATGTATATATAGTTTTATTAATATATATATATAGTTATATTAATATATATATTTATAGTGATATTAATATATATATTTATACTTATATTAATATATATATTTATAGTAATATTAATATATATATATATATAGTTATATTAATATATATATATAGTTAGATTAATATATATATATATAGTTAAATTAATATATATATATATATAGTTAGATTAATATATAGGTATATAAATATTCATATATTTGTATTTTAAATAAAATGGATATTATTTATTATTTAGATAAAGCTAATATATTTTACATGTAAGTATATTTTATTATTTATATTTATATAATTAAATTTTTATGTGTGAATATATAAAAAATATGTATATATTGTTATATATTTGATTATAAATAGTAGTGAATTATAAAAAACGATTAAATTTCAAAAACATAATATTAATATGAATGTAATACCTTGTAATAAATTCATTCCCCACCAAAAAAGCCAATAATACCCCCTAAAACGAGGCTAAAAAGACCCAAAATGATAAAAAAACGGGGTACCCTGACTAAAAACTCAGTTTTGGAGGTCTTTTGGGCCTTTTTTGTCCTCAGTAAAACCTTGTCTAGGGTCCCCCCAGTCACAACGACATAGATCTCGTCGTAGGCTTCAATTTGATATGTGGTAGAGCTCAAACGGACACCCGAATCAAAAGTTATGGTTGTTTGAAATTTGAGTTTCGTTTTCAACATATTTTGGATATTTTTTTAATTTTTTTAATTTTTTTAGTCTTCAAATTGTTATTAAATGACTATTAATCCATAATAATTAAAAAAAATTAATTAAAAACATTTTTTTTTATTTTTTTATAAGCCATTTTCACTAAATATCTTATATATTAAGTGTAACTATATATTTATACTTATCTAAAATATATTTAAAATTATATTTAAAAAATATATATTATATTTATATCAATATAACTATATATATATTTAAATATTAATATATATTTTTTAATGATTTTTTTGGATGTGGACCCTTTATCAACGCTTTTAAAAAAGCACTGATAAAGACCCCATTTATCAGCACTAACAAAAAGCGCTGATAAAGGGGGTACCTTTAACAGCGCTAAAAAAAGCTCTGTTAAAGGGGGTACCTTCATTAGTGCGAAAAAAATCACTGATAGAGGGGTACTTTTATCAGCGCTTTTTTTAGCGATGATAAAGGTACCCCCCTTTATCAGCGCTTTTTCATTAGCACTGATACAAGGGCGGCGCTGGGAAAAACTGTTTTTGTGGTAGTGTATAGGGTGTGTTCTTGAATAGCCTCCCACGCCATCTTTTTGTGAAAGCATTGAAGAGTATCTGGTAGATTCCTCAGCTAGATTACCCCTCCTGAATGGGCCTATCCATCCTAGCCTAGGAACCCCATTTCCTTTTAACCTCCAAAATATCATCCTATATAAACCATTTTAGGACATTTTTTATGGTATAAATAACTCCCTTAGAGACTTTTTGTATTTACTAAATGTTTATAGGGATACAAACTTTAGTAGGTTATAGAGGTTAAGTTTTTCAATGTATTGAAACTTATAAATGTAAAAAACTAATTCAATCCCCCCCCCCACTCAGCTGTTATTGATTCCTTTGTAACTTCAACGAGCACCGAGACCATGGTATTTGAGGATTGATCAGTTTTTGAAGAAGCTTAGTTTTCAACATTGAAAAGTTGATTATAATATATATGTAAAAAAATATAGTAATCAAAGTATGATGGCACTATTGTATGTTGATAATGTAATCTTTCGTGTATCAGATGAATCATAGTTTAAATACTTCACCTAATTATTGAAAAGTGAGTTTAAAATGTCAATTATTAGTGGAGTTTCCTTTTTTTCCTTGGTTTACAAGGGACACAAGGAAGGAATAGAATATTTATTTCTCAATCCAAATATGTCAAGGAGGTTCTTGGAAGCTTTGTAATGGATAATTCCAAGGAGAAGATGACTCTGGTGGATACCTAGATGAAACTTTCAAGATATTATAAAGGCAAAGAGGTTAATGCCATAGAATATAGGCATATCATTGGCAGTATATTCTACTTAATAGAGATAAAAAACTAATGTTGTTTTTTCCACAGTCCAAGAAGCACAGTATAAAAGTAATACCAAGGAAGGAAACATACTTGTAAAATAAGAACAATTTGGTATATCAAGGGCACATTGAATTCTGGTTTGTTATACAATAACAAATCACATCAAGATTTATTGGGTTATACAAATGCATATTAGGTCAGATCAGCAGATATATGAAAATCAACTTCAATTTGTACATTCTATCTTGGAAGATTTTTTATTTATTACATAATTAAAAAATAAGATTTTTTTTATTAATATAGAATATGAACATATTGAAACTACTCAATATTGTACACATTTATTATGGATGAAGCAGCAACTTGATGATATGGGAGTTGAAGTGAAGTATTGGATCATAATCCATTGTGATAATTAAAATGCTATAAATCTTTTGAAAAATAAATTATTCACTCAAGGATGAATCACAATTACATAAAGTACCATTTTATCAAGGAGAAGGTGGGCCATGGTCTTATGAAGTTTTATTATGTGCCTATAGAACTACAAGTTGCATAAATTCTGATGAAGGCCTTACCCAAAGAGGAATTTGAGCAGAATCAACTAAATCTTGGAGTTCAATAGACTCCTCACAGTTGAAAAAGTGTGGATGTGGGACCCTATCTCCCTAAGGTATGGTGTTTTTTTATTTTATGAGATGATATATGTTCCTTACAATGTTGCTGCTATAGAGGATTGACCTTTAAAATCATTGAAGAAGGGGGAGAAAATATCTTAATCAAGATATGGGAGAATCTAATAGGGGGAATACTGAAGTAAGGGGAGTTTTAAATTTGATGATGGGAAAGATGATCAATCAAAGATTTTATATCATGACCAATTAGTTTCATGATGACCTTAGTTGAATATTTTAGGAATGAAGTGATTCATTGATAAAAATTATTACTTACTCTTATTTCTCATGTTGAGAAGGACTCATTTGTGATTAGAGTGTGTGATGAGTAAATATTTTATTGTTATCTAGAATCATAAGAAGTGAATTTTGGTAACAGTGTTTGAGAAATATTTAATTTTTTTCAAAAAAAAACCCAATGGGGGATACTTTTGGAAAAAAATCCCTCAAGGTTACATTTCACTATTTTTGGGTTTTTTGTGTCTGTTTGAAAAACAAAGTTTGAAAATATTCCAACATGGTTACTATGAAAATAGATGTTTTGAAGGTGGTTCAGTTTCCTAGTGTTTTCCAAATTTTTGGGCCTCAAAATTAGGGCCTGTTTGATGGAAAATGAAATATTTATTCATAGAATTATTGGTGATCTACAAAGCATATAAAGGTGTTCATGGACTACATAGCACCTATATGAGTTTTCATAACCACAAAGCATCTAAAATAGTTCATCTACCTCAAATCATCTAAAGGATTTCATGGATCATAAAGCATATAAAGATTTATCATAAACACAAAGAAAAAATTTTCATTCCACATAGAAACTATAATATGTGAACCATAAAGGAAGTCTATGAGGGAGATCATCATTTGTGGTTAAAGTGGGAAATTAAAGACCACCACAAAGGATATGTGTTGTTAGTGGGTGAAGGTGGTATTTTAGAGCTCATCGCAAAGAAATAATGCACTATGAAAAACTTATATCACGGATAGTGTTTGGTGAATACCAACCTAGAAATGAGTTAATGGTAATTTTTATTAATGAGTTTTTTAGGTTTTCTTTTCCTGTAACATCCTGGTTTTTAATAAAGAATGTTTTATAGCATACATGATACGCTACATTGACCTTAAATGAAGAATTAAATATTATTATCTAAATGTTATCATTATAACCTAATCATTGGAATGGAGGGAATTAATAGTATTAATTTAATTATAAAAAAGAGTTTACACATGTTTATAATTAATTCTTTGGTGGACAATTAACAATAAATGATTGTAAACCACTTTTTAAATAAAAAGAATTCTTTTTTCTAAAAAACTATTTTAATTAAAATAAGTAAGTTTATAAAGTAATAAAATAACTCTTATTTTGTTTTATTAATATAATATGTTAAATGTAATGTTTAAGATTCATCTTATGTGTTTTCTATATATGACATAAGAACAAATTCAATTTTTCAGATAAAAGAAGTATTTTTCTAAAAAATGAAGTTTTGCCGCCTTTTAATGGAGAACTCATTTTAAATATAGTTTTGGAAAATTTTATAAGTTATTTTTGACAAAAAAACATCTTCTTTGGAAGGGGATATAAAATTTTACTTTGGATAAATTTTTGGTATTTTTTTAATAAAATTCATTTTTTTAATGAATAGTGAAAATACTGCATTTTTACTCAAAACTACCTCTTCTTATAATTTCTTTATATAGTTATATTGTATTTTTAATTGGTTTAAAATTAAAATTATATTAAGTTTTTATCATTTCATATAATTTAAGTCATTGTAACCAATTTCATGTTGAAAATAGATATACAAATATTTCAAATTTTGGAACATTTCACTTTAAAAACCCTGTTTAGTTTTGTGTGCAAACATAATTTTCAATCAAATTTTTCCAATTATGTGAATTAAATTAGGTAAAATGGATTTCATATTTTGAATCATAAGTTCAAAATTATGTTTTAATGTCAATTTAATATTTAGGTATTAAAAATTTACCATAATAAAAAAATTATTTACCGTAATAAAATTAAAATTTTGACGAGGGTTAAAATTAAAAGTTAAAAGCTTAACCTACCTAAAAACTACAAATTTTAAAGGGTTTTTGAGGTGTGTATTGACCCTAAACAACCTATGAAACATTAATTACAATTAAAAGTCATTTAATTTGATTCCACCTCTATATGGTTGGATTTTAATATAAGATAGTTAATAAACTAATCACTTGAACCCACCTCTCCTCAAGTATAAATATCACCACTCCACCTACCATTTTAAAACAACAAATCTTTGTAGCTCCTAAAATATCTTCAATAAACTCTCCTACTAACTCTAACCACATCCAATTGCTTATGGTCTCACCAAAATACCAAATCCAAGGTCCTAAAGGGTCTTTCAAGGAGGGGATATTCAAGAGGTAATTTTCTCAAAGTACCACTCATAATTTCTTTTCTTTTTCTACTTTATTCTCACCTACTTCATCCATAAATTCATGATAACTACATAATCATGTATATAATTTATTTTTTATATTTATATTGGAAAATATCATACCCATTTAATTTATCATCTCCTTTTATTCAAAGAAATGAAATTATTATTCAAGTTATGTCAGTTATTCGCCTCTGTAAATAAAGTTTTGTTCTTTTTCCATTACTACCTTCATGAAAGGTCTTAAAACTATTTTTCAGATTAAAAAATATTTAAATATTTATATTATAAACTATTTCATACTATTTAAATTTTATATTAAACATAAATTCAGGCTTTCTATATTTTTGTTATACGATAACTTCATTTGAGGATGTGTGGACTACTGCCTCCTCAAAATGATGTGATTTGTTCACGCATCACATGGAATGTATTAAATATTTTTTAAGAAAAATATATGATATAAAGAAAAAAATAATTCTTATTTAATTATATTATATATGTATAAATATTTACATACATTTAATTTAATTTTGTTCTTTCAATATGATAAGAAAAACAAAAATAGTGTATGTGCGTATGTACGATCTACCATCTCCATGAATGGTGTTTTTAGTTTTTCTTAAAGAGATTATTATAAATACTTATATAATTAATATATAAGATATTTATATAATTTTTTATATTCTTTAGATGATAAAATTACTACCACATGGACTTTTGACATCATACCATGTTTATTTTCGACTCAAGTACAGAATATCGAAAAAATATCCGACATAAACTTAAATAATTATGAAATTGTTATAACATGGAAATAAGTTATGTAAAATAAATAATAAACTTAAAAACGGTTCTTCAAAAATTATAAATTAACCTAATTAAATTATTAAATAAGAAAAAGTAACATACAAGATGAGTGGGACTCGAGGTAAGGGATTTTTCTGACTCAATTTCCATTCATTGGGTTATACGTCTACTTCATTGATTTTTTATGCCAAGATTATGTTTGGAATAAATTTTTATTGGTTTATGTTGTATTTACACTTCTATTTTTGTGGATAAAATTTTTCTACACATAATCACCCCATTGATAAATTTGTATGTCATTGATATGAACTTTGTAAGGATTTACTTATCTCACTTTTTACCTCTATTAGATATATGAATTATTCACCACTAATTACTTTTTTGTGGTGTCTATATAATTAAATTTGATATGATATATCATTAATATATTTATATTAATGTCATTAAATGTTTCATTCAATGATTATTACTTTTATGGGTCATATAATTTGACAGATTACATTTGGTAAAGGAATTTTCTTAACCCAATTTCCTTTCTTTGGGTTAAACTTATACTTCTTGATTATGTCATGATATGATTATCTGGGAAATTTTTTTTGGATATCATATATTCTATCTATACTTACTTTATGTGTATTTATAGTGAATAAACATAATAATTCTATTTTACTAACAAAATTATCTTTGTAAAAGACTCTTTAACTAAAACATCATTTTAAATGTTTTAAAGATTTATTCTTCTAAATATGTCTCATTAATGTCCATGTTTTAAAATGTTTTAGGATTAATTTATATGGACATGAATGTTTTAAAATGTTAAATCATTTCAAAATAAATTCAAAGTGGTTTGGGACTCTTTGATTCAAAAATATTCCTTTTAAATTATTTAAATGTGTTTTAAAAATGGATTAATTATTTCAATAGATTTGAGTATATTTTTTTAACATATACATCATGAACTGAATTTATCACTTTTATGTCTATTTTATTATTTGATGTTTAATTTAAAATTTTACACTTTTATTTTTGCGTAAAGTGTTTTCATTTTTAAGTGTGCAGCTTTGTAAAAATGAATTGTGATTACAATGTGGAAATTTTAATTTTCTTTTATAGTGGTTTTATGTGTTATGATTATGTTATGGTTATTGGGAATTTCTTATGTATATGGGTGGTTATGTGATAAACCAAGGGTGGGTGATCCAGTGATAGATTTCCAATGCATTGGGTAATGAGATGGAGTTAAATAATAGGGTTTCTCTTAAGAGGCCTAGGGAATATATTGTGATGGGTATTCCGTACATAACCATGAAGGTTACTCCCTGTATAGATGTGGAAGCTACAATGTAAGTATGATATGGATGACGTGAGTTACCTTTTTTATTTATGATTACTAAGAAGTATTTTCAGGAATCTTATGATTTCATGAGGTATATTTTTATGGGTGAAAAAGTATGATTTTGTGAAAATGTTTTCTTGAGTTTAAAATATTCATGGAATAATAATTTTTCCCTTATTTTAAATCCCTTACTTAGTTATTTGTGCTCGTCCAAATTTTTTTGAATTGATTTACATAGTATATAAGAATGGGTAAGAGAAAGGAAGAACTCAAGAAGATTTTTATCTAGAAAATAAATCATATTTTATATTTAAAAGGGTTTCATTTGGTGGAAAAGTGGATACCGAGTGTAACCATCCACTAGTAATATATGGGTATATTATGTAATAGTTATGGCCTAATTATCTAAAACTCTAAACCCGAAAATATCCTCAATGTGAATTATTGACTTAACTCAAGATTGTGTAATTTTAAGAATGGGGCTTTATAGTTGGTATCATAGGAAATGTTTAAAAAACGTTAGGGATTAAGAGTTTTGGTTAAACAAATAGTAAGTTTTTATGTCTATTATTTTAGTTAAATATTTATTCTATAACTTTTTTGGTTGAAGGAAATTATATTAAAAATGGAAGCAAGAGGATCTCAAACAACATTCTTATCTCTTCCTGATGACTTTCTTGAAATAATTATTGCGATGTCATGTTCAGATGATTCTAAAACTTTTTCTAATATAAAATAATCTTGAAAATAGTTTTAAGAGATATCAAACACCTCCTATATATCACGATACCATCATGGATCATGGGTTGTTTTTAATCAAATCTTATTTTCTCAATATTCTCATATTTTCAAGAAAGGTAAATATTATCAATGCATTTTCAGATATTTTACCTTATCACATGTTTTTGAAGCATATTATGATTTTTAAAAAGCTTCTAAATAAGAAGACCATTGCACATCCTATTTATCATTTTTTTTAAAATATAGTCTTTAAGCACATACTAATGGTATTTTAAAATGACCATTTATTGAAATTTTCAGGTCAAACTCGGTCTGAATGTTTTATAAAAATAAAGTCCTATTTAATGATTTTAAATTATATGTCACACAAGATTATTTTTTAAAATTATTTCTCTGTGAACACCCATACGACCCAATTTGTGTAAGGTGTATTTGGATAAAAGAAGCAAGTGATTTTGAAGAATCTCTAAAACATTATTTAAATACATAAACCCTCTATCTACATTAATAAAATTATAATGAAACCAGGTGGATACCAAGATCAAGGTATGATGTTCTTCCTTTTATTAATAGTTTTATTAAATCATTTGGAGATGAAATGAAAATTTTAAGTATATATAACACTACATTAATTACGATATTGAAATAATTATAAGTTGGAATGAAAATGAAAGGTATGAAATAAACTTTGAGTTTAAACATGTTATGGTTATTTTTTAGGATTTTATC
This sequence comes from Viscum album, assembly GCA_963277665.1. Classification (NCBI taxonomy): domain Eukaryota; kingdom Viridiplantae; phylum Streptophyta; class Magnoliopsida; order Santalales; family Viscaceae; genus Viscum; species Viscum album. The sequence continues at coordinate 1,619,899,679 of OY728157.1, read as the reverse complement.
TCATTTTGGGAATGTTATATGAAATATATAGTTTTTGAAAAAGGGAAACATGTAGACCATGTGACAACCTATTGTGTTTGACAAGGCTTCAGGAATCAAACCCACAACTGATGTGTGACAAGGTTTTATCACCTACCAATGGCCTACATGAAGTCCCTGGTTAGTATGAATTAATTATTTTTAGTTAAATGAGTTGATGGAATATGAATAAGTTTATTTTTGTAACCTATGTTTTATCAAATGGATATCCTTTGTATTAGAAAATGATTTGGGGATTAAGTGATAAATGTAATTTTTTATTTTGGGAACCCTATATAACAAAGTTAAATAGAATCCTATGGGATTTCATTGGAGGATTAATGATTGAATTTTAGTTTTGAATAATCTATGTTTTTATTATGGACTTATGGTGATTCAGGTTATTTCTGGAAATAATTAACCAATCTTGGAGAATATGTAATTTTGGAAATTAAATTTTTGGTATGAGACATTAAGAGTGATCAATGTTATTTGGAGATAAATGTTCAAAAATTTCTTGGAAGACTATGTAATCAAATTATTATTAGTTTTGGGTTCCAAACATATATTGGATTATTTTTTAGGGATTTTAATGACAGTTATTTATTGGATGGTATATGTTGAACTTTTGGGCATTGCAATTTAATTTTGGAGATTAAAAGTAGTTTTCTTCATACAATGGTTTATTATTTTTTGGAATTAACTTATCAACTACCAAAAATTTTGGTTTTTATTAATATCTAAATATAGGATAAATATATATATATAATCCTTTTGGATTATTTTATCCTCTGTAAGTTGATTCTAGTTCTTCATGTGGTACCACGTCATCTTGAATACTCATCGTTTGGAGAAAAATATGAGTTTTTGGTAGAAATCGATTAATTTATGAAACTATACTTGTCAAGTAAGTATATTTCTGTATGACCTTAGTATAGGTAGTAATATAATTCTTCAATTCTAGGAAAAGGATCCTAAAACAAAATTGTTATATGATTTCTTTACATAACGGGAAATCAACGTCCTTTTAACCAATCAAAAATTAATGGTTTTTTTATTATTAAATTTCTCTTGAAAATGTTTTATCTCACTCTCTATAAGAACTAGATGGTTTTTTTCTCTTCCGTATTAATTTTTTCCTATATGGAACCCCAATATTTGTTATCTCAGGTGATCTTTATACTTCTCTTCCTTTCATTTAAAGTGGTAGTTTTATTAATTCTTTTTTTGATGTGGGACTGTAATAATGGTATTTTGAAAATTAATAATTTAGTTACGAACCCCAAATTCAATTTTCAAGGATGAAATTTATTAAAGGGTCCAGGATGTAACATCTCTGGTTTTAATAAATGAAAACTATGTTCGATAGCGTACATGATATGCTACATTAAGCATAAACGAACAACTAAATATTATTATTTAAATGTTACCATTATAACATAAAATTAAAAATAGTGGGAATGAATAGTATTAACTAAATTATGAAAAATTGGTTTTAAAATGTTTATAATTAATTATTTTGTGGAAAATTAATTATAAATTAATGTAAATTCCTTTTTAAATAAAAGGAAATGTCTTTTTAAAAAACTATTTAAATGAAAATAAGTGAGTTTATAAATTAATAAAATAACTCTTGTTTGGTTTTGTTAATATAATATATTCAATTTAATTTTTAATATTCATCTTATATGTTTTCTAAACATTACATAATAACAAATTCAATTTTTTGGATAAAAGATGTATTTTTGGAAAAAATGATGTTTTGTCACCTTTTGATGGTGAACCCATTTTAAATCTTGTTTTTGAAACTTTTATAAGTTATTTATGATAAAATAAAGTTTTTATTTGTAATTGTAACATAAAATTTTACTTTGGATATTTTTTTTGTATTTTTATGATAATATTCATTTTTTAATGAATAGTAAAAAATATTACATTTTAACTCAAAAATGATTCTTCATCTAATTTATTTATATAGTTAGATTGTAATTTTAATTGATTTTAAAGTAAAATTAGATTATTTTTTATCATATTAATATAATTTATGTCATTTTATCCAATTTTAATTTGAATATATGTATAAAAACATTTCAAACCTTTGGGCATTTAACTTTAAAAATCTACTTTTTAGTTTTGTCTGGAAAATTAATTTTAAATGTAATTTTCCAAATTCTGTGAATTGAATTAAGTAAAATGGATTCCATATTTTGAATCATAATGTACAAATTAGTTTATATTTTTAACTTAATTTTTAGTTATTAAGAAGTCTCCATGGTAAAAAAATTATTTACCCTTATAAAAGTGAAATTTTGACAAGGGTTAAAATTAAAAGTTAAAAGCTTAAACTATCTAAAAACTATAACATTTAAAGAGTGTTTGAGGTATGTTTAGAAGCTAAAAATACTATAAAACATTAATTAAAATAAAAATTCATGTAATTTAATGCCACCTCTATATGGTTGAATTTTAATATAATATAATCAATAAATTAATCACTTGAACCCACCTCTCCTCAAGTATAAATACCACCAGTCCACCTACCATTTTCGAACCAAAAAGACATTTATCTTCTCAAATATCTTCTAAACCCTTTCCTAATCACTATAAACACATTAATGTTTTTTTGGTATCACCAAAATACCAAATCCAAGGTTCTCAAGTGTCTTTCAAAGAGGGGATATTCCAGAGGTAATTTTCTCAAAGTACTTCTCTTAATTTCTTTTCTTTTTATACTTTCTTCTCAAATAATTCATAAATAAATGCATTATAACTACATAATAATGTCTATACTATAGTTTTATGTTTTTAATGTAATATATCACAACCATTTAATTTATAACCTCTTTATTCAAAGAAACTAAATTTTTGTCTAAGTTATGTTGGTTATTCTCTGTGAATAAAGTTTTTTTATTTTTCCATTACCGCCTTCATGGATAGTAAAAAATTTTCAGGTTAAATAATATTTAAATATGTATATAATAACCTATTTAATATTCTATAAATTTTATATTAAACATACCTTCATGCTTTCTTTATTTTTGTTATAAGATAACTTCTTATGGGAATGTGTGGACTACCACCTCCTCAAAATGATATGATTCATTCACGCATCACATGGAATGTATTCAGGATTGTTTTAGTAAAAAAATATGATATAAATTACATATTAATTCTAGTTTAATTATATTATATTTACACATATATATATATATTTACATACATTTCATTTAATTTTTTTTCTTCAATATGACAGGAAAAATGAAAATATTGTTCTTGCGTACATACGACCAACCATCTCCATGAATGGTGTTTCTAGTTTGTATTAAAAAGATTATTATAAATAATTATATAATGAATATATAATATATCTATATAATGTTTTATATTATGTATATGATGAACTTATGACCACATGGACTTTTGACATCATACCAAGTTCGTTTTTGACTCAAGTACTGAATATCGACAAAACGCCCAACATAAACTTAAATAATTATGTAATTTTTATAACATGGAAATAATTGATATAAAATAAATAATAAACTTAAAAAAGGTTATATATAAAGTATAAATTAACCTAATTTTATTATTCAAGAAGAACAAGGAACATACAAGATGAGTGGGACTCGAGGTAAGAGATTTTTCCAACTCAATTTCCATTCATTAGATTATAAATCTACTTCATTGATTTTATTAAGAAAAAATTATGCGTGGAATAACTTTTTATTGGTTTATTTTTCATTTTAAATTCAATTTCTGTTGATATAATGTCTATAAACATAATCACCCCATTCATAAATTCTTATGTCATTGATACGAACTTTGTAAGGATTTACTCATCTCACTTTTTACCTCTATGAGATAAATTCATTATCCACCACTAATTAATTTTTGTATGGTATATATATAATGACCCTTGATATGATATATCATGAATATCTTTATCTTAATGTTATTAAATGTTTCATTCTATGATAATTACTTTTATGGGTCACACAATTTGATATATTACCAGTGGTTAAGGAATTATCTTAACCCAATTTCCATTATTTGGGGTTAAACTTCTTGATTACATCATGATATTATTATGTGGGAAAACAATTTTGGATATCATATATTGTATTTATACTTTCTTTATGAATATTTATAATTAATACACATAATTGATCAATTTTATTAACAAAATTATCTTTGTAAGAGACTCTTTAACTAAAACATCATTCTAAATGTTTTAAAGATTTATTCTTTTAAATATTTATCATTAATGTACATATTTTAAAAATGGTTTTAATGGTTTATTTATATGGACATGAATGTTTAAAAATTTTAAATACTTTCAAAAAAATCAAAATGGTATGGGACACTTTGATTCAAAAATATTCTTTTTAAATTATTTAAATGTGTTTTGAAAATGGATTGATTATTTAAATAGTTTTGAATGTATTTTTTTAACATATACATCATGAACTAAATTTATCTCTTTTATTTTTATTTGATGATTTTATTTGTACTTTAAAATTTTATGCTTTTATTTTCAAATAAATTGTTTTTGGTTTTAAGTGTGTGTCTTTGTAAAAATTAAGTGTGACTGCAATGTTGAAATGTTATTTTTCCTTTATGGTGGTTTTATGTGTTATGATTATGTTATGTTTCTTGGGAATTGATTATTTATAAGGGTGGTCCCTTGATAAACAAAGGGTGTGTGGGCCCGTGATATCTCTCTAATGCATTGTTTAATGAGAAAGATCTAAATGATAGGGTTTCCCCTAGGAGATCTGGGGAATATATTGTGATGGGTATTCCAAATGTAATCATGAAGGTTACTCCCTATGTAGTTGTTAAATCTAAAATTTAAGTTTGATATGGATATAAAAGGTTGCCTTTATGATTTATTATTTCTAATAAGTATTTTTAGGAATCTTATGATTTCATGTGCTCTGTTTTTATGGGTAAAAGTATGATTTTGTGAAAAAAAATTCTTGAGTTTAAAATATTCATGGACTAATGATTTCTTTCATTATTTTATATCCCTTACTGAGCTTTTTTTCTCATATTAGGTTTTTGAAATTTTTTACACAGTTTAAAAGGATGGGTAAGAGAAAGGAAGAAGTCAATAATATTTTTATAAAGAAAATAAATCATTTTTTAAGGGTTTCCTTTGGTGGAAAAAAGTTGATATTGAGTGTAAATTTCCACATTTAATGTATGGGTTTATTATGTAATAGTTATGGCCTAATTATATAAAAATATAAACCTAACAATATCCTCAATGTAAATTCTTTAATTAAGTCAAGATTATTTAATGTTTATGGTTGGGACCTTATATTTTCTATATATAGGACTCATAATAACTTCATTATGGAGAGAGAGGATTTTAATAGAGAAGATTATCATTGGAAGAATTCAACTAAGTATAAAAGTGGTTTTTGAAGGAGATATTTCAAAAGTTATATAGTTCATAAAGGAGGTATTCCATGAAGGATCATCTCACGAAGTAGGAAACCCACAATGCAAGCTTAGTTTGAAGAAGTTGTTTGCAGGGAACTATAATATAAAAAAGAAAAGGGGTCTTGCGAAGCATACACTCTATAAGATTCAAGGGGTTTCAAAAATGTTTTTAAATAGTTCAAAAAGGAAGAAGAATAGTTTAATAAAGTTATATCATTAAGTAAATCACTAAAAGATAAAGTTTATTTCAACTAACAAGTTAAAAGATAGCTTCATGGCACACTCATGTGTCAGACTATTAAGAGGTGTTTCAAATCAACGAAATATTCTTATGAAGGATTAGTGAGAAAACTTTAGTTGAGAGAGTAGTGATCTTTCAAATTTTGATTGGCTTTAAACTATGAGGGATAGTGAGTCTTCTCAAAATATTGTAACAGTAGTTCCCTTTAGTGGATTTGGAAAATAGGAAAATTTCCTTTGTATTATCATTGGATGTATCCCATTGAGGGTGAACAATGTAAAATTAATGTGTTTTGTTCATGTTTTAATTATCATTTATTATGTTCTATGTGAGGGAGAGATAAGAGTGTTTTGTTTAACAAAAAAATAAGATCCAAATAGATAGTGGTTTTAATCTTTTATACCTTGATTTACCCCCCCCCCCCACTCAATGTATTTAAGTTAGTTGGGCTAACAAATATCCTTCCCACCATCAGGTATGAAGGTCCCCTATGTGCTCTTATTGTTAATAGATTTATGTATAGAATATTTCAAAAAATAATTAGTTAATCACAATATATAAATATTTGAATTAACATAAATAACATATGTAAATAAACTAACATCTTATAATACTCTCAGCTAGAGACCTCAGCTCTTCCATAAGATATTCTCCCTTCATTATCATTAATGTCCTCTTATATTTTTCAAGTTTAGCTGGGGGAAACACATTCAACCTATTTTGATCCTAAATATATGGCTCTCATTTTTTGAATTTTTTTTCCATCATTTTTTATTTCAATAAGGTATACCCTTCATAAGATAAAGTATGAGGATATACATTTTTTATTGGATATCCTTAAGAGATATCCATATTTTCTATAAATTAAGAATAAAAAATCATTAATATGATCATTAATTTAAAAAAACTTCGAAAAGATAACATTGAACTTACCAAAAACAATTCTTATCATCTAATTTCAATAAAATAATTCCATGTATCTTCATCTAGAAAAGGATAAATAATATGGATTTTCATTTTTTATTTCCCTAAAAACGAAATATTATGTGATGGTTGATTTAAAATCCCTCCATATCCTAGAAGAAAAAACTAAAAAATTATTATTTAATTATCTAGTGTTAGTTATATCATATGTAATATGATAAGAATGGAAAAAAATTCATTAAAACCCCATGATAACTAAAATAATAACAAATGAGATTACCAAAATTGTCACCCTTAATTAAGATATTGACTCTTTATCAAAACTTATCAAATCACAAATCAAAATAATTTATTTGGATTTATATTTAATTTCAAAAGTAATCTTAATTTTTTTGGAATTTGGACCCCTAAGAATATCATTATCATCAAACTCAATGGGTATCCTCTGTTCCAATCTACAAGCAACTAATAATTTTGGTAAACATGTGTTGCACATTTACCAATGTTGGATGTCTTCTCTACCCCTATGGAATTAGATGTCTTCTATATATAAGGATTAGAAGGCTCCTCAAAAGAAGTATGTGTATGTTCCTCCCCACAATCTTGAGGTGATTCATATGTTTGATCTAACATTATCCTACAAATCCAAGTAACAAACAATTACCACAAAAATATATGAATCCAAATATTATATATGAAATTAAATGAAAAATAAATAATGATCCAAAAAAATTAAAATAATCTAAAAACTTTTTTATTTATATTTGTTAAAGTAATTAATTAAATTTCTAAAAATATTAATTATAGATTAAATGATGCAAATTAAGGAAAAAATCCAATTGTTATATAAAAATTGAAAAAAAAATTAAAATGATACACACCTAACAAATAAATACTTAACAAATATCTCTTTATCATATTCATTAGAGTAGTTAACAACAATTTCAAAAAGAATACAAACAATATTCTTTATCTTATTCATTAGTGTTTGACAATGTTAAAAAAATAATGACAATATTTATGAAACATAAAATGAAATAGAAAAAATAAACCAAAGCTCAAGTAAAAATTAATAAAAATCCTGCATTTAAATATGTTTTTGAATAATTGAAAATTGATACAAAAAACTAAATTAATATAAATAAAACAATTTAAATTATTATTTATAGTATATGTTTTAAGTAAAAAAAATAAAACTAATATATCTAAAACTTTATAAAATTTAACAAAGTAAACAAGAATTAAATATATGTTACTTGTAATGTTATGAAATTACTAAAGGGTTTTTTCCCATATTCCTTCATCATTATCATTATATATGGAATAAACCATGTATGCAATATAGTCATTAATATTCTCTGTAAATATTTCTATAGATGTAGGGATCTCACATAAATCAGCATCATCATCAAGTTTTTTATCACCAAAATACTATATTTTCCATGTAAAAAGATATATCACTACATATTTTATGGATCAAGATCATATAATTTTTTTCATGTGTTTCCATGATAAAATAATTAGCTATATATTTCAATATATTCAGATTAACTAGTGTCATACTGAATTCATCATGTCTAACATTGTTGTTACTGATTACCCCTTTACAGTTAAACACTATAACTCAAAATTGAATATAATCATCCTCCCATATTTTTTTAATGACTTCATAATATGAACGTGGTGTGTATATTAGGTTTTTATCTTTGGAACTCAAAAAATGCATTGCTTCTATGAACACCAATACACTTCTCATATTAACCAAACTTATATTGTCTTCAACTTTGGTATGAAATGTATATGTTAGACTCCTCCTGTCTTAATCATGTTTTAATTGTCAAAAATCCTATATATCATGAAATAAATGTTAATCTTGTTTAATCTATCTCAAATCATGTGTACATATGGTTGGTTTCTTTATGCTTTAAATAAACATATCCAAGATCTTAATTGTTATAAATTAAGTTTGATTATTGTAAACTATATTTAACTTTGGTCTATAATGATTTTTTTATGAATGATTAAGTCTAATTCATTCAGTGAATATTACTGTTTATGTCTTTATACATATATTTGTCTAAGTCTGAGAAACTGTGAGACTGCCACCAGTTATGATCTTCTGGAAAAGGACCCAGACACCATGACCCAGACCCTATGACCTAGACACTGTGACCCAGACACCGTAACCAGACACCATGACCCAGAAACCGTGACCAGACACTATGACCCAGACACCATAACCAGACACCATGACCCAGACACCGTGACCAGACACTGTGACCCAGACACTCTGACCAGACACTGTGACCCAGATATCGTGACTAGACATCATGACCAGACACCGAAACCTGTTTCAGATCTATTGAATTTTGTGACACTAGTTCCAAGATGAGACACCATTTGATGTTTGGCAGAGGACTAGACATCATGATCCTAACACGACATCGTTTCTATGGGTTCCTGATCTCTATACAACTATTCCATCATGACTAACTCATCGGTCAAAGGTAAAGAAAAAGTCATTGTTTCGTGGTGAAACCATTTCTAAGTGACACCGTTTCCAGATAGACTCTAACACCATTCTTTAATCTATTTTTTCATTTTTAATTTAATTTCTAATTGTCATATATTAGTCTTTTAAATGTACTACCATAATTAATATTTATTTTTAAACATATCACCTGAAAGTATGAGGTACGAGGATCATAATACATGTATCATGTCAGCTTCAATACATACACTCCATGAATAAAAAGAAATGTGTGGCCCAAACACAAGGTGGTATGATATAGTGAAGAAGCATGAACCGACACATTCAACAAGATACATCTGAAGAACACATAAAGCATTAACAAATCCAAAATTTGGAATACCATATATTAGAATCATGAACATCTTCACAATAAAAACTCCATAAAGAACACACGTCAAATATAACTAGAAACTAGAGTACCAGACTTGAGATACTCTATTTTTTACAAGAGGACTCGATTCTTACATATGAGTCATCCTAGAAGTCCAGAGCTGCATAGAATAACATTCAGATCACTTCTAACCGTATCTCATCATTTTTCTCTCTTGTGTGGTGTTTTTAGATTTCGAGCAGTGTGTGTGTCTGTATAAAATCATACACTGTCTCCTGCACTAAACTGAAGGATACAATATATCCCTCCTCTCATATATTTTTACACTTTTTTACTCCCAATGATAAGTGTGGAATAGTTCTATGTGTGACCTGGTAATTCATACACACGAAGAACTATGGAATAGGTCGTGTGACCTGGATAGTCCTTTGCATTGGTATTTACCCCGATCTAGGGTGTGGATCAAGTTTATTAATATAAACTGCTTGCTGGTAGGTGATCACCAAGTGGAGTGGATTAGGTCTTGGATTGAGACCGAGCCACTTGTTTTATATCCACTGTGTTCTTTAATTTAGAGTTTTTGGTTTTACTTCATAATTCAAAAATCACTAGATTTACTTTGATAGTTAATCTTGGAAAGAAGTTAAAATTATTTTTCCTTATTAGAGTATCTTCAAGAATGATATTAATAACTGATATTAAGATTAATGATAATTAATCAATCTTATGATAATTTATTTAAACCGTCCAACTTTCATAACCGTATTACTTTGATTAACTGGGCTATATTTTTTTATTGGGGAACATTTTAAGAAAACTTTTCAAACGTAAAATTTTATAGATACTCAATTCACCCCCCACCTATTGATTACTCTACTCCAACAAACATTTGGTATCAAAGGAAGTCTACTAAGATTTTTTTTTGAAAGTAATCAACTGTGATTTTAGTTTTACTTTAAATATTTGTAAATTTTTGTGAATTCTAAATTTCTATCTATTTCAAAGTATTTCTTTATTATAGATAATATACTGGAAGGTGCTACAATAAACAGACCACCATTATTTAATGGAACCAATTAGGCCCAATGGAAAAACAAAATGAAAATTCATTTAGAAAGTATGGGTTTTGAAATTTGGTCGTCAATTATAGATGAGTATAATATTCATGTTACTGATAGAATCACATGGGATGACCCAACCAAGACTGCCTACAATAACAATTGCAAATCCATGAATGCATTATATTTCTATTTAGGAGATGAGGAATTTAATAGAATTTCTGCATGTAAAACTACCCATGAAATTTCTGATACTTTGTCTGTTTCACATGAAAGAACTTATAGTGTGAAAGAAATTAGACTTAATACTTATACTATTAAATATTATAACTTTAAAATGAAACCTGGTGATCCTATTTATAACATGTATCTTAGGTTCAACGAAATTTTCAACATAATGATTTCTCTTGGAAGAGAATTTACTACCAAAGTAAAAATCATGAGAATTATTAGATGCATACATGATATATGGAGATGAAAATCTGTCTTTATTAGAGAATCATGTGACATCATCAAGTTACCGGTAAAAGAACTCATTGGGAAACTAATGATGTATGAAGAGGGGCTAGAAGTAAATAGGGAGGAGGAGGATAAACCCAAAATAAAATCTGTTTAATTTAATACCACTAACTCTAAACACATATAAAAAATGAAATTGGAATCCTCAGTAGAATATTCTAGTAGTGAATAATCATCACCTGATAGTGATGAGGAGATGGCTCAATTATCCAGAAGGTTTAAGAGATTTTAAAAGAAGAAGAAAATTTTCAGAAATACTAACTTCAAAGGAATATATGATCAAAAGGGAAGCTTGAAGAAAGATTTGAAAAGAAGTGAAAAGTCTGATGAGATAGTATGATATGAATTTAAGCAAAAGGGGAATGTAAAGGATGACTGTCCCATGATCAAGTAAAAAAAGAAATATGAAGACAAAGATAGAAAGTATAAAAAGGAAATGAAAGCAACATGGAGTAATTTTGAGGACAGTTCAAGTGACTCAGAGTATTCACATGATGAACAGGATAAAAAATCCAATACGTGTTTTATGATAAACACATTTGAGGTAACAGTAGAATCTCCTGTACACAATTCCAATTATTCTGGAGATGAAATTGATTTTGAGAATATATCTAATAAATAAATATTTTAGTAATATAATATTCTTGAAGAGACATGTAATGTACTAAAAGATAAATATAAGTCTTTAAAGAAATAGAATGATCTTACCTCAACTGCTAAATATTAACTTACTATAGAAAGGGAGAAAAATGTCCAATTACTTAAAGAATACAATGCACTAAAGCTATCTAATGAGAAATTAAAAAAGGACCTTGAAAGGTTTACTAATGGTAAATATACTTTGGTATAAATTCTATGTAAACTTATTGCTTCTAAATATACTACTATTATTGGCTATCAACCTGGTAAAATAAATTTTGGAAGAACCAATTTTGTTTCTAAATCTAGGACACACAACTTTACTCCTAGTTCTGCAAAACATTCAGGTAGTTAAAGTTATGACACACTCTCTATTGTTTCACGATTTTCTAGACCAAATAGTGTTTATTTTTCAAGAACTTTACATAATTATTATAGGAAACCTATGAGGCATATATGGGTTCCTAAATCACTAGTCACAAATATTACTGGACACAAACAAATATGGGCACCAAATTCTATTTTTATATAACTATTTTGTAGGAAAGTTACTTAAAGAGATCATGAAAAAGCTTAAGGTACATGGACAGTGGGTGTTCAAGACACATGACAGGGGACTATTCATGCTTCAAGAACTTAATAAAAATTAATGGTGGACATTCCACCTTTGGTGACAATTCCAAAAGAAAAATCTTTGGCCTTGGCCAAATTGGTAACTCTAACTGAGTTTTAATTTCCCAAGTACTTTTTGTTGATGGATTCAAATATAATCTTCTTAGTATTTCACAACTATATGATGATGTATTTCAAGTTAAATTTTAAAATGATACTTGCAATGTTTTTAATTCTAAAAATGAATTACTTTTTTCTTCTTTGAGAAATGAAAATGTGTACTTTGTTAACTTAGATTCTTTAGTCTCTCAAAATGATTCATGTTTAACTGTATTCCACAAAGAGTCTTGTATTTGGCATAGGAAAGTAAGAAACTATAATATTCACTCCCTTAGAATGATAAATATAAAAATCTTAGTCAAATATCTACCCAAACTTGAGTTTCCAAATGATAAAGTGTATAATCCTTGTCAAAAGGGTAAACAACACAAAATTTCCTTCAAACCAAAGAAAGAAGTGTCAACTTCTCAACCTCTCGAACTAGTTCACATGGATTTGTTTGGACCATCTAGAGTTTCTAGTTTAAATGGTAAGAACTATATTTATTTTCTTGTATATGACTTTTCTAGATATACTTGGACCTTATTTTTTTCTCAAAAAAGTGAAGCCTCCTCTCACTTCACCAAATATGCTAAAACTGTAGAAAATCATAGTGGACTTAGAATTAAATCCCTTGGAAGTGGCCATGGTCATGAGTTTGAAAATCAAGAGTTTGAATCCTTTTGTTCACAAAATGGATATAGTCATAACTTCTCTGCCCCTAAAACACCTCAACAAAATAGAGTTACAGAAAGAAGAAATAGAACCTTGCAAGAGAATTATAGAACCATGCTTAGTGAATATGACTTACCTATTTATTTTTGGGTTGAAAATGTAAATACAACATGCTATATTATAAATAGAGTGTTGATTAGACCTATTCTTAAAATAACTCCATAGGAGTTATAGAACAATAGAAAACCAAAAGTAAGATACTTAAAAGTTTTTGGATACAAAGTCTATATCCTTAATACTAAGGTTAATCTTGAAAAAATTTCATCCAAGGGTGATGAAGGAATCTTTCTAGGATATTCAATCTCTAGAAAAGCTTATAGAGTGTTTAACAAAAGAACTAAATGTGTTGAAGAATATATCCATGTCAAATTTGATTAAATAGATTCACATGATCCTAAGAACACTCTAGAGAATCTGGAGGATGATGTGTCAAATATGGATATTAATTCAAAATCCTCTAACCATCCTATAAAGGAATATGTGAAAACATCTAGTTCTTGAAATTCTTCAAATTTATCTGATAATGAACCTGAACCTATTAAAGAACCTAAAATCACTAGTATTTATTTTTTAGAGTTTTTAGAACTCTTATGAACTATACTTTAGATGAATTTATAGTATATTTAGATAAAGGAATTCAAACTAGAGCTTCTCTTAGAAATCAGTTTGAACATCAAATCTTCTTGTCAAAAATTGAACCTAAAAACATTAATGATGCTATCAATGAATAATTTTGGGTGATGGATATGCAAGAAGAACTTAATCAGTTTGAAAGGAACAAATTTTGGAAACTTGTTGATAGACCCAAAGACCCATTTACTATAGGCACTAAGTGGGTGTTTAGAAATAAAGTAGATGAAGATGGTAACATAGTTAGAAACAAGGGTAGATTGGTTGCACAAGAATAAAGGTAAGAAGAAGGAATTGACTATAAGGAAACCTTTTCACCATTATCTAGACTTTAATCCATCAAAATTATGCTTTCTTATGCTACACATATGAGTTTAAAACTATATCAAATGGATGTTAAAAGTTCATTCCTAAATGGGTATATATCTGAGGATGTCTTTGTTGAGAAACCCGCTAGTTTTAAAAATCCTCATTTTCCAAATCATGTCTTTAAAGTATCAAAGGTTTTATGTGGTTCAAAACAAGCTCCAAGAGCTTAGTTTGATAGACTATGTACTTTTCTTATTTACAAAGGTTTTAAAAAAGGAAAATCTGATCCTACCCTTTTTATAAAACAAATTTCCAATGATATTTTAGTAGTTAAAATTTATGTAGATGATATTATATTTGGATCCTCAATAAATTCTTTATGTATTAAATTTTTTAAAATGATGCAAAACGAATTTGAAATGAGTTTAATGGGTGAACTAATATTCTTTTTTGAATTTCAAATATTTCAAAATAATGATGGTATTATTTTAAATCAATGAAAATATACTATAGATCTTCTAAAATGTTTTATCTTGGATAGCACTAAAATTAGTGACACTCCAATGATTACTACTTATAAGTTAGATCTTTATGAAGATAGAAATTTAGTTGATCAAACCACTTACAGAGGAATGATTGGAAGCTTACTCTACTTAACTATTAGCTGACCTAATATTATGTTTAGTGTATGTATGTGTGATCATTTTCAAGAAAACCCTAAGGAATCTAATTTAAATGTTGTAAAGAGAGTTTTCAAATACCTCAAGCATACACCCAATCTACGACTTTTCTATCCCAGAGAACAATAATTTGAGTTAATTAGTTATTCTGATGCTGAATTAGGTGGTTGTAAGTTAGATAGAAAAATCACCTCTGGAACATGTCACATTTTAGGCAAGTCACTAGTATCATGGTGTAGTAAGAGACAAAAATTTGTTGCATTATCTACTGTCGAAGATGAGTACATAGATATTAGTAGTTGTTGTGCACAAATGTTTTGGATGAAACACACATTACCAGATTATGGATATCAATTCATTAATTTACCTATAAATTGTGACAATACAAGTGCAATTAAAATCTAAAAAAATCGTGTTTCACACTCTTGTACAAAGCACATTGATGTAAGACATCAATTTTTGAGAGACCATTATCAAAAAGGTGATATCACTTTGGAATTGATTGGAACTAAATATCATCTTGTAGATATATTCACCAAACCATTAAATTTAGAAATAATAGATTACATTATACATGAATTAGGAATGATAAATCTTAAGTAGTAAGTGTACTATTTCACAACTTACTGTTTCACAGTTTACAGTTTCATAAGTCACTGTATCAATATTACTATCTGAACTCTTACAGTTCTATAGTTTACTATCTTAAAAGTTTTTTTTCAAACAATACAGTTGCACGGTTTTGAAGTCACATAGTTGAGATGTCACTGTGAAAACCTGTTACGATCTCACCGTGAAAGCCTGTTACGATCTCACCGTGAAAGATTGTTATGGTCTCACCATGAAAGTCTATTCCAGTCTCACCATAAAGGAACTTTATCATTTTATTTACATATTATAACCTGTATCATGGTAATTAAATATTTTCTTCACCCGATATCTCTTCTCTCAAACAATAACCCCTACTTCAACCTTTTTCTCTCTCTCTCTCTAACCTTCTTTGAATGCCCAGAATGAAACTCCCTTCATCATAAACTATTGAGAAATTAAGATCAAAGAAGAATGTGAATGTAGAACCTAAGATAGCGCCTGAAGGTCCTTTGAATCTGATCCTGGTGAATAGAATAGTGGTACCTAAAAAGGAAATCTGCCCCAAGTGGCTGCTGTCAAGTAAGTCTTTAGTAATGAAAATACTAAAAGAGAAAGGATGACTGGATTGGTTCACAAAAGAGGAAAGACCGATTTACCCAAATTTATTTTCTCAGTTTTATCAATTTGTTCAATTCCTTTTTGATTCATAAGATGGTTTTGTTGTGAGAAGCTAGATCAGTAGATAGAGGTGTAGATTTTCTTCGAGGTTATGGGTTGTCTGCCTAAGGATACCTCATGAGGGAATTTTTTAGGACTACCAAAGAGGTCCTCCACCTCCAAGTGATATCTTTGTTTTAGAATAATCCTTGGGAAGCTTTACTGGAAATGAAACAAAGAGAAGAGATATTGCTGATGAGCTAGATGGTGAAACCAGACTTTTGTTTTAGTTTTTATAGAATCTAATTAGTCCAATAAAAGGATACTTTTCTACACTCAAGTATCTGGATGTATTTTTGATACATCTTATGAAGAATGGACATAAGATCAACTTATTCAAGTATTTTATACTCCATATGAGTGAGTTTATAAAGACAAACTCAAAGTCAGCCTCTCTATTCTACTCAAGGTTAATCTCTGTTATGATTCATGACAAATAGTTGGTTGGACTAGATAAATAAGTCCTTAAGGACTATGAATTTTGCATCTCAAAGTTTACAGTTAAAAGAATGAAAATCAGTTGGAATTTGTGGAGAAAATCATGGGTATAGGATAATGGGAAGGTCTATGAAAAGTTCAACTTGGTTGAGCACTATTCAAGACCTAAGGAAATTTCTGATCCAGTTTTAGAGCCAGACAAGATTGTTAACTATTCTTATTGAGGAAGAAGAAGAAGAGGCTATTTCACCTAAAGGGGAAACTATCCTAGATAAAGAAGGTAGTGAACCTGCTCCTCAAGTATTAATTGAGAGGGAAGTACCTGTTCCTGAAGAAATTGTTGATCTGGAAGAAGAACCTACTTTTAATGAAGAATTTATTGTTATTGAAAGGGAAAATTTTGTTCTAGAAGAACATCTAGAAGAAGATATTTCTCTTGATAATGAATCTGATTTTGAGGAACACTTAGTGGAACAAGTTGTTCCTGAGATTATCTCATCTTCTGAAGAAATAATAGAGAAATCCTTTCAATTGGATAGAAAATAAATGGGTGAGGATATTGGGGATGAAATCTTGTAAATAGATCAAGGATCTAAATGTCATAGTCCTATAAGAGATGCACCTGTTGAGGGGGAGGAGAACCCCAATCTGGAAAGTGTTGAAGTGCCTAATCTAGTTGATCAGAGCACTATAGATACATGGTATAAATTTCCTAGCTATTTTGATGTGAATTATTCCCATGAAGCCTTAGTTAAAGGTATATATCTTTCAACTATGTTTCAATTGAAACCGGTATCTGCTCTTGATGTTATATCTAAAAAGGAATCGGAGAATGTATCAGCTTCTATTTTTGAACCTTCATAAGAACTTTCTACCTTAGTGAGTAAGGATGGTTAGAAAGCCTTTGGAGCTACCTTATTGGATGGAGTTGAAAAGATCATGAACAATCAACCGGATCCTGTGAAAAACTTGAGTGAAAGAGATGATTCCTTACTGTGAGAAAAGATAATTTGGAACATTCAGCCAAAAATAATTCATGAAATTCAAGAGTTCATAGTTGAGAACAAACGACTAAGTGATGAAGTGAAGTATCTCAAAGGTATGGTTGAAAATATGTGTAGAGTGTTGACATCAAGACCATAACCTGTTAATCATACTATTGAGGATGTTAATGGTCAGATTCCATAGGAAGTTGCATCCCTGATTCAACCTAATCTAACTTCCTTAGCTAACAAGATGGATGAAAGAAATAAGCAAATAGTTCAATAAATGTGATATCTTGTTATTGGTCTTAACATGTTGACTGATGAGTATAAGGGTTGTCTCTAGAAAGTTATAAATAAACTGAAGTCTCTTACATTAGTTTTTATAGCTTCTAGTACCTCTAGAAAATCAACTCAACCCTCATTGGACAGTGATCTGCTTAGAATAGTTGTTATGGAAGAACTTCAATCAGTGCTCAGTGGATTTGACAAAGATTATATATTTGTGGTTTTCAAGAACAATGATATAGTTCTTGATCTAATAAGAATTCATTCCATGATTTCCAATGATGATAAATAAGAAATTACTAAGAAGGTGGATTTCTACTTCAATATGATTTTCTCTAAGAATGATATAACAAACCATTTCAAGTACCTTGTAGAGAATTTGAAAATCCCTCCTATCACTCAAGCTTTAAAAACACAAGTTCAAAAGCTTAATGATTTCACTCCTTTGTTGGAAAAGTTCATGGAGAACAAAGATGACTTTGAGAAAGTGATGTAGTATGGTGGTGAGACTATTGAAAACTTCATAAAGCTAATGAGGGTTTATCTTCAGGTGCATACCACTGCTATTGTGGCTCCTGCAACTATACCCCTGTGACCTGGTTTTCCTACCTTCTCCTCCACTACCTTTGCCTCTACTTTTATGTCTCTCTCTTAGGCTATGAGTCAGATCAGACCGATTATCCTCGACCAACAATCGCCTCGATCTTCCACTACACCTACCTTGGCCCCTTCTATTTTTGAAGGACTCCCTCTCCCTTATTTATCGGTTGGTTCACTTACTTATTCAAATTATACCTCTTCTCCTATGTCTTCTAGTGATTCTAATTCCAAGGTAAAAGAGAAGACATCTGATGCTGAAAAATAGTGAACACTCTCTTTGGATAGGGATATTTTTTGTATTTTTTGTTGCTTACTAATTTTAATGACACCTCTTTCTCAATCTAGTGCACTGTGAACTTTTACTGTCTCCTCTATTATTTTATTTTATAATCTTTTTGATAATACCAAAAGAGGGAGATACATTCACTCTAAATGCACCCTAAGGGAGAGACACATCCACTAAGAACAGATATCTAACCCATATGATTTGTGATCATCAAAAATGGGGAGATTTTTTGACTCCTCCTGTCTTAATCATGTTTTAATGATAAAAAATCCTATATATCCTGAAAAATTTTTAATCCTATTTAATCTATCTCAAATCATGTGTATAGATGGTTGGTTTTTTTAGGCGTTAAATAAACCTACCCAAGATCTTAATTTCTATAAATTATGTTTGATTATTTTAAACTATATTTAAATTTGGTCTATAATGATTTCCTTTATGAATGAGTAAGTCTAATTAATTCTATGAATATTACTGCTTAAGTATATATACAGATATTTGGCTAAGTTTTAGAAATTGTGAGTCTACCACCAGTTCTATTTTTCTAGAAAAGGACCCAGACTTCGTGACCGAGACACCGTGACCCAGACACCATGACCCAGACATCGTAACCAGACACCGTGACCTAGACACCACGACGAGACACCATGACCCATACACCGTGACCAGACACCGTGATGTAGACACCGTGACCAGACACCGTGACCCAGACACCATGATCAGACACTGAAACCAGTTTCAGATCTGTTGAAGTCTGTGACACGGGTTCCTTGCTGAGACACAATTTGAAGTTTGGAAAAGGTCCAGACATCAAGATCCAAACACCTCATTTGTGCTACCAGTTCCTAATCTCTATACAACTATGCTCTCATGAATATCTCACCACTCAAAGGCAAAGAAGGAGAAATCGTTTTGTGGTGACACCGTTTCCAAGTGACAATGTTTCCATACAGACTGTGACACCGTTCTTTAATCTTTTTTTTCATTTTCAATTTAATTTTTAATGGTCATATTTGAGTCTTTAAAATTTACTAACATAATTAATACTTATTCATAGACATGTCACCTGAAAGTACATGGTACGAGCTGTAGAATACATGCATCATGTCAGCTTCAATACACGCACTCCAAGAATAAAAAGAAAATCATGGCCCAAACACAAGATGGAATGATATAGTGAAGAAGCGACAATCGACACATGAAACAAGATACATCTGAAGAAAACATGAAGCATTCATGAATCCAAAAGCTAGAATACCATAGATCAAAGTCAAGAACATCTTCACAATACCAAATCCATAAAGAACACACACCAAATTTAACTTGAAAAAAGAGCACCAGCCTTGAGATACTCTGTTTTTTGCAAGAGGACTCAATTATTACATCTACTTAATCCTAGAAGTTCAAAGTTGCATAGAATAACACTTAGAGCACTTTTAACCATATCTCATAATTTTTTCTATGTTGTGTAGTGTTTTTAGCTTTCATGTAGTGTGTGTATTTGTATAAAACATACACTTTCTCCTGCACTAAAATGAAGGATAAAATATATCCTTCCTCTCATATATTTTTACACTTATTTAATCCCATTGATAAGTGTGTAAGAGGTCCATGTGTTACCCGGTAGTTTATACCCACGAAGAACTGTGGAAGAGGTCGTGTTACCTAGACTGTCATGTGCACTGTTGTTTTCCCCGATCCAAGGTGTGGATCAAGTTTATTAATATAAACTACTTGGTGGTAGGTGATCACCAAGTGCAGTGGATTAGGTCATGGATTGAGGCTAAACCACTTGTTTTATATCCGTTGTGTTATTTAATTTAGTGTTCTTTGTTTTACTACATGATTCATAAATCCATAGATTCACTTTGATAGTTAATCTTAGAAAGAAGTTCTAATAGTTTTTCCTTATTAGAATAGCTTCAAAAGTGATATTAATAACTACTATTAAGATTACTGAGAATTAATCAATCTTCTAAAAAGTTATTTAAATAGTCAAACTTTCATAACCGTATCACTTTGATTAATTGGTCTGTATTTATTTTTATTGGGGAACCTTTTAAGAAAACTTTTCAAACAAAAAAAATTTATAGATACTCAATTCACACCCTCTTTAGTACTCTACTCCATCCAATAGTATAGTCATTAATGGAATACCAAGAATATATCGCCCTGACCTAGATTCCACTTTAAATGGTGTTCTATGTCTATTGACCACTGGGCCATAAGCATGCCTCCCTATTTTCCAAAGGCTATCGATTAACAGAGAGGATGTAAATAGGTGATACTTGGGAGACTATACCCTAATGTGGTGATAATAATAATAGTCTATTCATATATAGTATGATAAAATGACAAGTCAATAGAAGTAATATAATAACACAAGGTAAGAATAATAGGAACAACAAAAGTAATAGATAAACAATCCCAAAGGAATAACATTTATAGACAAACATACCATAGCAAGTCATATATAGAAATAAGCAACCAGGGACCCTCATGTATGACCATCAGTGAATACATATATAAGTGTTGGACTCACCTATTTTGAAAATCTCAAATCATGTTTCATTTATATGATAATTATGTTTTATTAGTTTGTATCATATAAAAATTATGTATTTTCAATCTCACTGTTCTCTTGCTTAACTTTACAGTGCATAAGTAAAAGGTTACCGCTAGAGTTTACCACCGGAAGGTTACCACTAGAAGGTTACCGCTGAGGTTATCACTTCAGGTTACCACTAGAGGTTACCACTAGAAGATTACCACTAGAGGTTACCGCTAGAGGTTACCACTAGAAGGTTACCACTAAAGGTTATCGCTCGAGGTTACCGCTAGAGGTTACCGCTAGAAGTTTACCGCTAGAGGTTACTACTGAGAAACCTTACCATTGAGGTATTAATATGAGTCTACCATTAAATGGATACTATTGTAGAGTTACCGCTAAAGGTAACTTCTACAAGGTTACAGATGGGAAGCCTACCAATGAAGCCTACCGATGAAACCTACCGATGAAGCCTACTGATGAAGACTACCGATGAAGCCTTCTGATGAACCCTACTAATGAAGCGTACTGATAAAGCTTACTGATGAAGCTTACTGATGAATGCTGCCGATGAATCCTGCTGATGAAGCCTACTGATAAAGATTACCGATGAATCTTACCGATTAAGCCTACCGTTGAGAAAGATATTGCTACCAGTCTACTGATACATACACCCTTCTACTCTATACTTTGTCAATTTTCATAATATTATTCTAACAGTCATATTTGGTAAATTTAATGCTTCTCACATTAATTAATATTGATTGTAGACATATCAGTAGACCATATCTGGAGACAGTATGAGGTACAAGGAGGGTCGCACGTGGTTTTATCATTCCAATTCTTGGACCTCAAATATAAAATAGAAGACTGATCTAGAGAAGATAAGGACGATCAAAGAACATTATACACTAGATCTGAAGAACAAGAATAACACCCCAGCACTTATGTTGTGAACCCAAGAGCTTCACAAAGATCGTTTGAGAGAAAAAATCAAGACTACCTTATGTGCTTCATCAAATTTCTTTCAAACCACAAAGCAGAACACTTAAGTACCTGGAAGATAGAAACTGGATTTGTGACACTCTATTTTGGAGACAACTTCTAGAGAAGGACTCGAAAAACAATTTATTCACTCCAAGGAGTCAAAATATAAACTCCAAACACATAGATCCTTTTAAACTCAATCTTTATAAAATTATCTCTATTGTGTTCTTTATCTTAAATTTCTGAGCATTTTTTTTGTCTGTCACACACACACTATCTCCTATGCTTAAACTGGAGGATACTAAAAATCCTCACACCATACATTACTTGTATTTTTTTACCATGTTTAATTATGGAAGAGGTTGTGAGTGGCCTTGTTTTGATTTTTTTCCATGAAGAACTGTGGTAGAGGTTATGAGACCTATAAATTTTGTGAAAACTATTGTAAAGCTCGATACAGGCTGTGTATCAAGTTTATTGTTAATATAAACTTCCCGGTGGCAGGTGATCACTGAGTGGAGATGATTAAGTCTCAGCTTGAGACTGAACCTCTTGTTTAATTCTTCTATTTACTATATTTTGTAATACTCTATTTTTCTATTTTCTGCTGCTTATAATTTCAAAAACATAAAATTGTTTTACATTAACTCTAATAGTTAGTTTTGGTTAGTGTGTATATGCGTTTAATTTAGTAAACCTGTTTCAAGAGTTGGATAAGTGTTTTAACACCGATTCAACAGAGGAATAATCAAACTTTGAGATACTTTTTGACCAATTGAACATTTATATCTCTATTTTCTTAATTAACTGGGTTGTTTCAAATTGGGGGATTTTTATCATGAAGTTTTTAACATAAATTTTATATAAGAACTCATTTCACCCACTCTTGAGTTTCCACCCCGACCAACATTTGGTATGAGATGTTTTTTTATTACTACCATCAGAACTCTTTTTTAAAATTTTCAAATTCTTTTTAACTGTGAATTTAGTTGTATCTTAAAGATCTTAAGATTTATATCATATCTAAATTTTCACTTATTTAAATTCTAATTATCTATGGATAACCGAGTTGAGGGTGTAGCTACTAATAGGACACATTTCTTTAATGGTAATAACTATGATCAGTGGAAATTAAAAATGAAAATGTTTCTAGAGAGCATGGGTCCTGAAATCTGGTACACAATTGAAGAACAACATGCATTACCTACTACTACTATGGACACATGGCCTCAGTTGACTAAATTTACATATAGTAATTACTATAAAGCAATTAATGCATTGTTCTATTCTCTAGGTGATAAGTAATTCAATAGAATATCTACTTGTAAAACTGGATATGAAATTTGCGATACTTTGGTTGTTTCCCATGAGAGAACAACCAATGTTAAAGAAATGATATTAAATACTTATACAATTAAATATGATAATTTTAAAATGAATCATGATGAACCTATCTCTGATATGTATCTTAGGTTCAATGAAAAATTAAATACCATGAGTAATATTGGGAAACTAGTGGAAATCAAGGATCAGATTATGAGATTTATTTGATGCCTACCTGATAGATGGAGAGGAACTTTTGTTTCTATCAGAGAATCCTATGACATAAGAAAGATACCAGTGAAGGAACTAATTGGAAAACTTATTATGTATGAAGAAGAGATTAAGGTGAATCAAGAAGCAGATGAAGAACCAAGAAAGAAATCTGTATCATTAAATACTACTACCTCGAAGAGCAAAGATAAGGAAAAGGTTCGTGTTTTTGTAGACAGTTCCACTATTGAATATTCATATTCTGACAGTGATGACGAGATGGATCATCTTGCTAGAATATTCAGAAAGTTCTATTGAAAGTAGAAGTTATTTATAAATTAAAACTATAAAAGAAGGTATGATAGTAGAGGACAGTGGAAAAAGGATAGAAAATGGAATGATAACACAAATGAGATAATCTTATATGAGTGTAAATGAAAAGGACATGTGAAGTCTGATTGCCCAAGATGAAATTTAATAATAAATATGAAGACAATGGAAAGGGATATAAAAAGGCTATGAAAGATACTTGGAGTGATTCAGAAGACAGATCCAGTGAATCTAACACTTCTGTTACTAAAAAAATAATAATGCAAACCTGTGTTTCATGACACAAACATCTGAGGTAACACCAAATTCTCCTATACATAATTATTAATATTCTGGGAATGAAAGTGAATGAAATAATGATGAAAATATGAAAATCGATGAACTGTTTGAATACTGTGGAATTCATCAGGATACCTTTAATGAAATCAAGGATAAATATAAATTATTGAAAAAACAACATGATTTAATTACTAATTATATGTCTGATTTGGATATTTAAAAAGAAAACTTTCTCAGCTGTTAAAAGAAAATACTAAACATAAATTATCAAATGAGAAATTAAAAAGAGATCTTGAGAAGTTTATGGTCGGCAGGGATACCTTGACTCCATTTTCTAGGGAAAAAAATTTCTCCAAAATACACAACTGGTCTAGGATATCAACCAGGATAGAAAAGGATTATTAAGAACAAATTTGTTCTAAAATATGGTCAGTTCACTACTAGTTCAAGTTTTGGACCATCTCTTGAAAAACAATTTTATAAATGATCTAACAAAGTATTTATGTCCTGAAAATGTCTATTGATTATAGTAAACCTATGATACAAATATAGATTCCCAAATCATTACTTTCTAACCTCTCTAGACCCAAGAAAATATGGGTACCAAAGTTACCCTATGCTTAATCTATTTTGTAGGAAAATTGTCTAAAGAGATCCTATAAAACCCTATGGTACTTTGATAGTGGATGTTCAAGAAATATGACAGGTGACTATTCATACTTCAAGATCCTAATCAAAGTTGATGGTGGACATGTTACATTTCGTGATAATGCTAATGGAAATATCATCAGCCTAGGATAAATTGGTAATCCAAATACTATATTAATTTCAGAAGTACTTTTTGTTGATGGGTTAAAGTAAAATCTACTTAGTATCTCTCAGTTGTGTGATGAAAATTTTAATTTTATGTTTGAAAATGATGAATGTAATGTTTTTAACTCTTAAAATGTTTTAATATTCACTGCTCTTATAAATGAAAATGTATATGATGTTGATTTAAACTCTTTATCTAAGAAAAATGTTTCTTGTTTAAATGATTTTCATAAGGAATCTTGATTATGGAATAAAATATTAGGATACTGCAATGTGAACTCACTTAAGAAACTATCTAATAATGGTTTAGTCAGAGACTTTCCAAAATTGGAATTCCCACATAACAGAGTTTGTAATCCTTTTCAAAAGGGAAAACATCACAAAGTTTCTTTCAAACAAAAGAATGAATTTTCAACTTCTCAAATTCTTGAGTTGGTTCACATGGATTTGTTTAGACCATCAAGAGTTTCAAGTTTAAATGGTAATAATTTTGTTTAGGTTCTTGTAGATTATTTTTCTAGATACACTTGGTTATAATTTCTAGCTCACAAAATTTAATAGTGTTCTTACTTCATTAAATATTCTAAGTCTGTAGAAAATCTTAGTGGACTTATAATTAAGACCTTGATAAGTGATCATGGCTGTGAGTTTGAAAATCAGGAGTTTGAATCTTTTTGCTCACATAATGTCTATAATCATAATTTCTTTTCTCCTAGAACACCTCAACAAAATGGAGTTGTAGAAAGAAGAAATAGGACACTTCAAGAGATTTCTTGGACTATGCTTAATGAGTATAACCTTCCTATCTATTTTTGGGATGAAGTTATTAATACAGATTGTTACATCATCAATGTTGTTTTAATTGGACAAGTTCTTAAGAAGACCCCTTATGAGCTATGGAATAATAAAAAACCTAACATCAATTACTTTAGAGTTTTTGGTTGCAAAGCCTATATCCTTAACACTAGGGATAATCTGAAAAAAAAAATTGATTCCAAAAGTGTTGAAAGAGTTTTCCTAGGTTACTCAATATCTAGTAAATCCTATAAAGTATTCAATAAGAGAACTAAATGTTTGGAAGAATCAGTTCATGTAAAATTTGATGAGACTGATCCACATGAACCAAAAACCTTTCTTGAATATCTTGAGGAAGATATGTCAATTCTGGACCTTAAGGATAAAAATAGTTAACCCCCAGTGAAAACAACTAGTTCTTGAAATTTTCTAGAATTTGAGCTTATTGAATCTGAACCTATAGAAAACCACGAGGAGTCTAGTCCAACCCATTCTAGACGTATTAGAACTCTAAAGAATCATCCTTTAGATATTGTAGTAGGTGATCTAAATAGAGGGACACAAACTAAAGCTTCTCTGGGAAACCAGGTAAAACATCCAGCTTTTCTTTAACAGCTTGAACCCAAAAATATTAATGATTCTATCAATGATGAATTTTGGGTGATAGTTATGAAATAATAATTAAATCAATTTTAAAGAAAAAATGTTTGGTAATTAGAATAAATACCTAAGGACACTTTGACCATAGGCACTAAATGGGTGTTTAGAAACAAAGTTGATGAGTCTGGAAATATAGTTAAAAATAAGTCTAGATTAATTGCACAAGGATATAGTTAAGAAGAAGGAATAAACTATGAGTAAACCTTTGCACCTGTAGCTATACTAGAATCCATTAGGATACAACTTTCTTATGCAGCACATATGAATTTCAAAATTTATCAAATATATGTTAAAATTGAATTTCTAAATGGGTATATAGTTGAGGATGTGTTTGTTGAACAACCCCCATATCTTTACAAATACCAATTTTTCAAACCATGTGTCTAAACTTTCTATAGATTTATATGGTCTAAAACAATCTCCTAGAGCTTGATATGATAAACTTAGTTCTTTTATTATTTCAAAAGGTTTTACTAAAGGAATAATTGATCCTACTCTTTTTATTAAATGGATTTCCAAATATGTTTTAATAGTACAAATTTATATAAATGACATTATTTTTAGATCTTCTAAAAAATCTTTATGTACTGATTTTTCAAAGATGGTGCAAGATGAATTTGGAATGAGTTTAATGGGGAACTTAAATTTTTATTTGAATTTAAAAATTTTCCAAATAAAAATGGAATTGTTTTAAATCAAAATAAATATACTAAATATATTCTTAAATTTTTTGATTTGGATAGCAATAAAGGTAGTGATACACCTATGAGTACCACATGTAAGTTGGATACTGATGAAACTGGTAAACCAGTGGATCAAACCAATTATAGAGGTATGATTGGGAGTTGTATCTACCTTACTGCTAGCCGACCTAATATTATGTTCACTGTATGTATGTGTGCTCATTTTCAATCCAATCCCAAAGAATCTCATTTAACTACTGTTAAAAGGGTTTTTAAATATCTAAAGTATACTACCAACTTAAGACTATTTTATCCTAGAGAACAATCATTTGATTTGATAAGTTATTTAGATGACGAATTTTCTAGTTGCAAGTTAGATATAAAAAGTACCTCTAGAACATGTCACATTTTGGTAAAGTCACTAGTATCATGGTGTAGTAAGAAAAATAATTCTATTTTAGTATCCACTGCTGAAGATGAATATATATCTACCGGTAGTTTTTGTGCTCAAATTCTATGGATGAAACACATTTTACTAGACAATGGATACCAATTCAAACATGTCTCTAGAAATTGTGATAACAAAAGTGTTGTTAACATCTCTAAAAATCCAGTATCTCATGCTAGGAAAAAGCACATTGATGTGAGACATCACTTTTTGAGAGATCATTATCAAAGAGGTGATATCACTCTTGAATTAATTTGCACTGAACATCAATTGGCTGATATATTAACAAAGCCTTTGAATTCAAAGAGGTTAAATTAAATCAAACATGAGTTAGGTATGATTAATTCTTAGCTTAGGACACCTTACCGTTGGACCTCACCGTTAGAACACCTCACTGTTGGACCTCACCGTTAGGACACCTCACTGTTGGACCTCACCGTTAGGACACCTCACCATTGAACCTCACCATTAGGACACCTCACTATTAGACCTCACTGTTGTCACCTTACCGTTAGTCAACCTTACTGATAGGTCCTGGACTTAGTGTTTTTCTTCTAGGATCTGAAATGTTTTAATTTTATTTATTTTGTTTAATCGATTTGTTTTTCAGTCCCTAAATGATAAAAACAAAGTGAAAGACACATTTCTATCCACTTCAATCCTCTACCTAACCTCATTCTCACAAATCCTCGAACCTAAAATTCTGCTAAAATCCTTGAACTATATTATATCGCAATGGAAAGACTGAAGAGACCAATGGTTGGTGATAAAGGAGACGCACTGAACCCTAAGAAACCTCGAGCTGAGTCTGGTGGTGGAAGAAAGGTTGTGGAAAAGCTAATCAATCCACATTTTTTGAAGAGGGAAATGATGGTCGAAAAGGAATTAAGTTCAGAATGGTTCTTGTCGAGCAGGTCTCTAGTGATGAAGGAACTCAAAGATCAGGATTGGGTAGAATGCTTCTTAAACATTAATGGATCATATTACCCAAATCTAGTAAAGGAGTTTTATGAGTTTATGAAGTTTTAATAGTCTGAGGAGGAGAACCGAATGATTTCAAAGGTAAATGGAGTAAGTGTGATCTTATCTTCTATTGAATGGACTGAATTCTTAAGAGCTCCACATGAAGTCATATTTGACTACTACTCTGGATTGATGCCTCCCACCAGTGTGTATTTATGCTTTGAAGAGGCTCTGGCTGAACTGACAGGGAATGGAATCCCAAGGAAGGTTATTTCTGCTGATATGGATGGGGAAAACAGATTACTGTTTAAATTTTTCCAACATGTCGTGAGTCCCAGGAGAGGGGACTTTTATAATTTTAAGTATCAAGATATATTTTTGTTGTATCTTTTGAATCGTGGAAAAAGGATAAATCTTTTCAGGTTGTTGATGGTTCAGTTAGAGGATATGACTAGGCCAGGTTCCAAGTAAAATGCTTTATTTTATTCCAAGTTGATATCCCTGATGTTGAAAGGGAAATTAGTTTTTGGAAATATGGAAGAATTCATAGTTTTAAGGGAAAACTTCTCCATTACCAAAATGGTTTTCAATTTTATGAAGATAAACCGGAACCCTTGGAAAAGGGAATGGGTGAATGATGAGGCAAATCTATATGAGGAATTCAATCATATTTTCAATCATACTATGCCAAAGAATAAAAGAGATCTAGGTTTAAAACCTAATGAAGTGGATCCAGTGTACTTAGATGAAGAAGAGGAGGTTGTTATTGTGCAAGAAAGAGAGGATTCCCCTGTAGATGACAGGAGTGATCATAACCTTCCATTAAACCCCATGTTGGTGTCGTCTCATTTGGAGAGCCTAGTCCACCAAAGAGATTACCCATAAGAGATATTTTCATAAGGGATATTGATGATGAAAAAACCACTAAAGAATAAGAATAATAGAATGTATTAAGAGACATTACTGTTGGAGAGACCACACACTACAATAGAATCACCATTTAGCGGTGGGTTTTTTTTTGCGTTTAGCGGCGGTTTAAACCTCCGCTACATTGTTTGGTGGCGGTTTATAGAAACCGCCGTCTAATAGGGCGTCAGAAATCTATTAGTGGTGTTTATTTACATTTAGCGGCGGTTTCAGGAAAGCATCGTCGCTTACTCATTTCATGGGGGTTTCCCTGAATTTAGCGGCGGTTTTAAGATCCCTGCATATCACTTTATTCGTGGCGGTTATAACCACCGCGAATAAAATCAAATTCCAGTGGCCGTAAAACTGCCGCTAAAGTCACGGGAACCGCCGTGGAATGAGGCAGCCACGATGATCCTATTTAGCAGTGGTTATAACCTCCTCTAAAAGTAAATTTTATTTTATTTTTAGCGGCAGTTTAAACCGCTGCCAGTATAAATTTCGCGGCGGTTAAAACCACCGCGAAAAGCTTCCCAGAATAAAAAAAATCTTTGCTTCTACTACACCACTGCCCTAAAAAACAAATAAAACCAGAAAAAACCATCCCTGACCTCCCACCAATGACCAAGAGATGAATATCCAGAATAAATCACAACATCCAAAAAACATGTTTTTCTCTCAATGAGAAATAATATACAACTTTAATATTTAAAAATAGAACAGAAATATGAAACTCTAGAAAATAAGACTTCCTATTAGAGAAAGTATTATTAACACAGCAGTCAGATATCCATCAAAGGTTCCAACACATTCCTCATACTCATGTATACAATATCCTAAATAGTAAATACTAAGAAGAAAAAACTCCATTGATACAACATTGCAACATCCTAAACTGGATTCCACTAAATCTTATAACTTCACTTTCATAGGATAGATCATCCATAGAGATTCCACTCTACTTATAAAAATTGATAATTGATGAATTAGTAGTTATATTTGTACCAACCCATTTATATAATGATTTTTTTTGGTTTTGTGGCCTAGAAACCATCCTTAATACTTATAAAAAATTTGAACTGATGAAATAGCTTAAATAACACATTAGAAATATATTGTTATAAAAAAATCCTATTGTGGGAATAGTTTTAGAGTTACATTGGGATATAGCTTTTATAGGAATGTGGATATTTCCAGTGAGTCTTAGTTGACATCTTTTTATGTTGGAATATAGGTTAGGTAGTAGATTCTAGTGACCTTGTAGGAATAAACCTAGAATTAGAGTTGATTCCTCGTGTTATGTGAGGGGTTAACCTAGTTTTTCTAGCATCCTTGGAGATATTAAGCATCATTGGATGCATCTTTTTAGTTTTTGGTCATAGAATGTGTTTTTATGTATTTTGAGATTGAGTAGGACTCTATTTGTGGAATGATTCCCTAAGTCGGTAGGCGATCATGAGATAAGTAAAACTTCTTGGTGTTATGAGCATCTTTAATGCTTGAGATTAGTGGGGCTGACATGCCAACCTAATTTTATTTAGTTTAGTTAGTTGTGGAAGTTTAATTTCAATGGTGTATGACTCAAGAAGTCATCATCCATGTTAAATGGTTATGTAGGATAACGTGACCCTTGGGTTTGATTTTTTGAGTAGGCTAGAAAATACCAAGAATGCACAGTCTCATTGGTCCTATGAATTATATAAAATGGGTGTTCCCATTTCATTGATGTAACATCAATTTAGTATTCATTATAATATAAATTTCATATTTAACTAAGGTTTGGTGGAGAGAGTTTTGTGTTGTTTTGTGAAAAAATTTCTAGTCTCAGAGAGTTTGAGGGATGAAATCACAGGTAACACCTTGAGGGGTATTATCACATAACTACTTGGTTTAGGTTGTGGGATCTAAAAAGGTTGTGTTAACCGATCACTCCCTGAGTGAGGTTACCTAGGTATTAACTATGTTGTTGTGAGTGATGTAGACCAGAGTTTTTAGTAGAAAAGCTAAGTTATCCTAGTTCTATGGATGACTATGTAAGAGGATCGAGTTTTATAACATCATCAATCTGGGTTAAAGTTCATGATGTAGTTATTGATGTTGATTGAATGTGTTCACATGGAATGAGGATTTCATAATTAATGTGATTATGAATAGACCATTTCAATTTATTATTAAGTGGATGATGTAAATCTATGTGGTAGGAAGTGAACCACAGGTTGTTCAAGGATGTAATATTAGTTCCAGATGAGGCTTCAACGTATGCCAAAGATGGATTGTCATGATGGAACATGGTATAATTATGTAGACTCACATCCAGAAACCATGTTTAGTGGTGGACAGAGTGTTTTTCATGGGAATTAGATTCCTATTTTTATAAAAACGATGAATATTAAAATCCTATGGTGGGGAGAATCACACAGGTCATGGAAAATGTAACCTTTAGGAGAGTGTTTGTAGAAAGAATAGTCATGAATGGTAAAGAAGAAAGTTTTGGAATTCCAAGAATTAACGTTTCATGACCGGATAGCTTATAATGAATCAAAAAATGGAATTAAGAATCATAATATAAATAATTCAGGGATATAATGATAGGTAATAATTACCAGACAGACCATGATTAAGTGGAAATTGTGTTGGGAATGCAGTTCAAGTCATGCAGTAACAGTTCAGTGATCAAAATAGTTATGGTTGGAAATGGTCCATTGTAACCATCCTAATATTGAAGTATTTGGTAGAAGTTTTTTTCTTAAAATTCATTTTTTATAAGACATACCAATTTTGCGTCAAGTCGACATCCATATTCGAGATTATATTTTAATTTATAAAGTATTCTTGCCTATATTCATGGACTTATGCTAATTTATCAGCCCTCAGTCACACCTATATCTTAGTGAGCCACCCTTGATTTAGAACATTCTCATGAAATTTTAGAAGATCTATAGCATGTTTAGATACTTTTGACGCTTAAATCAGACATTTTAAATCATGGGCCTCACCAAAGTGTCCACAACACTATCCCCTTGATCACTATGAAATGACCCAATTTGTTAAACACATCAACAATGGGTTTAACTCCTAGTCATCCAAAATCTTGACTACCAATTCAAACACAGACCTAAATGGAATGATGTATACCACACTAGAGAAATGAAGACATAAAAAGAAACATCAGAAATCAATAAAATGCATAAAAAGAAACATGAGAAATCAAGGAAATTTTAGGACATGAAAATGTGTGGTGGCAACTATGTGCCACAAATGTTACATATACAAACCAACTATTTCCATTTTTGTTCAACACATCAACAGTACAACTACTCAGGGTCTGATGATGCATCGTCACCCTCTCCACCTTCATTTCCACTTTTTGCTGTCACCTGTAAGAACATTACATTGAAAATTAAATACGGTTGCATATTTATATTAAAACTTAAAACAAATTAAAGTTATCAAACTAAATGATTTTGATTTTCTGTGATTTACCCGCATACCACCAATCGATGCACTCCCACCGGGGGAATATCTCCTCATCTGCTGACGTAGTTCAGTCAACTCTTTCTGCAATACAGATATATGATCCCCCTGCTGGTGAACTGTGTTTCGTAAAGAAACAATCTCTTTCTTAGCATCTCTGGGTATGGGCTGACTAAAGTCAGGAGTAGATGCAGCTGCTATCCCCAGTGGTCTGCTAAAAACCTCAGATGGCACGGGTCCCAAACCCATCTCGCGCACTCTCCCAGGAAGCTCCTTCCCAAGGAATTTAGCAAACGGGTCATCCTGGGAGACAGAGTAGGAATGCGCAGGATTGGCATCCCATAGTTCTTTAATTTTTACCTATAAATCAAATATCAATATATATTAACACAGAAAAAATTGATAATAAGTTATTATGATAAAAAATTGACTTCATACCCCAACTTCTTTAGCAGGCTCATTAACAAAACATCCATCTGGTTTCTTGTGAACATCTAACCACAGTTCAGTTCTGGATGCTTCATGGCCTAAACTATGTGACTGCATTAATCAAAGATAAATCAACAATTCCATATATTAAATAGATAATATTGTCTTATAAATATTTAAACTAATTAAAATATTACCAATGTACTTCGATTTCTAGAAAAACTTTTTGAGCCCGCAGTGTGTGGGATGACTTGCTTCGCTTGGTTTGACGAATTTTGTCTTGATAGATCCTGAAATAAAAAAAATTCAATTTAATACTGATGTATTTAATGTCATGTCCTTTTCATATACATGTATAAATGTAAAATGAGGATAATATAATAATATATATATTTCAATACCATCTACTTCTGATCCTGATGCCTGTCAACAAACACTTTCCACTGCCCTTTCGGTACCCCACTGGGTAGCTTCTCATACATTTGTAGCGCGGTCAACGAAGCATCGTTGACATCACACCACAATCTCTATTTAAAATATTTCCACTTCTTACCTAGATTTTTCAACGTCAACTTTCGTGCTATCACATCAGCAACGGTAAAGTGGAAGAACATATTTATATAGAAATTCATTTTGAACATATTAGTAACATGAAATTCAATTAAACCATAATGTAATAAATTTACCTTGATTTGATAATCAAACACTTAATTTTTCCAACTTGGAGGCATATATCTCCAATCGTCATATGAAATGGGAAGGGAAATGGGCTCCGCTGCCAGCAGGCCTAGAATCTGGCCAAGCAACCCTGCGGCATCATCTGTAGGGACCCCGTAAGAATCAAATGGCACAACAATCTTCTCGCCATTCAGATTCCAAACATCTGAACTTTTTATTTTTTTCTCCACGGTTTCATTTTTTTCATCTTTAATGAGAAAAAAATTAGTATAAGCAAAATGCAATAAATTTATTTAATTAAAATTTGTACCTATGATAGTGACACTTCAGTATGTCCGGGATGAACTGGAAGGGGCACGTCGCTGCCCCACTGCTGAGGCTCCTGAAGGGGGAGTCGACGACTCAGCCTCTACTGGGACATCCACAGATGGTGTGAGAGATGTGCAGGGGGAGATGGTGTAGGGGTGTCGGAAGCTGGTGCATCAGATGTCGTGGGGAGGGAGCCAGATTGATAGTCATCTGTCACAGAACTGGATGAAATAATATAACACTTCTTCCTTGGCATTCTTGTCATTTAATCAAATAAAATTAAGTTCAGAATATATATTTCAAAAAAAAATTATGCAGAAAAAAAAATTAAAAATGATAACAGAGAGAGTATTAATAGAAAAAACATATATAACAATGATAATGAATGACTACAGAAATGAAACAAGTGGTTGCTGAATAAATAAATAATTGTACATACAATCATTTTCCCCTTCAATCATGACATTTTCCTTCTCCATTTCTTCATCCACTTCATTCATCCTTACTAGACAAATATTTTCAATATCATGATGGACGGATAATTCTTCTTCCTGTTGCTGATTAAATTCAATTTCAGAGGTCAAATTTTCCACTTCATCACCCATATCATACAAATATCTTTGTATTACGTGAGCAACTACACTCCACCCTTCATTGGAAACATCATTCACATAATATACCATTTTTTCTTATGATTCTAAGATATATGGATCATACAGTTCACGATCACCAACATCAATCAAGCGAGAGAAGTTCAAAGAAGTAAATTGTAAGGAATCTCTTTTAACACCTCATATAATATCGACCCATTTTCATTTGAATAAAACAACCAAAAAATGTCTGTGGTAGTTTAATTCAATAATATCATCCAGCTTTCCATAGTATTCCATTTCAGAAAATGTAAATATACCACTATCATGTGTTCCCAAACCCACTTCTCGATCGACTGTACAAAATATAAATCCATTCACATTATAAGAATCGAACTTTCTAACTTCTTTTAGAGGACCTCTAGCAAGAAAATTCAAATCTTCTGACACCTCTTCTCAAGTATCAGTATTCATGATCTGAAAAAAGAAATATACTTTATTAGATTTACAAAATGTATGTGTCAAACTAATATTTGTATTTTTTCAATATTTATGAACTTACACATCGTGAAAACAATTCTACAAGCTCTTTATTAACAGCTTTCATTATATCTTTCTCATTTCATGTTCGGCCTCTCATTCGTCTCTTTATTTGTATCCTCAACTCTTCAATAAATGGATATTCAATTTCACTATTCAGCAACACATATCTATGTGCCTGTAATAATTCCAATTCAGTCATTGTCACATTTGAGGTCCTCCCAACTGATCGGCCAATAGTAGGAAATATATTGGATTTATAATGTATTTTAGATTGATTCGATGTGTCGTCAACACGTCCAACTCGGTTAAATATTGTCTCAATATCATCCAAGTATTGAGAACAAAAGGTAAGACACTCCTCAGCCACATAGCCTTCATCAATTGAGTCTTCTAGTTTATCTTTATTTCTCACGTATGATTTCAAATGCCCAAGATATCTATGAAATAAAATAAACATAATTATGCATTTAATTAAGTACCAAAAATTTATTACTTAAATAGAAAACATATAAATAAAGTACCTCTCAATTGGATACATTCATCGATAATGAACGGGGCCTCCTAATTTAGCTTCCTCAACCAAATGCACAGTTAAATGCATCATTATAGTAAAAAAGGATGGAGGAAAGATCATCTTTATTGCGCAAAGGGTCAACACAAATCTCTCCTAGAGGTTGTCAAGCTGAAATGGATGAAGAGATTTCTCACATAGTTTTTTGAAAAATGTGCAGAACTGGATTACAACAGTAGTAATTTTTTCAGGTAATAATTTACGCAATTCCCATGGTAGTAACTGTTGTAAAAAAATATGTGAAGTGTTGCTTTTCAATCCATGTAACTTACGATTCTTGAAGTCAACACACCTCAAGATGTTACATGAATACCCATCAGATACCTTAACATTCTTTAACATTTGAAGGAATGTATCTATATCCCTATTTTTCATTTCAAAAATTGCCGGAGGATACTTTCCATTCTCATCTGGCTAGAGATCGTGTTTTATGTTCATTGCTTGTAAGTCTTTGCGAGCATTGAGATGATCCTTCGACTTTTCATACTCATTAAGTAATGTGAAAATCAAATTGTTACAGACATTCTTCTCAATATGCATCACATCAAGATTATGCCGCAAAAAATTATATTCCCAATATGGAAGTTTGAAGAATATACTTTTTTTTCTTCCATTGTTGCGTTCCAGTTTCTCTTGACGATGCACTTCGGACCCGTTTTCCGTTATCATTCAAATGATGAACCTTCCCAAATTCTATTTCAACATTTTCAAGTTTTTCTAATATTTCGAAACCATTTAACAACTTTAAAGGTGGTCAACGATCAATGGAACCATTAAATTTTGATATGTTCAGCCGAAATCTATGAGATGCATCAAGAAATCTTCTATGACACAAGAAGCACCATTTTCTACTGTGAGGTAGCCGTTTGGGCTCAAAATCAAAGTTACAAACTGGACAAGCCAAACCCGTGTAAGTGTTCCAACCAGATAAATTCCCAAGCCCAGGGAAGTCACTAATGGTCCACATTAAAGCAACATGCATTTTGAACATTGTTTCAGAAGAAGCATCAAATGTCTCAACACCATTTCTCCATAAATCCTGTAATTCTTCAATCAAAGGCTTCAAGTATACATCAATATCATTTCCAGGAATTTGTTTTCTAGGAATAATCATCGAAAGGGTAAAAGATGTTTGTTGCATACACATCCATGGGGGCAGATTATAAGGTATCAAAACAACTAGCCAAATGCTATAATTGGTACTCAAAGTCCCAAATGGGTTGAATCCATCAGTAGCCAATCCCAATTGAACATTCCTAGGATCAGCTGAGAAATAGAGATGTAATGAATCAAATGTCTTCCATGATTGGGAATCTCGTGGATGTCTCATTAACCCATCATTCTTATTATCTACAGAATTCCACTTCATGTGTTCGGCGGTTTTCAATGACATGAATAATATTTGAAATCGAGGATTCAAAGGAAAGTAACGTAAAACCTTTGCAGGTGTGCTTTTTTTCTTCTTCTCCATGAAATTATGTTCATTCAGACTTCCAACATCACCCTTTTCCTGCCATCTTGAAGAAGAACATTTCTTGAAATTATATCTACTTTAATAATCTCCCCAATAAAGCGTACAATCATTGGGACATGCATGTATTTTTATATAATTCATACCAAGATTGTTAACAACTTTTTTCATACCATAAAAAGATTATGAGATTTTTGCTTCAGGAAATGAATCATGAATCAATTCCAATATCATGGACATTTCCTTATTTGTAATTCCACGTAGACATTTGATATGGTAAAACTTCAGCAAAAATGAAAGCTTTGAATATTTCAAACACCCACTATAAAACTCTTTATTTACATCATAAACTAAATCATGAAACACATTTTCCTCAGTGAAGTTTTCTCTTACATTTGGATCCACAGAATCAAGAGGAGGATCCAATGATATGTGATAATCTTGATCTGCATGTGTTACAGTCTCAAAAACATCACTTGTCACGTTGCAATTTGTAGAACCCTCTTCTGGTTGTTCTGATATGTTTTGATGCTGATAGTGGTGTCTTGCAGTGCCGAATGCATCATTTATTTGGTTTTTCATTTCATTTTCCATTGTCGACGAACTTGGGACCTCATTATGTGTATTAACATCAGTGCTCAATATTTCTATAACGTTCGATTCTCCATGCCAAATCCAACACAAATATTGAGCAGGGAATTGATTCAGTATTAAATGTTCATAAACCTCATCTCTCTTCAACCATGTTCTAAATTTACATTTAGGACATGGAAATTTTATTCTCCCTTCAACGGATCCATTAGAAATTGTAAAATCTAAAAACTCATTCAAACCCTTAACATACTGAGGTGTGTTCCTCCGTAATGTGATCCAGCTTTTATCCATGTATATCACAATGTGCCTACACAAAAAACAAGGAATAAAACATGAGACATCTTTTATAACCCCATCATCAAAAACAAATAATGATGAACAAAATTTCCATAATTGAGAAAAATTCAAGGATATTTCAACAAATGGGTCTCAAAATTCCTCAAAGTCCCTAAACTGGAAGCACAAAATGGATGAACTCTTTCTATAAGAATGGTTCTTTTCCTCATGTTATGGTTCATCCTGCCTCTACTCCTTGCACATTGTATTCTCTTCATTCCCACTATTAATTTGTTGCATACCTGATAAAACTCAGGAATGAACATCCATCGATTTCCAAGAATATTTAGCTTCCATTCACATGTCCCTAGTGACAACCTCCAAAATGGATATTATTCCCAAAGAAAGTAGATATGTACCAAGGTCTGGGTTAAGACCATCACCAAAGAAATTATCTTTCTCATAATTGATGACCCCTATCTTTGGAGAATATATAAAAAACCTTGAAATTTTATTGACATACTCCCATAATGATCTTTCACCAATAAAAAGTCTCATGAGCTCAGTTTATTTCTCTACATTCATTCCCTTAGGAAATAACCATTAAAAATCAATCTTGATGAGATTCCAATTCATACATTCATGAAGTTAAGAAGGTACCACTTACTCCCACAAGACTCTACTGAAACTATAAATCCAGTTCTAAAAAATTCTCACACACAAAGTATCAGGTTCCCTAAGATAATTGAGGATCACCTCAATTTGTTCCAACTACCTAACTGCTTCCACTAACCCTTGAAAAACACTTAATGAAGGAAGATAGTGATTCAGGAATCCTATGATGGTGTCTAAGATTGAAAATGATTTAACCTCAACAAATCAACACGTATTCTAGGTCGGAATAAGAACTAAATAATCCTTTTTGAAAATTATAGTGGACAACAATAACATATAAATGAACTATATCAATTAAATACTTAAATTAGATTTATAGGTTGATACAAGATAGGATATCTAGATTTATCTATTTATACTATAAGAGTAGGAATCATGCTCTTTGTAGTTCTGATAAAGGTACTACTATATAGATCATGCTCAATCATTGAAGGACTGAATTTTAAATATAAGTACATTGATGAATAAGCCTCTAGTGATATATATCATGTAGAAATATATCCTATGTATGATAGGGGATATCATTAACATACCATGGATTCATGGGTAGGGGAACATGTTTATATTGAGATATTTTATTTATCTAACTCTCATGTACATATTTATAGCTAATAAAGTTATTATACAATAACCAGATTGAGGTCATGTAGAATTTACTATATATCAAGCAATTTTTTCCCATGCAATGAGAAAACAGTACCCTTAGGTTGTTCATGAGTATAAAATTTGTGATCTAACACTATCCATGTTTGAGTGGCCTAGTGACTATATCCCTATTTTTTCTATGGTTGAATGGTTGTACCTATGTGATTTTTAATATTTATTTTCACCGTAAAATTTTCATGAGACATTAAATGTGGGTTCTAGTGGGAATAAAAACGAATTTATAGAAAGATACACTTTTTAGGGGTTTAACTTGAAACTTTTTATGTATTTACCATTTTTATTGAATTATCATACTTTTCATATGTTTCTCAATGTGCATTCATAGCAGGGGGGACTCAAATATTTCCCTAGGTTCTTCTTTTATTTTTCTAACATAGTTAGTGTTACGTATCTTTCAATTAGTATTTTAAATTATTGAATGTTAGTCCAATTTTTATATTTTTATGGAAATCCATTTTTAATCGAATGTGAGGTGGTTAGAATTTTGAAATGTGTTGAATAAAATGATGTGAGTTGGGTGCCTAATTTCATTATTGCAGAAAACCATGACGTGTTGTGTACATATTTTAATGTAAAAAAATAAAAATATTTTTATTCTATTTTAGGATCAGATGTATTGAAAAAATATTATTGTCTTTTAATCTCATATATCATGGATATAATAGGCGGGTGTGGAATATTATAAAACAATGGAAATGAGAGAATTACATGAATTGTGATCCCAATGATCATATAAACAATCTCATGGATATTCAAACTATGTTTAATTTCATTGTTCATAGACCAATCTATGTATAGAGTTTAAGGGAATGTATCCTTGAAAGAAATTATGTGATATATATAGCGATATAAGAGAGGAATAAAAATATGATATGGATGTAGATCTTGACACACATATGCATATATTCTTAGGGGATGACTCAGATATTTTATGGTCATGGTTCTCAGACCTGTAGCTGCTAACACTTTTATATATAAAAACATAGAACAAATGATTGGTTAGTCTTTATAGATATTCCAAAACACAACCTGATGTGAATTAAGGATTATTAGTATCATATAATACCTTGGAGGGGGACATTAATTTTATGGTCATGATGTTTAGACCATTGTGTCACAAAGTTTAATATCCTATGAAAAGGACCATGGTTTTGATAAGACATTACAAAATGAGAATCTAATGTTATGTATTTGGGGTATCCAAAAGAGATTCATACCCAAATTGGAAGGTGCAGAAGAATATAATTTCATAATTTTTGTAACTGTTAAAATGATTCTCAAATGTTTAAACTTCAGGGTACACCAATCACATTGAATAGAATTATTTTGGAAGGTTTAAAACATAAATTATGAATGCCTGAGTCAATAAGAAATAGAGACCAACTTGTGAAGAATGACCATTACAAATAGTGGAATACTAATACCATTCTCATTCAATAGAATCTAATGGTAGTAGGTTGGATATTTTCTCAATAAATCCATTGATTGATTATGTGGTTTATGTGGAACTATCTTTCATGACTGAAATATCCCATAGGGATAACTTTATATTCTTCGAGGAAAGGTGTGATATTCATTATCAAATCCTAATAGGTTAGCTCCAAATAAATCAACATACACAACCAATTTTTATTTGAATATAGAAAAAATTATTGATTAAATAAAGTTTAAGGGATCCTAAGAGTAATATATCAACTTGGGAATTTTATCAGTGTTGAATCACACATCAGAGTTATGAACTGGCTTCATAGAGAAACAAATATTCAAAAAGAATTTTAAAACATTATATGTTATTCCACCATGTACTGAAATTTTTTCTTGTTTGATGTAATGAAACATGAGACTCTTGTGTATTAAATCACTTAATGTAGTGATATATTCGATTTGAAGAGGTAGTATTTTAATTGAGGAGAATATACTATTAAAATTTCCTAAGTCTAGTTGAAAATGGGATGGGATATCCAATATAACTTTTTACAAGATGAAACTTTAATGGGGAATAGGAATAAATTATCAAGGATCAAATAGTGAACCCCATGAGATTTTTATGATAGTATTCTTATAAGAAATATTTTTCCTAATCCATAAAAGGGAACAGATTAGTGGGAGTGAAACAATACACCTCTAATGATTTCTTTAAGAGGGTTTAAACCTAACAAATAGTTGTGACTATTTTGATTTTTAGTTTATGTAATTTTAATTAGGAAAAAGGGTTAAAATTTAAGGTCATACAGATTTGAAAAAATGTTTATGAGGTTCAACGTCACTTAACTTAGACATGGAAGGTAGAACAACTAGTACATCAATGGGGAGGACATATCCAACTTCAGTTGGGATCCCAATTGATGTATATTTTTTCCCATGGGTAAATTTAAAATTTTTATGTTTGTAGTACATGTACTAAGTATTTGTGGTCATTCCTATGAAAATAAATATCATTTTCACCATGTATTTCATTAGAATGAGAATAAATCCACACATAGTTCTTGAAATGAAAATCCCTCTGTCAAATATATGAATCATATAAAAGGAAAGGGAAATTTTATTCTTATCATGGGTCTATATATAAGATAACACATTTAAAAATCTACTACATAGATTCACCACATATGTAGGTGATAGTAATTACAATATTTTGACAAGGAATATGGTAGTTGGTTCCATGGTAGGGTACCTAGATATCACTACATATCTTAATGTGATGGGAGTCAATCCAACTTGTAGTTATATTTATAGATGATTCATTGCATAGATTTATATCACATGTGAGGAATATGTACATTAATTCTCTAATATACTTGTCAACCATGTGGAAAAGACTTCTATATTGATCAAGATCTCATTTAGTGGGGTTTGGATTTTAATATCTCATCCTTGTATGGGATTGTAAAAAGGTGATGATCTATATCTAATACCTAATAGATAAGATACATTTTTTCCTAGAAATAAAATATTCAACTATACAATTAGTATATAGTTTTTAATAATCTACATTATACCATTACATGGATGAATATCTCATATTGGTAATGGGTCACATAGAAAGGAAAATTTGTCTTGCATTTTATTTTAGCAAAACAAGTACTCATGTGATGAGGGATGATTTTTATGATGTTTAATTGAATGAAATTAGGAAAAATTTCATACAGTTTAAAATCATGAGACCAGGAGGTTGTAAACTGATGTGGAGATTATACCAAACTATGTACTAAAAACCTACCTACTGGAAAACCATAAAAC
The DNA here is from genome assembly GCA_963277665.1 of Viscum album. Classification (NCBI taxonomy): domain Eukaryota; kingdom Viridiplantae; phylum Streptophyta; class Magnoliopsida; order Santalales; family Viscaceae; genus Viscum; species Viscum album. The sequence continues at coordinate 1,619,856,539 of OY728157.1, read as the reverse complement.
CTAAAGACGGAGAAACAAAACCCTACCTAGAGGGTAAGATGGTGCAGCTTCCGGGGTTGCAGGGGACTTGGGGTCGCGTGGGGCCAGGGTTCGTGGGGTCACCGGGGTCGCTGATGTCGGGGTCGCGGGGTCACCAGGGTCACAGGGGGTCGGGGTCGCGGGGGAAGCGGGGGGTCGGGGTTGCGGGGGAAGGAGGGTCGAGGTGGGGGGAAGGGTCGGGTGTTAAAAAAACAATGTTTTGCGGCAGTTCCTAGAACCACCGCCAAACAGCGGTTTGTTGTAGTGGCATAAGAGTATGAGGAAGTTGAATTTGATCATGAAGAGTTTGATAAGACTATTGATGAAAGTGAATAATAATTCCTAAGTCTTATTCCTTTGATAGGACAAACAATAATGGTCGATAGTGAAGAGGAAGAGGATGTTGAATTGGTTGGAGCTGGAATTATTATGGAAGTGGTTGAAGATTCTGTAAAAGAAGAATTAGTAGACTCTCATAATGGTTTAGTTGATTGAGGAAGAATGGAATAAGAGAATGCAGTTGTCTAGGAGGATGCTCAAATTGAGGGGTAGAAACCTATTTCCATAGGTTCAGTTTCTATTTTCCATGATATAGAAAATTTGTCAGAGGAAACTAGATTCATGGTTTTGGGATTAGATTATGAAGACTCTGAAGATGACAAAACTAACAGAAGACCTTCAGTTCATTCTGTTTCAGAGACCACTATAGTGAAACTAGTGGTTCTTCTACCTCAAGATTATGTGAATAAGGATGACTTATAGTCATTAAAATATGATTTGAAGAGACACTTTTATGAGAGATCCATTGGGATATAGAGAAAAGTGGATCTCAATCAAGATCTTGTGGCATCTGATTTGGAAATAATAATCTCTACCTTTCACTCCAACTTTCTACATGAAGTGAAGGAATGCTAGAATCAAGTCAGAACCTTGGAAGAATCTATGGATTCTGTGAAATAGTTGATTGTGATTTTGGACTCATATATGGATTCAAGATCTCAAGTGGAAAAAGACCTTAATTATGTTAAGAGTGTTGTTCAGCAGATGGTCACTGTGTTTGAGGACTTTAACAAGCCTATGGAGACACATGTGAGTGGTCAGGATGATGATGTGAATAGGTTGATCAGTGGATTGACCAAGCCTTTTAATGAGATAGTAGTTTTTATGATGGAACCTATATGTGCATTTTCTTCCTCATCATCCTCTCATCCTGTTGATATAGAAGCCTTCAGATCGATTGTTGTAAAAGAAATGGAGAAAATCTCTGGTACAAGTACCTTAGAACCATAATCTATGACTCAGGTCATTTCCACTACCAGAGACATTCATAATCTTGTAGGAGATTACTTGAGGGAGGATACCCAATATCCAAAGGCCATAAAAGAGTAGGTTGACTTCTATTATAAATGATTTTACACTAAGCATCAGATAGATGGTCACTTCAAGATGCTATTGGAGAACTTGAGGATCCCACCTCTCACTCAGGCTTTGAAGGATCAAGTTAGAAGGATTAGAGAGTTGACTCCTGATTTCGAAAAGTTCATGGAGAATAAGGATGATTTCATCTTATCTATGGAAAGAGGAGGAAACACCATTATGGATTTTAGGAAACTGATTTTTTCATTTATCCATGTCAATTATACTCTCATTATTGTCCCTCCAGTATTACCTTTTTCCTCAGTTGCATCAAGATCTACCAGTGCTGCCTCTATCATGAATCCTGCATAGGCCATCAGAAGGTTGAATCCTATGATTTCTCAGAGATATACTCATTATCGGTATACTGATACTTCTGTAGTATCTCCTCCTTCCTTACTGCTATACCTTAGTATATCCCTCCATCTTTTAAACCTGCCTCCTCAGCTCCAAAATAAAAATCTCTATTGGACATATTTGATGTGGATTGAAAGTTGGCTATCTTATTTGATTGGGATCATTTCAATCTTTTTGTATATTTTACTCTTGTCTCATTAATACAAAAATCTACTTCTGTCTCTTTTTGTATTATTTTCCTTTTTCTAATCACAAAGGGGTATAATTTTTAATATTGGATCCCTTGAAAATATTACATTCCTATAACTATATATTCTGATACATAATATATGTATATTTACACCACTGAAGATATTAGAAAATGTGCTTAACTCTGATTCAATAGTACTTAAATATAAATTTTACTGACATAATTTGTGATTATCAAAAATGGGGAGATTTATGGACTCACCTGTTTTGATAATACCAAATCATGTTTCATTTATATAATAATTATGGTTCATTAGTTTGTATCATATAACAATTATGTATTTTCAATATCATTGTTCTCTGTCTTAAGTTTACAGTGTATAAGTAAAAGGTTACCACTAGAGGTTACCAATGGAAGGATACCACTGGAAGGTTACCGCTGGAGGTTACCGCTCAAGGTTACCACTGGAAGGTTACCGCTCCAGGTTACCACTGGAGGTTACCACTGGAAGTTTTTCACTAGAGGTTACCACTAGAGGTTACCGCTGGAAGGTTACCACCAGAGGTTACTGCTGGAGGTTACCATTAGAGGTTATCGCTAGAAGGTTACCGTGAGAGTTTTCCAATAGAGGTTACCACTAAGAAACATAACTGCTGAGTTATCAATACGTGTCTACTGCTCAAAGGCTACTATTGTAGAGTTACCTCTAGAGGTAACTGATAAAAGGTTTTAGATGGAAAGCCTACCAATTAATCCTACTAATAAGGCCTACTGATGAAGCCTGCTGATGAAGCCTACTAATGAAACCTACCGATGAAGCCTATCGATGAAGCCTACCAATGAAGATTACTGAGGAAGCTTACCGATGAAGCCTACTGATGAAGCCTACTAATGAAGCCTACCGATGAAGACTACCTATGAAGCCTACCGATGAAGCCTACCGATGAAGCTTACCAATGAACCCTACCAATGAATCCTACCATTGAGAAGGATACTGCTACCATTCTACCGATACATATACCCCTCTACTCTATACTTTTTCAATTTTCTTGAGATTATTCTAACGGTCATATTTGGTAAATTTCATTCTTCTAACATTAATTAATACTGATTGTAGACATATCAAGAGACCATATCTGGAGATAGTACAAGGTATGAGTAGGATCGTATGTGGTTTTATAATTTCTATTGCCCGACCTCAAATATAAAATAGAAAACCGAGCTAGAGAAGATAAGGATGATAGAGGAACATTATATGCTAGATCTGAAGAACAAGAAGAACACATCCGCACTTACACTGTGAACCCAAGAGCTTCACGAAGATCATTTGGGAGAATAAATTCAAGACTGCTTTCTGTGCTTCATCAAATTTATTTCAAACCAATAATCATAACACTTCATTACCTAAAAGATAGAACCTAGAGTTGTGACACTCTATTTTGGAGATAACGTCTAGAGAAGGACCTGAACATCAATTTATTCACTCCAAGGAGTCAAGATCTGAACTCCAAACACATAGAGCCTTCTAAACTCAATATTTATAACATGTACTCTATTTTTTATTTATCTTACATTTCTATGTAGTGTGTTTGTCTGTCACACACACATTATCTCTTATGCTTAAACTGGAGGATATTGAAAATCATCTCACCATAAATTCCTAGTATTTTTGTTTCCCATGTGTAACTGTGGAAGAGGCCATGTGTGTCCTGGTTGTCTATGTTTTCCACAAATAACTGTGGTAGAGGTTGTGAGACCTAGAAAATTTGTGAAATCTATTGTAAATCCTGATACAGGGTGCATATCAAGTTTATTGTTAATATAAACTTCTAGGATGAAGGTGATCACCAAGTGGAGAGGATTAAGTCTTGGATTGATACTGAACCTCTTGTTTAATTTTGTTGTGTAATATATATTTTAATACCCTAGTTTTCTATTTTCTGTTGCTTATAATTTCAAAAACAAAAAATTGTTTTACATTAGTATGATAGTTAGTTTTGGTTAGGTTGTATATGTGTTTAATTCAATAAACCTATTTCAAAAGTTAGATAAGTGTTTTAACACTGATTCAATTGAGGACTAATAAACCTTTGAGAAACTTGTTGACCAATTGAACATTTATATCTCTACTTCCTTAATTAACTGGTCTGTTTCAAATTGGGGGATTTTTATCATAAAGTTTTTAACAGAAATTTTATGTAGTAACTCAATTCACCCCCTCTTGAGTTTCCATCCCAAAAAACAATAAGAATGTTGAAGTAAAAAAAGAAACTCCAAATGAAGTAGGAACCACCATGGTTCCTTTCCATCCATCCCATGATAAGTATAAAAACATGATCATTAAGGTCCATCTCTCAAGTTTGGTCCCTTAATTGATCTTAGAGATATAAAGTCTACAAGTGTCCTGAGGGACCCATGTAGGGTGTGAGAATAAATCTCAACAGACCACCACCAACATGTTCTTGTCTTACATCCATAATAATGTAGGTGTATGCTAAAAATAATAAAAGGAATCATTTTCATATTTAATAAATAAACTACTTCCCTTGTGATCAATCGCCACATGGAAGCCATCACCTACTTGAGCCAATGTTGGTAACCTTTGAATATGTTCCCCTAGTTATATATATGAAATATAGAACCTATATGCATATATATAACCGAAATGGTAAGGATCCATGGAATAGAGCCCAAGGCATCCTCTGAAGAATAGATCTAGGTGAACCCTTGGGTTCCACCTATAAATACATAACACGACACCTCATTTAATCAGTCTCTTAATTGGAAACCATATGGCACACCCAATCCATAAGTACTTTATCCCTCAGACCTCAGCTCAAAATTCCTCATTATAATGCAGCATGATATCTTTAGGTATATAGATTTATATTCTCTAAATAGTAATCATAGTTGGATCAACGGCCGATGTCTGAAGGCACGGTGATATACTTCCCCTCAATATCCTGGCCTAGTGCCCTCAAGTATAACAACAAGCCTCATCCCCCAAACTGATGTTCTCAACACCATCAACTGATGGTCCCTCCCCATCCATGTGACTTTCTATAATGATCACCCCCTAATACACATGCTGGTAAACACCATAACCTAATATGCATAGTCTATGGGTCCCTCCACCCACAAATATTAGTCAACACCACCTCATCTGAGTCCTATTTGTGTGCACAAAAATCCAATTATGTGTCAGCCAAAAAAACAGTGAAAAAAATCACCAAAAAACCTAAGACACGTCATTAAAAACCTCATGCCCCTGCAAATGTGTCACTAAAATCCCATGGTCAACACCATCTCAAATCATTCGTTCCATTCCCATATCCTGATGACCTTGTTGCCTCAGCCCGATGACCATTTCACCTCAACTTGGTGACCGACATCACCCCAAGTAATTTGATCCATTCCCAACCTAAAAAAGTAAATCACCTCAGTCCATCTAATCAGAATCACCTCAATCCTTGGTACAAGCCCATCAAATTCACATGGAACTCATGCATTCAATTTAAAAAATTAAATTTAATTCAATAAAGATACCCATCCTTTACTGCCCAGGTTAGTCCAATACCCTTGTCTGACATGACCATTTCTAGTGGAAGCCAAAGTATGCTCATATAAATTGCATATCATAATTATAACAATTTAAGAGGAATGAATTTAATTAATTAGCATCACACTCGAACAAACCAAATGGTCATATTATAACTCACCCCCAAAACACTCAAAAAATCAAGGAGAAATCTAGGAACCACCTACCTTGTACTAGTAGGTTCCCATATGTATAATATTGGCCTCTAACTTGAGCCAAATCAGAATAATATTGGAATTTAATAAGAACACCTTAAAATAGGGAAAAAGGGCCTGCCCAGATTTTCATTCTGTATGGAAAGATAATTGAAGAAAAAATAATAGTGGATTAAAGGTCTTACTAAGATGAATCTATAGCCACCAACAGATCAAAGATTAGAACTCCGATCAAGGATTTGGATCAAATCCAAGATAATCAAGGGAAATGGGAACTCCCCTATGCATGTGGTGGAAAAGGGAGAAAATGTGAGGAAAATTATATAAAGGAGGAAGAGGAATTTTAGTAATTTTACACTTTTTAAAGATGTCTGCAGTTATCTCACACATTTTGGATAACCATGTACCAACTATGAACACTCATTGTCCAAGAGGGATTACCCCTATCATGGTTAGGCACATGGTTTACCAAATTTTCAAAACATATACAGATGCCACTATCCAAGTCACCCACCTTACATGGTCAGGCCCATGGTTTTTCAAACCATGCATAGACCATGCCAAGACCCTCTTCTAAAAATGGCAGAGGTTACAAAGGGTCATGCACCACCTAGTGCATGGTTTTAGAAAATGTGTCCAGTGCCACTGGAAGACCGCATGATTTCTCCGAGGAGGCAAGATGATTTTTCTAAACCATGCACCTTTGTTAGTGCATTCCCAAAACTGAGTTTTTAGGCCCCACCTCACCTAAAACTCTCCTAAACCATTGAGGTACTTATCAATCCTTAAAACCAATCTAAAAGAAAGGCCTTGGTTCTATATATCTCTCGGAATTAGGTTCTGAATACCAAAAATAAATTTTTCCCACTCACCAACTCAAAATTTAGACAGGATGAAGATTTTTGACCCACTCAAAAACTCAGGATGTTACGTTCTCCCCACCTTAACATATCTCATCCCTGAGCTATAAAGTATTACCCATAGATGGTACCAAACACACCCATCTGATAATCTTAAATCATATATGTATTCTTCTATCATTTTATGAAGTATTATCCATGTTTTACTCGATAATTCATGTGGTAGGTGTTAATTATTTCAAGAAATAGTTTTCCAATGTTTTAATGGAAAATATGTAGAAAATGACCAAAAATTATCATTAAACATCATGAAATTCACTTACATGATGTGTAGTCATCTTTCACATCATATGAAAAGTCGTGAATAAATTAATGAAATAATTAAAATCCCTGAAGTGATTACATGATGTGATTCACAAATACATTTTATGTAATGTTAAAATATCAATTCATTCTTTAAAGATTCATACCATAGGAAGAAACACGTAGTAAAGACCAGTTACACATTGTGAAAGGAGTCAATTTCTAAATCTTTAAGATCTAGGATGATATTCGTGAAAGATTCACACATGATTCAAAATTCATAGAGAAAATATTAGATCATTATTACACAATGTGAAGACCCATTACATGTCATGTAATATCTCAATTATTTACCTCCAACAGGTTCACAATGGATACAATGTTGGGAACTTCTTCATTTACTATAGTTTTTTCCTCATTATTTATTCTTCCTTATATCACAAAACTCAACTTGTATCCATTAATTTTACTTTTTTACATCCATTCAATCACTGTTAATTAATCTTTGTGAATCATTTCTCATTCTTTTATATCATCGAGTTGAGTTACGTGTGTTCTCCATTTCAATTTCCCATCATATACAAACCCCTATTGTGTTCTTACCTATTATTGTTTCAAGTAAGTGTTTGGTTGAAGTTGTGATTGAATCAAGTTTTAAATTTCTTATTCTTTAATGCATAACCTTTTATTTTTTAATTTCAGTTATAACTAGTATGTTGATTATGTTTTCAATTTTTTACATGCTCTTGATCGATTCTATTATGATTAGCTAAAACCGTTAGGGTAGGGGTTGAGAGTAGTGGTGTCTTATTTCATTGAATCTTTAATTCAAATCTTGTTAATCTTAAAGATATTAATAAGGTAATGAATATAATTTTTTATCTAATTATTTTGAGAAACCCTGGCCTTTGAGATTTTGAGAGAATTATCATGACCTAATTGGAGTAGAATAGGCTATGACTAATATCCTAGGATACATTATTCCTTAGAATCCATGATTAATGAATCTAGGATGTAGTTATATTTAGACCAAGGAATAGTTTCCTCTTAGATAGAACTTGGTGGTTTGACCCTACTCAACTAGTGTCCCATGATCTCTTTGTATCATAAAGCTTAGGACCATACCATGTTAGGATTGAGATTATCCTTTTTCTTGAACCCTAGAATTGGTCCCAATCCCTATTCTCTATCTGATTTTAATCACCAATCCCTTAGATTTATTTCATTCCAAAAATCAATCAGCTTTTGAGGACTCCTACACATAGGGTTAAAAAACTTAATTCTTACCAGGAAATTCAATCCTCATGGTACTTACCCCATACTGTCACTATACTATGCCTTAATAGCAAGTATATTTTGGGAAACAATAAATCTAATATGACCGAGAACATGTGAATTAAGCGATGCATGTGGGTGCATCAAATTTTAGTGTCTTTGCTGAGGACTTGAAAGTTTTTCTTCACACAGAAACCTATGGAAATAACTTGGGATTACCTCACCCATTCCGCTTTCTATTTTTTAATCTTTAATAAATTATTTTTCAAACACCCTTGCATAATTCTCATTGCATCCTATTGCATTCAGTAGGTCCATTTGACTTGTTCAAGGAGATTTCACACAAAATAATATCTTACCATCGAACCAGAAATCGAAAGGTACATCTCTGCATGCCTCTTTTCAAAAATGGATTACCACATCAATCATGCATGTCCCAACCCACCAAACATTCAAAATATTCAACCTTGAATACATGGAGAGCAACATGTTCATCAAGAACGCATAAGTATTATTGATTTCAATCAATGCATGGTGCTACATCCATCATTGTATTCCCTTCTATTCAAGTTCACCCATTCAAGATCAAACCTAGACTCATTCATATAATCTAGAATATTGTCCAGTTTAGTGTACTTCAAAGTGAATATCCCCATGAACAAATATCTATCTTCCAAGAAGTCTATGATACACTTCACAACCAAGGAGTATCTTTTGATTCTCTAATAATAAGAGTATTTTCCTTTTCCCTACGAGATAGATCCAAGGATTGTCTCAAAATTCAAGCTCTTGAGTCCATTATGACTTGGGAGGATTTAGCCGAGAAATTCCTAGATAAGTACTTTCCTTTTATCTACACTTGGAAACTCCGGAACGACATCCATAATTTCACTTAAACTGATGGAGGTTCAGCATGGTAAGCATGGTAAGCATGGAATCATTTCAATTAACTCACTCATAAGTGCCAACATCGTGGACTTGATATGTGGATACAACTCCAAACATTCTATCAAGGCCTCCAACTAGCTTCTCTCACAGTTGTTGACATTTCCACTGATGGAGGACTGATGTTTAAAACACATAAGGATGGATGAGAAATTTTATATGAAGTCTCAAATAATTCCAGTCTGTGGAAAAGTGATCTTGGACTACCCCAGCATGGAATCCACCAAGATGAAGAACATACTCGACTAGCTCAACAAGTATAGGCCTTAACCAAGAAGCTTGAATCCTTTAAGCTACCTGTTGCACCACTTCCACCTCCTTCTCCTGTCATGTAAATCCAATCCTATGAAATGTGTGGTGCGCCACACCCATATCAATACTGCGCAATAGGTGTTAAAGAAAAAAAATCAATATTGTAATTAAATTAATTATAATCAACAAAATCAACAATTTCAGCAACCGTAGTAGTATTATCAATAGAGGCTCGTGAAACAACCGCAAAAAAATAATCAAGGGTACTACCAGCAAAGGAGTGGTCATGCACCATTCAAGAACCAAGGACCACCGAGATATCCACCAATTAATCATATTATAATAACACCATAATAAGTAAATTAACAACCCTTCCCTCCAATATAACAATAATTATTTTAACCATCTCCACCAACACCCCCACAACTGGTCATTCCTCTTCAATAAAATTTGAAAAAACTACTCTCAGACTTCATTTAAAAGGCAGATTATAGGATGAACACCCAATAAATTAAAATTAATAATCAAACTGTGAATCTTCATAACCTCAATCATTAAATGGTTTAGATATCAAAGGCCATGTTAGAGATATTTTCAGGTACTCTACCTGGTAATATGGAGACATACCCAAGGAAAGAGGCAAAGGTAGTGGTTTTGAGGATCGAAAAAAGTTCAGGACTTTAAGAAACCATGCGAAGGGAAGAAAACAAACTAAGGAAACCAAAAGGTATATAATGATCATAGAATAAAAAATGATGAAAAAGAAACTGAAATTTCTCAAGAGATACCTTGAGAAGAACCACCTTCTTCAAAAGTTCCAATTCAAGAACAACCCAAAGAAGATGTCTACATTGTGCCACCACTTTATAAACCACCTCTCCCTTTCCCATAACGAATGAGGCAATGAAGGATTGAATAGAAATACAATAATGTTTTGTATATGTTCGACCAATTACACATCAACATTTCATTTGCTGAAGCAATAGCTCAAATGCCTAAAAATTTCATAAGTAATTTCTATCCAAAAAAAAAAAAGAAAAATGGAAGAACTAGGCGTCATCTCACTAAATAAAGAGGGATATACAATTGTTTAGAATAATATTCCACCAAAAATGAGAGATCCTATATGTTTCTCAATACCATGCACAATATGAGAATGTAACTTCAGAAGAGCCCTGTTCGATTTAGGATCCAACATTAAATTCATGACTACGAGAGTATTCCACAAGATGGGACTTGAGGAACTCAAACCAACTAGAGTAGCACTACAATTAGCTAACTGATCAGTAAAGTATATGTGAGGACTTCTCAAGGATGTTTTATTCAAAGTTGGAATGTTCATTTTTTTAGTAGAATTCCTCATTATAGACATGGAAGAGGAAGGAGTCATTCCAATCATCCTAGGAAAAACTTCCTAGCCATTATGAAGGCACGTATTAATGTAAATTTAGGAAGACTTATCTTCTGAGTCATTGATGAATTGGTTCTTTTCGGCCAGGTGAAAACTAAAAACAAGTAGTTTATTCTTCTGACTACCAAGATATTTTTCTCACAGATGAAATAAGTGACTAATTCAACATTGAAGAAGACTGTGATGAAATTACCCTACTAAGGATGAGGGGTATGAATTTATGGAAGTGAACTCTATAGAACCTCTTACATTGGACAACATCCCACTGCTCATAACCTCAGTCATGTAGCCACCAAAACTGCAACTGAAACCTCTCTCCAGTACACTCAAGTCTTCTTTTCTAGAGACTACATCTGCATTAACAGTCATAATTAACTCATAATTGTCACATTCATAAGAGGAAAAATTTATTGAATCCTTGAAAAGACAAAAGAAATATATTTCTTAGGGGTGGATAACATCAAATTCATAAACCCTAAATTATGAACTCATATAATTTTATTAGAATAAGATTAAAAACACAAACACCAACCACATAGGTGGCTCACAACACCAATGTGAAAAGTAGTTAAGAAATAATTACTGAAACTTTTGGATGCTAGAATAATTTTTTCAATCTCTAATAGAGAGTGGGTGAGCCCACTATAGGTTATTCCAAAGAAAGGTGGTCTTACTATTGAAAAAAATGATGAAGATAAATTAATCTCAACTCACACCATCACTAGATGGTGAGTATGTGTGGATTTCAAAAACCTCAATGTGGTAACCCAAAAAGATCATTTCCCCTTGTAATTTATGAATAAAATGTTGGAGAGACTATCAGGAAATGAATTATATTATTTCTTATATGGATATTTATGATACAATAATATTTTAGTCAACCCAGAGGATTACTCTAAAACAACATTCACATGTCCATTTTGTACCTTTTCCTATAGACACATGTCATTCAATATTTGTAATGAAATAGAAACTTTTCAAATGTGCATGAAACATATATTCCATGATATGGTGGATGAATTATTATACATTTTCGTGGACAACATTTATTTCTATGGAAGAACTTTCAAGGCCTATCTAAGAAATATTTAGTTTGTCCTATAATGCTGTGAAGAGAAGTGTATGGTTTTAAATTGGGAGAAATTAAACTTTATGGTAAAATGAGGCATAGTCCTTGGACACAAAATTTACAAAGATTTCATGGAATTGGATCCTTCTAAAATAAAAGTGATCAAATATTAACCGGATCCTTCGATATTCAAAGGCATAAGAAGCTTTCTAGGCTATCCCGGATTCTATCAATGATTCGTGAAATATTTTGAGAAAGATTCCCATCTTATGACACACTTTTTATCAAAATAAAATCCATTTTATTTCATTGAAGAATGTTGGCATTCATTCAACACTTTAAAGAAAAACCTGGTAGCCACTCCTATAATCATTTCACCATATTGGTAAAAAGAAGATTGAATTAATTTGTGACACCAGCGACTTCCCTATTGGCGTTGTTCTAGGACATTGATAGGTCGCATATTCTACCCCATATACTATTATAGTAACATATTTAATGAAGTAAAGGTGAAATATAAAACTATGGAGAAGGATCTTTTAGTAGTTTTCTTTTCTTTCAAAAAAATTTCACTCTTATCTGGTGTTGTTAGAGGTAATTGTGTAAAATGACCATGTAGTCCTATGATATTTGATGAATAAAAAGGATATAAATCCAAGAATAATATGGTGGATCCTATTGCTACAATATTTTGACATCTTCATCAAGGATACCAAAGGAACATAAATTTTTTTCGCTAATCATCTATCCTAACTTATACTCCCACTTATAAAAGATGATGACGAGCTAGAAATCGAAGTTGACCTCCCTAGTGAAACTCTATCTAGCATAAAATTTAAAACATGGTTTAAATATATTGAAAAATATCTCTAAATGGGATTTTTACACTAAGGCCTCTCCTACCAACAAAGGATAATATTTCTAGTTGAAGCTTCACACTACTATTGGGATGAACTACTCCTTTTTAAGAATTGTACTGATGTTTTATTCTGACGCTACATCCCAAAAGATTAAATCCAAAGTGTGTTAGACATTTATTATATGTAACCAACTGAATTACATCATATACCAAAATTAATATTAGAAAAGATCTTAAAAATGGTCTTTTTTGTCCCATACTCCCCTAAGATTCAAGGGATTATAGTAAAAACTATGACTGGTGCCAACGAACCAGCACCATTGGAAAAAGGAATGAAATTACCAAAAACCCAATAATGGAAGTGAAAATATTCAATGTGTGGGTAATATATTTCATTGGTCCATTTTTCAATTCATATGTAATGTCCTATATCTTTTTTGGTGTTTTCTACATTTCTAAATGGGTAGAAGCTGAAGCTACATCTCTTGAAACAACAAAGGTGATCATGAATTTCTTAAAGATGAATGTTTTTTCCAGATTTGGATTTCCAAGAATACTCATTAGTGTCCAAGTAAAACATTCACCGATGAATATATTAAATGATTGATAGAGAAATACAGCATCAGGTATAACACAGGAACTCCCTATCATCTGCAAACAAACGACAAAGTTGAATTATCAAATAGGAAAATCAAACAAATCCTATAAAATATTGTGAACACAAGTCGAAGGGATTGGATTCTGAAGTTATATGATGCATTATAGGATTACTACACTATGTACAAAATAACCGTTGGTTCCACACCCTTCTGAATGATATATGGAAATCCATGTTATTTTCCAGTAGAACTTGAGTAGTACTCATATTGAAAAATTGAGCTCAATCTAGATTTTCAAAAGGATGGGGAAGCTAGGGTGATGAAATTTGATGAATTATTAGAGGTAAAAAATTATTCTTATGAAAATTATAAGATCTATAAAGAAAAAACCATAAAATGGCATTATCAATGCATCATGAGGTGACTTTTTATCCCATGCAGTAAGGTCTTATTATTCAACTCAACATTAAAATTGTTCCTTAGGAAGCTCAAATATAGATGGTAAAAACCTTTTGAGGTCATTAAAGTATTTCCTTATGGTACTATCGATAATTAGAAAGAAGGTGGACCACCATTCAATGTAAATGGTCAAAGGTTGAAAATCTATCAATAACCCATCCTTTAGGGGTGTGTCATCAGCTTGAAATTCATCCGAGCATCAAAGTGTTAATATCTCAACATTAAATGAAGCATTGATTGGGAGGAAACCCAGGTTAGGTCACCTTAGGCTATATTATATTAGATTAATCTTTGTGATAGCTTGGGGAATTTTGGAAGCAAAGGATAAGGCTTCACTTTGTAAACTAGGAAAAAAGAAAAAATTAGACATCGTGTATCCATCATTCACGATATGTAATTTTCACTACAAGAAATCATTTGAAATCCAAAATTACATGGTGTGTAACTAAAATACATGTCACATAATTTCTAGATATTTTTAAGTCATGAACCTATAGTTCATGACACCCAACTCCCTACCTCCCCCTATACGCTCACTATCACCCCTCCCCTCTCTCACTGCTCACACCCCCTTTCTGTCCCACATTTATTCAACCCCACCCATGAGACTCCACCTTCCTCTCCCTTACTCCTTCATCTACACCTCCTTGCAGCTGAATCTTCCTCTGAAATGGAATACATGAAGACCATGTGAACTCCCCTACTGATCTTTCACCTGAGCAAGATGATCCTCCATAAGTGAATTGTCGATGAGGTTTTTAACCTCTCGCACCCCAAGCATATTCTTCCTATACATCTATTTTATCCCCTAAGGAGTCATCTCTTACAAAATACTCTTAATCCAACTCCCTTGGTTTGTATGAGGATGACCACCCACACCTACACCCCATACTTAACTTTTCAAACCCCAAGTACCATGTTTCACTCAACCAGCTATAGGAAAAAACAATGAGGAAGAACAAAACTCTTGATATGGACATCCTCGCTCGCTTTCATATCATCCAGGAGGTGCTCTAGCTCCTTGACCGCCTGCATATCTCCTCCATTATTGATGTGTGTGAGAATACTTACCAAGATATGTTTATGGGGTTTCTAGATGGTTTTGAGGTCACAGTTGTCAACCTCCACTTTATATTAGGCAGACAACCTCATGATATTTATTTTTCGTAGTTCCAAATAGGCCTCGAGATTTATATTTATGATTTCACCACATCCATGGTATTTCCCCAATTTCATCATGATCCTTCCAATTTAGACTCCAAAAGTATTTGTAGGATGGTTTCCCAGGGTTCTCACAATGATCATGATCCCAAGATTACAATGTCTACCAAACTTCGAGGTCCAGCACTCTGCATCCTTTATATGGAATTGACGCTTTCCTGGTACACTCATGTCAAGTCTCACAATAGAATTTTACAAATGGAAATCATCATCCTTGATACAACCATGGGTGTACCTGTAGTCAATATGGCCTCTCATTTATCTTTCTATTTCTGATCACATGTGCAGCAGACATGAGGCATGTTGATGGGTGGATCTTTTATCACCTATTTATCTAATCATCTCGGTATTTTATATGTTGTGCTTCCACTCACCTCCCTCGGTTCTATGAAGTCCATTGACTTATTGCTGCTACATAATATGCAGTTGATGACCAAGGATTTTGGAAACTACCAGTGGGAACTAGTAGTCTTTGGGGCTACTGACGATGCACCCAGTGATCATGAAGTAGACCCACCACTAGCTCCATTCACCACCTCTCAGCCAGACCCTACATCTTCCATTCCCACCCCTGAACACACCCATTTTCCGTCATCTTCCACCACCACATAACCTACCGCTCCACCCACCTCATCATATCCAGTATATCTTTGATATATTCACATATACATCCTAGATAATCTACATTGGATCTACAAGAAACTGCATATCCCTTTTACATAGTTCTCTTATTTCACTACCTCTTCATCACCACCATCACATCAGATATCTTATCATCCACCACCATACCCTGTTGTCCCTTCATAATCTACCACCCCTACCCCAGCCACTGCCACGGTCGACCTACCATTAGAGATGACAGACACTACTTCCTAGAAGTAGTCTCTTATATAGTATGACCAGAGATAAAATGGTCTCTCAGTCAACCCATCTACCGAGGTTTATTTCATTTATCCAGCAGTAAAATCACAGCCACACTCTGGATCAGTACCTCCCCACCACCCACCATAAAGATAGCTACCAACACCAAGGAACCACCATTTGTAGCTAATCAGATGGCCCCTTCTACCATTATAGACATTGACCAGTTGGGACATCTGGGACCACAATATGTTCAGGAGAAGACTATTGATGATGAGGTTGATGGTGTTGATTTCTCATAGTCTACCCCAGTTCCCTCCCCCACTTTTCTATTCCTCTAGGGTTCTCGTTTTTTGAACTATTTGTATTCAATTTTCCCATTGTACAATTACACTTAATATATATATATATGGGATGATATTTTTTATCTACTTTACTTGGATTATTTTTAAAATCATTACACAATAATAGTATCCATGTCTAGATCCTAGGATTATTTTATGGTTATTGATGTGCCTACTCTACCACCATTTACCCCTCTTCTATGGACGACTCAGCATCTGGCTGAAGTCGAACACCAACTTCAGGATCTCTCACTAGATATTTGTGCTCAACATCTACTTCCACAAGCACAGATACCTTTCCAACCACACCATATTTATTCTTGGTATGCTCTTAAAGTGATGAATCTTGGAAAATAACCATGATATCTTGATGATACCACCACTAGTAGCTGAAAAATATAGAGGAGATCTGAGTGGATGTATGATATTGCCTGATACACTAGTCTATCCATCTGGATTATGATGTCATTGTTAGCGATTTATGAGAGGTAACCCATATTTCATATGTTTTCTCCATTTTTTGTACTTATTATTTTATTATTGTAGTCCATTTCTAGAATTCTTTTTTTAGTCACTAGTAACATTGAGCTTTATTATACACACATACCTGTATTTATATACAATCTATTTAACTGTTATTCACTATATAAACCTTCCTTTATAGCTGCTTACACAATGTTTAAACCCTATGGACTAATTTTTTATCCAGTTCCTGATTTACCTTTCTACGAAATTTGTAGGTAGTCCAATTCCAAATTCAAAACTGCTCAAAATTCCCCCATGGAATTCCACTCATTACAGGGAACTCTTGATTCCTTTTTATTAAATTTTCAAAATTTTAATTTCATAAATATACAATTTATCTATCATACCTCTCCCATAGTACTTTCATGGACAATGTGGACACTATCTCATTTTAAGTGTGGGGGAGTTTTTTGAGTTTTAATTTTGATACACTTTAATTATTTCTTGTTTTTATTTATCTAGGATACATTTTTCAATGGAATCATTATTTAAAACTGAAACTCATTACACCCATTTAAATAAAATAAAATGTTAAGATGTAAATTGTTGTAATTTCATGTTTTCTTACTATTTATATTTTTATAATGACTGCTGAGTTTAGTAATTTAATTCAAATTCAAAATTTTTGAAATTGATTTTAATTGAATCATTACTTGATTTTATACCCTGAGTGATTTATAGTTTTCTATATTTACTCCCATTCCTAAGAGGATAATAAGCCAATGATTTCATATTCTTCTCTAATCATATTTCTTGAGTGATTATTGGGACATATAAACCTATATAAACTTGTATTGAGATATTTTTGATGCTATGACTAAACAAATACGATTTTAATATGATTGAGGAAATATTTGTTGAGTTAATTTTTTCTGAGATCCACCTTACATTTTGTCTTTATTAATCCCATAGTTTCCATGAATAACCTTATAAGGATGCATCCATTCCATTCCAATTATCCCTTTCTACCCTTATATTTGTATTTCTCATGACTTTACTTTGAACAAGTGTGGGGAAATTTATTAGCCAATGGACACATGATGATTTTACATAGGAAATGTATTGTGGTTCTTACAATATTTTTTTATTATGATCCATGTATAATTTATTCTATTTCATGCCTATCTTGTTTCTTTGAAATATATATATATAAAAAAATAAAAAGAAAAATATGATTGGGTTGTGTATTCAGAAAGTCAAAAATCACTATTTCCAGACCGATGAATCCCCTGAAGTATCATATGTGGTTAGAGTATAGATGTTATATCTATCCTAGACATGAATTTAGAAAAATAAAATAAAAATAAAGGAAAAATAAAGTAATAGGATACCATCTAGACCCACTTGACATATTCATGGATCCAAATTAAGTTGGTGGGAGCATAGACTTCATTTGTTATGAGAGGATTTATTTAATTATGTTGTTCATGGAATTCATAAATTATACATTAGAGATTAACCTCCCTTTTGGGCATTTTATTTTCACTATCTACCAACCTACCCTCATCCTCAGATTCATTTGAACCTTTTTTCTGAATCCCTTGTGATTGATTTTTTATTTTTCTTTATGAAGTGAAGATAATAAAACCAATGCAAGCCTATGGTTATGAACATGTATTTAGGTTATGATTAAAACTATAGTTTAATTTTACCCTATGTGATAAAAAAACTAATTTTCAGGTAAATTGAAAATGGGTATAGAATTTAAGGAACCATTGTGAAATTGTAACCAAAAGATTAATAATTTGTTTAATATACTAAGTTATGAGGCAGGAGTGATTTTCTATGAATGGATGATTCTAGAGACTAAATTTTTCTACTTACACTTAGTTTTATTTACCTAGTTTTAATTAATGTTTCCTATTTTTAAATTTTCTTACCTTTTGAAATCCCTGTGGAGATCTTTTTTTCTTGAGGATAATCAATTGTTCAAATGTGGAAGAATTTGACAAGACGAAATCATATATACATTCTGTTATCATTTGATTAATTATTATCCATGTTTTAATCAATAATTCACTAGTTATGTGTTTATTATATTAGGAACTATGTTTCAAAGGAAAATATATGGAAAATGACCAAAATTAATCATTACACATCATGAAATCCACTTACACGATGTGTAGGCATCTTTCAAAACATATGAAAAGTAATGAAAAAATTACAAGACATGAAGTGATTTAATAACTTTAGTCACTAATACACATTTTGTAACATTCTAATCTCAATTCTTGCTTTGAATATTGATACTATAGGAAGAAACACATCGTAAAGACCAATTACAAGTCGTGAAAGGACTCAATTTCCAAATCTAAAAGATCCAGGATGAGATTTTCACGAGATTCATGCAAGATTCAAAATTCATGGGGAAAATCTTGGATCAGAATTATACTATGTGAAGACCCATTACATGTCATGTAATATCCTAATTATTTACCACCATCAGGCACGCAATGAACATAATGTTAGGAACTTATTTTTTTTCTCTCATTTTTCTCTCATTATTTCTTTTTTCCTTATCAATCAAAACTCAGCTTTCATACATTCCTTTTACTATTTTACATCTACTCAAGAATCTTTTATTATACTTCATGAATCCTTCATTATTATTTTACATCACTTAGTAGAGTTACATATGTTCTCTATTTCAATTTTCAATCAACGACAAACCCCTGATGTGTTCTTAACTGTTCTTTTTTCAAGTAAGTGTTTTGTTAAAGTTGTGATTTATTTTAGTTTAAATTACTTATTCATCAATTAATGACCTTTAATTTCTTAATCTTAATTATTACATTTATGTTGATTATGTTTTCAACTCTTTACCCACTCTTTATCCATTCTATCGTGCATAGCTAAACTTCTTAGGGTAAAGGTCGAGAATAGGGGTGTCTGATTTCAATGAATCTTTAATTCCTGAATTCGTAATCATAAGTATAGTAATCAGTTTATGAAAACAATTGTTTATCTAATTATTTTGAGAAACCCTAATCACAGGTATTTTAAGAGAATGACCCTAGCCTGATTGGATTAGAATAGGTTGGGACCAATAGCCTATGATACTTTCTTACTTAGAAGCTAGGATTAATGAATCTAGGTTGTAGCTATCTCCAGACCAAGGAATAGTTTCCTCTTAGATATATGTAGTTGGTTTGATCATAGTCAACTAGTGTCCCTTTCTTTCTTTGTATCCTAAACCTTAGGACCATACAAATATAGGATTGAGATTATCCTTTTTCAAGAACCCCAAAATTGATCATGATCCCTATAATATCTTTGATGTTAATCACCAATCCCTTACAATTAGTTCATTCCCTAACTCAATCAACTTGTGAGGACTCCTGTTAATAGGTTTCAAAACCTCAGTTCATTCAAACCAATTCAATCCTCATGGGACTGACCTCATATTGTCACTACACTACACCTTAATAAAAAGTGCAGTTTGGGAAATAATAAATCTAATCTGACCACAACCCACAAAAATTAAACGAATATTTTAGGTACATCACAATCTAATCTAAAACAACTTGAACTACCTAAGTTATTAATTCAAATTTCAACCTCACTCAAGGTGCTCCCCAGCTTAAGATATACCTAAATGGTCACTTCCCGACCCAAAATTCAAAATCTTGATGGTTCCATGACCATCCCCAAACTCAAATTTCCTCCCATGATGCATCATCATTCTTTCACCTCATTAGGTGATCAAATAAATTTCATGTCATTTCTAAAACCCAATTGTTCCTACATCTCATCAAATTACCATAAGTCCTTCATCTCAATAGTAGCTCAAAATAATCCCACATCATATATAAATATGAATTTCCCATAAAAATCCTGATTCATATGTACCTCATATAGAGCCCTCATCACATCGATGCCCAGATGGCTACACACCTCATATATAACCTTCATTGCATCAATGTCCATAATAAATCTTAGTTACAATGCACCTCATATATATATATCATAAATCCTAATGTATTCTAACCTACTAAACAAAACCTAGTTAGTCCAAAAAATGAACATGCACCTCATGCATCAAAAATATCCAAATTCATAACAAAAGGAAACCTTAATCATGAATGTAATCATGGAATAAATCTAACCATAATCATCTCCCTGGCTTGATCTGCACCCGGAAGCTTGACTACATGTGGTTTGGCCTCCATACTGAGCTGCACCATCTGTTGGCCAATGATCCTACTATTGGGTCCCACTATCTCTTCCATGACCTCCTTGTGCAGCTTAATCCCAATGAATAGCTCCTGGTACTACTCCCAATTCAACCTCAGATCCCAAAGTTTGCCCCAGTCCCCGGCTCCCAGCAATTTGGGAAGGCTTCCTATAGAACCTCTCTAAATGTCCCATCTTCCCATATGCTTAACACTCATTTGGAACCTGATATCACTAGGTCTGAACATGTCTTAACTACCCACATTGGAAGAACACTTATGAAGAACCACTCCTCAATGTTCTACCTAAATCTCTGGCTTGACTTCCCTACTGAGATTCCTCATAGTCTCACTTCCTCTTACCTAAATATTTGTTACTAATATCACCTCACGCCGTTAACCAGATCGAATAAGACCAATCCACAAAGTTCCACTATACTATAATCACTTGGTTGAATACATATATAAATGACATCAACATGAAGTTATTCACATCTACCTTGATGGAATTCCATAGGCATCCTCAAAATGCCACACCCTGGTGATATCATCACTGACCATATCAACTAAAATTCATGATAAGTTTGTCCTACTATAGATTCAAGAAATTGTGGTCCCTATCCTCCCTCAGTGTCTCTGGAAAAAAAATTCTCAAAGGAAATGGACACGAAGTCCTTCTAGGATAGTCCCTCATGTCTGATTTCTTGTACCTATATATCATGCCGGTATTTTTCCAGTCCTCTGAGCATGTACATCACTATCTTTACCATCTATCCTGGGTAGTGTCTCAAGATGGTTGGATATGGTATGGATAGGCTTGATCTAGTTATCTTCAGCCTATGGTCCACCCTCACCCAAAAATAGTGGTGGATTGTGAGACTAGATCTCACAATTTTGGTATACCATAGACGGATCATCTCCTTGAGCTCCCCTATTGATACCTTGTATAACTCGAATCAGGCTCACCTTGAGCTACTCATCCATCCATGGCCCAAATTATTCCATCTGTGGTTATCCCTCCTATACTGAAGGTTGTACCTATGGTTGAACATAAATGTCTCCTTCTCGGGCTCAAGAGTATGCATGTAAGAACCCAGATCTTCATTCCAGGTATTTATCTTAATTTCGGGTTTTTTTAGGAAAAGGAAGAAATGTGAATTTTTATAAGTAAATTTCATGTACTTATGAGTATACACCTTGTTCTCGGTTACCACATATAGCGGTGTATTGTTCGTATAATGGATAAGTACATGGATGTGTGGTGACCTGGCAGACCACCTAAAGCGGGGCCTGGTTGAGGCTAATACATGGCATGTACATTTAATAAACACGTCATGTACTTTTATTTTTATTTGATAAATTGGAGAATGGTCACTTCTAATGTCCAAAACATATTTCTTCTACCCTTGGTTCAAACAACAGAGCAACTTAATGGCATCAAACTTTTAACCCCTCCTGATTCTCTGTCCGACCACCGATTGAGACGTCGTCGGGTGCGTTGGAATCCCACCAGTGAGTTATCAATTCCCCTAGGTTCTTTCTTCTTGATTCCTCTTATCTCATTAGTTATTCAAGGTTTAATGTTTTTCACCTTTTTTTAGATCTATTCCATTCTAGTATGATTCAAGGGAATACGTTCAAGAGTATTGATTGTATGACATGGTAGGTGGTTTGTGCCTTTCATTGCTCATGTTGGATTAAATATGCTAAAACTACTGTATACCCATGTTTGGGGTATTTCTTGATTGGGAATTTAACCCTATTATTTACCTATTGTGGTTTAATTTATTGAAAATGGGTTTTACATCTGTGTATGGTTAGATGCCTTGTTTATGGGACACCCCATGGGTGTGTTTCCCAAGATTAGCTGTTTAAGGCCATTTGGCCTAGGTTTCCTATGAGGCGTACCTTGTTTCCATGCCTTAACTTATTTAGGATGGAGTTTTTTTATATTAATTCCATGTGTTATTCTTGTGGATGGTATCCATGTAGTAGTTATAGATTACATGTGCTTCCATGTTATGACATGTGCATTGTTTTTTCAATGGACCGTGAGAGCCTTGGACCAGGAAAATTGTGGGGGTTTCCATGTTTATTTACACTGGACCATGAGAGCCTTGGTGTAGACTTTGACCCAGGGGTATTGACTATGAGATCTACCCAGGAGGTCATTTATGATTTATTTTTGATATGTTGAGCCAGGGGTATTAACCGTGGGAGCTACCCAAAGGTCGTTCATAATTTATTGATGATATGTAGACCCAGGGGTATTGACCTTGATAGCTACCTAGGAGGTCATCTGTAACTGATCTTTACTATGTTGGACCATAAGGGTTAGACCATGAGAGCTTCTTGGAGGGTGTTTTGTGTATAATTGAATGATTTTGATGAGTTTCCAAGCCAAATCACAAGCTTGTACTCAATCTAACTTAATTGTTTAGATTGTATTCTAAGACATCTGTTTTGTTACTATTACATAGGGGGGATACAGATCTTAGGATAGATTCTGAGAGTAAATTATCCAGTAGGTTTAATAATTTAAAAAATGTAAATTAATGCAGTTGAAAACATTAGGGTTGTTTACTTTTGAGTACTTCCTAGTTTATTACTTCATTTTTCATATTGCCTGTTATATATATTCACTGATATTTAGGGACAGATCTTCTGGTGGCTGCCTACTAGTATTTGTCTCATACACTGTTTGGGTCATGATTTTATACCCAAATAGATTATATGATTTCAGGTATAGATAAGGGAAAGCGCCCTTCCTCATCAGGTACATGATTGATGTTGGAGCTGGAAAGCATGGGACCAAGCTGAGGCTTGCGATGATGCTAAAATTTACTTATTTAGTTTTTTACTTTGGTTTATGTATTTCTTTCCATAATTTTTACTTTTTTTCTATTTTATTAGATTCATATGACATGAATAATATATACATACATGTTGGTTTCTTTTGGATTTACTATTAGTCTTCCATTTTTTACTTCTGTTGTAAGTATTACTGTTTCTGCTACTGTTTACAGTTTGTATATGTTGTGTTACTCTTCCAATGAGGGAATAGTTTTCCAACTATCATAACCAAGGCCCTCACTACTAGTCATAACCCTATAGCATTTGGGTAAATCCTCTTGAGGCCATGTGGCCAACTGGGTATGGGGCACCTTTGGGTGGCACTCGGAACTGAGACGATACAAAGTGGTATCAGAGGAGTGTTTTTTTCATTGCCTTACTATTTTGAGCCTATATATTAGGATAATAAGGAATAGTTAGTTGGTAGTAAGCTGTTCTTGGGAGTAGCTAACCCGTGTATAGGTAAAATCCAATTTTCCTTGAATATTTCAATTTTTATGGTTTTGAAATTGTTGCAGTTGATTTGATTTCACCATTGGGTGACATGGTTATTTTGTGATATTATTGTTGATATAATTGTGGTCCTATTTCTATTGAAACTTGATGAGATTAGGTTATTTTATCTCATACATCATATAGGCACTTCCTAGAGATCACATGTCATACATTATTGTCATTCCATTTAGGGTGCATTACCGATTACTTGATGTTGTGATAGATGTTATGATATATATTCATCCGGTTGTGATAGATGTTGAAATAGAAATACCTTCTATATTGATAGGGTATTGCTATATGTAAAGTTCCATTTGGATGGATTCCAAATTTTGGTCCTTGAGGTGTTTTGGGCCCTCTTGAATCGGAATTGGTGGATCATGTTTAAACTTTAATTGAATTATATTAAGTTATAATATGAATAAGGATTACAAACTTTGAATTTTGGTAATTATGGGCTCTCAAAGATTGGAACATGGCATTCCTTGGAAAAAAATTTAAGTTATTATGGGTTCCAGAGAAGTTTCATATTATTACTGTCGGGAAACCCGGACAACATGGCATGTGATGTTATGGACACACGCCATGTGTTCTTCTATTGGACAATAATGACTTTTCTTAAGTAAACATTGTGTACTGGGATTACACATCATTTTGTGTTTTACTGTGTGACTGACTGTGTGAGTAGAGATACGAGGTTGGGAAACTTTTGGTAGAACACGTCGTGTCAAGATTGTACACGCTGTGTTCTAAAGAACCTTGTATCTGGCCATGATACTAATGACACAGGTGGATGAAACATAAGTTGTACACATTGTGTCTCATTTATCAACGTCGTGTTGTAATCAAAAGTGTATTCGTCCATGTGACTAACAACATGGGTGGATTGAATTTAACTGGTATGTGCCATGTCTAGAGTGAACACGTCATGTAGTGTTACACAAGAAGAACTGTGTGGTTTGAGCCATATAAGAGTACTTGAGTATGAAGGAAAATTCAAGTATACATTGTGTCTCAGGATGAACACACCATGTGTGGGGGTGTTACACAACCAATATTGGCTGAGGTACATGGCCATGTTAAGGTTTAAAGGGAACATGCCATGTGGTGGTTATACACACCGTATAACCCTATTTTGTAAAACTTGGATTCTTTCCGTCTCCTATTCGGTTCTTTCACTTCTAAGTTTCAATCCTTAATAATATTAAACTGAGGTGTGCACTTGACCTTGAAGATTAATGCCACCAAGATGTCTTATGGTTGTACACAAGGTACAGGGTGATGACCAGACACTAGAAATGGTAGATCAGGGACTACCAACAGATCATCCCATCGTGTCGGTCTTGGCACCAGCTATTATACTGGACACAAGTGATGATGCATAGTTCTATGAAGGATTTATGAGGATGATGAAAACTTTCCAGGGAGAACCACATCCTTCCCCGACTATGAAAGAGTTGATGTGGGTGTTCCAGCAGTAGCATCCTCCCTCCTTCTTAGGGGATAGAGTACCACAGGCTACAGAGTCTTGGTTAGAGGCCATTTTTTCTATCTTCGAGAATCTGGAGACGCCTTCAAAGAGGAGGGTGAATCTCGTGATGTACATGCTACGTGATTCCAGTAATATATCATGGTATGTTATCACACAGTCGGTACATCATCAATATATTTTTTGGTAAGAGTTTCAGAGGACCTTCTATGACTGCTTATACCCTGAGATGTTGAGGGTCGATCAAGCCCGAGTGTTCATGCATTTGGAGTAGGTCGTTATTTCATTGATGGATTAATCATCTCAATTCCTAGAGCTTTAGTGATTCACACCTTTTTTTGAGAGGTGACGATTTGTCTTTGGCTAGGAGGTGTGAGGATGGTCTTAGGTACGACATCCGATTACAGGTGAATGTTTTCAGAATGACTTTGGTAACAACTATAATAAATCAGGCACTAATTACTGAGTGCAATCTGAGGGATTTGGTCACTACGAGATAGGTTAGTTCAGCATCTTGGGATGGTAACCCTTTGTTTGATAGCAGGAAGTGCTGCAGGGAGCCTTAATGTGGTGATTCCAGTAGTAGGGATATATCTTTAGGTAGCCAGGTGAGGTGCTACCAATGTGGGAATAGTGGGCACACAAGACCTCAGTGCCTGAGAGACCCAGTTGAGTTCTGATATTGCGGCAAGATGGGTCATATTCAGTGTTTTTTCCGGATGTTCTCACCAACAGTGAGTAAGAGGGGATTGGTTATGACTCCATGTTCAAGAGAAGGACCATCAGTTTCTCATCAGTTAGGGAATTGGAGTTCGTCAGGACGCTCAGGCTGAGGAGGTGGTCATGGATGGGGTAGATAGATGACAAGTTTTCATCCATATTAGTGTGGACCAACTCAGGATATCCAGGATGGGTCACAGGGTTGTGGTACAGGTTGGACTTTTGTGATGGAGAATACCCAGTAAGAGGAAGATCTCTGACCCTCTATTATTAGAGGTACAATTCTTTTTGCCCCAGTTTTAGCTTATGATCTTTTTAATATAGGGTCTTCCCATAGTTTTATATTTTTGTCATTATAGAGAGCCTAGGGATCTGTATGTTTACTTCTGATGATGTTATGATTCTAGACACTCTATTGGGGATTATGATGGCTAATGTTCGTCAGTATAAGGAGTGACCTCTTGAGTTTGTTGGGTGTCACTTATTGTGGGACCTCCATGTATTAGAGATGAAAGGGTTCAATTTAATTCTTAGAATAGACTAGTTGGTCACCTTTTAGGCCTTTGTTGACTGCTATCACCACAGGTTATGTTTCACATCACCATAGGGTGGGTATTTTCTATACAAGGGTGAATGGGATGTCTAGGCGAGTAGAGAGGGACCCAAGAATCATGGGTTGGGAGGAATTACAGCCCAGATTTCTAGTTTATATCTGGATGACTAGGGGACTTCACAAATGGAATTTCCTCTAGTGGTGGAATGTTTTAGTGATGTCTTTCCAGAGGACTTTTTAGGTTTACCTTTGGAGATAGAGGTATATTTCTCTATTTATCTTGTGCCAAGATCAGCACTGGTGTTCATTCCTCCTTATAGGATTGCTACACCAGAGTTACAGGAGCTCAAGAAGCAGTTAGAGGAGTTACAAGAAAAGGGTTTCATCTGAATTAGTATTTCTCCTTAGGGTTCGCCTATCCTTTTTGAAAAGAAGGTGGATGGTACCTTCAGACTTTGTGTTGATTATCGTAAGCTGAACTAGTTGATGGTAAAGAACCAATATCCCTTACTGAGGATTGATAATCTATTTGATCAGTTTTGAGGAGCCTGGGTGTTCTCGAATATTTACTTGAGATCTGGTTATCATCAGTTGTGAGTTATGCCATCATGTAAACCTCTTATATCCTTTTGGAGTAGGTATGGTCAATATGAGTATTTGGTTATGTCGTTCGGTCTCACAAATGCACTAGCAGTTTTCATGGAACTAATGAACAGAGTTTTCTATCCTTACTTGGATTCTTTTGTGATATTGTTTGTTGATGATATCTTTGTTTACTCTCACACTCAACATGACCATTCCATCCATCTTGAGATCTTATTGAGTAAACTGAGAGATAATCAGTTATATGATAATCTCTCAAAATTCCACTTTTGGATGGACCATATTAACCTCTTGGGTCATGTAATCTCAGAGATAGAAGTATCAGTAGACTGATATAAAGTGAGAGCAGTAGTATCCTGGGAGCAGGTGAAGAACAACTTTGAGGTACATAGTTTTCTAGGTATGGCTAGTTAATATAGGTGCTTTATACATGACTTTTTACTCTTATCAGCACCACTAACAGGCCTGACAAAGACGGGTGAAAACCACTTGTGGACAGATTTCTGTGATTCAGCCTTTCAAGAGTTGAAAGGGAGATTGACTTCAGCACTGATACTAATTTTTTCAGAGCTGGGAAAGAGTTACATCATTTACTCTGATGCATCAAGTATCTGACTAGGAGTAGTGCTTATGAAGGGGGGAAATCGTTGCATGTGAGTCTCAGCAGTAGAGGACACATGAGAGGAATTACCTAACTCATAATCTCGAGTTGGCTGCAGTTGTGCATGCTTTTCACTATTAGAGACATTATCTTTTGGGAGATCATTTTGTGGTATACACTAACCACAATATCCAAAAGTATATCTTTACTCAGTGTGACCTGAATTTGATACAGCAAAGGTGGGATGAGTACCTTCAATATTTTGATGTTGAGCTTGCCTACACGCCAAGGAAATTCAACGCAGTGGATGATGCATTGAGTAGGAGGAATTATATAAAAGAAGTTATGGAGGCCATCAATGAGTTCCAGCTTATGGCTCTGTTCTCTAAGATGTAATTAGAGGTTCACGACAGACAAGTTCATATGTTTCTTTCTTCTATAGTTGTTACCTATACTCTACTAGATCGAGTGTGAATTTGGAAACTATCAGATTCTGAAAGCTTATCCCTAAGGGAGAGTGTGTGAGGGACTACAGAGGGATTTGGGTACACAATTACTCCTGAGTATAGCTTACCATCTCCAGAAAAATGTCCAGTCTGAGCACACAATTTAGGTTTTGGAGGACATGCTTCGAGCATGCCTCCTTGATTTCAGGGGATCTTGGGAGAGACACATACCCCTAGTGGAGTTTTCCTACAATAACTGTTTTCGGAAACAATTCATATGGAACCTTATGAGGCCTTGTATGGTAGGTTATACCGATCACCCTTATGTTGGATGGAGGTAGGAGAGACAACTATGTTTGGACCTCATCTTTTTCAGGAGGCCATAGAGTAGGTGGAGTTGATTCAGAAGAGGATGAATACTAAAAAATATTTCCAGAAATCTTATGTTGATCGACAGAGATGACCTCTAGAGTTTGAGGTCGGAGATTAGGTTTTCTTACATGTCACTTAGAGGTTGGTACATAGGAGGATTAGGAGATAAGTAAATCTTTCATCGAGATGCATTGGGCCGTTTGGGGTTTTGTAGAGATTCGGTCCAGTTGCCTATCGATTTTAGTTACCTCATAGGTACTGGGATATGTACAACATCTTTCATATTTCCCATCTACGGCATTACTTTTCAGACTCGTCTCATATTTTTCAAACTAATGAGGTTGGATTGGAGGTGGATGCATCCTTTAAGGAGCACCTTATTCGGATTGAGGATCACATCACAAAGGTTCTCTATGGTAGGTATGTTCCTCTAGTACAGGTGCTATGGAAGCACATGTGAGTACATAACAAGACTTGGGAGAGAGTGGCTGACGTGCGATCATAGTGGCCGAAGTTATTCAGAGATTATTGTTCTCTTCCCTTATAAGGGAAATTCATGGACAAATTTATTTAAGGGGGGATGTTTTTAAGAACCTAAATCTCCATTTCAAGTATGGATCTTGATTCCAGGTTGTTTTTGAGAAAAAGGAAGAAATTGGAATTTTTTAAATACACACTATGTACTTATGAGTACATGTCGTGTACCCAGTTTCTGTGTATAGTCGTGTACTGGTCATGTAACAGCTGAGTACATGGTCATGTGGTGACCTAGAAGACCACCTAAAGTGGGGGCTGATTGAGTCTAATACACAGTATGTATATTTAATGAAAATTCCATGTACTTTTCTTTTTTACTTGATAAATCGGAGTGGGGTCACATATAATGTCCATAACATATTTCTTCTCCCCTCGGTTTGTATAGAAGAGCGATTGAACGGCCACAAACTTCAAACCCCTCCTGATTCTCAGTCCAACCTTCGATTGAGACGTCGTCGGGTGTGGTGGAATCCCACTAGTGAGTTCTCAATTCCCACAGGTCCTTTCCTCATGATTCTTCTTCTCTTGTGAGTTATTCAAGGTTGAACATTTTTCACCTTTTTGTAGATCTACATTTTTTATAGGCCGATTCAAGGACCGATGTTCAAGAGTATTGATCATACGACATCAAGGTATGTGGTTTGTGCCTTTCATTACTCTTCGTGGATTAAATATGCTAAAAGTGTTGCATACCCACCTTTAGGGTATTGCTTTATTGGGAATTTATACCTATTATTTACCTTCTATGGTTTAATTGATTGAAAAAGTGTTGTTTTATACACGTAAGGTTAGATTCCTTGTTTACAGGACACCCCATGGGTGTGTTTCCCAAGTTTGACTGTTTATGGCCGTTTGGCCTAGGTTTCCTATGATGCGTACCTTGTTTCCATGCCTTGACTTATTTAGGATGGATTTTTTTATTATATGAATTTCATGTGTTATGATTGTAGATGTTAGCCATGTAGTAGTTATAGATTACATTTTCTTCTTGGTTATGATATGCGCTTTTTTTCTAATGGACCATGAGAGTCTGGGACTAGGATAATTGTGGGGGTTTCCATGTTCATTTACATAGGACCATGAGATCCTAGGTGTAGACTTTGACCCAGGGGTATTAATCTTGAGATCTACACAAGAAGTCATTTATGATTTATTTTTTATTTGTTGACCAAGTGGGTATTGATCGTGAGAGCTACCCGGAGGTCATTTTTAATTCATTAATGCTATGTAGACCCAGGGGTATTGACCATGAGAGCTACCCAGGAGGTCATTTATGATTACTTTATGCTAAGTTGACCAGGGGTATTAACTGTGAGATCTACTCATGTGGTCATTTGTAATTAATCTTTACTATGTGGGATCATAAGGGTTAGACCAAGAGAGCTTCCCAGAGGTTCATTTGTGGATAATTGAATGATTGTGACGAGTTTCCAAGACAAATCACAAGCTTGGACTCAATATTACTTGATTGTTTAGATGGTCTTCTGAGACATCTATTCTGTTACTATTACACTAGGGGGATACAGAGATTAGGATAGATCCCGAGAGTATATTATACAATGGGTTGAATAATTGAAAATATGTAAATGAATTTCATTGAAAACTGTAAGATTGTTTAATTTTTAGTACTTCTTAGTTTATTGCTACATTTTTTATATTTCCTGCTATATATATTCACTGATAGTTAGGCATAGTTCTTTTGGTGGTTACCTACTGGGATTTGTCTCCCAACCTGTTTAGGTCATCCTTTTGGACCCAAACTAATTATATGGTTGCAAGTATAGATAAGGGAAATCATCCTTCCTCATCAGGTACTTGATTGTTGTTGGAGCTGGAGAGCATGGGACCAGATGAGGCTTGATATGCTTCTAGAGTTTACTTGTTTCTTTTGTAATTTGATTTCTATATTTCTTTCCATCATTGTGACTTGTTTGGATGTTTTCTTAGATACATATTCCATGCATCATATATATATAAATTTTGTATTCTATTGGATTTACTATCAGAATTCTGTCGTTTACTTCTGTTTTATGTAATACTGCTTCTCCTACTGTTTACAGTTTGTTTCTAATGTGTTACTCTTCCAATGAGGGAATAGTTTCCCCACTATTACACCCAAGACCCTCACTTCTAGTTAGAAACCTCTCGAATTTGGGGAAATGTGCTTGAGGTCATGTGGCTAATCGAGTACAGGGTACCTTTGGGTGGCACCCGGAACTAGGACGTTACAACGCGTTGCATGCACAACCATATTTTCAAAATCATTCGACCGTTGTGGCTTCTTCTTCCTGGTCAGTGTTGTCCTTCTCAGATCTACTTCCAGTCAATCCCGAATCGTCTTGAGGCCCTCCCTCATCGGCTCCCTTTACCTGCACTCCGGTGGTCGAAGATCTGTAGTCTGTAGAGGCTCCCTCCCTAGTCCCTCCTTGCGCCCTCTCTCATGGCCCTGGTACTCGCCCCTCTTTTCATGAAGACCTTTGCGGTTGATCTAAAGGACATCCTTACTTCTTGGAAGTCTCCTAAAGTATGCCACATTCATCACTCGAGGGATATCATATCATCCTAGAATTCCCTACAACAGCCTTTGCAGAGGCCTCAACCTACATGAATCTCTATCTAACAGCTCATTTTGGGTCTATTAAGACCTCTCTTGCAGATTTTCAATGATTCGTGGGTTCCTGGGGTCTTCTCCTTCTTCTGAAAATCTTCATTCTTCATCATCACTCCTTCTGTATTGTTCTAGAATTTCAAGAGGATTTCATCTAGGCATGGTGCAAGGATCCTCGTTCCTGGGGTTGATGGAGCTTAAACCTATCCAAGTGGTCTATGGATTCTCACCAGGGGAAAGGGAATCCCCTAGATGTAGTGTAGATCAGTCTTCTGAGGCTTCTTATTCCCTTTCAAAATGAATTTTTTATCAAAGCCATTGGAGACTCTCTAGGTGGATTCTTATGTTTAGATCTCCATACAAGTCGTTGTGCAGAGGCATCAGTGGCCCGTATCTGCGTGGAACCGGATCTCTCTCTTCCAGTACCAGACAAGATCGATCTTCAGGTGAAGGACTCATTCTTCTAGGTTCAAGATATCACTTACCATGTTTTCCCAATATTTCATTCTCATTTCATCATTTAGGGGAACTCCTTGCAAGTGTGTCTCCTCCTTTGATAGGATGGACGCGTCGACCAGTTCTAATAGTGAAAACCTTTGGTGTTTGGTTGTCCCCTCCTAATAATACCCCTCCATGAAGGAATTCAGAGGTGTCTCTAGCTTCTAGTTCCTTTTCGGTGGCTTATTTGAAGGTCGTGTTCATGGTGCATCCTTCTGATCCAAATATTGAGGAAGCTAAAGTGCTATGTAGGGACATGGTGCCCTTTGTCCCGAGGGTCCTGTCCCAGTAGGTTGGAACCCTTTTATCCTCCATAATCATTTTCCCTGGTATGGCACCTATCCCCCCTTTAGATCTAGCTCTACCTCAAAGTGGTCTTGGAACAGATGAACGATCTTTGGAAATGGTGACTTTGGGATTCTCTTTCAAGGGGTCTCGTCCTCTCTCTAAAAAATATCATCTCTCAGATCCTTCAGTGGGAGATTTTAAATTGAAGGATGACAGTCAATCGAGGGTGTCTCAATATTTCATGGGCATCAAGAACATAGTTTTCTCCCTACACCATGTCTTTTAATTCCCTTTTATCATGCCCAAGACTAATAGCACTAGTGTGTGTACTCGATCTCAATCTTGGAAACTAAATGGGTGGGTATCATCCCACTTTGATAAGGCTATGCAATCTGGGTCCAGTCCTAGATCCCTATTCTCTCATTGACTTCTATGCCCATATATAATTCCCAAGGAGTTGGAGCTCACATTAAAATGGAATTCTTGGCCTCATAGATTCCTAAACACAAGGTCTCAGTCATTTCCATTCTTGAGAAAAATAAATTATCAGGAAGAATAACTAAGTTCTCTAGAAAAATTAAAATTTATGGATGCATGTATTCCAAACCATCCAACAAAGACATCTATGTTTTTTGAAATCAGATTTCTACTGTCGTTCTTTCTCAGGTGCGGGATCAGTTCATCATGGTGAAGATTTCCCAAGTGCTTCACTCCTTATTCGTTTCATTTATATATGAGAGATATGATTCTCATCAAATGGAATCATTATGGGAAGATCATAATACTTTTGATCCTGGAAAACTACCTTGGTTCATTGGGGGGGACTTTAACATCATCACGGATCTAGAGGAGAGGAAGGGTCAAGGGCCTTTTAATAGGCAAGAAAGACTTGTCTTCTCCTAGTTCCTGGTGAGCCTGAGGATTTCGGATCTTGGCTATTTAGGTGATTGTTTCATGTGGTGTAACAATCAAAAGAAGAATCATAGGTCATGGAGTCACTTGGATGGCGTCTTGGACAATGTGCATGCCTTATCTATGTACCCTAATACCCGGGTGATGCATCTGGCATGCGGTATCTTGGACCACTCCCCACTCCTTCATTCTATATCTTCTGAGCATGATCATCCCGCTCGGTTTCATTTCTATCCCCACTGGGAAAACCTCTCTGGTTATAATGAGCTTGTGATAGCCTCTGGGAATGATCCTATCCAAGGGCACACATGGTCAGCCTTTCACTTTAAACTTATTTAGCTTAAAGCATGGGTATAAGTGTTTTCTAAGTATAACCACTTAGCAGAAAGAGTTTTGTATTTTTCTATGCAGCATGTTGATTAGCTTGAATGGAATCTTGAAGAGGAATGAGGAGAACGAATCTTTGAGTATCTCTCCAATAGAAACGAGTATCTTATAGGTATTCTTTTGAGATAGGAATTCCAAGATAGGGAGGATTCAAGAATTAAATGGATAAAAGAGGGTGATAATAACACTCTATACTTTCATGCTTGTATTAAGGAAAGGAAAGGGTGGGCCTATCCAAGTATTGAGTTGGAGGACGGTTCTTCCTCTGATGATATGGAGGTGATAGGGTTGTTATCAAGATCTAATTTTCAAAGCCTTCTTGTTGGCCCTCTCATGAACTTATCTCATAGGTACTCGGACCGGATAGATTCCCAGGACCCTTCTACAGAGCTTCATGGGATATGGTGAAAGGTGATCTCATTGAGGCTATATAGGACTTCTTCCAGGGTGGTCTGTTGTGTTGTGTAGAATTCGCTACCTCTGTTGTGCTCATCCCCAAGTCCAAGTCCCCTTATTCTATTGAACATTTCCACCCTATCCTCATGTGCAACGTTTCCTACAAGATCCTCGCTTTCATTATTAACACCTGGCTAGCCCTCCATCTCCCCAAATGTATCGAGATGGAATAGCATAGTTTTGTGAGGGGTAATTCTATCTATGTGAAATTGATGTTAGAGACCTTAACATCAAAGCTCGTGGCTCTAACATGGCAATCAAGATCAATATGAGAAAGGCTTATGATCAGTTAGAATGGGGCTTCATCACCAAAGTTCTCACAGGTATGGGTCTGTCTCCTTGGAAAATCGATATTATATTTCATTGTTTTAGCTCAGTCTAGATGTCGATTGTCTTCCTGGGAAAGGCTTTTGGCTTATTCAAATCATCACGGGGTCTTCATCAGTGAGACTCCATCTCTTCGAGTATTTTTATAATAACCCAGGATGTTCTTAGCCGCCTCATATATTAGATCATCATTAGTGGTGATATTCTATCATTATGTAGAATAATGAATATTCTATAGCGACCCAGCCTTTTCGTACATTACTATTACATCATTTTAAAGATAAAAAACAAAATAGTATTACACATAGAGGATAAAAATGTTTAGTGTCTTGGGAAAACTATGACCATACATAACAAATACATCATCAACCATAAAATTTTATTTAATTTCTTCTTCTCTAGCTTCTAAGTGGCACTTGTCCTCTCCTTAGTACATGTATCCACCTAAGGATATACATCAAAATGGGTGAGCTAGAATCCCAGTAAAAGGATGGATAAAAACAATATATCATGGGGTGAGCATAATCATAACATAGGCAAAAGATCATGAACATGAGATGAGCATAAATAAAAGATTTGAAATGTGGCAATGCATAAAAATGAAACATCATGTCTTAGTGGTTAACTACTACACATACTTGTGAAAAATTCTAGAATCTTTTTCACACATCATTTCACATTTAATCATGAGATTAATCACTTTACCCAATGCATTGGAGATCTTTATAATTCTGGGCGCACCGGTCACTTTGAAACATTCATATTGCGCTATATAATTCTGGGTGCACCCGTCACATCATTACATTATCATTATCATGATTGCCACATAGAACACATATCAAAGGTGAACATAACTAACCCATGTGAAGGAATGGGTTTCATCTCATAATAATATATTCATAATCTTTGGGTTCCCAAAATAAAGAGGGAACAACATACTTGATTCAAGAACCATCAACCATGAATGAGAGGTAAAAGTTGAGTTCTTAAAAGAAGAGTTCTTTTGGAAAGCATTCAGATTGACATAAACTTTATTAGAAAACATGTATATCCCAGAAAAGGAAATAAAATGATGAAAAAATGATCTTTAAGGAGTGACCATATAAAAAATGGAGTGAAAGAGGAAAAACCCAAAGAATGAAAGTTGGGTTCGAGAATTTCCCCTTACCTTGTACCTGAATGCTTCCTTCTCTTTAATGTCCTGTATAATGACATTATATTCATTAATCAGAAATATAGAAACATGTTTACATTAATAGGGTTCATTCTGGTTTCATTGTGTCATATTATGTTCCTTTGGATGACATATAGAGTTTAAAAACATTGTTCGGGGATGTTCGTTTTTATGGTTTTTCTTGGGTGGTTCACTTGTATTCTTAAATTGATGTTTGGGTAGAACATTAGTAAACATACAGAAATGATATTACATGTTATTAATGATATTATATGAGCTTTAATTATTTTATAATGAATTATATTAGATCCATGTGGATGAATCATTATATAATAATTAAATGATGGTTATTTGAGTTAATTTGAGCGGTTTTTGGATCACAATGAACTTGTTTTAACTTTTCACTTAGTAATATGGTCATAGTTTGTTTACAGAACTTCAAATAGAACATAATACATATAAAATATTCTGTTTCCACTATAAAAATGGTTTGATGACCAGATATGAAGGTAGAAATGGAAGAAGAAGGCATGTTGTTCTTGAAGGTGATAAATTAACACCTCAGGAACAACGTTCTCTTTAATAAAATAAAAGGAAGAGGGAAAGGGGATTGGATGATATAATATCCCAATAGAATCATAAAATTATATTATATGTATAATAATGTAGTTTCAATACAATTTATATGAGGATAGGTGGGGAGAGATCCAGAAATGAACTTGAACTTGTAAGGGAATTAAAGGAGAAGAGGGAGGGAAATTGCCTCTTAAATCCTTCTCTTGAGAACCTCCTTAAGGGCCTAAGACTGGTCTTTTGATGAGACCGGAAGCTCTTAGACGTGGGGGAGGTGCTAGGGGTGATTATTGGTCAGATCTTAGACAATGAGTGAAGCTTTAGAGGTGTGGTTTGGCAAGAGGAGGGGGAGGGCTTATTTATACATGAGGAGGGAGGTGTTTTTAGTATAAAATATTAAATAAAATAATATATCAAAAGTTAGACTTGTAATAGAAGTTTTTTGACATCCTAAATCATATATTAATATAATATAATTCGTTTTAGGCTTTAATTATTATTTATAATTTGAATTCATTAATTTATTAAAAGGAAAGTGAAAGAAAGAAAAAAAGACACTTTAAGAAATCACCTTTTGACTTTAGGCTTTGGAAAGTTCTTTTTAGGTTTGAGAATTGGATTTATTGTATTTTAAGGAACAATTTATGAAATTTAATATAATTTGGCCGAAACTAAAGTTCTATAATTTTTATTTCATCATTACATCATTAATGATGCAATTTAGTATACATCGATTATGCGAAAAACTGTATTTTTTTACTATTCACCTGAAAATTGAAGTATTTCAGAAAAAACCCAAAAATTTACCCCTACCATTTTTCAACGTGTAGAATAAAAAAAATGAAGTCCATTTTTAAAAATAATTTTCTAAATATTATTAATTTAATATTTAATTAAAATCATAATTTACTTAAAAACAGTTTTTAAGATTAAAACTGATTTTATAGTTCTTTCAAAAATTATGTATGGTCTTATAAAATTATCTAAAAACTATGAGAAATTGATTAAAAAATTTATGAATACATTTTAGGGAAATAAATATTCTTTTAAATTAATTAATTAATTATAATTATTTATTTATGACTTACAAAATACCAAAACGTTTACTAAGGTTAAATTGTCACTTTCTAAGATGTCTAAATTTTATTTTATTATTCATAGGTAATGTTACTCTTATGTTGGATGATTTACTATTAATAAGGTTCATATTACTATTCATAATGGTATGGTATTATTTCTAAGGGTACATTACTATTCACCAAAATTACTTTTGTTTCATTAGCCTTCAAAAATCATCTTGAACACAACGGTGTATATCGGATTTTCAAAATTCCAAACATAGGAGTGGCAAAAATATGTTTAAAGGTCACTTATCACTTAGTAGTTCATTATTTAGTGGTTTCATGTTATTTTATGACATAAATATAAGAAGGTAATTTTCCATTTAAAAACATTGGGCTATTACATTCTTCCCCCCTTAAGAGATTCCACCCCCAAAATTTTACTTTGCACAAACAGGTGAGGGTACTTATCCTTCATTGCCTCTTCTAGTTCCCAGGTTTCTTCCTCAAACTTATGGTTCCTCCACAACACTTTGACAAGATGGGTTATCTTGTTGCGTAGAACCTAATCTCTCCAATCCAGAATCTTTACTGGCTACTCCTCATATGAGAGATCATCTTCCAACTGCACCACCTCTGAGTTTAGTACATGTGAGGGGTCTGGTATATACTTCCTCGGTAGTGATACATGAAACACACCATGAACTTGAACCATATTTGGTGGAAGTGCTAGACGATAGCCCACAGCTCCTATGCGGTCAAGGATCTCAAAGGGGCCAATATACCTTGGGCTTAGCATCCCTTTCTTCCTGAATCGCATGACTCTCTTCCATGGAGATATTTGAAGGAAGACTTTACCTCCAACGTCGAACTCCAAGTCCCTTCGACGGTTGTCAGCATAGCTCTTTTTCCGACTTTGAGCAGCTTTGATATGTTTCTGGATGACTTGAACCTTCTCTGTCATCTCTTGAATAAGATCGGGTCCAAGTATCTTCCTTTCTCTAACTTCATCCCAACAGGTTGGAGTTCTACATCGCTTCCCATAAAGAGATTCATACAGAGCCATCTGAATACTCAAGTGGAAGTTATTGTTGTATGAGAACTCAACCAATGGGAGATGCTGATCCCAATCACTTTTTAATTCAAGAGAGCAAGCACTTAGCATATCTTCAAGTGTCTGAATAGTCCTTTCAGACTGGCCATCAGTTTGGGGGTGATAGGTCGTGCTGAAATTAAATTCAGTACTCAAATCATGTTGAAGGCTCCTCCAGAATTGAGATGTAAACCTTGGATCATGGTCAGAGATAATTGAGAGTGGAACACCGTGCAGTCTCACCACTTCCTTCACATATATCTTTGCAAGTTGTTCAAGTGAGAGGTCTTCCCGAATAGCGTTATAATTGGCAGTCTTGATGATTCAGTCAACCACAAACCATATCGCATTATTTATCTTTGATGTCTTCAGGAGGCCTATGACAAAGTCCATAGTAACATTTTCCCATTTCCACATAGGTATAGGCAATGGCTACATCATACCCTTGGACTTTTGTCACTCAACTTTAACTTGTTGACATACCAAGCACCTTAATATATATTCTGCAATCTCCTTCTTCATGTTATCCCACCAAAAGTGTTCTTGGAGATCATGGTACATCTTGGTACTCCCACTATGGATAGAGAAAGTTGAACTATGTGCATTATCCAATAGATCCTTCTTTATCCCGAGTGATGAAGGCACACAAAGCTGCGTTCCAAACCGAATCACACCATCATCATCGATATGGAACTCTTGCAGCTTCCCTTCCTTTACTGCATTCACCCTCTTTTGTATCTCTACATCATCCCTTTGTGCTTCCTTAATCTTCTCATGGATGGATGGTTGCGCAATCATTTGGGCGAGGTAGGATGCATCCCCTGCCATTATGATTTCCAAATCCATTCTTTGTATATCCATGAAGATAGGGTCTTTCTCAATATGCAGCATGGATAGAGTAGCAGGTTCTTTTCTACTTAGAGCATCAGCTACCTTGTTCGCCATTCAAGGATGATAGTGAATAGAGAAATCATAATCCTTGATTATCTCTAACTATCTCCTTTGACGCATGTTAAGCTCATTTTTTGTGAATATATACTTTAGGCTCTTGTGGTCGGTGTATATGTCACATTTCTTGCCATAAAGGTTGTTCCGCCAGATTTTCAAGGCAAAAATCACGGCTGCCAGCTCTAGATCATGCGTCGGGTTGTTCTGCTCATTGATCTTCAACTGTCGTGAGGCATAGGCTATCACATTATCATTTTGCATGATTACACAACCCAAGCCTTTCTTTGAAGCATCACTATATATCAAAAAAACATTCTCCACTTTTTG
Organism: Viscum album; assembly: GCA_963277665.1. Lineage (NCBI taxonomy): Eukaryota > Viridiplantae > Streptophyta > Magnoliopsida > Santalales > Viscaceae > Viscum > Viscum album. The sequence continues at coordinate 1,619,816,329 of OY728157.1, read as the reverse complement.
GTTGTGTGAGTACAGGTGCAGTGATCAGCCTTCTCTTTAGCTCCTTGAAGCTTCCCGGACATTCTTCTGTCCAAACATACTTTACCCCTTTCCTTGTTAACTTAGTTAGCGGGCTTGACAATCGTGAGAAGTTTCTCACAAAACGTCGGTAGTACCCAGCTAATCCAAGAAAACTACGGATTTCTGTGACCCTAGAGGGCCTGGGCCATTCCTCAATCGCCTTTGTCTTTGAAGGATCCACATAAATTCTCTCACTTGTGATCACATGTCCCAATAACGTGACTTGATTCATCCAAAAGTCACACTTTCTGAACTTGGCGTACAACTTCTCCTTTCTTAATGTTTCCAACACAAGTCTTAGATGTTCTTCATGTTCCTCCTTGCTCTTGGAGTAAATGATAATATCACCAATAATCACTACCACAAATTTTTCGAGGTAATGTTTAAATACTCTATTCATCAAATCCATGAAGATTTCAGGGGCATTAGTAAGTCCAAAGGTCATCACCAAAAACTCATAGTGCCCATACCTTTTACGAAAGGCATTTTTCTGAATATCTTCCTTTTTCACCTTTACCTGATGATATCCAGAACGAAGATCCACCTTTGAGAAGTATTGATCTCCTCTTAACTGGTCGAACAATTCATCAATCCTTGGGAGAGGATACTTGTTCTTTATGGTGATCTTGTTGAGTTCTCGATAATCGATACAAAGCCGCATTGTTCCATCATTCTTCTTCACAAAGAGCACCGGTTCACCCCAAGGTGATGCACTAGGGAATATGAACCCTTTGTCTAGATGCTCTTGCAGATGCTTCTTTAACTCCTCCAGTTCGATAGGATACATCATATTGGGACACTTTGAGATAGGAGTAGCTCCGAGTATGAGTTCAATTGAGAACTCTACCTCACGATCCGGGGGAATTCCGGGTAACTCTTCGGGAAATACATCATTGTATTCCCTCACGATGGGCATTTCCTCAAGGTTGGAACTTTCCTTTGACTCAACCATTTGGATGAGGTATGTTTCTTCATAGGGAATAAACTCCCATACCATTGAAGGATTTTTCAAAGTAGATTCATGATCTTCCTTGAATTTGTAGAGGAGCATGGGATGGTTCAGAATATAAAAAGATATTTCCTTTTCCTGACAGTTGATATGAGCTCTATATAACGAGAGTCAGTCCATTCCCATTATAGTGTCGAATTCCACCAAGGGAAGTATTATGAGATTTTCCGGAAGAATCTTCCCACATATGCCAACAGGAGAAGATTCAAACACTTGGGTTGCAATGATTGCACCACTTAGTGTTTTTAAAAATGTATCTACTTCAAGATTTCAGGGCTTTGATTCTGTAGTTCTAGAAAACTTTCAAGATATAAAGGAATTCATAGAACCAGAATCAAATAATACATTTTCCATTCTTGAATGAATAGGATGTATACCTTGTATGACTTCATTATCATGCTACACCTCCGCAGTAGTGATGGCATAAGCCTTCCCTTGTTCCTTTGGATTTGGTGGTTGCTGACACTGATTACCCTCGAGAACTTGAGGTTTAGTACACTGGTTTGCATAGTTACCTAGCTCCTTACAGTTGTAGCATTGAACCATGAGTGGTTCTCTCCTTTCATCGGCTACATTCTCCTTCCTTTTCGTGTCTTTTCGACACTCTTGAGCATGGTGTCCTTCTTTCCCACACTTGAATCATTTCCCTGTCCCTTTGAGGTAGTTCCCATGGTGAAACTTCCCACATTTTTGGTATGTGGGTCATTGATTTTTTTTCCCACCTTTGTCACTAGATCTACCGGCTTGAAAATACATCTTTATTTTCTTGTCACCATAGCCATGAGACCATTCTCCAAACACCATCTCCACTTTTATAGCACACCGAAAAACTTCTTAATAACTCCCAAAGTCTCGAATTGCAAGAGCCTTTTGAAGGTGTGGTTTTAATCCACTAAAGAATCTATCAATTTTTCTATCATTGTTGATAACAAAACTCGAAGCGTACCTTGTGATCCTTGTGAAATTTGTTTCATAGGTTGTGACAGATTCTCCTTCTTTTTTATTGAGTTTTATGAATTCTCTCTCTATCTTCGTTTGAAGAGTTCGTGGGAAATACTTATTAAGAAACATTATCTTAAAGTCTTCCCATTCCATCTCTTCAATTTCCTCCCTTGGCTTGGTGTTCTTAATCAAATCCCACCATTGATCAGCTTCTCCATCAAGACGATAAACGTCTAGAGTAACCTTCTTTGTCTCAGAATAATGAATCACAAAAAAGATCTTCTCCATGGATTTGACCCACTGTTCCTCAACTAGTGGATCAGAAGATCCACAAAACATCGGTGGTCGTTGCCGCATAAAACATTTGATTTCCAGTTGCTCCCTCTTTGGTGAAGGAGGAAGTTCCCCATTATTATGGTTATTATTCATAACCTGAGATAATTGGGTAGTCATCTCCATGAAGTTTTGAAATCCACCTCCCAAATCATTGGGGATGTCGTTCGGGCAATCATTGCATTGGACCTCGCATGAGTTGTTGGCCTGATTTCTCCTAGTTCCCACCATTTTCTAAAATAGAAAATGTTAGAAAAAACATAACTAAAAAAGACATGAATACATAAATTCTTCATTTGAACAATTTATACTAAAATCATAACATATGGCATCCCTATGTAAATACTATTGTTTTCATATTTGTACTTAGTCTCATGCTATAGGTTTCCTCTGGGGTTCACTAATCTTAATTCCCAAAATAACTAAACATTGCCTTTGATACCAACTATAGAAACCCAGCCTTTTCTTACATTACTATTACATCATTTCAAAGATAAACAACATAATATTATTACACATAGAGGATCCAAAGGTTTAGTGTCTTGGGAAAACTAGGAACATACATAACAAATACATCATCAACCATAAAAATTTATTTAATTTCTTCTTCTCTAGCTTCTAAGTGGAACTTGTCCTCTCCTTAGTACATGTAGCCACCTGAGGATATAAATCAAAATGGGTGATCTAGAATCCCAGTAAGAGGATGGATAAAAACAATATATCATGGGGTGATCATAATCATAACATAGGCAAAATATCATGAACATGAGAGGAACATAAATAAAAGACTTGAAATGTGGGAATGCATAAAAATAAAACAGCATGTCTTAGTGTTTAACTACAACACATACTTGTGAACCAATATAGCATCTTGTTCACACACAATTTCACATTTACTCATGAGATTCATCACTTTACCCAATGCATTGGAGCGCTGTATAATTCCAGGTGCACCCATCACTTTGAAACATTCATATTGCGCTATATAATTCCAGGTGCACTCGTCACATCATAACATTATCATTATCATGATTGCCACATAGAACACATATCAAAGGTGAACATAACTAAACCATGTAAAGTAATGGGTTTCATCTCATAATAATAAATTCATAAGATTTGGGTTCCCAAAATAAATAGGGAACAATATACTTGATACAAGAACCATCAACCATGAATGAGAGGTAAAAGTTGAGTTCTTAAAAGAAGAGCTCTTTTGGAAAACATTCAGATTGACAAAAACTTCATTAGAAAACATGTGTATCCCATAAAAGGAAAGAAAATTATGGAAAATTATCTTTAAGTAGTTACCATATCAAAAATGGAGTGAAAGAGGCAAAACTCGAAGAATGAAAGTTGGGTTCGAGAATTTCCCCTTACCTTGTACCCGAATGCTTACTTCTCTTTAATGTCCTGTATAATGGAATTATATTCATTAATCAGAAATCCAGAACCATGTGTACATTAATAGGGTTAATTCTGGTTTCATTGTGTCATATTATGTTCCTTTGGATGACTTATAGAGTTTAAAAACATTGTTCGGGGATGTTCGTTTTTATGGTTTTTCTTGGGTGGTTCACTTGTATTCTTAAATTGATGTTTGGGTAGAACATGAGTAAACATACAGAAATGATATTACATGTTATTAATGATATTAAATAAGCTTTGATTATTTTATAATGAATTATATTAGATCCATGTCGACGAATCATTAGATAAGAATTAAATGATGGTTATTTGGGTTAATTTGTGCGGTTTTTTGATCACAACGAACTTGTTTTAAATTTTTACTTAGTAATATGACCATAAGTTATTTCCAGTACTGTAAATAGAACATAATATATATAAAATATTCTGTTTCTGCCATAAAAATGGTTTCATGACCAGATCTGAAGGTAGAAATGGAAGAAGAAGGCATGTTGTTCTTGAAGGTGATAAATTAACACCTCACGAACAATGTTCTATTTAATAAAATAAAAGGAAGAGGGAAAGGGGATTGGATGATATAATATCCAAATAGAATCATAAAATTACAATATATTTATAATATTGGAGTTGTAATAAAATTTTTATGAGGATAGGTGGGGGTAGATCAAGAAATGAACTTGAACTTGAAAGGGAATTAAAGGAGAAGAGGGAGGGAAATTGCCTCTTAAATCCTTCTCTTGAGAACCTCCTTAAGGGCCTAGGCTTGGTCTTTTGATGCGACCAGAAGCTCTTGAACATGGGGGAGGGGCTAGGGGATATTATTGGGCAGATATTAGAAAATTATTGAAGCTTTAGAGGTGTGTTTTGGCAAAATAAGGGAGAGGGCTTATTTATACATGAGGAGGGAGGTGTTTTTAGTATAAAATATTAAATAAAATAATATATCAAAATTTAGACTTGTAATAGTTGTTTTTTTACATCCTAAATCATATATTAATATAATATAATTAGTTTTAGGATTTAATTCTTCTATATAATTCGAATTCATTAATTTATTAAAAGGAAAGTGAAAGAAAGAGAAAAAGACACTTTAAGAAATCACCTTTTGACTTTAGGCTTTGGAAAGTTCTTTTTAGGTTTGAGAATTGAATTTATTGTATTTTAAGGAAACATTTATGAAATTTAATATTATTTGGCCGAAACTAAATTTCTAGAATGTTTATTTCATCATTACATCATTAATGATGCAATTTAGTATACACCAATTATTCGAAAAACTGTATTTTTTTACTATTCACCTGAAAATTGGAGTATTTCAGAAAAAACCCAAAAATTTACCCCTACCATTTTTTGACATGTAGAATCCAAAAATGGATTCCATTTTTCAAAAATAATTTTTTAAATATTATTAATTTAATATTTAATTAAAATCGTAATTTACTTAAAAAAACAATTTTTAAGATTAAAACTGATTTTGTAGTTCTTTCAAAAATTACGTAGGGTCTTATAAAATTATATAAAAACTATGATACATTGATTAAATAATTTATTAATACATTTTATGGAAATAAATATTCTTTTAAATTAATTAATTAATTATAATTATTTATTTCTGACTTACAAAATACCAAAACGTTTACTAAGGTCAAATTGTCACTTTCTAAGATGTCTAAATTTTATTTTATTATTCATAGGTAATGTTACTATTATGTTGGAAGATTTACTATTCATAAGGGTATGTTACTATTCCTAAGGGTACATTACTATTCACCAAAAATTACTTTTGTTTCATTAGACTCCAAAAATCATCTTGAACACAACCGTGTATGTCGGATTTTAAAAATTCCAAACATAGGAGTGAAAAACTTATGTTTAAAGGTCACTTATCACTTATTAGTTAATTATTTTGTGTTTTCATGTTATTTTATTACATAAATATAAGAAGAAAATTTTCCATTGAAAAACATTGGGTCGTTACATATTCCATCTGTGTCGCACCTTATGTTCACAGATGATTCTATCATCTTCATCAATGCATTGAATAGGTCTGTGAGGGGTTTGAATAGGGTATTAGAGGCCTACATTCACTAGAACGGGCAAGTCATCAATAATAATAAGAGTAGTTTCTTCATATCCAATAGTTTTTTAGACTATCATATACTTTTGGTGAGTAACACTTTGGATATGAAAAAGGTTGGTCTTCCTATGGTTTACCTTGGAGACCCCTATCTTCGAAAAACCTGTGGATCTGTGGCTTTGATACCCTTGTTAATAGAATCATAGATAGGGTTCTCAATTGGAAGAACAGATACCCATCCTTTTGGGATAGGATCGTGCTGGTTAATAGTGTTCTCCTAGTTACCCCGATCTATGCTCTTTCCCCCATTAAAGTCCCCAAGGGTTTCATCATTAATATGTACAGGGTTCTCTTAGGTTTTATATGGGATCCCCTATTCAAGGGAAACAGAATTTAGTATTTTGGAAATGAAATGGTGAGGTCAAGTTGTGAAGGGGGTATTAGCATCTGCAACCTTAATGATACCCTTACATGCATGCATGTGAAACTAGATTGGGAGGTTTTAGAGAAGCACATGTTGTGGGGGCAGTCCATGCACACCTATTATGTTAGGGATGGGGTTGTACCCGCTGGCCAATCCTATCTTTGGAAAGTGATTTCTAAACTAGTTACCTCTCTCAAACCCCATATCTGATGGATCGTCGGTGCTGGAGATATCTTCTTCTAGCATGACAACTGGTGTGGTGATCCAATCAGTTACCTGGGATGCCATGTCACATATTTCTCCTTTAGGGAGGCTAGTCGTTATCAATCCTTTACCAATGTAGTTCTGGAACATAATCAAATAGAGTTTTTTTATCTCATTGATATATATAAGGCCCTGGTAAATGTGTGTTCACCCCATATTCCTCAGGATCTCTCTCCAGCAAAGATTATTGTCAGTTCCTTACTTGCAGCCTGAAAGAGATGCATGGAATGAGGTGTTTTGGGATAGTTATATCCCCACTAAATATAAATTTCTCTTCTAGAGAATTTGAAACAGATCAATTCCCATTAATGAAAATATTAGACATTGTGGTGTGAGCATGGCATCCAGATGTGTCTATTATAGGAGGATGAAGGAGGAAACTTCAGTTCATCTATTCTTCGAGAGTGAATGGTATCAAGCAGTTTAGACATTTTTTGGTGATTTCACTGCAGTTTCCAATCCAACCATGGAGGAGCGGACCTTCCTGGTTCACTGGTTCCATGGATTCGGCGAGGAGGTTCTGGAGAGAAAGGCATTCACCCTCGTGTTGCATGTAGGATGTTGGTGCTTATGGTAGACGTGAAATAAGTACATCCATGATGGGGTGGTTTCATACAGTCGACTGATCGTCTTTAGAACTAAATCTATACTTATTGATATGGATAGGGATTTTAGAATGTGTAGGGAGGCCCCTACTTTACAACGGCTCAACCCCTCTCCTCATGACATTCCTTCCACTACTTGTAATATCATTGGTAAATTGATTAGGTGGAACCCTCCTCCTCATGGTTTAAAGCTCAATATAGAGGGTTCATGCATTTTTGGTGTCATGTACGGAGGGGTATTGTTCATGACTATAATGGCTCGGTCATCATGGATTCTTCTATTCAACTGGGGCCTAATGCCTCTCTTTTGGCTGAAGCTAAGGCCATGCTTTCAGGTCTTTCATTGTGCCAACAGAAAGGGTTGGATCTCATGGAAGCTGAAACTGACTCAATGATGATTCACAATGCCCTCCATGGTCTTGCAGCTACTCCTTGTTCGATTGAATACATTTCCCTCAAGTGTCGTGGTCTTCTTAGAAACTACACCAAAGTGTCCCATACCTAGTGGGAAGGTAATAAGGCAGTGGGATAATTGGCCTTTCTTGACATTTCATGATCAGAGAGATTGTTATTTCACAACATTCACAGCTTGAATCCAATGGGGATTAATATCCCGAGGGGGGATTCTCTTAATCTTCATCATTTTATACCTCGTAGTGTGTTTCCCCTTTCCCACACTTGTGGGTCTTGAATGCTTTATTTTCTTTATTGAGTGAAAATTTATATGATGATGATCATCATCATCATCTTGAACATCTAAGGCCTCATCCCAACCCTCAAGAGCCCCATCCCATGCATGTTATTGCATCAATAAATCAAAAAACTCCTGACATTCCACCAGATCCTATCTAGGTGGAATCCCAATGAATACCAATAAAGTGGTAAAATAACCATAACAGTGTATATATATATCGCGGATAGGTAAAGTTGTAAAATAAAGTGCATCTCACCACCCTTACACTCCCTTATCACAGCCTATCATAAGACAAACAACCTCAAAGGCCCCTTACCTACTGTATCAGGGTTAGGTGTAAACTATCATCTGGACTCATGGCCCCCTTACTACCCACATCAGAGTTAGAAATCAAGTATCATATAGCCTCATGGCCCCTAACCTTCTAATAACAAGGTCATACATCGCATATAATTTGAGGTAGTTGAGTAGAATTCCACCAAAGAGGATATAAAAGAAAACACAATTTAGCTTCTTTGTTTAAAATTTAAATATTTCACCCATATCCTCATCCCTACCAACCCTTATTAGGTTAAAGACCATATATCACATAAATATAGAATCACAAATAGATCTCAATGGAAAAACATTCATGGGTTGGCTGAGTATAATTTCCCCAAAAGAGGCTAAGCAGGGAAACATAGTTTAGTTTCTTTATTGACACTTTAAATATCCTAATCCCTTTTAGCACAATCCGGGTTCCCAAAAACAATCACAAGACAAAAACATGATATGAGACTAAGTGCCTGTCATGATTCATATAAAATCCTCTCTTTCCATACTAGAACAAGGGTTAAAATCCACATAGCAGATAAATATCCCACCCAAGTGCCCTAGTTAAGGTGGAAATCAAATCAACTATAAAATTACAAGGTAGAATTTGAATTTATCACCCATAGAAACTTGGTATTTCCCCCTTGAATGGGGTTGTAGGAACCCAAACATGAACTTTGTACCCAATTGCAAAAATATCATAATCTCTAGTCTACCATAGCCCAAATATTAAGACCAAAATAAAAGAAATCATTTAATATCATTTTTTACTCGCCTAATATGGTGACCATTTAATATCAAGGTTATGTGATACTGCTATGAAACACCAAAAAGAAACTTTTATGATACCATTTGAATCACCTTGATTCGGATGACACTTTAAATAGTGATCTGGTCCAGTTTACCAATAAGCCTTAGGAATTCCTCCTCATATTCCAAAGTCTACCGACTAGTAGTGAGTGTGTAAATAAGTGATAGTGAGGAGACTATATACTTAAGTGGTGATGATAATAATATTATATAAATATATATAGTAAAAAATGACCATAAATTAGTTGAATCAATATTATAACATAACAGAAGAATAATAAGAACAAAAAAATAATAAATAAACAAGCCCAAAGGCATACTATTTATAGAAAAACATACCATAGAAGTTCATACATAACAACAAGAAAATAAGGTCACCTATTTCTGACCATTAGTACATACATATATAAGCATGATGAAATAAATAAGGAAACTCCAGTTGAATCTGGAAACACCATGGTCCCTTTCCATCCATCCCATGCTACGCAACACAAAACGGTCACTATGTTCTAGCTCTTGAGAAAAATCCCTTACATGATCTTAGAGACATAAAGTCTTCATGAATCTCGAGGGGCCCATGTAAAGTGTGAGAGTATATTTCAATATGACACCACCAATGTGTACCTTTCTTAAATCCATAATAATTCAATTTTACACTAAAAGTAATAAGTGGAATCATTTTCACATTTAATAAATAACCTTCTTCCATTGTGCTTAGCACCCACAAGGAAGTAATCACTTGCTTCCGCAAACACTGGTAACCTCTGAATATATTCCCCCAGTTATATATATAGTATACAAAACATGTCCTCATATATATAACTATAGTGGTCAGGATCCATGGCATAAATTACAAGTCATACCCTGATGAAGCAATCCAGGTGAACCCTTAGACTTTACCTATAAATACATGATCAGATACCTCATTACATCAATCTCATAACTGGAATCTGTATGAAACACCCAACAAATAATTACCTAGTCCCTCAGACCTCATCTTAGAATTCCCCATCATCTTGAATCCCAACCTCCTGAGGTATATAAATTCCTTCCCTCTAAATAATAATCATTGTAGGCTCAACATTAAATTTTTTAAGGCATAATGATATTCATCCCATCAATATCCTAGCCCAACGGCCTCAAGTATAACAGTGAGGCTCCCCCCCCCCCCACACAATTGATGGTCTCGACACCACCAATTGATAGTCTTATATAATCCATGTGGCTTTCTACAGAGATAACCCCCCAATACACCTGATGCTCAACACCATCACCTAAGTCACATAGTCTATGGGGGCCTCCACTCATAAAGAGTGGTCAAAACCACCTCATATAAATCCTATATTCATGAACATGACTCTAACGGTGATTTGACCAAAAAATGGTGTTTGAAAATCACCAAAAAAAACTAATAAAAATCATATGCAACCTCATTCCCCTATGAATGTATCACTAAAACCCGAACCCAGTCCATGAATAACCAGAAAAAGTACATCGCCTCGGTCTAGGTGATTGTAATCACCTCAATCCTTGGGTAAATCCCTCACATTCCTATTGAACTCATACATTCAATATAGAAAATTCAATTAACTTCAATAAAGACACCTGACCTAAACTACCTAGGTTGGTCCTATCCCCTTACCCAGCTCGACAATTTATAGTGGAATCCATATCATTATCATAGGAATCTCATATCATCATTAGAATAATTTAAGAAGAAATCATTTAATTAATTAGGGTCTCACTCAAACAGCCCACATTGCCTTAATAGAATCCACCTCCAAAACACACTCAAAATCTAGGAGAAATCTTGGAATCACCTAGTCCATACTAGTAGGATCTCAAATGCCTGATATTGGCCTCTATCTCAAGTTAAATTGGAATAAAATTTAATTTTAGATTAATACCTTGAAAATATGGAAAAACGGCTCCCACAGATTTAGAATTCTGTACAGAGAGATAAATGAAGAAAAGAGGATAGTGGATTCAAGGTCTTATAGATAAGAATTTATAGCCACCAACGGATCGAATATCGAAGTTGAGATCAAGGAGTTGGCTCAAATCCTAGTGGATGAAGGGAAAATTGGAGCTCCCCTATACGTGTGGTGGAAAAGGGAAAAAATATGAGGAAAATTAGATAAAGGATGTTGGGGTATTTTAGAAATTTCATAATTTTTAATGAGGCATATGGTTATCTAAAATGGTTTGGATAACCATGACCCAACCTTATGTATTCACTATCTAATAGGGATTTCCCCTTGGATGTTTAGGCACATAGTTTATGAAATCATGAATAGCCCATATAGATTCCACTATCCACGGAACCCACCTTTCATGGTTAGAAATATAGTTTTCCAAATAGTGTGATGACCATATGAATCCCCTCTACTAAAAAGTACAGAAAGGGAACTCAATCATGCACCCCCTCCTGTATGGTTTTAAAAATCATGTATACTTCCACTAGAGGGCCACATGGTTTCTCTAGGGAGGTTGCATGGTTTTTCTAAACTATGTGCATCTATCAGTGCATTCCCAAAACTGAGTTTTCAGGTCCCTCCACAACCAAAATGCTGAGACACTTTCCAAGCCTTAAAACCTATCTAAAAACAATTCCTTGTGTCTAAAAACTCTCAAAATTAGGTTTAGAAGCCCAAAACGAAATTTTTCCCACCCACTAAAACAAAATTCAAATAGGTTAAGGATTTTATATCTACTAAAAACCCTATATGTTACATGGACCATGTTATCAAATTTAAACTTCAACAATCCTCTAATAATATCAACATTTCAGATGCATCTGATCTACTATACATGGTCTCTTTAAACCATGGAAAAACTGTTATTCACATTCAAAATCCACTTATATTTCTTCTTTGGTCAAAATTGTTTTAACAAATTAATATGAAGTGTTATATATGGATAAGAATTATATATTTTATTCAAGATGTATAAATGTACATTTTAAATTTTTTCATCTGTCAATTATTTTACTTTCAATCCACAAATATCATTCCGCTCACAATTAACTCATTCATGATGAGATTTGGACAAACTGATGTGCTCCACTATAGATAAGTAGCTTGTAAAAAACTCTAAAACCTTATCATAAATATAATTCTCAAAAATATAAGATTCATATTGATATAGATTCTTAATATATCCCTTCAAAATATTCATATACCTTTCAAAAGGATACATCAAATGTATTTATATAGATCTACAAATCTTTATTTCATACACTAAATAAACCATTAAATGCACCATGATATCAAAAAACTTTGGAAAAAAACATTTTCATTTGAAAAAGTATAGAAACTGCATCAATATCAAAATTGCACAATAAATTAGGATAAATCACTTTTTTAAAAATTGAATATAAAAAATAAGACACCTTCATAATAGTCATTCTAACATGGATGGGTAATTTTACATATAATGAAATTGGTGAGATCTATTGCATCATGATGTGAAAATCATGAGATTTCATGCCTGACAGCTTCAAATACATTTGTGATAAATAATTTTTTACATTTTAAGAATAACCATGTGTCACTTTAAAAGAAATATATTATATATTTTCTTACCTTTCCATCCATTCAAAAATGATGATGTTGTTTGGCTGTATTTGTGGATTGCGACCTCCATGAAGCGATATAATTCATTATCCATCACCACATCACATATATGATATATATAAGTTAATTTAAAGAAATAATATGGTATTTATGATATAATTATTTTTCTTTGAAGATAAAATAATACTTAACTTCTTTCCATTATGATTTTTAAAAAATCTAAATGTTACTCAAGTGTACATACGACTTGCCCACTCCATGACTGTAAAATAGCTTATTTTTCTTAACCATCATTCATGGTTTGTTTTAAAAGTATAATTGTTGTGTTAAAATTATAATTATTTCAATATTCTACTCTATAGATGATGTAATGATTAATTATTTAACTATATTCAGCCTAGAAAATACATTTTGGGCATATGAATTGAATATCATAAAAACATCTGACGTGAACTTAATTGATTAAGTGAATAAATATAACATGGTAATAATTAAAATAAAATAAATAAAAACTATAAAAAGTTTTTTAATCAAGTAAATAATTAACATAATTTTATTTTTTAGGAATATAAATAATGTACATAATGAGTTGGACTTGAGGTAAGGGATTTTGTCTCGATTTCCACTCCATTAAGACATATTAATTATTATTCCTCTATTTACTTTTATGTGGTATATATACTATCCCTTTGAGATATTTAACATGAATAAATATTTATTCATGATGATTAATGATTCAAGTCAATTTATTCTTTCAAATTAATGTTAAAAATAAATGATGGAATTATTTCCCTTTTTGATCGGGTATATTTTTCTTCCATATCTATATTTGTTTTAAATTGTTTTACAGAAGTAAATTTATTTAAAGAAATGATTTATTAAATAAAATTTATTATTAACTTTAACCATTTAAAAGTTTTTAAAGGAATATTTATAATGATTTCTAAAAATTTTATTTTCAACTTTCTTTATAAAAAATCAAAAGGAATGTTTTTTAAATGTTAGGAGTAAATATATTTTCAAGCCTTCATGACCATTATATGCTCTTTAAATTATTCTACAAGTTTTAAATGGTTTTAAAAATAAATTGTGAAAAATTATTTTAAATATTTCAATTCTATTTGTTTATATTCTTTAAAATATTTTATTTTTCTAAAAAATCTACATTTTTGATAAATTTGTGGTCATATCTCATCTCTGGATTAAATTTTTTGTCATTATCTTTTTATTGAAATATAAACTTTCCTATGATAATTTTCCATTGGAAAATACATTTATCTTAAATAACAATTTTTTTTTATCATAGATATACTTATTTCTCAAATAATATATCATTTCTATATATAGTGTTTTGCTATGAAAGTTATCTAATTGATTGTGGAAAACCTTGATAAATTCATATTCTTTACTCAACACTGATATTTTTTTTAAGTCATGTTTTTATGAATTAAATTGATAATTAAATATATGAATAATTCATTAGATATTCAGTGGTAGGTAGGGACTAATAATATATACCCCATGATGTATCAATAGGTCTCGTGATACAAATCAGTGAGTGATCATTAAATGGGTTTCTGTTGTATACCTACCCATCAATTAAACCATCTTGGCACAAGGATTTGATGATATAGATATCCTAATATCAGAAATCATAGTGTTACAATTTAGTTATTAATATAAATGATATTACTACATTTATATTATCCATGGATGTATTTAGGTCTCAAGTTATTGATCAAATGGCATGTTTTTTCAGTTATTTACCTTTCCATATTGACTATTACTTATTGATTCAAGTTATCTTATGATATATATAACTCTTACTGATCAGATGATCACACTATTTATTTGTTTTATTTTTTGTAGGATATAAAGAAGGATATTATGAATAATATCAAGGTTGCAAAAAAAGTATTCCATATATTTTATATTTCCAATATAATATGGAAATCATCTATGCATTTAGTTCTTCAAGACTATTAAAATTATTGGTCATTCCATATAAGATATTTTTAATCTATGTCAATGTAATAAAATAGATACTAGCTCTAGGTTACTGAAGTTATTTTGTTATAGTTGGTATCAGGGAAATTTTAGTATAAACCTTGGGAACTAGATTTTAAAAGAACATAGCTAACATGAGAATTATGATAATATCTTATAGTGTTTTCGAATTTTTATTATTAGATGGATTTTTATTTTATGGCTCAATATTCATGATAATTATGAGATAACTCAGTGTGTTCCAATATTAAGTGATGGTACCTAAATGAATAAAGAAAATCAATAAAAATAGACATTATGGAGATTGTATTGCTAAGAAATTCAATACATTAAGTTTTGTAACTGAGTAGATCATGGATGTATTTAGGAATCTTACTCAGGTAATAATGAATAACCCTTCCCAAATAGATAAACCTATTGTTCCATGGAATGATTATCCAATATTGGATCACTTCATGTGATAGAAGCCTCCATCTTTTAATAGAACTACTTATCCATTGGTAGCTGAGCAATAGATTAATTCCCTTGAAAATATAATCCTCACTTTGGGATGTGGTTAAAGTTAAAATTTTATTCTAGAAGTGTATTATTTAAAAGGATATACAGATAAATGGAGGTCACTAATCCAAAACACTAAAGAGGTTGGATAAATATAAATAATGGAATGGATAATATTTAAAGTGATTTTATTTGAGAAATACTTCCCTTGAGAACAGTGAGATAAAATAGGGGAAAAGTTACTCAATTTAAATAAAAAGAAATAATAAAGTGTGGAAAATTATGAGGCTAACTTTAAAATACTATTCAGGAATTATTCATACTAAATATGTAATATAAAATGTAATATTGATTGTTTCTTTGATGGGATTAAACTAAGTCTCTAAAGGTCACTAGTTTATCAAATATTTTCATCATATGATGATATAGTATCAAGTTACATCTAGAGTGAGAAGTAATGTTCTAAATCTTATATATTCAAGGGAAATAAGTAGAAAAATAGATCATTTTATCACCTAGAAAAACTTGAAGCATCAAATAATAAGAAGGAAATGAATAAATTTCAATCATGTGAAAATTGTGGAAAGAAACATCCTATAAAATGCTTGAAGGTCATGGGAGTTTGTTATAACTACGTTTATAAAGGTCATATGATTCATTAATGTAAGGGGAAGAAAGATAAAACTACTATACATTGCTTCAAATATAAAGAAATGGGAAATTATTCAAAACAATGTCCCAAGCATCAAAGGAATCTACCATAGAATAGGTCAATGGGATAAGGACAAGATTATGTGATCACTATAGAAAAGGTTGAAGTTCTAAAAGATATGGTGTAAGGTACTTTAATAATATATTCAAATTTATCCAATTATTTATTTTATTATTTAACTTTACACTCTTTTATATCTACCCAATTTTTCAAGAAAATTTAATATTTCCCGAACACATTAAAAAGGGAGTTGTCAGTAAAAAATAATTGTGTATATCTCACTGCAATAATGATTTTTTAGTAAGTTATGTTTATGAAACATAAATATTCCCTATATTAAGACATTATTATTATACCGATGGTTGATTTTTATATAATCCTTTGTATGGGTTGGTTTTTAAAATATATTTATTAAAAATAGAAGGAAATTAATATTTGTGATGGAGATATATAATTCCTTATATTTAGATAGGTGGAATAATTATATTAGTCCTGTATAGATTCACCCCAAGTAGCTCTTCTGAATGAAATTTTTAGGGAAGAAGAGGATACACAATCTATGGATGGAAAAGTTAATCTTCAAAATTAGGATGTACCTATTTTGTAGTAATACGTTAATGTATTTCCAATGGAATTACCTGGACATCTGGCATAACATGAAGTTGAGTTTTACATTTATTTAATCCCTTATAAAATACTTATATCAAAGACTCCCTATATAATCTCCACTGTGGAATTGGTATAGTTACATAAACAACTATAAGATTTGTGTTAGGAACTTATACACCCCAGTTTTTTACCTTTGTGAGAACCTATTCTTTTCATTAAAATAGAAAAGTGAATCTATGAGGTTGTGTATTTATTGTAGGTAAATCAATGATATTATGATAAATAACAATTATCATCTAACTATCATTGATGACTTATTCGATCAACTTCATGGAGCTTAATATTTCTCAAAGATTGACCTTAATTATTAGTATAATCAATTATGAGTAAAAAAAGGAAGATATTCTGAAAAAATCATTTCGAATGAGGTGTGGTCCTTATGAGTTTACAATAATCTAATTTCTATTGACTAATGTACCCTCTATTTTATGGATTTAATTAATAGTTTATTCAAGGAATATATTTATAATTTTGATGTTGTATTTATTGATGATATCTTAGTATATTCTAAAAGATATGAGGACTATGAGAATCAATTGTATATTATTCATGATACTCTTAGAAGAAAATATTTATATATGAAATTTAGAAAGTGTGAATTCTAGATTTCGAAAGATTCTTTTATTGGCCATATTTTCTCAAATGATGGAATCTTAGAGTATCCAATGAAGAAAAAGTCAATAAAAATGAACTACAAAAACAAACACAATTGGGGAACATAGTTTAATTGGATTAGTAGGTTACTATTGGTGATTTGTTCAATAAATTTCCTAATTTTATAACATATTAACCAAGATTACTCATTAAGGGTTTATGTTTATATAGACAAAGGAATATGAATAATGTTTTGAATAATTGAAGAGGAGATTAGTCAATGCTTCTATTTTGAAAATACCCTCAGGAAATGATGGATTTTTTATATATAGTGATGCATCGAAGAAGGATATTTGTTGCACATGATCCTCATCCTAGTTGCTGAGGGCTCAGAAAGTGCATCCAAGGGACCCAAGATCAAATCTGATTGAAGACATATTTCTGAGTTCTATAGTAGTATTGTAGCATTACTTTAGAAGGTAATGTATTAGGTACTATTCAGTACTGTAGCATCCAGAACTATTCATCCATTTGGGCCTTTAGGCCATCGGTTTGGTCATCAAGTCCTGCAAGGCCTTTGGTCCACCCAAGGCCTTCCGGAAAGTTTCCTCTCAAGGCCTTCGAAACACCTCAAGGCCTTCAAGCCACCCCAAGGCCTTTAGACCACATGAAAAAATTTATATGAAACCATTCATATTATAAGGGACAAGGCTCCAGATGAGGATTCATAGTAGGCTCATTCACCAAAGCTGAGCTAACTGAAATTGAAATATTGGGAGGGTATGGAATTTCCATTGGTACCAGGCATGTGAAGATTTTTATAGTATAGCTAGCTGAAAAGCCTTGCGAAGGTGGAGTACTAATATCATGACATTTTCTGGGGAGGGTAAGTTCCAAGTTGTTTTTTCTGGATGATTTCCTATAAGATCTACGGGTCATGTAATTTTCACTTAATCCTTTAGGCCTTATAAGGGTTCTCTCTCACCCTAGAGAGGGGGATTATAAAAAATAATTAAAAATTGAAGGCCTTCGGGCTATTCAAGTCGGTAAAGAAAGAGATATAGGAAGGATTTTTGTTGTGTCCTTACATTGAATGATAAATTTATTACCTACGCATTAAGGTAGTTAAAGACTCCTGAAAAAACTATCCAACTCATGATCTTGAGTTGGAAGCTATAATATTTTATTTGGATATATTGAGACATTATATCTATGGTAAAATATGTGAGATATAAACACATAATAAAAGAATAAAATACATATTTTTAAAGAATGTGATCAAATTGAGTCAAAGACATTGGCTCTAACTACTCAAGGAGTACGATTTCTCAATACACTACCACCCATGGAAGGAAAATAAGGTAGCATATGCATTGACCATGAAAGATCATGTAGTCCTGACCAAAATGAGGATTGACAGGGTTCCTATGTTAATGGATTTAGTAAATATATATATGGAAATTATTAGGTAATGGGAAACATCACCCATTTTTAAAATGATTTCTATACCATATTTATTAGAAAACATAAAATGTTATCAACTTGATGAGAATTTTTTAAAAAAATTAAATCCATTAATGATGTGAAATTGGTATAATTCATATATGAAGATGGAATTATGAAATTTGGAAAGTGGTTATGTGTTCCATCTATACATAATATAAAAAAAGAATTATTAAATGATGTGCATAACTTCAATTTCTCTATAAACCTTATTATCACCAAGATGTATAGATATTTGAAAGAACATTTTTTTTGGAAAATATGAAGTGGTAAATTGATGATTATGTGTCAAGATGTTTTTTTAAATAGGTGAATTTTGAGAGACAGGATCCTAGAGTTTTCATACAACATATACATATTCTTATGTAGAAATTGGATGATATCATTTAGTAATTTTAACTTAATTTTTTTCATAATGAAAAGTAAATATAGTAAAAATTGGTTACTAAGGTTAAGGTTAAAATGAGTTTACCAGGGAAGTTAAACAAAAGAGTTAACGGTTAAAATAACCTAAAAACTTAAATAATTTATATTTTATTTCCATATTTATCCTATATATAATCTAATTTTTATTAATGGTCCATTTTGGAGCCATTTTTTTTATTAATATATTAATATATTATATTCTTTTAAAAAATTCCAAGTGTGACGTCGCCCCCACTTTTAAGTGGACAAATTTTCTTCTATTCTATCCACACTTAAATATCATTTTGGTTTATAAATACCTAACCAAATAAATTCATTATATCTACCAAAAAATCCTATAATAATAGTTTTTATCATTAAACCAACCTTTTAAGGCTTCAGGTGTAAACCTAAAGAGGTTGTTCTAAGAAGAGGTATAGTTCTTAACCATGCATCTTCATTTTATTTCTTCTTACACCGCCTTAAAATATTATTAAACCTTGATAAAATAATAAAACTATAATATTGAATATACATAAATGTAATTTTGTTAATTTAATACCCTATATCCATATCATCTTTCATCAAATGGGAAACGAAACTGTCGTTCATGAGTATGGTGGACTACTGCCTTATAGACCAATGTAATTCATTTTCCATCACCACCTCTCATTGTGAGTTATAATTTTGTAGTTAATATATACATATATGATATTCATGAAATATTTATCATTATAAAAAAATTAATATATCATATATTTTTTCCCTTACCATCCATTGAAAAGTGATAATGTCATTTATGCGTATGTTTGTACTACCACCTCCATTAAGCGATGTGATTCATTTTCCATCACCACATTACATATATGATATATATATATATATGTCTATTTAAAGAAATAATATGGTATTTATGATATAATTATTGTTATTTAAAGTTAAAATAATACTTCTCTTCTTTCCATTATGGTAATTGAAAAATGGAACGTTACTCATGCGTACATACAACCTAACATCTCCATGGTTACAACATAGTTTAGTTTTCATAAAAATATTTCATGGTTCGTTCAAAAAGTATAATTTCTGTATTAAAATGATAATTATTTCATTATTTATTATTCTTAAGATGATGTAACAATTACTTCTTTTACTATAGTCAACCTACTAAATTCATTTTGGGAATATTAACTGAATATTATCAAAACATATCATGTGAACTTAATTGTTTAAGTAAATAAATATAACATTGTAATAATTAAAATAAAAGGAATAAAAACCATGAAAATGGTTCTTGATAAAGTAAATAATTAACATAATTTTATTATTTAGGATAATAAATAACGTATGTGATGAGTTGGACCTGAGGTAAGGGATTTTATCTCAATTTCCACTCCATTAAGACATATTTGGTAATATGAACCTATTTGCTTTTATGTGGTGTATATAATACTCATTTTAGTTGTTTAAAATGAATATTTATAAATATTCATGATAATTAATGATTTAATTCAAGTTATTCTTTCCAAGTAATTTTTAAAAGAAAATATATTCTCATTTCTCTTTTGGATAAGGTATATTTTTCTTCCATATCCGTATCTTTTTAAAAAAAAATTTACAAAAGTCCTTTTTATTTACTAAAATTATTTATTAAGGAAATTTTATTTTGACCATAAACTTTTAAAAGGTTTTAAAGAAATAAGTTTAATGTTTTCTATAAATTTAATTTTCAACTTTCTTTATAAAATGTCAAAGGGATTGTTTTTTTAACATATATGACATTAACGGATTTTCCCGGTGCTATAAAAATTTTATAATATTTAACTTATTCTACAACTTTTAAATGGTTTTAAAAAGAAAAATCTTTATGAAAAAATATTTAAATTTTTTTCTTATATTTATTCTCTTCTTTAAAAGACTTGATTTTACTACAAAATCTACTTTTCTGGTGAATTGATGGTCATCTCTCATCTATTGATTGGATTTTTGGTTATTAACTTTATCTTGAAACATTCACTTTCTTGTGATCATTTTTAATTGTAAATTACATTTATATTAAATATATATATTATTTTTATCCTGGATAACCATATTTATTATATTGTATACATTTCTACATATGGTGTTTAACTATAAAAATTATCTAATTGACTAGGAAAAACCTTGATAAATCTATATTATTTACTCAATATGGATATTTGTTGATAAGGCTTATTATTTATGAATCTAATTGATCATTCAATGTATGAGAAATGTAGTGGACATGTTATGATGGGTGGAGCCTAGTTATAGTTATCCCCTTGATACATCAATAGGTATCATGAGACAAATTAGTAAGCTTGCATTAAATGGGTTTCTCATGTATACCTACCCATCGATTAAACTATATTGTCATAGGTTTTTAGTGGTATAGATATCATGATGTCTAAAATCATGATATCTAATATTCAGAATTTCCTTCATTGAGAATTTAGGTATTATTATCCATGAGATTATTACATTAATATTATTCATGTATGCATTTCATACTCATGTTATTGATTAAATGGAATGTGTTTTCAGTAATTTACCTTATAATATTGATTATGCCTTATTGATTCATGATAGATTCTGTTATACATAACTCTCACTAAGAATCTAATATTTCCCTCAATTTGATTTATTTTCCCAAAAATATGAAGATTTATATTATGAATAATTTCAAGGATGAAAGAATTATTTTTTCTATGTATTTTATATTTCCAATATAATATAGAAATCATGTATGCATCTGGTTCTTAAAGACTACTAAACTAGTTGGTCCATTAGAGTGATATAATTTTTATCTATGCTAATTTAATAAAGTAGACACCAACTCTACATTATTGTATTAGGTGTTTTTACAATATCAAAGGTGGATCAAGGCAATATTGTGGTGAAAGGTACACTAGTTATTCATTCAACAATAGTGAATGTACTATTTTATTCAGGTTCTATACACTCTTTCGTATCATAAAAGTTTAGTAAAACTATTCAAACACCACTATAAAACATGGTTTTCATTTTATCGGTGAAAAATTATAATGGATAGATTGTTCTATATAAAGTACATAACTCCTCCCCAGTTGAAATCTATGGAATGAATCTCCCAGAAAACCTTGTCATAATCCAGTTAATGGAATTTGATACTATTCTTGGAATGGACTAGTTATATCTAATAGATCCCACATCAACTTTCAAGAGAAGTAAATCACCTTCTATATCCTAAATTAACATATGATTCTATTTAATTGTAAAGAGGAGGATGAATCTCTTTTGGAATCTTCTTCAGAAATATGGATATTATTTCATTATGATCAATCATATCTAACTCAAATGATTTAATAAAATGATAGGACCACTCTTAAGTATATTCCCAATATAATATATTATATTTATTTATTCCTTAAATAGTTTCATGGTCTTCCATTTGATTAATAGTTTGAGTTATAAATTGAACTTATGCTAAGATCTCTGTCGATATCCAATAATTTTTATAGAATGGTCCCTATTGAATTGGATGAATAAAAGAAGCAATTATAATAACATTTGGACATGTGTTTCATATGATTGATTACTTCACCATGGTGTGCATTAGTCTACTTTTTTAGTAATAAGTATTTGTTTATGTTTCTCTATATCGATTATTATAAACTCAAAAAAGATCACGATAAAGTACAAGTATCCTCTTTCATGTATTAATGAAATATTTGATCAATTACATGGAGATAAATACATATTTAAAGTGTACCTTCTATTAGGATATCATCAGTTAAAGGTGTACAATGAGAATATTCCCAAAACTACATCTTTACAAGGTACAGACATTACAATTTCATAGTTATTTCATCTGTACTCATGAATTCCCTAATAATATTCATGGACTTAATGAATAAAGTATTTATAGATTACCTAAATAAATGTTTGTTAGTATTTATAGATGATATTCTTATATATAATAAAATTAAGGAGGAACATGAGGAGTATTGAATGTTGGGTTGAATACTTTGAGAAAGGATAAGTTATATGTAGAGTATAGTAAATGTGAGTTCTGGATGGAGCAAGTATAATTATTGGGCATGTTATCACATGTTAGGGGATATTTATAGGCTCTTAAAAGACTAATGTGATTAAGGATTGGCTTAGACCATCATCTGTTATGAATATACCTAGTTTCTTCAAATTAGCTAGGTACTATCGATAATTTTTTAGAAACTTTTGAATATTTTAAAACCCACTAACCAAGTTACTTGAAAGGGAGTGAATTATATATGGATATATGAGTGTGAATTGATCTTTAAGGAGATAAATAATGCGCAAACCATAGAACCTAGGATCACCAAACCCACAAATAGGGAAGGATTTATGATCTTAGGTGATGCATCCAAAATTTTATTGGGTTTTTTACTCATGCATAATGATAAAATGACAGTCTATTCCTCAATATAGTTGAATGTGCAGGAACAAAACAGTACAATGCATGATCTTGATTTTCTACAAAAATATTTTCATTGAAAATTAAGAGGCATTACTCTATAGAGAAATTTGAAATATATATATATATATATATGGATAAAATAATCCTAAAATATATATTCATATGGAAATAGATCAATATGTTCCAAAAAAAATATAGTTAGAGTTGATCAAGTATTATGATTTCTAAATCCACTTCCATCTTGGGAAGGAAAATAAATTGTAAAATTCTCTAAGTATAAAATATCCAATAACCTTATATATATAATGAGGATTTAAAAGGATCTAATATTCATGGACATGTAAAGGATGGACATGGTAATCATAAAGAAATGAACACCATTCTATCTTTCAAAAATGATTGCTCAATCATCACTACTTGAGAATATTAAGAAATATCAAAGGTTGATGTGGAGATATATAAGAAGTTAGATGTTGTGAGGAAGGGAAAAACCTCTCAGTTCAAGGTTGATGGTGGAGTTGTGAGATTTGGGAAAAAACTTCTCATTCCATCTGATCTAGAGATAAAAGTATGATATATTGAGTGATTCTCATAGTTTATCATTCTCCATACTACTAGAAAACATAAAAATGTATATAGATCTATGAGAACATTATTAGTGGGAAAATATAAAGAAAATTTTATGTAATATACATCAAACCTTTTGTTGTGTTAGCAAGTGAATTCTAGGAGGTGAAAGTACAAATAGATAATGTTACCATTG
The DNA here is from genome assembly GCA_963277665.1 of Viscum album. Classification (NCBI taxonomy): domain Eukaryota; kingdom Viridiplantae; phylum Streptophyta; class Magnoliopsida; order Santalales; family Viscaceae; genus Viscum; species Viscum album. Next base: position 1,619,792,192 of record OY728157.1, on the reverse strand, counting down.
CCCATACCTACATTAAAATGAGAAAACATCACTATGTATTTTTTCAGGCTTCCTCCAAAAACATCAAAAGATAATAATGATATATGTGTTTTGGTAGACCATCTTATAGAGACTGCTCACTTTGTTTCCATCCAAGAGGACTTCTCACTTGATCACCTTGAAAATATATACATTAGAGAATTCATGAGGCTACATGGAACACCACTATTGATTGTATTTGATCAAGATTAAAGGTTTACCTAAAAGTTCTAGAATAGTATTCAGAATTCTATAAACACAGATTTGAACTTTGGTATGGTCTATCATCCCTAAAGTGATATCCAATCTGAATAGGATATCCAAAAACATTAGAATATGTTCATAGCTTACTCTATGGAATTTATGGGAGGTTGGGACCAATATATTCCTTTTTTCAAGTTATCTTACAACAAAAGTTTGTATTTAAGCATCCAAATGGACCAATACAAATCCCATTATTCAAAGAGATGTATAACACATGTGTTCTTGGATGAAGTAGGTGAAAAAAGTTTATAAGACCTAAAATAGTTGAAGAAATTATAGAAAAGGTCAAGTCCATTCAATAGCACATCAAAGTAACAAAAATTTGAAAGAATAGTTATGATGATAATCATTGAATAAGCCCATATTTTGAGTTTGGTTATAATGTTTTTCTTCATATATCTCCATCAAAGAGAGTCATGAGATTTAGGAAGAAAAGGAAGATAAGTCTGAGATATATTATCCCCTTTGATATTATTGATCACATCATATATTTGGTGTATTAACAAGTTCTCCCACCAAACCTATATAAAGTATATTATAAGTTCTAAATATCCCTCTTGAACAAGTACATACCAAATCCCTCACATGTTTTTATTTCAAAGATGGTACAGTTGGAGAATGATCTCTCTTAAAAGGAGTAGTTGGTGAAGATCTTGGACTGTAGAGAAAAAATTTTATGCAACATGAAAACTTACCTTATTAAAGTAATTTTTATAAACTTTATGTATGAAGAGGAAACATGCGAACCTAAAGAGACCACGAAACAAAACTACCCTTATTTGTTTTCATCTTTGTGTTTGAAAAAAAATTGAGGGTAAAATTTATTAAGGGGGGAGAATATAAAGACCCAAGATATTAATGATTATTTCCCCTCAATAAATATTTATTTTAGTATCATATGTTACCTGAAATAATGAACAAAACCAAAAACCAAGAAACATTAAATTATTCAAGATAGTCGTTATAGATGTTAAACTAGCGAGAATCGGTGGTAGTAACTATATTTTCAATTCCTATATTTATAATAATTTTATAATATTAATTTTACCAAATTAATATAATTTTTGGATTTATTATATCAATATTATCTTAAGATTAATTTTTGGTGTTTTTGTAAAATAATTGATTTTTAGGTGAATAGTAAAAATACATATTTTGCTAAAAAAATATCACTTTTATACATGAATGAATTCAAATTTTAATAATCCTTTTAAAACAAAAAATATATATTCAATAAGTAATATAATTCATTTAAAAATACTATTTTGAATTTATAAAATACATGTTTAATATTTTTGAATCGCAAGTAACATTTCACACTAAAAACTATTTTTAAGTGCTTATAATAAAAATTAAACTTTTGGAATTTTTGAAATTAAAAATAAAAACTATATATTTAATATTCTAATTAAATCATTCGATATTATATAAAAAATTAATTTTTATTTTTTATGAATAAAGATAATATTAGTAAGATCAATTCTAATTACAACGATAATGCTGAAACAATTATTTTAAACTTATTATTTTATTAATATCAAGGAATTCATATCAAACCAATTAAATTAAACTCCTTTAAATAATAAGTATAATATGATTTATAAATATATAAATAAATATATTAACACTCATTTAATTAATAATCAATACTAAATTATATTTAGAATCCATAATGTCCAAAATGTCTTTTTTCAACAAAAAATGTTTTTCTAAACATCCTATGGTTTAATTTAAAAGTTAATTTTATCATTTTAAAAAAATTATTTTTATTAAATAGAGGATAAATTTAGTTCCATAACAGCTAAATATTTTCTTATGGGTTATTTTGTATTTTAAATAAAAAAATGACTTAGTTAAAAACCAATTACTTGGTTTGAAGGTAAATGAGTAAGATGTAAGAGATTAATGCTAAATACCCCATAACATGTTTAATTTTTTTTTAAATACTTGGGTATGAATTTATCAACAAAAATACACCCTATAGTCTATTATTTTTAAACTTTTTATCTATTGACCATGGAATAGTGTAGCGATATCATGGAAGGGTAAAGGGTCTTTCCAAAAGTTCTTTTTTCTTCACTCATAAAAGGGTATCACTTCCACCCCTCCATGGAGACACTTTAAATTTTAATTTTACTTTAAAATATTACTAAAATACCTATCCTAAAATTCCTTTTCTAATAGTTAATATTGTGGTCTCTAGAAGTAACCTTAATTCCTTCACTTCCAAAGAAATATCTATGAAAAGATCAAGTCTCCAACATAAGTATTACCTTCTTTTTGAATTTTTATCCTTAATATTTCTCTTATAAATAACTTATATACATAAAAATATATTGAAATAACTATAATTATTATATTTATATGTTATTATATTAATGTAATAACTATTATTTATTCATCTCCATCCACTAAGAAAAAAACATTGTTTAGTGTGTTGTGCGGACTAGCACCTCCACAAAGTGGTGTCTACCATTTTTCATCACCGCCATTAAGGGATGAAAAAAATAATATTATGAATAAATGAATATGATATATATAATATAAATATTGTTCTAAAATGTAAAATTATATTTTACCATCTTTCTCTCTCATTCATTGAGAATTGGAAACAGTAACCATAAGTACATGTGAAACATCGACTCTACAAGCAATAAGTTTCGTTTTTCATAACCACCCATCATGGTTGGATTTAAAAATGTATTTAATATGTAAAAAAATTCACATAATACTAAATATTTTTTAAATTATGAAACTATTTTATAATGCTTTCTACCATTATCAATATGCATATGGAGTTACAAAAAATTGACTGAACTGCCTTAAGTAAACGACGTGGGAAAGAAAAATATATTATAAATAAATAACATGTGATAGGTAAAGGAACTTGTAATATGAAATATAGTTGAATAATTTTCTGATTTAACTATATAATAAACTTAATTTTGTTATTCAGGAAGTTAATCACATGACAGAATGAATATGGAACTCATGGTAGGAGATCTTATGTACCTCCTTCATGACTTTTCGGTTACAAGTTCACTTTTTTATCCCTTTTATGAAATATGATTATAATTTACTTATTTTTTTATATTTACCTTTTATATATACATATTTAAACAACCCTTTCAGTTTTTGGGTTATTCATGTTTTCAGTTCCCTTCAAAATTCCCATTTTTAAGAAGACCCAATTTAAGGAATCTTTCCTATTTCTTGTCTCATGTAAAAAAATCACCCCTATGAAATGTTTTTAAAACATGAATAGATTTTAAAAATCATAATTAGTTTATGTATAAACCTATTGTTCAAATATGGGTTTTATGTAAAATAATAAGGCCTTCCCATCTTTAAAAATATCCTTTACTCATTTCATAATGTTTCACCCAAGTGGCACGTTTTTATTCATTATTCTCCAAGATCCTTCTCATGAATTCCATATATTAAAACTCAATGTTCAATAAATATATTTAATTTTAAAATAATACCATATCAAATGATTTAATTCATTTATATCTTGGTAATAATTAAGATTTAGCTTTCAGTTATGCCTTGAATCAGAATTATGAAATCCACTTTCTTCTCATGGGTTTGATCATTCTTTTGATATATTTTTGGATTATTTTACACATATGGCTTGAATATATATGATTTTAATTTATGTGATGAGTGTTCCCGAAATTATATATACCTCCAATGCATTAGGTAAATCTTTATATCTCATGATATGTTATGTAATGGATTAGGTAGTGAACATAAATCAACCATGGGACTTTGTACACTTCATGATGATGGTCTTGGGAGTGACACTTGAATTTTATTTATAATATCATGTTTTATTTTTTTCACATGTATATGATCCCATGAAATCATTTCCTTATTCTATTTCTCCATACTTATGATTATCCTTTTTATGATATCATTCCATGTCTCTTAACAATCATGTTATGATTTATTGTCATGTTTATTCCCTTGCTAGGATTTCTAGATCACCCTTTCCCTTATGTATCTTCCATTAGATATCATTTGTAGTTTTTGAAGATCCATGGTAGTTAGGATTTCTCTTTTGATTTTTCAAAAAATATAATGTTTTATGTTAAAGTTGATGTATTTCCATGTCTAATATTCTAAATACACTAGAACTCTTGATCCTCAGTGTTTATTTATTGGAAAATTATATTAAGAATTATGAAATAATATGTGTTTAAGGAATGGGTCACCATAAAAGCAGTGGAATGATCTACTTCTTGTATCCACAAGCTATCCCATGGCCTGTACCGAATCATATTTTTAGTTTTTTGGATGGATAATTACATGTTTTCATTCTCATATTTTTTTATGTGAATCCCATATTTCTCCCCTCTATTTGGATTTCACAAACTAGGGTAAGATCCCTTATTATCCCTTGATTTCCCCTTTCATCTTATAGTGGTCTGGTGCTATTTTTTAGTGATTTATAGTAAGGATATCTCTCTATGGTAACCTTTTTTCTCCTCTAAATCATATTTCTCTAATCTTTGGTTCTCTCAATTAAGGATTTCAATGATGATTCCACTGGTTCATATAGTTGGATCTCCCCCGGATGATGGGGCTTCCATATTTCCTAGTTAGAGGATGTCATGAGACAATTCCTACAGGTCATCTACCATACTTTTGATGAAGGTATGTTTCCATGTGAGTTTTTCAAGGGTTTTTAGGTAAATTAAATGTATTATATTATGGTTTTGGTTCTTATTGATATGGTTTTGGCCTGAGTTAGTGCCTAGATCTTGGAGTATACTTCCTAAGGATGGTTGGTCTCATTTGAGGAGTGAAAAAACAACCAGTTGGTAATTAAATGCTAATTACTAACTGTTTTGAGTTAGTTAATTAGTTTTAAGTTTTCAATTAATTATAGTCTGATTATAATTAATCAAGTTAACTATTTGGATGTGGGTTAGGGTCTCAAGTGGTTTGATCGTTGGTCATTAGTCTTAGATAATATTAAGAAGAAGGTAACGTGGAAAAGAATTAAAAATAATTTTTCTTCAATGAGGCAGGTGGTCACTTTAAATTGACCTATAGTCCCACATTAATTTTTTTGGTGTTTTGTATGGTCGTTTCAGCCTTATCATACATTGAACTTGTTTTAATTAAATGTTTTAAGGGTTTATTGAACCTAGCTTAAATTCCCCAATAATATATTTTTAACCCTAGGAAATGGAAATCCCAAAAAGAAAGTCCTTGGATATGGAATTATCCAAAATTTTGTGTTAATAAAGGGATTTATATTTCCAAGTAGATAAATGTGGTTTTATGATAATACCTATGGTTTCATATTTTCAAATGATAAAACTATTCTTCTATATAAAAAATGGATATTTGATCTGAATTGATGATTGTGAAATGGAATTTCCCAATCATCAATAATTATGATTATAATTGAACATGGTGTTTAGACCTAATGTAAGAGAAAATTTTGAATGGTAAAATGTTTTTTGTGTTCAGTATGGTTTTTCGAAAAAGAAATGATTTGGGGTATTTGTTTTCAATTGATGTTGTGTACTATGAAAATGTTTTTTTTTTTGAAAAAAACCCTTGGGGTAGTGTTATTTTAATGGTAATGAAAACACCCTTAGGGTGGTCTTGTTTTATAAAGTTAGTAAAAATTTACTTTGGGGTGGTGTTGTTTTAAAAGGAAATAAAAATTTATTTGGGTGTGTTATTGTTTAAAATGAAATGAAAACTCCTTTGGGGTGGTTTTTTTTAAAGGAAATGGAAAAATCCCTTTGGGTGGTCTTTTTTTAAAAAATAAATAGAAATTCCATGTGGGGTGGTTTTTTAAAAGTGAAATGGAAAACTCTCTTAGGGGAAAAAATTTTATTATGTCTTATAAAACTCTTATATGGGAGACCCATGTAACTATTTAGATAATTCCACATGTGAGAAAACTCTTATAGGGATATTCTATGATACTTATTTTTTATATCAAGGATATTTGGGTCTGTTATTGGGATGAATAGTCATTACAACATGTTTAGAGACACCCCGACACTGGATGATGTATGTATGGTTGATCGAGGTCATCGACCTAAGGATCGACAATGGTATGACCGACCTCGGGTGTCTTCGATAACCTGACGCATCAGTGGTAATTTATTTCTTCTCTTTATTTTTTTTAAAATGTTAAACTGTTTATTTATAGCACCAAACATACACTTTATTTATCAAACTACACTATTGAAGAAAAGGGTTTCCCATGTAATCTTTTTTGGGTTTTTAACATTAGTTACCTTGCGACATTATTGTCAGTGGGGTTGTAAATATGTTTTTTATATAACTTATTATCAACCAATGTGATAAATTGTTTTTCATGTTGGTTTTTAAAAAACCTTCATATAAACTAGCAGAAAAATATATAATTTGAATGGTTTTCACATTAGTTATATAAAAATCAATGTGGAAAAAATTATTTACTTTTTGAAATTACTAATATAATAACTGATGTAAAAAATAATTTTTTAAATAAAATATTTAAATATATTATCCCAGTTATACAAAAGAAAAAACATAAAAAATAGTAGCACAACCATCTAAATGATAGAAACACTCATCACTACAATAGTAGAACCAAAAATAAAAACAGTTGCACAATATATATTACAATTTTAAAATGGTATCCCAAATTCAAATCATTTTAACTTTAAAATTTGAAATTTAAACTTTATAATATATATTAAATAGAAAATAAAACCCATTAGAACCTATGAAATATTTCCCCCATTCACTTTTTAAGTGATTTATCTCTTTTACATTATAAGGTAAAGGGTCATCAAAAAGATATAAATTAAAAAATAAATAATTCAACATGTATTATCTTTATAATTTTAAGATAAATTAAAGGAAAGTTTATAATAAAATATAGCCTTGAAGAATTTTGAATCTATCCCAATTGAAATTATTTCAACCATAAATCTTAGAATAGAATATACGCATTCCTTTACTCTTTATTAAAGATGAAAATTATATTTCAAAATAATTTTTCAATTCAAAATAAAATTTTAAGTACTTACAGGTAAAATGTAGTAATTATAAATAAGAAATATCCTTTTATTTTACATATTTGATATTTGTGATCCTTTTTCCTATTGTCTCTATAGAGTAATCCCATGAACTATTTGAAAATGATATCTATGAAATAACATTAAAATTCATTATAATATACAAGTATTAAAATAATAAAACTAATGTGTTCAATACTTTGTTAAAACTTTCTCACATGTCACCATGTAAACAGAATAACCAGTAACATGTCTTTGTTCTTGGAAAAATATCACAACACCAAATGGATGTTAACATATAAAAAATATATTGTGATTGGTTATTAAGTTAATATAAATAACATTTTAAGAAATATATGTTCCATCCTCTTTAAGATAAGGAAGAATTCAGAAATTAATTTCCTTATTTTTAAATATTTCAGCAATATATATTATTATTTCTATATCTTTCATTTTCATCACTATGGATAAAATATATTATGGGTCCAAAAATCCATATAATAATGTTGTATCATACTAAATACAATTTTTATAAAGATACCTAATACAAAAAAACATAAGTATTAAGTTTCGATAAATTATAATAACTTAAAGATATATGATAATTGATTTACATGGAAAATAGTTACATAAAATTGATTCCCCATAAATCTCTAGTTACAAGCTCTGTGATATCTATCTATAAATCATCAGAGTTTCATGCCCATAAATGTTAACATCCATTGGAATCTTATAAACTTCCAACAATAAATATTAATATATCGATAATTTATTTAGGTCAAAAGAAGTAATATTTAAAGTCATGTCATCTTGTACTTATTTTTGTCTATAAAAAATGTATTTACATTTAAATTATTCCTATAAAAAATAGATAAATATATAATTTTTAATTTTTTTTAATAAAATAAAACTAATATGAAATAAATTATATAATCTATACTTACATTGGTGGTAATTTTTCAAACAAATCTAGATGTCTAAACTAAAAAATGGATGATAAGTTTTCTAACTATAGTGACCTCATTTTTAGTAAGTGGTACTCTTGTGGATATATCTATAATATCCCACATGGTGAACCTAAGCTTCTCAATATCTATCTTTTGATGATGAATAGAATCCACAATATAATATATAATCTCATATGTAATAATATAATGTCAGGGGTCCTTAACTTATAACTCATAATAAATGGGAAGTTGTGGAGGAGGAGGTGGAGGAGTTGGATAAGTAGGAGGAGATATAGGAGTGGTATATGTCGGCAGAGGTGGAGGAGAGGGATATATAGGTGGAGGTGGAGAAGTGGGATATGTATCCTAAAACTATTTTTACATATATACAGACATTGACTATACTAAAGTTTTGATCCTTTCCTCCATCATCTCACCCATCTCCTAAACTTTATCTTTTAAAGATTATATTTTATTTTTATATACATCCTCCTTTAAAGAATATCCATAATGGCCAAACACTTTATTTATCGATACAGTATCCATGTAATATCGTACATGACCTAGGTGGTCAGGCTTTCCCAATGAAGTATCTAAAATATCCTTCCCACCATCAATTATGAAGGTCCCTTCTGTCCTCTTCTCCTTAAGGGATCCACGTATAGAATATTTGAAAATTTCATTGTTCAATCACAATATATAAAGATTTAAATTAACTTAAATAACATAAATAAATAAAATAACTTCTTTTTAATATTCTCAGTTATATCCCTCACTCTTCTATAAGATATTATCCCTTTTTTATCATTTGGGCCCTCTTCCATTTTTCATGTAGATCTTGTAAGAATGAGGTTCAACCTATATGGATCCTAAAGACTTAGCTCTCATTTTATGAATTTTTTCTTCCATTATTTGTTCTTCCAATAACTTATACCCTCCACAATATAAATTATGAGGGTATACACTTTTATATTGGATATACTCATTTTATATAAATTAAGAATAAAAAATCATTAATAAGATCATTAATTTAAAAAAAACTTCTAAAATATAACATTATAGTTAAAAAAATTCTTCACATCTACTCTCAAAAAACTGATTCGATGTACCTTCATCTAGAAAAGGATATATATCACATGAATTTTTTTTCTCTCCCTAAAAATATAATCTAATGTGAGGGTTGATTTAAAATCCCTCCATATCCTAGAATCCAAAGCTAAAAATTTCTTCTTGACTTATCTAATTTCAAGTATATCATATCTCATATAATAACAAGGGAAAAACTATATTAGTAAAATCATTTAATGATAAGGAAAATAAAAAAAATTATCTTACCAAAATTATCTCCCATAATTGAGATATTGTCTCTTTGTCGACACTTCTAAAATCACAAATCAAAATACCAACTTTTGATCAAGCTTTCATTATAAAAAAAAGACTAAAATTGTTTTGAATTTGGACCCCTAATAATATCACTATCATCAAACTCAATGGGTATCCTCTGGTCCCAGATATGGGTAACTGATAATTTTGGTAAACATGTGCTCCCACATTTACCAACCCTAGAAGCCTTATCTACCCTTATAGAAGTATATGAATATTGTGCATAAGGATGTGGAGGATCCTCCGAAGAAGTATGTGTGTGGTCCACCACAAAATCTCGAGGTGAGTTAGATGTTTGATCTAACATTATCATATAAATCTAGGTAACAAACAATTAGTAAACAATTATACAAATCCAGCTATTACATATAAAATTAATTTAAAAATGAAAAATCATCCAAAAAAAGTAAACTAAACTAAAAACATTTTTGTTTATATTTTTTAATGTAGTAAACAAAAATTCTAAAAAAAATATTGAGAGATGAAATTCCATAAATGCACGTAAAAAATCCAACTGTTACATAAAAATTTGAATAAAATTTTAAAAATGATACAAGAAAAAAAACAATACTAAACAAATCTATCTTTATAATATTCATTAGAGTAGTTAAAAAATGTTAAAAAGAACACATAAAATATTATTTATCTTATTTGTTTTTAATTAACAATGTTAAAATAATATTGAAAATATTTATGAAACATTAATTTTATAGAAAAAAATAAAAAAATTCTTAAGTAAAAATTAATTCAAATATTATAATTACATATGAAGTTGAATAATTAAAAATTAATAAAAAACTAAACTAATATAAATAAACAATTTAACTTATTAGTTATAGTATATGTTTTAAGTAAAAAAATAAAACTTATGTTTTTAAAATTTTATGTAATTTAAAATCATAAACAAGAAATAAATATATGTTACTTGTAATATTAGGAAATTTCTAAAGGATTGTTTTCCTATATTCTTTCTTCATGATCTTTCTGTATAGAATAAACCATGTCTACTACATGGTCATAAATATTATCTATTAATATTTCCATGGAAGTAGGGATCTCACATAAATTTTTACCATCATCAATTTTTTCATTACCAAACTACTATTTTTTCATTTTAAAATGATTTACCACTACATATTTGATGAATTGAGAGCATAGAAAAAAAATCATGTTTTTTCATGATAAAAGGATCATCTGTATATTCTAATATATTTAGATTAACTAGTTTCAAAATGAATTCATCATTTTTGACGTTGTTGTTAATAATAATCCCTTTATATTTAAACACTAGAACTCAAAATTGAATACAATAAATCTACCATATTTCTTAATGACTTTATAATATACACATGCTGTGGAGACTGGGATTTTATATTTGGCACTTGAAAAATTCATTTCTTCTACGAACACCAATACACTACTATTCTAAACTACACTTCTGTTGTCCTAATATTTTATATAAAATGTATATCCATTAGTGTTATACATCTACCATGTTATAAAATTTAATCATGGACCACCTACTAACCATATAAATTTTGTTGATGCATATGATCTTCCATGCACGGTCTCTTTAAACCATGGAAAAAAAGTTTTGTTATGATCATTCAAAATCCACATATATTTCTTCTTTGGATAAATTTTTTTTAAAACATCAATATAAATTGTTTTATATAGATAATAATCATGTATTTCATTCAATATGTATAAATGTACTTGATTTATTTACTCAACTGTCAAGGATTTTACTTTCAAGCCACAAATCCCCTTCCCCCCGTAATTGACTCATTCATGGAGAGATATAGGCAAATAAATGTGCTCCACTATAGATAATTACCTTGTACAAAACTCTAAAACCTCCTCAAAAAGATACTTCTCAATAATGGAGGCTTCATGATGATATGGATTCTTAACATATCCCTTCAATATATTCATACACCTTTCAAAAGGATACATCCAATGTAGATGTATGAGTCTGCAAAGCTTTATTAATTATAGAAAATGAACCATTAAAGAAACCATGATATCAAAAAAACAAGGAGTAAAATTAATTTCAGTTTGAAAAAGTATAGAAACTACATCATTCTCCAAATTTTTCAATGATTTTAGATCAATCACTTTCTTACAAATTGAATAGAGAAAATAACCAACCTTCATGATAATCATTCTGAAATGTGTGGGAAATATTCCACATAATGAATTTAGCAGGATTTGTTGTGTCATGACATGATAATCATGAGATTTCATTCATGAAAGCTTCAAGTCTTTTAGTGATATAATATTTTTTACATTTGAAGAATAACCCTGTCGCACTTTAATAACGTGTAGAAATTCATAAAAACTAATTTTATCCCTATTGGAAAATGTATGAAAATCCATTGGTTGGTGTGTTAATCTTCCATTAAGTGTGAGAGATAACACCAAATATATTCCCATTGAGAGTAAGTCCAATATTATATTCATCCCATCTTTTTTATTTAATTTAATAGCTAAAAACTTTCCAATAAAACTATCATAGATATTGTTCTCCACATAAACGAAATAAATTTTATGTTTGAACTCATGATATCTCCAATATAGAAGCTCAAAAAAATATTTATCATTTCTTCTAAATGTTTCCATCATTACCAGTTTTTTGTGTCTTTCCAAATGTGACATCAATGTTTTTCACCCTCTTAAAATACTGGTTGGTGGAAAAAGGTTTTTTAGAAATATAAAATTCTTATGAGCCATTAAATGACTTTTTTAATATTTTATAAGAGTGATACATAGGAAAAACCCTCTAATTAACCATGTATAATATTTTTATCCCATTTTGTAGTTGATAATATTAAGTCAGTTGTTCACAAATTGGAAAAGATTTATGCCCCCTAACATTGTATCTATAAAAATTTCCATATGTTGGGAAGTTATTTATATTGAACATAATCATTACATGTAGTTGAAAATGTTTCATTTTATAATAAGCATACGCTCAAATAACTTCCTCCTATAAAATTTTAAAATCATCAATTAATTGTGAAAAGAAAAAAAATCAATATCATTTCTAATATTTTTAGGTCCATAAATCATTACAATAAGCATGATATATTTTTTTTTCATAAAAAATTAAAATGATAAGTTGAAAATTACCAATAAAATAATACAAAAAGTGTGTTTTTACCAAGTATTTGATATATATTCATTCTATTTGTTCTCAATCCAAGTATGATATTTCTAACTTCATTTATGAATGTATGAAACTGTTGATCATTTTTCTTCCACCGTGGAAAATTAGATGGATGATGTAATTTTCTATTATTATTTTCTCATATATATTCCATCTTAAACTTTTTGAATCATTTCAATTTGAAAATAAATGTTTCAAATGAGGAATTATAGGGAGATACCAAATTGCCTTGGTAGGAGTCTTTATAACTGCTAAATCAACATGTGATGTTTCTTTCAACTTATATTATGATGTCTCAAATTTAGGAAGTGGTGAAAGAACTTTGTATTCCTTCCTATATAGCACATAGTTATTTGGATAGGACTGTATCTTATTGTACCCCATTCCCATCAAGCATAATATTTTCTTTGCATTATAATATGAATCTGGTAGATCGTTGTCTTTGGGAAGTATGTCTTTCAACAATTATAGAAAATTTGTAAAACTCTTATCACTACATTCATTTTTTACCTTCAATTTAATAAATATTAACACCATTAATAAAACTATAAATTCCATACAACCTAGATATAATGCCCTTTAAGAATCGTCGTATATACACTCAACTATCAATTCATTCCCAATTTCCTCTAATTCAAAATCTCAAACCAATTCTTTACTTTGATTAAACTTATAATCTTGAAAATCATCATCATCAATATATCTTGAATTCTTCCTAGTTGTACCAAACCAAATACAAGGGTTGTAAATCAGATTAAAACAATAAAAAATTAAATGATCTTTGGTTTCTCTATTTTTCAACTTTTTCATATTGAAAATTATCAATCATGGAAAGAAAAAAAGGTTTTTATTTGGAACATTTCATTTAAAAAGTTACAAAAAATCATCAACACACTCCTCATAATAATCACTTATTTAAAGTATGGAAATCCAACATCAACTCATTATTATCTATAACAAATATTAAGAATTTATAATAAGTTATTATATTTTGAAATTTAATTTCAAATTATTTTTAAAAATAAAAATAAAAAATATCATAATTATTTTACAAATAATAGAAAGGAAATATATTTTATAAACAAAAGTATCACTTTGAACATATTTAATTGTCTTTATTTCATAAAAAAATTATCATGCAATCAGCATGATCATCTAAATATATATTATCAATACTCTATATTCAAACTCCATAATCCATAATACCTTCAAAATATATGTTTACAATTTAGAAAAAAGCATACCTTATACACACATTAAACAGTAAATTAACATTCTTTATAACATGAATTAATCAAATATTAATTTAATCAAACCTTAATCTCAAAACAATCATTCATCAATTAAAAATACCATAGATTATTGAATAATCATAACTGAAAATAAAAAATAGCAAATATATGTCAAATATTCGTGATGATATAGATAATTCAAGAAAACAATCCCAAAACAACATTCATCAATTAAAACATACCTTATATTCATGGATAATCAAAACAAAAAACACAAATCATAAATAGATATCAGAAGGGGATGAATGAGAAGTCAACCGAAATGGAAAGATGGTGCTGAGAAAGTGAAAGTAGTGATTGATGATGGATGAGGGTAGACGAATGTGGTTAATGAAAACTGAAAGAGATTTGTGGCCACAAGATCAAATAATGAAAGGTTAGGGTTCCCGCAAGAGAAAACACTAACAGTTGTCGCATGAATGAATGAACACAAAATGACATTTCTCGATGCTTCATAAAAAATTTAAAGGTTTTTCATGTTAGTTATTTAATAACCAATGTTGAAAACCATATTTTCAAAATCATTTATTAAATAATCGATGTTGAAAATATTTACCATGTATTTTTTTATGTCAGTTATTTTATGACCTATGTAAAAAAATATTTATAACATCATTTATAAATAACTGACGTGAAAAATTTGTTGCCTTAAATGTATTTTATACTAGTGATGGTTATATTTAGGTATGTTTTTTGTGGGGTACTATAGATTTGTAACCCGACTTGGTCCACCATGGAACTTGGTTACCCAATAAAATGATACTTGGTTGTAGGTCTAGGTTTGGGTAGGGCCTGATGCTTGATGAGTATGACTACTAGAATTGATCATGGGAGTTTGGATTAATCTAGGACTCGGGGCCGTATTAGGGTTTTTCCAAGTTTTGAATTTTTTCTTAGGGTTATAATGAACTTATGACCTGATGATATTGTATGAATGCCTGACATGTTTAGTATAGAGTTCATTCATTATGGAATCATTGGTTCAGAATATTTTGAAGCACTTTTTTGGTAGTCCTGGAATTAATTTATCTTTCTTGATTTGTATGTTTTTTCTTATTTATAATATTATTTTACTCTGATATGTGGATATAGTCTCCCCAACATACCACCATAGACCTACACTACTAGTCGGTACAATACAAGAAAAATTAAAATTTGCAACGGTTTTTTAGCGGCGGGTTTGAAAACTTTCACTAAATATTTCATCAACATTTTTTTAGCAGCGTTTTTTATAAAACACCACTAAATATGTTTTTAAATTTTTATATTTTTTAAATCTACTTTTAGTGTCATTTTTAAAAAAACTGTAATGAATTAGAATCAGTTTTTTAGAAAACCTCTACTAAAAATAAATTAAAAAAATTACAAATTTAACAAAAAATATATTTCATCATAAAATGAAAATAAATTTTGATATGGGTGTTTATTTTAGCTGCACAATTAGTCAAATAAAATATTATGAAATGAATAAAATGAAATTAGATAATAATTTTGTAATAAGTAATAGAATAAACTTTATTACTATTTTAAGTGAAGTTTAAAATCAAACTTCAACTTCCAACGGCCATACCTTTTGATTTGGGTGTCCATTTGGGCTTTACCATATATCAAATCGAAGATTGTGGAGATCTATGTGATTTTTTACCCAAGGGGATCTTTTTCACTATTTTTTAAAGTTCAAAAGGTCTATAAGTCCTCTAAATATGCGTTTTTTGTCTAGATTCCATGTTTTTTTGAACATTCAATATGATTTCAACTTCATTTAAGAGTGTCTTTATATGATTATTGGTCCATATATGATTTTATTCCATGAATTTACATTCATATTGATTGGATGGTGTGGTAATTATTGAGGTTTTCCATATTTTTGTGATTTATCATCTATTATATATATATATATATTTGAATGTATTTATATACATTTATATATTTATATTTATAATTCATGTATATTTATCAATATTTATTTAAAAAATATATATAGTTGCATCTATGCATAGATATTTTTCTGAATTTATGCATACTAGTCTATATTTATATATATTTATATATATTTATATATATATATGTACATTAATATATATTTATATATATGATGTTGGTATATATATTTTTATATATTATGTTGGTTGGTTTCTGTGTGTCTGTGTCTTTTTTCTTGTATTTATATAAATTTATTAAAATTTACATTTACATATTTTTATAAGATATATATAACTATATTTAAATAAATTTATATGTAATTTTATATATTTATTTACTATTTATTATTTATAATTTTCTATTTATTATTTTTTATTTCTTATTTTTTATTTTTTATTTCTTATTTCTTATATATTCATTTATTATTTATTATTAATTTATTATTAATTTATTATTAATTTATTACTTATTGAGTATATATTGATTTATTTTTTATTATTAAATCATTTATTTATTATTTATTATTTATTATTTATTATTTATTATTTATTATTTATTATTTATTATTTATTATTTATTATTTATTATTTATTATTTATTATTTATTATTTATTATATGTTACTTATTAGTTATTATTTATTATTTGTTATTTGTTATTTATTACTTATTATTTATTATTTATTATTTATTATTTATTATTTATTATTCATTTATTTTGTTTTATATTTTATTTCTTTTTTACTACTTATTTCATATTTATTTTTTATTTTTATTTATTCATTGTTTATTCATTTATTATTTATTATTTATTATTTATTATTTATTATTTATTATTTATTATTTATTATTTATTATTTATTATTTATTATTTATTATTTATTATTTATTATTTATTATTTATTATTTATTATTTGTTATTTATTATTTATTATCTATTATCTATTATCTATTATCTATTATTTATTATTTACTATTTACTATTTATTATTTATTATTTATTATTTATTATTTATTATTTATTATTTATTATTTATTATTTATTATTCATTATTTATTATTATTTATGGTTTATTATTTATTGTTTCTTATTTATTGTTTCTTATTTATTGTTTCTTATTTATTTTTTATTCTTTATAATTTATTCTTTATTCTTTATTCTTTATTCTTTATTCTTTATTCTTTATTCTTTATTCTTTATTCTTTATTCTTTATTCTTTATTCTTTATTCTTTATTCTATATTATTTATTCTTTATTCTTTATTCTTTATTATTTATTCTTTATTCTTTATTCTTTATTCTTTATTCTTTATTCTTTATTCTTTATTCTTTATTCTTTATTCTTTATTTTGTATTGTTTTTTCTTTATTAACCATTTATTTATTATTTATTATCTATTTATTTTGTATTTATTTCTTATGTATTATTTTTTTATAATTTATTATTACTATTCATGAATGTTATTATTTATGTATACATATCTATATGTATTTTTATGCATGTATATATATACAAGTATATTAAATTTTGTTTAATCATTACATGAAGAATGTACTGGAGTGGTAAAGTCTTTACAAAATAACCAAGAGCTAAGGAGTTCAAATCTCACCCAACGCATATATTTGTTAAATTTATGCATGGCATGCATGAAATATGCATGTATGGTAAGATAAATAAATAATAAATAATAGATAATAATGAATAAATAATATGAAAATATAAAAAAAATAAAAAAAACTACCACTAAATCATTTCATGATGTTTTTTGGAAATTTATGCTAAATGTTTCATGGCATCGATTTGCAAAGAGGCTTTTCAAAACCACCATGAAACAATTTAGTGACTTTTTAAACTACCACTAAACCCAAAAACCCTTTGCTAAATGCTATTTTTCATATAGCGGTAACCTCTAGTGGATGGGGCATCACGCCTGAGGTACAATAGCGATCACTGGTCAAGGAACTGATTAGTGATCTGAGGCAGCAGGATAGTACAATAATAAAAATACATGTGAGTGCCACTCTTCCACATTAAATTAAGCGAGAATTATGATAAGAAGTATACTTCTCCTTAAAAAATAATTCTCAAGTTACAGTAATATGGCATCAATAATTTTTTGGAAAAATTTATCATCAATGTGAAAGACCAAAGTTTCAAGGATTTTTTGGTGTTGTGGGGAGTTTGTACACAAATAATACTCTTTTTAGTTTACTATGTATTCATTAATGAAGATAAATGGACCAAGGGGAGTTATATTGAGAAAATGAGGATAGATTCTTAGAGAAAGTAAGCCATGACCAGAAATTAAACCAATCTTCCATGTCACAAACCAAGTCGGGATACCATCCAACCCAAAACCCAACCCAGGCCATGGAAAGGCCCGATGGGTGTTATCGATCCCCACATGATGGAAACTAGTGTCTGATCCTCAAAAAATCAAACATGGGGATTATTTCTCCCATAAGAATCAAGAATAAACAATCCATAAGAATAAAACATCACTTCCTGATCAATAACCATAACCAAAAAGGGATACAGTTGTCATAAGTTAAAAAAATTACACTTTCAACCAAAACCAAAATACCAAAATCAAGAGGGAAGAAAACTATACAACCCAACCTATTTGAAACAAGAGGGTCAACACCCCCATGCCACCACCTCCAACACCTGTAAGAAGAGGAACCACTATAAATTGGATCCACTATCACCCCCACAAAACAAATTTCCTTTACCTCGATCAATCATAACAAGGTCTACATACACTTGAGGGTGTATGTAGTGTGTGCGCTAATTCCCAGTATGATACCACCAAAATAAATTCTATCTTATAACATTATAATACAAATCAACTTGGTAGTTTTTAAGGAAAAATGAAATAAATTTTTTTAAAGTAAACATGCTCTTAAATAAAAAGGGAAGTAATCATGTCGACAACAAGACATGTGATATACATAGCATCATATGAGAACCACCAGAAATCCCTAAGTCACTAGACTTAGTGGGGTCCTAGGATCATCTTACCTCAGTGATTAATAAAATCCAAAACCCATTGCGTCCTTATGCACGATCCACTAGAGGATAAAGCATACCAAGTTCTAGTGCTCTCTAACCATCATCATATGTTTAGTTGGTGTTGTAACATCAAACTTTCTAGGGGAACCAGGACTTGGCCTAGCCATACCCTCTAGCATTCTAGACCTAGTTTTCCCTACCTTATTACCTAGGGTTCCATCATGCTCAATTTTCCACTTCCCAAGTCATATGATCCACCTCTTATCAACACAAATCCCACAATTGAAAACACACTAGAAAAATCATCACTTTCAATAGGTAAACCACTTTAAAATCCTTACACATACCAAAATACTTTGAAAACATAATTTTCACCACCTACATAATTCTTAGTTACCATTTAGAAACCATATAAAGTACCCCAAAATTGTCAAACAATGTTAAATAATGAAATTAATTACCTTTAGCTTTGAAACTTCCAAAAAATAGGTGGAAACCACAAATGCAACAAAATGATGTAGGTTCCGAGTGCAGTGGAAGTGCATGGATGGGTGTACCCAACTTTAATTTTTCTCTTAATAATGATCAATCTGAGATCCATCACGATAATAAAATGCCAGATTTTCGGAATAGAACAAATAACAAAAAGGAAAGAGGGAAGTCCTGGAACCATAGAGAGGATCATCATATGTTGGTTATAATTAGTTTAATTAAAAGACAAGAATTATCTTCATTGAATTCTCTCTTCGTTGATGTTTCTGGTCACGATTTGATGTGATCCATCATTGAATCGTATAATCTAAGTGTGTTATTCCTCTAGCGGTGATCCACATGTTCTCCATGTATATCTAGATGTCATCGAAGGGATCTCATGTTGATATCATGGAAGAGACTTCGCTTGTGCAGTTCGCCTTCGATCACCTTGAGAGCTGCTTCCAAAGCGCTCTCTTTCACCCAGTGGAGGATGATCTCTCTCGTAACTTGAGATTGTTCTCGGAAGAAAAAATTCTCTCTTTACTTGAGATCTTTTCCAGATCCATTATGCACAACCCCAAAAAATGGCTAGGCTTATAATAATAATATGATTGGTATTTTAATTACTTAGAATAATAAAATAAATTAATTACCCGAAATCATTTATTCATTTAATTTAATTATTAGTAATACCCCATGTATAATAATAATTGTTGACAATTATTATTACTTGACATTCCCCCAATGAATTACACCTAATATTATTTCTCACAAATCCTAAAAAAACTACACGGCGTGTACTTTTTTCCATTTTATTTATTTCCTCCACCTCATTTATTAGACCTTGAATAATGGCTATTGTTTTCTCAAATAAATATCACTGCATTACTATCTAATAAATATATTATTTCTCCCACAATACATTCTCTTGAATAACTAGTGTTGAAATAAATGTGATTAGGCATCCTTGAATAATTATTAAACAAAAATCGGGAATAATATTTATTCAACTTGTTAAATTAATATTTAACTGAGATACTTGGAAACACTTAGGGTGTGACCCTCTAGGCCTCTTTCTCAGTGGAATTAGGTGGAGCCTGCCTAAATTACAAGGCTAGAATCTAGAAACATGCCAAGTCACCCATAGATAACGAATTTAATTTCACAATTACGTGTCCCGTCCTACAAATGATTACCGTGTAATGTAATCCCTTTGTCTCAATATCTCGAATCAAGCGGGATGCATGCTAGTTTCATCATCCCATGTGCTCAATTATTCTTTCTTTGACTTTCCATAATTTAACTTTCTCATTCCTTATAATATAAATGGATTTATTTAGGCCATATCAATTCAATTAAAGGGCCTTATATATCAAATTTTGTTATGAAACATAAGGGAACAAATCTTTCTTGCATTATCTATTAATGCATTATTACTCGTGACACACCCAACATATCCTACCTTGCTACGAATAGTGTGTCATCGCAGTTTTCATCAATACATATGTGCGCAATTTTTAATACCCATTAATAATAATCTTAAAGTATAAGGATTAATACACACGTCTCTAGATAGGAACATCCAATGACACTATGAAATGTGCATTTTCTACTGGTATGTCTTGCTCTCATAATATCCTCTTGGATATTACCAAGAGCGTACACCATAATAAGGTGCCTCAAAGTTTTATGATTCCTCACCCCTAATGGCCTGTATTTATTTGTGCCCCTTAACCAACATCATCCGTCCATAGAACATATATTCAAGAATAGTGTTATGGCACTTCTGGGTTCTCATCATAGCAAGGATCTGTTATGACCCTTTAGTGCAATAGTTACCCTTAGAACATTATCACATTAATTGTTAGGTAAAATAATAATCAATATGTGATAAGGTATTTATTAATACAAGTTCATCATAAAGTACAAATTATTGAGTTATAGGCCACCCACTCCAACAGACTCCCACTTGGACTAGAGCCAACTGCTAACAACCTTTAACCCGCTAGCTCTCACATGATATTCATGCTTCTGCTGAGATAGTCCTTTAGTCATGGGGTATGTCATGTTCTCTTTCTTGGACACTATGTTCACTCCAACTTCACCCCTTTGATATAAATCCCTTAAGAGGTGATATTTTCGGTGAATGTGTTGTGTCTATTGATGTGGCATTGGTTCTTTTTCAAGGGCCACCGTTGTAGTATTACCACAATACAATGTTATAGGATTTTTTCTGCTAGGAACCACATCAAGTTCCTAGAAAAATTTCCAAATCTAGATGTATTCCTTGGCTGCATCAGAAGATGTTATATATTTGGACTCCACTGTAGAATCGGCGACAACTGGCTGCTTTGAACTCTTCCAGCTCACATCTCCTCCGTTAAAAACCAGCATCAACATACCCTATGATGAAAATCTCTTCATCTCCTCTACACACTAGGAACATATCCTTAGTTCTTCTTAGATACTTAAGGATAGTTTTAAAAACAATCCAATTTTGTTCTCCTGGATCTACTTGATATCTACCTATTGTGCTCAATGCATAGGCAACATCAAGACTAGTATATAACATGGCATATATGATAGATCCTATATCCAAAGAATATGGGATCTTACTCATCCTATCTTTCTCCTTTTGTGTCTGAGGACACCTATTCTTAGAAATATTTAGGAGACTTGACACTAGAACCAATCCCCTCTTGTATTGTTCCATACTATTTATTTAGTATCTGGTCAATGTATGTACCCTGACTTAGTCCAAGCATCATCTTGGATCTATCATGAATGATCTTGATCCCTAGAATATAGGATGCTTCACCTATTTCTTTCATAGAGAAAAACTTGTTCAACCAGTCCTTACCAAATTATAAGACTGGTACATTATTTTTAATAAGTAATATGTTGTCAAAATATACTTCTAGGATAACAACTGCATTCCCATTAAACCTCTTATAAACACATGGCTCGCATTCACTCTTAAGGAAAAAAAATTCTTTTATGGCTTCATCAAATCGAATGTTTCATGACCTGGATGCTTTCTTTAATCCATAAATGGATTTTTGCAACTTGAAAAATCATTTGGATTCACCTGGTGTCACAAACCCTTCTGGTTGTGTCATATAGACATCTTCCCGATGGTTCCCATTAAGGAATTCTATTTTTACATCCACTTTTCAAATCTCATAGTCATGGTAAGATGCTATGGTAAGTATGATTCTTATGGATTTAATCATGGAAACTGGCGAGAAGGTTTCATCATAGTCAATTCCTTTATGTTGTCTGAATCCTTTAGCCACTAGCCTTTCTTTATAGGTGATAACTTGACCTTCCATGTCCATCTTTCTCATGAATACCTATTTGCATCCAACAGGATTTACATCAACTGGATCATCAACCATAACCCAGACTTGGTTCTGATACATGGAATCCATCTCAGAATTCATATCTTCTAGCCATCTTGCAGCTTCTGAGCACTCTACTACTTCCTTGTAGGATAGAGGTTAATCATTGTCAAATAATAATTATTCACCATCCTCTATAACTAAGAAACAAAAATTTTCTAGTTCCCTAACCTCTATTGATATCCTATACAGTATTTTTGTTTTTGGAACCTTTTCCATGGGGACCTGTGGAACTTGTTCTTGTACTAACTCATGTGTTTCTTGATCATCAACTTCATCGAAGTCAATCTTTCTCCCAATATCCTTTTTGAGGATGTGCTCCCTCCCAAGAAATACGGCTTGTCTAGCGACACTCACTTTCTTGTATAAAGGGTTATATAGGTAATATTCTTTTGTTTCCTTGGGATATCCTATAAAGATACACCTCATGACATGGGGTGCTAGTTTGTTTCCTAAGAAGGCCTTAACAAACACATCGCATCCCCATACACATGTGTGAAACAAAATGGGTTTCTTTTGATTCCATAACTTAGAGGATATTCCTTTTTCCACCTTATTTAGTACTCAGTTTAATGTGTATTCTGTAGTTTTTAATGAATATCCCCAAAAAAATAATGGATGATCTGCATGACTCATCATCAACCTAACCATGTCTAAAAAGGTGTGGCTCCTCCATTAACTAACACCATTTAATTGTGGCATATAAGGAGGAGTGATTTGAGATAGAATCCTAGACTCCCATAAAAGATTGATGAACTCTTGGTTCAGATATTATCCGCCTTGATCTAATCGAAGCATCTTTATCTTCTTACCAAGATGATTATCTAATTCATTCTTGAATTCCTTAAATTTATCCAAGGACTCTAACTTTTGCCTCATTAAGTAGATATATCCATATTTACTCAAATTATTAGTAAAAGTAATGAAGTAATAATATCCACCTCTAGATTCTACCGGAAATGGTCCACACACATCTGTGTGTACCAAACCTAGAATCTTTGTGGCCCTTTCACCGTATCCACCGAACGACTGCTTAGTCATTTTTCCTTGTAAAAAAGTGTGGCATATATCAAGTTGTTTTAGCTTGGTAGATTCTAAATAACCATCTTGGCAGAGCTTTTTCAAGAACTTATCATTTACACGACCAAGACGTAGATGCCACAATTGGGTGTTGTTTGAGTCATGTGAGTTTGTTTCATTATCGATTTACAACACTTGGTTTTCTTAGTTTAATACATACTAACCATTATTTAAATGTGCTCTACTATAACATATGTTGTTCCTATAAAATAAACAACCCTTATTTTCAAACTTGAAAATAAATCCATCCATATAAAAGGATGATACAAAAAGTATTTTTTTGGTAACACTAGGAACATAATAACAGTTATGTAAAACCAAAAGCATCCTAATTGGCAATGAGAGATGGTAATCACCAATGGAAAACACAGCCAGCCTCATGCCATTGGCAGCTCAAATATCCACCCCTCCTCTGGAAATATTTCTAAATCTACATAGTTTCTACATTTTAATACATATGTGAGCCCCACGAGCTATATCTAATACCCAATGTGTAGAAATGGAAAGATTACACTCGATAACAAACACACCTTTATCATACCCATGCTTCTAGGTTCAATTTCTCTTCTAGTGGCCTAACTTTCCACATGAAAACATATTTCCTCCCATTCCTTTCCCTGCCTCTGGATCTTCCACTTCTTAGAGGGACGGTGCTCAAGGGCTTCAGAATATTTATGAATCCTTGGCCCCTTTTCCTTATCCTTCCTTTTCTTATTCACCATAAGGAATACGGGGTTGTCACACACCATGTCCTTATATACTTAGAGAATCAAGGTCAGAAGTTCTAATAGGATCTTCTCTTTTTTTCTCATGTTTTAGTTAACAATACAACTAGATAAATTATTGGGCACAGATGATATGATGAGATCTGTACGCAACTCATTTGGGAACTTAATCCCTAAAATGTCCAGGTGTTCAATGTATCCAATAAGATTGACTACATGAGTCCTAGCTGGTGAAGAATCTCCAAGATTAGTTGTAAAAAAAGCTTTGGAGATCTCATATATCTCATGTCTTACCTTCTCTTGTTTGAGATCCTTAAGTTGATAAATCATGCTATTCGCATCCATGTTTTCATGTTGCTTCAAGATCTCATTAGACATGGATGATAGCATAAAACATTGTACATCTGTGGAATAATCCATATGTTCCATGTAGATATATATTCCCTCATCACTGGCCTCTTTTCCAAGTGAAATTATAATATGCTTCTCCAACACATATAATTTCCTCCCATGGTGAAGGGTTACACGTAAATTCCTCTACTACTCCTAGAAATTGGTATCGGTGAGAAGATTTTCCTTATCGAGTATGGTTCGCAATGATATGTTTGAAGTAATTTTTCTTGTCATTTATACAATTTAAGATGAGAAAATATTTATTACTTTATCATGATAAAACTGAGACAAATAAATAAATTAATACTTATTAGTCTCCCACTATTTTATCGAAATCCAATGGCCCTCACTATTGAGTCGGAATATTCTATTGCCTGAATATTCTAGTGGAATGGATCCATATTTCCCTTCACATTACCCCAACTAGGATTGTTCAAGCAATTTGAAATGTTTTAGGTATGAATTACAAATTCCAACTGCATTAACGTGCAACTCCTGGATCCACTGAGTGGACTCCCCAATCCTGAAATCATTTTCTTTTGGATTTCCTCAACCTTCGCCTCTTGGTCACACCAAGTCCTGCTATGGTAGTCAACCCTTGATGTAAACCAATTCAATTCAACCCAAATACATTGAATTATAATTCCCTAATAATTGAAATCACCCCAACTAGGATTGGTCAAGCACTTTTAACTATGGTTAGATTCTAACCATGATTATGGAAGGCTATACTGAATTAATATTTCTTTGAGAGATTTTATCCTTATATGTAAATTTCCATTTCATTATCTTTTATTACATTATTTTTAATATTAAGTGGGATATAATTAAGTGATTAACCATGTCAAAGATAATATTTACACATAATCCGGTCTTATTTTAGTTTCATATTGCATGCTTGTTTAATTAATTAATTGTGTAATCGCAAAAACACACCCACAATAAATAGACCATGAAATTGACATAAATAAAATAAATTGTATGATCATGATCTTGTTCTATTGGTTATTTTATCTAGTGGTATATAAACTAACCCAAGACCTAGGGTAGAAACACCTTAAACCTTTTGGGTTCGTGTTTACAGCTTTCCACCTATCCACCTTTGTATCTACTTAGATTTTTTTCACCTTGGCTCCTAACTTGAGTCACCTCCACTAGCTTGGGAGCTCCATATATTACATATGATTTTATCTCACATATAGGTGAGGGGTAAAATGGATTTTACATGAAAGAAACTTTAGGCATGCAGGCCCTACATATTAATGAGTAGAAGGCTCACAGGCCAACAAATTTAATTTAAATAAATTAATTAAAATAAATCATCCACATATAAAGGTCTTGGTATATCTCATGATGACCCATACATGAAACGATATTTACACATAAATAAAACTAGCATTAAATTCTTTAATCATTCTTGTTTAAGATACATCACGCTCAAATAAATTAATTATCTTTAATTAATCAATCTTTTTATCTTAAACCCTTTTATTAATTTCCTTGAGATTCTCATACATCATAATTTTAAACAAATAAATTAATTTAAAATTATCTTTGTACCTAACTTGTACCTTGGAGTAAACCTGGTGAATTCCCATTCATAACAACCCAATGAGTAGAAATGAACATTATGTAGATGTTAAATTAAACACATATATATAAAACACCTATCACTTGTTGTGCCTAAACTTTACGCCCATACCATGGTACACGTCTCAGGGGTTTATATAATATAATAATAAATTTTAATAAATCTGTGTAATTTGGATGAGTACACAACATGCAATTCCAACTACACAGCGTATACTATTGTTCACCATCCATCTGAAGTACATGACCAAGGATATGTCATGTGAGCGTACTTCGGAAATCTTCGGAGTACACATCATTTCCAGTGGGCCACACGTCATGTAGTATCTGTGTTACACACACTCTATCTGGGAAATCCATGTACGTGGTACATGGTCCAACCCTAACCTGAAGGGACTACATGTTGTGTCCATTGGGCCACACAATGTGTAATTCGTAAATTGTGTGCCACCTGCTCTTGGTCAACACAAGGAGTCATAAATACTTAGATAGACTCCAATGACATGGCTTGGTTTGGCGGACCAGTCCAATGCATTGAACCTTGACTACACGGTGTATACTACCGAATACACATTGTGTGTTATGGTTTTGTACAGACAAGAACCTTTGGAACCTCCAGATTAGATCCTATATTTTATTTTAATCAAAATTAAAAGAAATAGATCATTTCTTTAAGGTGAATGATAAACTAAATAGGAGGAACAGATCTCGAGATTCAGATTTACACAATGATTAACTTGAATTGAAACAACTAAATTATTAAATTCATAAATCATCAATGAAAAAATAAATAATTATAATCAACGATATGAACACTATGATACCACTTTTAGATTCTGAGCGTAGCATAATTGCATCGATGGGTGTACCCAACTTTAATTTTTCTGTTAACAATGATCAATCTAAGATCCATCACGATAATAAAACACCGGATCTTCAGAATAGAATGAATAACAAAAAGGAAAGAGGGAAGTCTTGAAACCATAGAGAGGATCATCATATGTTGTTTATAATTAATTTAATTAAAAGAAAATAATTATCTGGATGGGATTCTCTCTTCATTGATGTTTCCGGTCATGATCTGATTTGATCAGTCATTGTGTCATAGAAGCCAAGTGTAGGCTTCCTCTAGAGGTGATCCACATGTGCTCCAAATATCTCTAGATATCACCGAAGGGATCTCTGTGTGCTATAATGGAAGGTACTTCACTTGCGATGTTCACCTTCGATCACTTTGAGAACCGCTTCCAAAACGCTCTCTTTAATCCGGGGGAGGAGGATCTCTCTCGTAACTTGAGAGAATTATCAGAAGAATATAATTCTATACTGGCTTGAGAGATTTTCTAGATCCATTGTGCACAACCCAAAAAATGGCTAGTCTTATGAGAATAATATAATTGGGATTTTAATTACTTAGAATAATAAAATGAATTAATTACCCTAAAGTATTTATTCATTTAATTTAATTCTTAGTAAGACCCCATGTCTAATAATAATAGTTGACTGCTATTATTACTTGACATGTGCCCAATGAATTACACATAATATTATTTAATTAAATAAATAATATTATTTCTCACAAATCCCTAGAAAAACTACACGACATGTATATTAATATACACAGTTTGTACTTTTGTTTTTCCATTTTCTTTATTTTATCCACCTCATTTATTAGACCGTGAATGATGGCTATTTATTTCTCATATAAATATCACTACATTAATCACTAATAAATATATTATTTCACTCAAAATATATTCTCTCAAATAACTAGTGTCGAAATAAATGTGATCAGGCATCCTTGAATAATTATTAAACCATAGTCGGGAATAATATTTATTCAACTTGTTAAATTAATATTTGACTGAGATACTTGGACACACTGAGTGTGTGACCCTCTAAGCCTCTTTCTTAGTGGAATTGGGCAGATCCTGCCTAAAGTCCAAGGTTTTCATCTAGAAACATTCCAATGTACCCATAGAGAAAGAAGTTAACACCGCAATAACGTGTCACCTCCTACAAATTCTTACCATGTAATTTAATCCCTTGGTCTCGATATCTAGAATAAAGCGGGTTTCATGCTAGTGCCATCATCCCATGTGATTGATTATTATTTCATTGACTTCTCAGAATTGAACTTGACCATTCCTTACCATGGACTTGGATTTATTTAGGCTATATAAATTCCATCAAAGGGCCTAAGATATCAACTTCTGTTATGGAACAGAAGGAACAAATACTTTCTCGCATTATCTATTAATGCAGTATTACTCATGACACACCCAACATATCCTACCTCACTACGAACAATGTGTCATCATAGTTTTTGTCAATACATCTAAGTATGTGAGTTGTAATACCCAATAATAATAATATTAAGGTCTAAGGACTAATACACACGTCTGTAGATAGGAACATCCCATGACACTATAAAATGTGCAATTTCTACTGGTGGGTCTTGTTCTCATAAAATCCTCATGGATATTTCCAAGGGAACACGCCATGAGAAGGTGCCTCAATGTTTTATGAGTCCTCACCCCTAATGTCATGTATTTATTTGTGTCCCTCAAACAACACCATCCGTCCATAGAACATATATTCAAGAATAGTGTTATGGAACTTCTAGGGTATCTTCATAGAAGGGATCCGCTATGACCCTTTAGTGAAATAGATATTATTAGGAAATTATCACATGCATTGTTAGGCAGAAGAACAATCAAGATGTGATAAGGTATTTATTAATAAAAGTTCATCATAAAGCACAAATTAGTTGGTTCTAGTCCACCAACTCCAATAAAGGAGACCCTATAAAGGAAAAGGTACAACATAAACATCAATATATAACTCAAAAAATCAATGTTGATCACTCTTTATGGAAACCAATCCTCTATATAAATATGAATCCAAGAGAGAAGGGGAAAGAGACCAAGAAGGAAGAATGAAAAAAGAGAGGATAGGATTACTTAGATATTTTTTAGATAATCAATACCAAAATCACCAAGGGATTGAGGTCCATGGGAGAAAGGGAGAAGGGGGAGGTGTGCCTAGGGTGTGGGAGGCCAAATGGGGTGAGACAATGGGGTTAGGGTCTTAAAATTGATGTGTAAAGGGTAAATTTAACATTTTTAAAGTTATGGGTAGGTTGTATGGTTTGAATGCATAGATTGAAAAAATATGTGGTAACCGTGCAGTACCTCCGTCCAAAGGGAAAAGAGGTCGTACGATTTTTCGGGAGGGGGTGCATGCATATGCGCCTAGCTATGCATCTCTGATAGGCCCAATTTCAGAGGCACATAGTTATTCCACACACCCATGTGCTAGGTAGTGCGGCTAGATAGTTCCATTATCATGGGCACATAGTTTCCTCTGTGCTAGCTCATGATTTATACTAACTATGTGTAAACCATGAGTCATCTTCTTTCAGTCCAAAAATCACCATTTTTCACCAAAAACACCTACAAATCAAAGAGATAAATATGAGACTAAAATAAATTAAATAATACCTCACAACAACATCAAATATGTGAAAATTATTCCCACTATAAAAACATTACAACATTGAAAATTTATTCCAAATTCTGATCAGAGAAAAAAATGGGTACTGCTCCTCAACCCAAGATCTTTTCTCCTAGGTCTCATGCTCCTCATTACCATGCTACCAAAAACTCATACTAATGATATAGAATTCCCAAAAATCATTTTCTCTTATGAATATACAATCCGTATTGGTCCCTTAAACAATGAAAAATCAGATTCCATCTCCAATTCTTCCCAATTCAGCACATGAGATGGGTCCAGGTTATACTTATTAAATTGTGATACATTGAATATATCATTAATCAACATTAAATTGTATGGAAATGATAACTAGTATGAAACCTTAACAACTCTCTTAGTAACCTCAAAATGTCATACATACCATGACATCAGCTTCCCTTGCTTACCAAAATGGTAGTGACCCAAGAAAGGGGCCACTTTTAGAAACACCATATCACCAACTAAGAATTACAAGGCTTGGTACCATTGATCGGTATAATAATTATGGAATATATACACTTTCCAAAAATGATGTCTAATCAAATGAACCTTGTCAGATGTCTCCTACACAAGGCTCATTCCAAACAATGAGGACTCACCCACCTCTTCGCAACATAAGGGTGATAGACATGGCAGACCATAAAACACATCAAAGGGAGCTATCCTTTTTGAGGATTGGTAACTATTTTTATATAAAAACTCAACCAATCCCAAATTGATATCCCATGAGCCTCCAAAATCCAACACACATGTGTGGAGAATTTCTTCCAAAATAAGATTTTCACACTCCTTTTGACCATCCACTTGAAGATGGTATTCCATGATCAACTTAACAAGAGGACTCATTGACTTCTGAAGGACTTCCAAAAACCAATAGGTAAAACAAGGGTCCCTATCTTAAATGATAACTGATGGAACGCAATGAATCCTCACTACCTTTTGAACATACAACCGACCTAACTCATCCAATTTGGTGGAATCCCTGATTAGAATGAAATGGGATGATTTAGTCAGAAGGTAAATCATGATCCATATGGCATTCCTCCCTCAGGGTGTATGAGGTAATCCAATGATGAAATCCATGACAACCTCATCCCACTTCCAGGTAGTAATAGGTAGGGGATGAAGAAAACTGAAGGTCCTATGGTTCCCTACTTTAACCTGCTGATAGTTATAACACCTAAATACAAAATCAGTTATATCTCATCACATACCTAGCCACCATAACTAGAGACGTACATTATAGAACATCTTAGTGGTACAAGGATGAACAACCCACAGAGACTAGTGGTTATTTTTCATCACTACCTCCCATAACAAAAATGGCACTACAACATGGCCCTTGAAGTAGATAATTCTATTATAAGATAAAGACCACCCACTGGGAACCTCTCAACCATTTAAAAACTACATAGATCGATGACACAACTCATCACTATGATTCTCTTCCCAAATAAAATCCAAAAGGGAGTGTGTCAGCTGAAAAATGGCTAAGAATGTTCCTCCACTGTGATCCTTTTATTCCAAATGAACCTAGGAAAAAATCCCCATCAAAATCCACTCATCACTAAACTCCATGATAGCCTACACTGGCGTCTTCCTACTCAAGGAATCTGTTACCACATTACCTTTACTTGGGGTAGAGAAGATATCAAAATTGAATCCCTGAAGGTACTCGACCCAACGATGGTTCCTTATATTTAGATCCTTCTAAGATAAGATATAGTCCAAGATATTTCTTTTCAAGTAGACCACAAAATTCTCCCCAAAGATATAGTGACAACATGTCTTCAGTGCGTGCATCATTGCTGCTAATTCCATGTCATGGGTAGGGTATTTATTCTTATGTGGTAAATGTTGGTAAGAATAATACTCCACCACATGGTCATCCTACATAAAAACACACTCAATACTCATACTTGAGGCCTCACAAAAGACCCAGTATCCCTTACTAGGTTCTAGAAAAACCAAAAATAGTGTTTGTGGTCAATCACCACTTAAGATCCACAAACGAAGTTGGACATTCTAGGATCTATTAAAAATTTCCCATTTTCAGGTAAGCACAGTCATGGGTGAATTATGCCAATAAAAATCCATGACAAACCAATTATAATACCTTACCATTCCCAAAAATATCTAGATATTGAAGATGTTCCTAGTAATCTCCCATGACATCACTACATTGATCTTCTCAGGGTCCACTAAAACTCTATATTCTGAAATCAAATGGCCCAAAAATGTTACCTCCCTTGTCTAGAAGGTACACTTGGAGAGCTTATCATAGAGACAATGATCTCTAAGAGTTCCTATAATTATCCTTAGGAGATACTTATTCCCTTCCTCAGTTCCAGAATAAACCAAGATGTTCTCTATGAACACCATGAAAAAGGATTCAAGGTACTTATGGAACACCCAGCTCCTAAGTTCCATAAAGGCCACTGAAGCATTTTTCAACCCAAATAGAATAACCATATAATCAAAGTGGCCACAACTACTTTGGAAGGGTATTTTTAGATCATTATTTTCTATGACTCTAAATTGGTGATACCCATAACATGACTTGATCTTAGAGAACCACCTTTCCCCATTGAGTTGGTCAAAGAGGTCGTCAATACAAGGAAAGGGATATTTTTTCTTGATCATTACCTTATTCAACTTCTAGTAATCGATACACAATCAGAGAGATCCATTGGCATTCTTTCCAAACAAAACTGGGGTGACCTAAGGTATGAAGATTGGGAGAATGAATTATTTGGATTCCAAATCTTTTAGTTGTATATTTAACTCCCTCAACTTGGTGGGTCCATATGATATAATGGAATATATATTTGTTGTGTTCCTGACACCAAATCGATGGTGAAATATACATATCACTCTGGAGGAAAACCTAAAAAATCATCTGGAAATACTGCTAGAAACTTAGCCACTATAGGAGGTAATCTATCCTCATAATCCCTATTGTCATTCTCCAATATGAGTGATGAGACATGAAATGAAAGATTTATAAACTTTTAAAGTGGAGGTCCCACACATCCTGACTGAGGATCTCATTCACCTTGAAATATCTAAACACTCCCATAAAGTTCCACAAATCTCACTCATCATTGATAAGAATCGATGTGTTCCTAAAAATGCATCATCCAATCTATAATGAGAAACATGTTAAAGAGTTCCATTTGCAAAACTAGTAAATATCATTCTAGCTCAAACCTTGAAAATATGAGAGAATAAGATGGACACTTGATACCCTTATCTCTCTTTTTACCAAGTAACATCACTCACTCCATCACATATGGAATGATCTAGGTAGGAAATTTCAATGCACCTATGTCAAATAATGCAACAATAATGGACGATGTAATAAAAACTGTACCTCGAACCATTTTTGGTCATGTATCTGACTCCACTGGTGCTTGATCCATAGCATAAAGGTGCCTCATCTCTTCTTGGGAATAAGGAAAACTAATAAAATGTGTCCATCCTTGAGCTAAATCTATCTAGAAGAGGATCCATCCCTACCACCATGACCACCAAACTTAGAACCCATTTTTCTGGATGGATCTAACTGGGATGAAATTTCCCTAGAGGCTAAAGAACCTGCACCACCCTAAATGGATATTTAACTTTATAAAATTGCTGCAGGTTCCCCATAATTCCATGCTAATGGAAATGACTAGGTGGGACTGAACATGATAACCGCATATGCCCTAGCCTTCCATACTGAAGGCATAGGATTGATCCAGCATTTGAAGCCACAGATGAAGATGGTTGGGAAGATGGCTAGAGATACCACCTCCCCTCTTCTCTTGCTCATATCTCTTCCTCTTATTTTCAGATGAAGCACTAATTCATTGGCCCACTACTGAAACTACCTCAAAAAAACCCATACTTTCCACTCTGGTCAATCTCTATAATCAGGTCTCAATCGACCACCCTAACATAAGTTTTCAACTTAAACAAGAAGAACTAAGACTAAATGTCTGGTTGAAACCCCCATTCCAAATTATTAAGCCTTTATTTTCTCATTGGAAACCACTTTTGGTGTGAACTGAACCAATTTTGCAAGTGGTTTGCATACTCCAACATAGTATGATCGCATTTATGGAGATCCAGAAACGCTCGGGTTTTTCAAAAGGTGAAGGTATCAGGGAAATAATACTCATTGAGGATGACCTTAAAGTCCTTCCAATCTATCTATTCATGTTTCCTAGATTGGACCACTAAGTCCCACCACCTCTGACTGGGACCTTCTAATAAAAATGAAGCACATGTTACCTTAACAGCCTCAGGAGTGTCAAGAAAAACAAACATCATTTAGATATTCTTAATCAGATCATCTAACTCATAGGGAATTTTTCCACCCAAGAAGTAAGGAGGCTTATTCCTGAGGGGATCCTAAGATTTTTCCCTTTCCTATACCTGTTTCCACTTCCCTAACATGAGATGAACCAAATATTTCCCCCAGATACAATGTTCAAACAATCCAAACCACCTCTTCCACTAGTATTTTATCAACTTATGACGGATAACTCTCACTCGCCTCATCCCATGGTTTCACAGGAAGACACCAGGGAGGAATCATGTTACAACCATGAAAAAATACAAGAAACCCATTAACACAATGTCCATAAAAGTCTCAGAAATAAAAAAATTAAATACCTTTATGAATCAAAACCAAAACCATAAAAATAACAATAATAAGTCAAACAAATCCACCCTTACTCAGTTCTCATGCATAATATGCAGTCTGTACATATCACCTAGAATGGAATCCAAACAAACTTCCAAACATCTCATGGTGACCCAAGACCTATCACGAGGTGTGTTAGCTAGAAATCCCACTATAAACTAGAACCTCAAACTCTGGAAGTCCTAGCTTCTATCTATCTAGAATCTCTTAAATATCATGACCTAAAAAAAGGGTGAAACCATTCTCTGATACCATTTTTTCACAAACCAAGATGGGATTCCATCCAACCTCACACTCGACCCAGCCTGTGGTAAGGCCCAAAGGGTGTTTCTAATCCCCATGGGATAGAAACTAGTTCTTGAGCATCAAAAATCACACATGGGAACAATTTCTCCCATAATAATTAACCATAAACAATCCAAAATAATATAACATCAGGTCATGATCAATAACATGAACCAAAAATTGATACAACTATCACAAGTTAAAAAATTTTAAACTTTCCACAAAAACCAAAATACCAAAATGGGGAGGGGAGACAACTACATAACCAATAATTCTTACAATAAGATGGTCAACATCCCCATGTCACCACCTCAATCACCTATAAGAATAGAAACCACTATCAATAGAATCCACTGTCACCACCACGGAACAACTTTCCATTACCTGGATTAAACATAACATGGTCTATATACACTCAAGGGTGCTTGTAGGGTGTGGGCCAATGCCCAGTAGGATACCACCAAAAGAGATTCCATGCTATAACATTATAATACAAATAAACATGCTAGTTTTAAAATAAAAATGGAAAGAAAACATTTTTAAAGGAAACAGCTCTAAAATAAAAAGGTAAGAAAACATGTCAACAACAAGCCACATGATATACATAGAATCACATGATCACCATAATAAATCCATAAGTAACCAGGGTTAGTGGGGTCCTAGGACCCTTGTACCTCTATGATGAATACAAACTAAAACCCACAGATTCCTCATGCACAAGCCACTAGAGGGGAACACATCCCAATGTCTAATGGTATCTATCCATCATTATATATTTATTTAGTGTTGTAGCATCAATATTACTTGGGGAACCAAGTCTCGGCCCTACCATACCCTCTATCATACAAGACCTAGTCCTACCTACCTAGTTACACAGGATTCCCCTGTGGTTAATTTTCCACTTCCCATGTCACATGAACCACCTCTTATACAACATAATTCCCACAATTAAAAAAACACCAGGAAAATCACCATTTTCAATAGGCAACCCACTTTTAAATTTGTACACACACAAAAATACTTTAAAAACATAATTCACAACACCCAAAAAAATTCATATAAACCATTTAGAAACCATATAAAGTACACCAAAATCATTAAACAATGTTAAAGCATCGAATCATCTACCTTTATCTTGTAAACTTATGGAAACCAGGTGGAAACCACGAACACACCAAAAGGATACCATATAAAAGAAAATTCACAACATAAACATCAAGATCTAACTCAAATAATCAAGGTTAAACCCTCTTTAGGTAAACCAGTCCAATGGAGTAATAATAACTCAAGAGAGAAGGAGAAAGATACCAAGAAGGGAGAAGAAAACAAGATAAGTGAGGAATAATTGGATATTTCATGAAGAATTTGTAACATCCCAGATCTGGAAGACACCGAAAGGCGCCCCGTACATGGTTGGTCACATGGACTCAAGCGCATTTTACTGAACACCAGAGGCAATCGACTAGCAGCGAGGGCCTTGGATGTGATAGTGGGGAAACTATGCCCTCATTGGCAGAGTAACACAGAGGAAGAGAAACAATTATACAATATCGAAAGTAGTAATATCCAACAACTGTAAACAGCGGAAGACTAATAAAGAAACAACTGGAAAATATTTACATATAAATGATTCATGATACATATATGTCTAGGAAAGTAGCCAAACAAGTCAAAATGCTGAATACAGTACTAAACCAAAGTACAAAAGGAAAACAGATAAGCAACTCCTTAGCCTCGCAAGCCTCAGCTTGGTCACATGCTCTCCAACTCCAATGCAATCAAGTACCTGAAGTAGAAGGGCGCTTTCCCTTATCTATACTTGCAATAATATAATCTGTTTGGGCCCAAAATCATGTCCCAAATAGGGTGTGAGACAAATCCCAATAGGCAACCACTACAAGATCTATACCTAATAGTCAGTGAATATATGGCAGGTAAAAGTGCAGAAAGTAGTAAATAAGGAAGTACTCAATAGTGACAATCCACAGTTTCAGATATCAAGAAACAGCTACTCAAAGTAAATAATCACAACAGGTAACCCTCTGGGAAGTACTCACAGCCTATACCATCTGGTCCTACCTAGTAGATACAAGCAACCCACTAGAAAGAACACACAGTCTCACCCCTCTGGTTCATCTAAATTATAGACTCTCTGAGGAATCACTCACCATCAATTCCCCCTATAGTCTTGTATCGGTACTAAAGGAGCTCAGGGGAAGAACTCAATGTCTCATTCCCCCTATGGCCCACGTCAAGGAACTACAGACTCTCTGAGGAAGCACTCAACATCAATTCCCCCTGTGGTCTCACATCATAATATTATAAAATACACTCTGGAGAATCACTTATGTCCATTATCCCTATGGTCTACTACATTAGGTTCTCATGGCCCTATGTAAATCAAAAAGTATAACATCATGTATCGGCCAAAGTAAACCTCAAGAACTACTTGGCTAGCATTCTATAGCATATCAGCATGTCAGAACAACATTCACACCATCCTACAATACTAGGCATGGGAAAATAAACAGCAGTCTAACAGGAAACTAGACTCAAAGGTCAAAAAAGGTAGAACATGCATGGACAACACATCCAAAGTACATCAATTTACACTATTCACAATCAATAACCTCTACTCAAGAATACAAGAAAAGCAGGCAACAATAGGGCTAAAACAGTAAACACCCAATACCCCGTTCATGGGTATTGGGAAATTTTCACATAAAACTCAAATAATTTCAGCAGAAAGGCACAAACCACCTACCTTGTCATTCGGAGATCAATATACTTGAACCTTGAGGCTTGAATCTCCATAGAACGCCGAAGATCTAAAAAAACATCTAAAATTTTCAACCGAAGATAACTTGATAAATAGGAGGAATCATGAAATGAAGCTCTAGGAGAAGGAAGATCTTACCAAGGGGATCCCAACGCAATTAACGACGGTCAATTCAGATAATGGGTGCTCAATCGGGGGCTTAGAGAAGTTTTGTGATTGTACCCTCGCTCTCGGATGAACCAGACCTAGAAGGAGTCAGTTTTGTCTATCAGATGCGACCCCGGTGCATTTAATGAAAAAAACAAAGTAC
The DNA here is from genome assembly GCA_963277665.1 of Viscum album. Taxonomy (NCBI): domain Eukaryota; kingdom Viridiplantae; phylum Streptophyta; class Magnoliopsida; order Santalales; family Viscaceae; genus Viscum; species Viscum album. The sequence goes on along the minus strand of OY728157.1, from coordinate 1,619,753,885 downwards.
ACGGCATGTACTCTCCATTTCCATACTTCACTTTACGTGTCCTCCAAGTCATCACACATGGCCATGTGCAAGGCCGCTACATAGCCAACACATAGCTACCCGCGGTAACCGAGTACACAGCGTGTACTCATAAAGTACATGACGTGTACTTCAAAAATTTCCAGAAACTACTCTTTTCTCAAAAATCCAGAAAAAAAAAGAAAAACATACCTAAAAAGAAGATTTGGGTTCTTAAAAACTCCCCACTTAAAGAAATATGTCCCCGAATATCCCTAGTAAGGTGGCGTAGAAGAAGAAACCCCGAACAGCTTCATCCATTGCAATCGTACATCGGCCTCCCTCTCCCAAGTCTCATCATGTACTCGCCTGTGTTGTCATAGCACCTGTACTAGAGGATAAAACCAGACATGGAGAACCTTTGTACTTCGATCAAAAATCTGGATAGGATGCTCCTTGAAAGATGCATCCACTTCCAACTCAACCTCCTCGGGTTGGAAAATATGAGATGGGTCTGAAAAGTAACATCGAAGCTGAGAAACATGGAAAATGTTGTGCATAGCCCGGTACCTCTAAGGTAACTGCAGCCGATAGGCCACCAGTCCAACTCTCTCCAACACCTCAAACGGCCCGCCGTACTTTGGTAAAAGCTTACCTTGTCTCTTAATCCACTTGTGTCCCAATCTTGGTGTGACATGTAGAAAAACTTGGTCCCCGACCTCGAACTCCAAAGTTCATCTCCACAGATCAGCATAAGACTTCTGACGAGACTGTGCAGCAATCATCCGTTTCTGAATCAACTCTATCTACTTTGTGGTCTCCTGAATAAGACGAGGTCCCAGCAAATCTGTCACTCCTGCCTCCAGCCAACATAAGGGTGATTGGCATGGCCTACCATACAAAGCCTCATAAGGTTCCATATGAATAGTTTCTTGAAAACTATTGTTGTAGGAAAACTCTACAAGAGGTATATGCTTCTCCGAAGAACCTCCAAAATCCATGATTCATGCTTGGAGCATGTCCTCAAGCACCTTAATCGTACGCTCGGACTAGCCATCTGCCAGGGGGTGGAATGTTGTACTCAAAAGAACCTGTATACCCAAAGCCTTATGAAGCCCCTGCCAAACCCAATAAGAAAAATGAGCATCTCTGTCTGAAAAAATGGAGTGTGGAACTCCATGTAAGCACACAATCTCTTGGTTGTACAACTGTCCCAGCTCATCAACACTGAAGGTCTCCTTGATCATCAAGAAGTGATGGACCTTCATAAGTCTATCAATGACAACCCATACTGTATCATTCCCACGAGGCAACCTTAGTAAACCCATCACAAAATTCATCGTGACGTCGTTCCACTTCCACTCGGGAATGGGAAACTATTGCAAAATACCTAATGGTCACTGATGCTCCGCATTCACCTGCTGACATGTGGAACACCTCATGATGAAACTACCAACATCACTCTTCATACCTGGACACCAATACTGATGGTGTAGATCACGATACATCTTGGTGACACCAGGTTAAACTACCCAAACTGAGGAGTGAAAGTCCTGCATCAGTTCCTCGTGTATGTATAATGGAACCCCTATGCGTCCTTTGAAACACAAGATCTCATCCTCACCTATGGTCCATCCAGGAATAGGGTTATCTCCTGACACAATTTCCCACAGGACTAGGCCTTTAGAATCAGATAGATGCCTCATTCGTACTCGATCAAGAAGGATAGAGGTAACAGATATTGAAGAAAGGAAGGTCTACCCCTGTCTGTCGTGCACCGCCAAATGCATCTCCGAGAACAGAGCCATAAGCTACCACTCACTACTGGCCTCCTGAACTGCCTATATCTGAGCCCTCATTCTCAACGCATCAGCCACTGCGTTTCCTTTCCCATATGTGTAGGCAAGCTCAAAGTCAAAATACTAAAGGTACTCAACCCACCTTCACTGTCTCAAATTAAGATCACGCTTAGTGAAGATTTAATTGAGACTCTTGTGGTCGGTGAAAACCACAAAATGATCTCCCAAGGTAATGTATCCGGTAGTGTAAGGAATGAAAAACTGCAACCAACTCGAGATCATGCGTCGGGTAATTCCTCTCATGTGACCACAATTGTCGAGACCCATACGCAATGACTCTATCTCCCTATATAAGAACAACTCCCATCCCAATACCTGAAGCATCACAGTATATAGTACATCTCTTTCCTGGCTATGGAAATACTAGTATCGGTACTGAAGTCAACCTCCCCTTCAGCTCCTGAAATGTTGACTCACAAGAATCTGACCATAAGACCTTTTCACCCTTCTTAGTCAAACCCGTCAGCAGTGCTTCTAAGAATGAAAAGTCCTGAATAAAGCATCTGTAGTATCCAACCAGCCCTAGAAAACTCTAAACCTCAATGATGTTCTTCGGCTTCTCCCAGGAAACCACTGCTCTCACTTTCTCTGGGTCTACTAATACTCTTGTCTCAGAGATAGCATGAACCAAAAATTGAATCTTATCCATCCAAAAGTGGAATTTTGAGAGCTTATCATATAATTGATTCTCTCTCAGTGTACTCAAAACAATCTCAAGATGTGTGGCATGGTTGTGTCGAGTGTGAGAGTAAACCAAGATTTCATCCATGAAGACAACCATGAAAGAATCCATATATGGATGGAACACTCGGTTCATCAGTGTCATGAAAACTGCAGGCGCGTTCATGAGACCTAACGGCATAACCATATTCTCATATAGACCATACCTACTCCGGAAGGCTGTAATAGGTATATCTAATGGTATAACATGCAACTGATGGTAACCGCACCTCAAGTAAATCTTTGATAACACCCGGGCTCCTTAAAGCTGATCAAAGAGATCATCAATCCTTACCAAGTGATATCAGTTTTTGACCTTCAACTGGTTCAACTTCTGATAATCCATGCAAAGACTGAGAGTACCATCTCCCTTCTTCGCAAATAGGACAGGCGAACCCTAAGGAGAATTACTCGTTCGGATGAAACCCTTTGCCTGCAACTCCTCCAACTGCTTCTTGAGCTCCTTCAACTATGGTGTATCCATCCTATAATGATGAATGAACACCAGTTCCACACCTGGCACAAACTAAATAGAAAATTCTACCTCGCACTCTAGAGGAAAACCAGAAAAGTCTTCTAGAAAGATGCCCCTGAAACGATCCACCACTGGAGGAAAGTCTAACTGTGAAGTCCCCTGATCATCCAGATATAGACAAGAAATATGGGTTGTAACTCCTCCTAACCCACGATGCTCTGTTCCCACTCTCCTTGACTAAAAATCCCATTATCCCTTATGAAGAAAAGATCCACCCTCTAGTGATATTAAACTCACCTTGCGGTAATAACATTTGACGAATTCCTAGAAGGGAACTAGTCGGTCAATTCCGAGAATGACATCATAGCATGTCATCTATAGGACATAGAGATCCCATAAGAAGTGACACCTACCAAACTCTAGAGGGAACTCCTTGCACTGATGTACACTAGCTGTCCTAGTCCCCAACAGAGTGCATAACGTCAAGATATTGGCAGAGGAAAAGATACAGAGCCCAAGGCTCTCCAAAATAGCAACAGATATAAATCTATGGGAAGCCCTTGTATCGAAAAGAGCTGAAGATAAAACTGAGGCAACTAGGATCGTACCACGAACTCTAGAAGGTCTAGGATCCTTCTCTTACTGGGTCTGCTCCACTGCAAAGGTCTGGCCTGCTCCACGACCATTTGACCCTTCCTGGACACTCCGAGCTGATCCACTCTATTTTCGATGAAAGACTGGTGACTGACCACCACGGCCACGACCTCCACCTCAGCCTGAACGGCCGGAAGAACTCCAGTTCCCAGACTGGTGAGAAGCTGGTGGTGCTGCTCCTGAATGTGGAGTCATAGAAGAACCCCTGTCACTAGATATTGGTGAGAAGATCTGATAGAAGTGCTGAAGGTGACCAATCTTGCCGCATGATCGACACTCCACTGGGTCTCTCTGGCACTACAACCTCGTATGCCCACTCTTCCCGTACTAGTATCATAACACCTGGTTAACAGAAGAAGTATCTCGCCTCCTTGGATCTCCATGTGAAGACTCCCCATGGTGCTTTGTACTGTTAGTACGAGGGATGCTAACTCGCGATGTCGAGCCGCCCTGTCTCAAAACTCCGGAATCCCTCATATTACACTCTGTGATCAGTGCCTGGTTGATGATAGAAGTGATGTAAGTCAACCTAAAGATGTTCACCTTGGAACGGATGTTGTGCTTGAGACCATCCTCAAACTTCCTCGCTAGGAACAGTCCATCTCCCCCTAGAAAGGGTGTAAATCACTGAATCTCAATGAAGCATTAGGAATAATACATGATAAAAATAGTTCCCTACTCCAGACTCATAAACTCCCAGGCTCGGTCGATGCTCAGGGTATCCGAATAGAATTAGTCATAGAAAATGCGCTGGAACTTCTCCCAAGCCATAACCTGCTGATTCCCTACCTATGAGATCACATCCCACCATCTCTTGGCGGAATCCCATAGAATGTAAGTAGCGAGATTAATCCTCCTATCTGGAGTCACCTATAGATGCTCAAAGATCGTCATCATGGATTCTATCCATGAATCTACAGCTTGGGGTCCTCCTTCCCCTATGAAGGTGGGAGGGAGATGCTGCTGAAAAACTCATGTTAATTTTGACATCGATAGGGCAGGAGGTAGTGCCCCTTGAAAAGGCTGCATCATCCTTATAAAGCCTTCCCTGAACTGTGCATCAGCACTGGTATCAGGTATAACTGATGGTTCCAAGACTGGCACAATAGGAGGATCTAAAGGAAGTCCCTTATTAGCCATACTTGGCATCTGATCACTACCCTATAACTGGCGGTCAACCGGAGGATGTCTCAATGGCATGACTCTGCAAGGTCAAATGCACACCTTAGATCAACATTATCAAGGACTAAAAACTAGAAGTTTAAGAAGGTAACATGAGAAATAAAACATTCAAGTTTTACAAAACATGACTACAGAGAATGTATAAACTATACACAGCATGTTCTCTTAAGTCATTCACATGGGCATGTACTCCTGCTTGAACAGGTCATGTAACACCCCAAACACATGGCGTGTTGTCTTAACACACGACATGTACTCGATTCCTCTTTCCCTACCTGAGTCCTTCTACACGGTTAAGCCACACGGCTCTCCTAAGACAAGACTACATGGTGTGTTTAATGGAAACACGGTGTGTACTAGACGAGCTTCACCTGGCCCGTGTTTTTAGTGACACGGCCGGATACATGGCTCACACTACACGGTGTGTTCTACATGGAAACGATGTGTATAAGAAGAGATTACACTGACCCGTGTTGTTAGCTACATGGTCAGGTTCCTAGGATTACACTACACGGCATGTTCAATCCCAACATGGCGTTTATAGCTTAAGGTTTATCCATCCGTGTTGTTAGTTACATAGTTGGACACAGGGTCAACACCACACGGTGTGCACAACCAGTACACGGTGTGTTCATACAAGATTTTCCATATCCCGTGTCTCTTCCCACATAGCCTATAACATGGTTAGATCCTACATGGAATGTACTTAAAGTACACGGAGTGTACTTAAGAAAAGAAGTTTCTTCTTGAACATAAGAATACATGGCATGTAGTCAAAACTAGACAATGTGTATTCTAGGGTTTTAGAGACAGTAAGCCTCATAAACTACTTCGGAACCCAGAAAAACACTAAAACAAACATTAGAAGTTCCAAATTACGATCTGTGAGGGCCCATACTCCCTGCGAATCAAAGCTTGGAATCTTATACATGTTATAACAAGGTAGACAAGTCAGTGATCCACCAAGTTCAGGTCCATGAGGGACCATAACACCTCAAGAACCAAAGTTTGGCATTCATTCAGACAAAACCTTACACAAACAATGATCTAACAAGAAGCAGGTATTTTATCAAGGTATCTATCACAACAACATTCATATTCTACACAACATTTATCACAATATCATACAATCACTAATGTATCCTAAATGGCATGGCAAGAATGCATGACATGTGATTTCTTCCAAGTGCCTATATGATGCATGAGATGGAATACCCTCATCTTATCGGGTTGTAACAAAAGTAGAACCTCAATAACATCAACTGCAATAGTACAAAACATTTGAGTCACCCAACATTGAAAATCAAATCAATAGTAAAATTGCAAAACCAAAAAAATTGAAATAAACAAGGTAGATTGGATTTCCCTGTACACAGGTTAGCTACTCCCAGGCACAACTTATTACCAAGTAAATTTCCCTTCTTATACCTAGCTAAAGGCTCCAAACAGTAAGTCAATATAAAAGAATCCTTTGATACCACTTTGTAACGTCCTTTTTCCGAAAGCCACCCAAAGGCACCCCATACTTGGTTGGTCACATGGCCTCAAACGCATTTCCCCGAACGTCGGAGGCTGCCGACTAGCAGTGAGGGCCTTGGGTGTGTTAGTTGGGAAACTATGCCCTCATTGGCAGAGTAACACAGTGCAAGAGAAAAAAATATACAATAGAAAAAGTAGTAATATCCAACAACCATAAACAGCGAATGACTGATAAAGAAACAACTGGAGCATATATACATATAAATTATGCATGATATATATATGTCTAGGAAAGCATCCAAACAAGTCACAATGCTAAATAAAGCACTAAACCAAAGTACAAAAGGAAAATAGACAATCAACTCCTCAGCATCGCAAGCCTCATCTTGGTCACATACTCTCCAGCTCCAATGCAATCAAGTACTTGAAGTAGAAGGGCGTTTTCCCTTGTCTATACCTATAAAAATATAATCTTTTTGGTCCCAAAATCATGGTCCAAACAAGGTGTGAGACAAATCCCAGTAAGAAACCACCATAAGATCTGTACCTAATAGTCAGTGAATATATGGTAGGTAAAAGTGCAGAAAGCGGTAAACAAGGAAGTACACAACTGTAACAATCCATAGTTTCAGATATCAAGAAATAGCTACTCAAAGTAGATAATCACAACAGGTAACTCTCTGGGAAGTACTCACATCCTATCCCCTATATTCCTACCTAACAGATACAAGAAACCCTCTGGGAAACACACACAGTCTCACCCCTCTGGTTCAGCTAATGTATAGACTCTTTGAGGAAGCACTCACCGTTAATTCCCCCTATAGTCTCGTATCGGTACTAAAGGAAGTCTAGGGAAGCACTAAATGTCTCATTCCCAATGTGGCATGTGTCGAGGAACTACAAGCTCTCTGAGGAAGCACTCAACATCAATTCCCCCTATGGTCTTGCATTGTAATATTATAAAAGACACTCTGGACAAACCCTTACATCCATTCTCCCTATGGTCTTCTACACTAGGTTCTAACGGCCCTGCGTAAATAAACAAGTATAGAATCATGTATCGGCCAAAGTAAACCTCAAGAACTACTTGGATAGCATTCTACAGCATATCATTATGTCATAACAACAGTCACACCATCCTATAATACTAGGCATGGGAAAATAAACAGCAATCTAACAGGCAATTGACCTAAAGGTCAAAACCGGCAGAACATGCATGGGTAATGCATACAAAGGACAGAAATTTACCCTATTCACAATCAATAACCTCTACTCAAGCATAAAAGAAAAGCAGGCAACAATAGAGCTAAAATGGTAAACACGCAATACCCCGTTCATGGGTATTGGGAAAATTTGCACATAAAACTCAAATACTTTCAACAAAAAGGCACAAACCACCTACATTGGTTTTGGGTGATCAATATACTTGAACCTCGAGGCCTGAATTGCCTTAGAACGCTAAAGATCTACAAAAACGTCTAAAACATTCAACCGAAGATAACTTGGAAAAGATATGGAATTAGGAAACTAATCTCTAGGAGAAGGAAGAGCTTACCGAGGTGATCCCAATGCAATTGATGGAGGTTGATTCAGAGAATGGGTGCTCGATTGGGGGCTCGGAGAAGTTTCGCGGCTGTACCCTTTCTCTCAGACAAACAACATCTATAATGAGTTGGTTTTTTCCATCAGACACGAACCCGGTGCGTTTAATGAAAAAAAGAAAGTACACAGTGTGAAATTTTGAAGTACACATTGTGTACTCTCCATTTTCATACTCAACTTTAGGCGGCCTCTAGGTCATCACACATGGTCGTGTGCAAGGCCGCTACATAGCCAGTACATGGATACCCACGGTAATTGAGTACAAGGAATGTACTCATAAAGTACACGGCGTGTACTTAAAAAATTTCTAAAAACTCCTCTTTTCTCAAAACTCCATGAAAAATAAAAACATACCTAAAAAAGAAGATTCAGGTTCTTACAGAATCATCACCAAAATCACTAAGAGATTGAGGTCCAAAGAATAAAGGAAGAATGGGAAGGAGTTCCTATGGTTTGTGGGCAGAATTGAGTGAGAGAAGGGAGTAAGGGTCTTAAAATCGAAGATAGAAAAGGGTAACTTCAATATTTTTAATGTTCTAGGTAGGCCGCATGGTTTGGCCGCACGGTTTTCCAAACTATGTGACAAGCTTTTGGTTCCTCCATCCAACGGTAAAAGAGGACTCATGGTTTATCTATAGGGGGTTCATGCCTATGATGCTAGTCATGCACCTTCGATAGGACCACTTTCATAGGCGTACAGTTAGCATGCATGCTTGTGCACTAGTCTGTATGTCCTGGACAGTCCCACTTTATAGGGTGTATGGTTTCTACTAACCATGCCCCAACCATGTTCTACCTTCTATTAGTCCAAAAATCACTATGTTTTACTAAAAAACACCCAGGAAATCCAATATATAAATATGATACCAAAAATAAAATAAATAATGCCTTAAAATGACATCATAGATGTGACATTACTACTCCAAATAGATTTGGTTATTTAGTATATCTGTATATAATATGCTATTAGAAGGGTCACAGGTTTGAGAAATGCATTACAAGATTACTAGGACAAGTTTCCTATAGTGTTAAAGGAGAGAAATTTTAGAAGAAAAAATGATAAAAATCACATTATTCTTAGACTACAAATAATTCATGTGAAAAATAAAAATAAGTTGATCATGCTAAAAGGGAGTGCCAAAAAAAATTTCCAACCCAATTAGGGAAATCTAATAAAATAATAGAGAATAAATAATTGTTAATGATAAATTAAAACAAGTCTCCCCACATGAAGAGATGTAAGATAAAGTGGGGATATCTAAAAGTAACAACCAAAATATTCAAGGAAATCTATGTTAGAGATTCCAAAAATATATACATGTCATTAAGGATTGTATTTTTATTCTACCAGATCAAGTATAATTGGTAATGAAAATAATTCAACAATCACGTGATTTTTTTACTTTGTTGATTGAGGTGAAGAAGATCGCTCCACACGTAGAAGTAGTTAAAGGTATAATGATGAGCATGTAACTTTAAAATATAAATAATTATAATTCATGGTTTATACCAAACTCTCATCCATGTCATAGCTATTGATAAATAAAAAGTTCCCTCTATATTACATTATATTTTATTATATACTAACTTATATGGAATTGAAAGAGTAAAAATAAAGGGGGTTGGATTAGTGTTGTACTGGTTTTTGTCACAACCCTGGTAATGATATAATATATAATTTTTATATTTAATAATATTTATGCATTAGATGGTTATATTCATTATAAAAATATTAAGTAATTTTTAAATCAAAAAGGAAATAATTTAAATTAAACTATTTTATTATAAGTTTTTATTTAAAAGTATAATTTCAAGTTATAGTATTTTAATTTTAAAAAATTAATATCACTTTTGAAATCATAATTTAAAAATTCACTTAGGGTAAAAAAATTTAATTCTTCTGAAAATATTTATTTTAAAGTTAATACTGAAAAATGTCAATTTTTGTAAAACTATCATTTCCTTTCAAAAAATGAAGTAATTTAAAAGTACCATTATGATTTGAATTTTATTTGATGTAAAAGAATTATTATTTAGTGATATTTATTCCAATTATTAACATTTTAATCATATTTATATTTCATTTTAGTGTAAGTTCATTTTTGGGTTTAAAAGCGCATTTTTTTGAAAACTATTTTAAAGTGCATAATATTTCTAAACTTTAATTAATTTAAATAACCTCTAATGAGGAATTATTTAGATGAAATTTATATATTATATATCTATAAATATTAATTTAAATTCATATAATTATTAAAACTGGTTATAGAGTTAATATAATATCATTTTATGCTTGAAAAATACATTTCTTTAAAAACCGTTTTCAGCATTTTTGTTAGATAAATTTTAAATTAAATTATTCAAATTATATTAATTTAATTTAGTAAAATAGATTAAATATTTTTAATCATAATAATATATATTATATAATAAGTTCAACTAATTTTTTTTCTTAATTAATAGTGAAAACAGTAAAAATATTTTATCGCGATTAAGGTTCAAACGGGTTTTCTAGGGGTTAAACTAAAAAGATAAGGGTTAAAATGACCTAAAACTTATCTAAATTATATTTATAACCATATTTAGACCTTATATAATATAATAATAAATAATAGTATATTATTTAACCTTTTTCATGTGTAAAACGTGGGTACACCTTTTTCTTTTTAAAATTTCCAAGTGTGTCCTCTTCCCAACTTATTAGAGGCCACCCCACATCCTTCCTACTGCACACATTAAAAGAATTTTTTTTAACCAATACCTATCCATATAAATTATTTACATCCATACCCATGTCCTATATTCATTGTTTTATCATAAATCTAATTATTAAGGATTTAGGTATAATCTTAAGGAGGTGGTCTGAATAAGATGTATCATTCTTAGTCAAGAATTTTTGGTTTCTTTCTTCTTCCGCCTCCTTCAAATATTATTCAAACATGATGATATAATAAAAACAGTAAATAACCTATAATTTTATGTTATCTTGTTAATGTAATAACATACATCCATCTCCTCTTACATCAAATGAGAAATGAAACCATCATTTTTGTGTACGGTGAACTACCACCTCACGAACCAATGTAATTCATTTTTCATCATCAACTCTAACAGCTAGTTATAATTATGGAATTAATGTTTATATATTATATTAATTTCATATTTATCATTATTAAAATATAATATATAATTTACTTTTTACCTTTTGATTTACTGAAAAATGATAATGTCGTTTGTGCATTAGTGTGGACTACCACCTCCGTGAAGCGATGTGATTCTATTTTCATCACTACATCACATGGGTGATATATATAAGTATTTTCAAAGAAAAAATATGGAATTTATGATATAATTATAATTATATAAATATAAAATAATAATTACCTTCTTTAAAAAATGATCGGTAAAAAATTGAAATGTTACTCATGGGTACGTATGGCATATCATCTTCATGTTTGTAACATAGTTCATTTTTCATAACCATATTTCATGGTCGGTTTTAAAATTATAATTGATGTATAAAAATGATAATTATTTTTTGACTATTATTCTGTATATTATGTAACAATTACCTCTTTTTCTATAGTCAACCTACCAAATTCATTTTTGACATATAATCTGAATACTGTCAAAACTTATAAGGTGAACTTAAATGATTAACTAATTTTGTATAACATGGTAAGAGATAAAATGAATGGAATGATAAAATATAAAATGGTTCTTAATAAAGAAAATAATTAATATATTTTTATTATTCATTAAGATAAAGAACATATGATATGATTTGGACTCAAGGTAAGTGACAATTTAACTTAAAACCTCGTTTTAAATAATTTTAAGATTTATTTTCAAAATATTTCTCTTTTGTGTCCATGTTTTTAAAATTATTTTATGAATGTAATTATAAGGACATAAAAATCTTATAAAATTAATTTTATGTCTCTTTTTCTATTCTTTCAATTTTTTTCAAAAAATGAATTTTTTTTGAAACATTTTGACTTTCTTTACAAAAGATAAAAGTAATGTTATGTTTTAACATATACGATAAAAATGAATTGTACCTCCACCATAACCATTATTTGAATATTGTATTAATTTATAGGATTTCATGTTTTATTCAAGGAAAACCCTTCTTTCCCTTTTTATTTTTATTTTGGTATTGAAAATGGGTTTTCAAAAGAAAAGGGTATTTTGATACCTGAAAGTGTTTTTCATATAGGTTTAAAAGAGTTTTTAAAATTTTTATGGTGAAAAAGTTCAAGAATAAATTTTTTTAATCATGGTATGTTATTTAATAATTATATATAAGAAATGGGTGATATCAATACATCTTTTATTATGGGTGCACCTAGATATCCCTCCAATGCATTGGGTAATGTTACATGTCTTAATAGTAATGAAGAAGGGAGTTACCAGAGGGTTTATCATATAGATTTAACTAGGATCCAATTTTTTATAATGTGGGTTTAAAATTGGTTATTAATGTGATTATATAAGTTTCCTAAAAGGGTTTTTATTTTATTTCCCTTTATTTTTATGGTTTTATCTGAGAAAAAAGTGTGTGTGTTTCATATGGAAATTATTTATTTCATTAACTCAAATAAATTTGAGACAAAGGTAAAAAGTTCAAGATTTTTCATATTTTTCACTGGACTAACAGATTCCTTCTTTTTTATGTCCCTTGATGAGCTTTTTGTGATCATCACACATTTTAAAAAATATCAAGAAATTTAAGGATGGGTTAAAACAAATAAGAAGTCATGTTATAAGTTATGAATATTAGTTAAGAAAAGAAGACATGTTTATTTTTTAAAGGTTTTATATTTTGGAAAAAATGGATACTGATTATAAGTTTCCACATTATAAAAACTGTTTTTTTATGTTTGAGTTATTATTTAAGTCTTTAAAACTCTAAACCTGAAAATATACTCATAATAAAATAAATTTAATTATTGACTAAAACTCAAGATTCTATAATGTTTAAGTCTAGGACCTTATAGTTGGTAACAAAGGAAAAGTTTAGATAAATTTAGAGTTTTGTAAAATACTAATAGAATACCCTTGAAATATTTTACCTTATGGTTAAGTTGAAATGATATATAATTTAAGTATTACCATATTTCTTTAAGTAAACTATGTTTATTAGGAATGGTTTTCCATATAGGAAACAGAAAATATAAAGCAGGAAGACATCAAGGGGACTATATATTTCCAAATCAACAACACAAAATGGTCTAAAATGGAATTGAATAGTTTGTTATTGTTATGGATTAGTTTACACAAGCTATAAATAGTGGTGGTGTCTTTGCTAGAGAGGAACCTGGTCTACCATGAAGGAACATGTATATAGTGATTCATGTTATGAGACAACATCCTCTATAATTGAAAGGATATTCATACCCAGTGGTATCTTAAGGGTGGATCAATTCTCTATAAAATATATTTGAAGTCATGGGGTGTTTAGAATTCCAAAATGTAACTCTTTACATTTATAATTTTCAAGGTGAAGAAGATTGATGGTGGTCCTTGATTAAGAATACTAGAGACAAATATGATCTTGATTCCATGTAATGGGACACATTTAATAATATTTTCCTTGAGATATATTTCCCTAAGATTTTTTTGCTAAGGATTGAGAAAAAATTCTTGAAATTGAAGTAAAATGAAAAATATTAGATAGCCACATATTAAGATAATTTTATAATATTGTCTAGATATTACTAGATTTTATTCATGAAATTGATAGTAAAATTAATATATTTTACTCAGGATTGAAACCAAGTTTATAAAGAGAGTTATCCACATGATAATTTAAAAGTTATGATAAATTTTATCACTGTGCTCAGAAAGTTGAGATGGATTTTTTAAACACTTTTGTTCCTCTAGATGAAAACAGTTATAAAATGTAAAGTTGGAATGAAATAGAGAAGAAACCATCTAATAAGTCTATAGTTAATCCCTCAACATATTCCAAGTGTAGTGGATAAAATTTCAATGAATGTTTTATAGTATTTGGAAATTGTTTTCATTGTGTTCAGTTTGGTCATATAGCTCGTGACTATAAAGAAAAGAGTCTGGAACAATCAAAAATTGGGTAATATATATCTATCCAATGGTGAGGTATTTTAGTTTCAATGATTTGGTTCATTATACTAACATGTATGAAAATTTATTTACACTAGATATAAATAATCAAGACCAAAATAATAAAGGAGTGGAAAAATATTTTTCTATAACTAAGATTGATGTTAGGTCATCAAATAAAGTGGTAAAAAGTATGTTACTTATTTATTCAAATTATTCTAAGGCCCTATTCTTATTTGGTTCTTCAAATTATTTTATTTATTATATATTTTCAAGTAAAATGGGAATATAACCACATGAAAATATGATATAGATTTTGGAGAAAATATGGGTAGAAATACTGAATAAACCAAGATTTATAGGAATCATACTGTAGTTATTAGTGGGATGGTCTTTCCTGAAAATCTTGTTGAACTTACCATAGTGGAGTTTGATATAATTTTGGGTATGTATTGTATTTCAGTTTATCATGATAATATTGATTTTAGAGATAAGAAAATTTTACTCAATGATTTCATACCTTTGATAACTTACCAAGAAGATAATAAAATGATTATTAATGGTAATGAAAGTTACCTAGATCATATTATTGAAAAGAAAAATAAATTGTTCAAATTAGTGATGTCCTAATAGTGAACGAATGCATGGATGTTTTTTCTAATGATTTACCTCGTGTTATTTTGGATTAGTAGGTTGAATTTACAATTGAATTAGTGTTTTATGCTAAGACTATTTCAAAATCCACTTATCAAATAGATCGAGTATAAATTTTAGAATTGAAAAATAAATTACAGTATTTTCAAGATAAAGGTTTAATTCCTCCTAAATCTTCACCATGGGGTGCTCCAATTTTATTTATTAAAAATAAATATGGTTCAATGATACTTCTCATTTATTATAGAGCCTTTAATAACATCACTATTTAGAATAAGTATATTTTTTCAAATATTGATGATTTTTTTATCATCAACAAGGAGCACAATATTTTTCAAAGATCCATCTTAGGTTGGGTACCATCAATCGAAGGTGGAGTAAGATATCATAAATACAACATTTTGGTCTAGATGTGGGCATTATGAGTCTGTAATTATTCCATTTGGGTTATCCAATACCCCAGCTATATTTATGGATCTTATGAATAAATTCTTCATGAATATTTGAATAAGTTTATGGATATGATTATTGATGAAATATTGGAATATTATGAAAGTCATGAGGATCATGGAACACAACTTATAATTGTATTTCAATCCTTAAAATAAAATAAATTGTATGGAAAATTTAGTAAGTGTGCATTTTTGTTACAAAAAATTTATTTCCATGGACATGTTCTTTTTAGTGATTGAATAACTATTGAACTTTCTAAAACAGAAGTTCTTCAAGGATGGAAAATACTGAAAAATATCACATAGACTCATAGATTTCTTGGATTACTGGCTTACTTTCAATATTTTATTGACAAATTTACTCTTTTGTCTAGACCACTAACTATGTTGACTCAAAAAAGAGTTAAATTCAACTAGAAAAGGTAATTTGATTATTATTTTCTTGAAATAAAAATAATATTGGTGAATGTACCCATTTTTTATTTCCCTCTAGTAATGGTGATTTTTTCATCGATAGTGATACTTCTTTGAAGGGACTTGGTTTTTTCTGATGAAGAATGATTTTGTAATTTCTTGTGATTCATGTCAATTGAAACCTCATGAGTTAAATAATCCTATACATGATCTATAATTAGATGATGTTTTTTTTGTTTTAAAATTTTGGAGGCATCATTTATATAGATTAAAGTATGAGATATATATAGATCACAAAAGTTTTAAGTATATATTCACTTAGAAATAATTGAACATAAGACAAAGAAGATGACTGAAACTATTCAAGTATTATGATTTCACAATTCATTATCATCCTGAAAAGGAAAAAAGGTAGTCGATAACTTGAGTTAGAAAAATAATTCTATATTGACCATGTTACATTTGGAACATGACCATTTGGATAAGGATTTTGATGAATTTTATACTAGAATTTGTAGATGCAGTAAAATCCCTTTTTTGTTTCAAGTGTCAGTGCAATAATATTTTTTATAAATAATTTAGTAATATTAGAAGTAGGATCATGTTTTATATAAAAAGTTAGATTTAGTTAAGAAGGGTAAGTTTCCTAAATATAATGTTGACAACGAAGGTTTTTTAATATTTGGAAAGATATTATGTGTGTCATGTGATTCTTAGGTAAATATATTATTGTTGAGTGAAGCTTATAGTTCCATGTTTTCTATTTATCCTTGAATTACTAATATGTAAAGAGACCTTCAGGGGTATTATGGGTGGGATGGAATGAAAAGAGATATTGATTACATTAATATGAAATGTTTGAAATTTAAATAGGTTTAAAAAACAAAAATTACTGAAGGGAATGCTTTAAAATTTTCCATTTCTAGAGTGGAAATGTAAAAATATATCAATGAATTTCTTAGTGGGATTTCCAAGGACATTATGAGGTAACAATGTGATTTGAGTTATTGTTGATCGATTAACTAAATCTATATATTTATTTCCCATTTGAGATACTATGTATTTAGATCATATTTATTAACTATATCTCAAGGATATAGTCAGGAAACATGGATTTTCTCTCTCCATTGTATTAGACTATCATCCTAAGTTTACATCTAATTTTTTTAAAGGACTTTATAAATCATTAAGTACTAAATTAAATTTCAGTACAACTTTTCATTCTCAATATGATGGATAGTCTAAAAATGATTCATACTATGGAAGATATGCTTCATTCTGGTCCAATAAATTACTAAGGAATTTGGGATCAATATCTTCCTTTAGTTTATTTTTCTTATAAAAATAGTTTACATTCAACTATGGATGGCACTTTTTGAGGAATTATATATAAAGTGATGTCAGATACCATATTTTTGGGATAAAAATGGAATTAATGGGACTAGATTTGGTAGAGGAAATGGATAAGAAGGCATATTTGATTCAAAAATATACAAATATAGCTCAACGTATGTAGAAAGGTTATGCGGATAACCAGAGGGAAGATGTTTCTTTTAAGGTTTGTGATCATATCTTTCTCAAAGTATCTCCATGGAAAAGTGTTATAAATTTTGGTAAAAAGGAAAAGTTAGGTCTATGGTTTATTGGATTATATAAAATCTTGGAGAAATTAGGATCAGTTTACTACTGAGGGGTTTTCCCTCCGATTTTATCTTAGTTACACAATGTATTTCATGTTTTAATGTTAAGGAAATATGTGTTGGATTCATCTCAGGTTTTAAGCCTTGAAGTAGTTTGATTGGAAGATAAAATTTATTATGAGTAATAGAAAATTTGCATTCTTTAACATCAAGATAAAGTGTTTTGGAATAAGGCAATTTTTCAAGTTAATGATTTTTGTAAAAACCATATGGTTAAAGAAACAACTTGAGAATCTGAAAATGCTATGAGGAAAAGATATCCCAACGTATTTAATAAGTGAATAAAATTTCAAAGTGGAAATTTACAAAAGGAGGAATAATTTAAAAACCCAATTTATTATAGAATAAATCATTTTCATGTTTATTAATATTTATGAATTAGATAGTTATAATCATTATAAAAATATTCAGTAATTTTTAAATTAGAAAGGAAATAGTTTTAATTAAACTCCTTACTTATAAGTTTTCATTTAATAGTTTAATTTATAAATTATAGAATTTTAATTTTAAGAAATTAATTTTATTTTTTAAATTTACATAACAAAATTAACTTAGGGTGAAATTTTGGGATTTTTTGAAAAATATTTATTTTTCTAGTGAATAGTGAAAAATACCGATTTTTGTAAAACTATCATTTGTTTTCAATAAATTAAGTAATTTAAAAGTACCATTATGATTTTAATTTTATTTTAAATAAAATAAGTATTATTTATTTATATTTAATCTAATTAATTACATTTTAATCATCTTTATACTAGATTTTTTTATAAGTTTATTTTTGGGTTTAAAAATGCATTTTTCTGAAAAACTATTTTAAAGTGTATGATGTTTCTCTATTTTAATTTATTAAAATAATCCATAATTAAGAATTATTTAAATTAAATTTATATATTATATATCCATAAATGTTAATTTATATTCATATAATTTTGAATACTATTTATAGAGTTAATATAATATCATCTGATGATTGAAAAATACATTTCTTGAAAAATCGTTTTTCAACACGTTTTGCGGGTTAATTTTTAAATTAAATTCTATAATTTATATAAATTTAATATTTTAAAATATA
This sequence comes from Viscum album, assembly GCA_963277665.1. NCBI lineage: Eukaryota > Viridiplantae > Streptophyta > Magnoliopsida > Santalales > Viscaceae > Viscum > Viscum album. Next base: position 1,619,735,541 of record OY728157.1, on the reverse strand, counting down.
TTAAGTATTTTTAATTGGAATAATTTTTACTATAAAATAATTTCATATTAATTTTTTGTTTTAAGTGATAGTAAAATCAATAAAAATCTTTTACCATGGTTAAGGTTAGAACAGATTTATCGAAGTTAAACTAACATTTTAAGAGTTAAAATGATCTAAAAAATTTTATAAATTATATTTTATCAAAATATTTCAACCTTATATCATCTAAGTCTCTATAATGGTCCATTTTGGATCCTTTTTCATATGTACAACATGGGTACACCTTTTTCTTTTTAAAAATCTCATGTGTGTCCTCTCTCCCACTTATAAAAGGCCACCCCCTCTCCTCCCCTATTCACATATTAAAATCATTTTGATTCAAAAAACACCTATCCAAATATTTTACTTACTTAAATATTAATTTCCCAGAAGAATTTTTTATCATAAATATAATCTAATAAGGCTTTAAGTATAATCCTAAAGAGGTTATCTAAAGAAGAGGTATCGTTCTTAACCGAGCATTTTTGTTTTGTTTCTTCTTCCACCTCCTTCATATCTTCTTAAACCAAGATAATATAATAAAACCATTATATAAAATATAATGATAATTTTTTATGTTAGTTTCATAACCTAAATCCATATCAAATTCTATCAAATGGGAAATGAAACCATCATTTGTGTGTACGACGGACTACCGCCTCGCGAACCGATGTAAATTGTTTATCATAATCGCCTCTCACAAATGGTTATAATGATAGAGTTAATATTTATATATGATATTAATGGTATATTTACAATTATTAAAATATGATATATCATTTAATTTTAAACTTTATTTTCACTAAAAAATTGTAATGTCATTCGTGCGTACGTGTGGACTACCAACTCCACGAAGCGATGTGATTATTTTTTCACCACAACATCACATGCACTACTACAAATACTGCTTTTATCAGCACTAAAAATGGGCTTTAACAGCGCTAGAAAAGCGCTATTAATGCCGGTGAAGATAAAGGGGGGGGGGGGTCCCCTTTATAAGCGGTCCAAAAAGCGCTGATAAAGACCCCTTTTATCAGTGCTAAAAAAAGCGCTGATAAAAGGGGTCTTTTATTAGTGCTAAAACAAAGCGCTAATAAACAGGTCCTTTATTAGCGATTTGTTTTAGTGCTAATAAAGGACCCCTTTATGAGTGCTTCCTTTATCAGTTCTTTTGTTTTAGATCTGATAAAGGACCCCTTTTATTAGCGCTTTTTTAAAAGTTCTCATAAAAGTTAAAAAAATTTAAAAAAAAATTTAAAAAAAAATTAAAAGTTGTGGCCGTTTGAAGTTCGAGTTTCATTTTTAACATATTTTGGATATTTTTTATAATTTTTTTTAATTTTTTAGTCTTCAAATTGTTAATAAATGACTATTACTCCATAATAATTAGAAAATTGTTAATTAAAAATATTTTTTTAATTTTTTTATAAGCCATTTTCACTAAATATCTTATATATTAAGTATATTAAGTGTAAATGTATATTTATAGTTATATAAAATATATTTAAAAATTATGTATTATATTTATATCAATATAACTATATTTATATATTTATATATTAATATATTATTTTTACTTATTTTTTTGAAGTCAACCCTTTATCAGTGCTTAAAAAAAGCGCTGATAAAGGCCCCCCCTTTATCAACGCCACTAAAAAAGTGCTGATAAAGGGGGGTACCTTTATCAGTGCTAAAAAAAGCACTGATAAAGAGGTGCTTTTATCAGTGCTTTTTTAGCGCTGATAAAGGTACCCCCCTTTATCAATGCTTTTTTGTTAGCACTGATAAAAGTTGGCATTGGGAAAAACTGTTTTTGTGGTAGTGATGGATGATATATATATATAAGTATATTTAAATAAATATAATTTATTTATAATATAATTATAATTCTATAAATATAAAATAATACTTAACTTCTATCTATAATGATCATTGAGAAATATAAACATTACTCATGCGTACATACGACCTACTGTCTCCATTATCGTAACATAGTTCATTTTTCAAAAACATATTTCATGATTGATTTTAAAAGTATAATTAATGTATAAAAATGATTATCATTTCAGGATTATTATTATGAAGATGATGGAATAATCAAATCTGAGTCTCTATTCATCCTACCAAAGTCATTTTTGACATATAAGATGAATATCATCAAAACTTATGAAGTGAACTTAAATGATTAAATAATTGTGTATAATATGATAAGAGATAAAATAAAATGAATAATAAAATTGAAAAATTATCTTAATCAATAAAATAATTAACATGTGTTTATTATTTAGGAATATAAATAGTGTATGAGCCAATTTGGACTCAAAGTAAGGGACAGTTTAACTTAAAACCTCATTTTAAATGTTATTAAGATTTATTTTTAGAATATTTCTCTTCTATGTCCATTTTTTTAAAATTATTTTATTAATGTAATTATATAGACATGAAAATTTTATAAAGAATGTTTTATGTATTTTTTTACTTTCTTTTAAAGGTTTTAAAAAAAATGAATCTTTTAATGGAATGTTTTGACTTTCTTTACAAAAGAAAATAGAAATGTTATATTTTAATGTATATGATGAAAACGAATTTACCTATCATGGTAACCATTATTTTACATTTAGGTTCCTATAAAATATTTTATATTCTATTAAATTAAAAATCATCTTACTCTTTTTCTGGGTATTTTGGTATTAAAATGGGTTTTATAAAGAAAGGTGTATTTTGATACATAAAAGTGTTTTTCAAATTAGTTTCAAAGAGTTTTTAAAAGGTTTTATGATAAAATTGTGTAATAATAAAATGTTTTATTCATGGTATAATACTTGAGAATTATATATGAGAAATATGTGATCCCTATATAGCTTATATGATGGGTGTGTTGTGATAGCATTGGGTGAGCCTATTACAGCTTATGTGATTGGTGCGCCAAGATAGAACTCCAATGCATTGGGTAATATTCCTTATCTTACCAAGAAATATGGAGGGAGTTTCTAGAGGATTTCTCCTATGTATTTAACTATAATCTAGTTATTTTTGACATGGGGTTAAAATGGGTTATAAATTTTATTCTCTATGTTTCCTAAAAGTATTATTATTTTCCTGGTATGGGTTTTAATGGTTTTATTTGAGAAAAAAGTGTGTGCGTTTTTCATATAGAAATCATTTTTTTCATTCACTCAAATAACCTTGAGATAAAGGTACACAATTCAAGAGTGTTCATGTTTTTCAATGGACTAATGGATTTCTTTTGTTTTTATAACTTACTCATATTTTTTTCTCATACCACATTTTAAAATATTTTCCATAGTGTCAAATTTATAAAATATGGTATTAATCAGAAGTGTCAAAAATTATATTGTTGTAAAAATGGGTATTAATCAGAAGTGTCAAATTTATAAAATTTGGTTTTTTATGTATGAGTTGTGACCTAAGTCACTAAAACTATAAACCTAAAACGATCCTCAAAATGAAGGAAAGTTAATTATTTACTAAAACTCAAGATTATGTAATGTTTATGTTTGGTTCTTTATAGTTTTATAGCAATAGAGGAGACTACTATAGAGTATTTAACCTACCAATATAAATAATAAATGAATTCACCTATTTAGAGGGATATTATTTTAAAAGGTGTCTATAAAATGATAATTTCTTCCTAAAAATATTGAATTATTAAAATCTCAGAAGAAATATGAATTTTGAGGTAAAAAATCACCCTTTCATCATTTTCTTGATTTATAACAAATATATTTTTCAAGGGTGACTGGTTATTGAGTTTATAAAGGGGAGAAACAATATTGAACTTAAAAGTTTCTAATAAATTTCTTGAAGAAGAGTGTGGGACAAATATATCTTGTTGAATACGAATGATAATCCCCTAAAGTGTTTTTATGAGTTAGTATTTCATGTATATAAATTTATGGGTGGATTTTATTATCTTGGTCATTTACTCTTGTTTTCTACATAAGGTTAACCCATGTAGACTTATAGTTTACTAACTAAATGATTATTAATAATTAAGCATGTGAATTCAAACATCTCTCAATAAGTGTATCAATTTTTTTATGAATAAAATGAGGATAAGAAGAATCTATTTAAAAAATATTGAATAAGTTTAAATATGAGATGTGTAAATCCCTACCCTTATATTTCATTACATTTATTATTGATAAAGGGTATAATATAATATTTTCTTTTAGGATAAGTTGGGTATTGTAAAAAATATAATTAGGATATTGGAGTTCCTAAATGTATATTTGAATATGAATTTTTATTTATTTTCAAACTAGTTTATACAAATTCAATGAAAAATGAGTGAGATGTTGTTATTATAAATAGAAATGGAGAAGTTTATATGGTTCTACTTAGAACATTTGGATGGAAGTTTCACAAAGGACTATACGTATGAGTCATTTCAAGATATTCATAAGAATTATTCCAGTGTTGTTTATGAGTCATTTATGTCTCTATAATGACAATTTGACAAAGGAAATGAGTTCTGTAAGAATTATTGTAGAGCTACATATCATTTGATCATCATCTGTATAAGAATCATTCGAGTCTACATAAGAATCATTAAGATCACTATATGAGTCATTTGACTCAAAATATGAGTCATCATATCTATGTAATATTCATTCAATTTGTGTATGTATCATTGTAATCTACGTATGAGTCATCTACATACTACATATAAGTCATTTACTTAAAAAATCATAAGTTTTATGATAATTAATTATCTTATAAATATCAAATAACATCATAATAAATATTATGATAAATGGGAATTAAAATTAGATAATACTAAAGTGAAATTCATGGAATCCAAAATCATGTTCATTCAAATGGATCAAGGTCCAAGATATTTTGATTCAATATGATAAAATTTTGAGAAGAACTCCACCGCATGAAACACTACCATCTTATCTGCATGAATGTATGCATACATGGATTAAATTCAGAAATAATTTAAGTTTGCATATTTTTTGTAGAATATGTTGTAATATTTTATTTCTCATATATAATATAAACATCCTGAGTCTAATGTATAATTGACTGTGATTTTAAATGATAATTTTATGAGAATTTAAAACTGGATATATCCTCCAGTTTTTAATATTGAGATCATTGTTTTGGAAAATCATAGATTTTACATAATTACATTATGGACAAAAATATTCATGATATTTGAATATAAAAAATTGTAGGAGGAAGAATGTATTTTGATATTTTTCATGAGAATTTGAGAACTCAATACACTATAGTATCAAAGAGGGAAGAAGAAGACTAAATCTTGGAGTCATTCAATGAGGAGTCATGTGTTCCTGAGCATTAAAAATTGAGAGTGATTAAAAACATTAGAACAGTTCATGATCATTAGATTCTTAAGTTCTTAAAGAAGGTATAACATATTGAACTATTAATCCATGAGTCTTGAAGAGGAAGATAAATATTAAGTGGTGTTGAAGTAGTCAGGGGCATAAAGGTGGTGCTTCTAATTTATTTTAAATAGTTTATATAGTGGTTAGTGGGAAGATAAATTTTTTTCAGTCAGACTATAGAAATTGGAGAATAGTGGGAATTTATTATTATGGGATTAATAATATTAATGGTGTTACCATTTGGGTATAGAGTGGATAATCCATGATTAGGGTGACTAACCAATCATGGTAAGGAGTAATATTTATAAGGCCGAACCATGTTAATCCTTATATTCTATTCATTTATTATCATTATTATATTTTAGGAGATTTAGAGTTTATATTGACTATATTTTTATCTTAACTAATCATATAGGTTTAATTAATAAGAGGAATTAAGAAACAGAAAAAGTGATCACTGATTAGCCCCCCCCCCCCCCCCCAGTGAACTAACTAAAACTAGGATCTACTGAATAGTTACATAAGCATGATCATTACAAGATATTTTTAGTATAATTTTTACTTTTTATTGAGAATATTAATCCATGTAACTATTCATGTACCTTAAGCATGGATTATTCTTTGATATATGTAATTTTTAGTTTGTAACTATATAGGGTATATCACACATTTGTACAAGAGGTTCCCAAGTATGCCTTCTCTTGGTATTGTTTTTACAAAATTATATGCAGGTACCCACTTGGTGGTGTCCAAATTAGATATCTGGGATGGGATGTAACATTTCTATAACTCTATTATACTCCTTCCCATATTCCCGAAGCGGCAAGCTACAATATCTCCCTAACTCTAGTCTACACAATTCCATATCCCTTATATAATGAGTGTTGCACCAAGACTTATTTATTATTATTTAGTAGTAATGGATGAAATATTGTTTGTTACTACTTGTATTATATCCTAATATAATTATCTAATTAGGTATTATAGGTATAGGGAGTTATCATTCATAGTTAATTTTAAGCTTTAAAAATAATTGTTATCTTCAGTTTCTATGCATTGATTGATAACCACTGGTAATGTTATTCTTATATAAATGAAGAGATAAATATAAATCACACACCTGATTATATTTCTTATATTTTATAATATTGGGCGTTACCTACTGAGTATGTTATAGTCACATCCTACATGTGCACCTTAGTGGGCATATAGTTTCATGGTAAGTTTTTCATGTACCTACAAGTCTTGGTTGATACTTGGGTGCTTATTTTTATTTACTAAATTTTCATCAGAAGTATAAGTCAATATCCACTTAGTGTTGAATATAGATATTATAGTAAGTATTAGCACATATCTAGGGGTCTTAAGAACCTAATTTTTTATCATTTCATTTTTCTGAGTTATAGTTAGTATCTATTTCTTGACTTCATTTTTTTATGGTGGTACTTATCTTATTTACTTTTAGTTATATTTCTCAAAGTAGAAAACCCACATTACCCTAGTGTTTCTTAGAGCCTCATTTCTAGTCTCCTTGAAAATCATTTGTTTTGGGTTTTATATAAAACCTTTCATTATAATTTATTTTTTTTAAACCTTCAATTCTATGATAAATGTTTGATACTATTTTCCCAAAGTTATATAGTTTGTAAAGCATTGATAACTTTAAATTTAAAAAATTTATGTCCTATAAAGTAAATTCTAACTAATATAAAACTTATTTTTAGGATAAAATAATTTTGAAACAAATTCTTTGATTCTGATTCTTACACCTTCTTTAACACTTAAATTGGGATGTATCTTATATGTTTTGGATATTAACAACACTGCACTTGGTCAATAACTTAGTAATATATTGATACACCTTAATTTATACACATGTATAAGTAGATCCTTGTTTAGATAAGTTTTTTATGAACATTAAACTTATTCTTAGTCTTTATCTTGAAATTGGGATAATATACTTCTAGAATAACCTAAAAATAATTTCATCTTCTAACTAGTGATATATTTAGCTTAATTTTTTATTCCTATTTGTATTCCATAATGTATTATTAAAGGTTTTAACATGTTATGTTTAAATCATGTGTGACTTGTAATTATGTTTAATTGATATAATAGATAACATATATTATGAAATTATGGTTTTATTTTTCCATGTTGAGGATTATATTTATTATGATGAAATAGTTACATAATCATGATCATTAATTTATATTATTATAATTATTTTTACTTAGTTTACTAAGAATGTTAATCTGTGTAACTATTAATGTACCTTGAGCATGTCATATGGTTTGATATATGGAAATTATAGTTTGTAATAGTAAGGGGGTATATTACATATTTGTAAAAAAATGTTCCCAGGTAAAACCTATTATTGATATTACTATTATATAAATTGTATATAGGTACCCACTCAGTGGTATGGATACACGATCACTGTAACTTATTATACCCCTTCCCCTGTTCTCAAAGGTACAAGCTATAATATCACCCCGTCTCAAGAATACAAGATTCTTTATCCATTATGGAATAGGTATTTTATTTGAACTTATATATGCTTATTTATTATGAAAAATAAATTATTTCCCAATCATACTCATATTATATATAAACTTAATTATTTAATAAGGTATGATAGTTATGGATCCTCCCAATATATATAATTATCATTCATGGTTAATTATGATCTATAGAAAGAATTATTATTTGTGGTTGTTATGCATTGATTGATGACTAATAATAAAGTTGTTTATATATATGTGTGTGTGTGTGTGTGTGTGTGTAAATGATTATATGTTTCTAAAGAAAAAACCAGAGTATATTTCATATATGTTGGAATATTTATGGTTTCCTACTGATTATGTTATTCTCACACACTACATGTGTACTTCAGTGGGTATGCAGCTTCACGGTCTATTTTTTGAAAAACCTACAAGTATTAGTTGATTCTTGAATAATTGTTTTTATTTTCTACATAGTCATAATTGGTATGATTTGAGATCCATTTGGTATTGGATATAGGGGTTGGAGATAGTTTAGGGATAGAGCTAGGGGAATCAAGGACCTACTTTTATACCTTTATTGTTTATCTAGGTTTCTTTAGTATCAATTGCATGATTTTCGCTTTAATTTCATAGTATTTGTCTTCTTTAATTTTAGTTATATTTATCAAATGATAAAAAACCACCTCTAAAAGTTTTTTTAGATGCATATCACTAGTCACTAACCTCTAATGGTTGGAAGGTGCACCTAAGGTCTTGTGGCGTCCTAATCTAGGTGTCATTTGGGTGATTCGAGTTGCAACCATTACAACAACATTGGTAAATACAGTTATGAAATATCTTTGTATCACATCATAAGATATCCACAGCTAAGGCATGTGGTATGCCTTATTTATTTGTATTTCATACACTATGAAACATAGATATTTCACATTACAATGTCAGACTAAATACATCAAATATATATAGGATTTAGGGAATATCTCTATAAATATATTGTTGTATTTCTTAAAGAGTTTCCTAGTCATAACTCAAAACTTGAGGTTAAGTTTTTAATTGAACTAATGAACAGTGTAATTCCTATATCAAAGATCCTTTATAAAATAGACCCTATTGAATTAGAATAAATAAAGAAGAAATTATAAGAGAATTTGGAAAGGGTTTTATATATCCAACTACCCCTCCATAGGGTGAACTAATTCTATTTTCTAAGAATAATAATGGTTCAATTCATCTTTGAATTAATTATCATGAGATTAAAAAGATCATGATCAAGTACAAGTATCATATACCTTATATTTATGACTAGATTTATCAACTTTATTGGGATCAATACTTTTGAAATTTAGATCTTTGATCTGTATATCATCAACTAAGGGTAAAAATGGAGGATATATCTAAGGAAACCATCTATACAAGATATGGGAACTATGAATTCATAATGATATCTTTAAGTCTAAAAAATTCCATAAGTGTATTTATAGATTTAATAGATACTCTTTAAATATTACCAAGAAAAATTTATGATAGTCTTTATTGAAGATATTCTCAAATATTATAAGATAAAGGAATAATATTAAGAGAATTTGAGGATTATTCTGAAGAACTTAAAGAAGAAGTGATTATTTACAAAATTAAACAAGCATAAACTAGTTAGAGTTTAGAAATCATGAATTGGTTAGAGTTTTTCCCCAAAATATTTTACTCTCTAATGTCATCCTAACATATAAAATTTTATATTTCTTCACATATGAATCCATTTCAATGATTTAGTGGAAACTATATTTACACGAGAACATAAGTAATGGAGGATTTTCATCCCAATACTCTTTAAAATATATCTAGGAATATCATATGATATGTTTTAATATTTTAAAGGTATATTTATATCTACCACTAGTTTAAGGATAGAAATAATTGATAAAGTTTAGTTATGTATTAAATTTTTGTTGACAAATTCTCCAAAACATTGAGGTGGGAATTATATTTTGATCAAATACAATTGAAAGTGTCACCCCATACATCTTTACTACTTTATTTATATCTTGGAATGTTTATTGAGTAGGAAATATTCTCAAATATCATTGAAGTGAGATGAATTTATAAGGAAATCAACCAAAACCCAAATTTAATTATTTACACTTAAAGGTATTTGGGAGACTTATGATGAAATTCAAGGTTATATTACCATATTTTCATATAGGTATGGGTAATGGTTGAATAATCTCTTAATATTTGTAATTATCAGGATTAATTTAATGGAATAATAGCTACTATAATCTCCCTATTTATGTTTTTCCAATAAAAATAATCTTATAGGTCTCTGTATATTTTTGTTCTTCCTAGGTGAATAGTAAATTATGAGTTATGTGCATCATCTAAAATCACCTTCATTTATTTCATTTATGGGAAACATATTTATGTTCCAAATATTATAACTCTATATTTTTAAATAATTAATTCTGAAATATTTTTCACCCTATTTTATAACTCTATATCATTATTTTATACCTCCTTTATCTTTCCATAGCTGGATAGTTGAGAAATTATTAGGGAAATATACAATTCCATTCCTTACCTTATGATTTCCATTTTTATCTTTTCTATATTCATAAATATTGGTCTCTCTAAAACCTCATTATTTATAAAGTATCCTAATTATTTTTTTAGAGAGAATTAATCGCCTTGTTTTCCTTCCCAAGATAGTAATGTATTGAACAAATATAATCCTTAATCAACTCTAAAAATTTTATTTAGCTCATGTTCTACTCCTCCTATGTGAAAATATACTTTAATCTCTTGTGTTCTGTGTGTGTGTGTGTGTGTCACACTTCTCACCATATGGATAATGTAATTAAATCCTTAATGAAAATATTATCAATGCCAAATCTATATCAAGAATTAAGTAATTTTTATCATAAATTTTTAATTAATTTTAGTGTAATAATTTAGGTTTTCATAGACTACTACTTTGGTAGTTTTTGGAGTTTTAAGTGTTAGAAGGAGAATTGAGAAGAGGTTGGTGTAGTTGAGATGAATTTTTAGTTGTAAAAATTTTATGTCATAGAGGTCTAGGATTTTAAAATAATGGAGGCCATTACGGAATGATAAAGTTATTATGATGTGGAGGCTTGAGAGGATGGTTTTGGTGGCTCTACCAATTTTGGTATGGCTATAGTGTGGAGTTCAACTGCAACCTGAAGTGTTGGATGGGTGGAGTTTGATTATTCAATACACAACTAGATTTTATAGCTATATTCATATTTAAAAACCATGATTGTAGCTCAAAAATTATTACTATAAATTATAATCACAATTTTTTGAATTGTGGATGGACTATCTATCCCAATATCTTTATAGTCACAGTTTTCTTAGAATCGTAACAATAGAATAACCTTTTTTTCATGATTATTTTAAATTATCACTATAGATTATTATAGTTATAGTTAATTATACCACAAATATAAACTATGAGTACCCATTTGAATCCACATATAGTTATAGTTACAATTTTTAGCTATATTTTTTCCAATTGGATACCTTACTTCCATAGTTGTATGACCATGGTAATAAGATGACAAAAAACGGCAGGATTTGAACCCCATATAATCCTTCTCTAAACATAGATACTTTACAACTCCACTAGCACGTCACCTATAAACATATATATTACATTTGAATATATAAATATATATATTAAAAAATTAAATATATTTTATTGTTATTATGAAATTAATAATTAATAGTAGTAGTAATTAATTGTTACCCTATAGCTATGGTTTTCCAATATTGTGGATATAGGGGAACTTATAGCCATAGTCTAGGAATATATTTCTTTAAGGGATTCATGTTCCATTCACACATCCTTCACATGGGAAATAATTTTCCCAAAATCGTGTAGGAAACCCTATAGTTACGGTTTAATAAAATATTAACAATAGACTAAACTATTGTTATGGTTTTCTTAAAATCATAAATATATAATTTATTTACATAGTTTAGAAAACTTTGAAAATAGTTCTATGGATATAGGTTGAAATCCTAATATTATATGATATAGGGGTGGTCACTATGTAGCCATTGGACTATGGCGTGATGTGGTTTCAGATATGGGTATTGAGGTTTAACCATAGACCTTGCGGCATGGAGGATTAGGATGAGGATTTTGGTGTCCCTGTCTCTTGAGAGGTTTTACAGTGTGGTATTCAGACATTCCATGATATTGAATTGATCTTATAGGATCTTCTCAAGGACCACAAGAAAAATCCTAGAGGTTAGTTAGAAAAGGAACTTTGTAGTGTATCCTCTTTTCATCCGTCGTAGTTTTAGGTGAAAACCCTATTCATTACAGCATAACCAGTGCTTCCCCACCATCGGCTTCTAAAAAAATTATCGGGTATAAATTTGGGAACTGCTTCAAAATTAATTTTTCTTCCACAAATTATCTAGACTCTTGGAATACCTAGATGAATTTTTAGGATGTACTTCATCCTTTATTCATTGGATTTTATCCCCAACTTCAAGAGACTGATCAACAGTGATCCAAGGTGAGTTTCTCTTATTTCTTTATTTGTTCCCTTCTTATTCTTCATCAAAATAAGGTTTTGGATATGAGATGAGGTTGGTTTGTGGGGGTTTGAGTGAGTGGTTGATGTTGGTTATTGTTCTTTAGTTTTCTAAAGTTTCTCTTAACTTGATCTTATTCTTGATATCATCCCTTGTTTTTTCTTATGAAGTGATTCAGAACACTATGTTTGAGGTAAGGGGTTCAATAACTCTTATTTCTTCAATTTAAATTGTGGGATAAACATGATTTTTTTATATTTGGGAATATATTACAGATTTACCTAATGAAGATAATTAACTAGACCTAAATAAAATTTATGGGGAAGGGATATTCATGTGAGTTTTACATGCTTCCATTTTATTCCTCTTATGATTAATTATTACTTTCTATTGTTGCTAAAATATTATTTATTATTGATAATTGTGTGTTGATTCCATCTTTTTATAAAATTCACCTTTTATAAAATACTAATCACATAAATATTGTAATTGAATTATTTGTATAAAATATAATAATAGAATTTTGTATCATTTTAAAAGGAAGTGGTTTTAGTGGTTTTATTACTAAATTTTATTATTTGTTCTTTTAAGCTCATGTGGTTTTGTAATAGTTGTGTTTATGTGGTTTTTCGGGATATGTTATAGGGTTTTTATGTTTGGGTTTGGTTGAGTTATTCATCTTGTGCTGGACAATGGGGTTGAGTTGGTTATTGGGTGATAGGTAGCAGGGCTATGATGGTTAACATGGGATGTGTTATGGGTTGGCTTCATGGTATCAGGTTGGTGATGGTAGGTCTATTAGGGTGGGTTGTGAAGTGGAGATATAGTGGATTTTTTTTCTATAAATATGGAATGTGGAGTTCTTTTTGAGATAATGGAATGGTTGGTAGTCATGGGTTTTAATATATTTTCTCGGTAATATAAGAATATAATTTGTAATAACAACATTGGATAAAATAGGTTGAATAGATGGGAGTGATATTTTATTAAATATGGATTTTAAATAATGATGAACATAATCTGGTTGGTAATGATAAATCTAGAAATTTTATAACAGTATGATTGTTTAGTTTGTTGTAATGCATATTAAGGTTTCTTGTGTGTAAAGTGGGTTGGTTGTAGTGTTGTTGTTCGTAGTGGTGGAAGTGTTTGGTGATGATACTATAGTGTTTTTATTATATGGTGATAAATTTGTGTTTATGTGAAACCTTTAGGTCACTATTATGAGTAAGTTTTTATATATAAACATAATTTATTTTCTAATGATTTCTTTACACACCCCACCCATGTTTTATATCCTTAACTAACACCAAATTTTTTATTTTTCGAGTATTTTTTCTAACATCCATGTTGGAGGGGATGGATGGATGGTTACCCCCACCCCCTCTTTCTCGTATCCTAACAAGAGGTTTCAATGTAGAGAATATTAAATTGTAGGAGTACATTTATACATGGGACAAGATGGCCTACTGGTTTTAAGACCTTATCAAGGATGATTCATCCTTAAGGGTAAATGGTCTTCATTGAAAGTTATTTAGGAATAAATCTTCTAACAAACTTAAATTACATTTTAACGGAACAACTATCTCTTACGGTATTTTAAGTTTTGTATTTTTTAACTTAATGGTTTCTAACTTTTTTGGAAAAGTGTTTAAAGAATAAAAAAAGGTTATTTTCGGTCTAAAGAGAGAGAAAAAATTGGAGAAGTGGTTTTGGGTCACCTTTTATTATATTTCTTGATATTATGTTATTACATGTGTATGTGTTACTTGTTGAGTTAGCCTTGGTGATGTTTGGGAATAGTTGACATGATATGTGATTTTGGTTCTATTATTTGTTCATGGGATGACTTTAAGCAGTATATTCACACTATGTTTCTATCATCAATAATGAGGGAAATGAAGAGGAATGATTTTCTATCCCTTAAATAGAGTAATATGAGTGTACGAGAGGTCATGATTAGGTTTAAGGATATTATTTACTTTTCTCTAAATATTTTTCAGATGAGGAATCTATATCTCAGAACTTGTAGAAGGTGTTTCATCCAGTTATCTAATATGTGATCACTCTATTTAAATTTTATGTGTACTTGTAAGTGTAGAAGAATATTGAGGTGATTGATAGGATTCATTCCCAGAAAGGATCATATCAAGAAGAGGTTATCTGGGTTCCTTGATGAGCAAGGTTATTGGTATTTATCATAGGATTCAGGGTAGTCAAGGTTTTAACAATCTAGGAGTCAACCTCTACGGTTTTCTTCTTACAATTTCTCTAGGGTTAGTGATTTATGTTCCCCCACTAGGATCTTTTCCCTAGTTTCTTTTCTTTTATGTTTGTATCCTTTAGAATTATTGGTGTTTGGCTATTTTTAGGGCTCAGAATGGTATGGTAGACCCGTTACCTTATCATCCCAAATATAATTAGTCTCCTTAGAGGCTATATTAATAGTAGGAATACAATGATTATTTTTAATCATGAGGATATGGAGAGAGTAGAGGACATCCCCATGATTTCCTTCACCCTCAAATATAGAGAGCTAAGTATGGTTTTGGATGTGGTTATTAGTAATGAGGGAGAGGATTTATATGGTTAAAATATCATGTTATGGATGTGCCAGTGATAGAGGGATCATAGATTTTCTGAGGAACCATTTTCTTATATTAAACCATGGTTTTTGTCTTGTTTTATTTTTTATCATTTCACTCTGTTTCACCCACGTGGGTTCATTCCTTGGTACTGAAGGTGTAGAGGTTTCTAGTTCCCTTATTTTTGACTACACCGGTTGAATGTTAGACAATTATTCTTGATGTGTGTTGGGTTTGTGAACTGATAATGGGTCCGCATAAATCATATAAGGATCTCTTTTTTTACTTCAGAACTAGACATATATTTCCATTCATAGAATCAAATAGATGTATTTTGTGCATGCATTTATCGATTTATTCCAAATGAGAGTTGTATTATATAATTAAGAGGACCATGGAGTAGTGTTCATTGGTTAGTGAGAGTATCGGACGATCCATGGTTGTTTTGGATCTATTATTTTCTTGGTTATCATTTTTATCATTAGGTTTAATAGTGGTGTAGGTAGTGAATTTTCCTAGAGTCAGGGAGGAATTTTCTAATGTTTTTCCTGATGAGGTTATGGATTTACCCCCCTCAACATAAAATCAAGTTTAGGATCTAGTTTTAGGAAAATGACTCTATAATTTTGTTAGATTATTATTAAATTTCACCTTCTATGATATAGGAGTTAAGGATTCAAGTTGATGACCTGTTGAAAAATGGATTCTTATGGCCTAGTGTTCTAGTGTGGTGAGCTTAAATGTTATATTCAAAGAAGGTGGTCATTGAATAATTGTTTTGTGTAGACTAATAGTTATTAAATTAGGTGATGGTCAAGAATGTTTACCCTCTTCCAATGATTGATGGTCTATTTGACCAGCTGAAGGGATACATCTATTTTTAAAAGATCAGTTGATGTTCGGATTTTCACCAGATGAGAGTGAAGGAGGAGTACATTCTGAAGACCATTTTCAATTGTTGGTATGGAAACTTTTAGTTCTTTTCATGTTTTTTGTTGTCGTGAATGCCTCATTTGTATTCATGGGACTCATGAACTCTATGTTTTGTGAGTTTCTAGATCAATTTGTGGTCGTTTTCATTGATAAAATTCTTATAAACTTGAGGTAAAATAAGGATCATGTTTATCACCATAGGGTTGTTTTATATGTCCTTCAACACCATCAAAATTATGGAAATATTTCTAAGTGCATGTTTTGGGGGAGGGGGTTAATTTTCATGTACATATGGTATCTCATCAAGAAGTGGTGGTTTATCCTTCAAATATTAAGGAAATTTTTTCTTAGATTTCACCCAAGAATGTTGTTGAGGTCTATAGCTTCCTTGTTCTCATGGGTTGTTATTGGAAGTTTGTGTGTGACTTCTCTTAGTTCTCAACATCATTAACAGCATTTAATAAGATGGTTCAAACCTTCTATGGAAAAATTAGTGTCAGATATATTTTCTAAACCAAAAAATAGAGGGTTATCAGTTGTCATATGCTTTGATTTCTAGAGGAAAGGGTGATGATTGTGGTTTTCTATGGTTCTTCTCATCTCAACCTAATTTTTTTCTTGATACAATATAGATTAGTGATATTTTATGATCCTATATAGTTATTTCTCCATGAGGGTAATTATGTCACCCATGATATTGAGTTGGCGGTAGTGATTTTTTCTATAAATATAAAGCAACGTTACAAAATTAGTGAGAGTTTTTTAGTCTTCACAGACTATAAGATATTGAGGTATTTTTTCTCTCGGTGGGATCTAAATCTATGAAAACATAGGTGGATGGAGTTTCTATTGGACTATGGATTTGAGATATTCTACACCTTAAGGAAAGGAAATTTAATTTTGGATGCACTGAGTAAAAATTAAAATGGATATGTTATTCAAGAGTCTAGATATGTTTGGATAGGGATGGAGGAGCTTGAAGTGATGAATCTTTATGTAGAGGAGGTTGGTGGTATATGTTTCCTATTTTAGATGATAGTGAAATTGTCTTTGACATAGTGGGTGAAGGAGAATCAATGGGAAGACTTCGATGTATAGGTCATGAAAGACCATATCATCCATGATCATTCTCTATATGGATGGACATAGGATGACCAACATCAGGTAATATTTCAAGGGATTTTATCCACTCCATTAGTAGTGCATGACAATTTTCTCCATAAGTTCCATAGTTTAGTAATTATAATGAATATCGGTGTTGAAAAGATATATCATTCATTGAGGTTTCATATTTTTTGTCCTAGGATGAAGAGATATATAGTAAATTTTGTATCATGGTTCTTAGTTTTTTGATGGGTGAAGATAGAGAATCAAATTACATATAGTTTTTTGTAGTCATTCGGTGTTTCTGGGTGGAAATGTGAGGATATCTTGATAATTTTCATCACTATTGTACCATAAGACCAGGGATCATGTGATTCTATTTGGGTGATCTTAGATCAATTGATTAAATTATCCAAATTCCTGGTGATTAGGTAGTCAGGTGATATAGAGGAATGGAGTTTTGGAGAAAAGTGTGTGGGAACATGAGTTGTGGATGCATTCTCATTACCATGAGTTTTTTTTATTCAATAATTTTCGATATTGATGGAATATTTTAATTTTATTTGTATTTAATTAAGTTTTTTTCATATGGATGTTTTCTTGAGTTTTTCCTCATTGTGTTGTTTCATGCTTTGGTTGGTGGAATTATCTCATTTAAGAGGTATCTCCTAGGGGAGTTCTTGGTTAGTGCAGAAATTGGTTTCCTTCTAGGTTTGTTTTTAATTATTAGGGATGATAATCATTTGAAATATATTAAATGTAATGGTTTTTTCCTTCTAAACTAATTAATTAATGATTTTTAGGAGTTTAAAGTGTTCGAGAGAGGTTCAAGGAAAGGTTAGTGGAGTTGAGATAAATCTTTG
Source organism: Viscum album (assembly GCA_963277665.1). Lineage (NCBI taxonomy): Eukaryota > Viridiplantae > Streptophyta > Magnoliopsida > Santalales > Viscaceae > Viscum > Viscum album. The sequence continues at coordinate 1,619,717,587 of OY728157.1, read as the reverse complement.
GCTATAAAATGGAGTTTATGATGAGGATATCTAGGATTTGATGTAGTAGATTTCATTATGGTGTGGCTAAAGGCTTATGAAGTAGATTCTTGGGTTGATGGTTTTAGTGGCTCTTCAAAATTTTTACTGGTTGTATTGTGGAGTTGTTTTGTGGAATAAAGTTTTAGATGGGATAAGTTTGGTGGTTTTATCAATATAGGGGTGGTCATGACATAACCATTGGACTACGGTGTGGTATGGTTTCAAATATGGGTCTACATTGTAACTCTAGACCTTGTGGAGTGGAGGATTGATATGAGGATTTTGGTGTCCCTACCTCTTTATTGTTTATTTCAGTGTGTACTTGGGTTACATCATGGTGTTGACTTGGGCTTGTTGGATCTTCCTGAGGTCTACAACATGAATCCTATAGTTTAGTTTGGTTGAGGGACTTTGTGGCATAAACTCTTGTATTGTAATTTAGTTTTGGGTAAAACCTATTGATTATGGTGTAACTAGTGGTGGTATGTCCTGGTATTCTAAAAAATATGATGGGTATAAATTTAGTAAAACCTTTGAAACTCGTTATTCTTCCACTTTTTCTCTCAAATCATGAATAGACTAGGTGTGTTTTTAATAGATCCCTTATACCCACTTCCTTGAATTTTATATGTGGCTTCATAATATTTGTTAATGGTGATTCAAGGTGAGTTACCGCTCTTTCCTTATTGGTCCCCTCTCTGTTATTCATCTAGAGAATATTATGGATGTGAGATATGGTTGTATTATTTTGGTTGGAGTGAGTGCTTGATATTGAATGTTGGGATTTAGGTTTTTGAAGTTCCTCTTGGCATGATCTTTATCTTGAGATAATCCATTCCTTTCTTTTTCATGCATGGGGATTTGAAAATCTCTCATTGGGGTAGAGGACTCGATAACTCTCTGTTCTTATTTGTAAATTGTGGTATTAGCATGATTTTTTATCTTTGGATAAGTAGTATGAATTTACCTAAAGAATATAATGAACCAAACCTTAATTAAATCTATGGGGAAGGGATATTCTCAAAATTTTTAGTTTCTTCCATGTTATTACACTTATTCTTGATGCTTTCTCACTATTATTGCTGAATTTTTTTATTTTTTAGAATTGTGTGTTGATTCCTTGTTTTTTATTGGAATTCACATTGTATAGAATGATAATCACTTAAATATGGTAATTGAACCTTTTTTTTGAATTATAATAATGGAATGTAATTTTTTAAGAGGAATGGTTCGTAGTTATTTCATTGTTGAATTCAGTTGATATGTGCTTTTGATCTCATGTTGTTTTATTATAGATGTGTTTATGTGGTTATGTGGGGGATATTTTAGGGTTTTTTATATGAATGGGTTCAATTTAGTTGGTTAGATTGTATTGGGAAGTAGGGGTTTATTGGTTAGTTGACGATGGGAAGTGGGGTTATTATGGCTAGCATGGGATGAGCCATGGGCTGATTTTTCAGTGCTTAGTTGGTGATGGTTGTACTATTAGTGTGGGTTATGCAGTGGGGTATTAGTGTATTTGTTTTAAGTGTCAATAGGTAATGTTGAGTTCATTGTGAGATGATGGCATGGTTGGTAGTCTTGCATTTTTTTGAAGTTGTCTGGTTGAAGAAAAATATAATTGGTGATAAAAAAATTTAATAAAAGAGGGTGAATGGTTGGGAGTGGTTTTTCATTAAATATCGAATTAAAATAATAATAAACTTAATTTGGTTAGTAATGATGAATTGGGAAATGGAATAACTGTATTATTATTTGGGTTTTTATAATGGTTATAGCATCTTTTTATGTGGGAAGTGTGTTGTGAGGGTTCCTGATGTAGTGGAAGTACTTATTGGGCCTATGTCCAATTTGTCTTTTTTTATTGGATGGATCATTCATAATGAACAAGTCATACACATCATGAAAAAATAAAATTTTCCAAATAATATTGATAAAAATAATTTTGGAACCAAGATAATATATTTTCATATCAAATTTATAATTAATTTAAGCATAAGAAAAAAGGTTACCTCAGTCTTCAGATCTTTCTTCATTGAGGGTGTTGATAATTATCACTTGATCGGTGTAGCATTATTATCCTGTAAGGAAACAAAGTATATCCCCTCTAGTGGTGATCCACATGTTGTCCTTCTATCTATGAACAATTTATATGAATCATAAAGTGTTAACATGGTTGATTGATCATCTTTTGTTTTTTCACCTTTGATCGCTTCACATTCCTTCGAGCTTGAAAGAATGTATCTTGTTCTTATTTTTCTTGAGGTATAAGAGGAGGAGGAGGAGGATCTTGAGAGGTGTCTATTGTGCACAATGTTTAACCTTCTCTATAAAGTGATATAATCAATTTATAGACTTAGGGTTATGGTTTAATATTTAATTAATTGTGAAATGTATCTTTAATAAAATATTAAATCTCTATAAACCCCATGTCATTTAATAAATTAATATTATTATTTTATTTCATGGTCTTTTCTAACTGACGTGATGATAAATATTATTTTAATATCTATAAAATTTATAATTATCATCAAACCCAATCTCGGTACAATCCTCCTAAAAATTTATTAAATACCTAAATAAATATTTCTATTAAATATTTATTCATTTAATAAATAAATAAATATTCTATTCACTGACTGGAAATTAAATATTTATTTAATATTAAATAAATTAAATAAATTATTAGTATAATAAATAAAGATTTATTTATTATGGTGTGAATAACACGAGATAAATAAATATTATATATTAATGTAATTAAACAATTAACTTAATAATAAATATTGATTTAATAAATGATACCATTTAATAAATCATGAAAAAATATTAATTCTCAATCTAGAGAATAATATTTATTCTAATTTTCAAATATAAATAGTATTTAACTGAGATCAAAGGAAAAAACATTGTGCGGACCTCTAGGCCTCTTCCTTGGTTGAATTAGGTGGGATTTCCTAAGTTACATGTTTATTACCTAGAAAAAAGTCAAGGAACCCACAGTGGAAGAAGACATGTTTCAACAACAAAACCATATACAAACACCCATTATGTAATATAATCTCTTGTCATGATACCCTATCAAGTAGGTGGCACACATTTGTCATCAACTTATATGATTAATACTTATTTATTTGACTACCTAAAATAAACTCATTGTTACACAATTTCCATAGAATTTAATATGAAGTTTCCATTTCAATGAAAGGGTTGAGATACTAATATCTATTAATATGGAAGGTACAAATCCTTCTTCAGCTTATTAATTAGTAACATATCATTCATGACACACCAAATGTACCCAAATTATCCATAAAATATCTTTTCATGGTTTATGTCAATACATAAAAGTGTTTGATCCATGATATGAATAAATAATAATATTAAAATATAAGGATCATTATACACCCTCGCAGATAAGAAAATACAATAAAAATATTTACATTTCCTACAGGTGGGTATGTTATCATAATATCCCATCTTGGATATTACCAAGTTAAAAATTTATGATATTAAGTCTCATCTTCTTATTATTACTCACATCGGAAAATCAACATATTATCTAACTGTAGAAGAATTTTTAAGAATATTGTTATAGAATTTGAAGGTTCATATCATAGTGAGGAATTTGTATGCCATTTTAAATAAAATAGATACTCTAAGACATTATTACATTAATGTAACACATAAATATGAATGATATGTAATAAGATATTTTAATTAATATTCACTTCATTAAATATACATTAAATCTAAAGTATAAAGAGTTGGTTCTAGGACACCAACTCTAATAAAATTCTACTTGGACTAGCTCTAATTTCCAATGACTTTCAATCTTCTAGCTCTAAATAATGATAATGTTTCTACTCAGTAAAGCCTTTGGTTGAGGGGCTCACCATGTATTATTTCGTGTAATCTCTATTCATAATGATGTCAGCTCTCTGAGAAAAATCCCTCAAGAGATGATATTTTCAAAGTATGTGCTTCATCCCTTGATGTGACCTTGGATCCTTTATTAGAGTCACCACTATAGTATTATCCTAATAGAGTGTGATAGGGTCTTTACTTCTAGGAACCATGTCAAGCTCTTAAACTAAGTCATTGTTGGCCCATAGATGTTGTTGGCCACTGTCTCTAACTATAATGGTTTTAATTGTAACAAATCATGTCCTATATTAACTTATATCTTACATTATGTTAAAGATTATGTGTTATGTCACATCATTATCTTGAATATTAGATCATTTTGTTCATATAAATATTTACGTGTGTTTAAGTATAAACAAGATTAACTATGTGTTTATAGATTTTAACACTCTATGACTTTGATGAAATGTAAGTGAAACGCACGGCCGATTGTCGCCTATCGACCGGTCAAAGTTCCGGTGCTCTGCTAATGTGTATAGCAGCACTCGGGTCGAATCATCGGCGATGATACTTTGTAGTAGTCGTTTGTTTTTAGTTGATTGTATTTTTATTAGGGGGGTTTGTTGCAGAGCTTAATTGAAATGATTGATTGACTATAATTGATTTAACAAATTGATAAATATTGGGGTGAGTTCATTATTAGGGAGTTAAGCTTGTGATATCCTTGAGCTTTGTTTTATATTGCGTTTAAATTAACACCCACTTCTCAAGTTGACATCGATTAGAATTCCTAAGTGTTAAAGCTTTAATCCAAGCCTTAACTTAACTAGGATTCTAAAATCAATCAGTACTTGTTTATGGTAGTGTATTTATGGTTCCAATAATCCATGGAAACCACTCGTTAAACAAAACATATCATTAATCCATGACATATTAAGTTTAACACACACAATATTAATTTAAAGAATACTCATCGAGAAAAAGCTCTCAATTGCTTAACATACCTAAATTAAAACTCACCCCAATGAGAGATTTACTCAGCCATTATGATTTTTATTAATCTGGTAATATATGTTTATGGTGATGAATTATAAAGAGAATAAAAAGAAAGGGACAAGATAAAAGTAGTGTGCCGAACACACACACGAAATATTTTGAGAATCAAAAATGGAATTTCGATTGAATGAGGAAGCTTAAGAAGGGAAGGGTATTGAACTGAATTTAAAATATTTTAATAACATAAATATTAAACTACAGAAGGTGGATGAGAATAAGAGATATTGAAGAAGTAACTTACATTAAAACAGAATTACAAAGAAAGAGAATTACAAGATTACAAAAATGAAGAACACAAAAGTAAGTGAAAACAAAGAGAGGAGGAAAGGTATCTCAAGTGAAAACTTGAGTATGGAAGGTCCTACCAAGCCTTTGGAAAGGCTTTGGTCGTGCCAATATGATATCCTCTCTTCTGAAATGCCAACCCCTCTCAAGGAGAGAAGGAGAGAGTATTTATAGCCCAAGGAGTGGACTGTTTGCTTTCCCAATCTGTCCCTCCACTTGCATCGCCAATTGAGCTATTCAGACAGCCGAATATTCAAATATCTCCTTCTTCAAAGTTGTAAACAATAATGTTGGCCGACTACTCTCAAAATTTGGAGTCATTTGGACGTAAGGATAAAAAGTTATGGCCGGTTGAATAAACAAACTTAAACTGTCCATTTCAATCTAGTCTTTTTGAAGTCCATAATGTGAAAGGGTTTTTGAATATTAAGATGCCTTCAAATCCGAATGGTTTCTTCAAAAAGGTCGGCCGCCTACATCTCCTCTTTCACACTGAACAATCTCAGCTCTCTTGGATGATTACATCAGGAGATATGTCATGAATACTATACTGATTTTCATTCTCGTCCAGAATGGTGGGCTGGACTTCAAAGATTTATTTGGGCCCCTTGTACTTGTATTTGGGCCATGAAATTTTTATCCAAGATGACATGTAGTGTCCCCCAAATTATGGTGGAGATTTAAGGTTTTTGAACTTCTGGATTGAGCCCAGTAAATCAATCTTCATGAATAGTCCAGTTTCTTCATAGATTCTTTGGTCTTGTTTGTGAGGACCATATGACCCTTCAAATGGAAGAATTGGATCATGGTTCCTTCTAATGAAATGTTGTATATGGAAAGGAGAATCCTAAAAAACAAGAACCACACAATTTGTATCAGTATAGTGATAGTTATAAGTAAAACATTAAACTGACTCAATTTGACTACTTCTAAAAATGCTCAAATATTATACTTAATATTAAAACATTAATATTTCACACAAATTATGCACATTTCATATAAAATAAGTAAAGGGGGAATATAATAAGTCATGAAGATATTAATAACATCAACTCCCCCACACTTATATTTGCGCGTGTCCTCATGTGCAACAAATATAAAAACATGACAAAATCATTTTCACTCACCAACAAATATTAAAATTTTGTTTTCTCCAATCAGGGGAGGTTTAGACTATTTCACTCATCCATATTGAATTCCATCACAAGTTTGGTTCACAATAATGCATCAGAAACAATTCATTTTTTCATGTTCAAGGTTTGAATTGGAAAATGTAGGCACTCAAAACTTACTCCTCTCAAGATGATAAAAATGTATTTTAGGAGGTTCACTCATTCACCAACAAAAAGTGAAAATCAAGAGTTTGTAAGAGCTCTCAGCTTCCATTCCCAAATCTAATGTGTACAAGAATCAAGAGGTCTTTTAAGGGGTTTTTCAGTGGCTATGGGACGGTAGGTATATAATGTCCAAAGGAAAAGAGGGGTTAAAAACACCAACATGGAAAAATCAATGCACATTTTTTTTGAAATTTGATTTGAAAGGAAATAGAAACACATATTTACAAGGGAATGAATGTGTGATGAATGAAAAGTGAGGGAGATAGAAAATGGAATAGGTTGAGATGATGGAATATGTACAACATGGAAGACTTCCAATAATGGAACAATACAAGATGATTCAAGTGTTCTTTTTTTTTCTTTTTTTTTGCTCTTTTTTTTCGAAAGTTGTGCTTGAAACAAGTCTCACAGTCATCTCCCAACCCATGCTTGATCTCCACATGGAACTAATTTATAACACGATCAAAGGTTGATGATGAATGATTTTTGACCCACCCAAGACACAACCCATTCTTTTTTTTTATTTTTTTCATTTTTTTTTATATAATTTTTTTTTTATTTTTTTTTTTTGAACACTTTTCAATGACTTTTGTACAAATGACAATTACACATATACACCCCAAAGCTCACATAATTACAACCTCTCCCCCACACTTGAATGGAAGCTTGCCCTCAAGCATATGATGACACATTGGAAATCAATGAAAGTACGCCCAAAAATGAAGTCTATTCCCCCCACACTTAAATTTCAATAAATTGTACAATGAAAATCCATGAAGATGTTGGGTGGGACAAGGTATTAGGCTTGTAATGTGGCTATCAAAAGAAAGGGTTTCATAGGCTCAAAGGGGCTTTCAAAAGTAGGATCAATGTAAGGGTAACGGGAGGCTATTTGGCTATTCTGATTCTCATGTGGCTTAGAAAATGCCTCTATCATATTAATGCACACAAAAGATGGAAATTCAGCTCGAAGGTCCACAAACTCAAGACTCACAATCAGTGGTGAAGACATACAATGAAAAATATGGCCATAGATGACCTTGGCATGAAGGCTAATGTTATTCCTCACGGTAGGGGAGAATCATTTTCCACCAAAAATTGTTCATTCAAAATGTTTGTTATTGACACAAAATTGTTTACCCAAGTTTGAGATAAAAATTCAATATATTTGAGTTTAAAACCAGCCTTTTGACTCCCCAAAATGGTTGGACAGAATTTCAATATTGGATGATGAGTAATTATGACACCCCTTTTTTTTCAATTTTCATTTTTTTTAATTAATTTTTTTTTAAATTTTTTTATTTTTAATGACACATCCACACAAAAGAGAAAATAGAGAAAAGGTTGGGGAAGAATGTTGTAAAAAAAATGAGATGGAGAGAGGAAGAAGAAGAAATAGAGAGAAGAAGAGAGGGAAGAGAGATTTAGGAGAGAGAGAGTTAAAGGGAAAGAGGTGCCCCCTGGTTTGGATTTGGTGGGTCGCCGTTTCCATCTAGTGGTGGGTCAATGGAAGTCGATGTGGAACCTGAAGTGAATGGCCTCTCATGGTGATGCTTTAACCGATGTCCATTAACCGTGAATGTCCTTTTGGAAGAGGGGTCTTGGACTTTCACTGCACCAAATGGGTAAACATTAATAATAATAAAAGGTCCATCCCAACGAGAATTCAGCTTACCTGGGTGAAGTCGAAATCGGGAATTGAAGAGCATTACCTTTTCACCTTCATGAAATACCTTTCGAAGAATGTTCTTGTCATGGAGTGACTTTGCCTTTTCTTTGTAGAGAATGGAGTTCTCATATGAATCGAGACGAAGCTCCTCTAATTCAGTCAACTGCAACAATCTTTCTTCACCAGATTTTTCACAATCAAAATTACATGTTTTGACAGCCCAAAATGACTTATGTTGGATTTCAACTGGTAAATGACAGGCTTTACCAAAGACTAGCCTAAATGGAGACATCCCAATGGGTGTCTTATAGGCTGTTCGATAGGCCCAAAGTGCTTCACCAAGTCTATCGGGCCAGTCTTTTCTTGTGGGCTTAACAATTCTTTCAAGCACTCTTTTCACTTCTCTGTTAGAAAGTTCAGCCATTCCATTTGTTTGAGGGTGATATGCAGTGGATGTTTTATGTACAACCCCATTATTTTTCAAAAGTGAATCCATGGTTCTATTACAGAAATGAGTTCCTAAGTCACTTATCAAAGCACATGGTGTTCCGAATCGATGGAAGATATGGGTTTTGAGGAACTCACTCACAGTTTGAGCATCATCTTTCCTAGTGGGTTTGGCCTCGACCCACCTAGAAACATAGTCAACAGCAAGGAGAATGTAGGATAATCCATTGGAAGGGGGGAAAGGTCCCATGAAATCGATGCCCCAAACATCGAAAAGCTCACAGAAGATTAATGGCTTTTGAGGCATTTCGTTTCTTTTGGAAATTGTGCCAAACTTTTGGCAAGTGGGACATGATTGACAGAACTCATGTGAGTCCTTGAAGAGTGAAGGCCAAAAGAATCCAGAATCTAGGACCTTTCGAGAAGTCCTTTGTGGTCCAAAGTGGCCACCTCCAGGCATTGAGTGGCAAAATTCCAAGATGGAGGATTGTTCAGTTTCATCAACACATCTCCTAATTACCATGTCAGCCCCAGTTTTCCAAAGTTTATTATCTTCCCAAAAATAATTCTTTGAATCACTTTTCATCTTTTCTTTTTGTTCTTTTGAAAAATATTCAGTGAAAACACCGGAAACCAAGTAATTGACAATTGGGGCATACCATGGTAACTTTGGAGTGAGAGAGGAGAGGTGTTCAGTTGGAAATTCAGGATCAATTATTTCAGAATGAGAAGAATTAGAAATTCTACTCAAGTGGTCAGCCACAGGGTTTTCTTTTCAAGGTTTATCTTTTATCACAAGGTCAAACTCTTGGAGCATTAAAATCCATCTTATTAGCCTTGGTTTGGAATCACTTTTCTTAAGTAAGAACTTTAATGCTGAGTGGTCCGTGAAGATGATGATTTTGGCACCTAAGAGACAGGGCCGGAATTTATCCAAGGCAAAAACCACAGCTAAAAGTTCTTTTTCAGTCACAGTGTAGCGTGATTGAGTTTCATCCAATGTTTTTGAGGCATAAAAGATGACATGAGGAATGTTTTCTCTTCTTTGACCAAGAACAGCCCCAACGGCCCTATCAGAAGCATCACACATCAATTCGAATGGTAAGGACCAATCTGGGGGTTGGATTATTGGAGCAGATGTGAGAGAAGATTTGAGTTCAATGAAGGCTCTCTTGAAAGCCTCATCAAAATTGAATGTGACATCATTTTGAAGTAAACGAGTGAGTGGGAGGGAAATCTTGCTGAAGTTCTGAATGAATCGCCGATAGAAACTGGCATGACCAAGGAAGGACCGAATGTCTCGAACTGATTTGGGTTCAGGAAGTGATTGGATCACCTCAATTTTGGCTGGATCAACTTGGATACCCTCTTGAGAAATTATGTGCCCTAGAACAATCCCATTTGAAACCATGAAGTGACATTTTTCAAAATTCAGCACAAGGTTGCACTTGACACACTTTTGAAGGACCAAAGAGAGTGAATGTAAGAAAGATTCAAATGACTCGCCATAAATGGTAAAGTCATCCATGAAGACCTCCATGCAATTCTCAATGAATTCAGAAAAGATACTCATCATACACCGCTAGAATGTTGCAGGAGCATTACAAAGGCCAAAAGGCATTCACCTATAGGCATAGGTTCCAAAGGGGCAAGTGAATGTGGTCTTTTCTTGGTCTTGAGGTGCGATTGGAATTTGGAAGTAGCCGGTGTAACCATCAAGAAAGCAATAGTGTGACTTTCCGGCCAATCTCTCAAGCATTTGGTCAAGGAAAGGAAGTGGGTAGTGATCTTTTCGTGTTTCAGCATTCAATTTGCGATAATCGATGCACACACGCCATTTGTTTTTCACCCGAGTTGTGACCACTTCTCCATGTTCATTTGTGACAACTGTTATCCCGCCCTTCTTAGGAACGACTTGAATTGGACTAACCCATTCACTATCAGAAATTGGGTAGATAATACCAGCTTGAAGAAGCTTGGTAATCTCTTCCCTAACTACCTCAAGTATGAGTGGATTGAGTCTTCTTTGAGGTTGCCTAATTGGTTTGGATGATTCCTCTAGATGGATGTGATGCATACAAAGGGCAGGGTTGATTCCTGGAATATCCTCTAGGGTCCAACCTAAGGCATTTTTGTTTTCTTCTAACACTTGAACAAGTTGGGACTCCTCAGTTTCAGAAAGTGAAGCAGAGATAATGATAGGGTAGGAGGGATTATGGAAAAGGAATGCATACTTGAGGTGTGAAGGAAGTGGTTTTAGATCAGTTTCAGCCTTGATTTGAGAGCTAGACAAGTTAGGAGAAGGAGAAGGGATTCCAGATGGGTTTGGATCATTTTCCTCAACACTGTCCAAGGTGGAGCAGTAGAGATCAGAGTTGATGTGAGATTCAAGAGAGTTTTCAAGTTCCTCCAGATTTATGGAGTCTATGAATGAGAGGTCCACATCAACTTCACCATTTATGACTTTGTTAATCATGGTGCAGATTTCACAAGATCCTTTATCATTATAACATGAAGAACATGGTGGATTTGGGTTCGATTGAATCTTAGAAGTGTCCTCAAAAGAATGGATTGAGAATGCAGAGTGATCCTCAGATGGGTATCGCATGGCTTGGAAAATGTTGAACTTGACCAGTTGGTCACTGAATTCCATGGATAAGATGCCTGAATGGACATCAATCTTGGTTCTCACAGTCATGAGGAATGGTCTTCCTAGAATTAGGGGAGATCGAGAAGAGTTCGTCTCACCTTCCATGTCAAGGACATAGAAATCAGCTGGGAAGATAAGATCATTGACCCGAACAAGAACATCCTCAATTATCCCCTCAGGACTGGCAGTGCTTCGATTGGCTAATTGAATGACAACACCCGTTGGGTGCAAGGGACCTAGACCAAGGTTGGAGAAAATGAATTTGGGCATGACATTTATTGAGGCTCCAAGGTCTATGAGTGCATCATCAAAGTTGGAACTCCCTATTTGACATGGAACCGTGAAGGTCCCTGGATCTTTGCACTTCATGGGAATGGACTGTTGGGTTGAAACATTTTCAATATTCCTAAGTTGCCTCTTATGGGTGCACAATTCCTTAAGAAACTTGGCATACTTAGGGATTTTTTTGATGGCATCTAAGAGGGGGATGTTCACTTCAACACGTCTAAACATGTCAAGCATTTCAGGATCAGGTTCAAAGGACTTCTTAGGCTTGGAGATGGCTTGAGCAAAAGGAATTGGGTTCCTTAGAGGAATGGAAGGAGGTGAAGGAGTGGATTCAAGTTCCTTTTCCAGCTTTTTGTTCTTTTCATTTTCTAGATCAACATCGAAAGGGGAGGTAGAGGAATCAACATGGGGCATAGCAATTTGCTTTCCCGATCTAAGTGCAATTGCACTTACATTACCCTTAGGGTTGGGTAATGGTTGAGCTGGGAGTTGGGATGAATTGGATGGTTGTTGCTGGCTAAGGTGGGATGCAAGTTGACCTATTTGGGTTTCAATGTTCTTGAGGCTAGAACGGGTGAAGGAAGCAAGATCCTCTACAGCACTTTCCCATGGTTGTTTAGAAGAAGAGGCATGTCCCAAATTGGGTTGGCCTTGATTTTGGTTCTTGGGAAAGCGATTGTATTGGGTGGGGAATTGGGAAGGCTCGTTAGGATAGTGGAATCCAGGAGGAGGATTGTTCCTTTGAGGTTGAGGAACAAAAGGATAAGGTTGATGGAAGTTACCACCACCTTGACCATATTGGAATTGGTTTGGGTTTTGAGGAGGGAATTGAGGAGGATGAGAAATGGGATTACCATACCTCAGAGGTGGGTTAAAGGTAGAAGAGAAGGGCTCAGAGTGGGGTTGGTTGAAGTTTCTAACAAACTGACCTGATTGTTGAGGGTTGAAGTTTCGCTGAGCATATGCCGCATTGAGCTCCATTGGACTAGATGAATCAAATGGATCATCTTGAAGTTGTGGACATGTGTCAGTCAGATGAGATGGAGAGTTGCAGATTCCACAATTCTTGATAGGTCCAGGGAATAGTGACTGTGGAGAAGATGAGGTTGGGGCTTTGGTAGCCACCGCTAGTTGACGCACAAGACCTGTAAGTTCACTCATCCACTCAGTCATCTTGTTGGGCTCTATGGATTGATTCTCTTGGGCTTGTTTCACTTGACCATGTGCTCGAGTATGGAATTGTTGCGTGTTTGCAGCCATGTTACTTATGAGATCTCTTGCAGCTGCAGGAGTTTTGTCAACAAGAGCACCGCCACTTGCGGCATCAATGAGAGTTCGCTCCATAGCCAATAACCCCTCATAGAAGTATTGGATCAGGAGTTGGTCGGGGATTTGATGGTGTGGACAAGTTGCCACAAGCTTTTTGAACCTCTCCCAATACTCATGGAGTGATTCATTAGGGAATTGACGGATGCCGCTTATTTCCTTTTGGATAGAAGCTGTTCGGGAAGCGGGAAAGAACTTCTCAAGGAAAAGTCTCTTCATGTCAACCCATGAGTTTATGGAACCAGGTGGGAGGTAGTAGAGCCAAGACTTGGAAGAATCCGCTAGGGAAAAGGGGAAAGCTCTAAGCTTGATTTGTTCTTCAGAAACCCCTTAAGGCTTCATGGTAGAGCATACTACTTGGAACTCTTTAAGGTGAAGATGTGGATCCTCACCGGCTAGCCCGTGAAAATGAGGTAGAAGATGAATCAAACCCGATTTGAGTTCGAAGTCAGCTTCAATGTTTGGATATTGAATACCAAGAGGTTGGTAATTCATATCAGGGGAAGCGAGTTCTTTTAGGGTTTGTTCCCTAGGATTGGCCATTTCAATTTCAATTGGTTGGATGAGGACTGGTTCTTGAATTATTTGAGTATCTCTTATGTTCCTCCTAAGTTGGTGAAGTGTTCGCTCAATTTCAGGGTCAAACAAATCCAAGGGATTGTTTGGAAGGCTACGGGGCATTCAGAGAGATTTTGGAAGAAAGAGGAAGACGGGTTTTTCTTTGTATTTTTCCAGTTTATGATTTTTATGAGAAGACGGGTTTTTCTTTGTTTTTTTTTCAATTTTTTTTAAAATTTGTTTTTTTTTTGTGTTTTCTTGACAATAACCAGAAACTAATGACTACTTAAAGCACCATCCCCGGCAACGGCGCCATTTGAAACGCACGGCCGATTGTCGCCTATCGACCGGTCAAAGTTCCGGTGCTCTGCTAATGTGTATAGCAGCACTCGGGTCGAATCCTCGGCGATGATACTTTGTAGTAGTCGTTTGTTTTTAGTTGATTGTATTTTGATTAGGGGGGTTTGTTACAGAGCTTAATTGAAATGATTGATTGACTATAATTGATTTAAAAAATTGATAAATATTGGGGTGATTTCATTATTAGGGAGTTAAGCTTGTGATATCCTTGAGCTTTGTTTTATATTGCGTTTAAATTAACACCCACTTCTCACGTTGACATCGATTAGAATTCCTAAGTGTTAAAGCTTTAATCCAAGCCTTAACTTAACTAGGATTCTAAAATCAATCAGTACTTGTTTATGGTAGTGTATTTATGGTTCCAATAATCCATGGAAACCACTCGTTAAACAAAACATATCATTAATCCATGACATATTAAGTTTAACATACACAATATTAATTTAAAGAATACTCATCGAGAAAAAGATCTCAATCGCTTAACATACCTAAATTAAAACTCACCCCAATGAGAGATTTACTCATCCATTATGATTTTTATTAATCTGGTAATATATGTTTATGGTGATGAATTATAAAGAGAATAAAAAGAAAGGGACAAGATAAGAGTAGTGTGCCGAACACACACACGAAATATTTTGAGAATCAAAAATGGAATTTCGATTGAATGAGGAAGCTTAAGAAGGGAAGGGTATTGAACTGAATTTAAAATATTTTAATAACATAAATATTAAACTATAGAAGTTGGATGAGAATAAGAGATATTGAAGAAGTAACTTGCATTAAAACAGAATTACAAAGAAAAAGAATTACAAGATTACAAAAATGAAGAACACAAAAGTAAGTGAAAACAAAGAGAGGAGGAAAGGTATCTCAAGTGAAAACTTTAGTATGGCAGGTCCTCCCAAGCCTTTGTCAAGGCTTTGGTCGTGCCAATATGATATCCTCTCTTCTGAAATGCCAACCCCTCTCAAGGAGAGAAGGAGAGAGTATTTATAGCCCAAGGAGTGGACTGTTTGCTTTCCCAATCTGTCCCTCCACTTGCATCGCCAATTGAGATATTCAGACAGCCGAATATTCAAATATCTCCTTCTTAAAAGTTGTAAACAATAATGTTGTCTGACTACTCTCAAAATTTGGAGTCATTTGGACGTAAGGATAAAAGGTTATGGCCGGTTGAATAAACAAACTTAAACTGTCCATTTCAATCCAGTCTTTTTGAAGTCCATAATGTGAAAGGGTTTTTGAATATTAAGATGCCTTCAAATCCGAAAGGTTTCTTCAACAAAGTCGTCCGCCTACATCTCTTCTTTCACACTGAACAATCTCAGCTCGCTTGGATGATTACATCAGGAGATATGTCATGAATACTATACTGATTTTCATTCTCGGCCAGAATGGTGGGCTGGACTTCAAAGATTTATTTGGGCCCCTTGTACTTGGATTTGGGCCATGAAATTTTTATCCAAGATGACAGGTAGTGTCCCCCGAATTATGGTGGAGATTTAAGATTTTTGAACTTCTCGATTGAGCCCAGTAAATCAATCTTCATAAATAGTTCAGTTTCTTCACAGATTCTTTGGTCTTGTTTGTGAGGACCATATGACCCTTCAAATGGAAGCATTGGATCATGGTTCCTTCTAATGAAATGTTGTATATGGAAAGGAGAATCCTAAAAAACAAGAACCACACAATTTGGATCAGTATAGTGATAGTTATAAGTAATACATTAAACTGACTCAATTTGACTACTTCTAAAAATGCTCAAATATTATACTTAATATTAAAACATTAATATTTCACACAAATTATGCACATTTCATATAAAATAAGTAAAGGGGGAATATAATAAGTCATGAAGATATTAATAACATCAGTAAGACACACAGAACATATAAAAATTATCTATGTATGAGTCACTGACACTGACAGACATATGACTCACTGACAGACAGATGAATCACCGTTGGACATGACACTGACAGACAAATGACTTACCATTGGACATGACACTGACAGACAGATGACTTATCGTTGCATGGTGTTACCGACGCTAGGACTCACCGTCAGTTGAAATGAGTCATCATTGGTTCAACTGCCTCACCGATAGAAGGAATGACTCACCGCTGATATGAGTCACCGATAGAAGTAGACACTAATAGAAGGAGACACTGACATCCAGAGTCATCGATACTGATGGAAAGGACTCACCGATACATAGAGTCACTGATGCTGATAGACCGATGAAAATAACTCACTGATACTTATAACTCACCAATAGTTATAAAAACTATTTTTAATTTATTAATTCAAATCTATATCTAATGGTCATATTTACAAAAATTAATGTTTCTGACATTAATTAATGTTGTCTATAATAATTTTTACATATAGTCCGAAGTACGATGAGTCGATGCATGTGAAATGTACATGCTATCTATCGTCTCTCGAAAAGAAGAAGTATGTTGAAAAGAAAGAAGATAGATATAACACAAAGAGTCGTGTGGTGCATGCATGCGAGAGATATACTGAAAAATATCAACTCTCATGAAACAACTATGAACTCAAGAACAGAGGAACACCCGATGCAATCTCAATCAAGATGAACACTGAATTAAAAAATCACTTCAGAAATTCAAATAAGGAGAAGAATATACCTGTGCAACCACACCTGTAGCTAGAATCTAGAATATGACACTCTGTTTTTTATGTCAAACTCTAGAAGAGTACTTGAACTTCAATATCACTACATTTAAAGAGTCCAGAGCTGATTCTCAAGACACACAGAGCCTTTTAAATCCCTTCTCATACTTATTTTCTCTGTTGTGTGCATTTTTACATAACTTTTGATCAGTGTGTGTATCTTTCTATTCCACACACACTGAATCCTATGCATTACTGTAGGATAATTGATATCCTAAAACTCTCACTCTATTTATCCTTTGTATCCCATGTAGAACTGTGGAAGAGGTCATGTGTGACCTGTTTGTTGTTTTTTTCATGAAGAACTATGGTAGAGGTCAAGTGTGACCTGGACAGCCATGTGTACTGTTGTGAACCCTGATCTAGGTTTTTGATCAAACTATTTATTAATTTAAACTTCTTGGTGGTATGTAATCACCAATTAGAGAGGATTAAGTCTCTTCTTGATACTGAACCTCTTCTTTATTTCTATTGTGTTTACCTTTTATTTTTACTCTGTTTTACCACATATTTCATAAAACTAAATCGAAATCTGATAGTTAGTTTAGCAAGTGTTTATATCTATTTTGAACAAGTAGGTTAGTTTCAAAATTATATTAATCTTTAGATTAATATAGCTAATAACTGATCAATATTTTGAGAAATTAATTGAATGTTCATGACTCTTATAAATTCACTAAAAGCTAACTTAGATAGTATTTTTAATTGGGGGAGTTTTTCAAAGAACCAGTCTTTTAAAAAAAATTATAGATAATCAATTCAACCCCACCCCCCTCTTGATTACTCTACTCTGACCAACATTAGGTATCAAAGGTTTTTTTGTTTTTGATGCTTCATTTTTGAAATCTTTTTCAAATATTTTCAACTATGGTTTTAGTTTGATTTCAAAGATCTTAAAATTTCTGTTATTTATAAATTTTTATATCTTGAAAATATTTTTAAAATTTTATTGTGGATAATAGACTAGACGGTGATGCTACCAATAGACCACCATTCTTTAATGGAACAAATTATTCCCAATGGAAAATAAAGATTAAAATGAATTTATAAAGTATGGTTTTTGAAATTTGTTCTTCAATTGTAGATGAGTATAAGATTCCTACTACTGCTAGAACTACTTTGGATGGCCCAAATAAGACTACTTATAACAATAACTATAAATCCATGAATTTCTTATATTTATCTTTAAAAGATGAGGAATTCAATAGAATTTCTGCATGTAAAATAGCCCATGAAATTTGGGATACTCTGTCTATTTCACAGGAAGGAACTTATAGTGTTAAGTAAATGATAATTAACACATATACTATTAAATATAATAACTTTAAGATGAATCCTGATGAGCCTATTTCTGACATGTATCTCAGGTTCAATGAAATAGTGAATACTATGATCTCTCTAGGAATAGATTTTACTACCAAAGAACAAATCATGAGGATTCTCAAATGCTTACCTAATAGATGGAGAGGAACTTCTGTCTCTACTAGAGAATCATGTGACATCAATAAATTACCTGTCAAAGAACTCATTATAAAATTGATGATGTATGAGGAAGAGATGAAAGTAAACAAAGAAGAGGTGGATGAGCCTAAGAAAAAGTATGTAGCTTTCAAGACTACTATCTCCAAGAATAAGGGAAAAGAGAATGTGCTATCCTTAGTTGAATGATTCAGTATTGATGAATCAAAATCAGATAATAATAGAGAGATGGCTTAGATAACTAGAATATTTAAGAAATTATATAGAAAGAAGAATTTTTTCGGGAAGCCCAATTACAAAGGAAGATATGATAACAAGGGAATATAGAAAAAGGACTAGAAAAGAAATGAAAAATCAGATGAGATTGACAGCTATGAATGTAAGATGAGAGTGCATGTAAAAGATGACTGTCCAAAGTTAAAATACAAAAAGAAGTATGAAAACAAATACAAGAACTATAAGAAATCTATGAAGGACACCTATAGTGCCTCTGAGGATAGTTCCAGTGAATCAGCGTCATATCATGATGACGAATATGACATTGAAAATATGTGTTTTATGAAAAACACAACTGAGGTAACCTTAGATTCACCTGCACGCAATTATTATTATTCTGAAAATGAAAGTGAGTCTGAGAATATGACATGTGATGAACTATTTGAATACTGTAACATGTTGGAAGAGACATGTAATGAACTAAAATAGAAATATAAATCTTTAAAGAAACAAAATGCTCTTACTGTAACTGTTAAATATGAACTTACTACTGAAAAGGAAAATAATGATCAACTTCTCAAAGAAAATAATGAATTAAAATTTTCTAATGAAAAATTGAAGAATGATTTAGAAAAGTTTACCAATATAAAAGACACTCTTACTCAAATTCTTGGTAAACAGATATCTCCTAAGTACACTTCTAGTATTGGATATCAACCTGGACAGAAAAACTTATCTAAAACACATTTTGTAACTAAATCTAGAAAATCTGTTCTTTTACCTAAAAATCAAATCTCTACTACTAATATCAGTTCCGAAAAATCCTTCACTACCTCTAAATTTTATTGACCAAATAGTGTATATTTTCCAATTATGTTACATAATGATTATATTAAACCCATAAGTCAAATTTGGGTACCTAAATCATTGATTACTAATATTACTGGACCCAAACACGTTTGGGTACCAAAATTTATTTTTGTCTGATTATTTTGTAGGAAAGTTGTTTGAAGAGATCCTACAAGAGTCAATGGTACTTGGATAGTGGATATTCAAGACATGTGATAAGATACTACCCAAGATTCAAGAACTTAATCAAGATTTATGGTGGATATGTCACCTTTGGTGACAATGCTAAAGGAAAAATAATTACCTTAGGCCAGATTGGTAACTCTAACTCAGTTTTAATTCATAAAGTACTTTTTATTGATTGATTAAAGTATAATCTACTTAGTATTTCACAATTATGTGGTGATGGATTTCATGTTAAATTTGAAAATGATGCTTTCAATTTTTTTAACTCTAAAAATGAATTATTATTTTCTACTTTTAGAAATGAAAATGTATATTCTATTAACTTAGATTCTTTAGTTTCTCAAAATGTTTCTTGTTTAAGTGCCTTTCATAAAGAGTCTTGTCTTTGGAATAGAAGGTTAGGATGGTGTAATGTACACTCTCTTAGAAAGATTTCTAGAAAAGGCCTAGTCAAGGATCTACCCAAACTTGAGTTTCCAAATGATAAAGTCTGTAATCCTTGTCAAAAGGGTAAACATCACAAGATGTTTTTAAAATCAAAGAAATAAGTTTCAACATCTCAACCTTTAGAGTTGGTTCACATGGAATTTTTTCGACCTTCTTGGGTTTCTAGTTTAAATGGGAAGAACTATGTCTATATTCTTGTGGATAACTATTCTAGATAAACTTGGATTTATTTCTTAGCTCACAAGAGTGAATAATGTACTCACTTCACCAAGTATTCTAAAATAGTGGAAAATGTAAGTGGAATTAGAATAAAATCTTTAATAAGTGATCATGTTCATGAGTTTTTAAATCAATCCTTTCAGTATTTTTTCTCACAAAATGTATATAGTCATAACTTCTTTTCCCCTAGGACACCTCAATAAAATGGAGTTGTGGAAATAATAAATATAACCTTACAAGAAATAGGTCGAACAATGATAAATAAATATGATCTGCCTGTTTACTTTTGGGATGAAGCTGTTAATACATCCTGTTATATAATAAATAGTGTCTTAATTAGACCTGTCCTTAAGAAAACTCATTATGAGTTGTGGAATAATATGAAACCCAAGGTAAATTATTTTAAGGTGTTTCGATGTAAAGTTTATATTCTTAACACTAAATATAATTTAGATAAATTCGCATCCAAGAGTGATGAAAGAATATTCATAGGTTGCTCAACCTCTAGTAAATCATATAGAGTCTTTAATAAAAGAACCAAGTAAATTTGATGAAATAGATCCACGTGAATCTAAGATCTCTCTAGACAACCTTGAAGATGATATGCCAAATCTGGACATAAATGAAAAATCATATAATCCTTCTGTCAAACAATATGTTAAATCAAACAATTATGGAAATTTTTTAGAATCTTAACATGATAAACCTGAACCTGTAGATGAACCTAAAGTTACTAGTCCCTCCTTCTCTATATCAACTAGAACTCTCAAGAAACATCTTGTAAATGTTGTTGTTGGAGACTTAGATAAAGGTACATAGAGTATAGATTCTCTTAGAAATCAGGTTGAACATCAATCCTTCTTTTCACATCTTAAACCTAAAAACATTAATGATGAAATTAAAGATGAATTTTGTGTAATGGCTATTCAATAATAACTTAATCAATTTAAAAGAAATAAAGTTTGTACACTTGTGGATATACCCAAAGACACCTTGACCATAGGAACTAAGTGGGTGTTTAGGAATAAATTATATGAATCTGGTAACATTATTAGAAACATATATTAGTTTCACAGGGTTATAGTCTAGAAGAAGGCATTTAATATGAGGAAACTTTTGCACATATTTCTAGACTTGAAGCCATCAGAATCCTGATTTCTTATGCTGGACATATTAAATTAAAACTTTATCAAATGGATGTTAAAATTGTATTCCTAAATAGATACATAGTTTAGGATGTTTTTTTGAACAACCCCATGGTTTTAAAAACCCGCATTTTCAAAATAATGTTTTCAAACTGACAAAATCTTTATATGGTTTAAAATAAGCTCCAAGAGTTTGGTATGATAGATTAAGTAGTTTTCTCATTTCCAAATGTTTTAAAAAAGGAATTGGTGATCCTACTCTCTTTATAGAGAGAGTTTATAAAGATATTTTAGTAGTTTTAATCTATGTTGATGATATTATTTTTGGATCTTCAAGAAATTATTTATGTATTGGGTTTTCAAAGATGATGAAAAATGAATTTGAAATGATTGTAATGGGTGAACTCAAATTCTTTCTTATATTTCATATTTTTCAAAATAAAGAAGGTATAATTTTAAATCAAAGTAAATATACAAAAGATATTTTAAAAAGATGTGTCTTTGATAGCATTAAAAGTAGTGACACTCCCATGAGTACTACTTGTAAGTTGGATCTTGATGAAGATGGTAAATCTGTTGATCAAACCACTTACAGAGGAATGATTGGAATTTTTCTCTACTTAACTTCTAGTAGTCCAGACATAATTTTTAGTGTGTGTATGTGTTCCCATTTTCAAGTTAATACCAAAAAATATCATTTGAATTTAGTTAAAATAATATTTAAATACAACAAACATACTATCAATTTACGTTTTTTTTACCCCAAAGGACAATCATTTGATATAGTGTGTTATTATGATGCTGATTTTGGTGGATGCAAGTTATATAGAAATAGAACCTCTGGGTCATGCCACTTTTTTGGAAATTCTTTGGTTTCATGGTGTAGTAAGAAGAAAAATTCTATTATATTATCTACTACTGAAGCTGAATACATAGATTCCTGTAGCTTTTGTGCACAAATTTTATGGATGAAACACACTCTTATAGACTATGGATATCAATTTAGACATATACCTATAAAATGTGACAATACAAGTGCTATTAACATTTCTAAGAACCCAGTTTCTCACTCTAGAACAAAATATATTGATGTAAGACATCACTTTTTGAGAGATCATTATCAAATGGGGGATATCACTTTAGAACTTATTGGCACTGAATATCAGTTTGATGACATATTCACTAATCCATTAAACTCTGAAATAATAAATTTTATCAAACATGAGTTGGGAATGATCAATCAATAAGAACCTATGTTTACCTTTACTTTAATCTTTTTCAGTGAGGTTTTCATGCTGACACCTTTGTCATGCTGACACCATTGCCATGCTGACACCGTTGTCATGCTAACACCATTGTCATGCCGACACTGTTTTCATGCCGACATAATTTTCTTACTGACATCATTATAGTTTTACAAATTCTTTCATGCTAATACTGATGATGCATTGCTTTTATATTTTTTATGTTATTTTATCAAAACAACATTATTTCATTAATTCCACTGAACCCAGTTCATGATTTCTCAATTGTAAATTCTCAAAATCCCTAAATGGTACAAATTTGAATCAATCCACTCTACTCCCTTTATTTCTACTCTCTCTATCTCTCTCTCGACCACCTCTCTCTTTCTCTACCCCTTACCTTTCACCTTCTGAGCTCCAAGAAGAACTAATCACAATGGCATGAGTGAAGCAAGCTCTTGAATAGGGTGAGTCTTGTGCGTTCGAGAGACAAAAAGGTGAATCAAGAAAATCTTCAGGTCCTATAAATCCTGGTTTGGAAAACTTTGTCATAGCCTTAGAGAAGGAAGTTTTGGTGTAATGGATCTTAGAGACCAATTCTTTGTTGTTGAAAGTGCTACAAGATAAAGGATGGCTTGAATGTTTTGAAAATAATGATAGAGTATTTTATCCAAAGATGGTATATGAATTTTATATGAATATGGAACTTTTTCTTGAAGGTAGTGATGTTTCTTGGGTGAAATAGATTGTGAAAGGAAAGATAATGTCGTTCTCTTCAAGACATTGGGCTGAATGTCTTAAGGTACCTCATAAAGGAAGCTTGGATAATTACTAAGGTACTTCTCCTCCTAAAAGTGAATTCTTTTTCTATTATATAACTTTGAAAGAGCTAACTAGAAATGAAGAACGGAGGATACCCATTTCCAAATTATTTAATGGTGAGTTCATAATTCTATTCAAGTTTATTAAGCATAATATTTGTCTCATGAAAGGGGACTTTGCTTCTCTCAAGTATCAGGATGTATACTTGGTGTATTTTCTTCATAAAGGAGTCAAATGGAATCTATGTAGATTTCTAATGGTTCACATCAATGAGATGATAAAACCTGGTTGTAATTCAAATTCTCTTTTCTATTTAAGAATGATTTTAGTAGTACTGAATAAAAAAAGGTTGTGTAAGTGAGGCTGATGATGTTGTAGTTATTGAATGCAGTGGAATCTACTTAAGCTCTAACATTTGTAAGAGAATGAAAATTAATTAGAATATATGGAAGAAGGAATGGGTTGGTGATGAAGATAGATTGTATGAGAAGTTCAATCCCATAGATCATCCAGTTAGGCCAAGCAATCTAGTGGATCCAGGCCTTAGTCCATATGAACAAGTAACATATTCTTCAGATGAGGAACAGGAGCCTGCTACTCTTGTTAGAGATGTGGGATCACCAGTTGATGATCAAAGTGACCCATACACCACTGTACCAAAAAAAAGAGTCTATATTGGTCATCAATTTCCACCCTAGACTTACCCTCTCATGAACCTATTCTAAAATTTATTGGTAGTATGAAACAGAAGTTGAAGGCAGTGTAGAGTATGTAAGTGAATCCAATGAAGAAGAAGATGAAGAAGAAGAAGCTGATAGTGGTGAAAGTGGTTCAGAATCATAAAGGGAAGAAGAATATGAGCAGGTTGATGATGAAGTTGGGGATGGAAAAGATAAGAATGGTAATAATGATGAAAGTGATGAAGTGGCAGTGAAAATGAATCTGATCATCCTGACGAGAATCTAGATACTGTTAGGATGGAAGTTGCTAAAACTAATACAGGTGTATCTGTTTAGGGTGATGTTAAAGAAGAAAATGTTCGTTTATATGAACCTATTACTCAAGTTTTTTATACTAGGAAAATAACTCTACTTAAGGAAAATAAACCTAGGTAGGAAGCCTTGATTGAGGGAGAGAAACCTACCTCGAAAGCTGATACTGAGGGGGATCCGCAAGGACCAGTTGCTCAAGTTGATGAAGAGCATCAAACTAAAAGGGTAATACATGATACTCTTACTCCTCTAGATTCTGATATTCTTGCTGAATGGGTAAGGAATCCTGGTTATGTAGCCTTGGGATTGGATTATGAAGATTCTGATGATGAAGTTTTTCCCCTTTCTGCAAGAGAACTAGTGGATGAGACATCTTCAAGTGACTATGTCACTAAAGTTGATTTTGAGCAATTCAAGCAATAAGTTTGTGCCTCTATAACACACTCAGTACAATATCAAATGATATATGAGATTGATGAATCCGGGAGAGATAATACCGAGATGACTGAAAATTTGAAATAAATTTGATCTATGGTTGATGGTGTAAATAAATCCAGTGCTTTTAGTTATACTTCTTCCCCAACTAGTCTGTCTCAATCTAACACTGCTTCAATTTCAATTTTTGTGATAAAAGAAATTCAGCCTAATTTAATCCCAACTATCGAGACAATTGTGACAAGAAATACCAATCTTGAGAATGACATGAAGAAGCTAACAATTGGGATTAATGCCTTGACCACCAAGTATAGGAATACAATGGAAACTATAATGAAAGGAATTGCAAACCTTGTTTCTCATTTTAAAGATCTTGAGTTTTCCAAGCTAAGAAAAGAATTTCAGGAACTTACCTCCTCTACTCTTGTTTTAACCTCTGATCCACCTGCTCAGTCTTCCCAATCTACAGATCTTGCTACTGTTAGTTCATTTTTGAAAGAGGAACTACAAGATTTGATTGCAAGTATAGCCAAATTTGAGGATACTTCAGATAAGGTGCATGATCATGTGAAGTATTATATAAGGATTAATTCACACACCCCGGAAGATATGACCAAAAGTATTAATGAGTTTCTCTCCAAACTCATCACAAAGCACCAAATGAACTGTCTGTTTAAGAATTTGACCACAAATCTTACTCTTCCTTCAGTGAAAAATTCCTTTAAGGATCAGATTCAGAAGCTCAAAAAATTTACTCTTTTTTGGAAAAGTATATTGAAAAAAAAAAGATGATTTTGAGAATTATATGAAATATGGTGTAGAGATCATTAAAGAGTTCATAAAGCTGTTAAAACCATATCTCCATGATCAAAGTGAATCCATTGTGGTACCTCCTACTGCACCACTTGGTCCTACTGGTTTAGTACCTACTCAAACTCAGATGTTAGTTTCTCAAGATTTATCTCAAATCAGACCAGTAATTATGGAAATTATTCAGCCCTGGATTCTTTCTCATCATAGACCTTCCCTTGATTCTACAGTTCCTAAAGGAGTGCCTCTGCCTCCTCTCAAAATCCATTCAGACCCTCCTACTTCTCAGCATAACCCTCCTGATGAACCTTCTATTGATCCTTCTATTAAGGGGAAGTAACCCCTTGATCCTACCCTATAGTGTGGATTGGTATTTTTTTATAGGGCTCAATCATTGTATCTTTTATTCTTTAGTGTACTTTATTTATGAATTCTATTTATTTTGTTCTACTTTTCTATTTTTCGTGTTCTTTTTACATATCATTTTTTTATAATCCCAAAAGGGGGAGAATTTTATTAATCATTATTAAAATTGAGAGACTAACCATTATTATGCATTTACACATTATTATGTTTTTATGAATTATTATCTCTAATACATTATTTTCTCTCTGATATATTCTTATTCTCCAATGGTACATAATAATGCCATGATTTTTTATTATCAAAAAGGGGTAGATTGTTGGCCCATAGATGTTGTTGGCCACTATCTCTAACTATAATGGTTTTAATTATCACAAATCATGTAATATATTAACATATATCTTACCTTATGTTAAATATTCTATGTTATGCCACCGAATTATATTGAATATCAGGTCATTTCATTCATATAAATATTTATCTATGTTTAAGTCTAAAAAAGCTTACCTATGTGTTTATGGATTTTAACACTCTATTAATTTGCTGAAATTTAAGACATAAAGATGAATTAACATTGAACATGACACCGATAGACAGACGACTTACCATTGGACATGACATTGATAGACAGAAGACTTACTATTTCATGGTGCTACTGATGCAAGGACTCACCAAAAGTTGAAATGAGTCATTGTTGGTTCAACTGTCTCACTGAAAAAAGGAAGGTCTCACCGTTGATATGATTCACCAATAGTTCATATGTCTCACTGATATAAGGATACACCAATAGAAGGAGACACTGACATCAAGAGTCATTGATATCGATGGAAAGGACTCACCGATACAGAGAGTCTTCGACGCTGACAGACTGATGCAAATAACTCACTGATACTTATAACTCATCGATAGTCATAAAAAATATTTTTAATTTATTAATTAAAATCTGTATCTAATGTTTATATTTATACAAATTAATGTTTCTGAAATTAATTAATGTTTTCTATAGTAATTTTGGTAGATAGTACGAGGTATGATGAGATGATGCACATGGAATGTACATGTTATTAGTTGGACCTAGAAAAGAAGAAGTATGTTGAGAATAAAGATGATAGAAAGAACACAAAGAGCCATGTGGGGCATGCCTATTAGAGATATACTAAAGAACATCAACTCTCATGAAACTACTGTGAAATCAAGAATAGAAGAACACGTGATGCAATCTCAATCAAGATGAACACTGAATTGACAAATCACTTCATCAATTCAAAGAGGGAGAAGAATATACCTGCAAAACCACACCTATAGCTGGAATCCAGAATACTACACTTTGTTTTTATGTCAAATTCCAGAATAGGACTCAAACTTCAATCTCACTACATTTGAAGAGTTCAGATCTGATTCTCAAGGCACACAAAGCCTTCTAAATCTATTCTCATACTTATTTGCTCTATTGTGTGCATTTTTACATGACTTTTGA
Organism: Viscum album; assembly: GCA_963277665.1. Classification (NCBI taxonomy): domain Eukaryota; kingdom Viridiplantae; phylum Streptophyta; class Magnoliopsida; order Santalales; family Viscaceae; genus Viscum; species Viscum album. The sequence continues at coordinate 1,619,690,336 of OY728157.1, read as the reverse complement.
GCAGTGTGTTCATCTGTTTGTTCCACACACACTGTCTCTTATGCATTACTGTAGGATAATTGATATCCTAAAACTCTCACTCTATTTATCCTTTGTATCCCACGTAGAATTGTGGAAGAGGTCGTGTGTGACTTGTTTATTGTTTTTTCCATGAAGAACTATGGTAGAGGTCAAGTGTGACCTGGATAGTCATGTGTGTTGTTGTGAACCTCGATCTAGGGTGTGTATAAAACTATTTATTAATTTAAACTACTTGGTGGAAGGTGATCACCAAGTGGAGAGTATTAAGTCTCTTTTTGAGACTGAACCTCTTGTTTATTTCTATTGTGCTTACCTTTTAGTTTTACTATATTTTATCACATATTTAGTAAAACTAAATTGAACTCTAATAGTTAGTTTAGCAAGTGTTTATATATATTTTGAACCAGTAGGTTATTTTCAAAGGTTATAATAATATTTAGATTAATATAGTTGAGGACTAATAAATCTTTTGATAAATTAATTAAACATTCAGGACTCTTGTAAATTCACTACAAACTAACTTGGATTATATTTTTAATTGGGGGAAGTTTTTAAAAGAACCAATATTTTACAAAAAAAAATTATTGATACTCAATTCACCCCCCCCCCCATCTTGAGTACTCTACTCTGACCAACAGTATTGTATCCAAACCACTTCTTTAGCTTCCTCAAAAAAACCCAATGTACACAGGCTCTACTATAGAATTAGTGACTATGATTTTTTTGAGCACTTACATATCACAACACCTCTATTAAGAGTAAATATGTATCTAGAATATGATTTAATATTGTCTTGATCTATTTAGAAACTATCATCTGTATATCCCCTAATGACTAGTTCCTTATCTCCTCTATAGACTAGTAATATATCCTCAGTATGTCTCTGATACTTAAGAATATTCTAGCCTGCCATCCAATGGTGGTCACCTGAGTTAGCTTGATATTTTCCTACCATGATTTAGTAATGGACAAAATATATCCTTGAACATAGCATATAATACATGACTAAACCAATTTATGATGTATATGGAGTCCTTGACATCATCTTTCTTTCCTCATGTTTTTTAGGACACATTGTCCTAGAAATATGAATTCCATGTGACACTCAAAATAATCCCCTATTGGGTTGTTATATACTAAATTTATTCAGAATATTGTTAATTTATATAAATTTAATTATTCTAAGAATCCTCTTAGATATATCAAGATGGATCTTGATCCCAATAATATATCCTATTTCACCTAAGTCCTTCATGGATAAGCAATTATTAAACTTGCATTTAATGGTCTGTAAGACTGATATTTAAATTCCAATGAGTAGTATTTCATCAACATAAAAGATCAAGAAAATGACCACACTCCCATTAAACCACTTATAGGCACAAGGCTCACATTATTTATTTATGAAACCAAATCCTGAAAAGGATTCATCAAACTGAATGTTCCTTAACCTAGATAGTTTCTTTAATCCATAAATGAATATCTTCAATTTTAATACTTCTTTGTAATCCTTTATAGTCACAAACCCTTCATGTTGTTTCATATAGACACGTTTTTAAAGGTTCCCATTAAGAAAGGTTGTTTTGATCTCCATTTTCCAAATATCATAGTCATGGTAATATTCCATTTCAAGTAGAATTCTGATGGATTTCATTATATCAACTAGTGAAAATGTTTCATAATAGTTTATTCCTTGATGTTGTTTGAATGATTTTGCAACCAGTCATTCCATATAGGTACTAACTTTTCCATCCATGTATAGTTTCTTCTTGAATAACCAATTAAAACTAATGGTATTTAGATCAACTAGAAGATATACCAAAACCCAAGCTTAGTTTTGATACATATAATCTATCTCATAATTCATAATTTATTTCTACTAGAAAATTCTATGAAACTTAATGGTTACTTGTAGGTTAAAGAATCATTATTATAAAATAATTATTATTCACCATCCTAGATGACTAAAAACCCTGTATTTCATGTTCTCTAACCTCTATGGTACTCCTACCAAGTACTTGTGTCTCTATAACTTTCTCTTCCATGGGTATTTTTGGAATTTTTTTCCTATGTCAAATCTTGTATATCTTGAGTCTTGTATTCATCAAATACTATATCATTACACTATATCATTTAGATATTTGACCCCTTTCAATAAATTTTTTATATATTTTAACCACAAATTTCTTAACTTAAGTATGGTATAGGTAATATGCTTTATTTTCTATAGGATACCCTATAAAGATACACTTAGTGTCTCAAGGTGAAATTGCTTCTAAAAATATCCTTAACATGATCTTTTCAACCTCAAACTCATACATGAAATAAAATGGGTTTATTTCAATACCAAACTATTATGGAATATTGGTTTCAACTTTTTTTGGAACTCGGTTTAGTATGTATACTACTATTTTCAATGTGCATCCCCAAATGTGTAATGGGAGACTTGAATAACTCATCATTGATCTCACCATGTCTAATAGGGCGCAGTTACTCCTTTCACTCACACCATTACATTATGGAATATATAGAGTAATGATTTTCGATAGAATCCCAAAATCCTGTAAATAATCAATTAATTATTGATTAAGATGTTCTACACCATGATCTATGTGGGATTTCTTAATCTTCATTCCAAGATGGTTCTCAACATCACTCTTATATTACATGAATCTATCAAAGTAATCTAACTTATTCCTCATTAAGTAAACATGTCCATATTTATTAAATTCATCAGTAAAATTTATGAAGTATGAGTACCCACCCATATCTTCAACTAGAAATGGTCCACACACATCAGCGTGAACCAACTCAAGAAGCTTAGTAAACCTTTTAAATTTTCCACAAAATGTAGTTTTGGCCATTTTTCCTTGTAAACATGTACGGAATATACTAATTGTATTTAGTTCAAAATAATCTAAATATGTATCATGGTGTAATATGGTAAAACATTTTCATTTACATAACCTATCCGATGATTTCATAGTTAGGTATGGTATGAATCATGTGAACTATTTTCATTATTGATTTCCATTACTTGTTTTGTTTTATCCAAAAAGTAAAGACTATTATATAAATATTCCTTACCATAAAAATGATTTCTTTATAAAAGAATAAATATTTATTTCAAAATTTGATAATAAATCCATCTTTATTAAGTTTGGATATGTAAATAATTTTTTGGTGACTACAGGCACATAATAAAAAAAATTAAACCAATATCATTCTCATCCAAAATGTATGGTGGTATTCCCCAATAGACACAATATAAAGTCAGACTCTTTTAGATTCTTTTAGAACTATCTCACCTCATGAAATCATCTATAATCTACTTGGTTTCTATATTTTAATACATATGTGATCACCACATGTAGTTTATAATACCCAATTAGTATAAATGAATAAATTTAACTTAATAAAAAATGCAACTAAATATTCCCTATACTTCTCTATCTGGAAGTAGTTTTTCATCCATTGGCCCTTCTTTTCGCATGAAAAAATATATAGTGTCATGTTCCCTTTATTATACCTTTATTATTCTCCTATTGGAAGGTTGTTGTGAAGAATATTTATACTTGAGTTAGTCTTGTATCTCTTCATCTGGCCTTTCCATTTATTTACCACAAGTAAAGAGGGATTTTCATGCTTTATATCCTTTAAACTTGTAAAATTAGAGTGATAATATCTAGGAGATACTTATCTATGTTTTTTATATCTAAATTTCCAAAAAAAATATGGAGAATATCTAATGAAGTAAAAAATGAGATTGTTGTGCAGTTCTTCGAGAATTTTAAACCCTAGAACCTCTAGGCACTCAATGTATCTAATGAGTTTGACTACATGAGTCCCATGTGATGTAAATTCGCAAATTTTTCTTGTAAATATCTCCTATAATATCTCAAACCATTCCTTTCATGTTCTATCCTAATAAAGATTATAGATATGTTAGATCATTCTATAGGCATCTATGTTTTCATGAGACTTCATAAGTTTACTATACATAGATTAAATAATTAAAACCTGATTTACTACAACATCACTCAGGTGTTTATCATATAAAATTAACTCTTTATCACTTTCCTCCTTTTCTGGTAGATCAAGAATTGAGGATTCTGGCACATAAGACTTTTTTCATGGAACAATACTAACCATAGGAATTTGAACCATTCCTGGAAGTTACTTCTAGTTAAGAGATAGTATTTCTATAGAATTGATCACAGGGATAATGTGGTTAAAAAACTTTTCATTTTTCTACAATAATAAAAGATCATATTATTATTACTTTTATTGATTACTAATTATGTGAAACAAAATAATTTTGATTTTATTAAGTCTCTGAATTTTTTATCAAGTCTCAATGGGACTCGCCATTGAACTTGGAATGCCCCATCATATGGAAATTCTAGTGGAAAGTATCCATATTTTATTTATATAATATAGAAAAAGGACATAAAAAATATAAAAAATTATTTAGGTAGGTGGTCATTCTGATTGTGGACTTGAAACTCCTTATTCTGTTGAGTGGACTCCCCAATCTTGAAATACTTACTCATATTTCCTCAACAGTTGCCTCCAAGTTTTTATTTAACATACTATAACCATTAAATTTAATATAAGTTCATTTAATTTGACTCGTTGTCTTAGTTAAGACTCCATGATAATTAACATTTTCCCTTGACTATGTCCTAAACCGACACTTTAATTATGGTTTGTATTAATTTAGATAATGGAAGGCATGATGACTTAATATTAACTTGATTTGTTTTATGAGTATTTTTTCTTATTTTATCTTTTACGTGTATTTTTAATATTTAGTAGATTTTACTTAAGTGGTTGACTATTTACTGATAAAAATTTTATGCATAATCCTTCTATTTTAATTTCTTCTTTGCATATTAAATCATTTATTTATGTGATAACAAGATTGAATCCATAAAATATATCTTTCAAATGACATAAATAAAATAAATAAATTAAATAATGTGGTCATAAGATTATATAATGGTTGATTTATTAAGCAGACAATAAATAAACCCATGATCCTAGGGGAAAATTCTTATTACAATATTTACCTGAGTTACAGTATTCCACCATTCACCTATGTATCTCTTGGATTAGTTTTTTCTTGGTTCCTTCTTGAATAAATATCACCTTGAACCAGCTCCATTAACCTTTAGATACTCCTTTTATTACATTTTTTATAACTAATATACAGGTGATGGAAAACAAAGGATTAGTTAAATGGGATTTCATAAAATAACCATGGATACATAAGTCCTATAAAATAAAGGATGTAAGAATGACATGTAGGCCATCGTATTTAATTTAATAATAAATAATTAAAAACCCATATAATAAAATTAAATAAAACTAAACCAACATAATAATATGTTTGGGAAAAGCTCATGATTATTCATACTCATGCAAAAATTACCCATTTAAAAAAAGTTCGAATTCATTTCAATTTTTTCTTTGATAAGATAAAACACTCTTAAATTAATACAATTAATTATATTATTAATCAATTAATTTATTTTATCTTATTCCATCTAATCATCCAAAAAAACTCATCTATTGTGATTTTAAATAAAATAAATTATTTTATTTTACTTAAAAATCAATAAAATTAGTCCACTACTTTGTACTTGGAAGAAATTGGTGAGTACCTATATAAACTACTCAATATTGTTCCTATTGTATACAATGTAATCATATGACATATTGTGTACATGGAATGTTTTTTAATTTCCTGGCATGTACTGTCAAAAAAATGACACACAAAAAACATGAATATTACATTGCCAATGTAATTTAATGTGTTAAGTCATTAGTATATATTGGTCACATATGATTCATAGTTTTGAATATTATGAAAAATTAATTAATCATTTAATATAATATAAAACCTAATGATTTGGGTGTACTATCAAATTAATGGCACACGAAACTCAATTCGATGATTTTTAATGGAGTAATTAATTAAATTTAATATTTCTTCATAAACAGGTAAAGTGCATGGAATGTTCAAGTTTTCCACATGGTGTGTACTTCAATTCACTAAATATATATAGTACACACCTAGAGACTCAGCGTATACTAATTATATATTTTTATTAAGTGCACAATGTGTAGAATGGATACACGATGTGTACTTCAAGTTACAGGGTTGTCAGCCTCTACGTGTCATGTATTAAATACAAATAGTGTATTAATTACATGACATGTCTTGAACCCATGTTTTCTACATTGAAAATAGACGCACTGAACAGGGTGTAGGCAATCTACATGGTGTGTAGTCTAGAAAATTCATGTGTCGCCCTAGCTAGTCAACACATGGTGTATTTAATGTGCATGGTGTGTATTAATTACATGAAAACCTGGAGTCCACAAAAGTGTCGTGGTGCAATAAACAAGGATACACTACGTGTGACAAAGGGGTACATTCAGGGTCGGCCCGGACAATATGGTTTCCCAAGACCAATTTTCAAAATAATGCCCCGGTAGGCTGTAATATACATAATTATATAAAAACATATTTAAAATTCCACTACAAATTTTAATAAATTCAAGCTACTACATATATTAATACATTCAAACTAATTGAATTTTATATTAATTAGATAGTGTTCTATTGGTGTATCTATCAAAATTAATAAATAAATGAAAAAAACTTCTACTAAATATAAATCAATAACCCAAAAAAATGAGATGAAATAAAAATTCATCCACTCATTTCTTTAGTATCTCATCCGGTTACCTCCCCACCACCCACAAACCAAAAGAGGATCTTTATAAATTATAACAAATTTGAAATAATTCATTTGATTTTATTTGAAATTTTTTATACAGTTTTACATATTTACATAAATGTTTAGAATTCAGAGGAGTTTCTATCCAAACAATCTCCTTCAGTTACATAAAAGTAAAATGGGAACATGTATCACTAGTAAAAGAAATCTCAATCGGACAACCTCGTATACAAATAACTCTTTCCAGACAAAGGTTCGGTAAGATCTACTCCAAACATGGACAATACAAATTTCTACTAACACTCAAATAAACCCGAACAAAACATGACTTGTATAATATAATTTAACTAGGAAAAATATGATTGATGATAAAAGAAATTGAACATTAAATTCCAAAAGAAGAAAGTAATCAAAGAAAATGGACCTTGAACCATACTTAGACATGAGAAAATTTTATTTTTAGATTTGAGTGGAGAAGTTTTGTTAATTCAAATATATGAATCAAACATGGATATTTTGATAAAATGATTAAAATCAATTAAGCTTACCAGACAATCTTCCATCAAAACTCACAAATTCATGTTCGTTGAACCAACATCCACCTGATTCTTGAAGAAGATGATGTTTCCCAGTTTAGAGAAGATGGAATCAGATGTTTAGCTATCATTTGACGTTGGTAAAGAGGTAAAAGATGAGGCGAGAATAGCAGGCCTGACAAAGAGTGGCATTGACAAGGAGCATGAGGCGGGGAGTTAGGCAGGCGTGGAACGAGGGAGATGAGGAGGCAGACGAGAGAGCGAGCGATGTCATCGAGAGACATAGGGAGGGGTGGTCATGGTGGAGACAAGGCTTGAACTGGCTGTTGCTATGGTTATAGAGCTAGTGGGAGAGAGGAAGAGGGCTGCAGGTTTCCCCCATAGTGGTTGATGCCCTAGCCCCGGGGCTCATGGGGCTCGCCCTCAGGCCGGCCCTGGGTACATTTCATGTAACCATGTATTATCTATATAATATTATTAGACTCTATGAATGGTTTATTCATATGCATTCTTAATTAATTATTATCCAATATTGTATATGTGAGTGAGAAACTTAAAGGAGGAAGAACAGATTTCAGTGAAAGATCAATAATGAATTAAAACATCAAATTAAATTTATATTTTAAATGAATAATGATCAAAAATAAAATTTATAATTATAAATTTGAATGTGGACACTCTGATACCACTTGATGGTTCTAGGCATAGTAGATGTGCTTATCAGGTTCGATAAAAACTCATCAATCTAAAGTACAAGAAGTTATTTCAAGGAAACCAACTCCAATAGGTGGTTGTGGTGTTATAGTTAGTAATAGTGGAAATGTGTGGTGACAATAGTATAATGGTATTATTGGATGGTGATGGTGTTGTGTTGATGGAAACCCTTTAGGTCGGGCATGTGTGTGAGTCTGAATATATATATATATATACATGATTTATTTTCTCATGATTTCTTTACACACCCCACCCAAGTTGGATATCCTTAACAATAACCATTTTTTCAATTTTGGGTGTTTTCTCCAATATCCAGGTTGGTGAGGACAAATGGTTGGCTACCCCCTCTTCCCCACTATCAATACAAGGTGTGGTGTGATGGTTTAGTTATGTGGATGGTGAGATGATATATGATGGGGGTCATGCATGGTATGAGGGAACAAGGTTGATGTCATTTGTGTTCATTATACCATACTATACTGGATATTATATTTGTGGGTGAGATGTGGTAGAGCATATGAAATGGTGAAGATGATATGGTTGAGTCTTGTGACAAGGTTTTGGATATGTCATGGATTTAATGATGTTAGCACAAGATGTTGGACCATGAGAGAGGTTGGGATGGGTAGGGTTGTAACCTGAACCACATCAGATATTAGAGGAATTTACCAAAGGACATTAGATGTTGGGATGTGAGAGTCTGAAATCAATGCATAAGTGGTTATGAGTTACATTTGAATATATTCCATGATATTATTTTATTAAACTTGGATGCATTATTTTGTGGGAAATATTTGGTGAGGTTGGGAGAAATTAGACCAAATATATTCTTATTGGTTCTACTATTTATTCATGGATTCATTAGTGTGATTCTTCTATATTTGAATAATAGGTATTGATTAGGATCCTACTGAGTATGCATGTTATACCCACCACTATATATATAAATTATTTTTCAAGATTCAAAGGTTATTTTGGTGATTGAAATGGACAGTACTAGTTTAGAGCTCGAGTTTTACTATGGAGTTTCTACTAGGATTCATTTGGTACCTTTTTTTGGATTATTATTTTTTTCCAATACATTCATGCATTATGGTATAACAGTTTATTTTAGTTTATTTATATTATAGTGTTTATTGGTGGTATTATCTATATGTTCCTAGTATATATTAGGGTAATGTCTCTCATATATATGTTTTATACCCATGGTTCTAGTCACTAGCCCGGGACCTATTGGAGACAAGCTTCAGGGGTCACTCTAATCTCCACTGTAATCCTAGTAGGAATTCCTAATGTGGATGGGTAGTGATAAGTATACATGATCTATAACTATATCATTTTTATTAGAACATAACTCAATGAAATATTTTAATCATCACTATATATCATAAACCCTTATCCAGTTCAAAATAGTATAAGTACATGTGTAGTGGCCAACCTCTTTAAAACTCCTTGAATTTATATTTACATTATTTATTCTATAAAAAATTTACCCCTTTTGAGTTAATTTAAAATGTAAATTTTATAATTATGAAAAAATTATCACAAAACATTGATAGTATCCAACCAATCTAATAAAATTACATATCTATATTATAATTTATGATCTGGATCATTCTTCAAATACCCCTATCTTTGAAGGATTCATATATATGTGTATATATATATATATATCCTTTCTTATGATTACATGACTTTGAAAGAAAAAAGTATCATTCTGAGAAATTTTTCAATTGGATACGGGTATATGAAGTTCACTTAATGATATATAGGGACTTGACAATTCAATTTATAGTATAATATTATACTCTAGGTTCCTTAAAAACTATTTAATTATGAAACATATCAGTTTAAGGAAATAATTTTCATATAAATATATTAGTTTTCAATTAAAATAATTTCTTGTGAAATTTCTCTTCCCAGATCACTCCAACTAGTACCCAAACTAGTTCATTACATGACCTCAAGCATGCTTCCCCATAAACCAGAGGTTGTCGACTAGTAGCAAGGCTCAACTAGGGAACATGGGGAGACTATACCCTATTTATCAAATAAAGTAGTAATTTAAATAATAAGAAATAATAACTATCAGGTAACCATACATCACATAAAAAATTCCCAAAATTGGGTAAGTACCAAAACGCCAATAAAAATAAACATGTCATATCATGGTAGTCTAATGTTCCAAAAGGAAACCTAAAAGAAAAAAAAACTTAAAACACCAAAACGTGGTCCTAAAACATAGCCCGGTCCCCCTATCCAAGATTCATCCCATAAGTCCCAAATCATACATCTACCATTGGGCCTTTTTTCTTTGTCCATACCTATAACCATGAAGTCTTCTCAGGTACTAACAGTGGCCCAAGAAGGGTGTGATTATAAATCAGTAGGCCACCACCAATGGTTTATAAAGAAATATCTAGCCTAAAAATAGTATATATAGTTGTAAAATGGAATAATATACAAGGAAATAAATGAAAATAATTTTAAAAATAAATATTTATTAATTAACCTTTTCGAATCATGACTTCTATGGTGACACTTGGGCCAACCAAACTTACCTTATCCAATACCAGTCATCTAATATAAATATAATAGGGGATACATACTTTTAGTAAAATAAAAGTTATTTAGAACTTATTTAGATTTAGGTTCCAAGGAGAATCATTCCAAGTACTAACACCATGTCAAATGTTATTAGTGCCCAGATCATCAGTCTGATATCTCAATCATGCATAAATATTAATGGTTCCCAGAGCATCAATCTAGAACCAGCCCAAAGATGAGGAGAATAAATCCAACATACTAACCCATAATATCATTCAAACTTTCCTAAGTTCACCATATTTAAGATTTTAACACATTAAGATAAAAAAAATATTCCATTTCAACATCCATTATTCACCAAGGTTGAACATTCTCAACACATTTAAACCCAACCTCACAATTAAACTATTTCATCATTCATTTATGTAAAATAATAATTAAATGTCCTTTAAAACCATTTAACCACTTAAAATTTTTGTTTCAACCATTAACCATTCAATTCCTCTTAACACTTCATGGAAATTTAAATTCTCAAGTTACACCAAGTATCCTATTTAACCATACCGATAAGTCAACCAATAATCTTATAATGATTAATCTTGTCAACTATCTATTTCGTCATTTAAATTCTAGTATTACTATTTCCAAAAAAATTGGTAATCGTTGTCATGGATTTGGTCTCATGATCATCAATGGACATGACAGGATATGTGAACGGTTTATGACATCGATTTAAGGCCCAATATATTTTCTTAGTCAAGAAAGAAAACAAAAAAAACATAGCATCATGTAACAAACCATATACACTTGAGAATATCAAGATTATGGTAAAAATATCTTAGACCACCTGATATAGGTTCATATACATTCACTCATTCAACTTCGTCCTTTATTCAAGCTAAAATGAATGCAACCACAAAATAAGAAAAATCCATGTAAATATGGATTAAGATATGTAAATGATGAGGGGAAAAAGTATAGAAACAACTATAAATAGAAGGAAGTAAACTTATTGACTTACCTGGGGTAAAAATCATAATAAACATTACTTAAAATGGCTTAATATCAAAGGAGTTTCACCCTTAAAATAGTATTAGGATCTTGTAATGCTACTAAGGCTATTGGGAGTGAAATGAGAAAGGAAATTAGGTGAGTTTGTATAAATAATGGGAGCGGAAAGTGGTAATTTACCACTTTTTAATGAGGTTAATGGTTTGGTCACATAGTTTTCCAAACTATACAGGATCCTTTTTCCTGATAAACCACTTATTGTATGGTCTCCTAGGCCACCTACATGGTTTTGAAAACCATGTGGAGGCCATGTGAATTGATCTAGACCAACTCACATGGTCATCACCAGGCCTCCTTAAACGGTTTGAGAAACCATCCCCCCCCCCGATCCATTATGCATGGGCTTAGTTCATGGTTAGTACTAATCATATTATAACCATGTGTAATGTTCTAGAAGCCCCATTTTTCACCTTTTCAGTTCCTAAACCCTTATAATTCTCTTGATACCTTCCCTACTCTCATGAAATAATTCCACAAGGATTTTAACCAAAATTAAAACAAAAATGTACCTTGATAGGGTTGGGATATTAAAATATCCCCACCATATAATAGATCATCCTTGATATGTGATTACCAGTATCAATAATACTCCATGCTAAAAAACTTGGGCCACTAGGCCCACATATCAGCTTCCCACTCCCGAATTTTCTCCTGAACATGAACATGCTTCAACAATACTCAGACTAAAGGCTCGGTATTACCCTGAAGAGTTTTATCCCTAAGATCCATAATATGAATTATATGATCCTAAAAGGATGCATTATTCTCAAGATCATCTTCATAAAAATCAATTACATGAGAAGGGTTGGGGTTATACTATCAAAGTCGTGAAATGTAAAACATGTCATACATAACAATATATAACATCGGAAGATCCAATTGGTATGATACCAAACTGATCCTCTCTGCAATCTTGAATGGGCCGATGTATCTAGGAACTAACTTACCATGCTTATTAATCTAATAGTGATAAAATCATGGTGATATAAAAATGAACCCACGGTCACCCACTATAAAATTGAGAGGTCAATGACACCAATTTCCATATGAATTTTTCCTACTCTGGGTTGTATCTATATGATTCTAGATCAGCTGGACCAACTCCAGTATCTCCAGCATGAGACTCATCCCTAGAAACTCTGATTCTATAGTGACCCCATCCTTTTACACTAATTAATACATGATTTTTAAGCTTAAATATCTAATGAGTACAACCCCAATGATTATTATTCCTAGTGTATTTGGAATACTAGCTTCACGGTGCATCAAAAGTAAAATTAAGAAATGAAATAATTATTTTATCATCCATAATGATCTCTAAAATCCATTTATCCTCTAAAAGTTGTATAGGATAACCTAGAGAATACATAAAATAAATGGGTGAGCTAAAAATCTTAGTAAGATAATATACATGATAAGGAAGCATAACATGTGAGTCAGAGGTATAACATGATATCATAAAAGTGAAGGCTCATGAGTAATCACATGGGAGAATAACATAAAGAATATGGTATCATAATATCATTTAATCATAGGAAATGTGAAAAAACATATAAAATGGCATAAACATGAGTCAAGGTTAACAACCTAGATAATATAATATAGCGGACATAGTATTATAATGGATTAGGTGTACTCCTTAATCCCATAAATGAATTATCACGAGACTAATGCTTTATCCAATTCATTGGAGTGCTATATTTATTAACCCATCATAACATTTACATGATTATGTGTTCCACAAAAAGGAAATAAATCATAATTAATAAACATAAGAATTTCCTATGTAAATAAATGGGTTGTATAATCTTGCCTCATATTAAAATCAATGGAAATTTCATAAATAATGAGTTTAATAAATGAACATAAGACATGTATTATCCCATAAAAAATTGATAATAATATTAGTACATGTAGGAGACATATATACATAATTTATAAGCATTATATAACATTAAATAGAGATAAAAAACAAGTTATAGAGAGAAATTTCTTACCCTAATGAAAAAGGGTGGTTCGAAAAGATACCTTATTTAAAATCTAAAATTTCTTATATATTATATAAAAACAATTATTTGAAAATAAACTTGTAAAATTTTAAATAAAGATTAAAATCATTGAGTGGTCATGATGGCATGAAATTTTTTTCATTCCATACAATTTAAAAAATCATTCCTTTCATGCTTTTGTAAAAAGTTACAAAAAACTCCTTGTTCGGAAAGTGATAAGAATATTCCTTTTAAAATATCTTGTAAAAAGTAAAAATTGGGTAAAAATTTCTTTAATAAATCATTATATAATTTTAAAAATATTCTTTAAATAATTTTAAGGAAAATATGGATATGTAAGAAAAATTATTTTTGATTGAAAAGAGATATAAAGTTAGGTTTTCTTAAAAAACATTTTCTCAATTAAGTACCAAAGAGAGGAAATTTGTATTATTACTTGAAAAAATCATTAATAATCGTAGAATAATAAAATTAATGGGTTTTATTATAAAATTATCAAATAATTTTCCTCAATATAAATTTAATCATAAACAATGTCGATTAAAATGAGATAGCATAAACCTTTTCCACTTTGGTAACTTTTGAGTCATAACCCCCATAACTGATGTAAATGAATTTAACTTAAAATATTATGAGGTATAAAGGATTAATAATATAATATATAAAGGGGAATTAGATACACCATGTAAAATAAATTGTGTGTATAACATTAAAATATGCCTCAATGAAGGGAAATTGAGATGAAATCCCTTATAAAGAAGTGATAATTCATCAATAAAGTGATTATGTGTAATAAATTTAAATCAAAAAAACAATTGTAAATAAAAAATAATAAAATAATATTTATTTTCACACGTAATCATGGAATAACATAGTCAATGAAGTATAATTATATTTCAATGAATGGAAAATGAGTTAAGAAACCCCTTTTCCTTAAGTCCATAATTTTCATGTATGTCCATTATCTCTTATATAATAAAATTATATCAATTATTTTTTTCTTAAAAACTTTTCATAGGTTTAATAATTTATAATTAAACCATTTAATTCATTTATTTTAATTAAATATTCAATCACTTAATCAGTTATTTCCACATGAGGTGTTTTAAAGACATTCAGTTCATAAATTCAAAACAGCATCGATGTGTTGACCATGGTCAAAGGGGTCGTTGTTCATCATATATAGAATAATAATAATGAAATAATTTTTATATTTATGCATAAATTATACTTTTAAAACCAACCATGAAATATTGTTATGAAAAATAAACTGTGTTACAATCATAGAGATGGTAGGTCGTATGTACGCATGAGTAATATTTCCATTTTTCAACGATCGTGATGGAAAGAAGGTAGTTTTTATTTTAACTTTATATAATTATAATTATATAATAAATATCACATTATTTTATTAAATTCTCATACATATACCATGTATGTAATGCAGTAATAAAAAACAAATCAAATCGCATCACGAGGCGGTAGTATGTCGTACACGCGAACGACGTTATCATTTTTTTCTATATATGGTAAAGTAATAAATTATATGATATATTACTATTAAATAATGATTAATATTTCATTAATATATTATATTAATATTAAATTCATCAACATGAACAGTAATGAGAGGTGATTATGGAAAATGAATCATATCGGTTCGTGAGGCGGTATTTTTTCCTACACACGAGCGATTGTTTCATTTCCCATTTGATTGAATATGAGATGGGTGTAGGTTATTAAATTAATATAATAAAATATAATTATATTTTAGATACATATTTTATTATATTATAAAGTTTTAATAATATTTTAATGCGTTGGAAGAAGAAACAAAATAAAAAAAACTCAGTTAGGAATGATACCTCTTCTTCGGACCACCACTTTAGGATTGTAATAAAGCCTTCCTTGATTTTACTTATGATCAAAAAAAATCCTATATAATATTTTTAGGGAAGTAATTAATTTATTTGGGTAATTATTTTATAAAACAAAATTATTTCTAAGTGTTTAAAGGATAGGAGATGAGGTTCCTTTTATAAGTGAGTGGGAGTGGCATTTTTGTAAATACCCAAAACTATTCAATTATGGGAAGTCACACTCAAGTCAAGTTACTCAAAAATTGATAAATAATGGTATGTATTGATTATAAGGTTGATAAATACCTAATAAATTTAAAAATAAACATGTCTAAAACATTTTATTCCCTCTATCTCTAAGTTTACTCACATTCACTATTTTAGTTTTTCACCACGGCAACCTTTTTTTACTATTTTTACTATTCATTATGACCAAAAATTAAGTTCTCCTTATTGAATAATATTTATTATTATTGTTCCAAATATGGAATCAATTTTATCAAATTCAATTCACATAAGTGGTATAATTCAATTTAAAATTAAACTCACAAAACGTGTTGAAAAATAGTTTTTTCAAGAAACAAATATTTCAATAATTAGATGATCTTACATTTACTTTATGAATAGTAATAATTATAATGATTAGGACTTTTTTAATAATATTTTTTTCTTATAAAAATTTTTTTTATATTATATTACACATAATAAAACCATATCTATTTAATAATAAAGTAAATATAAAAGTAAAAGTGACCCTCTGAATTCAATTGTTATATGATCATTGGCCAATTGTGATCATTGATCAATACGATTGTTTGGAAGTGTACTATTGATAATAATTTTTAACATTATAATTAGTTTTTATAAGTAAAATTTAAAAAAAGGATAATTGATATAGAAAGAAGAGTTGATGGACTCAACCAGTAGAGTCATGCCATTTGAAGCCCATTTGTCAAATCTTGGGAAGGAGGTAGCATCACTGGGATTCGATCTTGACCAAGTCCAAGCTGAGCTTTAACAAGTGAAGCTTGAACAAAATTTCCTATAAGAGAAGTTTGTGTTGGTGTAAATTACCACTCAGTCGATGTTAGCTGAACTACTACATGAGTTATCACAATCACACACCTTACCCTTAGGTTGTGTGCAGGTGTTATAAGAGGTTATGTGTTAAGGCCTTAGTTTCTTAAAGTGTAATTCCTTTATATAAATCAAATTTTTATTCCATAAATTCAATTTTAAGAATAGTGTATGATAAATTGAGTTTTCAGATAAAAATTGTACTTTTCATAAATATATAAATTATTATAATAAACTATGGCATTATTAATAATGTTTATTTTAATGAAATTGTATGATAAAATTATTCTTATTTTATTATAAATTATAAAATAATTTTATTTTTTTCAAATGTCGAAAATTTTACTATGCATTTTCAATCCTCTATTATTTTTAATCAATAAGTATTTTTATATTTAAAAGTTAAAATTATTATATTTAGAGAATTATTTTTATAAAATAAATATTATTTTTAAAATCAAAATACCAAAATTTGGTTATGGTGAATTTATGAGAATTTTCTAAAATACTTTATATTTTTATGAATAGTAAAAATATAGTTGGAGCTTTTCAGTATGTTAATGACATCATAATTATTTCATAGTGATGTAATAACTAATTAACCATAATCCATGACTTAAAATATGTTATTTTATTAATATAAAGTATTTTAAAAGATATTATTCAATTTAAAAATATATAATTTACTTTCCAAATTCTAAAATGGAAACTTTAACTTTGAAAATGTTATATTGGGAAAACTTTAATTTTACTTTCCAAAATAAGTAATATAAAATGTTAGTATTCTCTTTTGGATTAATATAACATAATATGTGTCCTAAGTGTCCAATACCATGGGAAAATACCATAGTAAAGTCCATGGTTTTTCATTTACCACTACCTAGGTGTCCAAGGCCTTTATTTAGAAATTAATAAACAAATCCTACACTTTGCTAAAAATACCCACTCATTTCTCCATTTAATTTCATCCCAATTCATACTCTATTAATATATAATAGTTTTACCTCCTAATTATTTCTCCCAAGGTGTCCTCAATCCCCTAATCCTCAAGTTTTAGGAGTTTCTCTTCAAGGTAAGGGAAATATCCTTCTTTTCACTTCGTTTTAAGAACCTCCTTTGTATATTTCTTATTAATATTATGGTCACTTTATCTTATTTCCTTGATATTCATTATATTAATTATAAATTATTTTTTATCAATGGAATACCCATTTCCCCTCTCTTTTTATCCTTTTCTAAAACCATGTTTTATACCCATTATGTTGTCGAATTTACTTCTCAAAATTTCTCTCTTCTCCTCAAGAAATTATAGTTTTCTTTATTTTTGTGATTACCCAAACCTATTTCTTTTATAGGGGTGTTCAACAATATGTAAAAATTATTTATTTGACTCTGGTAATGACAAACATAAAACCTCCATTCCCTTTCTGTGGGTTAAAAATGACATAATTATCTTCTTTCTAAAGAACTTTTGAAATGCCATGATTTTGATATAAAACCCATTTTATTTTATTCTCCATGGGTTATTTATGAAATTATTTATTATTTTATATGGGTATCACATTAAAATTAATATATATTAATGGTTAACCCTAATAGTTCTCTAATTCATTTGGTAAGGTATTTAATCTCTAGAGATGATATGTTTTACAATACCCTCGTGAATAACCTTGGTAATTTTTTTGAAACCTCGGTGAAAAACCTTGGTGATGTGCTTATGAATGTCTCATTTAAATTTTGTAGCCACATTTAAAAGTTATTATTCATGTTCTTATTATTATGATATACATCTTTCTCATTCCTTGTCATTATGAACCATGTTCTTATTGATATTTCTCAAGATCACAGGTAAATTATTTCCCTTGTTTTTCTTTACTGGGCCTTATTCTCACCCTTTCCTTCCATGTATGTCCCAAAGTTATGAGATAAAGTAAATTTACTTAGTATGAACCTTTAAATAATCCTTTCAAGTGTATTATAATAATTTTTTATGTTTTCATGTATTGTGTACCATTTTTTCCAAGAAACTAAACTATAAAATATCCTCTATTTGAACCATGTAAATGAAAAGTTATGTAATAAAAAGTTAGGATTTCATAGTTGGTATCAAAGGAAGGTTTACTTATTTTTTAAAATTAGTATTTTAAAACTTCAGGAAGAACCCTATAGGTATGTTCAAATATAGTAAAACATCATGGTATTTTGGTTAAATATTAAGTAAGTAGTTTTTGAGAAAATAAATCCTTATCTAGATACGAATAAGTGGATGTGGATCTAGAATAGATATATAGAATTAAAACCCAAAAACACCACTTTTATCTAGACTCTAATGGGAATTGGTGCATGAAAATGGGAATTATTTCACTCCCAATTTGGCACTTATGTGGTATATGTTTGGTTAATCGCAAGATTTTTAGGAACCATTATGAAGGATTTGTAGAAAATGTAATTGTTGTTAAAAAATTACATATTGGAGAATGATGTTTTAAGACAGAAAATTTATTTAGAATTATAAGATTATTAAAAGAAACATGTTTCTCAATAAGTTTTATTATTTTAAAAAATGGTGGGAAATATGAGGAATTGTGTAAATGGTGAGCACATCAGACCATGCACTGACGGCCCTCCGATGGAATCCAAAATGTAAAAATTCCTGATAATGATGAAACTGACTCGAGTTATGAGAAAAAACTTCAATAAAGCTGAGGGACCGGATTCAACTCAAAGGGAGAAACTTTCCATAGAGTCCTTTATGCATCAAAGACCAATTTATTTTAGTATATATACTGAATTATTGATTATAGAACAATGGATAATCTCTATTGAAAATATCTTTTTTGTAATCTTTTGTTTGGAGTAAGAAAAAGTCAGCCCGACTATGTACTGCTTAGAGGGAGAAGTTGTTCAGTGGTGGAAACTAGTTAAAAACACAAATCCAAGGATTTAAATTGATGTTATGGATTGGAAAGAGTTTAGGGGGACCTTTTTCAAAAAATATTTCCCTCATTCATTGAGAATGTAAATGGATAAGGGATTACTAGAGTTGAAGTATAAAGAAAATGAATTTGTGGGATGGTATGAGATGAACTTTATAAGGATTTCTTGGTACACCTATATCTTTTTTGTAGACCCTAATAGGAAGTTTGATATATTCTTCAGTAGAATAAGAAAACATCAATGGAAGAATATTGAAAATTAAGACTATGAAAGCTAGGAGGATATAGTATGAAGTTCTATGAAGGTTAAATTAGAGTTTGTAGAGATGCAGTGGTCCCATAGTTCAAATAAAGAGAAGATGTATTTGGATCTAAACTTGGGGAGGAACTTTGATCATGGAATAGGATGAAAGAAAGATAAACTTTCCATATTTAATAAATGTTGTAAGAAACAATCATGGATATACTTTCTCAGGAGCGGTAATTGTTACAAGTGTAGAAGAGATGGTCGTATTTCTTGGAACTTTCATAGTGAGTTGAATCCTAAACTTCACAATACTAAAGACAAAGGGTTGATGGTGAAATCCTAGCCTGAAGTCCAATGCTTCAAGTGTGGACAACTTGAGAACTTTTACAATCACCGTCCAAATTCAAAGATAGTGGAGGGAAATCACCATCAACCTTAGCAAAGGACAAGGGATCAAGGTCATGCTTTTTATATCATGATGGGTGAAGTTGATGCTCCAAATTATGTGGTAGTAGGTACTCTCATTGTTCTCTCAAAGCTATCAATTACTTTTTTCTATTTTGGTTCTATGCATTACTTTATTTATTCCAAGTTTTCAAATAGTATAGAATCAATCCCTAAAATTATAAAAGTGTAGTTATTATTCAATACTATTGGATGGATTATCAATGCATCGACAGAGTATAGAAACTCTAGTATTGGATTTGATGAGCATAATTTCATCGTAAATCTAGTAGTCATTACCATGATGTAATTTAAATTATACTAGGGATGTATTGGCTCTTACCGTATAATGCTAAGATTAAATTTATAAGCAATTAAATCTCATTATTCTTGAATAGAAAACCTAAAGGAGAGATATCCTTATCATATATTTGTCTAGAAGCACCTCCTATAGCCTTCTTTATGGAAATAGTCTGTTAATATGAAGAAGTAAATGAAAGTACATGAACAGAAAATGTCCCCATAATTTAGGAATAAATTGATGTATTTCCTGAGGAGTTACCTAGACCTCCACCAGAAATAAAGGTAGAGTTATCCATTGAACTCAATCTTAGATCCAAGCTTATATAAAATACCCCATATAGAATAGAAATTTATAGCTGGAGGAATTAAAGAAACAACTCCAAGATCTTTTTGGGAAGGGTTTATCTAACTAAGTGTGTCTCCTTGGGGAGCACCTGTTCTCTTTATGAAGAAGAAGGATGGATCAAAGAAACTATACATTGATTATAGAGAACTTAACAAGATAGAAATGAAAAATAAGTACCCTCTTCCAAGGATTGATGATTTATTTGACCATCTTCATGGGGATCAATTCTTCTCCAAGATTGATCTTTTATCTGGTTGTCATTAATTGATGGTGAAGAAATAATATATTCTAAAGACTAACTTCTGATCAAGATATGGTCATTATTAATTTGTTCTTATTCCCTTTGGATTGAATAATACTCCTATTATTTTTAAGTATTTGATGAATAGAGTCTTTAAGGACTACCTGGATAACTTTGTGGTAGTTTTTATTGATTATATTCTGATATATTCTAAAATTCATGAAGATCATCGGGATCATATAAGGGTTATATTGAAAACCTTGAGAAAGGAGAGGCTATTTGGAAAGTTAAGAAAATGTGAATTTTGGATACAAAAAAGTTTCTTTATGGGGGGAAATTGTTACCAATGAAGGAATCTCAATTAACCCTGTCGGGAAAAAGGTTGTGGAGGAGTGGACTCATCCTATAACAATAACTGAGATTCATAGTTTCTTTGTCTTATCAGGATATTATAGGAGGTTTGTGAAAAACTTTTCATGCCTTTATAATACACTAACCAAGAAAACTCAAAAGGGGGATAAGTTCATCTAGAAAAAGAAGTGTGAAGAAAGTTTTCAAGAGCTAAAGAAGATATTGGTTACTTCACCTGTGTTAACTATACCCTCTATCATAAAAGGATTAATTATTTTTAGTGATGCATCTCTAAAAGTGATTGGGTGAATCCTCATGAAAAATGACAAGGTGATTTCTTATGTATCTCTACAGTTGAAGCCTCATTAGAAAAATTTTACTATGCATTACCTAGAGCTGGATTTGGTTTTTTTTTTTGATTTGAATATATGGAGACACTATCTTTATGGGGGGAAATGTTATATATACACAGACCACAAAAATTTGAAGTATATTTTCACACAAAAGGAATTGAACATGAGACTAAGTATATGGTTGGAACTTCTTAAATACTATGATTGTTCAATTCATTATCATCTCTAAAGAGCAAAAAAATTCACTAATTCATTAAATAGAAAAGACCATGTTGTTCTTTAAAAGATGTAGATTCAAGGATATAATTTGATCAAAGACCTAGTAAAACTAGACATGGGAATCGTAAGGAAAGGGAATTCATCAACCCTATCCCAAATGATTTATCAACCATAATTACTAGAGAATATCAAGAAAGATCAAAGAGAAGACCATTTTTTATAGAATAAGATAGAGAATGTGAAGAATAGGATTCTTCCTAAGTTCAATATTTAAAAAGTAGGCATACTAATTTCATATAAGGTTGTTTATTCCATTTATTCGGGAAATAAAGAAGGATAGTATGGATGAATCTCATAACTCTACATTCTCTATACATCCTGGAATCACTAAAATGTATAGGGACTTTCATGATCATTATTGGTGGGATAACATGAAAAGGGAGAGTATTTTCTACAATACAAGGTGATTGGTGTGTCAATAAGTGAAGGTGGAGAAATAAATTCTTAAAAGGGTATTACAACCACTACCCATACCAACATGGAAGTAGGATAATATCACTATGGACTATTTCACTAGTCTCTTGAGAACATACAAAGGAAACAATGTGATATGGGTTATAGTGGATTTTCTCACAAACACTGGCCATTTCATCGCTATTTGAGAAGATTTATCTCTTGAACAACTTTCCAATATATACATGAAGGAAGTGGTAAGGATGCATGGGGTACAACTCTCTATCGTTTATAATCGTGATCCAAGGTTCAAATCAAAATTTTGGAGAAGTCTTCAATATTATTTGAATACTAAATTGAATTTTAGTACGACCTATCACCCCCAAACTGATGGTCAATATGAAAAGACTATTCAGATACTCAAGGACATGCTGAGAACATTCTCAATGGAATTTAAAGGTAGATGGGATCAACATCTCTCATTAGTTGAGTTCTCATATGACAACAGCTTCCATTATATTATTCATATATCACCCTATAAAGATCTATATGTAAAGGGATTTAGAACTTCTACTTGTTGGGATGAAGTTGGTGAGAAAAAGCTTCTTGGGTTTGATCTTGTGTAAGAGATGACAAAAAAAGGTTTATGTCATCCAAAAATACATAAAGGCTACTCATATTTGCATGAAGAGTTGTTATAACAATCTTCGAAGGGACTTGGAGTTTGATGTTGGTGAAAAAAATTTCCTTTGAATATCACCATGGAAGAGAGTCATGCAGTTTGGGAAAAAATGGAATCTTATCCCCAAGTACATTGGCCCCTATTAAATCCTTGATCACATAGAAAAAGTGGCATATCATCTATCACTTCCAAAGAACCTAGCTCAAGTTCATGATGTATTTCATGTATCTCTATTGAGAAAGTACATACCCGACCCTTTACATGTAGTTAATCTGGAGGTGGTACAACTGGAACATGACCTCTCTTATGAGGAGTACCTGGTGGAGATATTGGATCCTAGAGACAAGGTTTTACACAACAAGAATAATAACCTCATAAAAGT
The DNA here is from genome assembly GCA_963277665.1 of Viscum album. NCBI lineage: Eukaryota > Viridiplantae > Streptophyta > Magnoliopsida > Santalales > Viscaceae > Viscum > Viscum album. The sequence goes on along the minus strand of OY728157.1, from coordinate 1,619,666,796 downwards.
TTTGTGGAGGATCCATAAATAGGAAGAATCGGCATGGGAACTAGAGGAAACAATGAAGTAGAAATACCCATATATCTTCTCAACTGAGAGAACAAGTTGAAATTTTGGGGATGAAATTTCTTAAGTGGGGAAGAATGTAATGACCCGGACTTTTTGAATAATATTTTTTTCATGAGAAAATGTGTGTAATATTATATTATACAAAACAAAACCATATCTCTTTAATAATGAAGGAAATATAAATGAAAATGTGACCCTCTTAATTTTACTATTATATAATCATTGGTAAATTATGGAAGTTGGTCAATATTACCATTGGTAATTGTACTCTTGATAATAATTTTAACGTTATAATTAGTGTTTATAAGTAAAATTTGAAAAAATTATAATTGATACATAAAGAATATTTTATGGCCTCAACCAGTAGATTTGTGTTGTTTGAATCCCATTTTTCAAATATTAGGATGGAGGTAGCATCAATGGTCTTTACTCTTGACCAAACCCAAGTTGAGCTTCAACAAGTAGAGCTTAAACAAAATCTCTTATGGTAGAAGTTCAAGTTGGTGGAAATTAGCACTCGGTTAATGTTAGTTTTAGTTAGCCTAAATGGACCAAAGGCCTTATTTTTTATTTATTTTTTATAAACCCCCTTTCAAGGGATGAGGGGGAACCCTTACATTGCCCGTAGACTTAGATACATTACCGGACCCATAGGTCTTAAGGAAATCATACAGAATATGACTACATGAAACTGCCCCTCCCCAACATCTTCATTGTGATCAACTCTCCACATTTTCATAGATGTTTGGCTGTCATGTCCATGTGAAGGTACATAGGTGTGGTACCGATGGAAAATTTCATACCCTCTCATTCTTCCAAATCTGTTTAGCACATGCTCTGGTGAATGTGCCCTGCTTTTGAATCCTCCTCTGGGGTGGTTCCTTGTAGTATCTGTCTGGGCCACTAAAAATCAGGTGACCCTAAAGGCCTTCAGGTGGCCCAAAGACCATGAGGTGGCCCGAAAGCCTTACTAACCCAAAGTCCTGCGTGGCCCAAAGGCCTTAAGGACTCCAAGCCCAAACTAGTGACCCAAGGTGAATAGTTTCGTCTACTACAGTATCGAACAGTACCTGCTACAGTGCCATTCACCATCGCACACATTACCCTTAGGTAGTACATGGGTTTTATAAGAGATTATGCATCAAGGCCTTAGTTTCATAAAGTTTAATTCCTTTATATAAATATTTTTTTTCATCAATTCAGTTTTAAGAATACTGTTTGATAAATGGATTTTTTGAACAAAAATTATACTCTTTAAAATGATATAAATTGTCATAATAAACTATTATATTATTAATAATTCTTATTTTAATGAAATAGTATGATAAAAACACTCTTATTTAATTATAAATGATAAAATAATTTTATTTTTTTCAAGTGTCGGAAATTTTACTATGCATTTTCAATCTTTTATTATTTTTAATAAATAAGGATTTTTATATTTAAAAGTAAAAATTTTCATATTTATAGAATTATTATTATAAAATAAATTTAATTTTTTAAATTATAATGTTAAAAAAAATTAGGGTGAATTTATGATATTTTTCTAAAATACTTTATTTTTTTGTAAATAATAAAAATGCAGTTTAGTTTTTCGGTATGTTAATGGCATCATGATTATGTCATAGCGATGTAATAACTAATTAACCACAATAAATGACTTAAAATATTTTATTTTATTAATATATATTATTTTAATATATTTTAATCAATTTCCAAATATATAATTTACTTTCCAAATTCCAAAATGGAAACTTTAACTTTAAAAATGTTATTTTGTGAAAACTTTAATTTTCCTTGACAAAATAAGTAATATAAAATGTTGGTCAACTCTTGTGGATTAAAATAAAATAATAATTGTACCAATTTTCGAATAACATGGGAAAATACCATGGTAAAACCCATGGTTTTTCATTTACCACTGCCTAGGAGTCCATAGCCTTTATTTAGAAATTAATAAAAAAATCTTCCACATTTGATATAAATACCCACCCATTTCTCTATTTAATTTCACTAAAAATTCATAATCAACAATGAAATTTTATCTTTAACTTCCAATGAGTCCTCCCAAGTATTCCTCAATCCCCAAATGTCCCAATCCTCATGTTTTAGGAGTTACTCTTCAAGGTAAGAGAAGTATCCTTCTTTTCTATTTGTTTCAAAAACCTATTTTGTATATGTATTATAAATGTTATAGACACTCTCTATTATTATATTTTTATTAATTCCCTTCCTTAAGAATAATGTTTTATAAATGGTATACCTCTACCCCATATCTTTTTACCCTTCTCTAAAACTATGTTTTATACCTGTTATGCTGTTGATTTTACTTCGTAAATTTTCTCTCTTCTCCTCAGGAAATCCCCTTTTATTTTCTTTTTTTGAGTACCTAAACCTCTTTATTTTATAGGGGTATTCAAAAAAATGTAAAAATAATTTATTTTATTCTGTTAATGACATACAAAAAACCCCTTATTTCTTTTCTGTGGGTTAAAAATGACATAATGATCATGTTTTTAAAGCACTTTTGAAACGTCGTGATTTTAATATAAAACCCATTTTCTTTTATTCTCCATGGGTTATTTATAAAATGATTTATTATATTTTATGTGTCTCAAATGAAAATTAATACATAGTAATTTTTCACCCTGATATACCTCCAATTCATTGGGTAATGAATTTAATCTCTAGATATGACATGTTTTATGATACCTTGGTGAATAACCTTGGTAATTTTTATGACGCGTCGGTGATAAACCTTGGTGATATGATTATGAATGTATCATTTAAATTTTGTATACAAATTTAAGATTTATTATCCATTTTATTGTTATTATTATATTCCTATTGGTCATTCCTTATCATAATGATTCATGTTTTGGTTGATATTCCTCAAGATCACAAGTAAATTGTTTCTCTTGCTTTCCCTTACTAGGCCTTTTCTCACTCTTTCCTTTGATGTATGTCTCCATATTATGAGCTATAATAAATGTAATTAGTATTAACCTTTAAAAAATAATTTAAATTTTATTAAAATAATTTTTTAAGTTTCCATGTATTATGTACCTTTTTTCTAAGAAACTAAACTTTAAAAGATCATATGTTTATACCGTGTAAATGAAAAGTCTTATAATAAAAAGGTAGGATTCCATAATCATCATTATATAAATTTAAATTAATACAAATATATGTATAATATTTTCATATAATTTAAATATTTTATTAATAGGGTTTTTGTTTATTAATTAAAATTGATAAACATTATGCACTTAAAATCTGTTTGCAGAAAACCGTATTTTTAAGCATAAAAATAAACTTATACCAAAATCTTGAAAATCTCCGATTCAAATGAAATTAAATAAATTATTATCAATAAAATATTTCATATTTAACTTTAATAACATATCCAAAATATAATTTTACTTTTAAATTACTTCATTTAATGAAAAGAAATGACAATATTTTGGAAAATCAGAAATTTTCACTATTCACTAAAAAATTAACCAATTCAGAAAAATCCCAAAATTTCACCCAAAGTTAATTTTGATATAATAATTTCAAAAATAATTTTAATTTTATAAAATAACATTTTTAAAATTTATATAAATCAATTATAATTTTTTCTCTCAAAAATAAATAAAAAATATTTTTGAAAGAAACATATTTTTTTATAAAATAAAATATATTAATTACAAATTAGGTATATATTTCTTAATAATTTATCAATAAATTTATAGTTATTATTAAATTAATACAAATTTATTCTATCATTTAATCCTATTCATACTCACTGATTTAACAGCTGGGTTATAATGGTCACGTTTAAATAATAATATTTTAATAGTAAATCATGGTTTGTTTAAACTCGTTTTTGTGTGTTGTATACGCTATCAAACATGGTTTCATTTTAAAATATTGGGGTGTTATATTCCATAACCATCCCTTACCCCTTAAATAAATTACATCCTATCAATTTTAACTTTTTCTTGGTAATCAGAAGTTTAACATTCGAAAATTCCTTTATTAAAAACCCACATCGTAAAAAGGTATAATAAGACTTCCTCTTAAAAAGAGGGAAAGGGAAGTATGAAGGTTATATAAAAAACTAGTTTTTAATGTAAGGATAACATTTTTTGGAAGTGAAAACATGGATTTATAAAGAATATCCATTTAGGAGATAATGTTATAGTTTTTTTAATAGAGAAAAGACCATCGATTTATCAAAAATAAATAACATTTTTATTTCAAGATCTTTTTACTAAATTTGATGGATATTTTTACCATATAGACTAAGAACATAAGAAAATATACTTACTTTATAAGTATAATTTCATCATTTAATCATTTTTCACCATAATCTCATCTTTTTTTCCAAATGATGAGTAATCAGATGAATTTTTCATGCCAGGAGAACTAAAATAAACTTCTAATATATCACATAATCCATTAAGCGATAATAATTTATTATTAATTTATTTAAATATTAATTAAAACTAAAATGTTTAAAAAAGTTTATATAACATAGAAAATGTATAAACCTTCATATTAATCTTCAAATACAAATTCCAACTTAAATAATTTCATAACTAAATAAACCTACATACAAAATAACCTCAATATTAAAAGATTTAATTGTATTATTTTAAAATAATATTTCATTTTAAATCATGTGTTATACCTAAGGGTTATATATACCACAACCCAATGAAACATTTCCAAAAATATCAAAATCCTTAAAATTTAAAAACTTTTGATCCTAAAATATTTTTCCAGAAATCAATTTAATATTTATCCATAAAATAATTTAATTAAAAACAATATCATACTAACCAGTACATCGCATAGGCTAGTTTTAGTCATTTCACCCTTATCACCATTCAATTGTGGATTTATGCATCATGTCCTTTATAGATGTTTTGGGTTGTATCTCATATTGCAGGTTATCCTTTTTCTAAAAATATAGAAAAATGTCATAACCATATTCATAATTCACCTTGATCCTATAACATTATCATGAATATGAAGAAAATATTAAAAAATAACATTAGTTATCAAATAAATTTTCTTTTTAACCTCTAAGTTTTTCTATCTAGTTCAATATTTTCTATAAAAAACAATTTTAATTACCTTAACATCAACCATATCTCAAATATTATCATTTTATAAATCATGTATTTTTTCACAAAATATCACAATTCCATTAAATTTTATTTCTAGGATATTATTATCACTCAACCTAGTCTTCCAAATCCATAAATAAAAAATATTTTATAGAATTACTTAGAAGTTTCATGATTCTTATAACCAGAATATCATTGATAAAAAGAATTTAACAACATAATTATTGAGTTCCAACACCTAATAATTTCCATCATTTCACCTGAATTATTTTCATAATAGAGGCATGTAGGAATTAATCCTTATATAAGGGAATTAAATTGGATACTGAACAAGTTCCCTATATCTATGACATTAAACAATTAGTGGTACCTTAGGTTGAACTTTATTTCCCTACATATTATTAAAATGGATCTTAATTTTTATTCATAAATTAGTTGTTATGTGCCCTCCTTTTCTATACATAAAGAATTTTCTAGTTACTTTAAGTAATTTTACATGGTTCCTATCCCCACATTTGTTTTATAAAATAAATTGAATTTTATTTTCTTTATCATCTTTAACAATTGAACTTCCCTGAGATTTCATCCTTCTCTCCTTTTATGTGTTTGGAAATTCAATTATGTTCTAGTTATTTATAATAATTTGAGATAGATCATTTGGAATGATCATAAGATATATATATTTTTTCCCATTAGGTTAGGCATCTTGTTAGGGAAATCATTATATTTCCCATCACATTGTTTTTTGGAATGATTTCACCTATTTCCCACCATTAACTAAAAAAAATATGAGAATGAATTAACATACAATGGGTAAACTTATAATCCTATAAGGAATAACTTATAAATAATAATTATATCCTGACTTGTGAGTCCCTATGTTTAAATCTAAGTCATATATGGTATTGTTTCTTATTACGTTTTTTTAACTTATCAATTCTCTCAAGTCCTTCTTAATGGTTCATAAAGATCTTATTAATTTAAAAAACATATCCCCTAGGAGTTTCAAACCAGGAGTGTAGAAAGACTCATTAACACACACCATGTGATGATAAATTCAAATCCTAATGTTCTCTTTTCAGTGTTATTATCACTAGGTACAACTATTCTTAATCCACATCCACTTATAGTATCTAGATAGGGATATAATTTCTTAGAACTAATTCTCTCTATACTTTACCAAAATTCCAAGAAATTTTTATATACTTAGTATTATCCTTATACTTATCCCTATGGTTCTCAATAATTATTATAGTCTTAATCCCCAAAAATAACTAGACCTTTCTCTAATACAAACTATAGTGACGCAATCCTTTTACACTAATTATTATATGATTTTTAAATTTAAATATCTAATTATTACAATCCCAAAGATCATGAGGCCTAGTGTCTTTTAAAAACTAGGATCATGATAAATGAAAAGGAAAGTGAAAATATGTAACCATTATTTTATTCTCTATAATGATATCCAAACTCCATTTGATCTCCTAAAATTTCATAGCATAACTTATAGAATACATAAAATAAAGGGGTGATATAAAAATCTCGATAACATAATAAAAATTATAAGGAAACATAACATGTGATCCAGAGGTATAAAATGATATCATAAAATAAAAGTATCCTGAGTAATCACATGGAAGCATAACATAAATAAAATTGTATCATAAGATCATGGGATTATAGGAAATATTTCAAAACAATATAACATGATATAAGTATGAGTTAAGGCTAACTGGCTAGACAATATCATATGGTGGTCAAAGTCTCATAATGGATTAGATTTACTCCCTAATCCCATAAATGGCATCTCATGAGACTAAAGCTTTACCCAATGCAATGTAGCACTACCTAGGAACCCCCATAATAACATGTACATGATTATTTGTTGCAAAAAAAGGAAATAAATCATAATGGGTAAACATAATAATTACCCATGGAAAGAAATGGGTTGCATAATCTTGTCCCATATCATAATCAAAGAAAATTTTAAAAATAAGTCATTTGATTAATGAACATAATAAATATATTACCCCATCAAAGAAAGGTATAATAAGATTTTTATATATGTGGGATACATATATATATAATTTATAATCATTCCTTTATGTTAAATAGAGATAGAAAGTGATTTAGGGATATAAATATTATTACCCAATGAAAACGGGTGGTTCAAAAAGATACCTTATTTAAAATATAAAAATTTCTAAAATATTAAAGATAACATTTTATTTCAAAATAACCTTATAAAATTTTAAAATATTATTTAAATAATTTATTAGTAATGGTGATGGTAAATTTTTTTCATGTCATATAAGTTAAAAAACATTCATTTCACACTTTTGTAAAAATTCATAAAAAACACCACATTCAAAAAGAAACAAGAAAATTCCTTCTAAAAAATATTATAAAAATTAAAAAATGGTTAATTTTTTTTTAATAAATAATTTTATAATATTAAAAATATTCTTTAAACATTTTAAGGAGATATGGTTATGGAATAAAAAACATTTTTAAATGGGAAGATGAATAAAGTTAGTTTTTCTTAAAAAAAACATTTTCTCAATCATTTTAATTACCAAAGAGAGTAAAATTATACTATTACCTGAAAATTTCATGAATAAATATATGATAATAAAATTAAATTGGTTTATTATAAAAATATCAAATAATTTCCCTCAATGTAAATTCAATCATAAACAATACCAATTAAATTGAGATTGAAGCACAAACACTTACAGCTTTGGTAACTTTTGAATCACAAACCCTGTGAATGAAGTAAATGAATTCTAACTTAAAATACCATAAATTATAAAGGATGCATGATATAATATCTAAATTATTTGTATATACACCATGTAAAATAAATTATTTTCATAATATTAAAATATGCCTCGATGAAGGGAATTTGAGATGAAATCCCTTACAAAGATTGAATAGTTGAAGTGAAAATTAATTAATGTATTGATTGTGTGTGATAAATTAAAATAAAAAAGTTTAAATACAACATAATTCAATAATATTTCATTTCACAAATAATATTTTCATAAAACAATCAATTAAGTATAAGTATAAACTAATGAATGGAAATTGAGTTAAGAAACCCCTTACCTTGAGTCCATACTTATCGTGTATATCCTTTATCTCATGTATAATAAACTTATAAAAATTATTTGTTTTATTAAAAAACTTTTCTAGGTTTAATACGATATACTTAAATCATTCAATTCATTTATTTTAATAAAATATTTTATCAATTAATTAGTTATGTCCACATTATGTGTTTTGAGGACATTCAGTTCAAAAATTCAAAATGGCATCAGTGTGTTGACCATGGTAAAATGGATAATTTTTCATCATATTAATAATAATAATAATGAAATAATTATAATATTTATATAAAATCACACTTTTAAAACCATCTATGAAATATTTTAATGAAAAAGAAACTATGTTACAATCATGGAGACGGTAGGTCTTACATACGCATGAGTAACATTTCCATTTTTCAATGATTGTGATGGAAAGGTAAGTGTTATTTTATCTCTAAAATATTATAATTATATCATAAATATCATATTATTTATTTATATACACTTAAATATACCATCCATGTGATGTGGTAATAAAAATGAATCACATCACTTCGCGATGAGGTAGTTCGTCGTACACACGAATGACATTATAATTTTTTTAAGGGATGGTAAGGTAATAAATTATATGATATATTAATTTTTAAATTATGATTAATTTATCATTAATATCATATAAAAACATTAAATCCATCATCATGAACAATCGTGAGAGGCGATGATGGAAAATGAATTACATCGGTTCGCGAGGCAGTAATCCGCCATACACACAGATTATGGTTTCATTTGCCACTTGATAGAAGTGGAGATGTATTTAGGTAATGAAGTTAAAATAATAAAATATAATTATATTTTAGATACTTATTTTATTATATCATAATGTTTTAATGATATTTTAAGGATCTGTAAGAAGAAACAAAACAAAAACGCTTAGTTAGGAATGATACCTCTTCTTCAAACCACCTCTTTAGGATTATACCTAAAGCCTTAATTGATTAGATATATGATCAAACCATGACCTCTAGGATGTGGTGAGGGAATTAATTATGGTATTTGTGTAGGTATTTTTTTAACTACAAGGATTTTAAGTGTTTAAAGAAGAATATAGAAGGTTCTCTTTTATAAGTGAGAGTGAGTGGAATTTTTGTAAATACCCAACACTATTCAATGATGGGAAGTCAATTTCAATAAAGGTGCCTAAAAATTTAATAAATAATAGGTTTTAGGGACGATAATGTTTATACACACAAAACAATATCAAAAATTAACATTTTTTAAATATTTTATTCACTTTACCTCTTTTACCATTTTAGTTTTTCACTGTGGTAACTAGATTTTTTATTATTTTTACTATTCATTATGAATAAAAATTAAGTTAAAATTATTAAATATATTAATTATTATAATTATAAATATTTAATTAATTTTATCAAATTCAATTCACATAATTGGAATAATTCAATTTAAAATAAAACCCATAAAATGTGTCGAAAAATGATTTTTTCAAGAAATATATTTTTCAAGCATAAGATGATCTTACATTAACTCTATGAAGAGTAAAAATAATTATATTTTTTTAAATTCATATAAATATATGTATAGTATATTAATTTAATTTAAATATTTCCTTTATAGGGGTTGTTTATATTATTTAAAATGGATAAACATTATACATTTAAAAATAGTTTGCAGAAAACCATGTTTTTAAACATAAAAAAACTTTACCAAAATCATGAAAATTTCTGATTAAAATGAAATTAATTAAATTATTATAAATAAAATTTTCTTATTTAACTTTAATACCATATAAAAAATATAGTTTTACTTTTAAATTACTTTATTTAATAAAAATAAATGACATTATTTGTTAAAATCAGTAATTTTCACTATTTATTGAAAAATTAATCATTTTAGAAAAATACCAAAATGTCACCCTAAGTAAGTTTTGAAATAATGATTTAAAAAAATAATTTTATAAAATAAAATTTCTATAATTTCTATAAATCAATTATATTATTTTCTCAAAAAAAACAATAAAAATTATTTTTTAATGAAACATATTTTTTTATAGAGTAAAATGTATTTATTACAAATTGGGTGCTAATTTATTCATAATTTATCAATACACTTATATTGATTAGGAAATTAATATATATATAATATAATATTCAATCCTATTCATATCCACCTAACAATTATTTTTAAATAATAATATTTTAATAGTATATCACAGTTTATTTAAACTCAGTGTTGCATGTTATATATGTTATCGAATAGAGTATTTTTTTTAAATAATGAGGTGTTGCACTATAACACCTCAAAAATTACTTTATGTTATTAATATAACTCATTATTTATAACGAATTTTTTTTTATAATGATAACATATAAATGATTTTTACATCATAGATTGAGAGGAACTTTTACAACCAGGAATAGTAAAAGGATAGAAAACACTTACTATAAAACTAACAAAACTTTATTCCTTTATTTAAGAACATTACATTCAGTATAAAAAAAATACTATTATCAATATAAATATTTGAGTGGGAATAATAATAGAGAATAAATATATTAAAATATAAAAATTTGGGTCGCCTTGATCCCCTAGAATCATCCCACCCACAAACAATGCTATAATATAGAAACAAAGAGTTAGTGATACAATATTCATTATAGAAATCATATTAAAACTTATTTCAAATTTAAGTGAATGATGAAGAGTAATAATTATTATTAATTTAGAGGGAAATATTATTATTATCATTTATGTTTTTCAACTAATACAGTTGATCAGCATAAGTCAATAAAACATTTGGTCATTATTGATCATTGGGATTATTTAATAAGCAAAATTGTATTATTTTGCAAGACAATAAACATGTTATATTAAAAAATTGTTATAGGTTAAATATATAAGTTATATATAAAATTTAATTTAATTAAATTATCTTTAAAAACACTTTTTACATGATAATATATTTTAATGAAGTCCTGAGTAAATTTTTTAATGGTCAAAATGTTTATTTTTCAATGGAATTGATAAATTTAAACAAATAAGGATATTTATTTAAAATTTTAAGTTATTGTATTTAGTGAATTATTTTTATTAAATATAATTCATTTTTGACTCATCGTGCAAAATTAGTTTAGGGTAATTTTTGGGAAATTTTCTAAAATGATGATTTTTGGATTAAAAAGTAAAAATATTGTTTTTACATAACCCTTATGGAATAATTATTATATGATCATTATTTTAAGGTTATTAACCTTTATTATTGATAAAAAATTATTTATTTAATGACATAATACATAATTTTTTACATTTATAAACACATGCTTAGCATTTTTGAAAACCATTATTTTAACATTTAATAAAACTGTTTTTATGAGTTATACAGTATCGCATTAGAATTTGTTTTTATTAGTTTTATAGATTTAATCAAGAAAAATGGATTTAATATTTGGATTCATAGTGTCCAAATTATGTTATAATTTCATTTTCATTTTTAGAAATAAAAAATTACCATTGTAAAAAAAATATTTAACACATTATAGGTAAAATAATATAGCAAGTTAAAGTTAGAAGGTAAAGGATTAAAATACCTAAAAACTAAAAAATTAAATTGGAGTTTTATATGTTTATAAACATTAAATATCCTAAAAACATTAATTTTCATCCAAATTCATTGAAATTAATGCCACCCAAAGGTGGTTGGCTTTAAATATAAAATAATCATTATTTAATCACTTAAAACCACCCCTCCTCAAGTATAAATATCACCCACTTTATCCTCACAAGACTTAAATATATTAAAATATATTAGAAACCCTATCCTACCTACTCTCCCCGCGTTTATGTGTTTTGGGTCTCACCCAAATACAAAATACAAGTTTCTTAATGGGTTGGTAACTTTCTCAAAAAACCTCTCTTAATTTCTTTTCTTTTTCTACCTTATCCTCAGCTCATTAATCCATAAAATAATAATAATTCAATTTTCATGTATATACTATAATTTTATATTTCTAAATTAATATATTATATCCATCCCTTTTCTTATCTTCTCTTATTCAATGAAATGGAACTATTGTCCAAATTATGCTGGTTATCCATCTTTGTGGATAATGATTTTTTTGTTTTCCATTATCGCCTTCATGGATGGTCATGAAAGTATTATTATGGTTAAATTATATTTTAATAGGTCTATTATAACTTATTTCATATTATAGAACAAATATATATACATAATATTAAATAAAACAAAATTAGTTCGTGATGGTCAGAAAAAACCTCCAAAATAAACTAAACATTTATCATTTAGTTTTTATCAAATAAATCATCCTCATGTCAGAAAGAATGATATATAATGAAATTTAAAATTATATAAGTGTATTAATACCTTTTAATTTCACTTATGGGGTTTTATTTTCATTTTATAAGAACATCCATAAATATACACAAGTGAACCGACTATGAAACCATGAAACGAACGCTCTTGGAATGATGACATTGATCTTTAAAACTCATAAAAATGGATATAAATGAACTCAATAAAATTATAATAAATAAAATATATATGTAAAATTTTATTAATTAAATAATTAATTAATATAATTTTATTATACATTATATTAATTACAAGTGCATAATGCTTTCGGTCATAAGTTAAGGGGTCTTTCGGAACCTCTAAATTTCCTTTGGATTGCGCTTTCTCTTTCTTTGCCTCAATTTATCAATTAATTATTATTATATACTTATCCTATATTATGTTAATATTTACCACACATATTTACCTATCTCAATTCATCCTTATTTTATGTGGAATTATATGTTTTAAAAGGTTCTCTTCATAATTCATCATGATAAGGAAACTCGATTAACTGGAACTTCTCTATTTATTACCCATTATCAAGTGCACTCCATAAACTATTTTAATAATACAATATTTTTATAAAAACACTCAATTTATCATGAAAATACTATTTTAGTTCATTTCTGGTTTTAAAGAAATAATTATACCTTTATCCTCTTTTTTGGTTTTATGGAAATAATTATACTCTTAAGTGTCACATTTCTAAAGTTACCTAGCCATTCTATTTCTTATTTTCAATTCATTTGGAAATCATTATTCATTAACTATTCTTATTATTACTTTATGAATGACAAATAATGATTTAAATCCCTTATTTAATGGATACCATTGTTATACACCCTTTAGTTATGCCTTATGACATGATTATGGAGCCCATTTATTTCCATGTGCAACCCTTATGTTTATTCATTATGTTTGATTATTTATGTGGAATATATATTAATGAACATGTTATGATGGGTTCACCTAGATATAACTCCAATTAATTTGTTAGTTTTTTAGTCTCATGAGATGTTATGTATGATATTATGTAGTAAACCTAATCTATTATGGGACTCTGTCCACCATCTGATATAGTCTTGGAAGTTAGCCTTGACTCATGTTTATGTCATGTTATATGTTACTACCACATTATTATGTATCCATGATCATATAATTCCATATTCTATATGTTATTATTCTATGCATTTATTTATGATCCATTCCTTTTATGTTATCTTTTTATGCCTTCTAAATCATGTGTTATGCTTCAATCCCTTGTTTATTCCCTTACGGGGATTTTTATCTCACTTTTTTTATGTTTACCCTTCTTCCTAATGAATATAAATGGATGGGATATGTATAAGGAAGTTACATTTTTGGAGAATCATTTTGGATTACATAATTATTATACAATTTTTTTAGTTTTAATAGTACCTAATTCTCAAAGACACTGAACTTTTAATGTTAGGATTTTGTTCTAATACATGTGATGTAAAAAAATATGCATGCTTACCACCAGATCTTGAAGTGTGGGTCTGTGTAATCTCATTTGGTATCAGAGTAGAGTTTGGTTATTTTTAGAATTAGTTTTTGGATTATTTGGGTATAGAGCCTTTTATAGATAACAATTTTCCCTATAAAACTATGATAAGTATAACTAGTATAACCACGTAGTATTAACATATCCTAGGTTTTATTAATGTGTAATTTATATATAGATAACATTTAACTAAAAATTTGGGTTTATTAAGTGTTATTAAATGATTAAAATTTATAGGATGAAATTTCTCTAATGGGGGAAGAATGTAACGCCACAAAAATTTATTTATGTTATTAATAGAACTCTTATTTTATAATGATCTTTTTTTTATTATGATCATGTAGAAATAATTTTTACATTTTATACTGAGAGGAAATTTTACAACCAGGAATAGTAAAAGGATAGAAAACACTTACTATAAAACTAACAACATTTTCTTCCTTTATTTAATAATGTTATATTTAGTTTACAAAAATTTATATTATTAATCCGAATATTATAATGGTAAGAGTAAAAAATAATAAATATAGTAAAATATAATAATTTGGGTTGCCTCAATCCCCTAGAATTATCCCACCCACAAATAGCACTATAACAAAGAAACAGAGAGTTATTAATACAGATTTTATTTTTGAAATGATATTGAGCCTCATTTCAAAGTTAATTTAACGATGAAGAGTAAGAATGATTGTGTATTTATAGGTAAATATGATCATCAGAATTTATTTTTGTCAACTAATACAGTTGATCAGCATTAGTTAATAAAACAGTTGGTCATTATTGATCTTCATGATTATTTAATAAGTAAAATTGTATTATTTTGGTATATTATAAACATATTCTATTAAAAGTGTGATTTATGGTAAATATATAAGTTCTAGATAAAATTTAATTTCATGTAATAATTTTCAAAACACTTTTTACATGATAATATATTTTAATAAAGTCCTCAGTAAATTTTATAATGGTCAGAATGTTTATTTTTCAATGAAATTGATAAATTTCAATAAATAAGTAAATTTATTTAAAATTTTAAATTCTCATGTTTAGGTAATTAATGCTACCCAAATTTGGTTTTATTTAAATATAAAATAATCATTTTTAAATCACTTAAAACCACCCCTCCTCGAGTATAAATACCACCTATCACCCCCTTTTCTCCTCACAATCCTTGAATCTCTTAAAATATCTACCAAATACTATGCTCTCCACTCCCCCCACCTAAAAGTTTTTTTGGTCTCACCTAAAGACTAAATCCAACTACCTTAAGGGGTCCTTCAAATAGGTTATTTTCAAGAGGTAACATTATCAAACAGCCTCTCTTAATTTATTTTATTTTTCTACCTTCTACTCACCTCCTTCATCCATAAAATAATATAACTATAGTATAATGTATATACTGGAATTTTATATTGTTAATGTCATATCTTATATCCATACATTTTTTTTATCTCCTCTTATTCAATGAAATGAAACCATTTTCCAAATTATGGCAGTTAACTGTCTCAGTGCATAATGATTTTTCATTTTCCAATACCGCATTCATGGATGTTCATAAAAGTATTATTCTAGTTGAATTAGATCTTAATATTTATAGTATAACTTATTTCATGTTCTGGAACTAATATATAGACATAATATTAAATTAATTAAACTATTTCATGATGGTCATAAAAACCACCAAAATAAACTAAACATTTATCATTAACTTTTTATCAAATAAATCATCATCATGTTAGAAAAAATAATATATGGGACCATTTAAACTTATGTAAGTGAATGAATACCATTTAATTTAACTTATTAAGTTTTATTTCCATTTTACAATAACATTAATAATTATACACAAGTGAAATGACCATGAAACCATGAAACAAATGCTCCAGGAATGACAAAATCGATCTTTATAAATCATCAAAATGGCCATAAATGAACTTAATAAAATTATAGTAAATAAAATATAAATGGAATAAGTTATTAATTAAGTAATTAATTAATATAATTTTATTATCTAGGATAGTAAGTACAAGTGGATAATTATTTCAGACATAAGGTAAGGGTTCTTTCTAAACCTCCAAATTTCATTAGGGTTATGGTTTCTCTATATTTTCCTCAATTTATCACTTCATTATTCTTCTATACTTATCTTATAATATGTGTATATGTACCACACATATTTATGTATCTCAATTCATCCTTCTTTTATGGGTAATTACATGTTTTGAAAGGTTCTCTTCTCAATTCCTCACAATGAGAAAACCCAATTTAAGTAAACTTCTCTATTTGTTACCCACTTTCAAGAACAATATATAAACTATTTTAAGAAACCATTATTTTTCTAAAACCACTCAATTTATCATTAAAAAACTATTTTATTTCAATTATGGTTTTGTGTAAATAATTATACCATTATCCTCTTTAAATACTCTTTATTCTTTTCCCTAAAACTATTCTTAAGTAGAACATTTTTAAAGTTACCTAGCCACTCAATTTCTTGTTTTCAATTCAGTTAGGAATCATTATTCATGATATATTCATATTATTTATTTATAAATGACCAAGAATTATTTAAATCCCTTATTTAATTGATATCATTGTTATATTTCCATCGGTTATGCCTTATAAAATGATTACAAAACCCATTTATTTCCATGGTTAACCCTTATCTTTATTCCTTATGTTTGATTATTTATATTTCATGCATATTTGTGAACTTGTTATGATGGGTGAACCCAGATAGCGCTCCAATTCATTGGGTAATTTTTTATCCTCATGATACTTTATGTATGGGATTAAGGAGTCAACATAATCCATTATGGGACTCTATCCACCATGTGATATAGTCTTGGAAGTTAGCCTTGACTCATGTTATATGTTCCTACCACATTCTTATATTTCCATGATCATATGATTCCATGCTCAATATTTTATGATTCCAAATGTTTATTCAATATCTATTCCTTTTATGTTATCATGTTATGCCTTCTAAATCATGTGTTATGCTTCAATCCCATATTTATACTCTTACTGAGATTTATAGATCACCATTTTTTGTGTTTACTCTTCTTCCCAAAGAATAACAATGAATGGAATACGTATAAGGAAGTTACATGTGTGGAAAATCATTGTGGAATAAATTAGTATTATACAATGTGTTTAGTTTTAATTGTACCTAATTCCCAAATACATTGAACTATTGATCTTGGGATTTTTTTGTAATACATGTGATGTAAAAAAATATACATTTTTATTACTGTATTTGGAAGTATGGGTTTGGGGTGTCTCATATAAATTATCTCACTTCTATCAAACATAAAGGTGATCAGTATGGCCTTCTATACAGTTCCTCGTATAGTGTCATCTAAATAGTCTCCTGATAATTATTGTTAGAGGTAAACTCAAAAAGTGTTAGGTTCTTCTCCCAGGTTCTTCCAAAATCTAGGATACATTCTCTCATCATGTCCTCTAAAACCTGAATATTCCTCTCATATTTTTTATCCATTTATGGGTAGTAATCAATTCTCAAAAACACCAAAGTTACAAGAACCTTCTCCAAGCCTTTATAGAAGCATGAATTAAAATGGGTATCTAAATAATAAAAAAAACTCTGAGGAACCCCATTAAAACATACTATCTCCCAAACATAAAGTTTACCCAACTCATTAATGGTGAAAGACTCCTAAATCGATAAGAAATGTGTTATCTTTTTCAACTGATCTAGAATCACCCATATCAAGTATCTCTTCCAAGAAATACTGGGTAAAACCACCACTAAATCCATGGTAATATCACCCCACTTATATTTAGGAATGGGAAAGTACTGTAATAGACTAGAAAGAAATTTATGTTTGGCCTTCACTTACTGACAGGTGTAGCATCATGTCACAAAACATGTGATCCCCTTCTTCATTCTTGGCCACCAATAATGTCTAAGAAGATCATGGTACATTTTGGTCAAAAAAGGGTGTACTACCCATTTCCAAAATAAAAATCTCACATAAAATCCTCCTACATTCATGTAGGCACATAAACATGGCCATGAATATGGATGACCTTTTTTGTAATCAATAGTACAGTCAAGTGGTATCTCAACACTATAAAAGTTTTACCCCAAATCCAAACACTCTGGATCATCATACTACCTCTTCTTGATCCAATTTAGAAGATAGGGTTCAATGGATAAATATGTTAGTGTCATGATTTATAATCCTCCAAAACACCTATATACATTTTAGGTAATAAAGCTATCATCTTCCACTCAACCATATGAGTCTATGTCTTCTAAATTAAAGCATCAGTAACACTATTTTCTTTTCCTGACATATATGCTATCTCAATATTGAGATATTTCATATATTAAAACCATAATCACTATTTTATATTTATATCATACTGATAAAATATATATTTAAGGCTCTCATGGTTAGTATAAATATTAAACCTTTCACCACTGAGATAACATTGCCAACACATCAAGGTGTGATTTTCATGGATAACTCAAGATCATTCATAGGATTGTTTCATTCATGTTTCCTAAACTTCCATGATTCATATTCCATGACACTATTTACCTACATCAATACTTACCCAATCTCTATCCCAAATTCATCACAATACATTGTATGTTCCTTACCCAGTTTGAGTAAGATCAGAATCAATGTTGTGGTAAAATGCCTCTTAAGATTATGGAAATAATTCTCACATGCTCTAAACGAATAAAAATTTATTCCCATTATATTCAGTACTGATATTGTAACTTCCATGTGAGAAAATTTCCTAATAAACCTTAAGTATTAACCCACTAAACCCAAAAATATTCAGATGTTAAATACATTCTTGGGATGCTCCCAAGAGACAACCACTCGGACATTCTCAGGGTCCACTAATACTTCTTATGAGATAATGTGACCCAATAAATGAATCTTTTCAAACCATAAATGAAATTTAGATAACTTTTCATATATTTTATTCTCACTTAGTTAACTTGGGATGATGTTAAGATATTGGGAATGATTGTTTCTAAACTAGGAGTACACTAAGATGTCATCAAAAAATACAACTAAAAATTGATCTAAAAATAGATTTAAGATTTGTTAATAAATTCTATAAATATATTAT
Organism: Viscum album; assembly: GCA_963277665.1. Lineage (NCBI taxonomy): Eukaryota > Viridiplantae > Streptophyta > Magnoliopsida > Santalales > Viscaceae > Viscum > Viscum album. Next base: position 1,619,647,512 of record OY728157.1, on the reverse strand, counting down.
GAAAATTCCTCATCCCAAAATTCCTTATAATAAAATTATACAAGCCATGTCTTCTTCTAAAATCATTTCATGGTATGTCATAAGGTCTCACCCTCAACTGATGGTACCTTGATCTTAAATCAATCATGGAGAATACACAAGAACCCTTCAGCTAGCCAAAGAGATCACTAATACATTTAAGATAATAATGGTTCTTAATTTTTATGAGGTTTAACATCCATTAATTGACACATAAATGAAATTTTTCATTCACCTTCTTATCAAATAGGATCGGTGAACCCCAATGCAATGTACTCATCTGAATAAACCCTTTAGCCCCTAAATCCTCTAAATGAATCTTAATATATTGAAGCTCCATTGGTTATATTCTATAAAGATTAATGGAAACTAGATCAGTTCTAGGCACCATATTAATGGTAAAATCTTTCTCTCTCTCGGGTGTAAACCTCAAAAGATCCTTAGTAAAAACTTCCTGAAACTAATCCACTATATGAGGAAAAAAATATTACTCTAGTCCCCCTTCATCTAGAATAAGACTCACAACCTGGGTTGTGATCTCACCCAAATATTGATATATTGTACCCTCATGGCCTACTTATATATCTCATTCCCCATAATGAACATAGTTTTTACCCTCAGGAGACATGAAATTCTCCCTCTTACGGTAGCAGTCAATGTGATCTTAATATGAATCAAACCATTACATTACTATATTTAATTAAAATCCTATCATCACAAGAATAAAAAAATACAAAATTAAATATAACTCACCAACATCAAGGGAATTCTCCTTATAAATATATATATACCCTTTTATCACACCCCCAATGATGTGATGGTCGATATAATCCCATACAAGAATTCCACTATTATGCCTAAACTATTCACAAACCAAGTAGATATAAATGAACGTGAAACTTCAGTATCCAATAAAGTGCTATAAATAATGGAATAAAAAATAATTTTACCTCTTATATTAAACATCCTAACCTCATTTATAGTGGGAATAGGTTGAACTGCATGCAGCTGACATGCCCCTCTACCCTAAGCTCTTACCCGAGTCCTGAGTGCTACATTGCTTTAATGATAATTATGATCTTTTTATAAGGAACCACGTCCTCCACCCTAACTAATAATAACAATATAAATCTAACTTATAGACTAGTTTTGGGTATTAGATCCTCTTTTGGTGTTCTTTGTTGACCTAGTTCCCCCCATCACTAGTCATCTATCAAAGGTTTGTGTAGATTCTGTGTACCTACCCCATCCTATCACAAGCTTGAAACTCCACTAGTGGTTGAATATACTGAACCTGAATGTGTCTAGGACTACCACACTAGTAGAATAAAAAAAATCATTTCCCTGAGAGTCTGACCCACTCCCTTGTCCCCTCTACTCACCACTTCCTTAGAGGAAGTTCTCATAATGAAATTTCCTACTATCTAAGGATTTACTACCAGATCGGCCAAGTGAAACTGTATGTCAACCACTAGAGGCCTCCTTCGGGTTACCCTCAAAAATAAGAGCATTATTTACCATGTAACATCCTGATATTTTAGAAAATATTTCTCTTTAAAAAAATATTTCTTCAATGGCTTGTGTTACATGCAAGACCGAGTTTAAACGAATAGTGATACACTATTAAAATACTATTATTTAATGTGACAGTTATAACCTAGAAGTTAATTTAGAGGGTATAAATATGATTAAATAATTTATTAAATAAATATAAATTTCCTATTGAATATAAATTTATTGATAAATTCTTAGTAAATAATCACTCAATTTTTATTAAAGTCATTTTATTCTTCAAAAATATGTTTTCTCCAAAAATGGTTTTTCTTGCGAGTGAATATTATAATTAATTTATAGAACTTTTATAAAATTTATTTTAAAAAGTTAATTTTATTTTTTAATTCATCATTTCAAAATTATCTTAGGATTATTTTTTAGAATTTTCTAAAAATAAGAATTTTTTAGTGAATAGTAAAAAATATCGATTTTTATACAATTGAAATTTTCATTATATTAAAATTTTCATTTATGATTTGAATTAGATATAAAGTTAAATTAAGTAATATTTAATTATATATAATAAAATTTATTATATGTTAATCATATTTAAACCTTCTTTTGGTATAAGTACATTTTTGGGCTTAAAAAAGCATTTTTCAAGAAAGCTATTTTTTGTTGGGTTTTGTGGGATTAATTTTAAATTAAATTATGTATCTTATATGAGTTTATTATTGAAAAATTTATTACATATTTTTAATCATTAGGTAAAAATTTGGTAATTATTTCTCTTTTATTTTCAGTCATTATAAATAGTAACTATCGTAATTTTATTACCACGGTAAGGGTAAATCCAATAATTTAGGTTAAATATCAAATGATAAGGACTATAAAATAATCTTAACACTTGACTTAAACTTATAATATAATTCTATTACGTCCATAATCATCCATTATTTGGTTATATGGCATTTTCTATCCATTTTTATGAGATTATGATCTTTATAGTATTTTATTTTAAGAAAAGTCAAACATGTTACACTCTTGTTCTTAATAACTATAATATTTTTAAAATAGGGTTATCTATAGTATATATTCTAATATAAATATTATTTTGAAATATAAAATTTTTATCTTCATCATAGTAATTTATTTTTATTTTTTAGTGAATAAATAATTACCCTAAATGCTTGCATAACGTTTACGTAGTAATTGTTTAATTAATGAAAAAATAAAATAAATGATATTAAAAGTATTAAAAGTGTTATAATTTTAGATAATTAATATGATTCAAAAAAATAGAAAAAAATAAAATTTTGGTAATATTTTAAAATAATTGGTTTGGATTCTATGTGTTATCTTGATATTGTTAAAGTTAAAGTAATGAATAGTTCTAAAAATTGACATTATTGATATTTTATAATAAATAATATTTTATTAAATGATATAAAATTATTAAAAATATTATATTCATAAAAATGATAATGGTATCGTTTATAATATCAAACAAGGTCTATTTATGTTCCATTTATCCATTTATAGTAATTATCATGGCCCTAAATGAGTAAAAAATCATGTTGTCGTAGTAAGTTTAAAAAGGGTTAATGAGGGGTTAAAACAAAATGATATGGATAAAAAAATAGTCAAAACTTATCTAATTTTTATTAAATAAGATTATTTAGACCCATAATAATCCTATATTTTAAATAAATTAGTTTTTAGGCATTTTTAATTCAATATTAATTTATATTAATTTAATATGTTGAGAAATTCCAAGATTTCCCTTCCCCACAATTATAAAATGGGACCTCCCCCATCACTTCATTATATCACTTTGAGACTTATATATTGACCATAATCTACCATATTATCTTATAGACATCCCTATACACAATATAGAGGTTATTTTTCCCAAAAAACCAAACCTAGAGCCCTTTAGAGGATATCTAAATGAGTTGTTTCGAAGAAGGGGTAATCTCCCTAATCAATCACTTTCTTTTTCTACTCTTATTTACCTCATTAAAGCATATTATATTTATCATAAATAATAAATTAAGAATTTTTTATTTTTTTCATTTTTATTATGATTATGGAAACACCGTTATACACACTATTTCCCATCAAATAAGAAGTGAAAGTATCGCTCGTTCGCACGTACGACTTATCATGTCCACATAGAGATACAGTTCATTTTTCATCACCATATTTTATGTATGGGTATTATGATAGGTTTAATATTTATATATGATATCTATTCAATAATTATACTTTTATAATGATAAATTTATGTTTACCTACTTACTATTCAATCCTTTGGGAAACGATAATGTGGCTTGTGCGTATGTATGGACTATTATCTCTACGATGTGATCTGATTTTTTTCATTTAAATTTAACTTAGATGGTAATAAAGAAGAATTTGATGAAAATATATGATATACATGATATAATAATGATTATTTAAAGGTCAATTATTATTAAATTTTCTTTTATTTCATCATTTGAAAAATGCAAATGATGTTCATGCGTACGTATGGCCTACCGTCTCCAGGAAGGGTATAATTCATTTTTCAATATCTAATTTTTAATAATGTTTATAAATATGTATATAATCAATATATATGATGTTTATTACATTATTAAAATTCTTTAAATGATGTAACCATGATCAATGTTTAAGTAATGGGAGTGATGAACTGAAACATGCTTGGAAAATGAAGCCATTATCACCCAAAATAGTGATTTTGGTAAAAAAATTATTAATAAATGGGTTGTAATATGTCAAAAATAAATCATAAATGGTATGATATATATTAATATATATATTTAATATATTTATAACAAATCAATATTTATTATACAGGGTTTTTGAATGTGAATGGGGAAAGATGATACTTGAGATGATGGATTTTCATCTCACTTTTATTTTTGTGGGACACATGCCTTATACACGACTTATTTATTTTGTGGGGTGAATATAATACCCATGAATTTATTTTATGATACTTAAAATTTAAATTATGGGATAAAAATACTGATAAAATTTTATTTCTTTCATGTTCTTATCATTCAAAATAAATACATGTTGTAAGGGTTTATTTCACAATCTCATCATTATTCGGGATTGTTTATTTTTAAGTCTCCATAAGATAATATTTCTCTTCCATGTCCATGTTTTCTAAAACTGTTTTCAAAAAGGGTTTTAATATTATTCCAAAAAAAATAAAGTCATTTTTACCCATATTTTACTTTTAACAAAATTATTTGAAATGAATATTTTTGTCGTTTTCCAAATGAGGTACTTTGTAACTTTTTTGAAACAAAATATGGAAGTAGTGTTTTTTTAACTTATACGACATGAATTTAATTTACCACCATTATTATACCTCATTGATCATAAGACTACTTTACATGTATACAATATTTTTTTAAATAAATTGGTTTCTTTATTACGTGCTCAATTTTTAGATTTTTAAAATTGACATTTAAATTTGAAAGGGTATTTTCCTTAAGAAGTTTTTAATATCCTTTTAATTGAATATCTATTAATCAAATATAATATCCCTTTATTATAATTATGATTTAATAAGTTCATGATCTAATTATTAAATATTTATTATTTCTCTTGGTGGTTTATGAATATGATGACAAAATTTTTATGAATCCCATTTCTTTTCCATGAGTTATATTATAATGAAATGTTTATGAAACTTGTTTCTTTTCATGGGTTCTAATATGATGAATGTTTTATGATATTTTATCACACATAAGTGTTGTTTTAATTATGTTATAGGTGGTGCCTATATCTATCTTCAATGTATTGGGTAATGATCAATGTTATATGTGCTCAAAGGGTACATGGGATATTATCCCATGCCCGAAAGAGGGTACACGGGAGGTTATCTCAAGCCTTAAAGAGGGTACACTGGAGGTTATCCCAATCCCAAAGTAGGTACATGGGTGGTTATCCCAAGAATAAAATTTCATGAATTTATTGGTGGGTATCCTTGATATACGGTTTTTTATGCTTATATGTATGCCACAATCTATGTCTTATGCCAAAGTCATGATCTTATGGATCATGTTCTTTGATTCATTTATGATTCATGTATTATGAACTGCCATGATTTATTCCATGAGATAATTTTATGATATAAGATGTGAAAGGTATAGTATTCCAATGTTAATCTCATACCCTTATACTCAAGTTATCCTTATGTGATTATTGGTCTCTCTATTATTTACCCTTACTAAGAATATGAACTCAACCTTTATTATATTTTCTTCCCTAGTTATGAAGAAAGGTTTTACGTATGATAAGTATAAGAATAGTTTTAGATATGACTAACTTTTTTGGAGAATATGTAGTTCACCTATGAACCAGTTTTTTATGTGTTTATGTTTCCAAAGGTACTAGACCTGAAAAATACTGTCTTGGATCATTATGTTATGTAATGAATATTAAACTATTAAGATGTGATATCTATATATGAAAAGAATAGGTCATTATAGTAGGTATCAGAGTAGGGTTTAGATAACCTTTGGAAACTATGATGATAAAACTTTAGTAATAACTCTTAGGGTGATCCTAAGTATAGGACAACATCCAAAGTTATAGTAAAGGTAAGAGTGTGGCTTTCCTAGAAAACATCCTTATCTGGATACTAAAAGTGGTGGTGTATAACACCCCAAGTTTTTATGAATTATGTTTTTCAATTAAACTAAATTTATTTGATGGATTTTGTTACACACAACATAAAGTTTAGCATGTTCTACATGCAACACTAGTTTAGCTTGTGTTACATGTAACACTGTGTTTTAACAAAATGATGATATATTATAGTTATTTAAACACGACCATTATAACCTAGTCGTTAAAATTAGTGATATGAATAGTAATAAATACTTTTTAAATATTAATTATAATTGTTTTATATAAATAAAACATATTGATAATAAAATATATAATTTTCATTAATTTATTTATATCTTTCGAAAATATAATTTTCTCAAAAAATTTATGTGTTTTTGTGAACAATAATAAAATTAATTTTTGAAAATTTTATAAAATTAATTAGATAAATTAAAATTAATTTTTTAATTCATAATTTTAAATTTATCTTATGATTAATTTTTATTATTTTTCTAAAAAGTATCATTTTTTTATGAATGGTGAAAAATACTAAATTTTGATTAAAAATTTCCTTTTAATTTAATTTATTTATAAAGTTAAATTATATATTAAATTTATTTTAAAGTGTAATTATTTAAATCATACATATATTAATTCAATTTAGGTCATTGGAATCAATTTCATATTGAAATTGGATATAAAAACATTATAAACTTTTGATCATTTTCACTTTAAAACTTGTTTTCTCGTCATGCTATTGAGATTAATTTTAAATTAATTTTGACACTTATGTGAATGAAATTTTAATAAAAATGTATTCAATATTTGGAATAATAATAATTTATATTATCAAATTTGTTAAAATTAATTGTTTTCCAAAATGAATAGTTAATATAGTAAAAAATAATTACTACGATTAAGGTAAAAATGGGTTTACTAAGGGGTTAAATTAAAAAGATAAGGATAAAAATGACCTATAAAAACTTGTCTAAAACTATTTTATGACTATATTTCAACCCTTACACCACTAATTCTCAATAATGGTCCATTTACTTCCCTATTTACTTATAAAAAATGTGGGAGCGCTCAATTCTTTTTCAAAATACCAAGTGTGTCCTCTCCCCCACTTATAAAAGGTCATCCCCCTCTCCTCTCTTATTAACACCTTTAGACCCATTTGGTTCAGTCGATAAAGACCTAAATCACTTCCATAAATCACTCCCATTACCCTAGAATCCTTATTTTAGATATAAATCCATCCTAGTAAGGCTTTTAGTACAAACCTAAGGAGGATACTCAAAAACAGTGTAACGTTCGTCAACGGGCATTTTTGTTTTATTTCTTCCTCAAACCATTAAATTATTATTATATCATAGTTATATAATAACCTAATTATATTCCATATATTTATATGTTTTAATTTTAATTTAATTACCTAAAACCATCCCCACTTCCATCAAATGGGTTACGAAATCATCGTTTATGTGTACGGCGGACTACCGCCTCGCGAACCGGTGTTATTAGTTTTTCTATTACCACCTATCAAGGATATAAATAATGATGTATGTATTGTTTATATATTATATATATTATATTTATGATATTATTATTCTGAATTTATTATATTACACATAGCTTCATATTTTTCATTTTGTGGGAATACGATAACGTCATTCATGCGTGCGGCGGACTATCACCTTGTGGAGAAATGTGATTAATAAATGCTTTACATGGAATTTATTAAGTGTGTTTTTAATAAAAAAATATCATATATATGACATAAAAATTATTCTGTAATGAAAATATATCATTAACCTTCCTTTCTTTTTATCCAATAAGAAAATGGAAATAACGTTCATGTGTATGTACGGCTCACCATCTCCATAAATGGTATATTTCATTTTCTATCACTAAATTTTATGGATTACTATAAATAAATATATACTGAATATATATTATATTTATATCATGTTTATCCTTATGTATATGATTTAATCATGATAAAAGTAATAGAACCAAAAATATAACAAATCAAAACATATATGAAAAACAAATCACTTATTACCCTCAACCTAACTATAACATGAAATAATTAATAAAAGGGTAATAAATGGTAATAATAAAATCATATATGGTATGATATATATGAATATGGTTTTATAATATATTTAAAATAAACTAATATTTATTATACAGGAGGTTTGAATGAGTACGAAGGAATTCAAGACTTAAGGTAATGAGTTTTTGTCTCAATTTTCTTTCTTTGAGATGTACGTTATGTTATGCACCTATATTCTTTCACAAAATATATATACACACCCTTTGACAAGTAATATAATGAATTTATTAATCCTCATAATATTTTAAGTTTCATTTTATGTTATTCATTCATTGGAATTATGATTCAATGTTACCAAAGTGGTAACGATTTTATGTTACAATCTCATCATTTATCAGGATTGTTTATGATTAAGTATCCAATGTTGAAATATCATCATATTTCTCTTAATAGTTATCATGAATTTTATTATCCTCTATTTATTAAGGATATATTCAAGTAATGTTACCATTTTTACACTCTTTTTTACTTAAAATAGTTAATAATTTTTTTAAGAAAACATGAATTTATTTCTCTCTTCGTTCAGAAATATATTTTCTTCCAAAACCATGTTTTCTAAAAAAATTCAAAATTTTTTTATTACTCACTTGTTCTTTTTAAAATAAATTTTTACCCGTGTTTTAATTTTTACAAAAAAAAAAGCAACCTTCATGTTTTTTCCAAACAATGCTTGTTTGGATTTTACCGAGAATATGAAAGGACTTTTCATTTTAACATGTATGTCATGAATAAATTTTTTTAACATCATGACCAATTATTTATTTTAATATTCCATTATAATTTTTCAAGTTTAGGCTCAAATAAAAAGGTTTTCAAAATTTTTTATGTTTTAAAAAAATTGAAAGAAGAAAGGATATTTTCCACAATAAATATTTTAATTGATCAAAATAATTTTCCATCTAAGATTACATTCATTAATGTTAACTATACCTTACTAGGTATATGATCCAAATATATAATTCTTATTATTTCTCTGAATGTTTTATGTTTATACTGGCATGATGTTTATGAAACTTATTTCTCTTCCATGGGTTATACCATGATAATATTCTTATAAAATATGATTCTTTTTTCATGGGTTATGATTTGATGATTATGAAACCTATTTATTTTCCCCAGGTTATGATATGATGAAATATTTATGAAACCTATTTATTTTTATCGGTTATGATATGATGAATTTTTTATGATATTTTGGCACGCATATTTATGATTTTCATTATGTGATGGGTGGGACCTATATCTCCCTCTAGTGTATTAGATAAAGATTTAAATCTCATGAGATAGACAATACTGTAATGGGGAGTGAACCTGGATCAATAATATAGGGATGGAATGGGGAGTGAACTTGGTTTAATATGACATGGATGGAATGGGGATTTGACCCGGTTCAGTAAAGGAATTTTTCCTCTATGATTTACTAGGAAATGAGCCTTGGATAATATTGAAATTATTTTATATACTTATGTGTATTCCATAAAATCCATGCCTTATGTCAATGTTATCCTCTCATGGATCTTGTTCTTTTATTACCTTAAGATTCATGTCTTATGAATGACCAATATTTATATCCTGACTTGAGATTATAATCTTTGATATATAGGGTATGGTTTTAAAATTTCATGTGCATGTTCTCACACCCTTATGTTCATATTATGCTTACCAATATACCTTTTTTACCCTTACTAAGAATCTGAGATCACCCTTTCTTATGTTTCAATTCCCTATATTATGAAGATATGTATTATATATTATATGTATAAGAAGGGTGATAGTTGTGAATAATAAAGTGGGAGATGATGTATCTCACTTATGGATCAATGTTTATGTTTCCAAGTTTCCAAAGGCACTAAACTATTATGGTCCTCTAGTGTTTGTTTGTGTAAAGTAATGAATATTCATCAAAAATGATGTAATATCTCTGTTTGAAATTTTGGGGTTTCTATAGTTGGTATGAGAGGATAGGTTTCGTTATCATTTTGAAACTGGGATGGGAAAACCTTAGTAATATCCCTAAGTAAATGTCTAAGGATAATTCAAAGGATGGGTCAAGGTATAGCAAAATGTCCTATTATTTTGATAATGGATAGTGTGATTAGTTTCCAAGAAATTATATCTATGTTTAGATATTACAAGTGGATTTGTATCTAGAACACAGGTACCTAGGGGTACTAAATCTGAAAAGGGTGCATTCATATGGACTCGATATTCACGCAGTGCATGATAATAGGCCTTACTGCACACCTGGTTTGACACTCCTAAGGGATATTATTTGGAAATTCATAATATCTTTATGAACCATTAGGAAGGATTTAAATATAATATGACTATAAATTACCTAGGATAAACCTAATATTTCATAGATTAAAAATAATGTGTCATGATTTAGACATCCTATATGTGGTAATCATGATTATGTGGTTCCCCACTATGATTATCATTTCTTACTCTAGGATTTTTGGTTTTAGTCAATGGTTATAACCCATAGTAACTATGTTAATGATGAGTGAAATAAACAATAAAATGATTATCCTCCTGAGCATCCAAACATTATGGGAGTTGGAATGAAAAATATCATTACTATGATAACACAAATTTTTCAAGATATGAATCATGATAGACTTTCAAATGGACAAAGGAGAGAAAAACATTCTATTTATCCCTTAATGAAAAACGTTCACCTTATTTTGGGTCTTCTGATCCATTAGTTTTTGAACAATGGATCAGTACCAATGAAAATTTATTTTTCATTCCCTAGTGTTCTGAACATGAAAATTTTATTTTGGTTGGATACCATTTGGAAGGTTAAGCAGATCAATGGTGGAATATTATCAAGAATATAAGGCAATGGGATGAAATTGACTCCATATATTTTGATGAGTTCAAGAATTATTTTTCAATAAGTTATTTCCTCATATTCTTCATACAAATATGGATAATGAGTTCCTTGAGTTAAAGAAAAGTTATGATGAATCTTTTGGTACCTATGAGGAAAACTTTACAAGACATGCAAGGTATGCTTCTAGTATTATCTAACAACCTAAAAGTAAAGTTGATTTATTCTTTAGTGGCACAAAACCAAGTCACTGAATGGAATTATCCATTAGAGTATTTAGTATCTATGAAGAGATTGTTTGATGTTTTATCAAGGTGGAAATGGAGTTTGGAGTTACATATCAATCTCATGGTTTTGACAAGAAAAGTAATATGGGGTTAAAAGGAAAATTTTAAAAACATGGAGAGAAGAATATGATCTTTCCTTTATTCTCAAAGTGTGGGAAGAAGCATGGATAAAATTGTCTCAAGGGGACTAGTAAATGTTTTATTTTTGTGATGGAAAGTCATTGATCTCTTTATTGTTAAAGGATGGTATGAAGTTTTCTAAAAATTTGAATAGATAGAAAGCTGCATAAAATGCACCTCCCACACTTCAATGATTTCAAATGTAAGAAGAATGGTCATTATGCTAACTAGTTCCTAAACCTAAGGGTTAATGATGATGATCAACATAAATAACCTCTTAATCCAAGGTACAAGGGGAAATCTCATGCAATTTCTATTTTTGATGAGGGGTACAATAATGATATGGTGAAAGGTAAACTTATCAACCACTCTAGAACTAAAAATTATTATTTTACTCTAGATCTACCCTTTCTATCATATCTAAATAATTTTATAAGGTTATAAAAATTACACCCAAATTATGAGATGTGGAATTAGAATTGAAAGGCCTTAATGGTATGATGATCACATCTCAATTTTATGATTCCTCTCTGGTTGATGTTTGTGGGAATGTATTCCCTATAAATATTTTCATTCTTCCTTTGGTGGAATTTGATGACATATTAGGCATAGATGGTATTTATTTACATAAATTACGCATCTATTATTGAGTAAGGTAAGTCATATTTTATATTTCAAACTACCCTATGATCTTATATAAATGTGATGATAAGTATGAAATTTTGATAGAGATTTCATCCATTGTATGGGTCTCAAATCCCATTCATAAGGGGTTTTTATCTCAAATAGTTATAGAAAAACTCGATGATGATGATATGACTATTTTTCAAGAATTTTTTTATGTCTTTAAAAGAATATTTTCCTAGACTTACACCAAAACATGAATTTGAGTTCTCAGTAGAACTCATACCTAGTGCCACACCAATTTCAAACTCCCTGTATAATGTCCCTGATTAATTTGCAATAATTAAATAAGAAACTCTAGGAAAACCATGAAAATGGATTTATTTAGCCATGTGTTTCATATTGGGGTTCACCTTTTCTTTTTGTGAAAAAAAATATTGATTGATGTGACTCTATATTGATTACTGGGAGCCGAACAACATCACAATTAAGAATAAGTATTATATTCCCCATATTTATAACTTGTTTGATCAATAGTATAGAGCTTAATACTTTTCCAAGATTGACCTTCATTTTGGATATCATCAATTGAGGTTCAAGAAAGAGTATATTACAAATAAATCATTCTATACATCATATGGACACTATGAATATATATTTATGTCGTTTGGTCTTACAAATTCCTCAAAAAAATCATGGATTTAATGAATATGGTCTTTAGAGATTGCCTTGATCAGTTTGTGGTAGTATTTATAAACAATATTATTTTATATTGAAATATAAATTAATAGTATGAATACCACTTAAAAATGGTACTAAATATCCTAAGGAAGGATAAACTACATGAAAATTTTACAAAGTGTGTCTTTTTTATACAAAAGGTTTCATTTTTTGGGTCATATAATCTTAAAAGTGGGTATATCAGTAGATCCATCAAAGATGGGGGCTATTGAATATTGGATCAAACCAACCATAGTGATTTAGATCCATAGTTTTCTTGGTTTAGTTGGATATTATCGATGGTTTATAGAGAATTTAGCATGACTATCTAATCCTATCAGCTAGTTAATTTGTAAGGGGTCCAAGTTCCTCTAGACATATGAATATGAGGAAAATTTCAAGGAACTAAAGAGACGATTACTCATCACACCTATTGTTACTTTAACATATAGTGTAAAAGTGTTTCTAATATATATTGATTCATACAAGAAAGTATTGGGATGTTTTCTTATAAAAAAACATGTTTATAGCTTATTCCTCTTGAAAATTGAAGGTTCATGAGAAAAATTACCCAACATATGATTTAGAGTTAGCTGCAATAATTTTTTGCATTAAATATTTGGAGGAATTGTCTTTATGGATAAAATAATGATATATATATTGACCATAAATTTTTAAAGTATATATTCACACAGAAATATTTTAGTATACACTAAAGAAGATGGTTAGATCTAATTAAATATTATTATTTCTTAATACATTACCACCCTATGAAAGAGAACAAGGTAGCCAATTCTTTGAGTCGAAAGGATCATGATATCTTATCCATGATGAGGATCACAAAAGATCCAATATTTATGGATTTTCAAAGTATAGATTTGGAAATCCAAAAGGAAGGGGTAAAATATTATCTTACTCTATTTTATGTTCAACCATCTATCCAAGTGAAGGTTAATGAGGCGCAGAAGGAAGATGTAGAGCTGTAGAAGAAGTTTATAAATGTTACTGATTTTAACATTGATCATGATAGAATAATAGGGTTTAGGAATTGTGTATGTGATTCATCTATACCAGACTTGAATAAGGAATTGTTATATGATACTCCTGCACGCATTGTTTAATTTTCATGAGATACAATCAGATTAGATTTGATTGTTTCCCAAACTTCACTTGCTACTGATATACAGTATATTGATAGTGTGGGTCAATACTATGGTGAATTGGGCTAGCAATGGAAACCTTTTCCTTATAACCCTTTGGGGTAGGAGTCCTCGTGAGTTTTGATCAATTTAGGAAAATTATTTCTAGAGAATTGAGGTTTGAAATAAGGAATAAGAAATGGATCGGGATCAATTTCGATGTTTTGTAGAAAGAGTGGTCTTAATTATAACTTGGTAGGATCCTAAGGTTTGGTTTTGAAGAAAGTGGAGATTAATAGTTGACTATGGTCAAACCAACTAGTTCTACCTAGGAGATAACTATTCGTTGGTTTGGAGATAGTGACAACCTAAATGCATTAAGCTTAGATTCTAAGGAAGAAAGTGTTATAGGATATTGATCAAAACCTAATATACTCCAACTAGAATGGGGTAATTCATTAAAATGTATAATGGTTAGGTATGTTCGAATGAATTGGATAGAAAAATTTTATTTATCTTGATTACTAATCCTTAATGTTACCAAGTTTAGAATTAAAGATTTATTGAGATTGAATACCCCTACTCTCAATCCCTACCCTAGGTGGTTTAGCCACTCATTGTAAAAAAAATCAATAAATGGAAAGATACTAAAAATATATTGAATTTAAAAATGGAAATGGGGATTAAACAATTAAAGAACAAGAATGTAGTCAGTTTTTTTAGTTGATGAACATTCAGTCAATAGTTAAAAATAACCAGATGGATTCAATCATAATTATAACCAATTTACTTACTTGAAACAAGGATGAGAAAAAATGCAGCAATGGTTCATCATGGATTGTTAATCAAAATGAATAATTAATGAAATAGTGTCGGTAATTCCAAAAAGATTGAATAAGGGCCTTGAAATAAATCTGAAACACTTGTATTGAAGTAAAAAATGAAATAAAAATAAGAAATTTTGAGTTTTGGGGTAGAGAGAGTAGTAGGGAATGAGAGGAGAATGAAATAAACAAATATTTTGTAGCCTCAAAGATATGAAATTTTGTGCTTCTATGGCTATATATATAGATAAAATATCACATGATGTGTAATGTGACGATCGACATAACCCCATACAAGAATTCTACTATTATGCCTAAACTATTCACAAACCAAGTAGATATAAATGAATATGAAACTTCAGTATGTAATAAATTTCTATAAAAAATGGAATAAATGAGAATTTTACCTCATATATTCAATGTAACAACCTCGTTTCCAATGGGAATAGGTTGAACTGTATGCAGCTGACCTGCCCCTCTACCCTAAGCTCTTTCCTGAGTCCCGAGCGCTACATTACTCAAATGATAATTATGCTCTTTTTATAAATTACCACATCCTACACCCTAAAAAATAAGAATAATAGAACTCTAACTTATAGAATGATTTAGGGTATTAGATCCTCTCTCAGTGTTCTGTGTTGGCCTAGGTCCCCCCATCACTAGTCATCTATCGAAGGTTTGTGCAGATTCTATGTACCTACCCCATCCTACCACAAGCTTGAAAATCCACTGGTGGTTGAAGATACTAACCTTGAATGTGGCTAGGACTACCACACTGGTAGAAGAACACAAAACCACTGCCCTGGGAATCCGACCCACTCCCTTGTCCCCTCTACTCACCACTTCCTTAGAAGAAGTTCTCATAATGAAATTTCCTACTATCTAAGGATGTAATACCAGATCGCCCATATGAAACCGTATGTCAACCACTAGAGGCCTCATTCAGGTTCACCTCAAAAATAAGAGCCTTATTTACCATGTAACATCCTGATATTTTATAAAATATTTCTATTTAAAAAAAATATTTCTCCAATGGCTTGCGTTACATGCAAGACCGAGTTTAAACGAACAACGCTACAATATTAAAATACTATTATTTAATGTGACAGTTATAACCTAGCCGTTAATTAGAAAGGTATGAATATGATTAAATAATTTATGAAATATATTTAAGTTTATGATTGAATAAAAATTTATTGATAAATTCTTATTAAATAATCACTCAATATTTAGTAAAGTCATTTTATTCTTCAAAAATACGTTTTCTACAAAAATGGTTTTTATTGCGAGTGAATATTAAAATTAATTTATGGAAATTTTATAAAATTTATTTGTAAAAGGTAATTTTATGTTTTGATTCATAATTTCAAAATTATGTCAGGATTTTTTTTTATAATTTTCTAAAAATATTAATTTTTTAGTGAATAGTAAAAAATACTGATTTTTATACAACTGACATTTTCCTTATATTAAAAATTCCATTTATGATTTAAATTAGATATAAAGTTAAATTTAATAATATTTAATTATATATATTATAATTTATTATATTTTAATAATCTTTATACCTTCTTTTGGTATAAGTACATTTTTGGGCTTAAAAAGGTATTTTTCAAGAAAACTGTTTTTTGTTGGGTTTTGCGAGCTTAATTTTACATTAAATTATTTCACTTATATGAGTTTATTCTTGAAAAATTTATTCCATATTTTTAATAATTGGGTCCAAATTTGGTAAATATTTCCCTTTTATTCTTAGTCATTATAAATAGTAACTATTCTAATTTTATTACCACGGTAAGGGTAAATCTAGTAATTTAGGTTAAATATCAAATGATAAGGACTATAAAATAATCTTAACACATGAATTAAACTTATTAAATTATTCCATTTCGTCCATAGTCATCAAATATTTGGTTATATGGCATTTTATATCCATTTTTATGATATTATGACCTTTATAGTATTTTATTTTAAGAAAAGTCAAACATGTTACACTCTTGTTTTTAATAACTATAGTATTTTTAAAATGGGGTTATCTACAGGATATATTCTACTATAAATATTATTTTAAAATATAAAATATTTATCTTCATCATAGTAATTTATTTTTAATTTTTAGTGAATAAGTAATTACCTTGAATGCTTGCACAACATTGACGTAATAATTGTTTAATTAATGAAAAAATCATATAAATAATATTAAAAGTATTAAAAGTATTATAATTTTAGATAATTAATATGATCCAAAAAATTAGACAAAAATAAAATTTGGGTCATATTTTAAAATAATTGGTTTGGATTCTATGTGTTATCTTGATATTATTAAAGTTAAAGTAATGAATAGTTCTAAAAATTTACATTATTTATATTTTATAATAAATAATATTTTATTAAATGATATTAAATTATTATAAATATTGTATTCATAAAAATGATCATGGTATGGTTTCTAATATCAACCAAGGTCCATTTATGTTCCATTTATCCATTTATAGTAATTATCGTGACCCTAAATGAGTAAAAAACCATGTTGTCATGGTAAGTTTAAAAAGGGTTAATGAGGGGATAAAAAATGATATGGATAAAAACAAAGACAAAGCTTATCCAATTTTTATTAAATAAGATTATTTAGACCCATAATAATCCTATATTTTAACTAAATTAGTTTTGAGGCATTTGTAATTCAATATTAATTTATACTAATTTAATATGTTGAGAAATTCCAAGAGTGACCTTCCCCACAATTATAAAGGGGGACCTCCCCCATCACTTCATTGCACCACTTTCAGCCTTATATATTGACCATAATCTACCATATTATCTTCTAAAAATCCCTATACACATTATAGATGTTATTGTTTCACAAAATACCAAACCTGGATCCCTTTAGAGGAGATCTAAAAGAGTTGTTTCGAAGAAGAGGTAATCTCCCTAATCAATCACTTTTTTTTATACTCTTATTTACCTTATACAAGTATATTATATTTATCATAAATAATAAATTCATAATTTTTTATTTTTTTAAATTTTTATTATGATTATGCAAACACAATTATACACACTATTTCCCATCAAATAAGAAGTGAAAGTATCGCTCGTGCGTACGTACGACTTATCATATCCACATAGAGATAAAATTCATTTTTCATCACCATATTTTATGGATGGGTATTATGATGGGTTTAATATTTATATATGATATTTTTTCTATAATTATACTTCTAGAATTATAATTTTATGTTTACCTACTAACCATCCAATCCTTTGGGAAATGATAAAGTCACTTGTACGTATGTGTGGACTATCATCTCTACGATGTGATATGATTATTTTCATTTACATTTCACTTGGATGGTAATAAATATTAATTTGATTAAAATATATGATTTATTTGATATAATAATTATTATTTAAAGGTGAATTATTATTTAGTTTTTTTTCATTTCATCATTTGAAAAATGTAAATGATGTTCATGCGTACGTACGGCCTATCGTCTCAAGGAACATTGTAATTCATTTTTCAATATCTAATTTTTAATAATGATTATAAATATGTAAATAATTAATATATATTAATTTTATTCCATTATTAAAATTCCTTAAATGATGTAACCATGATCAAATTTTAATTAATGGTACTGCTAAACTGTAACATGCTTGGAAAATGAAGCAGTTATCACCCAAAACAGTGATTTTGATAACAAATTATTAATAAATGGTTTTAATATGTAAAAAATAAATCATAAATGGTATGATATATATTAATATTTTTATTTAATATATTTATAATAAATCCATATTTATTATACAGTGTTTTTTAATGTGAATGGGGAAATACAATACTTGAGGTGACGGATTTTCATCTCAATTTTATTTTTGTGGGACACATGCCTTATACACTACTTATTTATTTTGTGTGGTGTATATAATATACATGAATTTCTTTTATGATCCTTAAAATTAAAATTATGGGATAAAAATACCCATATAAAATATATTTCCTTTATGGGCTTATCATTCAAAAGAAACCCAAGTTGTAAGGGTTTATTCCACAATCTCATCATTATTCAGAATTTTTTATGTTTAAGTCTCTATTAGAGAATATTTCACTTCCATGTCCATGTTTTATAAAAATGTTTTCAAAAAGTTTTTTAAAATTATTTCAAAAAAAGTTAAATTCATTTTTACCCATATTTTACTTTTTACAAAATTATTTGAAATGAATCTTTTTGTCATTTTCCAAACGAGGTACTTTGTCACTTTTCTAAAAAAATATAGAAGGAGTGTTTGTTTAACTTATAAAACATGAATGGAATTTCCCACTATCATGATACATCATTTATTATAATATTTCCTTACATGTATACAATATTTTTTTAAATATAATGGTTTCTTTATTACGTTCTTAGTTTTTAGATTTTGAAAATTGACATTTAAATTTGAAAGGGTATTTTCCTCAAGAAGGTTTTAATGGACATTTAATTTAATTTATATTAATAAAATACAATATCTCTTGATTATATTTATGATTTAATAGGGTAAATATCTAATTATTCCATATTTATTCTTTATCTATGTGGTTTATGAATATGATGACATAATTTGTATGAATCCCATTTCTTTTCCATGAGTTATATTATATTGAAATGTTTATGAAACCAGTTTCATTTCATTGGTTCTAATATGATGAATGTTTTATGATCTTTTAGCAAACATATGTTCTGTTTTCAATATGTGATAGGTGGGACCTATATATATCTTCAATGTATTAGGTAATTATTAATGTTATATGATCTCAAAGGTTATATGGGATATTATCTCAATCCTGAAAGAGGGTACACAGGAGGTTATCTCAAGCCTGAAAGAGGGTACACAGGAAGTTATACCAATCCCAAAGTAGGTACATGGGTGGTTATCCTAAGAATAAAATTTTATGAATGTATTGGTGGGTATCCTTGATATACAGTCTTCTATGCTTATGTGTATGCCACAATCTATGTCTTATTCCAATGTTATGATCTTATGGATCATGTTCTTTAATTCATTTATGATTCATGTCTTATGAACTACCATGATTTATTCCATGACTTAATTTTATGATATATTATGTGAAAGGTATAGTTTTCTAATATTAATCTCATACCCTTATACTCATGTTATCCTTATGTGATTATTGATATCTTTATTATTTACCCTTACAAAGCATATGAGCTCAACCTTTATTATATTTTCTTCCCCAGTTATAAAGAAAGGTTTTATATATGATAAGACTAAGAATAGTTCTAGATATTAATAAATTATTTGGAGAATATGTAGTTCACCTATGAACCAGTTTTTTATGTGTTTAAATTTCCAAAGGTAGTAGACCTAAAAAATATTGGCGTGGATCATTGTGTTATGAAATGAATATTAAACTATTAAGATGTGATATCTATATATGAAAATAATGATTCGTTATAGTTGGTATCATAGTAGGGTTTAGTTAACCTTTGGAAACTATGATGATAAAAATTTAACGATAACTCTTAGGGTGATCCAAAGTATAGGAAAAAATCCAAAGTTGTAGTAAAGTTAAGAGTGTGGCTTTCCTAGAAAACATCCTTATCTGGATACTACAAGTGGTTGTGTGTAACACCCTGAGTTTTTATGAATTATTTTTTTCAATTAAACTAAATTTATTTGATGTATTGTGTTACACACAACATAAAGTTAAGAATTTTCTACATGTGACACTAGTTAAGCTTGTGTTACATGTGACATCGATTTCTAACATAATGATGATATATTATAGTTATTTAAACATGACCATTATAACCTAGTAATTGAAATTAGTGATATGAATAATAACAAATAATTTTTAAATTTTAATTATAATGGTTTTAGATAAATAAAACATATTGATAATAAAATACATAATTTTCAGTAAATAATGTATATGTTTCAAAAATATGATTTTCTCAAAAAAAAAATATGTGTTTTTATGAACAATAATAAAATTAATTTTTTAAAATTTTATAATATTAATTAGATAAATTAAAATTTATTTTTTAATTCATAATTTTAAATTTATATTATGGTTAAGTTTTATTATTTTTCTAAAAAGTTTTATTTTTTCACGAATAGTGAAAAATACTAAATTTTAATTAAAAATTGGCTTTTCATTTAATTTATTTATAACGTTAAATTATATTTTAAATTTATTTTAAAGTATAATTATTTAAAGTATACATATAATAATTCAATTTAGATCATTAGAATCAATTTCATATTGAAATTTGATATAAAAACTTTATAAACTTTTGATCATTTTCACTTTAAAACCAGCTTTCTCGTGATGCTAGTGAGATTAATTTTAAATTAATTTTCTCACTTATGTGAATGGAATTTAAAAAAAATTATTCGTTATTTGGAATCATAATAATTTATATTATCCAATTTGGTCAACTTAATTGTTTTCCAAAATGAATATTTAATATATTAAAAATTAATTACCACGGTTAAGGTAAAAATGGGTTTACTGAGGGGTTAAATTAAAAATATAAGGATAAAAATGAACTATAAACTTGTCTAAAACTATTTTATGACTATATTTCAACCCTTCCATCACTAATTCTCAATAATGGTTCATTTTCTTCCCTATTTACTTATGAAAAATGTGGGAGCACTCAATTCTTTTCAAAAATACCAAGTGTGTCCTCTCCCCCACTTATGAAAGGTCATCCTTATCTCCTCTATTATTAACACCTTCAGAACCATTTGGTTCAGCCAATAAATACCTAAATCACTTCCCTAAATTACTCCCCTTACCCTAGAATCCTTATTTTAGATATAAATCCATACTAGTAAGGCTTTTATTAGGAACCTAAGGAGGATACTTGAAAACAGTGTAATGTTCATCAACGAGCATTTTTGTTTTATTTCTTCCTTTAACCATTAAATTATTATTATATCATGATTATATAATAACCTAATTATATTCCATATATTTATATGTTTTAGTTTTAAGTTAATTACCTATAACTATCCCCACTTTTGTCAAATGGGTTAAGAAATCATTGTTCATGTGTACGGCGGACTATCGCCTCGTGAACTGATGTCATTCATTTTTCAATTACCACCTATCAAGGATAGAAATAATGATGTATATATTGTTTATATACTTTATATATATTATATTTATTATATTTAGGGTTTTATTATTCCAAAATTATTATATTACATATAACTTCTTATTTTTCATTTTGTGGGAATACGATAACGTCATTCGTGCGTATGGCGAACGATTGCCTCGTGAAGAAATGTGATTCATTAACGCTTTACATGGAATGTATTATGCAGTTTTTTAATAAAAATATATCATATATGTGACATAAAAATTATTATGGGATGAAAATATATCATTAACCTTCCTTTCTTTTGATCCAATAAGAAAATGGAAATAACGTTCATGCGTACATACGGCTCACCATCTCCATAAACGGTATATTTCATTTTCTATCACTAAATTTTATGGATTAATATAAATATGTATATACTGAATATATATTATATTTATATCATGGTTAGAATTATGGATATGATTTAAGCATGATCAAAGTAATATAACCAAAAATATAACAAATCAAAACATATATGAAAAACAAATCACTTATTACTCTAAACCTAACTACTATATGAAATCATTAAAAGGGGTAATAAAAGATCATAATAAAATCATATATGGTATGATATATATGAATATTATTTTATAATATATTTAAAATAAAACTATATTTATTATACAGGAGGTTGGAACGAGTACGAAGGAAGTCAAGACTTAAGGTAATGGGTTTTTGTCTCAATTTTCCTTCTTGGAGACGTATGTTATGTTATGCACCTATATTATTTCACAACATGTATATATAGACCCTTTTATAATTAATATAATGAATTAATTCATCCTCGTAATATTTTAAGTTTCATTTTATGTTATAAATTCATTGGAATTATGATTCAATGTTACCAAAGTGGTAAATATTTTATGTTACAATCTCATCATTTATCAAGATTGTTTATGATTAAGTCTCTAATGTTGAAATTTCATCATCTTCCTCTCAATAATTCTCATGAATTTTATTCTCCTATATTTATTCAGGATATATTCAAGTAATTTTACCATTTTTACACTCTTTTGTACTTAAAATATTTACTAATTTTTTTTAAGAAAATACTACTTTATTTCTCTCTTCGTTTAGAAATATATTTTCTTCGAAAACAATGTTTTCTAAAAATGTTTTCACAAATGTTTTATTAATCTCTTGTTCTTTTTAAAATACTTTTTTACCCATGTTTTAATTTTTACAAAATTTTTTGAGAGTAACCTTCATGTTATTTTCCAAACAATGCTCGTTTGGATTTTACTAAAAATACGAAAGGAATTTTCATTTTAACATATATTTCATGAATATAATTTTCTAACATCATGACCAATTATTTATTTTAATATTACTTTATAATTTTTCAAGATTATTCTCAAAGAAAAATGTTTTCAAAATTTTTTATGTTTTAAAAAAAATTGAAAGCAGAAAGGATATTTTCCACAATAAATATTTTAATTGATCAAAATAATTTTACATCTAAGATTAAATTCATTGATGTTAACTATACCTTACTGGGTATCTGATCTAAGGATAGAATTATAATTATTTCTCTAAATGTTTTATGTTTATACTGGAATGATGTTTATGAAACTTATTTCTCTTCCACGGGTTATACCATGATAATATTCTTATGAAATATGATTCTTTTTTCATGGGTTATGCTTTGATGATTATGAAACCTATTTATTTTCCTCTGGTTATTATATGATGAAATATTTATGGAACCTATTTATTTTCATTAGTTATGATATGGTGATTTTTTTATGATCTTATGGCACACATATTTATGATTTTCCTTATGTGATGGGTTGGACCTATACCTCCATCTAGTGTATTGGATAAAGATTTATATCTCTTGAGATAGATAGGACTGGAATGATGAGTGAACCCGGATCAATAAGACGGGGCTAGAATGGGGAGTGAACTTCGTTCAATATAATATGGTTGGAATGAGGATTTAACCTGGTTCAGTAAAGGAATTTTTCCTTTATTATTTCCTAGGAAATGAGCCTTGGATAATATGGAAATTATTTTATATACTTTTGTGTATTCCAAAAAATTAATTCCTTATGTCAATGTTATTCTCTCATGGATCGTATTGTTTGATTCCCTTATGATTCATGTCTTAATAATGACCAATATTTATGTCATGACTCAAGATTATGATCTTTGATATATAGGTTATGGTTTTAAAATGTTATATTCATGTTATCACACACTTATGTTCATGTTATGCTTACTTATATCCTTTTTTTACCCTTACTAAGAATCTGATCTCACCCTTTATTATGTTTCTATTCCCTAGATTATGAAGATATGTATTATATATTATATTTATAAGAAGGGTGATAGTTGTGAATAACATAGTGGGAGATGATTTATCTCACTTATGAATCAATGTTTATTTTTCCAAGTTTCCAAAGGCACTAAACTATTATGGTCCTCTAGTGTTTGTTTGTGTAAAGTAATGAATATTCATCAAAAATGATGTAATATCTCTATTTAAAATTCATGGGTATTGAAGCAGCCGGAACTATTCACCCGGTTCGGGCCTTCAGGCCACCGATTTGGGCCTACGGGTCTCCAGGGCCTTTGGGTCATCAAGGGCCTTCAGGCCACAGGACCTTCGGGTCACGTAGACCATAGAGTAGCCCAGTTCACACAGAACAAGCTCTAGAAGAGGATTTGAGCAACAGGAGTATCAGCCACCAGATGCAGAGCTAACTGGATTAAAAGAATGAGAGGGTATGGCAGCTTCCATCGGGACCAGGCACCGTGCAGCTTTGTACGGGGCAATGCTATCCGATCAGCAATGCAAGGTGGGGAGCTAAGGTGATCAATGATGCAAGATGCTGGGGAGGGGCAGTTCTAGTGGGCTGGGCCTACGGGTCATGTATGGGCATGGTATGCCTCTGGGCCTTCGGGTCATGTGTTGCGGGTCATGTCGGGCCTTGTGCCTTGGGCCTACGGGTCATGTACGGGTTCCCCTTAAACCCTTAAAAGGGGGATTATCTATAATAAAAATAAAAAGAAGGCCTTTGGGCCATTCGGGGGAGGTATAGGAAAATGTCCTATGATTTTGGTAATGGATAGTGTGAGTGGTTTCCAAGAAATTAAATCTATGTTTAGATATTACAAGTGGATTTGGATCTAGAACACAGGTACCTAGGGGTACTAAATCTGAAAATTGTGCATTTATATGGACTCGATATTCACCTAATGCATGATAATAGGCCATACTGCACACCTGGTTTGACACTCCTAAGGGATATTCTTTTGAAATTCACAATATCTTTATGAACCATCATGAAGGATTTAAATATAATATGACTATAAATGACCTAGTATAAACCTAAGGTTTCATAGATTAAAAATAATGTGTCGTGATTTATACATCCTATATGTGGTTTTCATGATTATGAGGTTCCCCACTATGATTATCATTTCTTACTATAGGATTTTTGGTTTTAGTCGATATTTGTAACCCAAAGGAACTACGTTAATGATGAGTGCAATGAACAATAAAATGATTATCCTCCTGATCATACAAACATTATAGGTGATGGAATGAAAAATATCATTACTATACTAACACAAATTTTTCAAGATATGAATCATGCTAGACTTCCAAATATACAAAGGAGGGAACAACATTCTATTGAGTCCTTAATGAGAAACTTTCACCTTATTTTAGCAGGTCTTTCGATCCATTAGTTTTTGAAAAATGGATCAGTACCAATGAAAATTTATTTTTAATTATCTAGTGTTCAGAACATGAAAATTTCATTTTGGTTTCTTACCATTTGGAAGGTTAAGTGGATCAATGGTGGAATATTATCAATAATATGAGGTAATGGGATGAAATTGACACCATGTATTTGGATGATTTCAAGAACTTATTTTTCTATAAGTAATTTCCTCATATTATTCATACAAATATGGATAATGAGTTCCTTGATTTAAAGAAAAATTGTGATGAATATGTTGGTACCTATGAAGAAAACTTTACAAGAAATGCAAGGTAAGCTTCTAGTATTATCAGACAACCTAAAAGTGAATTTGATTTATTCTTTAGTGGCCCAAAACCAAGTCACCGAATGGAATTATCCATTAGATTATTTAGTATCTATGAAGATATTGTTTGATGTTATATCAAGGTGGAAATGGAGGTTGGAGTTACATATCAATCTCAAGGTTTTGATAAGAAAAGGGATATGGAGTTTAAATGAAAATTTAAAAAAATGGAGAGAAGAATATGAACTTCCCTTTTTGCTTAAAGTGTGGGAAGAAGCATGGATAAAATTGTCTCAAGGTGACTAGTAAATGTTTTAGGTTTTTGAAGGAAGTCATCGATCTCTTGATTGTTAAAGGATGGAAAGAAGTTACCTAAAAATGTGAATAGATAGAAAGCTGCATAGAATGCACCTCCCATACTTCAATTATTTCAAATGTAATAAGAATGGTCATTATGCTAACTAGTGATTAAACATGAGGGTTAATGATTATGATCGACATCAATAACATCTTAATCCATGGTACAAGGGGAAATCTCATGCGATTAATATTTTTGATGAGGGGTACAATAATGATATGGTGAAAGGTACACTTATCATCCACTATAAAAATAAAAATTCTTATTTGACTCTAGATCTACCCTTTCTATAATATCTAAATAATTTTATAAGGGTATAATAATTACACCCAAATTATTAGACGTCGAATTAGAATTGAAAGCCCTTAGTGTTATGATGATCACATCTCAAGTTTATGATTCATCTCTGGTTGACATTTTTTGTAATGTGTTTCTTATAAATATTTTCATTCTTCCTTTGGTTGAATTTTATGACATCTTAGGCATAGATTGTCTTTATTTACATAAATTCCGCATCAATTATTGAGGAAGGTAAGTCATATTTTATATTTCAAACAACCATAAGATCTTCTATCAATGTGATGATATTATGAAATTTTGATAGAGATTGCATCCATTTTATGGGTCTCAAATCCCATTCATAAGGGGTGTTTATCTGAAATAGTTGGAGAAAAACTCGATGATGATGATATGCCTATTTTTTAGGAATTTTTTGATGTATTTAAAAGAATATTTTCCTAAACTTACACCAAAACACTAATTTGATTTCTCAGTAGAACTCTTACCTAGTGCCACACTAATTTCAAAGACTCCCTATAGAATTTCTCAGATTGAGTTGCAATAATTAAATAAGAAACTCTAGGAAAACAATGAAAAGTGATTTATTCAGCCATGTGTTTCATCTTGGGGTTCACCTGATCTTTTTCTTAAAAAAATATGGATTGATGCGACTTTGTATTGATTATTGGGAGCTGAACAAGATCACAATTAAGAATAAGTATCATCTTCCCCATATTTATAAATTTTTTGATCAAATTCATAGATCTTAATACTTTTCCAAGATTGACCTTCATTATGGATATCATCAATTGAGGTTAAAGAAGGATTATATTCCAAATACATCATTATATACATGGTATGGACACTATGAATATATATTTATGTCATTCGGTCTTAAAAATTCCTCAAAAATATTCATAGATTTAATTATTATAGTCTTTAGAGATTTCCTTGATCAGTTTGTGGTAGTCTTTATAGACAATAATATTTTCTATTTAAAGATAAAGTAAGATAATTAATACCACTTAAAAATTGTACTAAATATCCTAAGGAAGGATAAACTATATGATAATTTTACACAATCTCATCATTATTCAGAATTTTTTATGTTTAAGTCTCTATTAGAGAATATTTCACTTCCATGTCCATGTTTTATAAAAATCTTTTCAAAAAGATTTTTAAAATTATTTCAAAAAAAAGTTAAATTCATTTTTACCCATATTTTACTTTTTACAAAATTATTTGAAATGAATCTTTTTGTCATTTTCCAAACGAGGTACTTTGTCACTTTTCTAAAAAAATATGGAAGGAGTGTTTGTTTAACTTATACAACATGAATGGAATTTCCCACTATCATGATACATCATTTATTATAATATTTCCTTACATGTATACAATATTTTTTTTAAATATAATGGTTTCTTTATTACGTTCTTAGTTTTTAGATTTTGAAAATTGACATTTAAATTTGAAAGGTTATTTTCCTCAAGAAGGTTTTAATGGCCATTTAATTTAATCTATATTAATAAAATACAATATCTCTTGATTATATTTATGATTTAATAGGGTAAAGATCTAATTATTCCATATTTATTCTTTCTCTATGTGGTTTATGAATATGATGACATAATTTTTATGAATCCCATTTCTTTTCCATGAGTTATATTATATTGAAATGTTTATGAAACCAGTTTATTTTCATTGGTTCTAATATGATGAATGTTTTATGTTCTTTTAGCAAACATATGTACTGTTTTCAATATGTGACAGGTGGGACCTATATATATCTTCAATGTATTAGGTAATGATTAATGTTACATGATCTCAAAGGTTATATGGGATATTATCCCAAGCCCGAAAGAGGGTACACAGGAGGTTATCTCAAGCCTGGAAGAGGGTACACAGGAAGTTATCCCAATCCCAAAGTAGGTACATGGGTGGTTATCCCAAGAATAAACTTTTATGAATGTATTGGTGGGTATCCTTGATATATGGTCTTCTATGCTTATGTGTATGCCACAATCTATGTCTTATTCTAATGTTATGATCTTATGGATCATGTTCTTTAATTCATTTCTGATTCATGTCTTATGAACTACCATGATTTATTCCATGACTTAAATTTATGATATATGATGTGAAAGGTATAGTTTTCTAATATTAATCTCATACCCTTATACTCATGTTATCCTTATGTGATTATTGATCTCTTTATTATTTACCCATACTAAGCATATGAGCTCAACCTTTATTATATTTTCTTCCCCAGTTATAAAGAAAGGTTTTATATATGATAAGTCTAAGAATAGTTCTAGATATGAATAAATTATTTGGAGAATATGTAGTTCACCTATGAACCATTTTTTTATGGGTTTAAATTTCCAAAGGTAGTAGACCTAAAAAATATTGGCGTGGATCATTGTGTTATGAAATGAATATTAAACTATTAAGATGTGATATCTATATATGAAAATAATGATTCGTTATAGTTGGTATCATAGTAGGGTTTAGTTAACCTTTGGAAACTATGATGATAAAAATTTAACGATAACTCTTAGGGTGATCCAAAGTATAGGAAAACATCCAAAGTTGTAGTAAAGTTAAGAGTGTGGCTTTCCTAGAAAACATCCTTATCTGGATACTACAAGTGGTTGTGTGTAACACCCTGAGTTTTTATGAATTATTTTTTTCAATTAAACTAAATTTATTTGATTTATTGTGTTACACACAACATAAAGTTAAGAATTTTCTACATGTGATACTAGTTAAGCTTGTGTTACATGTGACACCAAGTTTTAACATAATGATGATATATTATAGTTATTTAAACATGACCATTATAACCTAGTCATTAAAATTAGTGATATGAATAATAACAAATACTTTTTAAATTTTAATTATAATGGTTTTATATAAATAAAACATATTGATAATAAAATACATAATTTTCAGTAAATAATGTATATGTTTCAAAAATATGATTTTCTCAAAAACAAAATATGTGTTTTTGTGAGCAATAATAAAATTAATTTTTTAAAATTTTATAATATTAATTAGATAAATTAAAATTTATTTTTTAATTCATAATTTTAAATTTATATTATGGTTAAGTTTTATTATTTTTCTAAAAAGTTTTATTTTTTGACGAATAGTGAAAAATACTAAATTTTAATTAAAAATTGGCTTTTCATTTAAATTATTTATAACGTTAAATTATATTTTAAATTTATTTTAAATTATAATTATTTAAAGTATACATATAATAATTCAATTTAGATCATTAGAATCAATTTCATATTGAAATTTGATATGAAAACTTTATAAACTTTTGATCATTTTCACTTTAAAACCAGCTTTCTCGTGATGCTAGTGAGATTAATTTTAAATTAATTTTCTCACTTATGTGAATGGAATTTAAAAAAAATTATTCATTATTTGGAATCATAATAATTTATATTATCCAATTTGGTCAACTTAATTGTTTTCCAAAATGAATAGTTAATATATTAAAAATTAATTACCACGGTTAAGGTAAAAATGGGTTTACTGAGGGGTTAAATTAAAAATATAAGGATAAAAATGAACTATAAACTTGTCTAAAACTATTTTATGACTATATTTCAACCCTTACATCACTAATTCTCAATAATGGTTCATTTTCTTCCCTATTTACTTATGAAAAATGTGGGAGCACTCAATTCTTTTCAAAAATACCAAGTTTATCCTCTCCCCCACTTATAAAAGGTCATCCATATCTCCTTTATTATTAACACCTTCAGAACCATTTGGTTCAGCCAATAAATAACTAAATCACTTCCCTAAATTACTCCCCTTACCCTAGAATCCTTATTTTAGATATAAATCCATCCTAGTAAGGCTTTTATTAGGAACCTAAGGAGGATACTTGAAAACAGTGTAATGTTCATCAACGAGTATTTTTGTTTTATTTCTTCCTTTAACCATTAAATTATTATTATATCATGATTATATAATAACCTAATTATATTCCATATATTTATATGTTTTATTTTTAAGTTAATTACCTATAACCATCCCCACTTCTGTCAAATGGGTTAAGAAATCATTGTTCATGTGTACGGCGGACTATCGCCTCGCGAACTGATGTCATTCATTTTTCAATTACCACCTATCAAGGATAGAAATAATGATGTATATATTGTTTATATACTTTATATATATTATATTTATTATATTTATGGTTTTATTATTCCAAAATTATTATATTACATATAACTTCTTATTTTTCATTTTGTGGGAATACGATAACGTCATTCGTGCGTATGGAGGACGATCGCCTCGTGAAGAAATGTGATTCATTAACGCTTTACATGGAATGTATTATGCAGTTTTTTAATAAAAATATATCATATATGTGACATAAAAATTATTCTGGGATGAAAATATATCATTAACCTTCCTTTCTTTTGATCCAATAAGAAAATGGAAATAACGTTCATGCGTACATACGGCTCACCATCTCCATAAACGGTATATTTCATTTTCTATCACTAAATTTTGTGGATTAATATAAATATGTATATACTGAATATATATTATATTTATATCATGGTTAGAATTATGGATATGATTTAAGCATGATCAAAGTAATATAACCAAAAATATAACAAATCAAAACATATATGAAAAACAAATCACTTATTACTCTTAACCTAACTACTATATGAAATCATTAAAAAGGGTAATAAAAGATCATAATAAAATCATATATGGTATGATATATATGAATATTATTTTATAATATATTTAAAATAAAACTATATTTATTATACAGGAGGTTGGAACGAGTACGAAGGAAGTTAAGACTTAAGGTAATGGGTTTTTGTCTCAATTTTCCTTCTTTGAGACGTATGTTATGTTATGCACCTATATTATTTCACAACATGTATATATAGACCCTTTTATAAGTAATATAATGAATTAATTCATCCTCGTAATATTTTAAGTTTCATTTTATGTTATAAATTCATTGGAATTATGATTCAATGTTACCAAAGTGTTAAATATTTTATGTTACAATCTCATCATTTATCAATATTGTTTATGATTAAGTCTCCAATATTGAAATTTCATCATCTTCCTCTCAATAATTCTCATGAATTTTATTCTCCTATATTTATTCAGGATATATTCAAGTAATTTTACCATTTTTACACTCTTTTGTACTTAAAATATTTACTAATTTTTTTTAAGAAAATACTACTTTATTTCTCTCTTCGTTTAGAAATCTATTTTCTTCGAAAACCATGTATTTTAAAAATGTTTTCAAAAATTTTTTATTACTCTCTTGTTGTTTTTAAAAGACTTTTTTACCCATGTTTTAATTTTTACAAAATTTTTTGAGAGTAACCTTCATGTTATTTTCCAAACAATGATCATTTGGATTTTACTAAAAATAGGAAAGGAATTTTCATTTTAACATATATTTCATGAATATAATTTTCTAACATCATGACCAATTATTTATTTTAATATTACTTTATAATTTTTCAAGTTTATTCTCAAAGAAAAATGTTTTCAAAATTTTTTATGTTTTAAAAAAAATTGAAAGCAGAAAGGATATTTTCCACAATAAATATTTTAATTGATCAAAATAATTTTACATATAAGATTAAATTCATTGATGTTAACTATACCTTACTGGGTATCTGATCTAAGGATAGAATTATAATTATTTCTCTAAATGTTTTATGTTTATACTGGAATGATGTTTATGAAACTTATTTCTCTTCCACGGGTTATACCATGATAATATTCTTATGAAATATGATTCTTTTTTCATGGGTTATGCTTTGATGATTATGAAACCTATTTATTTTCCTCTGGTTATGATATGATGAAATATTTATGGAACCTATTTATTTTCATTAGTTATGATATGGTGAATTTTTTATGATCTTATGGCACACATATTTGTGATTTTCCTTATGTGATGGGTTGGACCTATACCTCCATCTAGTGTATTGGATAAAGATTTATATCTCATGAGATAGATAGGACTGAAATGATGAGTGAACCCGGATCAATAATATGGGGCTAGAATGGGGAGTGAACTTTGTTCAATATGATATGGCTGGAATGAGGATTTAACCTGGTTCAGTAAAGGAATTTTTCCTTTATTATTTCCTAGGAAATGAGACTTGGATAATATGGAAATTATTTTATATACTTTTGTGTATTCCACAAATTTAATTCCTTATGTCAATGTTATTCTCTCATGGATCGTATTGTTTGATTCCCTTATGATTCATGTCTTAATAATGACCAATATTTATGTCATGACTCAAGATTATGATCTTTGATATATAGGTTATGGTTTTAAAATGTTATATTCAGGTTATCACACACTTATGTTCATGTTATGCTTACTTATATACTTTTTTTCCCTTACTAAGAATCTGATATCACCCTTTATTATGTTTCTATTCCCTAGATTATGAAGATATGTATTATATATTATATTTATAAGAAGGGTGATAGTTGTGAATAACATAGTGGGAGATGATTTATCTCACTTATGAATCAATGTTTATTTTTCCAAGTTTCCAAAGGCACTAAACTATTATGGTCCTCTAGTGTTTGTTTGTGTAAAGTAATGAATATTCATAAAAATGATGTAATATCTCTATTTAAAATTCATGGGTATTGTAGCAGCCGGAACTATTCATCCGGTTTGGGCCTTCAGGCCACCGATTTGGGATTACGGGTCTCTAGGGCCTTTGGGTCATCAAGGGCCTTCAGGCCACAGGACCTATGGGTCACGTAGACCATAGAGTAGCCCAGTTCACACAGAACAGGCTCTAGAAGAGGATTTGAGCAGCAGGAGTAGCAGCCACCAGATGCAGAGCTAACTGGATTGAAAGAATGAGAGGGTATGGCAGCTTCCATCGGGACCAGGGACCGTGCAGCTTTGTACGGGGTAATGCTAGCCGATCAGCAATGCAAGGTGGGTAGTTAAGGTGATCAATGATGCAAGATGCTGGGGAAGGGCAGTTCTAGTGGGCTGGGCCTACGGGTCATGTATGGGCATTGTATGCCTCTGGGCCTTTGGGTCATGTGTTGCGGGTCATGTCGGGCCTTGTGCCTTGGGCCTACGGGTCATGTACGGGTTCCCCTTCAACCCTTAAAAAGGGGGATTATCTATAATAAAAATAAAAAGATGGCCTTTGGGCCATTCGGGGGAGGTATAGGAAAATGTCCTATGATTTTGGTAATGGATAGTGTGAGTGGTTTCGAAGAAATTAAATCTATGTTTAGATATTACAAGTGGATTTGGATCTAGAACACAGGTACCTATGGGTACTAAATCTGAAAATTGTGCATTGATATGGACTCGATATTCACCTGGTGCATGATAATAGGCCATACTGCACACCTGGTTTGACACTCCTAAGGGATATTCTTTTGAAATTCACAATATCTTTATGAACCATCATGAAGGATTTAAATATAATATGACTATAAATGACCTAGTATAAACCTAAGGTTTCATAGATTAAAAATAATGTGTCATGATTTATACATCCTATATGTGGTTTTCATGATTATGAGGTTCCCCGCTATGATTATCATTTCTTACTATAGGATTTTTGGTTTTAGTCGATACTTGTAACCCAAAGGAACTACGTTAATGATGAGTGCAATGAACAATAAAATGATTATCCTCCTGATCATCCAAACATTATAGGTGATGGAATGAAAAATATCATTACTATGCTAACACAAATTTTTCAAGATATGAATCATGCTTGACTTCCAAATATACAAAGGAGGGAACAACATTCTATTGAGTCCTTAATGAGAAACTTTCACCTTATTTTAGCAGGTCTTTCGATCCATTAGTTTTTGAAAAATGGATCAGTACCAATGAAAATTTATTTTTAATTATCTAGTGTTCAGAACATGAAAATTTAATTTTGGTTTCTTACCATTTGGAAGGTTAAGTTGATCAATGGTGGAATATTATCAATAATATGAGGTAATGGGATGAAATTGACTCCATGTATTTGGATGATTTCAAGAACTTATTTTTCTATAAGTACTTTCCTCATATTATTCATACAAATATGGATAAGGAGTTCCTTGATTTAAAGAAAAATTGTGATGAATATGTTGGTACCTATGAAGAAAACTTTACAAGAAATGCAAGGTATGCTTCTAGTATTATCAGACAACCTAAAAGTAAATTTGATTTATTCTTTAGTGGCCCAAAACCAAGTCACCGAATGGAATTATCCATTAGATTATTTAGTATCTATGAAGATATTGTTTGATGTTATATCAAGGTGGAAATGGAGGTTGGAGTTACATATCAATCTCAAGGTTTTGATAAGAAAAGGAATATAGAGTTTAAATGAAAATTTAAAAAAATGGAGAGAAGAATATGAACTTCCCTTTTTGCTTAAAGTGTGGGAAGAAGCATGGATAAAATTGTATCAAGGTGACTAGTAAATGTTTTAGGTTTTTGAAGGAAGTCATTGATCTCTTGATTGTTAAAGGATGGAAAGAAGTTACCTAAAAATGTGAATAGATAGAAAGCTGCATAGAATGCACCTCCCATACTTCAATGATTTCAAATGTAATAAGATTGGGCATTATGCTAACTAGTGATTAAACCTGAGGGTTAATGATTATGATCGACATCAATAACCTATTAATCCATGGTACAAGGGGAAATCTCATGCGATTAATATTTTTGATGAGGGGTACAATAATGATATGGTGAAAGGTACACTTATCATCCACTATAGAAATAAAAATTCTTATTTGAATCTAGATCTACCCTTTCTATCATATCTAAATAATTTTATAAGGGTATAATAATTACACCCAAATTATTAGACGTCGAATTAGAATTGAAATCTCTTAGTGTTATGATGATCACATCTCAAGTTTATGATTCATCTCTGGTTGACATTTTTTGTAATGTGTTTCTTATAAATATTTTCATTCTTCCTTTGGTGGAATTTTATGACATCTTAGGCATATATTGTCTTTATTTACATAATTTCCACATCAATTATTGAGGAAGGTAAGTCATATTTTATATTTCAAACTACCATATGATATTCTATCAATGTGATGATATTATGAAATTTTGATAGATATTGCATCCATTTTATGTGTCTCAAATCCCATTCATAAGGGGTGTTTATCTAAAATAGTTGGAGAAAAACTCAATGATGATGATATGCCTATTTTTTAGGAATTTTTTGATGTCTTTAAAAGAATATTTTCCTAAACTTCCACCAAAACACTAATTTGAGTTCTCAGTAGAACTCTTACCTAGTGCCACACTAATTTCAAAGACTCCCTATAGAATTTATCAGATTGAGTTGTAATAATTAAATAAGAAACTCTAGGGAAACCATGAAAAGTGATTTATTCAGCCATGTGTTTCATCTTGGGGTTCACCTGATCTTCTTGTTAAAAAAAATATGGATTGATGCGACTTTGTATTGATTATTGGGAGCTGAACAAGATCACAATTAAGAATAAGTATCATCTTCCCCATATTTATAACTTTTTTGATCAAATTCATAGATCTTAATACTTTTCCAAGATTGAACTTCATTATGGATATCATCAATTGAGGTTCAAGAAGGATTATATTCCAAATACATCATTATATACATGGTATGGACACTATGAATATATATTTATGTCATTCAGTCTTAAAAATTCCTCAAAAATATTCATAGATTTAATTGTTATAGTCTTTAGAGATTTCCTTGATCAGTTTGTGGTGGTCTTTATAGACAATAATCTTTTCTATTTAAAGATAAAGTAAGATAATTAATACCACTTAAAAATTGTACTAAATATCCTAAGTAAGGATAAACTATATGATAATTTTACAGAGTGTTTCTTTTTCCTAAAAAATGTTTCATTTTTTCGGTCATATAATCTCAAGAGTGGGTATATCAATAGATCCATTAAATACTGGGGCTATTAAATGTTGTCTCAAACCAACCACGGTGATTGAGATCCATAGTTTTCTTGGTTTAGTTGGATATTATCGATGGTTTATAGAGAATTTAACCTTAATATCTAATTCTCTAATCTAGTTAATTTGTAAGGGAGCCAAGTTCCTCTAGACATATGAATATGAGGAAAATTTCAAGGAACTAAAGAGACGATTACTCATTACACCTATGCTTACTTTAACTTATAGTGGATAAGAGTTTTTAATCTATAGTGATGTATAAAATAAAGGATTGGGATGTTTTCTTATGAAAAAAACATGGTTATATCTTATGCCTCATGAAAATTGAAGTTTCGTGAGAAAAATTACCCAACACGTGATTTAGAGTTAGATGCAATAATTTTTTTCATTAAAGATATGGAGGAATTATCTTTATAGATAAAATCATGATATATATATATTGATCATAAATTTTTAAAGTTTATATTCACATATAAGGAGTTTAATATGAACTAAAGAAGATGGTCAGATCTAATTAAATATTATGATTTCTTAATACATTACCACCCTAGGAAAGAGAACAAGGTAGCCGATTCTTTGAGTCGAAAGGATCATGCTAGCTTATCTATGATGAGGATCACAAAAGATCCAGTATTTATGGATTTTCAAAGGACGGATCTAGAAATTCAAAAGGAAGGGTAAAATATTATCTTTCTCTATTTGATGTTCAACCATTTATCCAAGTGAAGATTAATGAGGCATGAAAGGAAGATGTAGAGTTGCAGAAGAAATTTAGAAATGTTGTTGATTTTAACATTGATAATGATAGAATGATAAGGTTTAGGAATTTTGTATTTGTTTCATCTATAATGTACTTTAATAAGGACTTTTTATATGATAATCCCACACGCTTTGTTTAATTTTAATGAGATACATTCAAATTAGATTTGATTGTTTCCCAAAAATCACTTGCTACTGATATATAGTAT
This sequence comes from Viscum album, assembly GCA_963277665.1. Classification (NCBI taxonomy): domain Eukaryota; kingdom Viridiplantae; phylum Streptophyta; class Magnoliopsida; order Santalales; family Viscaceae; genus Viscum; species Viscum album. The sequence goes on along the minus strand of OY728157.1, from coordinate 1,619,609,956 downwards.
AGTGATAGTGTGGGGTCGATCCCATGGGTAATTGGCCTCGTAATGGAAACCTTTTCCTTGGAACCCTTTGGGGTAGGAGTCCTCATGAGTTTTGTTCAGTTTGGGAAAACTATTTATAGATAATTGAGGTTTAAAATAAGGAATAAGAAATCGATCGGGATCAATTTCGAGGTTTTTTAGAAAGATTGATCTTAATTCTAACTATGTAGGATCCTAAGGTTTATGTTTTGAATCAAGTGGACATTCCTAGTTGAATATGGTCAAACCAACTAGTTCTACTTATGAGGTAACTATTCGTTGGTTTGGTGATAGTGACAACCTAAATGCATTACGCTTAGATTCTAAGGAAGAAAGTGTCATAGGATATTGACCACAGCCTAATATACTCCAACCATAATGGGATCATTCATTCAAATGTCTCGTGGTTAGGTATGTTTGATTGAATTGCATAGAAAATTGTTATTTATCTTGATTACTAATAATTAAGGTTACCAAGTTGAGAATTAAAGATTTATTGAGTTTGGATACCCCTAATCTCAATCCCTACCCTATGTGGTTTAGCCACTCATTGTAAGAAAATCAAGAAAGGGAAAGATATTGAAAACATATTTAATTTACAAATGGAAATGGGGATTAAACAATTAAACAACAATCATGTAGGGGGTTTTTTTAGTTAATAAACATTCAATCACTAGTTAAAAATAACAAGATGAATTCAATCACAATTATAACTAATTTACTTACTTGAAATAAGAATGAGAACAAATGCAGCAATGGTTCATCGTGGATTGTTAATCAAAATGATGAATGAATGAAATGGAATCGATAATGCAAAACAGAATGAAGAAGGGCCTTGAAATCAATCTGAAACACTTGTATTGAAGTAAAACAATGAAATAAAACTAATAAATTCTGAGTTTTGTGGTAGAGGGAGTATTAGGGAATAAGAGAAGAATGAAATAAACAAATAATGTGTAGCCACTATGCTATGAAATTTGGTAATCCTACTACAATATATATATATATAGAATATCACATGATGTGTAATGGGAACTCACGTCATGTAATGTAGATCCATGGTTTTCTCCACATATTTTGAATCATCTATATATCATGTATGCATATCGTTTGATATTTGAAACTTTAACCCTTATCATGAATTGTAACTAGGACTCATGATGTGTATCCTCCTCTGAGATTTTTCTTCAACACTAGAATTGAATTCAAAGGTTACATGGCATGTATTGGTGAATCACATTGTGTAATTGATTCAAAACTTGCAATTCTTCACAAATTCCATCATAACTTGCTTCATGACATGCAGTATGTTGTGAAATGATATTACACATCATGTAATAAGGTTTCATGATGTGTAATATCCAGTTTTTCTCCTTTTTTGAATTTTTTCCTTTGAACATTGAAAGCCTAATTCCTACAATAAATAACACATGCCAAGTAAATTATCAAATATATCATTGAAAATACTTAATAAAATGACGGAAAAATGTATATATGATTTAATATTATCAAATTCCCCCACACTTGAACAATTTCTTGTCCTCAGGAAAAAGGATATCAACAAGTATTTCAAAAGGGAAAGTGATTTTTAAAACAGAAAACATTTATTATATCTAGGTAAATAAAACTAAGCATAAGTATAAAAAGTATTTCTCTCGAATCATCCCTACATAGAAAATCAATCATTCCCCATAGATCAACTCTTTAAAAAAATTATTAATCTTTTAATCACAATTTATTAACTACTCTTTAAAATTTTTACCCATTTTCAATTTACCTCACAATAAATTTTCTCTCATCACTCAGGCTAAAATGAAACTAGATTTTTGCCCATACCCTGAGTACATGCTCTTAACCATAGGCATTAATTGGTTCTATAATCTCCACTTTGTAAACACAAATATTAAATCAATCATGAGGGATTTAGAAATTAGGTTCTAATGAATCTGAGGCTATGGGAAGGTAGGTAAATAGTGAAAAAATCTCAAAAAGGAGGTTACGCTCTATTGTATAATCCATGAATGTAGTGAAAAGTGTAATAAAATGAATCCTTCATAGGTAATAAATTATATGCTCCCAACTGATCAAGTTGGATCCATATATATATATCAAGTGAGTGCAATCAAGGTATCATGTTCCTTTCTTTTTCTTTTTCTTTTGCATTCGTATTTTTTAAAATTCATGTCTAGTACAGATCTCACATCCATACCAAAACCACATATGATCCTTCAAGGGATTCATCGATATGGAAATGGTGATTTTTGACAATCCTAATACACAACCCGTGTCAATTTTTATTTTTCTTTTGTATTTTTTCAAAGACTAGGACAGATGTGAAATACTAAAAAGTACACACGGATCATAGTTAGATTATCTAATGAGCAACACAATACATCTCCATAGTATGATCATCCCGTTTTGGATGAAAAACTCCCCCAAACTTGTTCAAAGTTAATTCATACATTATACAAATAGTAGGGTAGGAAGGGATAATCAGCTTAGAATAGCTGCATCCTATAAGGTCATTCATGGAAACTATGTTTTTAATAATGGAAATATGTAATGTGGGTATTGGGAAAAATTAGTTCAATAAAGATTGCCTCAATCATTTTTTTGAAAATATATTTTTTCATTCATGGACTCAATAAGATCTTAATGCAAGTTCATTTAGGTTTACATGTCCTAGGTGTCACTAGAGAAATATGCTTAGAAAAGAATATGAAATTGTAGGCTCAGAATAATATTGAGAATGGGATTAAATAAAAAACCAGCAATCACTAAGGGTATAAAACCAAGTAATAGGTCAATTAACAGTAATTTCAAAAATGTTGAATTTTAATTAAATTACTTAGCTTGGCAATCATTATAAAAATATAAACATGGAAAAAAATGGATTTCTAACAATTTACAACTTAAATTTTTATTTTATTTAAATGTGTATAATTATTTTTAGGTTTAAATAATGCTTCCAAATTGAAAAATGTCTCCTAAAATAATGATAACAGGAAAAAATTCAAGTGTGTCAAAAGTGAAACTCATGAAAAATTCCACCATTATTAGAAGGATATGGTGTCCACACTATCTGTGGAAGTTTTTTGAGAGGGTTATAGTATATAAAGATCATATAAATGAAATTAATATTAAAAAATTAATGAATAAGGGAATAAAGATCTCTCTATAAGAAGTGGAATGCCATGAGGGAACTTGGTCTGTTTTGATGTGAAATTTGGGATACCTACAAAAGGGGTTATAAATACAAATACTACATTATATAAAACATTATTCCATAGGTTTGAAACATTTTTAAAGTATAAATAAAAATGGTTGAACAATATGAATAGTAATGAAACTGATTTTTTAAAAATATAGGCAGATATATACAATAAAGCTCAAGATGACTCATGAAAAAAAGACAAAAACTATAAAAGGATGACTAGGACAAAATAATAACTACAAATAAGTATAAATAAAATTAACTATTGGTTTCCTCCCATAAAGCATTAATAAATTTCATCATCATCTAGGTGGATTGATCAAAGTATTGGGACGTTTTTTCCATCGGCTCAGTCTCTCCTCTATCATCTATAGCTACTCGTAGTAGTTTCCACCAACTCATGGGGTCTTTTGGAAGGATTGATGACTTTAGGATCATATAAATCATTTATTTTATGTACAAGGAAAGGTATCTATACTTGTGGTGGTGGATATTGAGCATGAATCTCCAGTGAAAGTTCCTGAATTTGATGTTCGATCTCTACCACATGTGTTGAGTCAATAAGGTTTTCCTTATGACTTTTCCATTCCTTCTTGTTTTGAAAATCACAAACACCTTATCTTTAAGAAAGTAACTTTTATAAGGAAAATTTCTTTTGTAAGGAAAATCGCTTTTGTAAGAAAAATTATCCTTATCACATTTTCACCCATATATTTCTTAAGTACAAGATTCGGATTCATTTCTAGATTTTCGGAAGTGTTTAAAACTTTGACTTAAAAGCATTCTGTTTTAGGCTCTGAATTCTTGATACGAACTTTAATAAAGATCAACTCCTAATTCTGGATACAAACTCTCATGAAGTTCAACATCGAATTCTAATGACATTTTTCCTTTACGATTTCTAATTACGAATTCTGATGATGAATTATCATTCCGAATTCTCATTCCGAATTCACCTATTAAACAGAATCTGGTCATCTTTGTTTTATACACTCTGAATTTATTTAGACTCCGAAAATTATTTTCTGTTAGACTCCGAACTTTCTTTTTTCTTACACTTCTATAATTTATCTACTCTTTGACTTTTTGTTTACACTCTGAACCTTCACTCCAATCTTTTTAGTTAGACTTAAAACAATTTTGTACATTATGTTACACTTGTTTTGTTATAAAACGATGTCGTCTATTCTGTTATAAAACTAACCGTTGGCTAAGTGAAACATGTACAGGTCCCTCCGATTTTTAAGGAAAATATGCCCGTTGGGAAGGAGGTCGACCTTACCTATAAATAGGAGCTCATTTGAAAGAGCTCGAAACAATAAAGTTGATCAATCTAGAGACCACACGTTGCTAAGGTGATTTCTAGAGAGAGAAAGCTTTTCATGCCTTGTGCGTACTGAACCGCTCGTTCAGTTTTTGCTTTGTGCGACTCTGAATGTTGGTGATTACATTCGAGGACTTACGGGGATAGGAAGACAGAGGTTTCCAATACCTTGAAGTTGAGGGCTTCCTTGCTGAGGAAGACAGAGGTTGACAACTACCTTGAAGTTGAGGGCTTGCGGGGATAGCAAGACAGAGACTCCGATCTTCGTATCGAGGGCTTACCCTGGTGTGGGTAAGACAGACTTGCTTGAAAGTATAAATCAAGGGACCTTTATCCAAGGTTGTTGGATACCCTTCTCTTTGGGTTAAAAGACTTATATCTTGTTACATGTAGTTCTACTACTTGTTTGTTTCCGCTGTATTTTTGTATTATTAGGAAAGTATAACTTTCTTATACTTCCTTACTTGTACTCTGTGTCATTTAGATTCTATACGCTTTAAGGTAGAATCTCATATTGTAATCTTTTGTTAAGTTTCAATTTCCAGAATCATACTTCCGGAACCTAATTTAGGAATCTCTTTCCAGTTTTAAGAAAGTTCATAGGACTTGAAGTTTATAACTTCATTCCTTATTCCAAGTTTCATTTTGTGTTAGAGGTGTTGTGAATTTTCTTAGTTTATCTTTGTTAAACTTATCTCTTTCCTTTTCTTAAGGAAAACATCGTTATTCATAACTAACTTTAAAGGTTCCAAAGGAATTTTTAAAGTATACAATTCACCCCCCTCTTGTATATTGAGCATATACATCATTATTTCGATCCTACAATTGGTATCAGAGGAAGGTCTCTGAAATACTTGTACTCACGTATAAGTTTTTCTTGCTCACTTTCCCATTCCGAACTTTCTCATTCCGAACTTTGTTATTACGAATCTTTTATACTAAAAAATTTGTGTGCCAATGTTATTTTAAGTATGGAAGGAATTAATGTTGGTTCTATTGATAATATAAATCCTACAAGACCACCAATATTTGATGGTAATGACTATGAGTACTGGAGAGACCGAATGAAGACTTTTGTTATCAATACTGGAGTAGACAATTTTTTTATGCTTACTGGAGATTATAAAATTCCTGATAAGGAAGTTAGAACTTTTACTAACCAGGAGAGGCAAGAGTATCAACTCAATTATAAGATACGCAATACTTTACTTTGTTCAATGACCAGAAATATATATATCCAAATTTCTTCTTGTGAAGTAGCTAATTGTATTTGGAATAAGTTAGAGGTTACACACTTTGGAACTTCTAAGGTGATTGAGACTAGGAGAGCTATGCTTAGAGCTGAATATCATGGCTTCAATTTTCCTTATGGAGAACCAATTTGTAAATTTCAACAGAGATTTATGACTATCGTCAACAGCCTACAGTCTATGGGAGAAAAAGGGTTAGATGATGAAGCACTTGTGGATAAGATAATTGATATTATTCCCAATGAGTGGGAATCCAAAAGAACTGATATAGATGAAAACAGGAAGGTCACTCAAATTTCTCTTGATGAGTTATTTGGAACTCTTCTCCAACATGAAACAAGAATGAAGAGAGATGCTAACAACATCAAGAAGAAAAATGGAAATGGTACTGTTGCTTTTACAACAACATCAAATCATATGAAAGATAAGACTCCTGAGAGAGTAACCAGATCCAAGTCTAAGAAGATGGTTTTTCAATCAGATTCTAGTGAGAGTGAAATATCAGAAAATGAGTTAGCTAATCTTGCTCGGAGGATGAACAAGATAGCTAGCCAGAGAAATTTCCAATCCAAGTATAAGAAAAAGGAAAGAAAAGATAAGAAAGATGGAGAAGTTACTTGTTATTATTGCAAGAGAGATGGACATATTAGACCAGATTTCCCTCTACTCAAAAAGAAAGAATGGAAAGAAAGGCATTCAGACAGGAACAGAAAGAAGTATTATAAAGCCAAAGCTAAGAAAGTTTTGAAAGATAATGAAACCTGGAGTGCCAGTGGTGGTGACTCTTCAGATGAGTCTTCTGATTACGAATCTTCAGGATAGAAGAATCTTGATCTTATAGCCAGATTACCTATTGATAATCATTGTTTTATGCCTAAGGTACGAAATGCTGAATCATTGACCAATGTTTCTTTAAATTCCAATGATAGTAAGTATTATAACTCTTCTGATGAAGAATCCTCTTCTGGTGAAGAAAATACTTTACCTACTTATGAAGAAGTCTCTAGTTTTGTTGAACTTCTTGAGATTGATAATTCTAAACTCAATAAGAAACTTGATAAGGCAAACTCTAGGAATTCTATTCTTACAAAAGAGATATCAGATCTTTCTAAAGATCTTGATAGAAAAAATGCTGATTTTGAAAGTATTTCAAAAAATCTTGAGGAAGCAAGTTCTGAGAAGAACAAACTTTCTAAAGAATTAGAAAAAGTAATTTCTAAGAAAAATGTTTTCAAGCCTAGCTCTAGTTCTAAAACTAATGATTTTGAAGATAAAAACTTGGTTATAAAACTCAAGTCTGAAATTTTTTCCTTAAAGAAGTTTTTATCAAACTTTACTCATGGTAAGGAAAATTTTGATAAAATTTATTCCCAAATACGACCTTTAAGAAATAAATCCATATTTGGTTATACCCGTGCAAAACACATAGATATTAGGCATCACTTTCTTAGGGATCACACACTTAAAGGAGATATTATTCTTCAGTTTATCGGAACGCAAGATCAACTTGCTGATATTTTCACAAAATCTTTGCCTTCTGATAGATTTGAATACATTAAACAAAAGTTAGGAATGGTAATCATGAGGTAATCCTTCTTAATTAACTTTCTATTGAAAAAGTCTCCTTACAGCAATAAAGTCATTTTTATAGGGGGAGTACATTTGATTGTTAGAGTAACTAAATTCTTCAAAGATAGTTTTTCAAACTTTTTGGAACTAAAATTCCAGAATGGGGATTTCCGGAACTAAAATTCTCCAGAATGGATATTTTCATATAGAAAACTTCTGAAATGGAAATTTTTGTATTGAAAACTTCCGGAATGCAAAATTCGTACTGGTATTTTCATAACGGGACTTTCATACCAAATCTTTCAAAATGAGTTTTTCGTTTTCAAATTCTGTAATGAAATTTTCGTACTGAGTTTTCTGTACTGAGTTTGTTTTACATAGTAAATTTTGCGAACTATGTCTTTTCATAATAAAGATTTTTCATAGTCATTTTTATATTACCCATTACGAATAATCCTCCTAAGCCAATCCGAAAGGTATGATTTCCTTACCCAAGTTTTCATAGTTATACTTTACTTGCTGTTATTTTCTTATACTTTGTTTTCGGATTATAATTTTCTTAAATCTTTGTTTTAATAAAACCTCAAAAAGATCGGATTCAAGTTTTCATGAGAATTGGTTTTCGACCGTCAGATCTGACCTCAGATTGTCACAACCGTTCGATCAACCGTGGAAGATGAACCGTTTTTTCGTTGCCTATATAAAGGGGACCCCAAAATAGTTGTCCCACATAGATTTCAAGATCCAGCATCCTGAAACTTTGCCTCTCCGTTTTAAAGCCATTCCGAACTTCAGCTTTCTCTGTTCTGAACTTATCATAAGTCTTCAGACCCGAATGTCTGTGGAATTAGCTTCTCAAGAAATGTCATACTCCAAGCCAATTTCACAATGGTTAGTTTACAGAGAAAGGCTGGTTCATCCGGACTTCTTCAACAACTATGATTCTCTTATTTCGAAGAACATAAAGCTGAATGGGTGGGAAGATATTGTTGTGTCCAAACCGGGGAATCAAGATGATGTTTTTTCGGAGTTACTTTTTGAATTCTATGAAATAGTTTCCTTCTTTAAGGAAGATAATAGGGAGAAATTTTCTTTTAAGTCTTATGGAAAGACTTATAAGCTTTCTTATACGAAGGCAGAAAGCTTGGTAGGGATGACCTATGAAGGAGAATCCAATTTCATATCTCACGTTTTTTCAGATTCTAAAGGAAGCTTCAACAAGGAAAAGGCATTGAAAACTCTCAGACTGTCAGATGACAAGGCTCCAAAGATTGCTAGCTTGCCTACAAATTTCTGGATTCTAGAGTTGTGGGTACAAGGTCTTATCGTACCGAGGAAAGGTGATAAAGACAGTCTGAAGAAGAGTGAAATCTATATCTTAGATTTTCTGATAAATATAAGGAAGTTTAACTTCATGAGGCACATTCTTATAACTATTAATAATGATAAGAAAGGAAATCTCAGAGCTCAAATCGTAATGTACCCAGCAATTTTATCAAAGTTAATAGTTCGGTGCCTTGAGTCTTTCAAGGAAGCTTGCAGGACTAAGCCAAGGGTTTTCAAAAAAATTTTGGTGAGTGATGATACTCTTAAGAGGATGGATGTGGCTTTCAACAAGGAGACTGGTGAGTTCTTCGATTTTCCAAATCAAGAAGAAGCGGTTCCGAAGGCTGGTGAACCGGAATCATCTAAGCCAGTAAAGAAAAGAAAGTTGAAAGAAGTTGCAGCTGAAGTAGAGGATCCTAAATCTAAGGAAGTTCAAACCGCACCTCCAAAACCGAAGAAGAAGAAAGCCTATCCTGATGAGGTAGTTGCGAAGTGGAGAGAAAATAAAGAGAAAAGTAAATAAGGGGATCCACAGTTCGGATTGGATCCTGCGGAAGCTACGGCTTTGAAGGATAGGACAGAAGATGAATTGGTAAAACTAGAAAAAGAAAAGAAACTCAAGAAGAAGATGTCAGAAGCTGAGGCAGTCCAAGCTTTGTTAAAATTTAATGAGATGGTTTCCGGAAACATTCCAGTTCCGAGATCTTTCTCCTTAGATTCTCTACCCAAGACTCCAGGAAGAAACATTGATTTTCCGGAAGAGATTAGAGCTGAGCATGTTGAGAAACTCGAGCAGATTCAGAAAGTGGAAGAGGAATAAGCAGTTGCTGAAGGAAGTGGTGAAACTGGAGATCTGTTGAAAGAAGTAGATGATTATAAGGGGTCACCTTCGGAACATCTGTCACTCCGAACTTCAGAGGATGAATCCTCTAAGTTAGTAACTCCAGAGAAGGATAAGAATGAGGAAGATGTTGTTCAAAAAGTTGTTGATGATCTTATTCAAGTATCTACTAGCGAGCAGAAAACTCCAGATCAAGAATCCATTCCGAAAAAGGACAAGGGAAAGAAACTCCTTGTTGATACTCTGAAATCAGTGGCAAGCAAGAAAAGAGAATTTGGTGATTCGTCTAAAAGTAAGTTGGAGCTTATTGAGGAAGAAAATTCTCTAAGCAAAGTTTCGGATTTGGAGTCATCCTCGTTGGAACATGACTTTGTTGTTCAATCTCTGAGGAAGTTAGTGGGTTCCATTCCGACCATCTCGACTATAGATTCAAGATGCCAAATTCTCCAACATGCTCTAAATCAAAAATCAGATTTCGTATCCATGGTTATGGATAAGTGTGTCGAGATAGAAGCTGAATTCAAATATTTTCTTGTTGGCTATGAAGCCCACAAAAGATCTTGCAAGAGGATGACTAGCTGGTCGAGGAAAACTGTAGAAGAGATGAGGCTATTTGATGAATTTAAAGACAATGTTAAAGATGCTTTTGAAACTGAGGACAGGAAGATAAATTAGCTGACTTCTTCCTTTGAAGAGAAGCTGACATATGAAAAGAACTTCCAGATTCAAGAAGTCAGAGATCTGAATGGGAAACTGAATTCCGTTTCTCAAAACTGGAAGTTTGAAAGGGATCATCGGATTGAGTTTGAAGATAAATTAAAGGCTCAGGTAGAAAAGTTGAAGGCTCAGGAAGAAAAGCTTAAATCCCAGGAAGAAAAGATTGAAGCTCAATCTGCAATAATAGTGGTCTTAGAGAAGCAAGATGAAGAAGATCATAAAGACCTAAAAAAGATCAAGACTATTCTTAAGGGGCTCATTTCAAAGGAAAAAGATCCTAAATAGTTAAATCTGATCTTTTTGTTGTATCTTTCATTCCTTAAAATTAATGAAAATCTTGGTTTCTCGTCTTTTGTTATTATTACTAATTTTTCAGGTACTTTGTTATTTTTTTTCCATTTCCTCAAATTCTTTTTGAAAATCACAAAGGGGTAGAAAGAAGAGATCCTTAAGGAAAAAGAACTCTAATAAGAGCTTATCTAAGGGGGAGTTTTTCATCAAAGAATACTTTCTTATTCGTAATAAAATGTCACTCCGGAAATCTAGAATATGATCCTTAGAGTTTCAAAGCCTAAGGGGGAGTTAGTCGTATTCATCAATATCCTTAAAGCAAAGGGAGATAAGCCTTAATGTTTTTCTTTCTTCTTAGAATTTCTTTTTCGTAAGGATGTTTGTGCTTTCCAAAAAGGGGGAGATTGTTGAGTCAATAAGGTTTTCCTTATGACTTTTCCATTCCTTCTTGTTTTGAAAATCACAAACACCTTATCTTTAAGAAAGCCTCTTTTATAAGGAAAATTTCTTTTGTAAGGAAAATCGCTTTTGTAAGAAAAATTATCCTTATCACATTTTCACCCATATATTTCTTAAGTACAAGATTCGGATTCATTTCTAGATTTTCGGAAGTGTTTAAAACTTTGAATTAAAAGAATTCTGTTTTAAGCTCCGAATTCTGGATACGAACTTTAATAAAGATCAAATCTGAATTCTGGATATGAACTCTCATGATGTTCAACATCGAATTCTAATGACATTTTTCCTTTACAATTTCTGTTTACGAATTCTGATGATGAATTCTCATTCCGAATTCTCATTCTGAATTCACCTATTAAACAAAATATGGTCATCTTTGTTTTATACACTCTGAATTTATTTAGACTCTGAAAATTATTTTCTGTTAGACTCCGAACTTTCTTTTTTTCTTACACTTCTATAATTTATCTACTCTTTGACTTTTTTTTTACACTCTGAACCTTCACTCCGATCTTTTTAGTTATACTTAAAACAATGCCATACATTATGTTACACTTGTTTTGTTATAAAACTATGTCGTTTATTCTGTTATAAAATTAACCGTTGGCTAAGTGACACGTGTACAGGTCTCTCCGATTTTTAAGGAAAATATGACCGTTGGGAAGGAGGCCGACCTTACCTATAAATAGGAGCTCATTTGAAAGAGCTAGAAACAATGAATTTGATCAATCTAGAGACCACGCGCTGTTAAGGTGATTTCTAGAGAGAGAAATCTTTTCAGGCCTTGTGCGTACTGAACCGCTCGTTCATTTTTTGCTTTTTGCGACTCCGAATGTTGGTGATTACATTCGAGGACTTCCGGGGATAGGAAGACAGAGGTTTCCAACACCTTGAAGTTGAGGGATTCCTTACTGAGGAAGACAGAGGTTGCCAACTACCTTTAAGTTGAGGGCTTGCGGGGATAGCAAGACAGAGACTTCGATCTTCGTATCGAGGGCTTACCCTGGTGTGGGTAAGATAGACTTGCTTGAAAGTATAAATCAAGGGACCTTTATCCAAGGTTGTTGGATACCCTTCTCTTTGGGTTAAAAGACTTATATCTTGTTACCTGTAGTTTTACTACTTGTTTGTTTCCGCTGAATTTTTGTATTATAAGGAAAGTATAACTTTATTATACTTCCTTACTTGTACTCTGTGTCATTTAGATTCTATACGCTTTAAGGTAGAATCTCATATTGTAATCTTTTGTTAAGTTTCAATTTCTAGAATCATACTTCCGGAACCTACTTTCAGAATCTCTTTCCAGTTTTAAGAAAGTTCATAGGACTTGAAGTTTATAACTTCATTCCTTATTCCAAGTTTCATTTTTTGTTAGAGGTGTTGTGAATTTTCTTAGTTTATCTTTGTTAAACTTAGCTCTTTCCTTTGCTTAAGGAAAACATAGTTATTCATAACTAACTTTAAAGGTTCCAAAGGAATTTTTAAAGTATACAATTCACCCCCTCCCCTCTTGTATATTGAGCATCTACATCATTATTTTGATCCTACAACATGTAGAGTCACTCATCGAACTAGAATAGATGGTGGTATAAGTTCATCAAAAAACATAGATGAAATAGAGGATCTATACATGGATACTATAAAATTATAAAAATTTGAAAATTAAGCTAAGTAATAGTGACACAAAATCAGTTCCCATAAATATTGATAAGTGTAGTAGTACAAAATGAGGGGATACACAGACTAAATAGAAAAAAATCATCCCTAATACATATGTCTAAAACAAATCTTAGCATGGTGGTAAACTAAGATAAGCCTTCAAAATCAAAAATCTCCTTTAACATCCACTCTCAATCATGTGGTGGTGATAGTTGTCGATCCTAGTTAGTGGTAGTGATAGAAGCAGGGGATGGTGGGTCAGCTATGGAGGGTGGAGTGTGGTACTAGAAAGATGAGATGGGGTACGTGGTGGGGAGGTGTTGATCCTCATTGGGTCTATGTGTCTAGAAGTTGGATCAAAAAATGGCACCTTGGTAGATGAGGTAGTGGTCGGCCCCTTGCCTTGTCAATCCTACTCTACAAGGAACTCGTGTTGGGAAGAAAGGTCTGAAAACTCTGATGGAAGGTTGGCCTAGGCTATGGGTGGAATGAGAGTGGTATAAGAGGAGGGGCTAGTAGGTTTCAGTGGTATATGAGAGACTGTGGGAGGTGAGGGTGGTGGAGGGTTGGTAAAATGGGAAATATCAACAAAGGGGAGGTGCATATGGGAAGAGATCCATCTCAAATTCTCTAGAATGTAAAGCTTCATGTTCTATAGATATGTCAGGGTGGGATGGGTGGGTGAAGTAGTAGTGGAGGTGGTGGTGGTAGAGGCAAGGATATGGGCGAGAGATGCTAGAGGGAAAATAGTGGGTGAAGCGATTGTAAGGTCCATTGTAGGATCGACTAGGGTATCATCTGCTACCGTATGGACTCTTGGATCCCATCGGTAAGTGTCATCATCCCTAACCAGTAGTTTCATCTTGTGAAACATTATAAAATAGATATCCTCCATCATTCCAATGGATGTGAGTGGAATAGCAGCATAAAACACTCCAAGATGGTGAGCCAAGTGTGTGATGAAGGATCTGACCATCAATGTACCTTTGTTCTGCTATGTGTGAGTTTGATAGTAATATGTGAACTTAGAATCCATGTTGATAGCAGGGCCACCCATGGCTACTGCTAAGATGAGGGTGTCTACCTATCTCGCACTACCATGAGATTCATCACTGGAAAACCATGCATGGGTCAAGTCTCTATGAAGGATATGAAGTGTTGGGCTATGAAGCTGGGTTAACTTGGTGATCTAGGGATAATGCATTGTCTGATCATCCTGTGTGATCATCAACCATAGTCGCCTTGAATCAAACCTATAAGACTCGTGATGAAGGGTTAGAAATATCTCATACATAGAAAAATCCTTTATGTAGATCCCAAGGCCAATTTCAAATTTAGAAAATGAGAGATCATGAGGTTGGCCTCCAAGTCTGAAGTGGAGGTTGTTCACTATCACCTCAAAGGTAGATATAAACTCTAAAAATATCTCCTGGTAGGTCTCCTCATGTACATCAATAATGCAGGAAATATGGAGTCGGTCAAGGAGCTGGAGGAGATCATTACTAATGTGTAGGAATATGAGAATACCTATGTAGATGGTATTTTTAATCCTTATCAGGTTTTCCTGTAGCTTTTTTAGGGTTACATAGTGCTTTGGGTTTGAAAAATGAAGTATGGGGTGCATGTGGGGGTTATCGTTCCCAGATGAGTCACCGAAGCTGGATTGGGACTCATCCTGAGCGGTAGGCTCGGCACGGTCTACAGTGGGAGGTGGGAGAGATGTTACCTGAGGTGGTGAGGGTGTGGGAGGTGCAGCGTATTGTGGACGCTTCATCATAGGATGGTCTTCATGGTATGACATTAACTTTGTATGTGCAGGGAACACTATTTTAGTCCATTCCATTTCATGTGTAGGGTGAAGGATGATGGGGGGTTCGGTTTTAGGCCAAAGGAGAAGAGGGTATGGGGGTGGGTTTCGTGGGCATGAGGGAGGGGGTTTCAGTTGTACAGCTAAGAGGTAGGGGGTATCATGTCCAAGATGGGTGGAGGGAAAGGAGGGGGTTTTGGGGAGAGAAGAAGGGAGGAGGGGATTTTCATGGGAGGGAGATAGGGGTTCAAGCCGTGAACCCTAGGTTTAGGGATTGTTTTTTTAATAGTACCAAGTGATTTCATGAATTATAATAGCATTTCATATCATGTAATTCTGGATTTTATGAAATTTTGGCAAAAAAAGTACACGTTGTGAAACAGGGTTACACGACATGTAATTGACATTTTTTCTTAGTTTTGGTTCAAACCCCAATCTCTTGCTCTTGGCATGTACTAAGATGTATAAAGGCTTATTATAACTTAATCTAGCCTAAGGTTACCTATCCTAGGTTTTCTCCTAGTCAATTCTTCTTTTAACATTGATATCTTGGTTCTTTGAGGTTTAGATGAATTTTAGGATGACAACACAACCTTAACATAAGGGTTCTTGAGAGATTTTTAATCTTTGAACATTTACTTTGAATGGTGGTCCACCTTCCTTCTAAATTTCAACGGTCCCATAGGGGAAAACTTGGATAAATTCAATTTTTCTGAACCATCTATATAATAGCTTCCTAGAGGACAATTTTAATATTGAATTGAATAATAAGACCTTATTTCTTAGGACAAATATGTGTTTTGAAATGTGTTGATCATGCCATTTTTTTATTTGTAGATCTTGGCATTTTCAAAAGCATATTTTCTAATTTCTTCCAATTTATCCAATTATAGCATCTGATCTTCTCCATCTTTTGGAGAATCCAAATTTAGCTTCTTAATTTCTCAATATGAGCAAAGCTCTAATTCAAATAGAAGATGACACGGTTTTCTGTAAACCAATCTGAAAGGTGTGGTACTAATGGGTATTTTTTACATAGTTTGTTATGCCCATAATGAATCATCCAATTTTAAAATTCAGTCACTTAAACTTGTGTTTACTATCTTATCTAATATTATCTTGATTACCTTATTTTACAATTAAACTTTCCCTCTTGTTTTTGAGTGGTAGGGAGTTCCTATGTTATAATGGATTCTGTATTTTTTCAGTAATCCTTTAACATCTTGATTGGTAAAATGTATTCCTAGATCACTAATGAGTAATCTAGGAAATATAAATCTTGATAAAACATTCTGTTTCAGGAAATTCATGATAACTTTTTCTATGTCATGTGATGTGGCTTCGGATTCTACCCACTTTGAGACGTATTCAACACCAACAAGAATATAGGAATTTACATGTGAATTGGGAAATGGTCCTATGAAATCTATTCCCCATATGTTTAATATCTAGAATTCCATGATTGGGTTTTCAGGTATTTCATTTATTTTCCCAATGGTGCCAGTTCGCTGGAATCTATCATAGCTTTGACAAAATTCCATTTCATCTTAGTGTAGAGTGGGATAGAAAATTCCACTTTGTATAATATTTTCTATGGTTCACTCAGGTACATGATTCCCTCTAGTAGGTGATGTATGACACATGTCTATCACATTTTGGATTTCATTTTTAGGAATTCAATGTCACAACAATCCATCTTTAAAGGATTTGAACAGGAGTGGTTCATCCCAGTAGTAATGTTTTTCTTCAGCTAAAAAAATTATTTGTTAGTAAGAGAGGTCTTAGTGTAAAAATACCATGGTGAGATAATTTAAATTATCAAAAAAAACATAGTTTTACCTTTATGCTGAAAAATTTTTCATCAGGAATATCGACTTCGATGTCGATATCATCATCATCTTTGATTAATGGCAGAGGAAGTCAGGATAGATGATCAATGATCTCATTTTCCATGCCTTTGGTATCTTTTATTATAATATAAAATTCTTGAATCATAATTATCCACCTTATCATCCTTTTCTTGGCATCCTTTTTTCATTAAATACTTGAGGGAAACATGATAGGGTGTGTACAATTACCTTGGAAAAAACCAAATAAGAATGGAAGTTCTTGAAAGTATATACAAAAGCTAAGAGTTATTTCTCTATAGTTGTGTAGTTTACATGAGCTTCATTCAGTGTGTGGATTGTATAGTATATAGGATAGAAGATGTGACCAACTTTTTTTCCTAACACAACACCAATAGAAAAGTCTCTGGCATCACACGTCAATTCAAATTCCTGATCCCAATCAGGTGAAATGGTTATAGGGGATGCTATCAATATTTTATTTAAAGTATTGAATTCCCACTGACATTATTTAGTGAATTCAAATAGAACTTACTTTGAAAAAAAATTAATCATATGGATGGAATATTTTGAAAATTATTTTAAAATTCACCTTTATAATATAGCATGGCCTAGAAATATCCTTATACTCTTAATTGATGAAGGTTAGGTAAATATTTTATGACCTTTATCTTAGCGGGATCAAATTCTATGCCCTCTTTGTAAATTTTATGTCTGATTATTGTTCCTCCTTGGACCATAAAGTGAATTTTTTTCCAGTTTCACACTTGAAATTTCTCTTCACAACATCACAGGACTAACTCAATATTTCTTAGGAAAACCTTGAAGGATCTTCCATAAACTAAAAATTTGTCCATGAAAATTTCTAATAATTACTACACCATATCATGAATATATGAATCATGCATATTTGAAATTTTTCTAGTGCATTACACATACTAAAGGACATGTGACTATAGGTGAAGGTGCCAAATGTACATGTGAATGTGGTTTTGGAGTAATCAGCTGGGTTGACTGCAATTTGATTATATCCTAAATATTCATCCAGAAAATAATAAAATTCATGTCTTATTATTCTCTCCATTATTTGATCCATTAAAGTAAAGGTGAAATGGTATTTTTAGGTTTCCATGTTTAAATTTATGTAATCCAAACAAACTCATCATCCAGTGATGATGCATGTTGAGATTAATTCATTATTATCAGTTTTTTCCACTATGAGACCACCTTTCTTGGGGACTACTTTTAGTGGGATCACCCACTCACTATTAGAGATTGAAAATATTATTCCAGCATCTACAAGTTTCAGTAGTTACTTTTTAATAACTTCCTTAATTGGTGGTGTGATCCGCTTATGTGGTTGATGTTTGGGTTTGTTACCTTACTCAAGCATAATTTTGTGGGTTCATAAAGTAGTACTAATTCCTTTAATGTTAGCCACTCCCCAAAAAATTGACTACTTGTGTCTTTTTAAGACTTCGACCAATTTTTCCTCTTATAACTGAGATATTTTAGAGTTAATGATTGCTAGTAAAGAGGTTAAAGATCTTAAGTATGAATAATTAAGAGTACTAGGTGGAGGCTTCAACTCTAGTGTTGGTGGTTGAATGATTGAGGGTATGAAAGGTGGGAAAGTATCCCTTATAATAGGTTCATTAAAGCTAACTTTCTCAAAATCACACTATTATTCTGCATTAGGGAGGGTCTCCTCGTTTTCTTCTTCTATGGATATATATTCATTTCTCTCTTGGGTAAAAGAGATGACTTTTCAATCAAAGGCATCATCTGATTGTTTGTAAGATTTGATGAGGTTGAAGACTATGTGTCCTTATCCAACTCAAAAGATTAAATTCCCTTGATTTATGTCTATAAAAGAATTTCATATGGCCAATAATGGTATTCCAAGAATAATGGGTACATCACCTTCTTCTTCCATATCTAGAACTAGGAAGTCTTCTGGAAATATGAACTTGTTGATGTTAACTAACACGTCCTTGAGAATTCCTCAAGGGTATTTTACTAATTTGTCTTCCAGTTGTAGTGCTACTCAAGTTGGTTTGAGCTCTTGAAGTCCCAACTTTTGAAATACACTCATCGGCATGGGGTAAATATTTTCTTTGAGATCACACAGAGCTCTTCAAAATTTACACTCTCCAATAGTACATGGAATTGAAAAACCTATGGGGTATCTCATCTTAGGTGTAATTTTCTACTGAACAATAGTATATCATTCTTCATTTAGTGATATGACACCTAGATCTTTCATTTTTATTTTATTATAAATAATATATTTTAGGAATTTGGCATAAACTAGAATTTGATAAATATCCTTTGTAAAGGATATGTTGATATGAAATTTCTTGAACATTTCCAAAAACTTCTTGTACTGTGAATCCTTTATACCTTGTATTTCTCTTTCTATAAAAGGAATAGGTGGATTGTATGTTGGTGGGGAAACATAGACTGGCACTTTTGGTTTCTTAGGTGTTTGGATATTTATGGCTGGTGATACCTATTGGGGTATTACTTGAGAGTTCTCATCACCTTTTTCTTATTCTACTAGTGAATACTTCTTAGGTTCCTTAGTTTTTCTTTTATCTATTCTGCATGGTTGCTGAAAATCCAAAAAAAACACTTCTCAGTATTACAGCCTTAGATTCTTCCCTTGGGTATGTCTCTGTATTATTAGGTAGAGTACCTATAAATCTTTCTGATATAGTCTTTGAGATCTAACCCATCTGAATTTCAAGATTGTGTAGGGAAGCTCATTGGTTCTTCATATTCATCTCTTGATTAGCCATTCACTAGTGTTATTTTTGAACAAAAGTAGACAGGAGGTTCTCTAAGTTACTCTAGAGAGGAGTAGATTGTTTTTGAGGTCTTGGTTGAGCTGATTGAAACTGCTTTTGTTTTATCTAAGGGAAAGGTTGTTGGTGTTCTTGTTATTGTGGTCTAGGAACAAGGTTCATGGGTGGGTACCTTGGTGGTCCTTGAGTAAAGTGGTGCTTGACCAATTATCTATTGAAAATATCCATGGTTGTTTTGAGGTGGCTATTGATCCAACCTCTACTAATAGTGCTATTTTTGTTGTTGGAATGATGGATTTTGCAGATTCTAATTGATGTAATTACAATATTGATATTTTGTTCTCAAAATATTTATTTTCAGTATTGGTATAAGTTAGATACACCACACATTTCACATGACCACATCTCCATTAAAGGGGATAGAGGGGGTGGTATAGTAGGCAGTTGTAATGACACTAACTTCTTATTGAGTGCTTCGACTTACACGGATAATCGAGTAATCTCTTCAACTTAGTGGATACCATGATGAGGTGTTCCATGATCACTCTAACATAGGCTAGCATTATGAGAGACTTTATCCAAAATAACTCTTCTGGATTCGGGTATTTTGAACATAATTCCACCAATAGTGCAGTATCAACAATTGTGTGTGTAGCTGGAGAGAGTCCTTAGTATAATGTTTGGAGTTGGATCTGCATGTCTAGTCCATGGTGTGAGCACTTTCTCATCAGCTCATTAAGTCTATCCCAATTTCCCCATGTGGATTCTCCATCAATCTAAGAAAAATTTTGAATGTCATTCTGCAGCTTCCAAGTCTGGATTTGTGGGAATTATTTTCCTAGGAACTTCTTGGCTAGATCATCCCAAGTCATGACTGACTCAAGAGATTGAATTTTTAGCCAATCTTTATCTCAGTCCCATAGGGATAAGGGAAATAACTGATGCCTTATTACATCAGAAGATACTCCCAAGTTGAAAAAGGTATTACATACTTCTAGGAAGTTGTAAATGTGTTCATGGGGATATTCACTTTGAAGACCGCTAAATTAACCCATGTTTTGGATCATGTGAATGAGTCCAGTTTTTATCTCGATGGTGTGTGATTTAATAGTAGGACACATGATGCTTAGCATAGTACCATGCATTGATGAAGATCCATAATCCATTATGGTTTGATCTTGTTACACTAGATGCACTTCAAGAACTAATGGTATCATGTTTGGTGGGTTGGGTGGGTTGGGTCCCTTTGGATTATTTTGGTCGGCCATGTTTGACTGGCAATGTGTAGAGAGATACCATTAAATTTTGAGCTTGAAGGCTAAATACTCTTGTGCTTCAAGGCTCTTTGAATGATTTTAAGGTCCCTGATTCATGCACTATTTTGAAATAAACAGGGATGTAGTTGCATCCAAAAGAAAAGGTAAATGAGAAAAATAGGAAAATGGGGAAAGGAAGAGGCAATCCTAGGTATTTTCCAAAAAGTTGTATGTGACAAGAACAACAGATCCTTAGAAACAATGCCAAAATTTGATGTACCCTCATGTGTTGTTTAAATCGCATGAACTACAATCATATTAGATTTGATCATTTTCCAAACTTCACTTACTATTGATACATAGTATAGTGATAGTGCGAGGTTAATACCATGGGGAATTGTGCTAGAAATGGAAACCTTTGGCTTGGAACCCTTTGGGGTAGAATTACTCATGATTCTAATTTAGTTTGGGAACACTATTTCAAGATAATTGAGGTTTGAAATCAAAATAAGGAAGGGATCGAGATCAATTTTGGGATTTTGTAGAAAGTATGATCTTAATTCTAAAATAGTAGGATCCTAAGGTTTAGGGTGTGAAGCAAGATGAGGTTACTAGTTGACTATAGTCAAACCAAATATTTTTACCTAGGAGTTAACTCTTCCTTGGTATAGATATAATGACAACCTAGATAAATTAAGCATAGATTATAAGGTAGAAAGTGTCATGGGTTATTGATCATAGCCTAATCTAGTCCAACCAGGATAGGGTTATTCATTCAAATGTACCATGGTTAGGGATGTAACATCCCAAGTAAGTAAAGAATAATATATTTTCATATCTATGTATATTTATGAATTAGATAGTGTTTTAGAGGCTTAAAATGATAATAAATCCAATCTTAAGCACAGAATACTCTAATATTTTTAAAATATTGTTTTACCGCCTTTTGATGGAAAACCATTTTTAAATCTAAATTTTGACAATTTTATAAGCTCTATATGTCAAAATAAACTTATTCTTTAAAATTGGGACATTGAAATTTAATTTGGATAAATTTTTGGTATTTTTCTGACAATGTTCATTTTTTTAATGAATAGTGAAAAATAATGCATTTTACTTCAAAACTGCTTTTTCATCTAATTTAATTATATGGTTAGATTATCCTTTTAATTGGTTTTAAAGTGTAATTATAATATATTTTTACCATTTAATCCAAATTTTTTTATTAGAATTAATTTCACTTTGAAATTGGACATAAACAATTATCAATATTTTGATAGATATTGTTTCTTAAAAACACGCTATTTGTTTTGACAACGGGAATTATTTTTAAATGAATTAATGCAATTTCTATGTTTGAAATTTTGTAAAATGGATTCTATATTTTCAATCAGAAGTTATAAATTATGTAATTAAGACTCTTGTTTTTTGACATTATGAATAGTAACGACGGAAATTATCTTTAATCATTATGATTAATTAGTAATCGGGTGGTTAAAAGTAATAAAAAAATATCATAATAATATAAAATGACCCAAAAATGTGTCCAAATCCTTTTTTTTGTGTCATGGCCGACCCTGGGATTCCTTGTGCTAGCTTAGGGACCCCATGGAATCACTTTTGTGTGATAGTGACCTTTTATCATATTATTTTTTAAAGAAAGGAAAATATAACCAAACTGTGTAACACCTAAGTAAAACAATTTTAATTTTTTTACATAAATTATATCTTAGACTATAAATACTCATTGTAAATCTAAAAATATTTCCTACATCATGGTATTTTTTTATAATTTTTAGAAATCAAATAAATAAATTTATTTATGACACCATGATGATGTAGTGATTACCTCATTAATGAACGGTTTAAATAAAATGAAAAGATAATGTAAAATATAAGACTTAAACTTGTCAAAAACCTATTTTATGAGTGTATTTTTAACCCTTATCACCTTATCCTCGAAATATATCATTTTGGGACCTTTAAAATCCGAAAACCATTTTATAATAAAGTAACATTTCAAGACTTTCCAAAAGTGACCCTCTTCCCTCTTATAAAAGGACCCCACCTCTACCCTCTTATACAAACCTATCAAGACCTTTTATCATCCAAACTCTACTCATATTATCTCTCCACATCCCTCTATTACTTCTATAAGCCTCACTTTGGGCAGAAGTCTTCCCAAGAAAGCATTTGACTCAAATCAAAAAGAGTTACCCGATTTAGAGGTAATGTCTTCTCTCGAGTTTCTTCCTTTTATTTTCCTTATTAACTCACCACTATATTCTTATTATTTGATCCGATAATAATAATAGTATAATAAATATACTATTATGTTGTTATGAAAAGTATTCTACCTACACTTACACACACCTCCGTCTAATGGTTAAAGAACATATTGTTTCTGTGGGTGGAGAATTACTGCCTCACAAAATGATGATTGTTCAAACTTCTTTTAACACCTTTCATGGTGGCCATTAAGATGTCACTGTATTTATATATGATATATATTATGTTTATTTTTTCTTTATTCTTCTGTATTTTTTTATATATAGAAAACCTTTATGGTTTTCAATATGTGTAAACACGATAATTTCATTTGAGGAAGTACAGACTACCGCCCCCTCAAAGTGATATGACTCCTTCATACCATATGTGGTACGTATAAAGGATAGGTTTAATGATATTATATATGATAAAATACTGGAATTATAATACTACTATGTATCATTATGTTTTAATTCTATTAAATATGAAATAGAAATGGAAGTAGCGTTCATGCGTACGTACGGCTTACCGTCTCCATGAACGGTGCATTTCATTTCTTACCTATAAATGTTATGTACTATTATAAATACAAGTATATGCTAGATATATATAATATATATGATATCCAAATCATTAATATCATTCTGTATATAATTAACCTTTGACCACATGAGCAAAACGTAATTATAAGAAGTCTATTTTTGACTTAAGTACCAAATATCGACAAAACAAACATTATTAACTTAAATGATTACATAATGTTTATAACATGGAAATAAGTGATATAAAAGGAATAATGAACTTGAAAAGGTTCTTAAGCAAGTATAAATTAGCTTTAGTTTATTATTAAGGAGATTAAATAATGATCGAGTCAAGTCGTACACGAGGTAAGGGACTTCGTCTCAATCTACTTTCATTGAGGAATATTTTGTTTTAATACAAGAATTTATTTTATACGCTGTATAAACACCTTTGACTTTTCATTTCATTCAAAGGGAATATTTTTCTAGGAAGCATTTTACTAAACGATAAAGAGGAATGTTTCGTTTAACGTACGCGGTGACAACGACCTTTCCTCCGCCGTGAGTATTATTTGATCTTTGGCTTCCTCAACAAGCCGTAATGTTTTTAAAAGAAAATAAATACCATATACTCTATTATGTATTTTGGTATTGAAGATGTTTTTGATAATTGATTTTTTATATCAATATATTTAAGTGATATATTGTGATTTAAATGTGGAAATTTTTTCTTTCCTTTATATTTGTTTTATGTCTTATGATTTTATAATGGTACTTGGACATTTGACGGGTGGTTACATAATAAACCAAATAAAGGGTGGTGCTGTGAATACCAGGACTGGTGGTTACATTATAACCTCTAATGCATTGGGTATGGAAGTCGGCCTTATGGCTATTCCATTTAGTGACATGTGTGGAAGTCGACCGTATGGTTATTCCATTTAAGTATGTTTATGTCCCAAGTTACCTTTATATGTTATGTGTTCTTTATATGGGTAATCTTTCGGTTAAAAAAGGGTAAGTAGTGATATTTTATTCAGTGAAGAGTATTTACTACTTAATAAAGGTGAAAAGTGTTACTTATGTTAAGGTATTCATGGTTTACTTGTTGTTTTGTAAAACTAATAGTTTCCTTCTTTTTGTATTCATTACTGAGATTTTTATTCTTATCCCAAGTTTTTAAAATATTTTTCACAGGACATAAAGTGGAATAGGGTCAAGGATGGGATCAAGGAATGTCATGCTGTCTAAAACATTGAACTGGACATGACTCTTTTTTAAGAGTTTTATTTTATGAAAAAAATGGAAAATGAGTAGAAGTGTCTGCTTTGTAACTTTTGAGATGTAATAGTTGTGGCCTAATTCTCTAAAACACTAAACCCGAAAAGATCCTCAATGTGAATTATTCATTTAATTCAATATTAGGTAATGTTTAAGGCTGGGGCCTTATAGTTGGTATCAAAGGTCGGTTTAGACAACTTTAGGAGTAAGAATATTGTTAAATTCATGTCCATAAAATAATTTATGGTATGATTGAAATGATATATCATTTAAAGATTACCATGTTGCTTCACCTAAGATATTTCTGTGTTTAGAATGGTTTTCTGCAGAGGAAACAGGGCAGCTATGTTGGGACAACATCAGGAGGAAAAAAACATTCCAAATCAGCAACCTGAGACGGTCAGAATCAGAACTAAATAGTTTTTTGTAGTGATGGAACAGTTGACTCAGGCTATAAATGTAGGTGGTATCTATACACAAGATCAGCCAAATCAACCACAGAGTAACATGTCAGTAGTGAAGCATTTTATAAGGCAACATCCCCCATCATTCAGAGGATCATTTGACCCTATGATAGCATAAGGGTGGATTAAAGCACTGGAGAATATTTTTGATGTCATGGGGTGTTTAGAACATCAAAAGTTTAGTCTCACTATTTACTATTTTGAAGGTGAAGCTGATCAGTGGGTGTTGATAGTAAAAAATATCAGGGATAGTGAAGGGATTGATGATCTTGACTGGGATTAATTCAAAGGTATGTTTCTTGAGAAATATTTTCCTAATGTGGTTCGTCTTAGTATGGAAAAACAATTCCTAGAATTGAGGCAGGAGGATGACTCAGTGGCTGCTTATGAAGCAAAGTTCACTCGACTGGCAAGGTATGCTCCAAATTTCATACGAGATCTTGATAGTAAAATCAACCATTTTTACTCAGTATTAAAGCCAAAATATCAAAGGGCATTAGATTCTTGTGAGTTCAAAAGGTATGAAAAACTTTTTTGATGTGAGGAGAAGGTGTAAATGGAGTTTTCCGATGATCAGGTTTTCTTTTACAAACAACAAAATAAGAGGTCCAGCTGGAAGGAAAAGGGAAAGAATTCATCAAAGAAGCCCGAAGGTAAGAAATCCAAATATCCATCCTATGAGAACTGTGGTAAAATGCATCTTGGAGAATGTTTATCCAAGTCTAGAAAGTGATTTTGGTGTGGTAAGTCTGGTCATATTGCTCGTAACTGTAAGGAATATGGTCAAGCATGCAATGAAAAGCCAGCGGTAAGATGTTTTAAGTGTAATGAAATAGGTCATTATGCAAATGAGTGTCTAACGAAGAACTCAAGTGAGGGAAATAAGCCAGACTACAAGCAGAAAGGGGTGGTGAAATCCTTTTCAACTACTTCAGCAGATGTTGGTCCATCAAATGAAGTAGTATCAGGTACACTGTTTGTTTGTTCAGATAAATCCAATGTGTTGTTTGATTCAGGGTCTACACATTCTTTCATTTCTGAGAATTTTTCTAGTAAATTGGGAATTCCATCTCAAGATATGAATCCTGGACTTATGGTAAAAACACCAGGGGGAAACATTGAGACAAAAAGAAATTATAAGAACCTTTATATCCTTGTGTGTGGAAAGAATCTACCAGTAAACCTTATTGTTTTTCCTCTATTAGAGTTTGATGTTATTTTGGGAATGGATTGGATTTCAATTTATCATGCTAAGATTGACTGTAGAGCTAAAGAGGTTTCTTTTCAGAAAGATTTTTAGTTTGTATACAAGAATGAACCCTTACTTTTGATAACATATCAAGAGGCTGGGAAACATGTAAAAGATGGAAATGAATGTTACCTTTCACATATTGTTGAAAACAAAGGAATCATTCATATTAATGATGATCCAGTGGTAAATGAGTATCCTGATGTTTTTCCTGATGAGTTTCCTGGAATAATACCAGATTGGGAAGTTGAATTTATTATTGACTTATTTTCTGATGCTAAGCCAATTTCAAAACCCCCTTATCGAATGGCTCAAATTGAACTTTTATAGTTGATGGATAAATTGCAAGATTTATTAGATAAATGTTTCATTCGACCTAGCACATCACCATGGGGTGCTCCTGTCTTGTTTTTTAAAAATAAATATGGGAGCTCAGTGTTTTTTGAATATTGAATTGAGGTCGGGGTACCATCAGTTGAAATTAAAAGAAGCATACATTCTGAAGACCGCGTTTTATACTAGATATGGCCATTATGAATTTTTAGTTATGCCTTTTGGGTTAACCAATACACCTTCTGTATTCATGGACCTCATGAATAGAATTTTCCATTATTTCTTGGATAAGTTTGTGGTTGTTTTCATTGATTATATTTTGGTGTTTCTAAAAGTAAATAGGAGCATGAAAGTCATTTAAGGGTTATTTTTCAAACCTTAAAAGAAAAGAAATTGTATGGGAAATTCAGAAAGTGTGAGTTTTGGTTGCAACAAATTTCTTTACTTGGTCACATTGTTTCTAAAAATGGTATAACTGTTGATCCTGCAAAAAAAAAGGTTGTTGAAGAATGGCCAAGACCCAAAAATATAACCGAGATTCGTAGTTTTCTTGGTTTGGCAGGCTATTACCGAAGGTTTGTTAAAAAATTTGCACGGTTGTCCAACCCATTGATTAAGATAACTCGGAAGGGTGTTAAGTTTATCTAGACAAAAGAATGTGATGATTGTTTTTAGGAATTGAAAATAATATTGGTGAATGCTCCAGTTTTGGCACTACCTTCCAGAAATGATGAGTTTGTTTTCTACAGTGATACTTCATTGAAAGGACTTGGTTGCGTCCTAATGCAGAATGATCAGGTAATTGCTTATACTTCACGTCAGTTGAAAACTCATGAGTTAAATTACCCCACACATGATTTTGAATTAGTTGCTTTTGTTTTTTCTTTAAAAATTTGGAGGCATAATTTTTATGGAGTAAAGTATGAAATGTATACCGATCACAAAAGTTTAAAGTATATATTCACTCAGAAAGAATTGAACATGAGATAGAGTAGATGGCTGGAATTAATCAAGGATTTCGATTGTATAATTCATTACCATCTGGGAAAATAAAATAAAGTGGTTGATGCTTTGAGTCAAAAAATTAATGCTTCATTAACCATGTTAAGTTTGGAACATGATCCTTTAGTTAAGGATTTGATGAATTTTGGATTGGAAGTTGTTGGTGCAAGAAATTCTTCTGTTTTGTTTCAATTATCAGTGAAATATTATCTATTAGACAGAATTAAGAAAGCACAGAAGCAAGATAGTGAGTTGTAGAAAAAAGGTATAGATGGTTCAGAAGGGTATGTTACCTGAATTCAACATTAATAATGATTTTGTTTTGAGATTTGGGAAGAGATTGTATGTGCCTTGTGATTCACAGTTGAAGAGAGAGTTGTTATGTGAAGCTCATAATTCTCCATTTTCAGTTTATCCTGGAAGTACTAATATGTATAGAGATTTGCGGGAGTATTACTAGTGGGATGTAATGAAAAGAGATATTGCTGATTTTACTGTGAAGTGTTTGACTTGTCAGCAGGTTAAAGTAGAGAAGATGTTACAGAAAGGGATGCTTCAGTATTTACCGGTGCCAGAGTGGAAAATGGGAAAATATATCCATGGAATTTTTTGTGGGATTACCAAAGACATCTCAAGGTAACAATGCAATTTGGGTTATTGTTGATCGATTGACTAAATATGCTCATTTCCTTCCTATTCGAGATACATTCTCTCTAGATCAACTTTATCGGTTGTATGTTAAAGAGATAGTCAAGTTACATGGAGTTACCCTCTCCATTGTATCTGATCGTTATCCCAGGTTTACTTCTAACTTTTGGAAAGGCCTTTAGAAGTCGTTGGGTACTGAATTAAATTTTATTATAGCTTTTCATCCGTAATCAGATGGGTAGTCAAAACGAACAATTCATACCTTGGAGGATATGTTACGTGCTTGCACGATGGATTACCAGGGAAGTTGGGACCAACATCTTTCTTTGGTTGAATTTTCTTATAATAACAGTTTTCATTCCAGTATACAGATGGATCCGTTTGAGGCGTTATATGGAAAGCGGTGTCGAACTCTAGCTTTTTGGGATGAAGTAGGGGAAAGAAAGCTGATGGGACCAGAATTGGTAGAAGAGATAGCAGAAAAAGTTCAGCTGATACAGAAACACATGAGAATAGCTCAGAGCAGGCAGAAAAGTTATGCGAACAATATGAGGAAGGATCTATCTTTTGAGGTAGGTGATCATGTCTTCCTCAAAGTTTCTCCATGGAAAAGTGTGATGCGTTTTGGCAAGAAAGGAAAGCTGAGTCTGAGGTTCATTGGACCATATGAAATCCTAGAGAAAGTTGGATCAGTTTCATATAGAGTGGCATTACCTCCAAGTTTTTCCTAGGTACACAATTTTTTTCATGTTTCAATGTTGAGAAAGTATATGCCAGATCCATCTCATGTTTTGAGTCCAGAGGTAGTTCAGCTGGAAGAGAATCTATCTTATGAGGAACAACCGGTCCATATTCTTGACCACAGGGAGCAAGTTTTGTGTAATAATGTGATTCATCAAGTAAAGGTTCTATGGAAAAACCATATAGCTGAAGAGGCAACATGGGAATCTGAAAATGCAATGAGGGATAAATACCCCCACTTATTCGATAAGTAAATAAATCGTGGGGACACAATTTCCTAAAGGGGGGAAGGATGTAACATCCCAATTAAGTAAAGAATAATATATTTTCATATATATGTCTATTTATTAATTATATAGTGTTTTAGAGGCTTAAAATGATAATAAATTCAATCTTAAGCATAGAATACTCTAATATTTTTAAAAGATTGTTTTACCGCCTTTTTATGGAAAACCATTTTTAAATATAAATTTTGAAAATTTTATGATCTATATATGTAAAAATAAACTTATTCTTTAGAATTGGGACATTTAAATTTACTTTGGATAAATTTTTGGTATTTTTCTGACAATGTTCATTTTTTTAATGAATAGTGAAAAATACTGCATTTTACTTCAAAACTGCTTTTTCATCTAATTTAATTATATGGTTAGATTATCCTTTTAATTGGTTTTAAAGTGTAATTATAATATATTTTTACCATTTAATACAATGGTGGTCATTATAATTAATTTCACTTTGAAATTGGATATAAACAATTATCAATCTTTTGATAGATATTGTTTCTTAAAAACACGCTATTTGTTTTGACAACAGGAATTATTTTTAAATTAATTACTGCAATTTCTGTGTTTTGAATTTGGTAAAATGGATTCCATATTTGGAATCAGAATGTATAGATTATGTAATTAAGACTCTTTTGTTTTTAGACATTATGAATAGTAACGATGGCAATTATCTTTAATTATCATAATTAATTAGTAATCGGGTGGTTAAGGGTAATAAAATAATATCATAATAATATAAAATGACCCCAAAATGTGTCCAAATCCTTTTTTTTTGTTCCATGTCCGACCATGGGATTCCTTATGCTAACTTAGGGACCCCATGGAATCACTTTTGTGTGGTAGTGACCTTTTATCATATTATTTTTTAAAGAAAAGAAAACATAACCAAACTCTGTAACACCTAAGTAAAAAAAAAATTAATTTTGTTTACATAAATGATCTCTTAGACTATAAATATTCATTATAAATATAAAATTATTTTCTACATCATGGTATTTTTTTATAATTTTTAGACATTAAATAAATAAATTTATTTATGACACCATGATGATGCAGTGATTACCTCATTAATGAACAATTTAAATAAAATGAAAATATAATGTAAAATCTAAGACTTACACTTGTAAAAAACCTATTGGATGAGTGTATTTTGAACCCTTATCACCTTATCCTCTAAATATATCATTGTCGGACCTTTAAAATCCAAAAACCATTTTATAATAAAGTAACATTTCAAGACTATCCAAAAGTGACCCTCTTCCCTCTTATAAAAGTCCCCCACCTCTACCCCCTTACCCACACCTCTCAAGACCTTTTCTTGTCCAACCTCTACTAATATTGTCTATCCACATCCCTCTATTACTCCTAGAAGCCTCACTTTGGTCAGAAGTCTTCCCAAGGAAGCCTTTGTCTCAAATCAAAAATAGTTACCCGATTTAGAGGTAATGTCTTCTCTCGAGTTTCTTCCTTTTATTTTCCTTCTTCACTCACCACTATCTTCTTATTATTTGATCCCATAATAACACTAGTATCCTAAATATACTAGTATGTTGTTATGAAAATTATTCTACCTACACTTACACACACCTCCGTCTAATGGTTAAAGAATATATTATTTCTGTGGGTGGCGAATTACTGCCTCACGAAACGATGATTGTTCAATATTCTTTTAACACCTTTCATGGTGGCCATTAAGATGTCACTGTATTTATATATGATATATATTATGTTTATTTTTTCTTTATGCTTCTGTATTTTTTTATATATAGCAAACCTTTATGGTTTCCATTATGTGTAAACAAGATAATTTCATTTTAGGAAGTGCGGACTACCACCCCCTCAAAGTGATATGACTTGTTCATACCATATGTGGTGCATATAAATGATAGGTTAAATGATATTATATATGATAAAATACTAGAATTATTATACTAATATGTATCATTATGTTTTAATTCCATTAAATATGAAATAGTAATGGAAGTAGCGTTCATGCGTATGTACGACTTACCGTCCCCATGAAAGGTGCATTTCATTTCTTGCCTCTAAATGTTATGTACTATTATAAATACATGTATATTCTGGATATATATAATATATATGATATCCAAATCATGAATATAATTCAGGATATAATGAACCTTTGACCACATGAACAACATGTAATTATAAGAAGTCTATTTTTGACTTAAGTACCAAATATCGACAAAACGAACATTATTAACTTAAATGATTACATAATGTTTATAATATGGAAATAAGTGATATAAAAGGAATAATAAACTTTAAAAAATTTCTTAAGAAATTATAAATTAACTTTAGTTTATTATTCAGGATATTAAAGAAAGATCGAGTCAAGTCGGACACGAGGTAAGGGACTTCGTCTCAATATCCTTTCATTGAAGCATATTTTCTTTTAATACAAGGCTTTCTTTTATACGCTGTATAAACACCTTTTAATTTTCATTTCATTCAAAGGGAATATTTTTCTATGAAGTTTTTTACTAAACAACCAAAAGGAATGTTTCTTTTAACTTACATGGTGACAACGACCTTTCCACCGCCGCGAGTATTATTTGATCTTTGGCTTCCTCAACAAGCCGTAATGTTTTTAAAAGAATATAAATACCATATACTCTATTATGTATTTTGGTATTGAAAATGGTTTTGATAATTGATTTTTTATATCAATATATTTAAGTGATATATTGTGATTGAAATGTGGAAATGTTTTCTTTCCTTTATATTTGTTTTATGTCTTATGATTTTATAATGGTACTTGGACATTTGACGGGTGGTTACGTGATAAAACAAATGACGGGTGGTGCCATGAATACCAGGATGGGTGGTTATGTTATAACCTCCAATACATTGGGTATAAAAGTCAGCCTTATGGCTATTCCATTTAGTGACATGTGTGGAAGTCGACCGTATGGTTATTCTATTTATGTATGTTTATGTCCCAAGTTACCTTTATATGTTATGTGTTCTTTATATGGGTAATATTTTGGTTACAAAAGGGTAAGTAGTGATCTTTTATTCAGTGAACAGTATTTACTACTTCATAATGGTGATAATTTTTACTTATGTTAAGGTATTCATTGTTTACTTGTTGTTTTGTAAAACTAATAGTTTCCTTCTTTGTGTATTCCTTACTGAGCTTTTTATGCTCATCCCAAGTTTTTGAAATGTTATTCACAAGACATAAAGTGGAATAGAGTTGAGGATGGGATCAAGGAATGTCATGCTTCCTAAAACATGGAACTGGACATAACTTTTTTTTAAGAGTTTTTATTTTATGAAAAAAATGGAAACTGAGTAGAAGTGTCTAATTTGTAACTTTTGAGATGTAATAGTTATGGCCTAATTCTCTAAAACTCTAAACCTGAAAAGATCCTCAATGTGAATTATTAATTTAATTCAAGATTAGGTAATTTTTAAGGCTAGGGCCTTATAAGGGATTTTCGAATGAATTTTATAGATAATTTTTATTTATCCTCATTATTAATCCTTAAGGTTACCAAGTTGAGAATTAAAGATTTATTGTTTTCGAATACCCCTACTTTTGATCCCTACCCTAGGTGCTTTAGCCACTCTTTGTAAAATTAATCAATAAAGGGAAAGAGATTCAAAACATATTGAATTTACAATTGGAAATGGGGATTAAACAATTAAAGAACATACACATAGTGGGTTTTATTAATTTATGAACATGAAATCATTAATTAAAAATAACGATACGGATTCAATCATAATTATAACTAATTTAATTACTTAAAAAAGGATGAGAAAAAATTCATCAATGATTCTTCGTGGATTATTAATAGAAATGAATAACGAATGAAATAGAATTGGTAATAAAAAAAGGAATGAAGAACAGCCTTGAAATTGATCCAAAACACTTTTATTGAAGTAAAACAATGAAATGAAACTAATAAATTTCAAGTTTGGGGTAGGAGTATAAGGGAATGAGAAAAGAATGAAAGAAACAAAGACTGTGAAGCTCTGAAATCTAGTGTGCCTACTACTATATATATAGATATAATATTACACAACGTGTAATAGGAACTCATTTCAAGTAATGTTGGTCCACGGTTTTCTCCATGGATTTTGAATCTTACGTGTATCTCGTCCAAGATTTGAAACTTTGACCATTCTCACAATGTGTAAGCAGGACTCACAATGTGTATCCTCCTCTGAGATTTATCTTAAATGTGGAAATTGAATTCAAAGGTTACACAACGTGTATTGGTGAATCACATCATGTAATGGCTTCATGGATTGAAATTCTTTACAACTTTCATCATTACTTGATTCATGACTTGCAGCATGCTGTGAAATGATATTACACATCATGTAATGAGATTTCATGATTTGTAATATCCAATTTTTCTCCTTTTCTACATTCTTATACTTTGAACATTGAAATCCTAATTCCTACAAAAAAATAACAGATACCAAGTGAATTATAAAATAAATCATTGAAAGTACTTAATAAAATGATAGAAAATGTATATATGATTTAAGCTCGTCATTAGAGGAAGCTCATAGTTCTTCATTATATATATATCCTGGAATTATGAAGATGTATAGATATTTGAAATAATACTTTTGGTGGGATGGAATAAAGATAGATATTTTAGAGTTTTTATCTTGGTGTTTGTAATGTTATCAATTTAATATTGAAAGACAAAATTCTAAGGGGATGTTACTTCCATTACCCATACCAGAATTGAAATGGGAGAACATCACCGTGTATTTTTTCATTAGACTAGCCAAAATCTCTAAATAGAATAATTATATATGGGTTGTAGTGAATCAACTTAATAATTTAGTACACTACATTGCTATCAAAGAATACTACTCTCTGGATCATCTTTCCAAGATATACATTAAGGAAGTTGTAAGGTTTCATGGAGTACTACATTTTATTGTGTATAATCATGTTAGGATCTGAGGTTTACCTTAAAGTTCTAGTGAATCCTTTAGTAATATCTTGATATAGAGTTGAGTTTCATCATTGTGTATCATCCTCAAGTATATGGTCAATATAAAAGAAAAAAATAAAATCCTAGAGGATATGTTGAGATCTTATTATTTGTACTTAAAAGGTGATTGAAATCAAAACCTTCCTCTAGTTAATTTTTATTACAAAAACATCTTTCACTCAAGAATTCAGATGACTCCTTATGAATCCCATTATGGAAATAAATGTAGATCTCTAATTTTTCAGGTATAAAGTTAGAGAAATAAAGCTATTGGGACTTGAGATAGCTGAAGAAATGGTATAGAAGGCTAAATCCATTCAGCAACACATCAAGGTAGCTTATAATTGGTATAAAATATATGCTAACAATCATTATTGTGATCTATAATTTTAAGTTGGTGCTAAGTTTTTTCTAATAATTTCTACATGGAATAAGGTTATGAGATTTAGGAAGAAAGAGAAACTAATACCTGGGTATATTGGTACCTTTTAAATTATTGATCGTATCATGATGGTAGCCTATCACTTGGTGCTTCCACTAGGCCGCTATCAATTATATGATGTGTTCTATGTATCTATCCTAAGGAAGCACATACCTGACCCTTCACATGTACTGAACTTAGTGGTCATATTATTGGAACAAGATCTTTCTTATGATGAACAACCGATGGAGATTCTGGATTGTACAGAGAAACTTCTATGAAACAATACCACTTACTTAGTCAATGTTTTTTGGTGAAATCTCTAGTTTGATGATGCTACATGGGAACTTGAGGATATGATGAGGTAGATGTATCCTCATTTTTTTGTATCTAAGGGATAAATTTTGAGGGAGAATTTCATTTTAAGGGGTGTAGAATGTAACACACCAAGTTTTTATGAATTATTTTTTTCAAATAAAATAAATTTTTTTAATTTATCACATTTCATGCAACACCAAGTTAATCTTTCACTACAAGCAACACTGTCTTAACTTGTGTTACATGCGACACTGAGTTTTAACAGAACCATAATATATTATAGTTATTCAAACATGAACTTTATAACCTAGAAATTAAAATTAGTGATATGAATAGTAATAACTATTTTTTAAATATTAAGTATAATGGTTTTATATAAGAAACATATTGATAATAATAAAAAATTCGGTAAAGTATTTATATGTTTCAAAAATACTATTTTATCAAAAAAATGATTTTCTATATATTTTTGTGACCAATAATAAAATTAATTTTTGAACTTTTTGAAAATTAATTTTATAAAATAAAATTCATTTTTGAATTCATAATTTCAAAATTGGATTAAGGTGAATTTTTTTATTTTTATGAAAAGTTGCATTTTTTATGAATAGTGAAAATACATAATTTTAATTGAAAACCGGATTTTTGTTTAATTTATTTATAAAGTTAAATTATATTTTAAATTGGTTTTAAAGTATAATTAGTTCAATTATATATATATATATATATATTAATTCAATTTAGGTCATTGGAATCAATTTTATATTGAAATTAGATATAAAAACCTTGTAAACTTTTGATTGTTTTCTTTTTAAAAACTCACTTTTATGTCACGTCTGCGAGATTAATTTTAAATTAATTTTTTCCACTTATACGAATGTAGTTTAGAAAATTTTGTTCTAAATTTGGAATCAAAATAAATTATTTTATCTAATAAATTTTATTTATTTTTTGACCAAAATGAATAGTGAATGAGGTAAAAATTAATTATCATGGTTAAGGTAAAAATGGGTTTACTGGTTGTTAAATTAAAAAAGATAAGGATATAAGTTACCTATAAACTTGTATAAAAAAAATTATATCCATATTTAGACCATTACATCTATAAGGTTCTATAATGGTCCATTTTTTACCCTTATGACATATGAAAAACGTGGGATCCCTCAATTCTTTTCAAAAATACCAAGTGTGTCCTCTCCCCCACTTATAAAATGTCACCCACTCTCATCTCTTCTTCACACCTTCAAACCCCTTTGGTTCAAAAAATACCTACCCAAATCACTTCCCAAATTCCATAACCTCATCCTATAAAACTTAATTTTTATATAAATCCATACTAGGAAGGATTTTTGTGAAAACCTATGGAGGATACCTAAAGAAGAGGTAATGTTCATCAACAAGCATTTTTTGTTTCATTTCTTCCTCCACCCCTTCAATTATTATTATATCATGATTATATAATAACCTTAGGATCTTAAATATACTTATATTTTTTTATGTTATGTTTGTGACCTAAATACATCTCCACTTCCATCGAATGAGTTATGAAATCATCATTCATGTGTACGGCAGACTACCGCCTCATGAACCAATGTCATTCGTTTTTTGATTACCGCCTATTGAGGCAAGAAATAATGACAGATATATTGTTTATATATTATTTATATTATATTTATGATTTTAATATTATTATTTAATTATTATATCACACATACTTTCATATTTTCCATTTTGTGGGAATACAACAATGTTGTTCATGTGTACAACGAACTATCACCTCACAAACCGATGTCGTTCATTTTTCCATTACCACCTATCAAGGAAAGAAATATTGATGAATATATTTTTTTTATATGATATATGTTATATTTATGGTTTTATTATGATTCTGTAATTATTATATCACACATACCCTCATATTTTCTATTTTTTGGGAATACAATAATATCGTTTTTGTGTACGGTAGACTACCGCCTCATGAGGTAATGTGATTCGTTCACGCTTTACATGGAATGTATTAATGATGGGTTTAAAAAATATGTGATATATATTAAATAAAATGATTATTTAATTATAATATATCATTTACCTTTCTTTCTTTTTATCCAACAAGAAAATAGAAATAGTGTTCATGCGTACATACAGCCTACCATTTCCATGAATTTTGTATTTCATTTTCTATCACTAAATTTTATGTATTACTATAAATAAATATATATGATATTTATATAATGTTTATCATTATTTAAATAATGAAACCATGATAAAAGTAATAGAACCAAAAATATAACAAATAAAAACATATATGAAAAACTAAGCAGTTATTACCCGAAATGTAACATTAACATGAAATCGTTAATAAAAAGGTAATAAAATATCATAAAAAATAATATATGGTATAATATATATGAACATGTTTCTGTAATATATGTATAATATACTTATATTTATTTAAAAATATGTTTAAATGAGTAGGATGGAAGTCGACACTTAAGGTAAGGGGTTTTTTTCTCAATTTTCCTTCTTTGATATGTACGTTATATTATGCACCTATATTATTTCATGAGGTGTATATAAAGATTCTTTGACATGTAATTTTATGAATTTATTCATCCTCAAGTTATTTTAAGTTTCATTTTATGTTATTCTTTCATGATTCTTATGATTCAATGTTACCAAAGTGGTACATATTTTATGTTATAATCTCATCATTTATCGGAATTGTTTATGATTGAGTATCCAATATTGAAATATCATTATATACCTCTCATTAATTCTAATTAATTTTATTATCCTCGTTTTATTCATGATATATTAAATTAATGGTAACATTTTTTCACTCTTTAGTACTTGAAATAATAAATAAAATGTTTTCAATAAAATCTGAATTTATTTATCTCTTCAGTTGGAAATTTTTTTCTTCCAAAACCATGTTTAATAAAAATGATTTAAAAAAATTATTACTCTCTTGTGATTTTTAAATGAAAATTTTACCCATGTTTTACTTTTTAAAAAAATATTAAAGGAATCTTCATGTCATTTTCTAAATAATATATGTTTTTCTTTTACAAAAAATGTGAAAGGAAACTTTGTTTTAACCTGTATGGTATGAACATAATTTTATAATGTCATGACCAATCATTACTTAGAAACTTCATTTATAAATTTTCAAGTTTATTTTCAAAGAAAAATTTTTTTAGAATGTTTTATGTTTTAAAAATAATTTTTCAAATCAGAAAGGATATTTTCTTCAAGAAATGTTTTAAATAATCAAAATAATTTTCCATCTAAGATTAAATATGTTGATGTTACCTATACCTTGCTAGGTATATGATCTAATGATAGCATTAATATTATTTCTATGAATTTTTTATGTTTATTATGTCATGAAGTTTATGAAACCTATTTTTATTCTATGGGTTATAACATGATAAGATTTTATTAAACCTGATTCTTTTTCCATAGGTTATGCTATGATGATTATGAAACCGATTTATTTTCCACAGGTTGTGATATGATGAAATGTTTATGAAACCCATTTATTTTCATGGGTTATGATATGATTAATATTTTATAAACTTGTGAAACACATATGTATGTTTTTAATTATGTGATGGGTGGAACCTATATCTCCCTCCAATGAATTGGGTAAAGATTTATATCTCATAAGATTGATAGGACTAAAACAAGGATTGAACCTAGTTTTGTAAGATAGGGATGGAAAGTGGATTAAACCCAATTCATTAATATAGAGATGAATTGGGGATTGAAACTAGTTTATTAAGGTGATTTTTTCACTATAATGTCCTTATAAATAATCCTTGGATAATATGGAAATGATTTTTTATGCTTATGTGTATGCCAAAAATTCCATTATTATGCCAATGATATGTTCTCATGGATCAATTTCTTTGATTACCTTATGATTAATGTCTTATTAACTTCCAATATTTATTTCATGACTCAATATTATGATCTTTGATATGAAGGGTATGGTTTTCAAATGTTATTCTCATGTTCTCATACTCTTATGTTCACGTTATGCTTACATATCTCCCTTGTTTACCTTTACTGAGCATATGAGATCACCCTTTATTATGTTTCTTTTTTCCAGGTTATGAAGATATTTATTGTTAATGATATGTCTAATAAGGGTTATAATTATTAAGAACGTAGTGCTAGATGATGTAGCTCACTTATGGACCAGTGTTTATGTTTCTAAGTTTCCAAAGGTGAAAAACTATAATGGTCCTCAACCATGTGTTTGTGTGATGTAATGAATATTCATAAAAAATTATGTAATATATATGTATGAAAATTTTAGGTATCTATATAAACATCCTACTCAATATAAATTTATTGATAAATGTTTAGTAAATAATCACTCAATTTTTAGTAAATTCATTTTATTCTTCAAAAATACGCTCCCTCTAAAAATGATTTTTATTGTGATTAAATGTTAAAATTAATTTCTAGAAGTTTTATAAAATTTATTTTAAAAATTGAATTTCATTTTTCAATTCATCATGTCAAAATTATCTTGGGATTATTTTTTGAAAATTTTCTGAAAATATTAATTTTTTAATGAATAGTAAAAATACCAATTTTTATACAACTATCATTTTCCTTATATTAAAAAGTAACTTTATGATTTAAATTTGATATAAAAGTAACATAAGTACTATTTATTTATATATTATCTAATTTATTACAATTTAATCATCCTTATACCTTCTTTTGGTATAAGTACATTTTTGGGCTTAAAACGCATTTTTCAAGAAAATTGTTCTTCATTATATTTTGTTGGATTAATTTTAAATTAAATTATATTAATTATGTTCATTGAATATTAAAAAATGGATTTAATATTTGTAACTAGTGGGAAAAAAATTAAATAGGTCCCTTTAATTTTTTTCATTATGAATAGTAATTGTCATAATTTTATTGCCACTGTAAGGGTAAATCGGATAATTTAGGTTAAAAATAAAATTATAAGGACTATAAAATGACCCTGAAACTTTACTTAAACTTATTTTATGAGTCCATTTTTTCCATACTCATCCAATATTCTGTTATATGGAATTTTATGAACATTTGGATGTGATTATGACCTCTATTGTATTTTATTTCAAGAAAATTCAAACATGTCACACTCTTGTTTTTAATGACTATAATATTTTTAAAATAGAATTATTAAAAGGATATATTCAACTGTAAATATCATTTTAAAATTTAAAAGGTTTATCTTCATCATGGTAATTTATTTTTATTTTTTAGTGAAGAAATAATTACCTCAAATGTCTGCACAATTCTGAAGCGATAATTATTTAATTAATGGAAAAATAAAATAAATTATATTAAAAATATTAAAAGTGTTATAATTTGAGATAATTAGTGTGATTAATAAATTTTATATATGACCATAACATTTTGGGGATATGTTAAAATAATTAGTTCAAATTCTAAGTGTTATATTGATATTACTAAAGTCAAAGTATTAAATAGTTCTAAAAATTGACATTATTGATATTTTATAATAAATAATATTTTATTAAATGATTTAAAATCCTAAAAATATTACATTAATCCAATTTATCATTATATGGTTGATAATATCAACCATGTTCTATTTATGTTTCGTTTATCCAATTATAATAATTATCATGAACCAAAATGAGTAAAAAACCCTTATCACGGTAGGTTTAAAAAGGATTAATGAGGGGTTAAAACCAAAATATAACAATGAAAACATAGTCAAAACATATATAATTTTTATTTTATGGGATTATATCAAACCATACTCATCCAATATTCTAGATAAATGAGTTCGGATCCATTTTTAATTGAATATTATTTATTTTTTTTTGAGAAAAACAGATATCATTAATGACGAATATCAGCAGACGTACAAATGCAAAGCCATGAAGGAAAATTGTCCAGCCAGAGCTGGTTGGCCTCGAAGGGGCCTGATGTTTCCAACTTGTGGGCTGCATTATTGCCTTCTCTTTCGTAAAAGGAGAAGGTACCGAATGAAAAGCATTGGTAGAGCGATATAATTCTCCTGATAATGAGGCCAAAAGACTGGAGTTTGTTGTTGTTGTGGTTAATGGCATCGATCACGGTGAGGTAGTCAGATTCAATGCAAATATCAACCCACCCATGTTCCAAAGCCAGCATCAAAGCTGCTAGGATGGCATTAGCCTCAGCCACAGCAGGTTCCAAAAAGGCATGATGTGATTCATACTTTGCAGTGATGATTTTCCCCAGATGATTTCGGGCCAGGAGACCGAGGGAGACAAGTCCATCCTTTGGGAGAGATGTGTCCACGTTGATCTTAAGAACGCCTTCCATTGGGGGTTCCAATGATGGGGGTAGAAGTGGGGGCATCAGGCATTTGATTTCCATTGTGGTGATTCCATCCCTCGATTCATGAGGTGGCCTGTTCTATCCAGTATTCAGGAGGTTTATACTTGTGGTGGAAAACAGCATCATTACGCCGTAACCAGATGATCCAAGCCAGGGTGCAGCATGACCCTACCTTAGCCACTGAGAGAGAGGAGCACCATCGCGCTAGAAGAGCGGGGAGGTCAGAAGTCGTATCCAGTGATGCATCTGGGGTTGGGTCCCATTTATTCCAGATTTCCTTGGCTTCCGGGCAGTGAAAGATGGCATGCAAGGGGGTCTCTGGGATGTTTGGTAAAAACGGGCAGAAAGTGGCATTGGACATATGTCGGTACGTAAGAAGGATCATTGTTGGGAGGGTGCCCGTGTAGACCTGCCACCAAAAGTGGCGTATTTTTGGGGGGACGTTTAGCTTCCAAAGTGATTTCCATGGTCCCTCGTTTTGGTCGGTTGGGTGGTTTCCAAGAGCAAGCCTGTATCCGGATCTCATCGTGTATTCACCGGATATGTCATTGCACCAGAAGAGATGGTCAGGGCCTGCGTCAAGGACCCAAGGGATGCTTAGGATAATTCTTTGGTCTCTTTCGTTAAACCATTCAAAAATATTATCCACACACCACCCCGTTCCTTGGTCGAAAAGGAGGCTTCTGAAATTAGCGTCTTCAAAGCCTGGTTGTGTGTGGGATGTAGCCCACATACCTACCGTATCAATCAGCCATGGATCAGACCATATGTTAACAGATGATCCATCCCAAATCCTCTATCCCAGTCCTTTTTTCAAGAGCTTGAGGACCCCCCAAATGCTTCTCCAAAGGAAGCTAGGATGCGGGACAAGTGAGGAAACCTGGAAGTCCGTGTGGGGAAAGTACTTAGCTCATAATACCCGCGCACAGAGGGATGATGGAAGGTTAATAAGGTGCCACCCTTGCTTGGCCAATAGTGTGTCGTTAAAGAGTAGAAGATTCCGGAATCCTATCCCTCCCTCAATCTTGGGGATGAAAAGTTTCTCCCAGGCCATCCAGTGGGGTCTGTTTCCTCCATCATTTTTCCCCCACCAGAAGTTGGCAGTGCGTGTATGAATCTGGTTGATGATGGCAGCTGGGATCTTAAACAGGGACATAACATAGCTTGGGATAGACTAGATGACAGATTTAATGAGGGTCTCTTTTCCTTCTTTTGAGATTCCTTTTGGGGTCTAACCTTGAATTTTCTTCTCAATCCTATCCATAAGAGATGCAAAAATTTATTTTTTGGACCGGCCAATTATCGTGGGTAGCCCGAGATACTTTTGATGTTTCTCAACCATATGTATTCCAACTGCTGCGCAGAGTTCATCTCTCTTGGGGCGAGGCACCCCTGCACTGAAGGAGATTTCTAATTTTCCATGATTGATTGACTTTCCAGACGCCCTCTCGTACTGGTGGATCTCATGGCTGATCACCTGACATTCATTAATAGTTGCTCTGGAGAAAAGGAGGCAGTCGTCGGTGAAAAAAAGGTGAGACACTGGTGGACTTACACGACAGACCTTTTCCCCATGAATAGTTTTAGCGGTTGCGGCCCTGGATAAAAGGTTATAAAAGACATAAGCCACCAAGATGAAGAGAAATAGGGAGAGGGGATCTCCCTGACGTAGGCCGCGGGATGGCACAAATCCTCGAGTGAGCTTCCCATTGACCCGGATTCTAAAAGAGATGGTTGAGATTCATTTCATGATCATATCTGTCCACTTAGTGCAGAAACCCATTTTCAGC
The DNA here is from genome assembly GCA_963277665.1 of Viscum album. Taxonomy (NCBI): domain Eukaryota; kingdom Viridiplantae; phylum Streptophyta; class Magnoliopsida; order Santalales; family Viscaceae; genus Viscum; species Viscum album. Next base: position 1,619,566,894 of record OY728157.1, on the reverse strand, counting down.
ATCACAATTTTGAGGAAGTGACATTCCACTTTATTGTAAGCCTTGGTCATATCCAGTTTCCAGGCCATGGTTCCTCTTTTCACATTGGAGCGTGTTTTCATAGAGTGAAACACTTCATGGGCCACTATTGCGTTATCAGTTATCAGCCTCTTGGCCACGAAGGTACTCTGGTTTTCCGAGATAATATCAGGAAACCACGGTCGCAATCGATTAACAAGGATCTTAGAGAAGATCTTGTACGTGACATTGCATAGGCTGATAGGCCTAAAATCAGGGGCCGTCTGGGGCTTCTTAATTTTGGGAATGAGGACGAGGACAGTTTCATTGATGGCGGCAATACTTATTTTTTCGGCCCATATGTTCCTTATCATTTTTCATATTTGGGGACCGATGATGTGCCAGTATTGATTAAAGAATAGGGCGTGGAATCTGTCCGGTCCCGGGGCCTTAGTGGGGTGAATCTGTTTCAGAGCCAGGCTTATCTCTTCATCCGACACATCTTTGGAAAGCTGTCGATTGATCTCCTCAGTGATCATTGGTTGGATACATTCTTCCACTTCAGTCGAAATGAAAGGAGTTCCTAAATTGAAGAGTTACCGGAAGTAACATGTCAAAGATTCGTGAATTCCCTTAGTATCAAAGACTTTGCTTCCATCTGATTGTGATATGAAATTGATAAAAAAAATTCCAGCGCCTAGCTGATGTTTTCTGGTGAAAATACCGGGTATTGGCATCCCCTTCTGAGATGTGGGTATCTCGTGCCCGCATAACCCAGAATATTTCCTTCACGCTCAGGGTCGGGTCCATCTCTCTTTGAGTGGATCTGATCATGTCAAGAGTGCAACTGGATGGGGGTTTCTTGAGTAGGTTGTGAAGTTTCTTTTCGAGGAAATAATAGTGCCTCTCAGGATGGCGTAATTTCTTATTACTCCATGAACTCAGATCGTATGTGACCTTTTGGAGATTGAGGCCAATATCTTCGTGAGTGATATTCTAGCTTGATATTACAACATCTTCGCATTCTCGATCCTTTAACCAGAAGATTTCAAATCTGAAGGGTCTATAAGGTTGTTTGATGCGTTCACCTTGAATACAGTCAATAAAAATTGGGCAGTGGTCTAAACAGTTGAGCTTCATGTGGACGATGTGGAACATGATGAAGATATTTATCCAATCTTTTGATCCCAGAAATCTGTCAAGTCGCTCAGCGATGCGTGTGTCATCCGTATTACCTCGGAACTATGTGAAGGGATTACCTGTGTATCCCAAATCGACCAGGTCCTCCCTAGTGACCGCATCCTTGAAATTTTCCATCGAAGTAGTGTGTCGGTCATTTCCGCCTCTTTTTTCCTTATGGAATATAATCTCATTAAAGTCTCCACCAAATAGAATAGGGCTTGGAAGCTTGTGACGAAGTTTGCAGAGGAGATCCCAAGATTTCCCCTTCTCATTATAGGCCGACCAGCCATAGAATCCCACAAAGGTCCATGGCGGGGTGTGGTCCGCCTGAACAGTTTCTGCCACGTGGTGTGAGGAGAAAGACAAGATCATGACGTTGAGATGATCCTTTCATAGGAGACAGAGTCCCCCAGAGTGGCCTTGTCTGGAGACTGGGAGACAGCCTTGGAAGCCGCATTTCTGAGCAATGCAAGTGGTGTCCTTGTTTTCCAAAATGGTTTCGGACAAAAAAACCATATTAGGGCGACTTTGGGCGCAATTGCATTGGAGCATGCGAACCGTTCGTGGGTTTCCAAGCCCACGACAATTCCAGCATAGGACAATCATTGATCTAGGCAGGGCTGGGTCTCACCCGCCTCCGCCTTTGAGTTCTCATCACCTGTTATTCCACCCGTCATTTTTCCTCTCTTTGGGGAGTTCCCCATTGACTGGCATGTTTCAATTTGTCTTTTCCAATCCCCAGGTTTAGGGTCCCCCATTTTACCAGCACTTACTTCGCGTTGCACCCTTTTCCAGGTTCGACGGGTGATTGGGCCTGGTGGTGAAGTGCCAGACTTTCCATCTTTATCCTGTGTTAGGATGTCAACCAAGTTCATTTCTGGGTCAGGGTCGGGATTTGGTGGTTCAGCGTGCATCTGCATTGACCTCGCGCTTTGTTCTGCAGGATCTTTTGATGTGTTCCCTGGCTCAATAAGTGTTGAGGTTGTGTCCTTCAGGGGGGGTGTATACATGCTATTAATCCTCTGATTGGTTGGTCTCTCTTTAGGGAACTCTGGCGGTCCAAGCCTAATGATCGTTCCCTGTTCGGTTCCCGCTTGACTTGTGTGGGCCACCTTGAGACATTCACGATATTTTTGTTTTTCCACCTTAGGAATGAAGGCATATCTTGTCATTTTTTCCTGAAGCCATGGGCCATAATGAAGAATGATATTACCTTCTCCCTCCCCTGGCTTTGAGCCACACGCTCTTTTCAGATGGCTGAGACGTCCATAGAAGAAGCAGAAAATTGGGAGTTTCTCGAATTCGAATGAGATCCAGTTATCTGCGTCATCGATTTTCAAAAACATGCCCCTCATCAGTGGCTCTGACACTTCAATTCTGGCTCTAATCCGAACCTCGGGTCCCCATTGGATAGGGTCCGAGCAGTCCCATTCAATGAATTGGACAATGTTGTCCCCAATTTCTCTCATAACACGTTCTGTTCATGCGTGAAGGGGAATTCCTTTAATCCGTATCCAGAAAGGGGATCGAGTTAGCTTAATGTTATGGATGTCATCCCCCCCTCTTAATTCTTCCATGAGGAGTAGTTGATTATCAAAGGACCACGGTCTGGCGCTAAGAATTTTATCTCGATCTCTTTTGTTGAAGAACTCGAAGATAATGATATTGTTCCCCGCTTCACGAATGGTCACACCTGCTTCCAATTTCCAAAGGTTCTGTAGAGTGTTTTTAAGTTCCCCTTGGTTGACTGAAATATTTTTCACAAAATTTCCAACCAACAGCAGTGACAAGCATTTTTCTAATAGTGTATCTTCATTTCTCCGAGCTTCAATAGTCGCTTTCTCTTTATCTGTCAGGGACATCCTCTTCCAAAGGTTCACAATATCCGCCTCCATTGTTCAGTGTATGTGGGATAAGAAACATCTCCAGACAGGCCCGTTATCCGCCCCTCTTGGGTCGGCCCGCGAATGTCTGCAACCCCAAAAAATCGGGCCTGGCACCCCACTCCGCGGCCTCGTTCCGCAAAGGGGTCGCGCAGCCACGGCCTTGGCAAATAAGAGGCTCCGCGAATAGGTCTCCTCAAACCCTTACTGCATAAGAACACCACAAAGTAGAACCGTCTTCGCGGAGTGGTTCACCGCGGCGGAATCTCACGAGCTCCCTTCGCGAGAATCTCAGCCCAAACCGAACTAATCTCCTTTGTTCCAAGATCCACCGTGAGCTCAGCTTAATTCACACCATTCTCTGAGCATTTCGGCCACAATATGCATCAAAAGAGCAAAACCAATCAGTGGAAAACACAATCCACCAAAATAATTCTCAGGACCGGAAACCCCTTCGTGGCCGACGACCCCTTCGCGGCCACTCAAACGTCAAAACCTTCGCAAAAGTTTTTCTCAAATCAAACCACACCACATAGTAGTTTTTCAAGACAAACACAGGTCTCCGCCGTCTTACCACATCATCACGGATCAACTCCCTACATAGGAGCTTCGTAGAGTCTACTTCGCGAACATTCAACACGGTGGATCTTCGTGGAATGGGGCTTCACAAAACAGCCACTTCGCGGTGGAACTTCGCAGCACTGTGGGAACAGCTATCGCCCACTGAGCATTTCCCACTTCACAATGCCCCAAAACAACGTGGTTCAAAACCCCGCAGTAGGTCGTCGTGACGGCCTCTTGCGATCACACCGCGTGGTGACTCAAAAGCGGAAGGTTCTTCGCGGATCAGTCCACTTCGCGGTGGAAGCTTCACAGAAACGAGAACACATCAACCCACCCACTGGACCTCACCTTTCAACACGGAAGCAGGAATCCAGGATCAACACGCCAAAAAGGTGACTAAGACCACAAACTCATATGGATATTCTAGATTCAGCGCTTTTCGATTCTGAGTGCGGAGGGGGATGTGCGATTAGGGTTGGGTTTTCCTTGAAATCTAGATTTTGTCTTGAGGAAGTATCGCTCGGATCTGAAGAGCCGATGAGGTTTGAGGTTTTGAGATCTGGAATCTCCCACCCTCTCCAGATCTGGCACCGATGAGGTATGACGGTGACGGAAGGAGCCTCACAGCTTTGGGGGGACTGGATCTGTACCTGTAGTCAAATTCGAGCAGATGCAGAAGGAGCCCAGTTTCTTCGCAGAGGGTTGAGGGGCAGTACCGCGTAGAGGAGACGGAACACTATCTCCAAGGAAGAAGGGGGGGCGGTGAACCGCAACACCAAAGTGGGGTGCTCGGAGGGAGAAGGAGCTGCTGATACCCGGACGGACAGGGGAACTCCAACCTAGGAAACCCTAGGAGATGAAAGCTCTCAATCGGGAGAGACTCAATTGAATATTAATTTATATTAATTTAATATATTGAGAAATTCCAAGATCTCCCCTCCCCTCAATTATAGAAGCGAACCACCTCCCTCAATTAATTACACCATTTTGAGCCTTTTATCTTGAACATACTCTTATGAATTGTAAGATACTGGGTTTTCCTATGAGATAAAGACCTTTTTTCAGTTTTAATGCTTATTATGGCCTAATGTGAGTACACATTGAGGTCATGGATGATTCGGGGGGTGTCTGGGCTTGTTCAAAGCCCAGAGCCCCACTTTTTAGAGGAAAAAAAGATAGTCCACGTGGTTATTAGAAACTATGTAGGGAATTCCACATGGTTTGTCTAACCATGCGAGGCATGGGCAAAGGGTTGAAGGAGCCCGCACAGTTTGAGGAAACTGTGCAGATCAGGGTGCATGGTTGTGCAAAATGATGCAGACCTAGAACAGTGTTGCAAACATAGTTTTCATATGGTTAGGAAAACCATTTGAACTAACTCTGTGATGTTCCCCATTAATATATTGTATGGTTTCCCCTTAAGATGGTGTAGGGTGAATGGTTGGTGCACGAATTGGCCAACCGTGCGTACAAACCGTGCAGCCTGGTACTTTTAAATGAAATTAAAAAATTTCATTTAAAATTTCTATAACCTAATAATAATTTATATTTATCCTCCATTAGACAGCATCCAACCTTGGATAGGTCCCTTGAAGGAAAATTGATAGCCTTTTATCCTATTTCTCTATCCGAACTCAGAATCGAATGACGTCGATCTCGTTGGATTTGCATTGGTTATTTATTCATTATTAATTTTTCTTATGATTTGGATAAAATCAAAATATGATACTGGATGAGTGATCTTCTATATACCTATAGTAGGTGGTATATAACTTTACCTTAGGGTTTGGTGCTTTATAATAATATTTTCCTTTGTGATGCACTCTGTACTTTCCGGCACTGCCCCTTTAATTTATTAAATGATTGAATTGAATGAATTGGAACATGTTAGGGATGGCCACTAGTTCCTTTGAGTTTTTTGAAGGATATTTCCCCAACCTAGGCCACCCATGGGGTGTGCCTCTACTTCTTCCTATTATGATACCACCCATGGGGTGTGTGTGTTTTTGTTTGCTTTCCTAATTATAGTAATCCCTTAATAAATTGAATTAAATTGTTTGAGATTATTAGGATATGGTTTTCCTCCTTTTACATGTTATACATGATGTGAATTGTTTAATTGTTAAATAGTGAATTGGTATATGAGTTGGATGAACTCATGTGATGTTATGGAATGTGAATTGATAAATTAATGTGATGAATTTAAATGGTATTGTATGCCTTGGATGTGCTCCTTGGATCTTGATTCCATTATATTTCATGGACTTTACTTCCATGGATCTTGATAGTTGTAGTGGATGCCTTGGATAAGATCATTACTTGGGTCATGATTTTGTAGGATGACTTAGGCCTTGATACCCCTTGGATGTGGATTGTTTGGGCTCGTAGTGGACATGGTCTATTGACATGCTCCTTATATCCCTCCAAATTCTCTACCAAGTTTCCATTGAGATTTTCATGGGACTCTTTGAGGATGCCTTGGTATTTTATACCTTGGATCCATCCCAGTGGGTTATAACACTTATGATTACATGGAGAGGACATTTTGGATGACTTGATTATACATCATGAACATGGTAAATTTTTTCTTGGTTTTACGGCATGGTTGTGGTGGATCTTTTGGTTTTTTGCATATATCCTGAGTATGGGTATCATATTACAGTTGTTAGACTGGACAATGTGACGTGTTTATTTTTTATTATAAATTCCTTGTTATAGGATCTTGACTATTGTTGTAGGGATTCTTTTTATGATGGATAGTACCACTTGACTTGTTCACATTACTTTTAGTACTATCATATTTGATATATACTGCACACTATTTTATCTTGTGTTTTAAAGCCTCAATATGTGATAGGAACCGTCAATGGTGGCCTACTGAGTGTTATCTCATACCCTATTTGGGCCATTATTGGGTACCTGGATAGACTATATGGATGCAAGTAGGGATTGGGAAAAGTACCCATAGTACGATTCTTGATTTGTGATATGCTTAAGAGTAGGGGAGCACAAGACCAAGTTGAGGCTCATGATGCTTGCAGGGATAGTTCCTTTTTGTCTTTTTGGTATTTTGATACATGTATTTTACTAATGTATGTATACTTATTTTGGATACTTTATAGATACATGACATGAAACATTATTTTTTATATGATATTACCTATGAAATTATTATATACTCATGTTTTGGGTTTTTATCTTCTATCTATTTGTTTACTGCTTCTATTATTTGACTAATATCATATTCTGTTGTGTTACACTCTGATAAGAGTGAATAGTATCCCCATAGACACACCCTAGGCCCTCACTTCTAGTCGATAGCCTCTGGTGTTAGGGGATATGCGCTTGAGGTCATGTGGCCAATTGGACTTGGTGCACCATTCAGTGGAATCTAGGTCTGGGGTGTTACAAATTGGTATCAGAGCAGTTCCTTTTATGGATTTACTATTTTGAGACAATGAAAAGGAGATTATTAAGGTATTTTAATTTTGTAATAATTTTTTCCTAGGATTATCTAACCCATGTATAGATAAAATCCAAATTTCCATGAATGGAAATTGATGTTTTATGTATTTTTTCATATTATAGTTGATTTTATCCCACAATTGGGTGATGCACTTGAATTGCGATGTTATCATTGATATGATTGAGGATTGGTTTTACCATTTACCAATGAGATGAGGGTATACACCTCATGAATCATTTTTAGGTACCTACTATAATTCACATGTCATGAATTATTCCATTCCATATAGGGTGCATTTCTTGGTTGCATGCCTTTGTGATAGGTGACTTGCATGATATATTTGCAGTTATGATAGATGATTTTTGACAGGAATTAAGAAACATGGTTGGTACTTAGAGTTCCTATCATAACATAAATAGTGTTTTCCTGATTAAGTTACAGCAACCACCCTAAGCGGTAAATTATGGAACGTTGAGTCATGGACCATTGGTCACATGGATTGGAACGTGTTATGGTATGGATTAAGTGAACACCATATTTTAGTTCATGATGTGTATGGGACCTTATGGATCAAAATTGGTGGCCCATTTGTCTCAACCCTTTAAAGATAAATGTGATATAAATGTGAAATAAAATTAAAATTTAATTGTGAAATAGAGAACTTGACCTAGACCCGTCTTTTGAGTAGGTAGTAGGCAGTGTCTCTAATGATGTTTATGACTGTTTCTTTTTACCTAGTCCTAGATTTAGGAGCATGAAGAGGGTATTGACCTATTTATATGATGGTTTTGACTTTTCCTATGCTTTTTAGCTTTAAACTTTGGTTATCTATCTTTTTTGATGTGTGTGTTTGACATTGTAGATACATTCCACCACAACAACATCTATTCGAATGCTAAGAGGGTGGAAACAACCATGCTCTAGAGGCAGTGGGCCTTGGGATACCGATGGATCCTCTTATAGTTCTAGGTAAGAAACTTGCTATCTTACCAGACATAGGTACTAAGGCACAGTTATGTGAGAGGTTTTGGGCTTTATGAAGACTTTTCAAGGATCATTTTAGCTTGTCTTATCTATGGAAGAGCTAACGCATGTGTTCCATTAGCAGCAGCATACCACATTTTCTAGGGATGGTGGTCCATAGGCTTCTGAGTTGTGTATTGAGACTAAATTTTCAATATTTGATCATATAGAGACACCTATTTAGAGGAGATTAAATCTCATGAAATATATGATTCAGGGAGCATCAAAGCGCTGAACAGATGTTTTGAACCAGGATGATAGGCTACGAGACATGGTTTGGGGTGATTTACAAACTAGGTTTTGTGACTACCTTTTTTCAGAGACTCTGATAGTAGAGTGGGATAGTGATTTCATGCATCTAGAGAAGGGTGTAATGACTGTTATGTAATATTTAGCATGCTTTACAGAGCTTCATCATTTTACGCCAATATAGCTTACTGGTGAACTGTTGATAATGGTATGCTTTGAGGAAGGTATCTGACATGTTGTTTGATATCAAGTCAATGTGTTCATATTGACAATTATTACTGATCTAGTGAATTAGGAACTAATTACATAGTGAAACTTGTGGAAAGATGGGGGTATAGAGAATGATAGTATATTCTCTTGACCTAGTGGTTCAACTTATAGTGGCAGGAAGTGACGTTTTGAGGCTTCCCATGAGATGAGTACCAGCCTTGCAGTTAGTGTTAGTAGTTTAGTTTTTTTATCACTATGGGAAATGAGGACATGTGATGAATTTGTGTGATCAGGACCTAGTCAAGTTCTGATCTTGTAGTAGTATGGGACACATGCAGCGTTTTTGTAGGACCTTCCCTCTGGTAATCAATGATACAGGTCAGATCTGACGCTGGGTTCGGGAGTGGGTTTCATAACTCTACATCAGGCTATAAGGTGGAGTAGTATCGATTGTTTAGGATAATTTGGTGGGCATAGACACGGAATCAGGGAACCAGTTGTATCTAGATAGCCGAGTGGGCTTTCTCTGGGAAGTGAGGTTGTGTCACAGGGCCACAGTTCAAGCTAGATGTATTATGTGCATCCTACCCCTATGGAGTAGAACACCAAGCCATCTACGGTGAGAGGAAAAATATTAGTAGCCTCTACTCTTATATCTTCCCTTTTTGATATAGGTGCATCATGTAGTTTTATATATGTACCTATGGTGGAAATCCTTAGGATTTTTGTTCATATTTCTAAAGGCATCATGACACTTGATACTCCATTGGGAATCAAATTGGAGAGTGTGTACCAGTGTAGGGAGTTCCCCCTTAAGGTTGGAAGGTGTCACTTCATATGGGATATTTTATCCTTGAGATTATTGGGTTTTACATCATACTTATGATGGATTGGCTCATTGCTCACCAAGAATATGTTCATCTCTATTGTCAGAGGGTTAATTTCACATCACCAGAGGGCAGAGTGTTTATTTACAAGGGTGAATGGGATGTTCAGGCGAGCCGAACTGGACTAGAGCATCATGGGTTGGGCGAGATGATATCATAAATTATTATTTTTTATCTAGATGATCATAGATCACATGAGGCCTATTTCCCTCCAATGGTTGATCTTTTCAAGGATGTTTTCTCGGATAATTTTTTCGGTTTACCTCCTGAGAGATATGTTGAGTTCTTCATTGAGCTAGTGTTAGGTTTTTCACTGATATCCATTCCTCCTTATAGGATGGATACTATGGAGTTATAGGAGCTCAATATGAAGTTAGAATATTTGGAGGAAAATGGGTTTATATAGCCCAGTAATTATCTATGGGGTTCACTGATCCTTTTTTAAAAAAAATTCAAATGTTACCCTGAGGTTGTGTGTGGATTATCGAAAGTTGAACTAGTTGACAGTTAAGAAGCAGAATCCTTTTCCATGGATATATGACCATTTTTATCTACTTTTAGGAGCTTGGGTGTAACACCCGAGACTTTTATGAGAAATATTTTGTTTTTATGTTATATAAATAATCAAATGAATCTTTCACTACACACAACACTAGCTTGGATTTCTTTACACGCAATCACGACCTTCCTCGATAGCTTGCGTCGTACGCAATACCGAGTTTCACTAAACAACGATATGCTATTAAAATATTATTAAAACTAGCCGTTATGAATAGTGATACCCACTTTTTGGAATTTTTTAAATTTCATCTTTCAAAATGGACTTAATTTTTGGATTCGGAATATCGAAATTAACCTAGGGAGAAATTTTGGTATTTTTCTGAAAACTTTCAATTTTGGATGAATAGTGAAAACACTGGGTTACTATTTAAAAACCGACTTTTTATTTAAATAATTATTTGTTTTATTTAAATTTATTTTAGGTCAAAATTGATACATAATACCTTTATAAGTTCAAAGTAATTCATTGAATTCATTTTATAATAATTTTAGATATATAAAAATTTTATTGAACTTTTCACCGTCTTTTACCCACCTCCTAGGAGAATTTGCAAATTTACATAAAACTTAGTTTTACCGCTTCTGTGAGTGGAATTTCGAAAATCCAAGAAACACAGTTAATATTAAGGACTAAAATGTGGTTCAATGAGATGAAAATAATTTTCGGTGAATAGTAACTTTTTACTTTTTTTTACCACAGTTAAAAGTAAATAGGGTAATTAAGGGTAAAAATGTTATTATTATTACCCTAAAACATGTCATAATTCTATTGGATAAGTGTAATTTGACAAAAAACAACCTTAGGAATAAAATATGACCATTTAGGCCCACTTGGATAAGATTGGGACATTTATTATTAATTTATTTAAAGAAGGGTTAAAATAGTTAAAATCAGAGTTTAATAACTAAATCATTTTTAATATAGGGTGATACATAAGATAAATTAGACTATAAATATTAATTAGAAAGATAAAAATATTTCCTACATAATGGTATTTTATTTGTAATTTTTAGATAATAAATAATTTAATTCATTTATGACACAATGATGATGCAATAATTATCTTGTTAATGAAATATTGACATAATTGATGTTATAAATACCCAAATAAATGTAATTTGAGACTTTTTATGAATTACAATAATTTTCTATGTTAATATGACATGTTATTATTTATTTAATTAACTTTTTTCAAACTAATATTTCTTTTATGATTTTCACAAAAATCAATTACCAAATAGTGTCAAAATTGACATAAAATAGTTTTTAAAACAAGTATTATATTATTAATTGTTATTTTATTCCTAAAAATATAATGTTCGGCCAAATGACTTATATAATGTTATATATATTAATAATAAACAACTTTGGGTTCTTTTGTCTTGTTATAGTAAGTTTATTAACCTTATAGTGTAATAAAACAAGAAGACACGGTAAAAGTTAAATTATCTAACTTAAAGTTAAATCTAAATGATAAGGTTAAAATAGAAACATAAACTTGTCTAAATTATATTTTATGAGAGGATTTAGACCCATCCCCACATTAGCTTCAAAATAAATCAATTTGGAGCTTTTAAAAACCGAATATGACTTTATAATAAAATAATTGTTTTAGTTTTTCCTAAGGTGCCCCTCTCCTCCCTTATAAAAGGGCACCTCCTTCCTCTCCTCCTCACACCACTTTGAGACTTCAATCTCGGCCAAACCATTCCAATTTCTCCTCTCCACTTACCTAGAAACATCCTAGAGGTCTTGGTCTTCTTCAAAGACCAATTTTAGTGCCCTAAAAGGAGGTCTCAAAGAGGCGCTTCAAAGAAGAGATAATGTCCGTTACCGATTCTTTCAACTTTATTTCTTCTTCCACTTCTTCTTCTTTAGTTATTTAATTATGAAGTAATAAAATCAGTATCACTAATATACTGATATGTTATTATAAGTATGAAACAACCCTATTTCACCATCTATCCATCCTACAGAAAACGAAATCACCGCGCGTGCGTACGTACGGAATACCGTCTCCACGTCGTGGTGTAATCTATTTTCCACCACCACCTTACTTGGATGGGTATAATGGTGTAAAGAATAACTATATATGATTATTGTAAAGTGATATTTATTCTGAAATAGTATACATACACTCCAATACAATTCCACGATCATGGGAACCATATCATCGCTCGTGCGTACATACAGAATACCATCTCCACGATGTGATGTGACTCGTTCTACATGATCTTCATTGCATAATGATTATATAAATGAATTGAATGAATGAATATGATATATATTACAATAATACCATTCTGTAAATGAGGTATCTATAACCTAAAAATAAGAATAATAATTTATTCGACAAAACACGCATAAGAACAAAAAGTAATAAACACTTGAATAACAAGTAGTAATGAAATATTACTAATAAGAAGCTAAGAATATAACCATATATGATATCATACAAATAAGTATGATTCTTAAATAAGTCAATAATATTATTTAAATCATTATACATGAGTTTCTGACACTTACGAAGCAAATAGGACCTAAGGTAAGGGACAATCTCGCAATCTCAATTTTTATTCGAGATTGTTTATACTTTAGAATTTACTGTGGAATATTTATCATCCACATCCATGTTTCCTAAATATGTAATATTTTTTATATCCTCATACAATTTTTTAAATCCAATTTTACCCTTAGGTGAGTTTTTAGTAAAAGATATGAAAGGAATCTTTTTTCATTTTTTGTACGAGGTACTTTTTGACTTTTCCAACATAAGTACGAGAAGAATGTTTTTTTTAACTTATACGGCATGAATATATTTTTAAAAAATTATTTCCAAGAAGCTTCCTTTACAAGTTTTCAAGTTTATTTTTAATAAACTTCTTTTAGTTTAAAATTTTATGACATGTTAAGAAAGGAAAAATGTTTTTGAAGTAGAAAGGATATTTTCCTCGAGAATGGAGTTCAAGTGTTTTATCAAAATTATTTTCCATATAAGATAATATAGGGTTCTGTTTATATCCCTATTATTACATTTATTTGATTATGTTGTGATGGAATTATTTTTATGAATTCCTTTATCTTATATGAATTGTTTTATGATGTCACGGTGTTTAAGAATCCCATTTTTATTACATGGGTTATGCAATGATGTATGATTTTTGATTTTGTGGCACACATAAGAATGGTATCATTATGAGATGGGTGGAACCTATATCTCCCTCCAATGCATTGGGTAAAGATTTATATCTCATGAGATAGACATGGCTGGAATGGCAGGTTAATTCGGTTCGGTGAAACAGGACTGAAATGAGGAGTGAACTCGGTTCAGAAATGGACTTTGTCCGCTAAGATAGTCTTGGCAATGAGTCTTGACTACTAAGAAATGATTCTCTATGATTATGTGTGTATGCCACAAAGTTTCATGTTTTATTTTATGATTATTGGGATTACATTTTGTTAGGTCCACTAGGCTGAATACCCTGAGAGGGGGGGTGAATCAGGGTATGACTAATTAAAAATTAAAGCCCGTTCTGATCTTGTTTCGCTGTTAAGCAAAACACTCTTCTCTCTCTTTCCTGCTGCACAATATAAACAGAAAGTAAAGCAAGCACAGGACACAACAATTTTACTTGGTTCACCGCTAAGGGCTACGTCCAAGGAGCATACGCCGACAGGTTGCCGGTCGTACCAAGTCCACTAAACTTCACTAGCTGTGGATAACAATGTTCGGGCTAGATCACTTCTATGCCCAGGCTCACTGCCTTTACAATGTTTAGGGTCAGCTCACTGCTTTCCCAAGGGTCACTCCCTATTTCTCTCTCTCTGGCTCACTGCCGGTGGAGAGGATCACCTTCTTCCTCTTCCTAAGCTCACTGCTCTTGGAAGGGATTCACTCACAGTTTATAGACCTGTAGGTCTCTTCATTTTCATGAAGGAATGCATCTTCCTCTGTATGTAGATGCTCTGTTGAAGTCCAACTTTTACCCGCAGATGAATCTCACTTTGCACCGGATGTACCGGGCAACCTCAGTTTTTACGCGCAACCCTTACGGTGTCTTGCGCGCAATTTCTATGGTTTGCGCGAAATTCCTTTTTCGCGCAACCTCCAAATTTTACGCGCAGCCTGGAAACTGCCTTGCGCGCAATTCACTGCCTTTGCGCGAAATCCACTTTTCGCGCAACCTTCCTTTTACGCGCCAACACAAACTTTCTGCGCAATTGCTGACTTTACGCGCAAATGATTAAGTTTACGCGCAACACCCTTTCTAACTTCAATTTCGCGCACCAGAGCTCGGGTATTTTCTATGTCTTGAGCTCTATGGAATGGAGGAGGGTCACTTCATATTTATAGGCAAAATCGACCCCGCGCGAAAAACCCTCCTTGAGCGCGTAATCGACTTTGGTCGCGAAATCCAAATCTTCCGCGCACAACCATTTTCCGCGCACTGCTCCATAATTTCGCGCACCTCATGCCTTTGCCATTTTACGAGCTTCGGACCTCGTAACACCTCTTGCGCGAAATACTTCATCCGCTATTTCGCGCGCCACTTCAATTTTCCGCGCACGCCTCCAAAATTTCGCGCGCCTCATGCCTTTACCAATTTTCGAGCTTTCGGCCTTGAAACATCTTTTGCGCGAAATACAATTTCGCGCAACCCGCTGTTTTGCGCGCCACACTTCAAGATTTCGCGCAACCCTCTAGTTTTGCGCGCCACGCTTAATTTTTCCGCACGCCTCCTTCATTTCTCTCTCCTCATCCTTCGCCAACAACATATCACTCCATTTTCCATTGGCGATTTTTAGGCCCATAAATTTGGCAAACACTGGAAAACGGCGCCACCTTGTACTGCTCTTTTGTACCGCCTCCAGATCATCCTTTCCTTTGTCAAAGTTCTTTGTCAACATGGAATGTCAACAACTTCTCGGGAACTCGACAATTCTCCATGGAAACCTGCTTTGTCAACAAACACAATCACCTCAAAAATGCTTCAATGATACCTTGAGGGATTTTTGCCCAACAATCTCCCCCTTTGGGTTTGTTGACAACTCTTCACAACTCTGCTCAGAAATATTTTCTGCACTTTGATACCTCACTGAGTCTTCTTCCAGCTGCTACCACCATTCGCCTCTTGCGATTATGATAGCGTTCAAGGATTCACTTAACATGTACTCTAAGCCCACATGAGCAATGCTCGGCGTGAGAAACAAGAGTTGTATGAAAAGTTCATCAATGAATCACTTCATGTCAGACCCCAATTGTCGATTCCACCCTGATACCAATTCTTAAAATAAAACCAGTTGTTGAACCACACTGATACCAATTGGTGAATTCTTAAGTTGATACCAATTGTTGATAGCTGGACACCGTCTCACACCATTCCAACACCACTGTTCTGCTTTTATCACGATCCTCAGCTATCGTGATATCTATTCTTTGATCGATCACTTCTAGCATCGTCAGATTTCATACACTCCCCCTTTCTCATTGCTCCCCCTTTCTGGCTGCTCCACCTGTCAGCTTCTCCCCATATCAATTATGATTTATCAAATCTCCGCACTATTTTCTCTCTTGAACTAACACTTTTCTCCCCCTTTTCAAGAACTTTTCAAGCACTTTTCTCCCCCTTTGTCAACGAACCCAAAGGTCACGCCTTTGTAGTCTGTAACATAGTAGAGAACACATATCAGCACATTAGGGAAAAACACACCATACCTCGGGGAGAGGGGGGGGTCCCATATCCACACTATTTCAAGTGCGGGGAGTCGACTGAACTCCCAGAGCCAGTCGATGCCTCTCAAATGCTGCCTTGGGTAAGGCCTTTGTCAGAATGTCTGCAACCTGTAGTTCTGTAGGCACGTACTCCAACTTCACAATTCCCTTCTCAACCTTCTCCTTGATAAAATGATACTTAATCTCAATGTGCTTTGTCCTTGAATGATGGACGGGATTTTTGCTAAGATTTATAGCACTTGAGTTGTCACACTGGATTCCGATCGGAGACTTCACTTCAACTCCCATATCTTCAAGCTGCTGCTTCATCCACAATAACTGTGTGCATGCTTGAGTGGCCGCAATATACTCATCTTCTGCGGTGCTCAATGAAATGCAATCTTGTTTCTTGCTTAGCCAAGAAATACACAATCCACCAAGATAGAATGCACCACCTGACGTTGATTTTCTATCATCGGCTGAACCGGCCCAGTCTGCATCAGTGTACCCCAATAACTCTGTCTGAGATTTGTCATTGTATGTCAAGCCGAAGTCCACCGTGCCCTTAATATACCGAAGTATTCTTTTTACTGCGAGCATGTGACTTTCCTTGGGATTACTTTGATATCTCGCTGCTTGGCATGTGGCGAAAACAATATCAGGCCTTGTTGCGGTTAAGTACAACAGACTTCCAATGATTTTCCTGTATTCTGTGATATTAACTGCCTTGCCATCCTCATCTTTTGATAATTTCATCCGGGTAGCCACCGGAGTCTTCATCTTCTTGGAATTTTCCATTCCAAACCTTCTCAGGACCTCCTTGGCATATTTAGATTGAGAAATGAATGTTCCATTCCTTCCTTGTGTGACCTGTAGACCAAGGAAAAACGTTAGCTCTCCAATCATTGACATTTCAAACTCATTTTTCATGAATTTGGAAAACTGTCTGCACTGAGCTTCATCTGATCCACCAAATATTATGTCATTGACATAAACCAACACCATCATCCTTTTATTACTGTCATTACTGAAATAGAGATTGTAATCAACTCCTCCACGCTGAAAACCAAGCTTCTTCAAGTACTGATCAAGCCTTGAGTACCATGCCCTTGGTGCTTGTTTCAGCCCATACAATGCCTTCTTCAGCCTGCAAACTTTGTTCTCATCCTCATGAATGAGAAAACCATCTGGCTGCTCAATATACACCTCTTCTTCCAGAACCCCATTCAAGAATGCGGATTTGACATCCATCTGGAACACTTTGAACTTCCTTTGCACTGCGATGGCTAGGAATAATCTTATTGTCTCCAGCCTTGCAACCGGTGCAAATGTCTCATCAACATCAATTCCCTCGATTTGGGAGTACCCCTTGCACACTAGACGTGCTTTGTTCCGAATCACTGTGCCATCTTCATTCATCTTGTTGCGATAGACCCATTTGGTCCCAATGACATTCTTGTCCGCTGGCCTTGAAACAATCTCCCATGTCTGGTTCTTCTCAATTTGATCAAGCTCTTCATTCATAGCCTGAAGCCAGTTTTCATCTTCAGCTGCATCGGAAAAACATTTTGGCTCCACCTGAGATAAAAAAGATGTTTGCTGTAATGATTTCATTCTTCGAGTCTGAACTGGAGCTGTCTGATTTCCAATGATATTTTGCCTATCAATTTCAGCTCGATTCTTTGGCTTCTTTGCAGATACAGACTTGACACTTTCTTGTTCATCATCAGAATCTTCTTCTGAGTCAGCCTCTGCCACTTCTACTCCCCCTGTGCTGCTTACCTCATCATCACTTTCATCCAGAAACTGTTCACTGGGTCGTTGAGCAGTCTGTTCATTTTCGACTATAGTGACATCATTGCTCTCAACAATTTTTCCCAGCCTCTTGTTGAAACATTTATATGCCTTGCTTTTCCCTGAGTAGCCAAGGAATATCCCTTCATCTGCCCGTGCCTCAAACTTCCTATGATGTTCTTTGTTGAGAATGAAACACTTACTTCCAAAGATTCGAAAGTATTTCAACGTTGGCTTCTTTTCGTACCACAGTTCATACGGAGTCTTCCCTTGCTTCGGACATAACAGTGACCTGTTTGAAACATAGACCGATGTCAAAACTGCTTCCTTCCAAAATTTCTCTGGTAGGTCCTTATCAATAAGAATTGTTCTGGCCATGTTGTTAATGATCCGATTCCTCCTTTCTACCACTCCATTTTGTTGGGGAGTTCTTACTGATGAAACTTGATGCCTTATCCCATGTTTCTCGAGATATTTTTCAACCTGACTGTTTGTAAATTCTGTACCGTTATCAGTACGAAACTTCAGAATTTTCTGCCCAAGCATCTTTTCTGATTCCCTCCTGTACTGCTTTATGCAACTGAACACCTCTGTCTTATGGGTAATGATGAATACCCAGGCCATTCTGCTGTAGTCATCAATGAAAAGAACATAGTACCTTTGCCCATCTATAGCTCGTGGTGAGATAGGTCCACATACATCAGCATGCACCAATTCGAGCACTCGAGTTGCTTTTTGTTCCTTTGGCCTGTATGTCTTCCTGATGATCTTCCCTTGTTGACAAGCATCACACGTATGAGTGCGATCACGTGATAGTTTGGGAAGGTCTCTAGCAGCATCACACTTTACCAGATCTTCCATAGATGGTTGACATAGATGACCAAGTCGCTTATGCCACAACTGATTTTCTTCTTCTCTGGATAAAAGGCATGAATCTTCTTCCCCACCTATCAGGTAAAGATTCCCCTTTGTTCGCTTTCCCTGAAGAATGACTATTTCATCTTTTCCTTTAACAATACCCATCTTCTTGGTAAATAGTATAGAGTGCCCAGAGTCACATAGTTGACTGACGCTAAGCAAATTATGACTGAGACCCTCTACCACCAAGACATCAGCATGTCTCATTTCTTTGCCCCCAAACTTGGCTTTTCCTGAGCCAACAATCTTTAGGCCTTCATCATTTCCAAACTTGACAACTCCTTCTTTGTCATATTTTATGCCTGTAACCAGATCCTTATTACCCGTCATGTGGGATGTGCAACCACTGTCAAGGATCCAAACACCAGAACGATCTGATGTTTTAAGGGCAATTTCAGCAACTACGGCCTTCTCAGTTTTCTTCTTCCTAGTCCATACTTTTTCTTTCATACTCGGCATGGATTGAGGCTTCTGTTCTTTCTCAGAGTATGATGGACCAGCTTCATCTTGCAAAACTGCAAATCTGTTCTGAACTTTTAACTCACTTGTCGGTTTACTGATCTGCTGCTTGCGATCATTTTGATTCTGCTTTGGCACATTTTTCTGAATGGTCGGAGTGCAGTACCTAGCCATGTGTCCAAATCCTCCGCACCAAAAACAGTGTCCTTCAAAAAATGTTCTGGGAAACCGTTCTCTGTTTGGCTGCCATCTCTGTTCTTGTTCCCTTCGATATCTTTTGGCTATGGAACACACATACTGTGAATGTCCCATCTTTCCACAACAGTAACACCTGATATAAGGTGCATTCCTTCGTGTTACTTCAGCACTACGAGTTTCCCCTTTGGATATCTGAGTATTCTGATTCTGCTTTGTGCTCAAATCCACTTTCAATCTCGGGACAAGTGCTTGCGGTCTAACTTCAACTGCCGTAGATTTTTGTTTCTGATTAAGCCATGAATCAGCCTTAACATCTGAGTTCAATTGCTGCTTCTTTCCTGCTGAACTACTAGGCTCTTCTTTCTTCTTTTCCGTCTTCGTAACGACCTGATTTCCCAAGAATGTGTTGGGATTCAAAGGTTTTTCCTGGTCTTTAACTTTTCGCCGCAGACCGACAACTTCCTCTTCAAGCTCTTCAATACGCTTGACATGATCTTTCACTTTTCGACTCAAGCAGTCGATCTCCCTTTTCTGCTCTTCAATCTTGAGCTTATGCTCATCAACCTTTTCTGTGCGCTCTGGCCTGGAAGACTTAAGATTTTCAATTTCTTTCTCAAGCTCAGACTTCTCTTCTTCTTGTTGTTGCATGTAGAGTTTGGCATCACGTACTATCTTATTGGCTTTCTTTGTTTTTGCTCGCCAAACATCTATCTCTTCAAGAGCTGCTTCTAATTCAGCTTCCATGTCAACTCTCCCTTCAATTTCTTCTTCTTCTTCATCAGTTTCAGTTTCTTTCTTTTCTAGAGCGCTGCTAGCAACAGCCACCATCGCATTTTGACCACGATCTCTACAGTTTTCTATCTCTTCAACTTCTTCACCCTCAGACTCAGCTGAACTATCAATTTCTTGGGAAAGAAGATTCTTCTTTTTAAAGAAATTTCTCTTGAACTGCTTCTTCCCTTTCACATAGGCTGAAGATTTTTTCATGGGAATCTCAACTTCATCTTCATCGCTTTCTTCTTGAAACTTTTTGGGGCATCTTGTAGCAAGATGACCAACCTTTCCGCATCGGAAGCATGCTAGTGGAAGTTTCCCTTTAAACTTTCCTTTTCCTCTTTGCAGATTTGAAGAAAGGAACGACATCACCTCATCTGACTCTTCTTCCTCCTTAGAATCTTCAATAGTGAGCCTCTTCATGGCCTTAAATGCCACCTCTTTGGATTTACCCTTTTCCACAGCATCGTTGTCATCATTTCTCATTTCATATGCAACAAGAGTGCTGTGTAGGTTATCCAATGTTAGCTCTTTAGGATCTTTATCTTCCAACACAGAAACTTTCGGATTGAACCGAGGTGGAAGCTTTCTCAAGATGCGCTTTACGATTTTAATGTCTTCGATAATTTCTCCAAGACCCCGCATGTCTTCTACCACAGCATTTACCCTGTCACGGAATGCATCAACAGACTCATTCGGGTTCATTTTGAGATCTTCATACTTGTTCCACAACACTTGCAGCTTTGCCTCTCTGACTTTTGTATCCCCTTCATAAATATTCAATAGTTTTTCCCACATGGCATGTGAAGTTTTGCATGACATCACCTTTGTATAAATGGGATTAGAGAGGGCTCCCCCTAAGGCATTTATTGCTTTGGAATCAGCATCCAACTCTTTGTGCTCAGCTTCTGATAATGCACCACTAGTAATATCAGCTGTGATACCATGCATAGCTGCTGAAAACACATCCATTCCCAAAGATCGGAAATAGTGTTGCATTCGATTCTTCCATATCTGAAAATTACATCCGTCGAAGATCGGAATCCCTCTATGATTAGTGACCTCCATTGAGAGAAGACCAACTGTTAACCTTTCCCTCTGATACCACTTGTTAGGTCCACTAGGCTGAATACCCTGAGAGGGGGGGTGAATCAGGGTATGACTAATTAAAAATTAAATCCCGTTCTGATCTTGTTTCGCTGTTAAGCAAAACACTCTTCTCTCTCTTTCCTGCTGCACAATATAAACAGAAAGTAAAGCAAGCACAGGACACAACAATTTTACTTGGTTCACCGCTAAGGGCTACGTCCAAGGAGCATACGCCGACAGGTTGCCGGTCGTACCAAGTCCACTAAACTTCACTAGCTGTGGATAACAATGTTCGGGCTAGATCACTTCTATGCCCAGGCTCACTGCCTTTACAATGTTTAGGGTCAGCTCACTGCTTTCCCAAGGGTCACTCCCTGTTTCTCTCTCTCTGGCTCACTGCCGGTGGAGAGGATCACCTTCTTCCTCTTCCTAAGCTCACTGCTCTTGGAAGGGATTCACTCACAGTTTATAGACCTGTAGGTCTCTTCATTTTCATGAAGGAATGCATCTTCCTCTGTATGTAGATGCTCTTTTGAAGTCCAACTTTTACCCGCAGATGAATCTCACTTTGCACCGGATGTACCGGGCAACCTCAGTTTTTACGCGCAACCCTTACGGTGTCTTGCGCGCAATTTCTATGGTTTGCGCGAAATTCCTTTTTCGCGCAACCTCCAAATTTTACGCGCAGCCTGGAAACTGCCTTGCGCGCAATTCACTGCCTTTGCGTGAAATCCACTTTTCGCGCAACCTTCCTTTTACGCGCCAACACAAACTTTCTGCGCAATTGCTGACTTTACGCGCAAATGATTAAGTTTACGCGCAACACCCTTTCTAACTTCAATTTCGCGCACCAGAGCTTGGGTATTTTCTATGTCTTGAGCTCTATGGAATGGAGGAGGGTCACTTCATATTTATAGGCAAAATCGACCCCGCGCGAAAAACCCTCCTTGAGCGCGTAATCGACTTTGGTCGCGAAATCCAAATCTTCCGCGCACAACCATTTTCCGCGCACTGCTCCATAATTTCGCGCACATCATGCCTTTGCCATTTTACGAGCTTCGGACCTCGTAACACCTCTTGCGCGAAATACTTCATCCGCTATTTCGCGCGCCACTTCAATTTTCCGCGCACGCCTCCAAAATTTCGCGCGCCTCATGCCTTTACCAATTTTCGAGCTTTCGGCCTTGAAACATCTTTTGCGCGAAATACAATTTCGCGCAACCCGCTGTTTTGCGCGCCACACTTCAAGATTTCGCGCAACCCTCTAGTTTTGCGCGCCACGCTTAATTTTTCCGCACGCCTCCTTCATTTCTCTCTCCTCATCCTTCGCCAACAACATATCACTCCATTTTCCATTGGCGATTTTCAGGCCCATAAATTTGGCAAACACTGGAAAACGGCGCCACCTTGTACTGCTCTTTTGTACCGCCTCGAGATCGTCCTTTCCTTTTTCAAAGTTCTTTGTCAACATGGAATTTCAACAACTTCTCGGGAACTCGACAATTCTCCATGGAAACCTGCTTTGTCAACAAACACAATCACCTCAAAAATGCTTCAATGATACCTTGAGGGATTTTTTCCCAACACATTTCACTACTATGATTTATCCCATGATTATGAAATTATGATCTCTTTTGTAGGTTAAGATTTCCAAAATGTTATGTTCTTATGAATATGATGTAATTGATATTTCTTTTGTTTACCCTTACTAAGCATTTGAGCTCACCCTTTTGTATGTTTTCTTTCCCCAGGTCAGGAAGAAGTTTATTAAGTAGGATATGCCAAAAGGGACTCTAGATATGATGAAATAAATGGGAGACAATGTAGATGATTTATGAACCAGTTGTTTATGTTTCCCAGTTTCTAAAGACACTATACCTATATGGTCCTTTAATGGTTTTTTTATATATTGTAATAAGTGTACTTAAATTTTGAAGTAATAATCATGTATGTAAAGTATGGGTCGTTATAGTTGGTATCAGAGGAAAGGTATAGTCAACCTTTGGAAACTAGGATGTGAAAGCCTTAGTAAGAACCCTAAGGATAAGTCTAAGCATAGAACACAATCTTAGTGTTTTAAAAATGGCCATGAATAACCTATGATAAGACCTTAAGTGTGAAATTTTATTCTTGATTATGTGTTTTTCCTATTATAATTAGTGTTGCTCACACTATTCTTCTTGGTTTTATTCAATGGCTGGAACCCAAAGGAACCGTGTTAATGTGGAATGCGACAGGAAATGAAATGATTGTCCCCCTGAGCAACCAAATGTTATGGGAGATGGAATGAAAAATCTTGTAGCCATGCTCACAGAACTTTCTCAAGCTATGAATCATGCAGGACTTCCAAACGAGTAAAGGAAGGAGAAACATTCTATTGAATCCTTCATGAGGCAGCGTCCACCTTCATTCAGTGGGTCTACTGATCCATTAATTGATGAACAATGGATCAGTACTACTGAAAAGATATTTTCAGTTCTTCAATGTTCTGAACATGATAAAGTCATCTTAGCAGTGTATCGTTTGGAAGGAGATGTTGATCAATGGTGGAATCTTATCAAGAATACGAGGCAAATAGATGAAATTGATTCCATGGAATGGGACGAGTTCAAGAACTTATTTTTCAATAAGTACTTCCCTCGTATTCTTCGAACAAAGATGGAGAAGAAGTTTCTTGAACTAAAGCAAAAGGATGATGAATCTGTTGGTACCTATTAAGAAAATTTTACAAGACTTACAAGGTACGCTTCTGGTATTATTATCCAACCTGAGAGTAAGATTGATCGATTCTTTAGTGGCTTAAAACCAAGTCTTTGAAGGGTGTTATCCATAAGGGACTTCAATAGTTATGAGGAAATTGTTCGATGTGCTCTCAAGGTTGAGATGGTGATTGGAGTAACCCATCAGTCATATGGGTTTGATAAGAAGAGGAAAATGGAATTCAAAGGAAAATATAAAGAGCACACTGAAAAGAAGATGATTTTTCCCTTATGCTCAAAGTGTGGAAAGAAACATAGAGGGAGTTGTCTTAAAGGGACAAGTAAATGTTTCAAATGTGCAAAGGAAGGTCATCGGGCATTTGAATGTCACAATGATGGGAAGAAGATGTCTAGTGATGCAAACAAAGAAAAGTATACACAGAGTGCACCTCCTACACTTTAATGTTATAAGTGCAAGGAAATGGGGCATTATGATAATTAATGCCCTAATCCAAGGGTTTTTGATGATTATCGACGTCAACAAACTCTTAAGGCTAAAGACAAAGGAAAGTCACATGAAATTTCTATCAGCGATGTGGAGTACGATAACGAAGTGGTGAAAGGTACACTTACCATCCACTCTAAAGTAGAAAATGTTTTATTTGATTCTGGATCCACCCACTCTTTTATTTCTGAAGAATTTTCTAATGGTATCGCCATATTACCTCAACAATTAGATGTTGAGTTAGTTGTGACAACCCCTAATGGCACAACAGTCGCATCAAAAGTTTATAATTATTCTCTGATTGAAGTTTGTGGGAAAGTGCTTCCTGCAAATATTGTAATCCTTCCTATAGTGGAATTTTATGTGATTCTTGGCATGGATTGGATTTCTCTATATGGAGCTCATATCAATTTCCAAAGAATGGAAGTCACATTTCATATTCCAGATCAATCTATGATCGTATATCGATGCAAGGATGAACATAACCTTCCAGTGGAAATTTCTTCAATCCTATGGGTCTTTATTCCACTAAATGAAGGTTATTTATCTCAAATGGTTGGTGAGAAACTCATGATTAAGAATATACCCATTGTACGGGATTTTGACGATGTCTTTCCAGAGTAATTGTTGGGTCTTCCACCAAATCGTGAAGTTGAGTTTTCAATAGAACCCGTACCGGGTGCTTTGCCTATTTCAAATACACCTTATAGAATGGCCCCAATTGAGTTGCAGGAATTGAAGAAGCAACTCCAAGAGAATCTTAATAAGGGATTCATACGCCCTAGTGCATCACCTTGGGGAGCACCCGTTCTGTTTGTTAAGAAGAAAGATGGATCAATGAGACTCTACATTGATTATCAAGAACTTAACAAGATAACTATCAAGAACAAATATCCTCTCTCATGCATTGATGACTTATTTGACCAACTACACGGAGCTCAATACTTTTCCAAGATTGATCTTCGTTCAGGGTATCATCAATTAAGGATCAAAAGAGAGGATATACCAAAGGCGGATTTCCGTACAAGGTATGGACACTATGAATTTATAGTGATTCATTTGGTCTTACTAATTCCCCTGCTATCTTCATGGATATGATGAATAAAGTCTTTAGAAACTATCTTGATCAGTTTTTGGTAGTCTTTATAGACGATATTCTTGTCTATTCAAAGAGCAAGGAAGAACATGAAGATCACTTGAGAATTATATTGAAGACCCTGATAAAGGATAATATTTATTCCAAATTTACCAAGTGTGAATTTTGGGTTCAAAAAGTTTCATTTTTGGGTCACATAATCTCAAAATAGGGGATATCTATGGATCCAGCAAAAACAGAGGTTATTGAAAGATGGTCGAGACCAACAACAGTAACCGAGATCCGAAGTTTTCTTGGTTTGGCTGGTTATTATCGATGTTTTGTGAAATATTTTTCACGATTATCTAATCCACTCACCAGGTTGACTCGAAAAGGAGTTAAGTTCGTGTGGACGGAGGAATGTGAAGAGAATTTCAAGGAGTTGAAAAGAAGGTTATCCAGTGCACCAGTACTCACACTTCCTTATAGTGGAGAAAGTTTTGTGATCTACAGTGATGCATCCAAGAAGGGATTGGGGTGTGTTCTCATGCAAAATGATATGGTGATAGCTTATGCCTCACTAAAGTTGAAAATCCATGAGCAAAATTACCCAACTCGTGATTTGGAGTTAGCTGCGGTAGTCTTTGCATTAAAGATTTGGAGGAATTATCTTTATGGAGAAAGGTGTGATATTTATACTGATCATAAAAGTTTAAATTATATTTTCACACAAAAGGAACTGAATATGTTCCAAAGAAGATGGTTGGAGCTGATTAAGGATTACGACTGCTCAATTCATTACCACCCTGGGAAAGAAAACAAGGTGGCAGATGCATTAAGTCGATAAGACCATACTAGCTTATCCATGATGAGGATAACAAAAGATCCAATATTTATGGATTTAAAAAGGATGGATCTTGGAATTATAATGAAAGGGAAAATTCGTATCTTTCTCAAATGAATGTTCAACCATATATACATGTGAAGATTAAAGAGGCACAGAAAAAAGATGTAGAGTTACAAAAGAAGGTGAGAAATGTTTCTGAATTCAACCTTGATTATGATGGGATAATAAAGTTTAGCAATCGGGTTTGTGTTCCTCCCATCCCAGAATTAAAGAAGGAACTACTGGATGAGGCTCATAGTTCTTCATTATCTATTCATCCTAGAAGCACGAAGATGTATAGGGACCTGAAAGAGTACTTCTGGTGGGATGTCATGGAAAGAGATGTTGTTGAATATGTCTCTCGATGCTTGGTTTGTCAGCAAGTTAAAGTTGGGAGACAGAAGTCTAAGGGGATGTTACAACCATTACCCATACCCGAATGGAAATGGGAAAACATCACTATGGACTTTGTCACCGGACTTCCTAAAACATCCAAAGGCAATAATTCTATCTGGGTCATAGTTGATTGTCTTACAAAGTCTGCACACTTCATTGCTATTAGAGAAGATTTCTCTCTGGATCATCTTTCCAGGATATATGTAAAGGAAGTGGTAAGATTTCATGGAGTACCATTTTCCCTTATATCTGATCGGGATCCGAGATTTACCTCGAAGTTCTGGTGAAGTCTTCAGCATACTCTGGATACAAAGTTGAGTTTCAGCACTGCTTATCATCCTCAGACAGACGGTCAGTCTGAGAGTACAATCCAAACTCTAGAAGATATGTTGAGAGCTTGCTCTATGGATTTCAAAGGTGGGTGGGATCAACACCTACCTTTGGTGGAATTTTCTTATAATAATAGCTTTCACTCCAGTATTCAGATGGCTTCTTATGAAGCTCTCTATGGAAATAAATATAGGACTCCAACTTGCTGGGATTAAATTGGGGAAAGAAAGCTATTAGGACCTGATCGATGAGATGGCAGAAAAGGTCAAATCTATTCAACAACACATTAGAGCTGCTCAGAGTTGACAAAAAAGTTATGCTGACAACTGCAGAAAAGACCTAGAGTTTGAAGTGGGTTATAAAGTGTTCTTACGAATATCTCCTCGGAAGAGAGTAATGAGATTTGGAAAGAAGGGAAAGCTGAGCCCTAGATATATCGGTCCTTTCAAAATACTGAATCGTGTTGGGAAGGTAGCTTACTGATTGGCGCTTCCACCTAATCTCTCCCAAGTTCACGATGTGTTCCATGTATCTCTCCTGAGAAAGTACATACCTGATCCTTCACATGTACTCAGCTCAGAAGTTGTACCGCTGGAGCAAGATCTTTCTTATGAAGAACGGCCGATAGAGATTCTGGATCGTAGTGAAAAAGTCCTACAGAACAAGACCACTCTATTGGTGAAATTTTTATGGAGGAACCACCAATTAGAAGAATCTACATGGGAGCTTGAGGATATGATGAGGGAGAGGTATCCTCATCCGTTTGTTACAAAGTGACGAATTTCGAGGGAGAAATTCATTTTAAGGGGGGTAGAAGTAACACCTGAGATTTTTATGAGAAATATTTTGTTTTTATGTTATATAAATCATCAAATTAATATTTCACTACACACAACACTAGATTGGCTTGCTTTACACGCAATCGTGACCTTCCTCGATAGCTTGCATCGTACGCAATACCGAGTTTCACTAAACAACGATATGCTATTAAAATATTATTAAAACTAGCCGTTATGAATAGTAATACCCACTTTTTGGAATTTTTTAAATTTCATCTTTCAAAATGGACTTCATTTTTGGATTCAGAATATCAAAATTAGCCTAGGGTGAAATTTTGGAATTTTTCTGAAAACTTTCAATTTTGGATGAATAGTGAAAACACTGGGTTACTATTTAAAAACCGACTTTTTATTTAAATAATTATATATTTTATTTAAATTTATTTTAGGTCAAAATTGATACATAATACCTTTATAAGTTCAAATTAATTCATTGGAGTCATTTTAAAATAGTTTTATATATATATAAATTTTATTGAACTTTTCACCGTCTTTTACCCACCTCCTAGGAGAATTTGAAAATTTACATAAAACTTAATTTTACCGCTTCTGTGAGTGGAATTTAGAAAATCTGAGAGACACAGTTAATATCAAGGACTAAAATGTGGTTCAATGAGATGAAAATATTTTTTGGTAAATAGTAACGTTTTACTTTTTTTTACCACGGTTAAAAGTAAATAGGGTAATTAAGGGTAAAAATGTTATTATTATTACCCTAACACATGTCCTAATTCTATTGCATAAGTTTAATTAGACCAAAAACAACCTCAGGAATAAAATATGACCATTTAGGCCCACTTGGATTATATTAGTACATTTATTATTAATTTATTTAAAGAAGGGTTAAAATAGTTAAAATCAAAGTTTAATAACTAAATCATTTTTAATATAGGGTTATACATAAGATAAATTCGACTATAAATATTAATTAGAAAGATAAAAGGATTTACTACATAATTTTATTTTATTTGTAATTTTTAGACATTAAATAATTTAATTTATTTATGACACATTGATGATGCAGTAATTATCTTGTTAATGAAATATTGACATAATTGATGTTATAAATACCCAAATAAATGTAATTTCAGACTTTTTATGAATTAAAATAATTTTCTATATTAATATGATATGTTAGTATTGATTTAATTAGATTTTTTAGAACTAATATTTCTGTTATGATTTTCAAAAAAATCAATTACCAAATAGTGACAAAATTGACATAAAATAGTTTTTAAAACAAATATTATATTATTAATTTTTATTTTATTCCTAAAAATATAAGGTTCTGAAAAATGACTTAGATATGGTTATATATATTAATAATAAACAACTTGGGGTTATTTTGGCTTGTTATAGTAAGTTTATTAACCTTATAGTGTAAGAAAACAAGAAGACACAGTAAAAGTTAAATTATCTAACTTAAAGTTAAATCTAAATGATAAGGTTAAAATAGAAACCTAAACTTGTCTAAATTATATTGGATGAGAGGATTTCGACCCATCCCCACCTTATATTAGAAATAAATCAATTTGGAGCTATTAAAAACCGAATATTACTTTATAATAAAATAATTTTTTTAGTTTTTCCTAAGGTTTCCCTCTCCTCCCTTATAAAAGGGCACCTCCTTCCTCTCCTCCTCACACCACTTTGAGCCTTCAATCTCGGTCAAACCCTGCCAATTTCTCCTCTCCACATCCCTAGAAACATCCTAGAGGTCCTGGTATTCTTCAAAGACCAATTTTAGTGCCCTAAAAGGAGTTCTCAAAGAGGCGCTTCAAAGAAGAGGTAATGTCCGTTACCGATTCTTTCAACTTTATTTCTTCTTCCACTTATTCTTATTTAGTTGTTTCATTATGACGTAATAACATCAGTATCACTAATATACTGATATGTTATTATAATTATGAAACAACCCTATTTCACCATCTATCCATCCTACGGAAAATGAAATCATCGCGCATGCGTACGTACGGAATATCGTCTCCACACCGTGGTGTAATCTATTTTCCACCACCACCTTACTTGGATGGATATAATGGTGTAAAGAATAACTATATATGATTATTGTAAAGTTATATTGATTCTGAAATAGTATACATAAATTCCAATACAATTCCACGATCATGGGAACGATATCATCGCTCGTGCGTACGTACGGAATACCGTCTCCACGATGTGATGCGACTCGTTCTACATGATCTTCATTGGATAATGATTATATAAATGAATTGAATGAATTAATATGATGTATATTACACTAATACCATTCTGTAAATGAGGTATCCATAACCTAAAAAGAAGAATAAGAATTTATTCGACAAAACACACATAAGAACAAAAGGTAATAAACGCCCGAATAACAAGTAGTAATGAAATATTACTAATAAGAAGCTAAGAATATAACCATATATGATATCATAAAAATAATTATGATTCTGTAATAAGTCAATAACATTATTTAAATCATTATACAGGAGGTTCGGACACTTACGAAGCAAATCGGACCTAAGGTAAGGGACAATCTCGCAATTTCAATTTTTATCCAAGATTGTTTATACTTCAGAATTTACTGGGGAATATTTATCATCCAAATCCATGTTTCCTAAATATTTAATATTATTTATATCCTCATACAATTTTTTAAATCCAATTTTACCCTTCTATGAGTTTTTGGTAAAAGATATGAAAGGAATCTTTTGTCATTTTTCGTACGAGGTACTTTTTGACTTTTCCAACATAATTACGAGAAGAATGTTTTTTTTAACTTATACGGCATGAATGGATTTTTAAAACATTATTTCAAAGAAGCTTACTTTACAAGTTTTCAATTTTATTTTTAATCAACTTCTTGTAGTTTTAAATTGTATGACATGTTAAGAAAGGAAAAATGTTTTTGAAGTAGAAAGGATATTTTCTTCGAGAATGGAGTTCAAGTGTTTTATCAAAATTATTTTCCATATAAGATAATATAGGCTTTGGTTTCTATCCCTATTATTACATTGATTTGATTATATTGTGATGGAATTATTTTTATGAATTCCATTATCTTATATTAATTGTTTTATGATGTCACGATGTTTAAGAATCCCATTTTTATTACATGGGTTATGCAATGATGTATGATTTTTGATTTTGTGGCACACATAAGAATGGTATAATTATGAGATGGGTGGGACCTATATCTCCCTCCAATTCATTAGGTAAAGATTTATATCTCATGAGATAGACATGGCTGTAACGGCAGGTTAATTTGGTTCAGTGAAACGGGACTGAAACGAGGAGTGAACTCAGTTCAGAAATGGAATTTGTCCGCTAAGATAGTCTTGGCAATGAGTCTTCACTACTAAGAAATGATTCTCTATGATTATGTGTGTATGCCACAAAGTTTCATGTTTTATGTTATGATTATTGGGATTACATTTCACTACCATGATTTATCCCATGATTATGAAATTATGATCTCTTTTGCAGGTTAAGATTTCCAAAATGTTATGTTCTTATGAATATGATGTAATTGATATTTCTTTTGTTTACCCTTACTGAGAATTTGAGCTCACCCTTTTGTATGTTTTCTTTCCCCAGGTCAGGAAGAAGGTTATTAAGTAGGATATGCCAAAAGGGACTCTAGATATGATTAAATAAATGGGAGACAATGTAGATGCTTTATGAACCAGTTGTTCATGTTTTCCAGTTTCTAAAGACACTATACCTATACGGTCCTTTCATGGTTTTGTTATATGTTGTAATAAGTGTACTTAAATTTTCAAGTAATAACCATGTATGTAAAGTATGGGTCGTTATATTGGATGTTCTCGAAAATTGATTTGAGATATGGATATCATCAGGTGCGTGTTTAATTTGAAGACATACCTAATATAGATTTTTGTAGCAGGTATGGTCTATATGGGTATCTGGTTATGTTTTTTGGTCGCACAGACACAGCAGTGGTTTACATGGTGCTGATGAACTAATTTTTTCATCCTTATAGAATTAATTTTTGGTGGTTTTCTTGGGAAATATATTGGTGTATTATCATAATTTATATGACCATACTGAACATCTTGAAATATTTTTGGATCCACTGAGAGATAATCAGTTATATGTTAATATCACAAAGTGCCACTTCTGTATGGATAATATTCACTTCCTATGTCATATTGTCTTAGAGACAGGAGTTTCATTTGACCCATAGAAGGTGAGAGTTGTAGTTTCCTAGGACCATCCTAATAATTTATTTGTTATTCGGATTTTCTTAGGGTTAAATGGATATTACAGGTGTTTAATACAAGAATTATCACGCCTAGAATCATCTATGATGGGTTTGACTAAAAATAGTGTAAATTTTTTATGTATAGATACCTGTGAGACAGCCTTTCAGGAGTTGAAAGGGAGACTGACTTTAGCACTGGTCCTAATTCTACTACATCTGGGTAGAAGCTACACTATGTATTGTGATGCATCAAGTGTTAGTCTTGGAGCATTTTTGATATAGGGGGATAGAGTCATGGCATACGGGTCTCATTAGTTGAGGCCACATGAGAGGAATTACCCGACACATGATATCAATTTAGCTACAATTATTCATGCATTTCACTATTGGAGACACTATTTACTGGTAGAGCATTTTGTGGTGTACATGGACCAAAAAATCCTCAAGTATATATTTACACAGCTTGATTTGAATCTGATATGGTGAAGGTGGGTTGAGTGCCCATAGTCTTTTTATTTTGATCTTTCTTATATGCCTAGAAGGGAAAATGTTGTGGCTGATGCATTGAGCATGAGGACTCAGATACAGAAATTTTTTTATATCAGTAGTGAGTGGAAGATTATTGTTTTTTTAGATTTACCTAGAGGTGTTGGATGGTCAAGGAAAGAATTTTCTTTAATCCTTGGTTTTTACCTCTACCCTACTGGATAGAGTGAGGATGAGGAAGCTATCAGATACTGATGGCCTAGTTCTATGGGAGAGTGTGGCAGGAGATGAATCACCTCCTAGTTGGACCATGATCAAGGATGAGATTCTTCATACACATGGTTATTTTTAGGTTCCATTGGACATACGCAAGTAGATGATTTGGGAGTTTCATATCTCAGTTTGTTCAGTACACTTCCGCATCACCAATATATATCGTGAATTGAGCCATCAATACTGTTGGTTGGGTATGAAAATAGAGGTAGCTAGTTATGTTATGATATGTTCCACTTGTTAGCAAGCGAAGGTGGAATATTAGTGGCTAGTCAAATTTTTACAGAAGTTAATTATTCCTGAGTGGAAATGGGATGATGTTGCAATAGATTTTGTGACTAGTTTTCCAAGGTCTCCTCAAGGTAGCGATGTTTTTTGGGATGTTGTGGACAGACTCATGAATTTTGGTCATTTTCTACCAATCAGGGATACCTTCTCAGTGGATGATCTTAGGCGGTTGTATATCTATGATATAGTGCAACTTCACAAGGTCCATTGTGCTATCGTTTCATATAGGGATGCCCAGTTTACATCTCATTTCTAGAAAATTTTTTAGATATAATTAGGTAAATAGGTTCTTCTAATCACAGAATGACACCCTCAGACTGATGATAAGATAGAGAATATGATTCAGGTTCTTGAGGACATGTTGAGAGCATGCATTATGGATTTTGGGGGCTCTTGGGAGAGGAATATAACCCAAGTTTATTTTACCTACAATAACAGTTATCAGGTGAATATATAGATGGAACCATATGAGGCTTTGTATGATAGGACATGTTGATCGCCCCTGTCCTGTTTAAAGGTAGGTGAGGCAGCATTACTGGGACTGTGTCTCGTGTATAAGGCTTCTGAGCAAGTCTAGTTGATTCAAAAGTGGATTGAAACTACACAATATGAAAAAAAAATGTTATTTAGATCATCGTAGATGAACTATAGAGTTTGATATCAGGGATCGGGTCTTTTTACGTATCTCACCAAGGCTAGGACACAGACGGATTAGGATAGATGGTAATCTTTCACCATGATATATCGAGTCATTTAATATTCAAGAGAAAGTTGGTCTAGTATCCTATCAGTTGTAGTTACCTCAGAGGTATCGATCCATGCATGACGTCTTACATGTATTTTAGTTGCACCATTATCACTCAAACTTGTCTCACACTCTACAATTAGATGATGTGGAGTTATAGGTTGATGTGTCCTTTGAGGATCATCCTATTCATGTTGTTGATAGGAGCATGAAGGTTATCTAAGGCTAGTCAGTTCCTCTAGTATGGGTGTTATGGAACCATAGTTGTTTATAGGATGAGACTTGGGAGCGAGATACCAATGTACGTGCTTATTGAATAGATTTATTCTTAGGTGATTCTTAACCACCCTTTAGAGGGAAATTCGGGGATGAATTTCTTCAAGGGGGATATCATAAGATCATGGGTTTTCATACAAGGTATGGATATTTTGTTTTTAGGTTTTAATGATTTTTATGGCCTAATGTGACTACCCATTTAGGTCATGGGTGATTTAGGGTTGTTTGGGGCTTGTTCAGATCTCGAAAACCCCACTTTTTAGAAAAAATAGATAGGCCACATGGTTAGTAGAAACCATGCAGGTAAGGCTGAAGGGTTTGTTAAATCATGAGAGTCATGGGTAGAGGGGTGAAGGAGCCTACATGGTTTGAGGACACAGTGTGGATCAGGGTGAATGACTATGAAAAATGTTTTAGAACTTGGATAGTGTTTCAGTCATGGTTTGTGCACAGTTAGGAAAATTGTGCACACTATTCATGTGAGGTGCCCCCTTAAGATAGTGTAGGGTGTATGGTTGTCGTAAATTTTGGCCAACCATGCAGCTCATTACTTTTAGGTGAAATTACAATTTTTACCTTAAAATTTTTATAACCTAAGACTAATTTCTATTAATCTTTCATTGGACATCATCCCACCTTAGAGAGCTCCCTTGAAGGAAAATTGATAGCCTTTGATCATGTTTCTCCATCTGAACTCACAATCGAACATTATCAGTCTCATTGGATTCACATTGGTTCTTTGTATGTTCTTCATTTTTCTTATGATATATATCAAATCAGAAGTTGATACTAGATGGGTTCTCTTATATGGACCTATGATAGGTGGTCTATACATTTCCCTTGGTGTTTGATGCTTTATAAGCATAGGTTTCATTGTGTCTCACACCGTACTTTCCAATGGCACCCCTTAAATTTATTAAATGATTGAATTAAACCAATTGGAACTTGTTAGGGATTCCCACTAGTTCCCTTGAGTTTTTTAAAGGTTATTTCCCCAAACCAATCCACCCATGGGGTGTTACTTTTCTTCTACCTATTTTTATACCACCCATGGTGGGTGTGTGCTTTCCTAGTTAGAGGAAGCCCTTAATAAATTGAATTGAAGTGTTTAGGATGATTATGAGATGGTTTTCTTCCTTTTCCATGATATACATGATGTGAATTGTTTAATTTTTAAACTGTGAACTGTTATATGAGTTTGATGAACTCATGAGATGTTATGGAATGTGAATTGATAAATGAATGTGATGAATTGAAATGGTAGTGGGTTCCTTAAATGATATCCTTGGATCATGATTCCATTAGATTCCATAGATGTTATTTCTAAGGATCTTGATAATGATAGTGGATTCCTTGGATGAGATTTCTCATTGGGTCTTGATTCTATAGGATTTCTTGGGCCTTGCTACCCCCTAGATCTGTCTTGCTTGGGTGTGGAGTGGAAATGGTCTGTTGACATGATACTTGGACCCCTCCCAAGTCTTTACTGAGTTTCCATTGAGATGCTCCTGGGAATCGATGAGGATGGATTGATATTTTATACCTTATATTCATCCATGTATGGTCTAAAACTTCTATTTATATGATGAGTCCATCATGGATGACTTGATTTTATGACATAGTCATGGTAAATGTTTTCTTGATTTTACGGTGTGGTCATGGTGGATATTTTGGCTTGTTTTCATATAGCTTGGGTATAGGTATCAGATTAAATTTTTTATATTAGATAGGGTGACATATTTATTTCTAATTGTAGCTTCCTTATTATAGGATCTTGACTATTGTTACAGGGATCCTTGATAGGTTGGATAGTACCACTTTACTTGTTCACTTTACTTTCATTACTATCATATCTGATATATAATCCACACTATTTTAGCTTGTAATGAATATCCTAGATATGGGATAGACACCATTGGTGGTGGAAAACTGAGTGTTATCTCACACCTTGTTCTGGACACCATTGGGTACCCAGACAGACTATATAGATGCAGGTAGGGATTGGTGAAAGAATCTATAGTACGATTCTTGATTTGTGTTTTTCTTAGGAGCAGGGGATCATAGGACTGAGCTGAGAATTTTCATACTAGATGGGATAATTATTTTTTTCTTTTGGGTATTTTGATACATGTATTGTACTGATTTTTTATACCTATTTTGGCTACTTTTTATATACATGACATGACACGTCATTTTTTATATGATATTACCTCTAGAATTGTTATATATATTCTTATCTTAGATTTTTATCTTATTTAATTTATTTATTGCATCTTCTATTTGATTGATATGGTATTCTACTATGTTACACTCTGAAAAGAGGACATAGTCTCCCTATAGACTCACCCTAGGCCCTCATTGTTAGTTGGCAGCCTCTGGCATTAGGGGAGATGCATTTGAGGCCATGTGGCCAACCAAACTCAGGGCACCATTCAGTGGCATCCAGGTCTGAGATGTTACACAAATTGTCTTCTAAACTTCCCTTTCCACATTCTATATGTGTTATTATTCCCAAAATACCAACGATGGATCCCTTTAGAGGTGATCTAAAGGATTCATTTTGAATACGAGGTAATATCCCTAAACTATCACTTTCTTTTTCTACTCTTCTTTACCTCCAAATCTATGATTTATATCATAAAATAATAGATTGGAACGACCCGTCCCAGTGGGGCCCGAGCCGCAACTCCCCAAGCCTGCCTCCAATAGGCCAGGGGCTGGTGACTAGCACCGAGTTGGCATATCACTAACATGGGAGGCATTTCCTATAAACCTATACGCATGCACACACATCTCCAAGCCCACAAAGCTGAAAAGTAAAAACTACTAAAAATGGAAATGAAAGCATACACTAAAATCCCAACCAATAGAGTATGACAGGAAAGTAAAGTGCAGTAGTGTAAAACCCTAGGCTAAAATTACAAGCCCAACAAAAGAAAGTCTGTAACAAAGTCCAACCTATAAAGAAAGGTATTGGGACTGCAATCTATAGCCATAGGAACACACCTCGGCCTGTCTGATCTCACTGAACATCGTCCGGCCCTGGTCCGCCTAGAATCCTGTCAAAGGCTCACTCGTATGCACAAGACACGACGCGTGCGGGCAAAGCCCGTGCAGGGGTGAGTATAACAATACCCAGTAGGACACCCCGAAAACCACAAAGGAATACAATAAGGAAAATACCACAAAGGAAAGATACAGTCAGTTCTACACAGTATATGTCTACAGAACATATAACAAGAATATCCAGATATACTCATACATGATCGACCATCGCGAAACCACCACTAAGATCTAGCTCGAAGATTCCAATAAGCATGTAACAAGGATAACACACTCCTTGGTTTGAAGAGAGAGATATGAAGTACTCGTTATGAGAGAACACACTCCACAAGTACTTGAGAATACGATGTTCATATGAGGATCACAACCAGTAGCTATGGGGTGATTCCAACAACTCAGTCTGAACTAATCCGATAAGCAGAGGATCGGCGCCCGGGTAAAGTTGGTCACGTCGATACCAAGAACTCTACCTAGGGTTTCAAGAATTAATAGAGTATCTGGATCTAAGTCTCATAGAGGGGATTCCAAAAACTCTATTCAGTAAGTACTACTGAAGGGATCATACTCTTGTACGTAGGAAATGATACCGGAAACCTTCAGGAGAAAGACTTAGGGGAAGAACCCTAAGGAAACTAGTCCAAGTCACAGAAGGCAACTGGATCAAGCCATGTAAAAATAGGTTACACGGCGTGTAATATGGTTATACATCGTGTTCCTTGACCCCGGGCACTGCCCGTGTAAACGGCCCGTGTCATTCGTCCAAGCTGTGTAAAACTCAACTACACAGTGTGTAGTAGGTTTACACTCCATGTTCCTTGACTTCAGGTACTTCCCATGTAAACGGCATGTGTCAGAAGTCAAAGTCGTGTAGGAAAGAATATACACGGCGTGTAAGTCAAAGCACACGCCGTGTCCTGTCAACTGGAAAACACCCGTGTACCATGGTTGTATGCCCATACACGGTGTCTGTCTGTGTCGCCTGCCCGTGTACCAGTACACGAGGTATCCCGTGTATCTGGCCGGGTCTGGCCGAGGAAGGGTACACACGCCGTGTCCTTGGCCATGTACCCAACCCAAGTCCGTGTACTCCCGGAGTACACGCCAGGTAATCCGCCGATGAACACACGCCGTGTAGCCCATACTACACGACATGTAGTCGGGATTTTCCAGAAATGGCGTCTTCCTCCTCGCACCTCAGCCGGATCTCCATATCATGTTTATCTTGTCTGTTTTCCGCGAAACTCAAGATTATGGGTCACCACATCATCGTGATGCAGAATTTTTGGGTTTCGGACCTTCGATCAGCTCCAAAATCCGATTCCGTTCATCCGTGTAGAAATCGTTCGAAGAACGATATCTTCCGATCCGCTTTGATCCGTCTGTCGCCACCATTTTCGCACCTCCGTGGGTTTGTTCTGATGCTATATCTTCAATTTAGGATCGTTGCATCGTGCAACGAATGCGCAACAATCCGTCGTTCATACCTCCATGAAGAACGCGCATAAAGAACGTGAGAAAATTGGGGAGAAAGGCACAACAAATTGAGAGGGAAGAACCTCGATCGATGTTTGTATCGATCTTGGTTCATCATCGTTAGGAGATTAAATGAAACCAAAACAACTTCAAGAATCAAATCCCCAAATTCCCGAAAAAATCTCATCCCGCAAATACGATTGATCTGCGGGCTAATCTGTTCGTGGATTAGTCTGTGTTCATCGTAGGAATCAAGAATGGAAAGAAATCACAAAGAGAAAAAACTCCCTACCTAGATTCACGGCGTTCATTGGGGAAGATCCGGTCACCACGTCATCGTTGCAGGTGAAGTTCTTCAAGAACACCGTCGCTGCGTTGGGTGGTTTTCTCTAGAGATTTATAGAGCCTCTAGGGAAATTCAGGGTTTTGGGAATTATAACCATGATCCCCGGAGAGATCTCTATTTAAAAAGTTAAAAGATTTCACCACAGTAAGGATTTAATAAAATATTTTTATTAAATATTTTATTACATTTAGGTCCAAAACTAGATTTCACCATCGACCTATGCCGGTCGATGTTAGGCCATGCCTAAGGTAAAATCGTTGTTCTGAACGCAACGGTGCCCTCAGATTTCTGATCCAAGAACTTGTTCAGGAGTTATTCCACTTTTTTAGGAAA
Organism: Viscum album; assembly: GCA_963277665.1. Taxonomy (NCBI): domain Eukaryota; kingdom Viridiplantae; phylum Streptophyta; class Magnoliopsida; order Santalales; family Viscaceae; genus Viscum; species Viscum album. Next base: position 1,619,527,700 of record OY728157.1, on the reverse strand, counting down.
ACCCCACGCGTGCGTAAATTAAATTATTTAATTTAATTCAAACATTTTTTTCCGGGCTCACCGGGCCTCGGAACTGCACGCCGTCTCAGAGCCTGGTCTCGAAATAATTCCCACATAATATTAAAAATAAAACACAGTAAAATATGAGTCATTACATCACACACACCTTAGGGATTTTACGTCCCCAAAAATCAAAAACAAAGGCTACTCAAAAATATGTGGGTACTGCACACGAATCTGAGCCTCCACTCCCATGTGTTCTCCTGGAGACTCTCGTACTGCCACCGGACACGCACTAAGGTAATAGCTCACCCACAAAGGATATTCTCCTGCTGATCTTTGATCTCCACTGGGTACTCAGAAAAGGTTTCTCCATCATCGATGTCCATCTCGCCCCAGTCGATAACGTGCGATGGATCATGAACATACCTCCGTAGCTGCGACACATGGAAGATGTCGTGTACCCGGTCCATCTGAGGAGGTAGAGCCAAGTGGTATGCCACCTCGCCAACTCTACTAATAATCTGAAAAGGGTCTATGAACCTCGGAGACATCTTTTTTCCTCGGCTAAATCTTCACAATCCCCGTCGAGGTGAGACCCGAAGGAACACATGGTCTCCCTCCTCGAACTCCAAGGGCCTCCGTCTTCTGTCGGCATAAGACTTCTGCCGACTCTGTGTAGTCTTCATCCACTCATGGATGACCTGCACCTTCTCTATAGAAGCTCTCACCATCTCTGGGCCCACGAGTGTTAACTCTCCTGGGTCAGTCCAGTAAAGTGGTGACCTGCAAGGTCGCCCGTACAAAGCCTCGAATGGTGCCATAACAATAGTGGAATGATAAATATTGTTATAAGAAAATTTCACCAGTGGTAGGTGATCCTCCAAGCTACGACCGAAGTCAAGTATGAAAGATCATATCATATCCTCCAGAACCTAGATGGTCTGCTCTGTCTGACCATCAGTATGAGGATGAAACATTGTGCTCAAGCGTAACTGAGTCCCAAAAGATTTCTGAAATCCCTTCCACAACCAGGATGTGAAACGAGCATCATGATCTGAGACGATCGTGGATGGAACTCCATGAAGTCGAACTATCTCTTGCACGTAGAGGTGTCCCAATCTCTCTACTGAACTCTGTTTCCGTATGGCTAGGAAGTGGGTTGACTTGGTGAGTCAGTCAACGATCACCCAGATGGAATCATGTCCTCTAGACATACGTGGTAAACCTGTCACAAAGTCCATGGATATCCCATCCCACTTCCACTCTGGAACCTCAAGGGGCTGAGTCAAACCTGCTGGAACCTGGTGCTCAGCCTTTACTTGCTGACAAGTAAGGAATCGAGAAACAAACTCTGCCACACTCTTCTTCATTCCTGGCCACTAGAACTGACATCGAAGGTCCTAGTACATCTTTTCTATGCCTGGATGAACCGCCAACGGAGATGTATGGAACTCCCTCAGAACCTCCTCCTACAATGCCACTGGTACTAATGTGCGCCCTCTGAAAAGAACAACGTTCTCCCCACCTTTTGAATATCCATCAGCAGCATCACCTGTGGATATTTGAGAACGAAGTGTCTCACAGGTAGCATCCTTGAGTTGTGCCTCCCTGACTCACTATAAGAGTTGGGGGGTAACAACCATCGACTAAAGGTAAGCTCCATCATCTCTATCCACGAAGGATAACTGTAAAGAGGCCAACTGTCTTGTCTCCTCATCCAGCAACTGTGAACTAGATTTCTTGCTAAGAGCATCCTTCAAAACGTTCCCCTTCCTAGGAGTATAAACGATCTCAAAGTCGTAATCCTGGAGGAACTCAAGCCATCGCATCTATCTCAAATTCAGATCCTTCTGAGAAAAGATATATCAGAGGCTCTTGTGATCAGAGTAGACGGTAAATCGCTCGTCCATCAGGTAGTGACACCACATCTTCAACGTGAAGACTACCACTTCCAACTCAAGATCATGGGTCACATAGTTCTGCTCGTGTGGACTCAAATAATGTGAGCCATAGGCAATAACCGCTTTCCTATGCATTAGGACACAACCAAGCCCGGTTCCTGATGTGTCTCAGAACACTGCGTACTCGACACCCTCCTCCGGTAATCTCAAGATCGGGGATCTCATTAGACTCTATATCAACTGCTGAAAAGCCTGCTGGCATCTCTCAATCCACACAAAAGGATTCCCCTTTTGGTTCAAAGCTATCATGGGTGATGAAATCCTGGAGAAATCAAGAATTAATCTTCGATAGTAGCCTGCCAACCAAAGGAAACTACGCACCTCTGTCACACTCTGGGGTGGCTCCCATGCTAACATTGCCTCTACCTTGGCTGGGTCCACTCCTAAACCATCTTCTGAGATAACGTGTCCCAAAAAGTGGACCTCCTGTATCCATAATTGACACTTTGAGAGTTTCCTGTACAAATGGTGCTCTCAGAATGTGTCCAGGACCATCCTCAGGTGCCTCGTGTGCTCCTCCTCAGACGCAGAGTACACCTGGATATCGTCGATGAAGACCACCATGAACTGGTCTAGATAGAGCTGAAAGATCCGGTTCATGAGTCCCATAAACATTGTCAGGGCGTTCGTCACGCCGAAGGGCATCACCAAGTACTCATAGTGACTGTAGCGACATCTGAAAGTCGTCTTCGGTATATCCTCATCCCATACTCACAACTGGTTATAGCCTGATCGTAGATAAACCTTCGAGAACCATCGTGCCCCTCTTAACTGGTCGAAGAGGTCATCGATTCTCGGTAGTGGATACTGGTTCTTCACGGTCACCTGATTCAAGCGCTGGTAATCCACACACAGCCTCAAAATATCGTCTGCCTTTTTGGAAAACAACATTGGGGCCGCCCAGGGTGAAACACTGGGTCTCACGAAGCCCTTCTTCTGCAAGTCTTCCAGCTTCACCCTCAGCTCACAAAGCTCTGCAGGAGCCATCCGATATGCTGATGCTGATATCGGTGTCATACCAGGTTGCAACTCAATGCAAAAATATATCTCCCGATGGGGAGGTAGCCTGGGGACATCCTCCGGAAATACGTCCTCATACTCAGCCACTACTACTGGAAATTGGAAACTCTTAACATCTGCTACACCAAGGGCTAGGGTAGCCAACTGATATGAAATCGGTTGTACCTTCCTATGCACGAGTCCATCCTGTGCTTCCTGGGTCTCATTTTCACCAATGAAGGAGAACCTTGTTCCATCACTGCGGACACACCGCCCCCTTAACCTAAAATAGTCAATCCGGGAATGAACTGTGGATATCCAATCCATACTAAGAATGAAATCATAAGGCATCGATGATACCACCAAGAGGTTCCAACCAAAACTCTCACCTCCAAGGGTCATGTCACACTGTCTGCAAAGGTGTGTGATCTATGAATCTTCTCCAGTCGGTTTTTCTAAGCGTAAGGGTCGAGTCAACGGCTCAACAGGAATCTCAAGGTCTTGAAAAAGATAAGCAGTCAAAAAAGAATGACTAGAACCTGTGTCTATCAGTACGCCAGCCAAAGTAGAAAAGACACAGATTGTACCTCTAATTATTCCAGGAGTACTTGGGTCATAAGCCTATACTGCCTGCAGCTGTCCCTACCTTTGTCCACCAGCTCCCTGAGCCTGGGGTGGACCTCCTGGGGGTGGTGGTGGTAAAAGTTCAAAACACCGACCACCTCCATCTACTCTCCCAGCTCTTCTATCACACCCTCCGCCCCGTGGATCTGTCTGCTCCACACGTTGCCTATGCCTCGGTGGTCCATCCACCGCTCTTGTGTCAGTAGTACGGCGGGTCGGACAATCTCGGGTGAGATGTCCCCTTCCATCGCATGAGTAACATAGCCTCTCTCGAGGATGGATGGATGCACCCTGCAAACCCTGTACGGCAGATCCCCTGCCCTGAGATCTCCTCTGGAAACCTCTCCCACGCCCAGGTCCCTGACGTTGGCTCCCAGCTACCGAGGTCTCTGCTCCAGCTCGTTCACCACTGACAACTTCCAACTGTCTCTACTCTTCCAATAAGCTCTCAACCACCAAATCCCGCTCGAGTACCCCAGCATAAGTAGTAATTATCATAGGGATGATGCTATCTTGGATATCTCTGCGCAAGCCCCGCTCAAAAGTCCGAGCTCTGAAGTATGGATCCCTGACCATATCCATCGAGTACCATGAGAGGTCGGTAAACCTCGATGAATAGTCATCCACCATGGTCCCCTGCTCAAGTTGAAGAATCTCTTGTATACGTACTGCTCTCAGGGTAACCTCAAACTCTGACTACGCAAGAGTCACCTCGTCGTGATTCTGGATAACCAAACTCCATCATCGCCCTGCCGAGCCCTGCAAAAGGCTCACCGCCAAGATCACCATCTGGTCTACTGGTGTCCTGACTAAATGGAAGACTCTGGTCACTACCTCAAGCCATTCCTCTATTGCCTGAGGGTTAGGCTTGCCTCGAAACCTGAGGGGTGTCTGTCTCTGAAACTCGTGGAGTGCGCTCAACCTGCGCTCCACCTCTACTGGTACAACAGGTACTAAACACTGCTCCCCAGGTGGTGGAATAACTGGCACACCACTCGATGGTAAAACTGGGGGATTTGGTCCCTGTATCGAAGCTTCATCACTGAGGGGTCATCCTCGTGATCGAGCTGCTAGATCCTAGCAGGTGCACGTCGCGGAGGCATCCTATAAATAAAAAAGATGTATCTCAGTCAGTGAGTATATCTGGAGAGCTGACTCAAGAAGTACATGGAAACCACAACCCATTCCTATATGATGCATGTACCGTTATTTTCCCCTGCAACTAGTGTTCTCATGTTCCGAGTCAAAAAGAAAGTTATCAGATTCCTGACGTATGGATACGTCGGCCACCCGCACCAACACTGGGGTCCCTGGCCTGAAATAAGAACTTGAAACACTTAACACTTTTACCCCAAACCAACTCACAGAATCTCAGTCCTAAGGTAGAACCGACCACCTCTGATACCACTCTATCACAACCCATCCTGGTGGGGCCCGAGCCGCAACTCCCCAATCCCCCCTCCAATAGGCAAGGGGTTGGTGACTAGCACTGAGTAGGCATATCACTAACATGGAATGCATTTCCTATAAACCTGTATGCATGAACACACATCTCCAAGCCCACAAATCTGAAAAGTAAAAAACTACTAAAAATGGAAGTGCATGCATACACTAAAATCCCAACCAACAGAGTACAACAGGAAAGTAAAGTGCAGTAGTGTAAAACCCTGGGCCAAAAGTAAAATCCCACCAAAAGAAAGTCTATAACAAAGTCCAACCTGTAAAGAAAGGTATTGGGACTGCAATCTATAGCCATAGGAATACACCTCGGCCTATCTGATCTCACTGAGTACCATCCGGCCCTGGTCCGCCTAGAATCCTGTCAAAAGCTTGCTCCTCTGCACAAGACATGACGCGTGTGGGCAAATCCCGTGCAGGGGTGAGTATAACAATACCTAGTTGGACACCCCAAAAACCACAAAGGAATACAACAAGGTAAATACCACAAAGGAAATATACAGTTATCTCTACACAGTATATGTCTACAGAACATATAACAATAATATCTAGATATACTCATACATGATCGACCATCATGAAACCACCACTAAGATTCAGCTCGAAGATTCCACTAAGCATGTAACAAGGAGAACACACTCCTTGGTAGGAGGAGAAAGATAAAAAGTACTCGTTCTGGGAGAACACACTCCACAAGTAATTGAGAATACGATGTTTAGATGAGGATCACAACCAATAGCTATGGGGTGATTCCAACAACTCAGTCTGAACTAATCCGCTAAGTAGAGGATCGGTGCCTGGGTAAAGTTGGTCATGTCGATACTAAGAAATCTACCTAGGATTCTAGGAATGAATAGAGGATTAGGCTCTAAGTCTCACAGAGGGGATTCCAACAACTCTATTTAGGAAGTCCTGCTGAAGGGATCATACTCCTATACGTAGGAAATGATACCGGAAACCTTCAGGAGAAAGACCTAGGGGAAGAACCCTAAGGAAACTAGTCCAAGTCACAGAAAGCAACTGGCTCAAGCCATGTAAAAATAGGTTACACGGTGTGTAGTATGGTTACATGCTGTGTTCCTTAACCCTGGGTACTGTCCATGTAAACGGCATGTGTCATTCGTCCAAGCTGTGTAAAACTCAACTACACGGCGTGTAGTAGGTTTACACACCGTGTTCCTTGACTCCGGGTACTGCCCGTGTAAACGGACCATGTTATAAGTCGAATTCATGTAGGAAATAATATACAAAGCATGTAATTCAAAGCACATGTTGTGTTCTGTCAACTGGAAAACACCCGTGTACCCTGGACGTATGCCCATACACGGTGTCTGTCCGTGTCGCCTGCCCGTGTACCAGTACACGGGGTATCCTGTGTATCTGGTCGGGTCTGTCCGGGGAAGGGTACACATGTTGTATCCTTGGCCATGTACCAAACCCATGTTCGTGTACTCCCAGAGTACACGAAAGGTAATCCGCCGACGAACACACTCCGTGTAGCCCATACTACACACCGTGTAGTCCGGATTTTCCAGAAATTTCGTCTTCCTCCTCGCGCCTCAGCCGGATCTCCGGATCACGTTTCTCTTGTCTGTTTACCGCAAAACTCAAGATTATGGGTCACCCCATTGTTGTGATGTCTAATCTGTGGGTTTCGGACCTTCGATCGGCTCCAAAATCCAATTCTGGTCCTTCGTGCGGAAATCATTCAAAAAACGATATCTTCTGATCCGCTTCAATTCGTCTGTTTCCACCGTCATCGCACCTCCGTGGGGTTGTTCTGATGCTAGATATTTAATTTGGGATCGTTGCATCATGCAACGGATGCACAATGATCAGTCATTCATACCACCGCGAAGAATGCGTAGAACGTGCATGAAGAACGCGAGAAAATCAGGGAGAAAGACACAACAAATCGAGAGGGACAAACCTCGATCGATGTTCATGTCGATATTGGTTCATCATCATTAGGAGATTAAATTAAACCAAAACAACTTCAAGAATCAAATCCCCAAATTCCCGTAAAAAGACCATCCCGCAAATATGATTGATCCACGGGCTAATCTGTTCGTGGATTAGTCCGCGTTCATCGTAAGAATCAAGAACGGAAAGAAATCACAAAGAGATAAAACACCCTACCTGGATTCGCGGCATTCGTTGGAAAATATCCAGTTACCACGTCATCTTCGACGGCGAAGCTCGTCAAGAACATCGTCGCCGCGTTGGGAGGTTTTCTCCAGAGCTTTCCAGAGCCTCCAGGGAAATTCAGGGTTATGGGAATTGTACCCCTAATCCCATATGAAATATTTATTTAAAAAGTTAAAATATTTCTCTGCAGTAAGAATTTAATAAAATATTTTAATTAAATATTTTATTACAGTTAGGTCCAAAAACTAGATTTCACCACCGACCTACGCCGGTCGATGTTAGGTCTTGCCTAAGGTAATATCATTGTTTTGAACGCAACGGTGCCCTAGGATTTCTAATCCGAGAACCCGTTCAGGAGTTATTCCACTTTTTTAGGAAAACCCCACATGTGCGTAAATAAAATTATTTAATTTAATTCAAACATTTGTTCCGGGCTCACCGGGTCTCGTAACTGCACGTCGTCTAAGAGCCTGGTCTCGAAATAATTCCCACATAATATTAAAAATAAAACATGGTAAAATCTAAGACATTTCATAAATGAAGTATCTTAAATATGATTAAATGTTATTATTATTATGAAATAACTATTATACACCCTCTTTACCATTAAATAATAAGAGAAATTATTGTTCATGCATGTGTATGTCTTTTCATCTCCAAGTAGCGATACAATTCATTTTTCATCACCATATTTTATGGATGGGTATTATGATGGGTTTAATATTTATATATAATATTTATGTTCTAATTATACTTCTATAATGATAATATCATGTCTACCTTATTATTATCTGATCCTTTGGGAAACTATAATGTCACTCATGCATACTTATGGACTGTCATCTCCAAGATGCGATGTGATTCATTTTTCATTGATATTTCACTTGGATAGTAATAAGGATTAATTTGATGAATATAAATGATATATATGATATGATAATGATTATATAAAGGTAAATTATTATTTAAATTTCTTTCATTCCATCATCTGAAAAATGAAAACAATGTTTATGCATACATACAGCATACCATCTCCATGAACGGTGTAATTCATTTTTCTATCTCTAATTTATATGAATGATTATAAATAGGTATATAATGAATATATATTATTTTTATACCATGATTAAAATTTTATAAATTATGGAACCATGATCAAATTATAAGTAATGGGACCACCGAACCAAAACATTCTTGGAAAATGAAGTAGTTATCACCTAAAACAATAATTTTATTAAAACTTTATTAATAAATGGGTGATAAGATGTCATAAATAAATCATAAATGGTATGATAGATATTAATATGGTTATGTAATATATTTATAATAAATCCATATTTATTATACTGTAGGTTTGAATGTGAATGGGTTAATATGAGACTTGAGGTAAGGGATTTGTGTCTCACTTTTATTTTTTGTAGGACACATGCCTTATAAATTACTTGTTTATTTTTTGTAGTGTATATACATCCCATGAATTTATTTTATGATTATTATCTTGATAATTATGGTATATATATATTCATATAAATTTATTTTTTTCATGGGTCTTATGATTCAAAATAAACCCAAGTGGTAAGGGTTTATTTCATAATCTCATCATTATTCGGGGTAGTTTATGGTTAAGTCTCTGATGGAAAATATTTATATTTTATGTCCATATATTCTGAAAATGTTTTCAAAAAGGTTTTTAATATCCTTCTATAATTTTTTAAATTCATTTTTAACCATATTTTATTTTTTACAAAATTAATTTAAATGAATCTTTTTTTTCAAATGAGGTGATTTGTGAATTTTCCAACAAAAATATAAAAGGAATGTTTTTTAACTTATATGGTATGAATATAATTTCCCACCATAATGATTTATTAATTAATTAAATATTAATTTACATGTTTACAAGTTTTTTTAAGAAAATTGTTTATTTATTACACGTGCAGTTTTTAGATTTTGAAAATTGACATTTAAATTTGAAAAGGAATTTTCCTCAAGAAGGTTTTAATGACCTTTTAATCGTATCTATATTCATAAATGAATATGGAACTTGATTATAATTATATTTTAGTATGTTTATGATATAATGATACCTTATTTATTCTTTCTATATGTGGTTTATGAATATGATGACACGATGTTTATGAATCTCATTTCTTTTCCATGAGTTATGTTATGATGAAATGTTTGTGAAACCCATTTATTTTCATAGGTTATTATATGATGAATATTTTATAGTCTTGTGGAAAAAATATGTAAGATTTACATTATGTGACAGGTGGAACCTATATCTCCCTCTAATGCATTGGGTAATGATTAATGTTATATGAGTTCAAAGTGTGCACCAGAATCCTGAAAGAGGGTACACGGGAGGTTATCTCAAGCCTAAAAGAGGGTACATGGGAGGTTATCCCAATCCCAAATCTAGTACATGTGTAGTTATCCCAAGCCTAACATGTTATGAATTTATTTTTAGGTATCCTTGACATAAGGTTTTCTATGATTATGTGTATGACACAATCTATGTCTTATGTCAATGTTATTATCTTATAGCCTATGTTATTTAATTTTTTATGATTCATGTCTTGTGAACTACCAAGATTTATTCCATGAATTAAGTTTATGATCTATGACATGCAGGGTGTTATTTTCAAATGTTAAGACCATACCCTTATACTTATGTTATCCTTATGTGATTATCTATATCTCCCTTGTTTACCCTTACTGAGCATATGAGCTCACCCTTTATTGTGTTTTCTTCCTAGGTTATGAAGAAAGGTTTCATGTATGATAAGTCTAAGAAGGTAGATAGATATGAAGAAATTATGGGAGAATATATAGTTCACCAATGAACTAGTTGTTTATGTGTCCAAGTTTCTAAAGGCACTAGACCTAAAGGATTCTAGCATGGATCATTATGTTATGTAATTAATATTTAACTATTAAGATGTAATATGTATTTATAAAAATTGTGGATCATTATAGTTGGTATTAGATCTGGTTTTAGTTAACCTTTGGAAACTAGGATGAGAAAAATTTAGTAAGAACCCTTAGGATAATCCTAATTATAGGAGAACATCCTATGTTATGGTAAAGTTAAGAGTGTGGATTTCCTAGAAAACATCCCTATTTGGATACTACAAGTAGTTGTAGCTCTGGAAAAGTTGTATATAGGGGTAATAATCCTAAAAAGGGTGTATTGAGATTAACTTAATTGTCACCTGGTGCATGAAAATGGGTCTTGTTTCACACCTATTTTGACACTCCAAGGGGATATGTTTTGGAAATTCGCAAAATTCGTATTAACCATAATGAAGTATTTAAATAGATAATGGTCACAAATTACCTAGGTTAAACCTAAGGTTTCATATATTGTAATTCCCCAAAAATTCTAAGCATGTATTTTTATTTTAGTAAATTTTTATTGAATGATTTTTATTATAAATTTATATAAAATATTACCTTTATGGGTAATTATATTTATTATTCTATATTTTTTATAATTTAAATATATTAATTAATGTTTCAATTTATTGTAATTAAATTATTTCCTTTAATAAACATAATATTTAATTATAAGATAGTTTATGATTAGACGTAATAAATGAGACTTCTCAATGATCATATTTGGTTAAAATAACGATGATACATTACAATGTAGTAGCATAACACATCTTTAGACTAAAGACTCGGTAATTTTAAATATACAAAAACCATTAGGAATAGAATCAAAAAGAGTAAAACAAACATGCCATCTAAGATATTGTAGCTTGCATCATCTGGATCCATCATCAGTAGGATCCCTCTGAAGATGATAATAATAAAAATACAAATAAGTGTAAAAACAGGAATCATACTCATGAGCAGAGTACTGATATGTGTAGATTCTAGATACTAAAATTCCTTTTAAGTTAGCTATTTATAGAAAAAAAAATTGGGATCATTGGTTTATAACCTTTGAGGTTTAAAAAATGTATATAATGATGAAATGTGGATATAATTATTGTAATACTTTTATAAAGTATACATATACATGAATATTTCATTTGAAAATATGTTTCATTATTAAATTGAATAAAAAGAGTATTGTGTATTCAAAATCTAAGTAACCGGATGTCGATTTTAGAACTAATAAATGTACTAGAAATTATTTTTAGATTAACTTACTTATTTTTTCTTACAAACTTATATGAATTATAAGTTGTTATGAAAAATACAGATTATAGTATTTCTTAATAAATGTATGTACTAAACCCTCTTTATAAAATGTTTATTGTCCTTTTTTGTAATAATAATTAAATTGAAATTATAAAATAAACTTAAAATAAAATTTACAATAAATAAATAATAACAATAATAATAATAATAATTTTTGATTATATGAAAATGGATTAAAATATATAAAAGTAATAATGAAATTATAATTTATAAATTTGACATAATAAAAATATAGTATTAATAAAAAAAATGAGTTGGTTTTATTTATTTTATATAGATATATATAGATATATATATTTATATAGGACTGATAATGTACAGAAAAAAATAAAACAAAATGAAACACACAAAAATAAGAAAACAACCTGTCGTGTCATGTTCCTCCTCGGGTACTTCTCAAATGCCCAACCTCCCATGTAGTCATCAACCTTGCCCCCATCGGAATCCACTTCACTAGCTGACCAGTACTGCCTCTTGTCTTCTTTGAACCCGCACAGCAAAGCCCTAATGGCTCAACTATCCGATCGATCTTGATCATGACCCACTATCTATCACAGACCTATCTTCCATAATCCATTTAAATCACTTACTATTCATTATCCTCACCCTCAAGTTGTGATGTAGTGAAGAATCCCATCCAGTTGTCTCTATTTACTCTTTTTCCCACAAGTAATCAACATTGTATGTGAAGCACAACACTGTTTATGTTTACCCTTTTTTTTCTTTCTTATCTTGGAAGATAAAGCTATGAACTTGTATATATATATGGGTATATAAGGAACACTCACTAGTTTTACAACCCTTACAAGATGAATCTATCCTTTTTTACTTCCTCCTCTTTATATCACTAGCCGATTACCCACCTTAAGCAAGGCAGAAGGCCACTACCTTCCGTTGGCTCGAACACCCACTGGCAGAAGGGTAACCTCCCTTCATTTTCCTTTTCCAGCAAATTTAAGGGGAATAATTCTATTTTATATATACCAATATATATAATATTTTCATATTTCAAGCACAAACATGTATATACATATGATATTTTCAATTTATTAAAGTATGATTATATTGTTATTAAATTTAAGTTACATTTTATTTATTTAAATCATGAAATTTTGTTTCCAAATTAACATGTAAGGGGGAAATTTATTTTTTTTATATGTGTATATACAATTATAAATAATGTATTCATGTTCATCAAATATACACATTCATACAAGTATTAATTTCAACTTACAAATATTGGTTTTCTATTTATAAAAGAAGGTATTCTTTTTACTATAATTTATGTAAGTGTGTATTATGTTTTTATTTCAAGATTTTCATTTTTTAAAAGTATATAAGTACATGTATATATATATATATATATATTTTTTATAATTTCATACATATATATATATATATTATGCATGTATATGGTTTTCAATTTCTTTATGTTCATGTTTTAAAATTTAAATCTATGATATATATATATACATGCATGTCATTGGATTTTTATCAACCAAATATATTTAATTAATTTTTATAATATACCTCATATGATATAATTATTTTTCATACTTATGTTTAAGTAATTGTGGTGTGCATGTGATACTTTATTCTCAAAATCTTCAATGTTTATATTCATTATGTATATGTGTGTGTGTGTGTTCCTTGTCATCACTGCATGTTTAGAAATGAATATATAATTCATTTAAAAGCATTAAATAATACAAATTAATATTTTTAAATCAATTAATGAATAATTGTTTATTTTGAGAATATTACTTTTATATCTCTTATATGTGTTATATAGTTTTTCTTTTAAAGTTACAAGTTGAGAGTACATTTAATTTTACTTATAATTGTTCATGAGAGTAAAATTATATATATAAATATATTGTTAATGGGGTAATTTTTTAAAAATATTAATTTTACCATTACTATTACGTACGCCATTATTTTAAATACTTATATTTTATGTGATCATGATAAAAAAAAGAAATCAAAATTAAATGCCTATTATTTCATGTGACTTTCAATTTACAATAGCTATCATTTTATGTGAAAGGTTTATATATTATATAAGGTATTGTTATTTAAGAAAATTATTATTTAATACTTTTTTTAGAAATGAGTTTTAAAAGATAAAGTTTAACGTTTTAATGAAAATTAATTTATCAGAAATTTTAATTACATTGATGTTAATTATTTTATTGACAGACCATGAAAAAGAAAAATGACATGAGATGTGGTAGTTCTAAATATAATAAGTGATTTACCTAAGAATATAAATATTTATATATTTATAAATATTCATATGTATTCAAAGAATTTTTATATTTTTAAATCAAAAACCTCAGTTAAAAATGTATATATGTAAATCAAGTTAAAAAAGTTTTTTTAAAAAAATTGGCACTTGGACATTGTAAACAAGAAGGGGGTGAGGAGTGAACTCATTTTTAACCAAGTGGGTAGGCCCAAAACATCCTTAAATGTTTAAGTGGACCCATTTTTTTTGTTTTCAGGAGATTTCTTAGTATTTTCTGAAAAACCACTGGATTATTTTAAAGTGTTTTCAAAGTATAAGTATTTTCAAAAGAAATATAATATTTTCAAAAGCGTATGTATTTTCACAGGATCTATAGAATTTACAAAAGCGTAATTATTTTCAAAAGATGATATTTATATGTTTTAAAAGGTGTAGGTATTTTTAAATGCATTTTCAAAATCATGTTTCCAAAGGGTTTTCATAAGAGTTTTAAAAAATCCATTATATTTTGAAAAGGGTTTTCAAAATCATGTCTTCAAAATTATAATTGTTTTCAAAGTATTTCAAAGGTATTTTCAAAATCAATTTTTAAATTATTTATCAAAGTTATTTTCAAAATCTATTTTCAAAATTATTTTTCAAAAGGTATAATTATTTTCAAAAAAATTATCACTAAATATTTCAAAAACCCCTTACAAGGAAATTTTTCTCACCCCATGTTTTTATGAAATGTTTTTATGTTCATATAGAGCTTTCATGGAGTTTAGCTCTATAAGAAGCTAGAAAAAACAAAGATTCATCAATAACTTTTAGTTACTATTTTAAATTTTATAATATATAAAATTGGTCCTTTCCTTCAAATCCTAAACCATAAAAGATCCTCAGTTGTAAATGTATGTATATTTTTCAGTTTCTTTTTATAAAAAAATATACATCATTTTTTGTACTAGATCTGGAAGCACCGATATGGGGTTCTACATATATTGAAAAGATTTTGTAATGATTTATACATCCTATAAATTATTTTTTATGATTATATGGTTTCCCTTTATTATTAATGTGGCTCAAACTATGCTTTTTAGTTTTAGTCAATGTCCAGAACCAGGAGGATTTATGTTCACACTATATGTGATGGAAAATGAAAGTATTTTCATTATGGAAATCTAAATGAAATGGGATTTTTAATTTGAAACCATTTTATTATGCCTAATCATTTATCCCATTGTATGATTTAAATTCTCAACTTGGATGAGTTTATAGACATGCTTAACAAGAGAAATATGGAGTTCTATGAAGATCATGGAGGGAAGAAGATTCAACTTCTAACATATCAATAATGTGGGAAGAAGTACTCAAAGTAATGTCATGGAGGAATAGAAATATGCTTTGGTTATGGAAAATAATGACACAAAATAAGTAATTGATGGTGAAAAATGAAATGTTTAATTAAAACAATAGAAGGGAATATTGGTCTCCCTGAGGTATTATCAATGGATAAATGTTTTAAATGTGTAAAATATAGCCATCATGAAAATCAATGTCCTTGGGGGAAGCTCAAGAATAGGATCAACAAGGTTTTATGAGTAAATATTTTTATATCAATGATGAAGAGACTATAAAATACATATATAAGGAAAAATGTATTCAAGAATAAAATGATGAAGCCTATTTAATGGTTTAAGAATAAAGTGGAATGATTGAAAGTATATATGTATTGGTATTTTATATTTATCAATTAAATGATGTATTATAAGAATCTTGAAACATATAAGGATTCACTAATAAAAAATTGGCCTTTATCAGTGCTAAAAAAGACCTTTATCAGTGCTAAAAAAATGCTGATAATCAAAGCATGGTTAAAAGCCCGAAACTTTTTTACAAGCACTAATAAAGGACTCTATTTATCAGTGCTTGTAAAAAACACTAATAAAGGTTCCCCTTTAACAACACTAAAAAAGCGTTGTTAAAGACCCCCTTTAACATCTCTTTTTTTAATACTGACAAAGGGGGTCTTTAACATCAGTTTTAGCTAGCACTGTTAGATCCCTAACATTGGATAAACCCAGTTTTGTAGTATTGATTTTTTCTGAATTAGTTTTTTAAGAATATATTGAATGGTATTGATGACTGAGAAAATTGATTTAATGGTAAGGTGATATTTTATGGGAAAACGTGTTGTTAAGGAATGATAACCCAGAATATATATCATGTGTGGGGATAATAATATTTATTTTGGGTAAAGAGATGAATGGTGTTGATTGGATAGTATTGATGACCATGGAATTGGTTTGTGATTTGGTAAAACATTGATTCATGTCATCACTTACCACTAATTTTATCCTATTTTTAAACCTATTATGTGTTATCCCAAATGAAATTTGGATGATTTTTAAGATTAACTACTTAAGGATTGGATTACGTTAAACTACGTACATTATTATTGAAGTTTTATAAATTAATGTATTTATCTATATTGGATAACTTCTGATAACCATTTTAATTTTAGTTAATATATAAAGATAGGAGGAGTATCTTGTTATCCTTTTATGGATTATATCATCCATTATAAGCTGATCATAGTGATTCAAGCATGGAAAATTCATCTTTAATACTCATAGTTTAGAGAAAAATATGAGATTGTGGTGGAAATTGATTAAAGGATAAAATTTTACTTACCAAGTAAGTATATTTCCTTATTTTTCTAGTCTATATGGTAAAGTAATTCCTTAAATCTGGGAAAAGAATATTAAGAGAAAAATTTTGTCCTATAACCATCAATTTCGATGAATTAATGGCATTTTCCACATCTGTGGTTTACGTTTTTGTGATGATTAACTTTCTTGCGATCATTCACTTTCTTGTGATCGATGATCCTAGAAAATTAATTTTCTTCTAAGTTCATGTCATCACTTCCCACTAATTTTATCCTATTTTTAAACCTATTATGTTTTTTCCCAGATGAACTTTGTAATTCCCTTTCTCCCTTTTCAAGATAAAGTTTTATTAACCCTTTTTAGGATGTGGGTTTCCATAAAGGAATTTTCAAATGTAAAACCTTTTATTACCAAGTACAAGTTCAAATTACAAGGATTAAATTTATTAAAGGGTGGAGAATATAACACCCTGGTATTTTATAAAATATTTCTCCTTAAATAATTTTATTTCTTCGATGGCTTGCGTTACACGCAAGTCTGAGTTTAAACGAACTGCGATACACTATTAAAATATTATTATTTATTGTGACAGTTATAACCTAGCCATTAATTTGGTAGGTATGAATATGACTAACTACTTTATTAAATATATATATAATTCTTAATCAATATAAATGTATTGATAAATTCTTATTAAATAATCACTCAGTTTTTAGTGAAGTAATTTTATTCTACAAAAATACATTTTCCCCAAAAATGGTTTTTCTTATGAGTGAATATTATAATTAATTTCTAGAAGGTTTAGAAAATTAATTTTAAAAAAATAATTTCATATTTGAATTCATCATGTCAAAATTATCCTCATATTAGTTTTTAAGAATTTTCTGAAAATATTATTTTTTAGTGAATAGAGAAAAATATCGATTTTTATACAACTTTATATTTCCTTATATTAAAAAGTCTATTTATGATTTGAATTTGATATCAAATTAAATTACTTAATAATTATTTAGATGTAGTCTAATTAATTACATTTTAATTATCCTTATATCTTCTTTTTGGTATAAGTACTTTTTTGGGCTTAAAAACGCATTTTTTAAGAAAACTGTTTTTATTGTATTTTTAGGATTAATTTTAAATTAAATTTTTCCACTTCTATTAGTTGATATTGAAAAAATTATTCCATATTTTTTATCATTGGGTCAAAAAAATTTAAATAGTTCCATTTTATTTTTTGTCATTATGAATAGTAACTATCAAAATTTTATTACCATGGTAAGGGTAAATCGGGTAATTTAGGTTAAAAATAAAATGATAAGGACTATAAAATGACTCTAACACTTGACTTAACCAAATTTTCTGAGTTATTTTCATCCATATTCATCCATTATTTTTTTATATGTAACTTTTCTAGCCATTTTGATGAGATCATGGCCATTATAGTATTTTATTTTAAGAAAAGTCAAACATGCCACACTCATGTTTTTAATAACTATAATATTTATAAATTGGGGTTATCCGAAGGATATTTTCAACTATAAAGAGTATTTTTAAATCTAAAATATATATATTCATCATGGTAATTTATTTTTAATTTATTGTGAATAAATAATTACCTTAAATGTTTGTACAATGTTAATGCATTAATTATTTAATTAATGGAAAAAATCAAATAAAAGATATTAAAAATATTAAAGGTCTTATAATTTTAGGTAATAAATGTGATCAAAGAATTTTATATATTACCATAACATGTTTTAGATATTAAAAAAAATTAACTATAAGTGTTATCTTGATATTATTAAAGTCAAAGTAATAAATAGTTCTAAAAATTGACATTATTGATATTTTATAATGAAAAATATTTTATTAAATGATATAAAATTTATAAAAATAATAAATTATTCCAATATATCATTATATGTTTTATAATATAAACCATGATTTATTTATGGGAATTTTATACATTTGTAGTAATTTTCATGACCCTAAATGAGAAAAAAAACCTTGTTGTAACAGTTCATGAGGGATTAAAACAAAAATATAAGGATTAAAACATAATAAAAACTTATCTAGTTTTTATTTTATGATTTTATTTTGACCCATACTCATCCTATATTCAAAATAAATTAATTTGGATCCATTTGGAATTGAATATTAATTTATATTAATTTAATATTTTAAAAATTTTCAAGAGTGCCCCTCCCCTTAATTATAAAAGGGCACCACCTACCTCACTTAATTACACAGATTTTAGCCTTATATCTCAACCAAGATCTTAAAAATTATCTTATCCACTTTACTTGACACTTTCTAGAGTTTTTGGTCTTTAGAAAATACCAACCATATATCCCTTTAGAGGATATCTAAAGGGGTCGTTTCAAAGGTGAGGTAATCGCCCTAACTGATTACTTTATTTTTTTACTCTTCTTTACCACATCCAAATATATGATATTTATCAAAAAATAATAAATTAATTATCCTAAATATTCTTGATTTTTATTATGATTATGAATACACCATTATACACCCTCTTTCCCATCAAACAAGAAGTGAAAGTATCGCTCGTGCATATGTATGGCTTATTGTCTCTATATAGTAAAACAATTAATTTTTTATCACCATATTTTATGGACTTATATTATGATGGGTGTAATGTTTATATATTATATTTATGTTGGAATTATACTTCTTTAATTAGAATATCATGTCTACCTACTTACCATCCAATCCTTTATGAAACTATAACGTCTCTCGTGCGTGCGTATGGACTACCATCTTCATGAAGTGATGTAAATAATTTGTCATTTATATTTCAATTGGATGGTAATAAGGATAAATTTTATGAATATATATGATATAAATTATATAATTATTTTTTTTTTAAGGTGAATTATTATTTACCTTTCTTTCATTCCATCAGTTGAAACATGGAAATAGCGTTTATGCGTACGTACGGCCTATATCTCCATGAACCGTGTAATTAATTTTTATATATATAATTTTTAGTAATGATTATAAATATTTATATAATTAATATATATGATTTTTATACCATGTTTAAGATTCTATAAATTATTGAACCATGATCAAAGTATAATGAATGGGACTACCAAACTGAAACATGCTTGGAAAACAAAGCAGTTATCACCCAAAACAACTATTTTAATAACGAATTATTAATAAATAGGTGATAAGATGTTATAAATAAATAATACATGGTATGATATAAATTAATATATTTATTTAATATATTTATAATAAATCCATATTTATTATATAGCTATTTTGAACATGACTGGAGAAAAAAAAATACTTGTGGTAATGGATTTTTGCCTCACTTTTATTTTTGTGGGACACATGCCTTATACACCACTTGTTTCTTTTGTGTGTATATATACTACTCGTGAATGTATTTTATGGCTCTTATCTTAAAAATTATGGGATATACATATCCATCTAAAGTTATTTCTTTTATTATGCTTATTATTTAAAAGAACCCCAAGTGGTAAGGGTTTATTTCACAATCTCATCATTATTTGGGATTATTTATATTTTGTCTCTATTGAGGAATTTTTATATTTCATGTCCATGTTATCTAAAAAATTCAAAAAGGATTTTAATATTATTATACAATTTTTTTAATTCATTTTTACCTATATTTAATTTTTTTTTAAATTAATTGAAAGGAATCTTGTTGTTGTTTTCCAAATGATGTACTTTTTTAATTTTCCAACAAAAATACAGAAGGAATGTTTTTTTAACCTATACGGCAAGAACAAAATTTCTAGCCATCATGATGCCTCAATGATTTGAATATTACTTTATAATTTTAAAATCTTTTTTAAATAAAACGGTTTCTTTATTATGTGTTTATTTCTTAGATTTTGAAAATTGACATTTAAATTTGAAAGGTTATTTTCCTAAAGAAGGTTTTAATAAACTTTTAATGGTATCTCTATTCATCAATGACAATATCCCTTGATTATAATTATGATTTACTAGGTTTATTATCTAATGATATCATATTTATTCTTTCACTGTATGGTTTGTTAATATGATGAAACAATGTTTATGAATCTTGTTTCTTTTCAAAAGCTCAAAGGGTACACAGTATGTTATCCCAAGCCTGAAAGAGAGTACACAGGTGGTTATCCCAAGCCTTAAAGAGGGTGAATGAGAGTCTATCCAAATACCAAAGTAAGTACATGGTTGGTTAGACCAATCCTAACATGTTATGAATTTCTTGGTGGGTATCCTTTACATAAGATTTTTTATGCTTATGTGTATGTCACAATCTATGTCTTATGACAATGTTATGATCTTATGGGTCATGCTCTTTGATTTCTTTATTATTAATGTCTTATGAACTGATAAGATTTATTATATCACTTAATATTCTGATCTATGATATGAAAGGTATAGTTTTCAAATTTTAATCTCGTATTCATATAATCATGTTATCCTTATGTGATTATTGATATCTCCCTTGTTTACCCTTACAGACCATCTGAGCTCACACTTTATTATGTTTTCTTCCCAGATTATGAAAAAAGGTTTAATGTATAATAAATCTAATAAGGGTTCTAGAAATTAAGAGCTTAGTGGGAGAAGATGTAATTCACTTATAAACCAGTTTTTTATGCATCCAAGTTTCCAAAGGCACTAGACCAAAATGATTCTAGAATTGATCATTATGATATGTAATGAATATTTAACTCTTAAGATGTAATATATATGTATGAAAATTATAGTTCGTTATATACCACCTCAGTGAGATTCTTAAAGTGGAAAATATTCAGCTGTGACTTGATCTCACATATGAGACCATCCTAAAAAAAATTCACCCAAACTGCCTTATCTCCTACCAATGTTAGAGAAAAACGTTGCAGGTCAGTGAAGTGGCTTGAAAAATCCATCACTAAAATATTCCCCTGGTCCACTTTCATAAACTTTACAAATATTTCTTATCTTAAATTATATGGGTAGAAATGATCCAAGAACTTATCCTGTAAGTCCTTCCAAGTCATTCCCTCAACATGCTCATCCTAGACCTAAATATCCCACCGGTGATTCATTGGTCCCTGTAACATGTAAGTTGTCAAATTAACTCTTATCTTAGAGGGATTCTCCAAGTGGTAAAGGATTGTATGGATAGAATCGATTCAGGACTCATCTACCTCAGTACCACCCTCTCTAGTGAATTTAAAGGGATGTTGCAGCTGGAACTCCCTAGTCATATCAAACATGGTTAGAGCAGCCTACATTGGATCCCTTTTCAAAAACTATATAAATAAAGTGAAATTATCATGAAACTCTCTTCAGCCCTATCGCCTAGAGCCAATGGGGCTCTCATTCCACTACTATAGGTGTATTCTTATTAGTGTCCTCTTATCACCCTACCAAAAAATACCATCTTAGAAGCATCCCTCAAAAATGAAAAACACGCATTTTAGGGAACAAAACATATAGTTAACAAGGTTACATGGAGTAGGGGTCACAACTAGCTATAAACAAGATACTTCATATAGAACCAACTATCTCATTCATGGGCCACTGGATAACTTAGGGTAAAAGTAATATTCCAAGTGACATTCTTTATGTTTAAAATTATTTTAACAAATAGAACCAACATCTTTCAATTTAAAATAGTTTAAACCTATTTATTAGGAACTATTTATTTAAAACAACTTAAGGATAAAAAGGAATTTTACTTAACACAACCCAAATTTTATTATATTTATTTCAAATAAAACATATCATGGCATTTTTTCCTTATGTTCCTAATATAATTCATGTCACATAAACTATTGAGTGCCTAAAATGATGCATGCATACACAATCTCATGTCATATGTTCCCATGAGTAAAATATCAAAAATCAATAACATCACATAAAAAGTGTATCACTCAAGGTGAAATAATATTTCAACTGTAATAAATGAACCTCAAGAACATCAATCTCATCCCTAGTAACTTGGGTTTTCCCTAATCATGGGTTAGTTACTCCCATGAATGATCTCATTACCAATCCCCAATGAATCTTATTCTCCTATATACCTTTCCCAAAAATTAAATCAAAAGAAAAGGACTACTTTGATACCACTTTATAACATCACATCCCGAGTCATACAAACTAGTACCCAAATCATTTCCTTATGTGACCTTAAGTGTGCCTCCCCCTACGTCAAAAGCTACTGACTAGCAGAGAGGGTCAACTGAGTAATTTGGGGAGACTATATCATATTTATCGAAGAAAATAATAGCATAAATAAGAAGAAATAATAACCATAAGGTAACCGCACAACACAAAACAAATTCCCAAAACTGGGTAAGTATCAACAAGTTAATAAAAATAAACAAGTCATGTCATTATAGTATAATGTTCCAAAAGGAAACCCAAATGAAATACACAACTTTAAATCCCCAAAATGGGTCCAGACACATAGTATGGTATCCTCATTAAAGATCTATATCATAAGTTCCAAATCACTCATCTATCATCAGGCCTTTACCCTTGTCTAGACCTATAACCATGAAGTATTCTCAGGTACCAACAATAGCCCAAGCAGGGTGTGAGTGTAACTCAGTAGTCCACCACCAATAGTGTCTAAAGCAATATCCAGTCTAAACAACAATGTATATCGTTTCATGATGGAATAATATATAAGGTAATAAATGATACACGTTTTAAAAATAAATAGTTATTAATTAACATTTTCGATTCTTGGGTTCTACGGTGACACTCAGGCCAACCAAACCTACCTTGGCTAATGTCGGTCATCTAAGCCATGTATCATAGGGAATACACACATTAATTAAAATAAAGTGTCTTTAACACTTAGTTAAATATAGTTACTAAGGAGAATCAGTCTAATTACCCACATTATGTCAAATGTTATTAGTGCCTAAAGCATTGGACAAGCATCAAAACCGTGCATAAACATCAGTGGTTCCTAGATCATTAGTCCAGCGCTAGCTCAAAGATGAGTAGAATCGATCCAACATCCTAACCCATAACATAATTCACACTTTCCAGGGTCCATCATCTTTAAAATTTTAACACATTAATATAAAAAAATGTGTTCCATTTCAAAATTCCTTATTCTCCATGGTCTAACATACTCAACACCTATAAACCCAACATCATAATTAAACCATTTCATTATTCATTTATATAGAAAAACTACTACATGTTCTTTAAACCCATTTAAATACTTAAACTTGTTATTTAAACCATTCATCTTAACCATTCAATTCCTCTTAGCATGTCATGGAACAATTAATTCCCAAGTTACGCCAAGTAGCCCCTTTAGATATGCTGAAAATACAACCAATAAACCTATTGTAGTTGAGCTAGTAAACAATATATTTTATCATTTAAATTATAGCATTACCATTTCCATAAAGTTAGAACACCTCATTTCTATTCATGGGTTTGGTCACATGCTCATCAACAGACCCTATAGGATTAGTGAAAGGTATGTGACATAAATTTGAGACCTGATCTATTTTCTTAGTCAACAAAGAAAATTTTCAACACATTGTCATCATGGAACATACCACATACACTTGAAAATATCAAGACTACATTAGAAGTATCTTAGACATCCAAACATAGGTTTTTAGATCTGAGGGAAGAATAGTTTCAAATAATTAGGGAAAACCAAGTTGAGAAATAACCATGTCATAGAATTAAACATTCTCATAGACTTACCTAGGGATTTAAATCACAAAAAAAAATAGAACTTTAAATGTCCTAGGATCAAAGGAGTTTTACCCTTATAAGAGGAGGAAGAGCTTGGAGTTATTCTAAGGTTGTTGGTTCTAAAATGAGGTAGAAAATTGGGTGATTTATTATAAATCTTGGGAGGTAGAAGTTTTAATTTACCAATATTTAAAGAGTCATATGGTTTGGATACATAGTTTTACAAACCATGTATCGACTGCACAAACTCCTCTATCTTCAGAAAAAACTTATCACACTTTTTCTTAGCCACCCTCATGGGTTGGGAAACCATTAAAAGGTCATGAAAATGGATCTATACCAACTCACATAGTCATTAGGGCCCAACTCACATGGTCACCAATCTCGAACCCACAGAATTCTCCTAAGACCTTTCCAACACCCAATAAATCATTTCACAAGCTATTTTAAAAGGTGGCTAACCAAAATTAAAACAAAAATTTACCTATATAGGGTCAGGATATTACAATATCCCCACTATATAATAGCTCATCCTCAAGTTTCTCTCCCCAGTATCACTAAGCCTCTATGGTAAAAATATTGGGCTATTGGGCCCGCATATCAGCTTACCTCTCCCAAGTTTCCTCCTGAACACAGCCATGCTACCACAGCACTCTGACCAAAGGCATGGCCTTACCCCTAAAGACTTTTCTCACTACAATCCACAATATTAATTGAATGCATCTTAAATAATTCATCAACCTCAAACTAAATTTCATCAACATCAATCACATGATAAGGTTAGGGGTGATACTGTTGAAGTTATGAAACATGAAACACATCATACACAACACTATAATTTTGTGGAAGATCCAATAAGTATGCTATTGTACCGATCCTCACCATAATATTGAATGTCTTAACATACCTAGGTTCCAACTTACCCTGCTTCAGAATATGATGGTGACCAAGTCTCAGTGATACATGAAGGAACACACAGCCACCCACTATAAACTTAGGAGGTCTATGACACTAATTAGAAAATGAATTCTATATACCCCATGTCATATCCATATGATTTCAGATCACTAAACTGACTTTGAAATATCATGTATGAGACTCACACTTAACAACTTTTATTCTCCTCATTCCATCCAACATAAAGGTGGTATGCATGTCCTATTATACAAAAAAAGAAAGAAAAATTAAATGTCTGTTATTTCATGTGACTTTCAATTTAAAATAGCTATCATTTTATGTGAAATGTTTATATATTATATAAGGTATTGTTATTTAAGAAAATGATTATTTAATAAAATTTTTTAAATGAGTTTTAAAAGATAAAGTTTAACGTTTTAATGAAATGTAATTTATCAAAAATTCTAATTACATTGATGTTAATTATTTTATTGACAGACCATGCAAAATAAAAATGGCATGAGATTTGATAGTTCTAAATATAACAAGTGATTTACCTAAGAATATAAATATTTATATATTTATAAATGTGCATGTGTATTCAAATCATTGTTATATTTTTAAATCAAAAACCTCAGTGAAAAATGTATATATGTAAATCAAGTTAAAAAGTTTTTATAAAAAAATTGGCACTTGGACATTGTAAACAAGAAGGGGGTGAGGAGTGAACTCATTTATACCCAAGTGGGTAGGCCCAAAACATATTTAAATGTTTAAGTGGACCCATTTTTTGTTTTTAATAGATTTCTTATTATTTTATGAAAAACCACTAGATTATTTTAAAGTGTTTTCAAAGTGTAAGTATTTTCAAAAGAAATATAATATTTTCAAAAGCGTAAGTATTTTCGTAGGATCTGTAGAATTTAAAAAAGCATAATTATTTTCAAAATATGATATTTATATGTTTTCAAAGGTGTAATTATTTTCAAATGCATTCTCAAAATCATGTTTCCAAAGGGTTTTCATAATAGTTTTAAAAAACTATTATATTTTGAAAAGGGTTTTCAAAATCATGTCTTCAAAATTATAAGTATTTTCAAAGTATTTCTAAGGTATTTTGAAAATATATTTTTAAAGTGTTTATCAAAGGTCTTTTCAAAATCTATTTTCAAAATTATTTTTGAAAAGGTATAATTATTTTCAAAAAGGTTTTTCACTAAATATTTCAAAAACCCCTTACAGGGAAATTTTTCTCACCCCATGTTTTTATGAAATGTTTTTATGTTCATATAGAGCTTTCACAGAGTTAAGCTCTATAATAATATAGCACAAATAAATATTAATCAATAACTTTTAGTTACTATTTTAAATTTGATAATATATAAAAGTGTTCCTTTTCCTCCAAATCCTAAACCAGAAAAGATCCTCAGTTGTAAATGTATGTATATTTTTCAGTTTCTTTTTATAAAAAAATATACATCATTTTTTGTACTAGATCTGGAAGCACCAATATGGGGTTATACATATATTGAAAAGATTTTGTAATGATTTATACATCCTATAAATTATTTTTTATGATTATATGTTTTCCCTCTATTATTAATGTGGCTCAAACTATTCTTTTTGGTTTCAGTCAATGGCCAGACCCAGGAGGATTTGTGTTCACACTATATGTGATATACAATGAAATGATTTTCCTCATGAGAATCTAAATGAAATGGGATTTTGAATTTGAAACCTTTTTATTATACCTAATCAGTTATCCCATTGTATGATTTACAATCTCAACTCTCGATGAGTTTATAGACAGGCCTAACAAGAGAAAGATGGAGTTATATGAAGATCATGGAGGGAAGAAGATTCAACTTCTAACATATCAATAATATGGGGCGGGGCGGGCCTGAAAATTTTGACCGTTTAGAGTGTGGGTAAATGCGGGTTGAGCCCGTGCGGGTGCGGGCTAATGTGGGTTGAGCCCGTGCGGGTGCGGGCTTGCCCGCGGGCCTGATTTAAAAAAATATATATTATTTTTACAATATATATTTCTTTAAAATTTTAGTTTTTTTAATAAAAAAATAATGGTTAAACGGTGACATATGATTTCTCACCGTAATGGTCATATTAATTCACCATTTATTCATATGTGAATTTTAAATAGGCATATATTTATTGTTTTAATATGATATTATGTTATTTGTATAGTATTTATTAACCATATTCACATGGTGTGTCAACTCATCTCTCAAAAAATGGAACTCATCACCCCTGCGCATGGTTTCAATTCTATAAGAGTTATTATAATCATAATATTTTTTAGGTTGATTTAATTTTGTTATTATTTAATTTAATTTTGTTATTAAGAGAATTGGATAGAACCTTGTGAAAACACTAATAGCTTCCTCTGAAACTAATCGTTACCTGGAGAAACTTCATTCATTCACTGGTTTAGTTGTTCACATCACCACACAACCAACATTATCATTCATTGTCCATCACTGATCACTCACCTACTTTCTATCGCAACAGTTCACCACCACATCGGCATTACCGCATGCCACCATTAACACACACAAAAATGTTCCATCACATTCTTTAAAGCTCTAGTTATTGTTAATTCACACTTCTCCCCACAAATACCTTTAAGAATGATAAAAAATAGAGTATTTAAATGATTATAAATAGTATTTCTTTTGTAAAGGTGGGTAAGCCCGCGGGCAACCCGCAGGTTTATGCGGGGCGGGGAGGGCTTGAAATTTTTTGTTCGCATTATATGCGGGCTTTTTCAGACAAACCCGCGTGGGCTCAAACCCGTGCGGGCTTGGCCCGCCCCGCCCCGGCCCGCCCGTTTCGCATTACTAATTGATTGTTCTGAATAAGTTTTTTAAGAATATATTGAATGGTACTGAATACTGAGAAAAGTGATTTAATGGTAAGGTGATATTTTATGAGAAAATGTGTTATTAAAGAATGATAACCCTTAATATATATAATTTGTGGGGATAATAATGTTTATTTTGGGTAAAGAGATGAGTGGTGTTGATTGGATAGTATTGATGACCATGGAATTGGTTTGTGATTTGGTAAAAAATTGATTCATTTCATCACTTACCACTAATTTTATCCTATTTTTAAACATATTATGTGTTATCCTAGATGAACTTTGGATGATTTTTAAGATTAACTACTTAAGGATTGGATTACGTTAAACTATGTACATTATTATTGAAGTTTTAGAAATTAATGTATTTATCTATATTGGAAAAATTATGATAACCATTTTGATTTTAGTTAATATATAAAGATATGAGGAGTATATTATTATCCTTTTATGGATTATATCATCCATTTTAAGTTGATCATAGTGCTTCAAGCATGGAAAATTCATCTTTAATACTCATAGTTTGGAGAAAAATATGAGATTGTGGTGGAAATTGATTAAAGGGTAAAATTTTACTTACCAAGTAAGTATATTTCCTTATTTTTCTAGACTATATGGTAAAGTAATTCCTTAAATATATGAAAATAATATTAAGAGAAAAATTTTGTCATATAACCATCAATTTCGATGAATTAATGGCATTTTCCAAATCTATGGTTTTCGGTTTTGTGATTATTAACTTTCTCAAGATCATTCACTTTCTTGTGATCGGTGATCCTATAATATTAATTTTATTCCATGTTCATGTCATCACTTCCCACTAATTTTATCCTATTTTTAAACCTATTATGTTTTATCCCATATGAACTTTGTAATTCCCTTTCTCCCTTTTCAAGATAAAGTTTTATTAACCCTTTTTACAATGTGGGTTTCCATAAAGGAATTTTCAAATGTAAAACCTTTGATTACCAAGCACAAGTTCAAATTACAAGGATGAAATTTATTAAAGTGTGTAGAATATAACACCCTCGTATTTTATAAAATATTTCTCCTTAAATAATTTTATTTCTTCGATGGCTTGCGTTACACGCAAGTCTGAGTTTAAACGAACTGTGATATACTATTAAAATATTATTATTTAATGTAACAGTTATAACCTAGCCATGAATTTGGAAGATATGAATATAATTAAATACTTCATGAAATATATATATAATTCTTAATCAATATAAATGTATTGATAAATTCTTTGTAAATAATCACTCAATTTTTAGTGAAGTCATTTTATTCTTCAAAAATACATTTTCTCCAAAAATGGTTTTTCTTATGAATGAATATTATAATTAATTTCTAGAAGGTTTAGAAAATTAATTTTTAAAAAATAATTTCATATTTGAATTCATCATGTCAGAATTATCCTAGGTTTATTTTTTAAGAATTTTCTAAAAAGATTATTTTTTTAGTGAATAATGAAAAATATCAATTTTTATACAACTTTAAATTTCCTTATATTAAAAGGTCTATTTATGATTTGAATTTGATATCAAATTAAATTAATTAATACTTAGTTAGATATATTCTAATTAATTACATTTTAATTATCCTTATATCTTCTTTTTGGTATAAGTACTTTTTTGGGCTTAAAAATGCATTTCTCAAGAAAACTTTTTTTATTGCATTTTGTAGTATTAATTTTAAATTAAATTTTTCCAATTATGTTAGTTTATCTTGAAAAAATTATTCCATATTTTTAATCATTGGTTTCAAATTTTTTAAATAGTTTCTTTTTATTTTTTTTCATTGTGAATAGTAACTATCATAATTTTATTACCATGGTAAGGGTAAATTGGGTAATTTATGTTAAAAATAAAATTATAAGGACTATAAAATGACCCTAACACTTGACTTAACCATATTTTATGATTTATTTTTATCCATAATCATCCAATATATTTTTATATGTAATTTTTCTAGCCATTTTGATGAGATAATGGCCATTATAGTATTTTATTTTAAGAAAAGTCAAACATGTCACACTCGTGTTTTTAATAACTATAATATTTATAAATTGGGGTTATATGAAGGATATATTCGACTATAAAGAGTATTTTTAAATCTAAAATATTTATCTTCATCGTGGTAATTTGTTTTTAATTTATTGTGAATAAATAATTACCTTAAATGTTTGTACAATGCTAATGCATTAATTATTTAATTAATGGAAAAATAAAATAAAAGTTATTAAAAATATTAAAGGTATTATAATTTGAGATAATAAATGTGATCCAAGAATTTTATAGATTACCATAACATTTTTTGGATATTTAAAATATTTTTTTTTTTTGAACTATAAGTGTTCTCTTGATATTATTAAAGTTAAAGTAATGAATAGTTCTAAAAATTGACATTATTGATATTTTATAATGAAAAATATATTATTAAACGATATAACATTCATAAAAATATTAAATTCTTCCAATATATCATGATATGTTTTATAATATCAACCATGATCCATTTATGGGATTTTTATACATTTATAGTAATTATCATGACCCTAAATGAGAAAAAAATCCTTGTTGTAATGGTAAATTTAAAAAGTGTTAATGAGGGGTTAAAACAAAAAGATAATGAAGAAAAACTAATAAAAACTTATCTAGTTTTTATTTTATGAGATTATTTTGACCCATACTCATACTATATTCAAAATAAATTAATTTGGATCCATTTGGAATTGAATATTAATTTATATTAATTTAATATTTTAAAAAAATCCAATAGTACCCCTCCCCTTAATTATAAAAGGGAACCACCTCCCTCACTTAATTACACAAATTTTAGCCTTATATCTCAACCATGATCTTAAAAATTATCTTATCCACTTTCATTGACACATTCTATAGTTTTTGGTCTTTTGAAAATACCAACCATATATCCCTTTAGAGGATATCTAAAGGAGTCGTTTCGAAGAAGAGGTAATCACCCTAACCGATCACTTTCTTTTCTTACTCTTGTTTACCACCTCTAAATATATGATATTCATCAAAAAAATAATATTATTATCCTCAATATTATTAATTTTTTTTATGATTGCGAATACACCATTATACACCCTCTTTCCCATCAAACAATAAGTGAAAGTATCGCTCACGTGTATATATGGCATATTGTCTCTATATAGTAAAACAATTCATTTTTCATCACCATATTTTATGGATTGATATTATGATGGGTTTAATGTTTATATATTATAATTATGTTATAATTATACTTCTTTAATTATAATATCATGTCTACCTACTTACCATCCAATCCTTTATGAAACTATGACGTCTCTCCTGTGTACGTATGGACTACCATCTTCATGAAGCGATGTAAATAATTTTTCATTTATATTTCAATTGGATGGTAATAAGGTTGAATTTTATGAATATATATTATATATATTATATAATTATTATTCTTTGAAGGTGAATTATTATTTACCTTTCTTTCATTCCATCAGTTGAAACATGGAAACAGTGTTTATGCGTATGTACGACCTACATCTCCATTAACCGTGTAATTCGTTTTTATATATCTAATTTTTAATAATGATTATAAATATTTATATAATTAATATATATGATTTTTATACCATTATTAAAATTCTGTAAATTATGGAACCATGATCAAAGTATAATGAATGGGACTGCCGAACTGAAACATGCTTGGAAAACGAAGTAGTTATCACCCAAAATAATTATTTTAATAACTAATTATTAATAAATAGGTGATAAGATGTTATAAATAAATCATAAATGTTATGATATATATTAATATTGTTATTTAATATATTTATAATAAATCCATATTTATTATATAGGTGTTTTGAACATGACTGGAGAAAAACAATACTTGAGGTAATGGATTTTTGCCTCGCTTTTATTTTTGTGAGACACATGCCTTATACACTACTTGTTTCTTTTGTGTGTGTATATACTGCTCGTGAATGTATTTTATGGATCTTCTCATAAAAACTATGGGATATACATATCCATATAAATTTATTTCTTTTATTATGCTTATGATTTAAAATAACCCCAAGTGGTAAGGGTTTATTTCATAATCTCATCATTATTCGGGATTATTTATATTTTGTCTCTATTGGGGAATTTTTATATTTCGTGTCCATATTATCTAAAAAAATTCAAAAACGATTTTCATATTATTATACAATTTCTTGAAGTCATTTTTACCCATAATTAATTTTTTTTAAATGATTTGAAAAAAATCTTGTTGTTGTTTTCCAAATGATGTACTTTGTGAATTTTCCAACAAAAATAAAGAAGGAATGTTTTTCTAACTTATAAGGAATGAACAAAATTTATATCCATCATTATGCCTCAATTATTTGAATAGTAATTTATAATTTTAAAATCTTTTTTAAATAAAATTGTTTCTTTATTATGCGTGTAGTTCTTAGATTTTGAAAATTGACATTTAAATTTGAAAGGTTATTTTCCTAAAAAAGGTTTTAATGAACTTTTAATGTTATCTCTATTAATAAATAACAATATCCCTTGATTATACTTATAATTTACTGGGGTTATTATCTAGTGATACCATATTTATTCTTTCACTATATGGTTTATTAATATGATGAAACAATGTTTATTAATCCTGTTTGTTTTCAAAAGCTCAAAGGGTACATAGTATGTTATCCCAAGACTAAAAGAGGGTACACAGGGGGTTATCCCAGCCTTAAAGAGGGTGAATGAGAGTTTATCCAAATACCAAAGTAGGTATATGGGTGGTTAGACCAATCCTTACATGTTATGAATTTCTTGGTGGGTATCCTTTACATAAGGTTTTCTATGCTTATGTGTATGTCACAATCTATGTCTTATGACAATGTTATGATCTTATGGCTCATGCTCTTTGATTTCTTTATTATTAATGTCTTAGATGATATTTATTAAATTACATAAGTTTATGATCTATGATATGCAAGGTATAGTTTTCAAATGTTAATATCATATTCTTATAATCATGTTATCCTTATGTGATTATTGATATCTCCCTTGCTTACCCTTACTGACCATCTGAGCTCACCCTTTATTATGTTTTCTTTTAGATTATGAAGAAAGGTTTAATGTATAATATTTATAATAATGGTTCTAGATATGAAGAACTTAGTGGGAGAAGATGTAATTCACTTATAAACCCGTTTTTTGTTCGTCTAAGTTTCCAAAGGCACTAGACCTAAATGATTCTAGAATTGATCGTTATGATATGTAATGAATATTTAACTATTAAGATGTAATATCTCTGTATTAAAATTATGGTTCATTATATACCACCTCAGTGATCTTCTTAAAGTGGAAAATATTCACCTGTGACTTGATCTCACATATGAGTCCATCCTAAAAAAAATTCACCCAAACTACCTTATCTCCTACCAATGTTAGAGAAAAAAATTGCAGGTCAGTGAAGTGGCTAGCAAAATACACCACTAAAATATTACCCCGGTCCACTTTCATAAACTTTATAAATATTTCTTATCTTAAATTATATGGGTATAAATGATCCAATAACTTGTCCTGTAAATCCTTCCAAGGCATTCCCTCAACATGCTCATCCTAGACCTGAATATCCCACCAGTGCTTCATTGGTCCCCGTAACATGTATGTTGTCAAATTAACTCTTATCTTAGAGGGATTATCCAAGTGGTCAAGGATTGTATATATAGAATCGATTCAGGACTCATCTACCTCAGTACCACCCTCTCTAGTGAATTTAAAGGGATGTTTCAGATGGAACTCCCTAGTCATATCAAACATGGTTAGTGTAGCCTACATTGGATCCATTTTCATAAACTATATAAATCAAGTGAAATTATCATGAAACTCTCTTCTACCCTATCGCCTAGATCCAATGGGGCTCTCATTCCACTACTAGAGGTGTATTCTTATTAGTATCCTCTTATCATCCTACCAAAAAACATCATCTTATAAGCATCCCTCTACAATGAAAAACACACATTTCAGGGAACAAAACATATAGTTAACATGGTTACATGGAGTAGGGGTCATAACTAGCTATAAAAAAGCTACTCCATATAGAACCAACTATCCCATTCATGGGCCATTGGGTAACTTAGGGTAAAAGTTATCTTCCAAGTTACAATCTTTATGTTTAAAACTATTTTATCAAATAGGACCAACATCTTTCAATTTAAAATAGTTTAAACCTATTTATTAGGCACTATTTATTTAAAACCACTTAAGTATAAAAAAAGAATTTTACTTAACACAACCCAAATTTTATTTTATTTATTTCAAATAAAACATATCATTACATTTTTTCTTTATGTTTCTAATATAATGAATGTCACATAAACCACTGAGTTCCTAAAATGATGCATGCATACACAATCTCCTATCATACCTTCCCATGAGTAAAATATCATAAATCAATAACATCACATAAAAATTGTATCACTCAAGGTGAAATAATATTTCAACTGTAATAAATGAACCTCAAGAACATCAATCTCATCCCTGGTAACTTGGGTTTTCCCTTAACATGGGTTAGTTACTCCCATGAATGATCTCATTACCAAGCCCCAACACATCTTATTCTCCAATATACCTTTCCCAAAATTTAAATCAAAAGAAAATGACTCCTTTGATACCAATTTTTAGCATCACATCCTGAGTCCTATGAACTAGTACCCAAATCATTTCTTTATGTTACCTCAAGCATGCCTCCCCCTACGTCAAAAGATACTGACTAGAAGAGAGGGTCAACTGAGGAATTTGGGGAGACTATATTGTATTTATAAAATAAAAAAATAGAAGAAATAATAATCAATAATAACCATAAGGTAACCACACAACACATAACAAATTCTCAAAACTGGGTAAGTATCAACAAGTCAATACAAATAAACAAGTCATGTTATGATAATATAATGTTCCAAAAGGAAACCCAAATGAAATACACAACTTTAAATCCCCAAAATGGGTCCAGACACATAGTATGGTCCCCTCATTCAAGATCTATATCATAAGTTCCAAATCACTAATCTATCACCAAGCCTTTACCCTTGTCTAGACCTATAACCATGAAGTATGCTCAGGTACCAACAATAGTCCAAGCAGGGTGTGAGTGTAAATCAGTAGTCCACCACCAATAGTGTCTAAAGCAATATCCAGTCTAAACAACAGTGTATATAGTTTCATGATGGAATAATAGACAAGTTAATAAATGAAATAGGTTTTAAAAATAAATATTTATAAATTAACATTTTTGAGCCTTGGGTTCTACGGTGACACCCAGGCCAACCACACCTACCTCGGACAATGTTGGTCATCTAAGCCATGTATCATAGGGAATATAAACTTTAATTAAAAGAAAGTGGATTTAATACTTAGTTAAATTTAGTTACTAAGGATAATCAGTCTAAATACCCACATTATGTCAAATGT
Source organism: Viscum album (assembly GCA_963277665.1). Taxonomy (NCBI): domain Eukaryota; kingdom Viridiplantae; phylum Streptophyta; class Magnoliopsida; order Santalales; family Viscaceae; genus Viscum; species Viscum album. The sequence goes on along the minus strand of OY728157.1, from coordinate 1,619,492,439 downwards.
TATTAGTGCCTAAAGCATTGGACCAGCATCAAACCCATGCATAATCATCATTGGTGCCTAGAGCATTAGTCCGGCACCAGCCCAAAGATGACTAGAATCGATCCAACATCCTAACCCATAACATCATTCACACCTTACAAGGTTCATCATCTTTAAAATTTTAACACATTAATATAAAAAAAAGGTGTCCCATTTCAACATTCCTTATTCACCATGGTCTAACATACTCAACGCCTTTAAACCCAACATCATAATTAAACCATTTCATTATTCATCTATATAGACTAACTACTACATGTTCTTTAAACACATTTAAACACATAAACTTGTTATTTAAACCATTCATATTTACCATTAAATTCCTCTTAACATGTCATGGAACAATTAATTCCCAAGTTACGCCAAGTAGTCCCTTTAGTTATGCCGACAATCCAACCAACAAACCTATCCTAGTTGAGCTAGTAAACCATATATTACATCATTTAAATTATAGCCTTTCCATTTCCATAAAGTTAGGACACCTCATGGGTATTCATGGGTTTGGTCACATGCTCATCAACAGACCCTATAGGATTCGTGAAAGGTATGTGACATAAATTTGAGACCTGATCTATTTTCTTAGTCAACAAAGAAAATTTTCAACACATTGTCATCATAGAACATACCACATACACTAGAAAGTGTCAAGAATATAGTAGAAGGATCTTAGACCACCAACATAGGTTTATAAATCTGAGGGATGAAGCGTTGAAAATTATTATGGAAAAACAAGTAGAGAAACAACCATGTCATAGAAGTGAATAGTCTCATAGACTTACCTAGGGATTTAAATCAAAAAAATAGAACTTTAAATGGACTAGGATCAAATGAGTTTTACCCTTAGAAGAGGAGGAAGATCTTGGAGTTCTTATAAGGTTGTTGGTACTAAAATAAGGGAGAAAATTGGGTGATTACTTATAAATATTGGGATATAGAAGTTTTAATTTACCAATATTTAATGAGTCTTATGGTTTAGATACATAGTTTTCCAAACCATGTATCGACTGCACAAACTCCTCTATCTAGGGAAAAAACTTATCACACTTTTCCTAAGTCACCCTAGTGGGTTGGGAAACCATTAAAAGGTCATGAAAATGGATCTATACGAACTCACATAGTCATTAGGGCCCAACTCACATGGTCACCAATCTGGAACCCAAAGAATGCTCCTCAGACCTTCCCAACTCCCAACAAATCATTTCACAAGCTATTTTAAAATGTGGTTAATCAAAATTAAAACAAAAATGTACCTAGATAGGGTCAGGATATTGCAATATCCCCACTATATAATATCTCATCCTCAATTTTTTTCCCCAATATCACTAAGCATCTATGGTAAAAATATTGGGTTATCGGGCCCACATATCAGCTTCCCTCTCCCAAGTTTCCTCCTGAACATAGCCATACTGCCACAGAACTCTGACCAAAGGCATGGCCTTACCCCTAAATACTTTTCTCACTATAATACACAATATGAATTGAATTCTTCTTAAAGAATAAACTCAAACTCAATTTCATCAACATCAATCACATGATAAGGTTAGGGGTGATACTGTTGAAGTTCTGACACATGAAACACATCATACATAAAACTATAATTTTGTGTAAGATCCAATCAGTATGATATTATACCAATCCTCTACATAATATCAAATTTCTTGACATACCTGGGTTTTAACTTACCCTACTTCAGAATATGATGGTGACCCAGTCTCAGTGATACATGAAGGAACACACAGTCACCCACTATAAACTTAGGAGGTCTACAACACTAATTGGAATATGAATTCTATATACCCCATGTCATATCCATATGCTTCCATATCACTATTTTGACTTTGAAATCTCATGTATGAGACTCATCCCTAATAACTTTGATTCTCCTCATTCCATCCAACACAAAGGTGATATGCATGTCCTATCATACAAAAAAAAAGAAAAATTAAATTTCTATTATTTCATGTGACTTTGAATTTAAAATAGCCATAATTTTATGTGAAAGGTTTATATATTATATAAGGTATTATTCTTTAAGAAAATGAGTATTTAATACTTCTGTTTAGAAATGAGTTTTAAAAGATAAATTTTAACATTTTAATGAAAAGTGATTTATCATAAATTTTAATTACATTGATGTTAATTATTTTATTGATAGACCATGAAAAAGGAAAATGGAATGAGATTTGGTAGTTCTAAATCTAATAAGTGATTTACCAAAGGATATAAATATTTATATATTTATAAATTTTCATGTGTATTCAAAGCATTATTATATTTTTAAATCAAAAACCTCAGTGGAAAATGTATATTTGTAAAGCAAGTTTAAAAAGTTTTTATAAAAAAATTGGCACTTGGACACTGTAAACAAGAAAGGGGTGAGGAGTGAACTCATTTATAAACAAGTGGGTAGTCCCAAAAGATCCTTAAATTTTTAAGTGGACCCATTTTTTTGTTTTCAAGAGCTTTCTTAGTATTGTTTGAAAAACCACTGTATTATTTTAAATTGTTTTTAAAGTGTATGTATTTTCAAAAGAAATATAATATTTTCAAAAGAGTAAGTATTTTCACAGGATCTATAGAATTTACAAAAGCATAATTATTTTCAAAATACGATATTTATATGTTTTCAAAGGCGTAAGTATTTTCAAATGTATTATAAAAATCATGTTTCCAAAGGGTTTTCATAAGAGTTTTAAAAAATCTATTATATTTTGAAAAGGGTTTTCAAAATCAAGTTTTCAAAATTATAAGTATTTTCAATGTATTTTTAAGGTATTTTCAAAATATATTTTTAAATTATTTGTAAAAGGTCTTTTAAAAAGCTATTTTCAAAATTATTTTTCAAAAGTTATAATTATTTTTAAAAAGGTTTTTAGCTAAATTTCTCAAAAACCCCTCACTGGGAAATTTTTCTCACCCCGTGTTTTTAAAAAAAAATTAGGTTCATATAGAGCTTTCAAGGAGTTTAGCTTTATAAGAAGCTAGCACAAATAAAGATTCATCAATAACTTTTAGTTACTATTTTAAATTTGATAATATATAAAATTGGTCCTTTTCCTCCAAATCCTAAACCAGAAAAGATCCTCAGTTGTAAATTTATGTATATTTTTTAGTTTCTTTTTATAAAAAAATATACATCATTTTCTGTACTAGATCTGGAAGCACCGATCTGGGGTTATACATATATTGAAAAGATTTTGTAATGATTTATACATACTATAAATTATTTTTTATTATTATATGTTTTCCCTCTATTATTAATGTGGCTCGGACTATGATTTTTGGTTTCAGTCAATGGCCAAAACCAGGGGGATTTGTGTTCACACTATATGTGATGGACAATGAAATGATTTTCCTTATGAGAATCTAAATGAAATGGGATTTGGAATTTGAAACCTTTTTATTATGCCTAATCAGTTATCCCATTGTATTATTTACAATCTCAACTTGGATGAGTTTATAGACACGCCTAACAAGAGAAATATGGTGTTCTATGAAGATCATGGAGGGAAGAAGATTCAACTTCTAACATATCAATAATGTGGGAAGAAGTACTCAAAGGAATGTCATAGAGGAACAAAAATATGTTTTGTTTGTGGAAAATAATGACACAAAATAAGTAATTGATAATGAAAAATGAAAAGTTCAGTTAACACAATGGAAGGGAATATTGGTATCTCTGAGGAATTATCAAAGGATGAATGTTTTAAATGTGTAAATTATAGCCATCATGAAAATAAATGTCCTTGGGGGGAAGCTCAATAATAGTATCAACAAGGTTGTATTATTAAATATTTTTATATCAATTATGAAGAGACTATAAATTACATATGTAAGGAAAAAGGTATTCAGGAATAAAATGATGAATCCTAGTTAATGGTTTAAGAATAAAGTGGAATGAATAAAAGTATATATGTATTGGTATTTGATATTTATCAATTAAATGATGTATTATAATAATTTTGAAACATATAAGGATTCACTAATAAAAAATTGGCCTTTATCAATGCTGAAAAAGACCTTTAACAGCACTAAAAAAAGCGTTGATAATCAAATCATGGTTAAAAGCCCGAAACTTTTTTACAAGCGCTAATAAAAGACTCTATTTATCAGTGCTTGTAAAAAAATGATGATAAATGTTCCCCTTTAACAACACTAAAAAAGCATTGTCAAAGACCCCCTTTAACAACTCTTTTTTTAATACTAGCAAAGGGGGCCTTTAACATCATTTTTATCTAGCACTGTTAGAGCCCTAGCATTGGATAAACCCAGTTTTTTAGTATTTATTGTTCTAAATAAGTTTTTTAAGAATATGTTGAATGGTACTGATGACTGAGAAAAGTGATTTAATGGTAAGGTGATATTTTATGATAAAACATGTTATTAAGGAATGATAACCCTTAATATATATCATGTGTGGGGATAATAATGTTTATTTTGGGTAAAGAGATGAATGGTATTGATTGGATAGTATTGATGACCATGGAATTGGTTTGTGATTTGGTAAAAAATTGATTAATGTCATCTTTGATGGAGTTTATTACATTTTAAATTTATTTAATATATTCAATAGTCTTAAATTTTATTTTAGGAATAAGGATAATGTTAATTTTGGAAGAATTCATGTTTTGATTAAGTTTTTATGGTAATTCATGTTATTTATATGTTTTAGTGGAATATATAACCAAGGTATTCACACATTAGGTATGTAACATTAAGAGCTATTTTTGGTGATTAATTTTGTGTTGATTTTAGAATCTTAATGACTTTATTTCTAAATTTTTGGGTTTGGAATTTGTTCAATCATATCTTGGATGATTTTTAAGATTAACTACTTAAAGATTTGATTACGTTAAACCATGTACATTATTATTGAAGTTTTATAAATTAATGTATTTATCCATATTGGATAACTTGTGATAACCATTTTGATTTTAGTTAATATATAAAGATAGGAGGATCATCTTGTTATCCTTTTATGGATTATATAATCCATTATAAGTTGATCATAGTGCTTCAAACATGTAAAATTCATCTTTAATACTCATAGTTTGGAGAAAAATATGAGATTGTGGTGGAAATTGATTAAAGGATAAAATTTTACTTACCAAGTAAGTATATTTCTTTATTTTTCTAGTATATATGGTAAATAAATGCCTTAAATCTGAGAAAAGAATATTGAGAGAAAAAATTTCTCTTATAAACATCAATTTCAATGAATTAATGGCATTTTCCACATCTGTGGTTTACGGTTTTGTGATTATTAACTTTCTCGAGATCATTAACTTTATTGTGATCGATGATCCTAAAAAATTAATTTTTTCCATGTTCATGTCACCACTTCCTGCTAATTTTATCCTATTTTTAAACCTATTATGTGTTATCCCAGATTAACTTTGTAATTCCCTTTCTCCCTTTTCAAGATAAAGTTTTATTAACCCTTTTTATGATGTGGGTTTCCATAAAGGAATTTTTAAATGTAAAACATTTTATTACCAAGAACAAGTTCAAATTACAAGGATGAAATTTATTAAAGGGTGGAGAATATAACACCCTAGTATTTTATAAAATATTTCTCCTTAAATAATTTTATTTCTTCGATGGCTTGTGTTCCACGCAAGTTTGAGTTTAAACGAACTGTGATACACTATTAAAATATTATTATTTAATGTGACAGTTATAACCTAGCCATTAATTTGGTAGGTATGAATATGATTAACTACTTTATGAAATATATATAAAATTCCTAATAAATATAAATGTATTGATAAATTCTTAGTAAATAATCACTCAATTTTTAGTGAAGTCATTTTATTCTTCAAAAATACATTTTCTCCAAAAATGGTTTTTTTTTATGAATGAATATTATAATTAATTTCTAGAAGGTTTAGAAAATTAACTTTAAAAAAAATTAATTTCATATTTGAATTCATCATGTCAAAATTATTCTAGGATTATTTTTTAATAATTTTCTGAAAAGATTATTTTTTAGTGAATAGTAAAAAATATCGATTTTTATATAACTTTCAATTTCCTTATATTAAAAATTGTATTTATGATTTGAATTTGATATCAAATTAAATTAAGAAATACTTAGTCAGATATATTCTAATTAATTACATTTTAATTATCCTTATATCTTATTTTGGTATAAGTACTTTTATGGGCTTAAAAACGCATTTCTCAAGAAAACTGTTTTTATTGCATTTTGTAGGATTAATTTTAAATTAAATTTTTCCACTACTGTTAGTTGATCTTAAAAAAATTATTTCATATTTTTAATCATTGGGTCCAAATTTTTTAAATACTTCCCTTTTATTTTTTGTCATTACGAATAGTAACTATCATAATTTTATTACCATGGTAAGGGTAAATCGAGTAATTTATGTTAAAAATAAAATTATAAGGACTATAAAATGACCCTAACACTTGACTTAACCATATTTTATGAGTTATTTTCATCCATAATTATCAAATATATTTTTATATGTAATTTTTCTAGCCATTTTTATGAGATCGTGGCCATTATAGTATTTTATTTTAAGAAAAGTCAAACATGTCACACTCATATTTTTAATAACTATAATATTTATAAATTGGGGTTATCTGAAGGATATGTTCAACTATAAAGATTCTTTTTAAATCTAAAATATTTATCTTAAATTTGGTAATTTATTTTTAATTTATTGTGAATAAATAATTACCTTAAATGTTTGTACAACGCTAATGCATTAATTATTTAATTAATGGAAAAATAAAATAAAATATATTAAAAATATTAAATGTATTATAATTTGAGATAATCAATCTGATACAAGAATTTTATAAATTACCATAACATGTTTTGGATATTTAAAATATATTTTTTTAACTATAAGTGTTATCTTGATATTATTAAAGTCAAGGTAATGAATAGTTCTAAAAATTAACATTATTGATATTTTATAATGAAAAATATTTTATTAAATGATATAAAATTCATAAAAATATTAAATTCTTCCAATATATCATGATATGTTTTATAATATCAACCATGATCCATTTATGGGATTTTTATACATTTATAGTAATTATCATGACCCTAAATGAGAAAAAAAACCTTGTTGTAATGGTAAGCTTAAAAAGTGTTAATGAGGGGTTAAAACAAAAAGATAAGGATGAAAACAAACTTATATAGTTTTTATTTTATGAGATTATTTTGACCCGTACTCATCCTATATTCAAAATAAATGAATTTGGATCCATTTGGAATTAAATATTAATTTATATTAATTTAATATTTTAAAAAATTCAAAGAGTGTCCCTCCTCTTAATTATAAAAGGGCACCACCTTCCTCACTTAATTACACAAATTTTAGCCTTATATCTCAACCATGATCTTAAAAATTATCTTATCCACTTCTCTAGACACATTCTATAGTTTTTGGTCTTTTGAAAATACCAACCATATATCCCTTTACAGGATTAAAGGAGTCATTTCAAAGAAGAGGTAATCACCCTAACCGATCACTTTCTTTTTTTACTCTTCTTTACCACCTCCAAATATATGATATTTATCAAAAAATAAATAAATTAATTATCCTAAATATTCTTAATTTTTATTATGATTATGAATACACCATTATACACCCTCTTTCCCATCAAACAATAAGTTAAAGTATCGCTCGTGTGTATGTATGGCTTATTGTCTCTATATAGTAAAATAATTCTTTTTTCATCACCATCTTTTATGGATTGATATTATGATGGGTTTAATGTTTATATATTATAATTATGTTGTAATTATACACCATTAATTATAATATCATGTCTACATACTTACCATCCAATCCTTTATGAAACTATAATGTCTCTCGTGTGTACGTATGGATTACCATCTTCAGGAAGTGATGTAAATAATTTTTCCTTTATATTCCAATTGGATTGTAATAAGGATGAATTTTATGAATATATATTATATATATTATATATATTATATAATTATTATTCTTTTAACGTGAATTATTATTTACCTTTCTTTCATTCCATCATTTGAAACATGGAAACAGTGTTTATGCGTACGTACGACCTACATCTTCATGAACTGTGTAATTCATTTTTATATATCAAATCTTTAATAATGATTATAAATATTTATATAATTAATATATATGATTTTTATACCATGATTAAAATTCTATAAATTATGGAACCATGATCAAAGTATAATGAATGGGATTGCCGAACTGAAACATTCTTGGAAAACGAAGCAGTTATCACCCAAAAAAATTATTTTAATAACTAATTATTAATAAATAGGTGATAAGATGTTATAAATAAATCACAAATTTTATGATATAAATTAATATTGTTATTTAATATATTTATAATAAATCCATATTTATTATATAGGTGTTTTGAACATAACTGGAGAAAAAAATACTTGAGGTAATGGATTTTTGCCTCACTTTTATTTTTGTGGGAGACATGACTTATACACTACTTGTTTCTTTTGTGTGTGTGTATAGTACTCGTGAATGTATTTTATGGCTCTTATCATAAAAATTATGGGATATACATATCCATCTAAATTTATTTCTCTTATTAGGCTTATGATTTAAAAGAACCCCAAGTGGTAAGGGTTTATTTCACAATCTCATCATTATTCGGGATTATTTATATTTTGTCTCTATGGGGGAATTTTTATATTTCATGTCCATGTTATCTAAGAAAATAAAAACATATTTTAATATTATTATACAATTTTTTGAAGTCATTTTTACCCATATTTAATTTTTTTTAAAAAATTATTTGAAAGGAATCTTGTTGTTGTTTTCAAAATGGTGTACTTGGCGGATTTTCTGACAAAAATACAGAAGGAATGTTTTTTTAACTTATACGGCATGAAAAAAATTTATAGCCATCATGATACCTCAATGATTTGAATATTACTTTATAATTTTGAAATATTTTTTAAATAAAATGGTTTCTTTATTATGTGTGTAGTTCTTAGATTTTGAAAATTGACATTTAAATTTGAAAGGTTATTTTCCTAAAGAAGGTTTTAATGAAATTTTAATGGTATCTCTATTCATCAATAACAATATCCCTTGATTATACTTATGATTTACTGGGTTTATTATCTAATGATACCATATTTATTATTTCACTGTATGGTTTATTAATATGATGAAATAATGTTTATGAATATCATTTCTATTCAAAATCTCAAAGGGTACACAGTATGTTATCCCAAGCCTAAAAGAGGGTACACAGGGGGTTATCCCATGCCTTAAAGAGGGTGAATGAGAGTTTATCCAAATACCAAAGTAGGTACATGGGTGGTTAGACTAATACTAACATGTTATGAATTTCTTGGTGGGTATCCTTTATAAAAGGATTTCTATGCATATGTGTATGTCACAATCTATGTCTTATGACAATGTTATGATCTTATGGCTCATGCTCTTTGATTTCTTTATTATTAATGTCTTATGAACTGATAATATTTATTACATTACTTAAGTTTATGATCTATGATATGAAAGTTATAGTTTTCAAATGTTAATCTCGTATTCTTAAAATCACGTTATCCTTATGTGATTATTGATATCTCCCTTGTTTACCCTTACTAACCATCTAAGCTCACCCTTTATTATGTTTTCTTCATAGATTATGAAGAAAGTTTTAATGTATAATAATTATAATAAGGTTTCTAGTTATGAATAACTTATTGGGAGAATATGTAATTCACTTATAAACCAGTTTTTTATGCGTCCAAGTTTCCAAAGGCACTAGAACTAAATGATTATAGAATTGATCGTTATGATATGTAATGAATATTTAACTATTAAGATGTAATATATATGTATTAAAATTATGGTTCATTATATACCACCTTAGTGAGATTCTTAAAGTGAAAAATATTAACCTGTGACTTGATCTCACATATGAGTCCATCCTAAAAAAAATTCACCCAAACTGCCTTATCTTCTACCAATGTTAGAGAAAAATTTTGCCGGTCAGTGAAGTGGCTAGAAAAATCCATCACTAAAAAATTCCCCTGGTCCAATTTCATAAACTTTAAAAATCTTTCTTATCTTAAATTATATGGGTAGAAATTATCCAATAACTTCTCCTATAAATTCTTCCAAGTCATTCCTTCAACATGCTCATCCTATACCTGAATATCCCATCAGTTCTTCAATTATCCCCATAACATGTAAGTAGTCAAATTAACTATTATATTAGAGGTATTCTCTAAGTGGTCAAGTATTGTAAGGATAGAATCGATTCAGGACTCATCTACCTCAGTACCACCCTCAATAGTGAATTTAAAGGGATATTGCAGCCAGAAGTCCCTAGTCATATCAAACATGGTTAGTGCAACCCACATTGGATCCCTTTTCATAAAATATATAAATCAAGTGAAATTATCATGAAACTCTCTTCTACCCTATCTCCTAGAGCCAATGGGGCTCTCATTATACTACTAGAGGTGTATTCTTATTAGTGTCCTATTATCATCCTACCAAAAAACATCATCTTAGAAGCATCCCTCTACAAAGAAAAACACAAATTTCAGGGAAAAAAACATATAGTTAACATGGTTACACGGAGTAGGGGTCACAACTAACTATAAACAAGATATTCCATATAGAACCAGCTATCCCATTCATGGGCCACTGGAAAACTTTGGGTAAAAGTAATCTTCAAAGTTACAATCTTTATGTTTAAAACTATTTTAACTAATAGAACCAACATATTTTGATTTAAAATAGTTTAAACCTATTTATTAGGAACTATTTATTTAAAAAAAATTAAGGATAAAAAAAGAATTTTACTTAACACGACCCAAATTTTATTTTATTTATTTCAAATAAAACATATCATGATATTTTCTTCCTTATGTTCCTAATATAATGCATGTCACATAAACCACTAAGTACCTAAAATGATGCATGCATACACAATCTCCTAACATACCTTCCCATGAGTGAAATATCATAAATAAATAACATCACATAAAAAGTGTATCACTCAAGGTGAAATAAGATTTCAACTATAATAAATGAACCTCAAGAACATCAATCTCATCCCTGGTAACTTGGGTTTTCCCTAAACATGGGTTAGTTACTCCCATGAACGATCCCATTACCAAGCCCCAACGCATCTTATTCTCCTATATACCTTTCCCAAAAATTAAATCAAAAGAAAATGACTCCTTTGATACCACTTTGTAACATCACATCCCAAGTCATACAAACTAGTACCCAAATCATTTCTTTATGTGAACTCAAGTGTGCCTCCCCCTATGTCAAAAGCTACTCACTAGAAGAGACGGTAAACTGAGGAATTTGGGGAGACTATATCATATTTATCAAAGAAAAAAATAGCAGAAATAATAAGAAATAATATCCATAAGGTAACCACACAACACATAAAAAATTCCCAAAAATGGGTAATTATCAACAAGTCAATACAAATAAACAATTCATGTCATGATAGTATAATGTTCCAAAAGGAAACCCAAATGAAATACTAAAATTTCAATCCCCAAAACAGGTCTAAACACAAAGTATGGTACCCTCATCCAAGATCTATATCATAAGTTCCAAATCACTCATCTATCATCAGGCCTTTACCCTTGTCTAGACCTATAACCATGAAGTTTTCTCACGTACCAGCAATAGCCCAAGTAGGGTGTGAGTGTAACTCAGTAGTCCACCACCAATAGTGTCTAAAGCAATATCCAGTTTAAACAACAGTGTATATAGTTTCATGATGGAATAATAGACAACGTAATAAATGAAACATGTTTTAAAAATAAATAGTTTTTAATTAACTTTTTCGAGCCTTGGGTTCTAAGGTGACACCCAGGCCAACCAAATCTACCTCGGCCAATGTCAGTCATCTAAGCCATGTATCATAGGTAATACACACTTTAATTAAAAGAAAGTGGATTTAACACTTAGTTAAATTTAGTTACTAAGGAGAATCACTCTAATTACCCACATTATGTCAAATGTTATCAGTTACTAAAGCATTGGACTAGCATCAAAACCATACATAAACATTGGTGGTTCCCAGATCATTAGCCCAACACCATCCCAAAGATGAGTAGAATTGATCCAAAATCCTAACCCATAACATCATTCACACTTCCCAAGGTCCATCATCTTTAAAATTTTAACATATTAATATAAAAAAGGTGTTTCATTTCAACATTCCTTATTCACCATGGTATAACATACTCAACACCTTTAAACCCAACATCATAATTAAACGATTTCATTATTCATTTATATAGAAAAACTACTACATGTTATTTAAACCCATTTAAACACTTAAACTTATTATTTAAACCATTCATATTAACCATTAAATTCCTATTAACATGTCATGGAACATTTAATTCCCAGGTTACACCAAGTATCCCCTTTAGCTATGCTGACAATCTAACCAACAAACCTATCCTAGTTGAGCTAGTAAACCATATATTTCATCATTTAAATTATAGCCTTACCATTTATGTAAAGTTATCACACTTCATGGGTATTCATGGGTTTGGCCACATGATCATCAATAGACCCTATAGGATTCATGAAAGTTATGTGACATAAATTTGAGACCTGATCTATTTTCTTAGTCAACAAAGAAAATTTTCCACACATTTTCATCATAGAACATACCACATACACTTGAAAAATATCAAGACTACGGTAGAAGGATCTTAGACCGCCAAACATAGGTTTGTAGATCTGAGGGAGGAAGGGTTTCAAATGATTAGGGAAAACCAAGTAGAGAAAAAACCATGTCATAGAAGTAAACAGTCTCATAGACTTACCGGGGGATTTAAATCACAAAAAATGTAACTTTAAATGGCCTAGGATCAAAGGAGTTTTACCCTTATAATAGGAGGATGTTCTTGGAGTTCTTCTAAGGTTTTTGGTACTAAAATGAGGGAAGAAATTGGGTGATTTATTATAAATCTTGGTAGGTAGAAATTTTAATTTACCAATATTTAATGAGTCGTATGGTTTGGATACACAGTTTTCCAAACCATGTATCGACTGCACAAACTCCTCTATCTAAGAAAAAACTTATCACACTTTTCCTGAGACACCATCATGGGTTTTAAACCCATTAAAAGGTAATGAAAATGGCTCTATACCAACTCACATAGTCATTAAGGCCCAACTCACATGGTCACCAATCCTGAACCCACAGAATGCTCCTGAGACCTTCCCAACTCCCAACAAATCATTTTACAAGATATTTTAAATGGTGGTTAACCGAAATTAAAACAAAAATGTATCTATATAGGGTCAAGATATTACAATATTCCAACTATATAATAGCTAATCCTCAAGTTTTTCTCCCCAGTATCACTAAGCCTCTACGGTAAAATTATTGGGCTATCAGGCCCGCATATCATCTTCCCTCTCCCAAGTTTCCTCTTGAACACAACCATGCTGCCACAACACTCTGACCAAAGGAATGTCCTTACCCCTGAAGACTTTTCTCACTAAAATCCACAATATGAATTGAATGCTTCTTAAAGAATGAATCAACCTCAAACTCAATGTCATCAACATCAATCACATGATAACATTAGGGATGATACTATTGAAGTTATGACACATGAAACACATCATAAATAATGCTATAATTTTGTGGAAGATCCAATCAGTATGATATTGTACTGATCCTCTCCATAATATCGAATTTCTTGACATACCTAGGTTCCAACTTACCCTACTTCAGAATATGATGGTGACCTAGTCTCAGTGATACATGAAGGAACACAGTCACCCACTATAAACTTTGGAGGTCTATGACACTAATTGGAATATGAATTCTATATACCCCATGTCATATCCATATGCTTCCAGATCACTAAACGGACTTTGAAATCTCATCGGGACTAAATGGTTCAGTAGTGTGTTGCATGATATAAGTATGTTGTTGTGAAAACCCATGTTAATCTGCTTAATAGTTTTTTTTAAAATTGTGTAGTTAATATGTTAGGGTGTGAAAAGGGTGTAATTGTTGTTTTGGTGTTGTTTCTATTTTCATTTAGTCAGAAATGACATTTGAATGAGTTTTTGGATTTTAAATTCATGCGGCATATCTTGAAATTGTTTGGAAAATTTTTCCGATAGTTCATTTAATTATAGAAATGGTCTTTTTAACTGTGCTGGTGGTTTCTTTAATTGTGTGTGTGATACATATTGGTTTCATGAGGTGGCGTTGTATGCGTGTGGTTATGTAAGGGGGTTTGGGTTGGTCTAGTGTGTAAAGCGGTGTTTTTCTCTTTAAAATTTATTTATGAAAATTTCAATTGTTTTATTAAATAATTATTAAGGGTGAAAAAAAAAATCGGTTAAATTTTGTAAATGTTTTGGTTCTTAAATTCATGCGGCGTATGCTAAAATTGTGTAATAAATTATTTTAATGGTTTCTTTTTACCATGGAAGTGCATCCTTTGACCACGTGTTAATTTTAATTGGTTGTGTAAGTATTGAAGATTTAGTTTTGAAATATTTTTAGTGTGCATAATATTTTTAAATGGTTTAAGTGTGTGTAAATCTTGGTGACTCTCTTTTGATAATATTTTATAAACTTTTTAAATGGTTTATTAAATTATGTCGATGGTGTGAAATGTGTTTGGAGAATGTTTTAGTGTTTGTATTATTTCAAATGGATTTTGTGTGTGTAAATGGTGGTTTTGGCATGTGTAGTGTCTTGTTTGGTTTGATTGTATGACTATGACATATGACATGAACTTTGAATCACTTGAGCACAAATGGGAAGCCTAGGTACTAGGTGGTCGGACTAGGACTAGTGCGCTAGTGACACAGAAGTGGCATCAGCCTGGTTTCACTTATCTAGATTGACGACTTGATTAGTCACTAAAATTGGATAATATTCATTGTTAATATCTTTATATTCATTTTCCCAAAATCCATAAACATTTTTTTAGTGCATTATATAAATAGAACTTCATTTCTAATCTTAAATGCAATTCATGTTTAAAATGAAAATTTGGTCCCAATCATTCATCTATTTGTGGACAGCATTATATTCATTTTCTGAATTTGATATTTTTGAATATGATTTATCATTTTGTTTGGAACATTTTATCTTTTAGATCCGATGGATGAATCCCAAGGGAAGATGGATATTTTTGTTCCTGAATGCAAAACGTTGCTGGAGAAAGCATAATGGGCCTAAGGCCCATCAAACAAATGTGGGGCCCACAAAACAAGACCAATGAAGCTCAAATTTTTAAATTAGAAATATAAAAATATAAGGATAATTTTATTCAACTGTGGTCAGAGCTAATTCAGAAGATTTCAATGAGATACAAGGGGCTGAAGTTTAGAATTAAAATGGTGGGCCATAGCAGAATGCTCATAAAAAGAGCCCACCATTTTGCACATAACTCCAAAACGGCTAAACCAAATCACCTGAAATTTGAGAGATTCTAGAAGAAAAATGGAAGAAGATATTTCTTATTTATGACACCTTCAGGTTCCTTCATATGAAGTGTCAAACGCACACGTCAAAATGGAGGATGAATCTGGCTGGTTTTGTGGTCAACTTTGTAATGTTAATTTCCTTTTGATTCTTCACACTCCTTTTGACTCTCTTAATTGTTGGGGGGTGAATTTATTTTTGGGGTTCTACCTAAGGCTCTTAATATGCCTATATAATTATATGGTGGTGAATGGAATAATCATCTAACATTTTACTTTGAATCCATGTTTTTTCTTTCGTCCATTGTAATTCTTTCAATTGTAATTTCCCACTTTCGTTTTGTAATGGCATCGTCAATTTCCCTAATGTAAGTTTTTCTTTCACATTTAGTATTTTAATAAAATTTATTCTTATTCTTCACTTTTTCTTTTCCTTTTCTTTACACGTTGATACCATTGAATCAAGGTGTGAATTTATTCACACCAGCACTTGTGAATTCAATCACACAACAGTGGAGTGTTCATTTTTCAATAATTTTCTTCTTCTTCAATTCCACCTTCATAAGTCTACATACTGCTTCCATTGGTAGAATATCATAAATGGAGGGCTAACCACTTAAGGGTTGATCCAAGGGAGTAGCAAGGTCATGGATTGGATGTTATTTCATGTACTTTAATTTTTAAATCTGTTTGTTATTTTAAGATTTCCATTCGATGATTTATGTTCTTCTTCATCTTTGCCAAGTTTAACGACGACACATTTTAAGTGCAAGTACAATCTATTTCCTTTGAGTGCTCAGTAAAGTGATCCTCAAAGTGAATTAGTTATTGGCCTTGGAATTGTGTAGGGATTAAATTGGTGAATGATTTGGGAGAATTATCTTGTTTTTTGGATGCGTCTTCAATTAATGACATGAAATTTTCTAAGAAAAGAAATTCATCCAATCCACCCCAAGAAAAACCCTAAGATCAACCCACCATCAATAATTGTTTAGTTCACATAATTTTTATTATATTTTATTTAAATTATATATTTAGTTCTCCAATTAAAATCTACCTCAAAGTTGGCCACTTCATAGCCAATTCATCAACAAATCATAGTGTCTCAAGGTTACTTCTTCGGTCCTTGTGGATTCGATCCCTACTTGTACTTCAACGACCGCTTTTACCGGTAGGGTAAATTTGGGTGCAACCACGACTAAAACACTAACTAAACTTTTGGATGATGTTGGGAGACCACTAGGTTATGAATGTGTTACCCTACTAGTGGCTCGTGCACAAGAGTGTATATTGTTTTGTTTTTATACCATTGTTCACCGGGACGTCATATTCTAGGTCCCTACTTCTCGCTAGTATCTTTAGGACATCTCCCATGTATTATGATCCTCTTTTGCTTTTTTCTCATTTTCGGCACATGGTGTGACGCCGAGTTACCATGAAAGTGTGTGTGTGTGTGTATTTTAATTTAATTTGTTTTCTTTAAAGTAGTTTTCCTTAAAATTGTTTTCATTAAAATTATTTGATCATTTATTTATTTTTCATCTGTTAAATTGAAAATGTATTTGTCATTTGATAATTATGTGTGGAACCTTTTCTCGTTGGAATCCTACTGGGCTCTTCTCTCACACCCTACATACACCTTTGGGTGTATGTAGATCATGTTTCTTTTGTATTTTAGGTTGAGGCATCGTGCATAGCATGGGTGTTTCAGGTTGTCAGTGGCACCCTCATGTTGGTTTGGTGAATGTGTCTTGAGTTTGTTACACATCATGTTACTTGGAGGTGAGTTAGTGTTTTTAGTTTTTCCTTTATTATCGTTCCCTTTGGGTTTTTGGTTGAAGTTGTAAACTTTAGTTTTGACCTTAATTTAAGGGCCTGTTTGGTATTTTTATTTTAGTATTAATTTATTCAGCTTGTTTTTTGTTTTATATTTCTATAATCAGGTAAATCATTCCCATATTTTATTTTGGATACTCGGGCACTTGTGCTAGCCCGTGGGGATCAGGAATGACCTTTGGGACTTGTCGCGGACCAGGTCGGGCGTCATTTTGATGGCGACCCAACTTGGTTCATGAAAAAATGGTATCATAGGAGGCACTTGTTATTTGGGGTGTCAAGTATCTTTGTGATTAGTTGTTTCGGGACTCAATAGGTAGGTGTGGGAAGGATGTCATGAACCCTTGCCTGTCCCGAGACTCAAGTTTCCAAGGGTAGTCTGGGATTTGGGTTTTTCTTTTTCTTGGTCTGTGTGGATGAGGGATGACAAAGGAAGTGATCCGGTGTTATACTATGTTCTTTCATGGAGTAGAGACCCATGTACATCCTGAGTTCACGGTTCAAGATACTTCCTGTGGTGGATGATCGCTCGGAGCATGGTCTGCTAAGCCATGCTACCGGGTTGGCATATCCACCAGTCCCTTATTTTTGTAAGTTTTGATGTGAGTTGTGTTTGGGATTAGTTTCGACTGACTTGAGTGGATTTCAAAAATGAAAATGATTCATTGAAAATTTGTTTTTCAAAAGAAAATGTGGTTTTGGAGTGGAAAATTGGTTTTGAAGTGGAAATCGTTGTATTTTAATGGAATGTGGTTTTAAAGGGGGGAAATGGGAGGTGTTTTGGAAGTCGTTTTGGGATCTTGGTAACAATTTTTTTAATGTGAATTGGAAAATGTTTGAAGACTTGGAAATGTGTTACTTTAATGATAAGTGAATTTTTCAAATTGGTTGAGAGTATGTGCTTTACGTTTAATGGTATTTTTTTAAAATGAGATACTTTTTGAATTGACCCCTGGTATTTCTATGAGGGATCACATATATAAAGGTATTCATGTGGCCCAAGGATAATTGGTGGTATGTGTGGATGAGTGCATGATCCAGCACAAGAATATATGTATATGCGAGACTTCATGGGACACCAATGGTGGATATTTAAGTTGTATTGTTATCGGAAAAATGGTTTTCAAAAAGTTAATTTAAATGTTTTGAAAAGTGAGTGAGAAAGTTTTTAGTGTTCTCTATTCTTGTTTGGTATTTATTTTTGTGGGTTCTTGGTTTTTACATACTGAATTTTCGTCAGGATGGTGGTTTGAGTTTGAGCTTTAGTTTGTGATTGAAGTGTGGAATTTTGATTTATGATGTGTTTTGATTCGGTTTTGTGCCTCTTGTTTTTGAGTATGTTTCCCAAAAAAGTCTCATAGGTTTCTAGTGAGTCTATTCTAGTTGTTGGTCCTACCCAGAATCTTAGCAGAGTGGTGGAATTGAATTCCTTTCCGTTGTTGTTTATATTCCATGGTGATCGTGATCTATTGAAGGTAGCGGACTAGCTTGGTGAAATCTTTGGTGTTTTCAAGTTATTAGAGACTCCCAAAGCTATGAGAGTCTATTCTGGTTTGGGTTCATTTGAAGGTTAGACTTTGGATTGATGGAAGGAGATGATCCCAGCATCGTTGCATGATGGGATGTCTTGTAAGGTGTTTAAGACCACTTTCATTTGATAGTTTATACCCGAGGAGGTAAAATATAGAAAAGTGGCAGAACTAGTGAGTGTCCAGCAAGGCCAACGAGTAGTGTAGACCTATGTAGGGTATTTCAAGGGGTTGATTCCCTTCCCTCTAAAGGTAGCTTTGAAAAATCAGTTAAAGTTTCTCTTGTGTGGGGTCTTCTTCCAGGGTTCAAGTACTGATTATTTTGGTGTTCGGGAAGGTTCCCCATCTGGTGAGGAGAGCGAATTGGAGGAACCTATTTTAGACAAGTCTTCTTGTCAGTTCCATCTCCTATTAGTCAGGCCACTCACTTTTTTGCTTCTGGTGTGGCCGGTTTGGGTACTTTAAGATGCCTTGTCGTCAACCTTCGAAGGCTTTCTGTCGGTGTGGCCATTTGGAAAAATTGGAGAGGTTCCACTAGCGGAATCTTCAGAAGGAGTCTCGACCAAAGGATTTCAACTCCTGACTGCAGGGCAGCAGATGCTTCAATACATCAGAGCTCCAACCATAGGTCTCGGGGTGAATCTTTTCACGCAGTCAAGAAATTGTGGGGTGTGAAGGACCTTGGCCCTAGGTTTGTCTCCAATGATGGGATAGAGATAGTTTGAGTTTCTTTGTGGTAGATCCATCATCTTTGAAGGTTATGTTTTTTTGTAATAGTCGTAGAGGTCTTATTTCCTCATTCTGGTCTTTGTTATTAGAATACCCCACTTTGGTTGTAAGAAGGTTGGGTGATCTTGTTTTCTTGTAATTCTAGTAGTTGTGCCTCCTCAAATGTGAGCTTTGAATATTGTCTCTTTATGGCTGTGAGTTTCAAAATGATTGTTTCTCTTGTGTGGATAGATCCTTTGGTGACTCGCTCTTGTTTTAAGACATTCTCGTTTTGGAGACACATGTCTCTTGGACAATAATGAATAGGGGTTTTGTCCACCATTCGGTTTGGGGTCTTTCGTCGGGGACCCCATGTGGCGGGGGTCTAGTTTGTGTGAAGATTTTGTGTGTCAGTTTGAGTTGGGCCCGTATTGGTTCGTGCTAATTAGATTAATCTGGTCAGTTCTTAGATGGTGGGGAGACCCACCATAAATCTTGTTGTGCCTTCTTTGAGATTTGTTCTGTGTAGGATTTTTAGTCTGTGTTGGCGATTTCCTCTTTGTCTCAAGTTAGCAGTTTTAGATTTAACTAGTGCTGAGAGTTTCACTGTTGGTTGTGCTAATCGGGTTCTTATGGTGAGGAGAAACCTCCTCATTTCTTGATGGCTCTTCTTACTGTAGTTTCCCAGAGATTTGTTTGGGTGTGACTTGTGGAGTGAAAAGTCACACTGAGTTCATGATTTTGTTGGTTTTGTTCAGTTTCAAGCTTAAGTTCGATTCCTCGTTTGGCTGGGTGACTTTCAAGGAGCATAAATTTTTTATGTTTGGGATAATTGTCTCACCCGAACTTTTTAAATAATATAATTTTATTATTTTATTAGACTTTGAAACTTTCTATCAAGCTGTGGGCTAATCCCGATTGATTTTTTTTCATTTTTGATGATAAATGAATGCTTTTCCCTTGAAAGCGTCTGGCGCATGGGCATGGTGTATTCCAAGCCATGCGGCTTCGCCTAGGTCACTATTCGGCCTGCCTCATGTTCAAGTCAAATAAATAAAATGAGTTATTTTAATAATAATAATAATGGTAATTATTATTATTATTATTATTATTATTATTATTGTTATTATTATTATTATTATTATTATTATTATTATTATGTTCACCAAGTTTATTAATATAGGGTTATTATTATTAAGTTATTATTATTATTAACATTCTACTAATTTTGTTAAGTATATTAAGTTTATTAATATCATATTAAGTTTATTATAATTTTTATTACAAATATTACTAATAATATTAATATTGTTCTTATTAATTTATTTACAATTATTTTTATCTTATTTTTTGTGGTTTTATTACCTCCTCCCCTAGCCTGTCACGACCCCCTCCCCCCCCCCCCACCTGTGATTTTCCTCCCCATGAAACCCTATGGATCACGCCGCCTCCCTACCCCCATGGCCAGCCCCTCTTTCCAGTGATGTCAACCCCAACATGTGGCCTCCCCTCCCTGCTCGCATGTTCCCCTCGACTAGTGGCCTCCCCTTCCTGCTCGCGCGCACCCCGTGACCGGAGGCATCCTTGTTTCGCGACCCAACCAATTTTCGACGTCCTCCCTTTCTTCCCTATGGCAGTACACCTGACCGAAGAACCTCCTCCCATCAATTGAGCAGTCGAGCACTGCCCTTCTACCTACGTCGTGCCTCTCTCACACTGCACCTCACTACCACTCACCGCCTCACATTTTCAGCTTGATTTTCTAGCATGATTCACCTCTTAAATCCCACCTTCTTTCTCGGTTAGCCTCCTGCACCCCAGCCACAGGTGTGTTCTACTTCGATTGGTTGTTTCTTCCATTTGATAGCCTTTCGGAGTAGGTCTTTGTGGTGTAACTGGTTTGGTTTTGATATTTTTGGTTCTATGTATTGATTTTAGGGTTCAATTTGAATTTTTTGTTGTGAAATTGGAGAGAAATTGAAGTTTCACATAGAAATTGGGGGTTTCGACACCAAAGTTAGGTGATTCCATGTATGATTATATTAGATGATAAATTCATTCACTTATTTAATTAACTTAGCATGTTTATTAATCAATTAGTTTAGTGAAAATTTGGTTTTTACTTAAGGTTTAGTGTGTTTTGATGTGTTTAGTAGTGTGTTTCATGATATAAGTATGTTGTTGTGAAAACCAATGTTAATCTGCTTATTATTATTTTTTAAAATTGTGTAGTTAATATGTTAGGGTGTGCAAAGGGTGTAATTGTTGTTTTGGTGTTGCGTCTATTGGAATTTAGTCAGAAATGACATTTTAATGAGTTTTTTGCATTAAAAGTCATGCGGCATGTCTTGAAATTGTTTGGAAAATTTTGTTGACAACTCATTTAATTATAGAAATGGTCTTTTTAAATGTGCGGGTGGTTTCTTTAATCACGTGTGTGATGTAGATTGGGTTCCTAAGGTGACGTTGTGTCCATGTGGTTACGTAAGGGGGTTTGGGTCGGTCTAGTGTTTAAAGTGGTGTTTTTCTCTTTAAAAATTTATTTATGAAAATTTGAATTGGTTTGTTAAATAATTATTAAGGGATAAAATTGTTTTGGTTAAATTGTGTAAATGTTTTGGTGCCTAAAGTCATGCGACGTATGCTGAAATTGTGTAATAAATTTTTTAATGGTTTTTTGAACGTGGAAGTGCATCCTTTGACCACGCATTGATTTTAATTGGTTGTGTAAGTATTTTAGATTTAGTTTTGAAATATTTTTAGTGTGTGTAATATTTTTAAATGGTTTAAGTGTGTGTAAATCCTGGTGACTCTCTTTTGATAATGTTTTATAAACTTTTTAAATGGTTCATTCAATTATGTCGATGGTGTGAAATGTGTTTGGAGAATTTTTTAGTGTGCATATTATTTCAAATGGATTTTATGTGTGAAAATGGTGGTTTTCGCGTGTGTAGTTTCTTGTTTGGTTTGAGTGTATGACTATGACATATGACATGAACTCTAAATCACCTGAGCATAAATGGGAAGCCTAGGTACTAGGTGGGAGGACTAGGACTAGTGCACTAGTGACACAGAAGTGGCATCAACCTAGTTTCACTTAGCTATATTGATGACTACAACACTAACTAAATTTTTGGATGATATTAGGAGACCACTAGGTTATGGATGTGTTACCCTACTAGTGGCTTGTGAACGATAGCATATATTGTTGTGTTTTTATACTATTGTTCACTGATATGTGATGTTATAGGGTCCCACTTTTCGCTAGTATCTTTAGGGCCTCTCCCATGTATTGTGATCCTCTTTTTCTTTTCTCTCACTGTTATCACACGGTGTGACGCTGGGGTTACCATGAATGTGTGTGTGTGTGTGTGTTTTAATTTAAGTTTTTTTCTTTAAAGTAGTTTTCCTTAAAACTCTTTTCATTAAAATTATTTGAGAATTTGTTTATTTTTCATCTGTTAAATTGAAAATGTATTTTTCATTTGATAATTATTCATGGAACCTTTTCTCGGTGGCATCCTAATGGGATCTTGGCTCACACCCTACATACACCTTTGGGTGTATGTAGATCATGTTTCTTTTTTATTCCAGGTTGAGGCATCGTGTATAGAATGGGTGTTTTGGGTTGTCAATGGAACCCTCTTTTTGGTTTTGTGAACGTGTATTGAGGTTGTTGCATCTCAGGTTTCTTGGAGGTGAGTTAGTGTTTTTCATTTTTCTTTTATTGTTGTTCCCTTTGGGTTTTTTGTTCAAGTTGTAAAATTTAGTTTTGACCTTAGTTTAAGGTCTTGTTTGGTAGTTTGATTTTAGTTTTAATTTATTTAGCTTGTTGTTTGTTCTATATTTATCTAATCAGGTCAATCGTTCCCATATTTTATTTTTGATACATGGGCACTTGTGCTAGCCTGTGGGGATCGGGAATGCCCTTTGGGCCTTGAAGTGGACCGGGTCAGGAATCGGTTCGATGGTGAACCGAATTGGTTCATGAAAATATGGTATCATAGGAGGGCCTTGTTATTTGGGGTGTCAGGTATCTTGGTGATTAGGTGTGTCGGGACTCGAGAGGTAGGTGCGGGAAAGACGTCATAAACCCTTGCCCGTCCTGAGACTCGAGTTTCCAAGGGTATTCTGAGATTTGAGTTTTTCTTTTTCTTGGTCTGTGTGGATGAGGGATGAAAAAGGAAGTGATCCAGTGTTATGTGACGAGCTTGCATGGATTAGCGACCCATGTACAGCCCGAGTGCACGATTCAAGATACTTCCTGTGGTGGATTCTCGCTCGTACCATGGTATGCTAAGCCATTCTACCAGGTTGGCATAGCCACTAGTCCCTTATTTTTGGAAGTTTTTATGTGAGTTATGTTTGGGATTAGTTTTTACTGACTTGTGTGGATTTCAAAAATTAAAATGATTCATCGAAAAAGGGATTTTCAAAAGGGAATTTGGTTTTGGAGTGGAAAAGTGGTTTTGAAGTGGAAATTTTTTTCTTTTAATGGAATGTTGTTTCAAAGGGGGGAAATGGGAGGTGTTTTGGAAGTCGTTTTGGGATCTTGGTAACACTTTTTGGAATGTGAATTGGAAAATGTTTGAATATTTGGAAATGTGTTGCTTTAATGATAAGTTACTTTTTCAAATTGGTTGAGAGTATGTGCTTTACGTTTAATGATCTGTTTTGAAAATGAGATGTTTTTTGAATTGACCACTGGAATTCCTATGAGGGATCACATATATAAAGGTATGCATGTGGCCCAAGGATAATTGGTGGTATGTGTGGATGAGTACATGAGCTAGCACAAGGGTATATGTATATGTGAGACTTCATGGGATACCAATGGTGGATATTTAAGTTGTTTTGTTTGCTGGAAAATGGTTTTCAAAAAGCTAATTTAAATGTTTTGAAAATTGAGTGAGAAAGTGTTCAATGTTCTCTATTCGTGTTTGGTATTTTTTTCCATGGGTTCTTGGTTTTGACATAATGAATCTTTGTTGGGATGGTGGTTTGAGTTTGATCTTTAGTTTGTGATTAAAGTGTGGAATTTTGATTTATGATGAGTTTTGATTCAGTTTTGTGCCTCTTGTTTTAGAGTATGTTTCCCAAAAAAGTCCCAGAGGTTTCTAGTGAGTCTCTTATAGTTGTTGGTCCTACACAGACTCTTAGCGGAGTGGTGGAATTGAATTCCTTTCGGTTGTTATCTATCTTCTGTGGTGATCATGATCTATTGAAGGTAGCGGACTGGCTTGGTAAAATCGTTGGGGTTTTTTGGTCATTAGAAACTCCCAAAGCTATGAGATTTTGTGCTGGTTTGGGTTCATTTGAAGATTCAACTTTGGATTGATGGAAGGAGATGATCCCAGCATCATTGCATGATGGAATGTCTTGTAAGGTGTTTAAGACCACTTTCATTTGATGGTTTATACCCGAGGAGGTGAAATATAGAAAAGTGGAAGAACTAGTGAGTGTCCAGCAAGGACAATGAGTAGAGAAGGCCTACGTGGGGTATTTCAAGGGGTTGATTCCCTTCCCTCCAGAGGTAGCGTTGCAAAATTAGTTAAAGTTTCTCTTGTGTGGGGTCTTCGTCTAGGGTTCAAGGACTGATTCTTTTGGTGTTTGGGAAGGTTCCCCATCCGGTGAGGAGATAGAACTGGAGGAACCTATTTTAGACAAGTTTTCTTGTCAATTCCATCTCCTATTAGTCAGGACACTCACTCTTTTGCTTCTGGTGTGGCTGGATTGGGTACTTTAAGATGCCTTATCATCATCCTTCAAAGGCTTTCTGTCGGTGTGTCCATTTGGGAAAATTGGAGAGGTTCCACTAGCGGCATCTTCAGAAGTAGTCTTTACAGGAGGATGTCAGTTCCTGGATGCGGGGCAGCAGATGCTTCAATACATCAGAGCTCCAACCATAGGTCTCGGAGTGAAGCTTTTCACCTAGTCAGGAAATCGTGGTGTGTGAAGGACCTTGGCCCTGGGTTTGTCTCCAGTGAAGGTATAGAGATATTTTGAGTTTTTTTGTGGTAGCTCCCTCATCTTTGAAGGTTCTGTTTTGCTGTAAGAGTTGTATAGATATTATTTCTTCATTGTGGTCTTTGTTAATAGAGTACCCCACTTTGGTTGTAAGAAGGTTGGTTGATCTTATTTTCTTGTAATTACAGTAGTTTTTCCTCCTCAAATGTGTGCTTTGAATATTGTATCTTTATGGATGTGAGTCTTAAGATGATTGTCTCTATTGTGTGGATAGCTCCTTTGGTGACTCGCTCTTGTTTTAAGACGTGCTCGTTTTGGAGACACATGTGTCTTGGAAAATAATTAATAGGGGTTTTTTCCACCAATCAGTTTGGGGTCTTTCGTCGGGGACCCCATGTGGTGGGGGTATCATTTTTGTGAAGAATTTGTGGGTTAGTTTGAGTTGGTCCCATATTGGTCCATGCTAATTGGATTAATCTGGTCAGTTCTTAGATGGTGGGGAGACTCACCATAAATCTTGTTGTGCCTTCTTTGAGAGTTGGTCTGTGTAGGAGTTTTGGTCTGTGTTTGCAGTTTCCTCTTTGGCTCAAGTTAGCAGTTTTAGATTTAACCAGTGTTGAGAGTCTCACTATTGGTTGTGCTAATATGGTTCTTGTGGTGGGGAGAACCCTCCTCATTTCATGATGGCTATTCTTACTGTAGTTTCCCATATAGTTGTTCGGGTGTGACTTGTGGAGTGAAAAGTCACACTGAGTTCTTGATTTTGTAGGTCTTGTTTAGTTTCAAGCCTGATTTTGATTCCTCGTTTGGCTGGGTGACTTTCTGCGAGCAGAAAGTTTTTATGGTGGGGATAATTGTATCACCCGAACTTTTGAAATAATATAATTTTATCATTTTATCATACTTTGAAACTTTCTATCGAGCTGCGGGCTAATCCCGGTTGAATTTTTTTCATTTTTGATGATAAATGAATGCTTTTCCCTTGACAGCGTCTGGCGCATGGGCATGGTGTATTCAAAGTTGTGAAGCTTCGCCCAGGTCACCGTGTGGCCTGCCTCATGTTAAAATCAAATAAATAAAATGAGTTATTTTAATAATAATAATAATGGTAATTATTATTATTATTATTATGTTCACCAAGTTTATTAATATAGGGTTATTATTATTAATTTATTATTATTATTAACATTCTATTAATTTCGTTAAGTATATTAAGTTTATTAATATCATAATAAGTTTATTATAATTTTTATTATGATTATTATTAATAATATAAATATTGTTCTTATTAATTTATTTACAATTATTTTCATCTTATTTTTTGTGGTTTTGTTACCTCCTCCCCTAGCCCTCCGTGACCCCCCTTCCCCCCTTACCTGCACTTTTCCTCCCCATGAAACCCTATGGATCACACCTCCTCCCTACCCCCATGGCCATCCCCTCTTTCTGGTGATGTCAACCCCGACCAGCGGCCTCCCCTCCATACTCGCGCGTGCCCCTCGACCGGCGGCCTCCCCTTCCTGCTCACGCGCACCCCATGACTGGCGGCATCCTTGTTTTGTGACCCAACAAACTACCGACGTCCTCCCTTGCTTCCATCTAAAGTACGCCCGACTGGAAAACATCCTCCCATCAATTGAGCAGTCGATCACTGCCCTTCTACCTATGTCGTGCCTCCCTCATGCTGCACCTCACTACCGCACATCGCATCAACTTTTCAGCTAGGTTTTACCACGTGATTCGCCTTCTAAATCCCACCTTCTTTCTCGATTAGCCTCCCGCACCCCAACCAAAGGTGCGTTCTGCTTCGATTGGTTGTTTCTTCCGTTTGATAGGCTTTCGGATTAGGGTTTCCTGGTGTAACTACTTCAGTTTTGATTCTTTTGGTTCAATTTATTGATTTTAGGGTTCAATTTGAATTTTTTGTTGTGAGATTGGCGAGAAATTAAAGTTTCACACCGAAATTGGGGGTTTTGACACCAAAGGTAGGTGGTTTTGCATATGAGTATTAGATGATAAATTCATTCACTTATTTAATTAACTTAGCATGTTTATTAATTAGTTAGTTTGGTGAAAATTTTATTTTTATTTAAGGTTTAGTGTGTTTTGATGTGTTTAGTAGTGTGTTTCATGATATAAGTATGTTGTTGTGAAAACCCATGTTAATCTGCTTATTAGTTTTTTTTTAAATTGTGTAGTTAATATGTTAGGGTGTGCAAAGGGTCTAATTTTTGTTTTTGTGTTGTGTATGTTGTCATTTAGTATTAAATGACATTTGAATGAGTTTTTAGTGTTTAAAGTCATGTGGCATATCTTGAAATTGTTTGGCAAATTTTTCTGATAGTTCGTTTAATTATAGAAATGGTCTTTTTAACTGTGCAGGTGGTTTCTTTAATCACGTGCGTGATGCAGATTGGGTTCCTGAGGTGGCCTTGTGTGTGTGTGGTTATGTAAGGGGGTTTGGGTTGGTCTAGTGTGTAAAGTGGTGTTTTTCTATTTAAAAATTTATTGTTGAAAATTTGAATTGTTTTGTTAAATAATTATTAAGGGTGGAAAATTGTTTTGGTTAAATTGTGTAAATGTTTTGGTGCTTAAAGTCATGCGACATATGCTGAAATTGTGTAATAAATTTTTTAATGGTTTGTTTGGCCATGGAAGTGCATCCTTTGACAGCGTGTTGATTTTAATTGGTTGTGTAAGTATTGCAGATTTAGTTTTGGAATATTTTTAGTGTGCGTGATATTTTTAAATGGTTTAAGTGTGTGTAAATCCTGGTGACTCTCTTTAGATAATTTTTTATAAACTTTTTAAATGGTTCATTAAATTATGTCAATGGTGTGAAATGTGTTTGGAGAATGTTTTAGTGTGCGTATTATTTCAAATGGCTTTTGTGTGTACAAATGGTGGTTTTGGAGTGTGTAGTGTCTTGTTTGGTTTGAGTTTATGACTATGACATATGGCATGAACTCTGAATCACTTGAGAACAAATGGGAAGCCTGGGTACTAGGTGGGAGGACTAGGACTAGTGCTCTAGTGACACAGAAGTGGCATCGGCCCGGTTTCACTTAGATGGATTGACGACTACAACACTAACTAAACTTTTGGATGATATTGGGGGACCACTAGATTATGGATGTGTTACCCTACTAGTGGCTCATGCACGATAGTGTATATTGTTGTGTTTTTATACCATTGTTCACCAAGATGTGATGTTATAGGGTCTCACTTCTTGCTAGTATCTTTAGGGCCTCTCTCATGTATTGTGCTCCTCTTTTGATTTTTTCTCACCGTCAGCACACGGTGTGATGCTGGGGTTACCATGAAAGTGTGGGTGTGTGTGTGTGTGTGTTTTTTAATTTAAGTTGTTTTCTTTAAATTAGTTTTCCTTAAAAATGTTTTCATTAAAAAAATTGAGCATTTATTTATTTTTCATCTGTTAAATTGCAAATGTATTTTTCATTTGATAATTATGAATGGAACCTTTTCTCAGTGGAATCCTACTGGGATCTTGGCTCACACCCTACATACACCTTTGGGTGTATATAGATCATGTTTCTTTTGTATTCCAGGTTGAGGCATCATGCATAGCATGGGTGTTTCAGGTTTTCAATGGCACCCTCGTGTTAGTTTGGTGAACGTGGCTTGAGGTTGTTGCACCTCATGTTCCTTGGAGGTGAGTTAGTGTTTTTAGTTTTTCCTTTATTGTAGTTACCTTTGGGTTTTTGGTTCAAGTTGTAAACTTTAGTTTTGACCTTTGTTTAAGGGGATGTTTGGTAGTTTAATTTTAGTTTTAATTTATTCAACTTGTTGTTTGTTTTATATTTATCTAATCAGGTAAATTGTTCCCATATTTTATTGTTGATACCTGGGTACTTGTGCCAACCCATGGGGATCAGGAACGCCCATTAGGCCTTGATGAAAACCGGGTCAGGAATTGGTTCGATGGCGACCCAACTTGGTTCATGAAAAAATGGTATTAGAGGAGGCCCCTGTTATTTGGGGTGTCAGGTATCTTGGTGATTATGTGTGTCGGGACTCGAGTGGTAGGTGTTGGAAGGACGTCATGAACCCTCGCCCATCCCAAGACTCGAGTTTCCAGGGGTAGTCTGGGATTTGAGTTTTTCTTTTGCTTGGTCTGTGTGGATGAGGGGTGACAAAGGAAGTGATCCAGTGTTATGCGATGAGCTTGCATGGAGTAGCGACCCATGTACAGCCTGTGTGCATGGTTCAAGATACTTACTATAGTAGATGCTCACTCAGATCATGGTCTGCTAGGACATGCTACTAGGTTGGCATAGCCACTAGTCCCTTATTTTTAGAAGTTTTGATGTGAGTTATGTTTGGGATTAGTTTTTACTGACTTGAGTGGATTTCAAAAATGAAAATGATTCATCGGAAAAGGTGTTTTCAAAAGGGAATGTGTTTTTGGAGTGGAAAAGTGGTTTTGAAGTGGAAATTGTTTTCTTTTAATGGAATGTGGTTTCAAAGGGGGGAATGGGAGGTGTTTTGGAACTCGTTTTGGGATCTTGGTAACACTTTTTGGAATGTGAATTGGAAAATTTTTGAATATTTGGAAATGTGTTACTTTAATGATAAGTTACTTTTTCAAATTGGTTGAGAGTATGTGCTTTACGTTTAATGATCTATTTTGAAAATGAGATGTGTTTTTAATTGACCCCTAGTATTCCTATGAGGGATCACATATATAAAGGTATGAATGTTTCCCAAGGAAAATTGGTGGTATGTGTTAATGAGTGCATGATCTATCACAAGGGTATATGTATATGTGAGACTTCATGGGATACCAATGGTGGATATTTAAGTTGTTTTGTTTGCTAAAAAATAGTTTTCAAAAAGGTAATTTAAATGTTTTGAAAAGTGAGTGAGCAAGTTTTTAATGTTCTCTTTTCATGTTTGGTATTTTTTCCATGGGTTCTTGGTTTTGACATACTGAATTTTCATCGGGATGGTGGTTTGAGTTTGAGCTTTATTTTTTGATTAAAGTGTGGAATTTTGGTTTATGATGAGTTTTGATTCGGTTTTGTGCCTCTTGTTTTTGAGTATGTTTCCCAGAAAGGTCCCATAGGTTTCTAGTGAGTCTCTTCTAGTTTTTGGTCTTACCCAGACTCTTAGCAGAGTGGTGGAATTGAATTCCTTTAGGTTTTTGTCTTTCTTCCATGGTGATTGTGATCTATTGAAGGTAGCGGACTGCCTTGGTGAAATTATTGGTGTTTTCAGGTTATTAGAAACTCCCAAAGCTACGAGAGTTTGTGCTGGTTTGGGTTCATTTGAAGGTTCAACTTTGGATTGATTGAAGTAGATGATCCCAGCGTCGTTGCATGATGGGATGTCTTGGAAGGTGTTTAATACCACTTTCATTTGATGGTTTATACCCGAGGAGGTGAAATCTAGAAAAGTGTCAGAACTAGTGAGTGTCCAGCAAGGCCAACGAGCAGTGAAGGCCTACATGGGGTATTTCAAGGGGATGATTCCCTTCCCTCTAGAGGTAGCATTGCAAAATCAGTTAAAGTTTCTCTTGTGTGGGGTCTTCGTCCAAGGTTCAAGGACTGATTCTTTTGGTGTTCGGGAAGGTTCCCCATCCGGTGAGGAGAGAAAAATGGAGGAACCTATTTTAGAAAAGTCTTCCTATCAATTTCATCTCCTATTAGTCGGTCCACTCACTTTTTTGCTTATGGTGTGGCTGGTTTGGGTACTTTAAGATGCCTTGTTTTCATCCTTCGAAGGCTTTCCATCGGTGTGGCAGTATGGGAAAATTTGAGAGGTTCCACTAGCAGCATCATCAGAAGGAGTCTTGACTAGAGGATGTTAGCTCTTGACTACGGGGCAGAAGATGCTTCAATACATCAGATCTCTAACCATAGGTCTCGGAGTGAAGCTTTTCATGCATTCAGGAAATTGTGGTGTGTGAAAGACCTTGGCCTTGGGTTTTTCTCCAGTGAAGGGATAAAGATAGTTTGAGTTTCTTTGTGGTACCTCCCTCATCATTGAAGGTTCTATTTTCCTGTAAGAGTCATAGAGATATTATTTCCTCATTGTGGTCTTTATTATTAGAGTACCCCACTTTGGTTGAAAGAAGGTTGTGTGATCTTGTTTTCTTGTAATTCCAGTAGTTGTGCCTCCTCAAATGTGAGCTTTGAAGATTGTATCTTTATGGCTGTGAGTCCCAAGATGATTGTATCTCTTGTGTGGATAGATCCTTTGGTGACTCGCTCTTTTTTTAAGACGTGCTCGTTTTTGAGACACATGTGTCTTGGACAATAATGAATAGGGAATTTGTACACCATTTGGTTAGGGGTCTTTCGTTGGGGATAGAATGACCCAGAATTTCCATGTAAATTTTTTTTAAAATAAATGGGAATTTTACGAGTCTGTGAAAATTGATGGCACATGCTTCTAAAGCCTGAAGTGCCCGGAATGAATTTCTGAAATTTTGTTTGGGTACGTTCAGTAAATGTGCGAGCGGGTTTTTCTAACTTTTGAACTGGTGCTCGAAATTGAAATCTGAGGGAACCGTTGAACTCGCAGAACTGGTATTCGTATAAGGAGATTTTCACCTCGACGACAGTTGGTCGAGGGTGAAAGTTAATTTTTGGTTTTTTTGTGGAAATAATAAAATAAAATAAGCTTAATTTTATTTTATTTTGAGCTTCCATGTGGATATTTCAGGTGGGGACCACCCAAACTAAACCTCCCATGAGAGATTATAGTGGTGGGGACCACCTGAACTAACCTCCCATGAGAGGATGTGGTGGTGGGGACCACCTGAGGTTAAAACCACTAGAACTCCCTATTAAGTGGGGAGAAACCTCTTGATCTCCCCACTTAATTATGCCAACCCACCTCCACATTAAATTGTGCCAACCCTCATGCTTTAATTATTCCACCCACCATAATTAATGAAACTTTTTGAATTCTACCAACAAAATAATAGATTTCATAATCTATTATTTTGGAAAAAATTTCAATTTGGTGGAATTGGGGGGAGGAGGAGCTTTGAGAGAAAATATTTCCAATGAAGAACTTCTTCTTCAAATGAAGAACGCCAATGAAGAACTTATTCTCTGAACAAAGAACGCCGACCTCCTTCGACCTTCTTCCTCGGGGCTTCTTCTGACGTGGAACGTCCTCATCTACAGTAAATGGATGATCTTACTTCCTTCTCGTGTAAACGAACAACCCGAGGTAGGGGTTTAATGCTATTTTTTTATCACTTTCCAAGTACTCCCTTTTTTTCTTGTGCAGATTGGGAACAAACATGGTGGAAGATTATGGTTTGAAGTTCATTGCTTAATTCTTGTGAACCAATTGCTACCACTCTAAACGTGGAGGGTGTGGGCCGAACTCACATGGCCTGACACCTCTGCTGTTCTTCTTTGGTGTGTTCTTCGAAATGGAGGAAGGTGAAAAAGGCAACGGCGCTCCGCCACCCGCGGCCTCCGCTGCTTCGTGCCGCCGCCGAACCACCATCGTGCCAAGCTTCCAAGCTGAGCCGCTTCGCCCCCCTATGGAGCCCCGGCTGAACCAACCCCATGGCACCCACGGCGCCCCGGATGAACCGGCCCGCACCCCCCATGGCGCTCTGGTCGAACCAGCCCGCGCCCCCCGTGGCGCCTCGGCTGAACCGGCCCCGCAACACCCGCGGCGCCCCGGCCGAACTGGACTGCACCCCCTGTGGGGATCCAGCCGAACTGGCCCCATGCCCCCGCGGTGCTCCGAAAGAACCGTCTCATTCCCTCGTAGCACCCCCATGGCCAAACCGGCCCAACGCCCTCACGACATCCCCGCGGTCGAACCGGCCCCGTGCCCTCGCGGCACCCCCTCGGTCGAGCCACCCTTCGGCACCCGAATCCCCTCGTGGCCCTCGCGGCCTGCCGGACCTCCCAGCAGACTGGGGCGCTTCACAGGTCTAGCCTGACCCAGTGGGTCAGGCCAGGTCGAACCGAACTCAGGCCCACTACAACCCATTTACTTTCTTTTGGACATAACTTTGGCACCAGACGCCCATTTGACAAACCGTCAGCGGCGCTGGAAGTTTTGTAACGAGACGATCCCTTTGAGTATACCCTACTGAAGTTTTGGGTATAGTTGACGTACAGTTAGGTTGGATCGAGCACGAATCCAACCGGGGCCCCGGGACTAAAAAGCTAATAACTCACAGACCAGGCGTCAGATTGGCGCATTTTCTATTGTGTTGAGACCCCTATGACGTGGCGGACCTTTGAGATAATTCTTTGTGGGAATTTTTGACAGTTGGGGTATCAAACAGTAGCTTGTGGAGCAGATCCTCCCAGAGACGATTGAGCATAGTGCGGAGACCTAGTAGCTAGCTGAGACCTGATGACTGCTGACCGATTCGACTCAGAGTGACTCGACTAGCCCAGTGGGGAGTGCCTTGGTGTCGCGGAAGACCCACGGTGTGGAGCGCCTTGGTGTTGTGGTAGACCCACGGTACTCAACATGGGGAGTACCTCAGCAGGCTATGAGGGGGATCACCTTGGTGACATGGCAGACCCACGGTGGGGGGCACGCTTGGTGATG
Source organism: Viscum album (assembly GCA_963277665.1). NCBI lineage: Eukaryota > Viridiplantae > Streptophyta > Magnoliopsida > Santalales > Viscaceae > Viscum > Viscum album. The sequence continues at coordinate 1,619,458,340 of OY728157.1, read as the reverse complement.
CAGCAGACCCACAGTACTCTATAGGAGGAGTACCTCAGCAGTACAAGGTTAGTGGGAAGCACCTCAGTGTCGCGGAAGGCCCACTGTACTCAATAGAGGAGAAGTTCTCCAGTAGCCGATGTTTCGACAATGTGATTGGGGATGTTACTTGATACTACCCCTAGAATAAAATCTTGGTTTGAGCTGAGTCAGTTTTTCTATGTTTTCCTCATGATTGAGATGGATTACTTGATAATTTAGGTATATGTATGGGCATATACCTAAGTAGGATTATCTGTTGATTTCATAATTTTTGTTTTATCCTTGGTGGATTTTGTGAGACCTTGAGGTTCTTGGGGTCCCTACTGAGTATCATTATACTCACACCTGCACAGGCTATGCCCGCACCTTATTGTGTTGGATATAGACGACGGACAGTGCTGACTGATCCTGAGAGTACCAGGACGGGATAGTGCTCGGAGGTGGACCATACGGCGTGTCGGTACGCAGAGGAGACGGAAGAACATGGAGTGATGAAGATGTGATTTGTACCTACCCTTCAGGTAGGAACCTGGAGGACGACCCAGTAGCTATCTTTATTTTTCTTTAGTTGTATTGCATTTCAGTTGTACTTGTACTTTCCAATTGGTCTTGTATTCTGGCCCCTTTTTACTTATTGTACTCACTTGTTTACTATACAGTTTTCTTGGGTTCATATCTTGTTGTGTGCTTGGTTACGTGATTTTTCAGGTTATAAATGCAATGCCTTCCCAATTTTAGGGAATACGCCTTTGGTGGTTGTCGCCAACCCCTAGCCTATGGAAGGCGGGATTGGGGTAGTCATGGAACGGGCCCCGAGGGATGGTTCGTGACAAATTGGTATCAGAGGAGTCTGTTCTACCACAGAATTATGACTTTGATCTTTTCTGTGAAGCAATATTGTTAAGGATAATGAGTTCGGTTTTCAGTTCAGAGAGTCCAGTGTTGGTACGGCGGCTGACGTATCCATACACCAGGACCCTGACTTCTGATTTCCAACTCAGTGCACGAAAAAACTGATTGCGTGTGTGTTTTCAAGAGTTTTCTTTGTGATTTCTTAATTCAGCTCACCAGGTATAACTTATTGACCGTGTCAGCTCACTAGGTATAACCTTTTTGACCATGGCACACCTGTTTCTTTTCAGGATTCCACCACGCAGACAACCAGTTAGAGTTCCGAGAGTTGTACCCACTGATAGCCCACCGAGCGATGAGGCCTCAGTACAGGGCCCTTTTCCGGTAGAGGCAACAGCGTTACCATTTCCCGTTGGTCCACCAATGCCACCATCTCCAACAGCAGACGGTGCATTCCACTTGAGCGCGTTGCACGAGTTCCAGCGCTAGAGGCCATCCAGGTTCAGGGGAGAGACGGACCCACATGAAGCTAAGGATTAGATGGAGGCTGTGGTGAGAGTCTTCGGACTCATAGAGACACCAACCGATCTCATGGTGATCCTTGCTACCAGCCTTCTACAGGCAGCAGCAGGAAGATGGTGGAGCTTGATGCTCCAGGTTCACGATGAGGTGACGCTTCTCTGGGCAGACTTCGAGAGCCTATTTCAGGCGGAGTTTTTTCCAGTGACTCTTCGTGTAGTGCGCATTCAAGAGATACTTCATCTACAGTAGGGCATCATGATTGTGGCTCAGTACTCATAAAGGTTCACTAACCTCTCATGTTACTCCACCGATATAGTGCGGGACCCATTCTTCAAGGCCCGGACCTTCGAGCGGGGAATCAGGTGGGAGATCAGGGCTCTGATGATCTCACTCAGCATCCCAACACAGCAGGGGGTGTTAAATAGAACCCTCATTGTGGAGATTTTCCTTACTGAGTAGTCACCATTAGCTAGATCCACCACCGGACGACACGTAGGGGAGTCTTCTGCAGCTGGCAGCAGACAGATGTCGCAGAGGTCCAAGAGGACCAGATCTACGGGAGGATGAATGCATGATTCAGAGTCGGTTGTGTGGGGCACCCAAGGCGGAGACAGACATGCCAGGAGCAGGCAGTGTTTCACATGCAGCGGGCAGGGTCACATGGCTCATGACTATCCAACCCGTTGTATGGATAATCAGCAGACAGTCGAAGGACCGCCTAGGCAGAGACAAAGTTTCGACCGAGGAGGTCAGCAAGGAGCAGGAAAACGTGGCAGAGGAGCTGGCCGTGCAGTTGGCAGTGGGAGACGATTTGAGATGTTACAACCACCACCACCAGGAGGTACACCCTGACCACAGGGAGTAGGTGGACAGGGGAGAGCTCAGCTCCAGGCAGCTAAGGCCTATGATCACGGCACTCTAGAGATGATACGAGGTACCATCTATGTCTATTCCACCTTAACTGCAGTACTTATAGACATAGGTGTCAGTCATTATTTTATAGTAACTGCCCTCGTTCGAAACTTGAATATTACGAAGGATCTGTTGGTTTGATCCTTACGGCTAGAGACTCCTATGGGAGCAGATTCGATGATTACGCACTGGTGTCGGCAATGTGAGATTACTCTAGGAGGCGAGAGATTTGGCTGGGATCTCCTAGTAGAAGTGTCGAAGCCCTATGACGTCATCTTGGTTATGGATTGGTTATCTATAGTCCATGCTCAGATTGACTATATTAGGTGAAAATTGTGGTTTGTCCGCATAGATGGGACCAGGTTTACCTTCACCGGCGAGAAGGGAGCCTTTGCAGCACAGGATGGACTTACCTGGAGGAGGGTGCAGCCGATCACTCATCAGTTGGCTAGCCTTACCCTCAGAGGGGTTGATGTGGAGAGTTTGAATTATCCTGTAGTGGTGGACCATTATGCAAATGTCTTCCCTGATGATGTTCTGGGACTACCTCCTTCTAGAGAGGTGGATTTTTACATTGACCTGTACCCCAGGATGGCACTGATATCTACACCAGCATATCGGATGGCTCCCACAGAGCTTTGTGAGATGTGGGTATAGCTAGAGAACTTACAGGGGAAGGGATTCATCCGGCACAGCGTTTCACCTTGGGCAGACCTGATTTTGTTTGCCAAGAAGGCGTATGGGAGCTTGAGACTTTGTGTTGACTATTGGCGCCTGAACCAGGTGACCGTGAAGAACAAGTACCCACTCCCGAGGATTGATGACCTCTTTGATTAGCTGAAGGGAGCACAGTGGTTCTCTAAGATATACCTCAGATCAGGCTATCACCAGCTTAGAGTGCGAGATGAAGATGTGCAGAAGATGGATTTCAGATGTCGGTATGGCCATTACGAGTTCTTAGTTATGCCATTCAGCCTGACCAATGCTCCAGTAGTGTTCATGGGACTCATGAACAGGATCTTTCAGTCGTACCTTGATTGCTTCGTAGTAGTCTTCATCGATGACATTCTAATCTACTCGACTACTAAGGAGGAGCATGCCTACCATTTGCGGGTAGTACTAGACACACTCTGAGAGCACCAGCTTTATGGTAAGCTCTCAAAGTGCCAGTTTTGGATCTGAGAGGTTCAATTTCTGGGACATGTCATATCAGAGGCTGGAGTTGCAGTGGATCCAGTGAAGATTGAGGCGGTACTTGCTTGGGAGCCACCCAAGAGTTTGAAGGAGGTACGAAGTTTCTTGGGTTTGGATGGATATTACCAGAGGTTTGTGTCAGACTTCTCCAGAGTTGAAACACCACTATCAACCTTGACGAATAAGGGGAAACCCTTTGTGTGGTCGGAGAGATTCCAGTAGATCTTTCAGGAGTTGAGGCAGAGACTGACTAGTTCCCCCATCTTGAGGCTTCTAGAGGAGGGCATAGGGTATGTAGTTTAGTATGACGCATCAGGGACCGGGATTAGATATGTCCTGATGCAGGAGAGAGCAGTGATCGCATATGGTTCTCGGTAACTGAGATAGCATGATAATAACTACACTACCCATGACCTGGATTTAGCAGTAGTGGTCTTCTCCTTGAAGATGTGGCAGCACTATCTTATGGGAGAACGTTTTACAGTGTACTCTAATCACAAGAGTCTCAGGTTTATCTTCTCTCAGAAGGACCTGAACCTAAGACAGCGACGTTGGCTTGAGTTCCTCTAGGACTATAACTTTGAGATAGTCTATAATTCTTGGAAGGGTAACGTTGTAGCATATGCACTCAGCAGGAGGTCTGGTATACATCTTCTAGGTGAGGCGACGGAGCAGTTGGCCGCTTTGCAGATATCCTTTGTAGATAGAGACGGAGCAACTTTCCTTCAGTATCTTACAGTCACTCCCCCAATCTTTCAGTGAGTTGGGGAGGTGCAACGTGGGGACGCTGACTGCAAGACACAACGTGCTCAGATATCCACAGCATAGGCACCTGATGGATTTTATGAAGTTGGGGAGCACGCCATCCTCTTTAGAGGACGTACCATGGTAACAGTGTCACTTCAGAAGGAAGTGTTGAGGGAGTTCCACACATCCCCTCTAGTGGTACATCCAGGAGTGGTGAAGATGTACCAGGATCTCCAACGATAGCACTGGTAGTCGGGAATGAAGAAGGCAGTAGCAGAGTTTGTCTCTCGATTCCTCACTTGTCAGCAAGTGAAGGTGGAGCATCAGGTACCAGCGGGCTTGGTCCAACCTTTAGAGGTTCCAGAGTGGAAGTGGGATAAGATATCAATGGACTTAGTGACAAGACTTCCACGTACATCCAGGGGACATGACTCTATCTGGGTGATCATCAACCGACTCACCAAGTCATCCCACTTCCTACCGATCAGAGAGTAGGGTTTAGTAGAGAGCCTAGGACGCCTCTATGTGCAGGAGATTGTGTGGTTACATGGAGTACCCACGACTATTGTATTTGATCATGATATGCGTTTTAGTTCCCAGATATGGAAGGAGTTGCAGGAGGATTTCGGGATGCATCTTCAATTGAGCATCGCTTTCCATCCTCAGACGGATAGCCAGACTAAGCGGACCATTCAGACCCTCAAGGACATGTTGTGTGCTTGTGTCCTCGACTTCGGTCACAGCTGGGAGGATGACTTTCCCTTGGTGGAGTTTGCATACAACAACAGCTATCACTCCACTATTGGGATGGAACCTTTTGAGGCGTTGTATGGGTGACCTTGCAGATCACCCTTGTGTTGTACTGACCTAGGGGAGTCAGCACTAGTGGGACCAGAGATGGTACGGGCTACTATAGAGAAGGTGCAGATCATCTAGGAGGGGATGAAGACTGCATAGAGAAGACAAAAGTCGTATGCCGATAGGAGATGGAGAACTCTAGAGTTCGAGGATAGTGACCACGTCTTTCTACGGGTCTCACCTCGACATGGATTGCAGAGATTTTGCTAAGGTGGCAAGTTATATTCAAGGTTCATCGGACCTTTTCAGGTCCTCAGCAGAGTTGGGGAGGTGGATTACCGCTTAGCTCTTCCACCTCTGTTGCACCGGGTGCATGACGTCTTCCACGTATCCCAGTTGAGGAGATACGTGCACGACTCTTCTCGTATCATTGACCATGGTGAGTCGGACGTCGATGATGGGTCGAATTTTGAGAAGATTCCAGTAGAGATTGAGGATCTACAGGATCAGGTCCTTCGTGGACAGTCGATACCTCTGGTGCACGTTCGCAGGAAGCATGGGAACCTCCAGGAGAGCACATGGGAGCGAGAGGCTCATCTGCGTGCTCAGTACCCCCACTTATTTACCTAGTTTGAGTTGTGGCTTACGGGGACGTAGATCCCTGAGGTGGGGAGAATGTAAAGACCCAGAATTTCCATGTAAATTTTTTTAAAAAATAAATGGGAATTTTACGAGTCCGCAAAAATTGACGGCGCATGATTCCGAGGCCCGGAGAGGCCAGAATGAATTTCTGAACTTTTTTTTGGGTACGTTCAGTAAACATGCAAGTGGGTTTTTCTAACTTTTGAATCAATGCTCAGAATTGAAATATGATGGCACCGTTGAACTCACAGCGCCGGTATTCGTATAAGGAGAATTTCACCTCAACGGCAGTTGATCGAGGGTGAAAGTTAATTTTTGGGTTTTTCGTGGAAATAATAAAATAAAATAAACATCATTTTATTTTATTTTGAGCTTCCATGTGGATATTTCATGTGGGGACCACCCGAACTAAACCTCCAATGAAAGGCTATGGTGGTGGGGACCACCTGAACTAACCTCCCATGAGAGGATGTGGTGGTGGGGAAAACCCAAGGTTAAAACCTCTTGAACTCCTTATTAAGTGGGGAGAAACCTCTTGAGATCCCCACTTAATTATGCCAACCCACCTCCACATTAAATTGTGCCAACCCTCATGCTTTAATTATGCCACCCACCATAATTAATGAAACTTTTTGAATTCTTCCAACAAAATAATAGATTGTATAATCTATTATTTTGGCACACTTTGAAATTTGGTGGAATTGGGGAGAGGAGGAACTTTGAGAGAAAAGCTTTCCAACGAAGAACTTCTTCTTCGAAAGAATAGTGCCAATGAATAACTTCTTCTCCGAATGAAGAACGTCGACCTCCTTCGACCTTCTTCCTCGGGGCTTCTTCCGACATGGAACGTCCTCATCTACAGAAAATCAATGACCACACTTCCTTCTTGCATCAATGAGCAACCCGAGGTAGTGGTTTAATGCTATTTGTTTATCACTTTCCATGTACTCTTTCTTTTCTTGTGTGGATTGGGAACAAACATTGCGGAAGATTATACTTTGATGTTCATTGCTTCATTCTTGTGAACCACTTGCTACCACTCTAAACGCGGAGGGTGCGGGCCAAACTAACATGGCCCGACCCCTTTTCCATTCTTCTTTGGTGTGTTCTTCGAAATGGATGAAGGTGAAAAAGGCAACGGCGCTCTGCCACCCGCGGCCTCAGCCGCTCCGCGCCGCCGCCGAACCGCCGTCGTGTCGAGCTGCCGAGCCGAGCCGCCTCCCCCCCCCCCCCCCCCCCCCCGTGGAACCCCGGCCGAACCAGCCCCGCGGCACCCGCAACGCCCAGACCGAACCGGCCCGCGCCCCCCGGGGCGCCCCGACCGAACCGGCATCGCGGCACCCACGACGCCCCGGCTGAATCGGCTCGTGCCCCACGCGGTGCCCCGACCAAACCGTACCCGCGCCCTCGCAGTAATCCGACCGAACCGTCCCGCGCCCTCGCAGCACCCCCACGGCCGAACAGGCCCCGCGCCCTCACAGCACCCCCGCGGTCGAGCCGCCCCACGGCACCTACGGACTCTGCGGCCCCCCACGGCCTACCGAACCTCCCAGCAGACCGGGCCGCATCATGGGCCGGGCCTAACCTAGTGGGTCAGTCCAGGTCGACCTGAACTGGGTTGACCCATGCCGGGTCGGGCCGGGTCGATCCGACCGGGTCAGACTAGACCCGGGCCCACTACGACCCATTTACTTTCTTTTGGCCATAACTTTGGCACCAGACGCCCGTTTGACGAACCGTCAGTGGCGCTGGAAGTCTTGGAGCGAGACGGTTCCTTTGAGTATACCCTACTGTAATTTTGGGTATAGTTGAGGTATGGTTGGGTTGGATCGAGCATGAATCCAACCGGGCCCCTGAGACTAAAAGGCTAATAACTCACAGACCATGCGTCCGATTGACACGCCGTCTGTTGCGTTGAAACCCCTATGATGTGGCGGACCTTTGAGATATTTCTTAGTGGGACTTCGTGACAGTTGGAGTATCGACCAGTAGCTCGTGGAGCGGATCCTCCCAGAGACGAGCGAGCGTAGTGCAGAGACCTAGTAGATGGTTGAGACCTGATGACTGCTGACTGATTAGACTCGGAGTGACTCGACTAGCCCAGTGGGGAGCACCTTGGTGTCGCGGAAGACCCATAGTGGGGAGCGCCTTGGTGTCGCGGCAGACCCACGGTACTCAACAGGAGGAGTACCCCAACAGGCGATGAGGGGGAGCGCCTTGGTGATGTAGCAGACCCATAGTAGGGAGCGTGCTTGGTGACGCGGAAAACCCACGGTACTTGACAGGAGGAGTACCTCAGCAGTCCAAGGTTAGTGGGAAGTGCCTTGGTGTCGCGGCAGGCCCACTGTACTCGATAGAGGAGGAGTTATCCAGTAGTCGAGGTTTCAACAATGTGATTGGAGATGTTACTTGATACTACCCCTAGAATAAAATCCTGGTTTGAGCTAAGTCAATTTTTCTGTGTTTTCCTCATGATTGAGATGGATTACTTGATAACTTAGGTATATGTATGGACATATACCTAAGTAGAGTTATCTTTTGATTTCAAACTTTTTGGTTTATCATTGGTGGATTTTGTGAGACCTTCAGGGTCTCGGGGTCCCTACTGAGTATCATTATACTCACCCCTGCACGGGCTATGCCCGCACCTTATTGTGTTGGATGCAGACAACAGTCAGCACTGACTGAGGCTGAGAATACCAGGACTAGACGGTGCTCGGAGGTAGACCATACGGCGTGTTGGTACGCAGAGGAGACGGACATATGTGGAGTTCTGAGGAGGAGATTTGTACTATACCTTCAGGTAGGAACCCAGAGGATGACCCAGTAGTTATCTTTCTTTTTATTCAGTTGTATTTCATTTCAGTTGTACTTGTACTTTCCAGTTGGGCTTGTATTCTCGCCCCTTTTTACTTATTGTACTCACTTGTTTAAAATACAGTTTGCTTGTGTTTATATCTTGTTTTGTGCTTGGTTGGGTGAGTTTGTAGGTTATAAAGGCAATGTCTTCTCAGTTTTAGGGAATACGCCTTTGGTGCTAGTCGCCAGCCCCTAGCCTATGGAAGGCGGGTTTGGGGTAGTCACGGAATGGGCTCGGGGGAAAGGTCGTGATAGGGGACCCCATGTGGTAGGGGTCTAGTTTGTGTGAAGAGTTTGTGGGTCGGTTTGAGTTAGGCCCATATTGGTCCTTGCTAATTTGCTTAAGATGGTCTATTCTTAGATGGTGGAGAGACCCATCATAAATCTTGTTGTGCCTTCTTCGAGAGTTGGTCTGTGTAGGAGTTTTGGTCCGTGTTGGCGGTTTCCTCTTTGGCTCAAGTTAGTAGTTTTAGATTTAACCAGTGCTGAGAGTCTCAATGTTGGTTGTGATAATCAATTTCTTGTGGTGGGGAGAACCCTCCTCATTTCTTGATGGTTCTTCTTACTATAGTTTCCCATAAAGTTGTTCGGGTGTGACTTGTGGAGTGAAAAGTCACACCGAGTTCATGATTTTGTTGGTCTTGTTCTGTTTCAAGCTTGTGTTCGATTCCTCGTTTGGCTGGGTGACTTTTTGGGAGTAGAAAATTTTTATGGTGGGGAGAATTGTCTCACCCAAAATTTTGAAATAATATAATTTTATTATTTTATCAAACATTGAAACTTTCTATCAAGCTGTAGGATAATCCCGATTGAATTTTTTTCATTTTTGATGATAAATGAATGCTTTTCCCTTGACAGCGTCCGGCACATAAGCATGGTGTATTCCAAGTTGTGCGGCTTAGCCTAGGTCATTGTGCGGCCTACCTCATGTTCAAGTCAAATAAATGAAATGAGTTATTTTAATAATAATAATAATGGTTATTATTATTATTATTATTATTATTATTATTATTGTTGTTGTTGTTATTATGTTCACCAAGTTTATTAATATAGGGTTATTATTATTAAGTTATTATTATTATTAAAATTCTATTAATTTTGTTAAGTATATTAAGTTTATTAATATCATATTAAGTTTATTATAATTTTTATTGTGATTGTTATTAATAATATTAATATTTTTCTTATTAATTTATTTACAATTATTTTTAACTTATTTTTTTTTTGGTTTTGTTACCTCCTCCCCCAACCCACCGCGACCCCCCTTCCCCCCCTTAACTGCGCTTTTCCTCCCCATGAAACCTTATGGATCATGCCGCATCCCTACCCTCATGGCCAGCCCCTCTTTCCGATGATGTCAACCCCAACTAGCGGCCTCCCCTCTGTGATCACGCGTGCCCCTCGACCAGTGGTCTCCCCTTCCTGCTCGTGCGCACCCCGCGACCGGAAGCATCCTTGTTTCGCAACCCAACCAACTGTCGACGTCCTCTCTTGCTTCCCTCTGGCAGTACTCCCGACTGGAAAACCTCCTCCCATCAATTGAGCATTTGAGCGCTGCCCTTCTACCTGCGTCATGCCTCCCTCATGTTGCACCTCACTACTGCGCACTGCTTCACCTTTTCAACTGGATTTTCCAATGCGATTCACCTCTAAAAGCCCACCTTCTTGCTCGGTTAGCCTCCCGCACCCTAGCCACAGCTGCATTCTGCTTCGATTGGTTGTTTCTTCCATTTTATGGGCTTTCATATTAGGGTTTCGTGGTGTAACTGGTTTGTTTTTGATGTTTTTGGTTTGACATATTGATTTTAGGGTTCAATTTGAATTTTTTGTTGTGCGATTGGCGAGCAATTGAATTTTCACACCAAAATTGGGGGTTTCGAAACCAAAGGTAGGTGGTTCCGCGTATGAGTATTAGATGATAAATTCATTTGCTTATTTAATTAACTTAGCATGTTTATTAATTAGTTAGTTTGGTACAAATTTGATTTTTACTTAAGGTTTAGTGTGTTTTGATGTGTTTAGTAGTGTGTTGCATGGTATAAGTATGTTTTTGTGAAAACCCATGTTAATCTGCTTATTAGTTTTTTTTAAATTGCGTAGTTAATATGTTAGGGTGTGAAAAGGGTGTAATTATTATTTTGGTGTTGCGTTTATTGGAATTTAGTCAGAAATGACATTTGAATGAGTTTTTGGCATTTAAAGTCGTGCGGAATATCTTGAAATTGTTTGGAAATTTTTTCTGAAAGTTCATTTAATTATAGAAATGGTCTTTTTAACTATGTTGGTGGTTTCTTTAATCATGTGCGTGATGAAAATTGGGTTCCTAAGGTGGCGTTGTGTGCATGTGGTTATGTAAGGAGGTTTGGGTCGGTCTAGTGTGTAAAGTGGTGTTTTTCTCTTTAAAAATTTATTTATGAAAATTTAAATTTTTTTGTTGAATAATTATTAAGGGTGAAAAAAAAAATTGGTTAAATTGTGTAAATGTTTTGGTGCTTAAAGTCATGCGACGTATGCTGAAATTGTGTAATAAATTTTTTAATGGTTTGTTTGACCATGGAAGTGCATCCTTTGACCGTGCGTTGATTTTAATTGGTTGTGTAAGTATTGCAGATTTAGTTTTGAAATATTTTTAGTGTGCATAATATTTTTAAATGGTTTAAGTGTGTGTAAATCCTGGTGACTCTCTTTTGATAATGTTTTATAAACTTTTTAAATGGTTTATTAAATTATGTCAATAGTGTGAAATGTGTTTGGAGAATGTTTTAGTGTGTGTATTATTTCAAATGGCTTTTGTGTGTGCAAATAGTGTTTTTGGCATGTGTAGTGTCTTGTTTGGTTTGATTGTATGACTATGACATATGACATGAACTTTGAATCACTTGAGCACAAATGGGAAGCTCGGGTACTAGGTGGGAGTACTAGGACTAGTGCGCTAGTGACACGGAAGTGGCATCAGCCCAGTTTCACTTAGCCGGATTGACAACTACAACACTAAATAAACTTTTGGATGATATTGGGAGACCACTAGGTTATAGATGTGTTACCCTACTAGTGGCTCATACACAATAGAATATATTTTTGTGTTTTTATACCATTGTTCATCGAGACGCGATGTTATAGGGTCCCACTTCTCGCTAGTATCTTTAGGGCCTCTCCCATGTATTGTGATCCTATTTTGCTTTTCGCTCACCGTCAGCACACGGTGTGACGTTGGGGTTACCATGAAAGTGTGTGTGTGTGTGTGTGTGTCTGTGTTTTAATTTAAGTTGTTTTCTTTAAATTAGTTTTCCTTAAAATTGTTTTCATTAAAATTGTTTGAGCATTTATTTATTTTTCGTCTGTTAAATTGCAAATGTATTTGTCATTTGATAATTATGCGTGGAACCTTTTCTCGATGGCATCCTACTGGGATCTTATCTCACACCCTACATACACCTTTGGGTGTATTTAGATCATGTTTCTTTTGTATTCCAGGTTGAGGCATTGTACATAGCATGGGTGGTTCGGGTTGTTAGTGTCACCCTCGTGTTGGTTTAGTGAACGTGGCTTGAGGTTGTTGCACCTGATGTTGCTTGGAGGTGAGTTAGTGTTTTTTGTTTTTCCTTTATTTTTGTTCCCTTTGGGTTTTTGGTTCAAGTTGTAAACTTTAGTTTTGACATGAGTTTAAGGGCTTGTTTGGTAGTTTGATTTTAGTTTTAATTTATTCATATTGCTGTTTGTTTTATATTTATCTAATCGGTTAAATCGTTCCCATGTTTTATTTTTGATACTCGGGAACTTGTGCCAACCCGTAGGGATTGGGAATGCTCTTCGGGCCTTGTCGCGGACCGGGTCGGGCTTCGGTTTGATGGCGGCCCAACTTGGTCCGTGACAGCAACGGAAGTTCAAAGTTTTCCATATGGATGTCAAGTCCACATTTTTTAATGGGGTTCTGGAAGAAGAAGTGTATATCGAGCAGCCATATGGTTTTCTCATTCATGAAGATGAGAATATAGTTTTTTGGTTGAAGAAGGCTCTATATGGTTTGAAACAGGCACCAAGAGCATAGTATTCAAGACTAGATCATTTTTTTAAGAAGCTTAGTTTCCATTCTGGTGGAGTTGATTACAATCTATATGTCAACCATGATAGTAATAATAGGATGATGCTAATGGTATATGTCGATGACATAATATTTGGAGGATCAGATGAAGCGTAGTGCAAATAGTTTTCTGAATTCATGAAAAGTGAGTTCGAAATGTCAATGATTGGTGAAATGATGTGTTTCCTTAGTTTACAGGTGACACAAGGAAATAATGGCACATTCATTTCTCTTTATAAATATTCCAATGAGGTTTTGAGAAGATTTGGAATGGACAATTTCAAGAAGATAATGACTCTAGTGGCTACTCGGATGAAACTCTCACAGGATGGTGAAGGAAAAGAGGTTAATATCATAGAATACAAGAAAATCATTGGAATTCTATCATACTTAATAGCGACATGATCAGATATTTTTTTTGTCACATGTCAAGCAGCAGAATATCAAAGTAATTCCAAAGAAATATGCATGATTACAGTGAAAAAATACTTCAATATATCAAGGGCACAGTGTACTTTGGTTTGATGTATAATGAAAAATCTCAGTAAGAGTTACTGGGATATATAGATGAATATTGGGTCGGATCAGCAGATGATAGGAAATCAACATCAGGAGGTGCTTTCTATCTTGGTGGGTTGTGTATTTCTTAGCTAAGAAAGAAACAAGATTGCATTTCATTGAGCACTGTAGAAGCTGAGTATATTGCAGTCACTCAAGCATACACACAATTATTGTGGATGAAGAACCAGCTTGATGATATTTGAGTTGAATTGAATTCTCTGGTCAGAATCCATTGTGATAATTCAAGTGCTATCAATCTTAGAAAAAATCCAGTCCATCACTCAAGGACAAATAAAATTTAAATCAAATATCATTTTATCAAAGAGAAGGTGGGGCAAGGTCTTGTGAAGTTTGAGTATGTGCCTACAAAACTACAGGTTGCAGACATTCTGACAAAGGCCTTACCCAAATAAGCATTTGAGAGGCATCGACTGGCTCTAGGAGTTCATTTGACTTCCTGTACTTAAAAAGTGTGGATTTGGGACACCCCCTCTCCCTGAGGTATGGTTTCTTTTTCCCTAATGTACTGATGTGTGTTCTTTACCCTATTTCTGACCACAATGCAGTGTCCTTCGAGTCCATTGATGACGTGACCTTTAATTTCGTTGAAAAAGGGGGATAAATTGTGGCTATTTAAAGGGATAAAATGTTTTAGTCAATACATGGGGAGAAGTTGATAGGTGGAGCAACGAGATAGGGGAAAAAACAAGATAGGGGGGAGTAGGAGTGTTAAATATGACGATTCTAGTAGTGATCGATCAAAGGATATATATCATGACAGTTGAGGTTTGTGATGAAAGTAGAAGAATGGTTTTCAAATGTAATGAAGTGTTTTATAGATTACCTTTGCATTATACTCTTGTTTCTCACGCTGAGCATTGTTCATGTGGGCTTAAAGTGTGTGTTGAGTAAATATTTGATTGCTATCTAAATCGCAAGAGGCGAATGTTGGTTGAATATGGAAGAAACTATAATGATGTATCAAAATGGTAAGAGTTTTCATTTGAAGATTTGTCAAAAAACCCAAAGGGGGAGATTGTTGGGAAAAATCCCTCAAGGTAACATTGACGTATTTTTTGGTTAATTATGTTTGTTGAAAAAAAAGTGTTTCCATGGATAGTTATCGTGTTCTAGAGATATTTTTGATAATCTATGTTAAAAAGAACCATGAAAAAGGAATGGATGATCTGTAGGTAGTACAAAAAGTACATATAAAAAGTGGCACCATTTTCCAGTTTTTGCCAAATTTTTTGGTCCGAAAATTAGAGAATGGAGAAAAGTGTTTTTGGAATATGGGGTTGTGCTCCAGTTTCAAGGAGACTTGAAAATTTTCATACCATGCATGTTTAAAAATCATAACATCAAAATATAGCAAAGTAAAGAAGGGCACGCAAGTTATGGAGTTGCGTGAAAGATGAGGTTGCACGAACGTGAGACTAGCACGCTTGGGAATAAATTGCATGCCTTGTGCACATGGTCATCAAAATTCCTATAAATAGACGGCTACCCCCCTCATTCTATAGCAGCTCAACACTTAGAGATAATTGGATCCCTGGTCGTGCAAGTGGTGAGGTCGTGCAAGTAGTGAGTTATTTAGAAGTTGCACGCCATATGGTAATTGCGCACCAATAGTGATTTGGGTGTAAAAGGGTGTGTGTCGTGCAAGTTGTGATTATAAGAAGGGTGTTTCACGCAAGTAGTGTGTGGCCTGTAAGTTGGTTTTCCATGACAAGGGAGAAAGTGGAACTTCAACAGAGAATCTATCTACAAGTGAGGATGCAAGTTTTCATGAAAATAAAGGGACCTACAGGTCCATAAACTATGAGTGGATCCCTTCCAATAGTAGTAAGAAAAAGAAGATGAAGACGGTGATCCTTTCCACTAGTAGTGATCCAGAGAAAGATACATAGGGAGTGACCCTTGAGAATGTAGTGAACAGACCCTACACTTTGTAAAGGCAATGAGCTTGGGCATAGAAGTGATCTATCATGAACCTTGTAATTGGTAGTGAGATTTAGTAGATTTGGTATATCGGAACATTATCGTTGTATGATCCTTGGACGTAGCCTAGTAAGGGTGAACCAAGTAAAATTGTTGTGCCTTGTGCATGATTTAATTTCTGTTCATATATTTCTATGAGAGAAAGAGATAAGTGTGTTTTTTTTAATGATGAAACAAGATCAACAGGGGTAGTAGTTTTAATATGTCATACCCTGATTCACTCCCCCCCCCCCCCTCAGGGTATTTAACCTAGTGGACATGACATTCAATCTAGAACTCAGCTACCACAGGACCACCCACTCCGACAAACGTCGGGGAATGTTGTAGCTGGAACTTCCTGGTCATATCAAACATGGTCAGTGCATCCTTCACTAGATCCCTTTCCATAAACTTCATAAAGTGGGTGAAATTCTCATAGAACTTCCCTTCCTCTCTATCACCCAGAGCCAATGGGGGATCTCATTCCACTATCGGAGGTGCATTCTCATCAATGTCCTCTTGCCGCCCTATCGAAAAACAGTGTTGTAGAGACATCCCTCTACAATTCCAAACACACATTTTAGAAAACAAAACATATAGTTTACATTGTTACACAAAATAGGGGTCACAACTAGCCATAAACGAGCTACTCTATATACATTATCTCAACGAATATTACCGCAACACTATCACTACACACAATCATCCCCATCCAAGGCCACTGGCTAATTTAAGGTAAAAGTAATCTTCCAAGTTACACTCCTTACGTAAACTATTTTAGCAAATAGAATCAACATCTTCCAATTTAAAACGAGTACTTAAAATGATGCATGTATACACAATCTCATGTCATACCATACCATGAATAAAATCTCATAAATCACTAACATCACACAACAAGTGTATCACTCAAGGTGAAATAACATTTTAACTGTAATAAGTGAACCTCCCCATGAACGAGCTCATTACCATGCCCACTACTAAAAATTGGTCCTTTATCAGTGCTAAAAACCGACATTAACAATGCTAGAAAAGCGCTGTAAATTCCAGCGAAGATAAAGAGGGGGTCCCCTTTATCAGAACTCTAAAAAGCACTGATAAAGGCCACCCTTTATTAGTTCTTTTTTTAGCGCTGATAAATGTCTCCTTTATCAGCACTTTTAGGAGCGTTGATAAAGGGGACCCCCCCCCCCTTATCTTCGCCGATATTTACAGCGCTTTTCTAGCGCTGATAAAGGGTCCTATTATCAACGCTCAATATAGCGCTGATAAAGGTCCCTATTATCAGCGCTCAAGATAGCGCTGATTAAGGACCCTATTATCAGTGCTCAAGATAGTGCTGATAAAGGTTTCCTTTATCAGCGCTTAGTATAGCACTGATAAAGGCTCTTTTAGCAGCACCTGCAGAACCAACACCTGCACAAACTAGCACCTGCACCTGTACAAAACAGCAGCTACACACCTGTACAAAACAGCACCCACACACAATATTTTGACAAACAATCCTATATACATTTACTTAACATCATGAATACAAAAAAACAAACTGTTATATACTTTTCAAACAATGTTTTACATGGTTACAATTACGATTATCCAAAAACAGTTATAAACATTAGTGTTTCATCCTTTGATATTCGTGATCCTCTCTCAAAAATTGTCGTCCACGGTATTTGTTTCCGAACAAAGCATCCAAACTCAAGGAAAAAAATTCACCTATATAAGAAAACAAATATTATGTTTGTAATAAAATAATGAAATAAATTAAAACATTAATATAAAAGAATAAATTAATATGGAAATGTGAAACTAAAATATGGAAATGATAAACTCAAATGTTTTCATTCTGATAACAATGAAAGGGAATAATGTAAAATCAATATGGTTTTGGATGATTTATCTCATTTAATAAATACTGATTCTTTATCTAATGAAAATATTTACTGGTCACATCGTGCATCGGATTGAGGTGAGGTCAATTATTACACCTCACAAATGACTCATGGATCATTTTCCTAAATTATCAAAATAATCTGAACGTGTTTGCTCGGTATTTCGTATGTCATTGGTGTTGTTTTCTAAAATTAATGTCAATTTCAAATTGGTATCTGACACTTTTAGTCATACTAGTCACACTGTGCGTCAGATTGAGGTGCGGTCAATTTTTACACCTCAAAAATGGCTCATGGATCATTGTCCTAAAGTATCAAAACAATCCGAACGCATTTGCTCGGTTTTCCATATGTCAGTAGTGTTGTTTTCTAAAGTTAATGTAAATTTGAAATTGTTATCAGACACTTTTAGTCATACCGGTCACAACGTGCATTGGATTGAGGTGTAGTCGATTATTAAACCTCAAAAATGACTCATGGATCGTTTTCCTAAAGTATCAAAACAATCCGAACGCATTTTCTTGGTATTCCGTATGTCAGTAGTGTTGTTTTCTAAAGTTAATGTCAATTTCAAACTGGTATCAAACACTTTTAGCCATACCGGTCACACTGTGCGTCGGATTAAGGTTCGGTCAATTATTACACCTCAAAAATGACTCATGGATAGTTTTCCTAAAGTATCAAAACAATCCTAATGTTTTTTCTTGGTATTCCGTATGTCATTTGTGTTGTTTTCTAAAGTTAATGTCAATTTGAAACTGGTATCAGAAACTTTTAGCCATACCGGTCACACTGTGCGTCGGATTGAGGTGCAGTTAATTCATACACCTCACAAATGAATCATAGATATTTTTCCTAAAGTATAAAAATATTCCGAACGCATTTTCTTGGTATTCTGTAAGTCATTTGTGTTGTTTTCTAAAGTTAATCTCAATTTGAAACTGGTATCAGACACTTTTAGTCATACCGGTCACACCGTGTGTCGGATTGAGGTGTGGTCGATTTGTAAACCTAAAAAATGACTCATGGATCATTTTCCTAAAGTATCAAAACAATCTGAATTCATTTTCTCGGTATTCCATATGTCAGTAGTGTTGTTTTCTAAAGTTAATGTCAATTTCAAACTGATATCAGACACTTTTAGCCATACCGATCACATCGTGCGTCGGATTGAGGTGCGGTTGATTTTTACACCTAAAAAATGACTCATGGATCGTTGTCCTAAAGTATAAAAACAATCCGAACCCATTTTCTTGGTATTCTGTATGTCAATAGTGTTTTTTTCTAAAGTTAATGTCAATTTGAAACTGTTATCAGACACTTTTAGTCATACCAGTCACACCGTGTGTCGGATTGAGGTGAGGTCGATTCTTACACCTCACAAATGACTCATGGATCGTTTTCCTAAAGTATCAAAACAATAAGAATGCTTTTTCTCGGTATTTTGTATGTCATTTGTGTTGTTTTCTAAAGTTAATGTCAATTTGAAACTGGTATTAGACACTTTTAGCCATACCGGTCACACCGTGCGTCGGATTGAGGTGAGGTCGATTCATACACCTCAAAAATGACTCATGGATCATTTTAATAAAGTATCAAAACAATACGAACACGTTTTCTCAGTATTACGTATGTCAGTAGTGTTGTTTTCTAAAGTTAATGTCAATTTGAAACTGGTATCAGACACTTTTAGCCATACCGGTCACACCGTGCGTCGGATTGAGGTACGATCGATTCGTACACCTCAAAAATGACTCATGGATCATTTTACTAAAGTATAAAAACAATCCGAACACGTTTTCTTGGTATTATGTATGTCATTTGTGTTGTTTTCTAAAGTTAATGTCAATTTGAAACTAGTATCAGACACTTTTATCCATACCGGTCACACCGTGCGTCGGATTAAGGTGCGGTCAATTTTTACACCTCAAAAATGACTCATGGATCGTTGTACTAAAGTATCAAAACAATCTGAACATGTTTTCTTGGTATTCATTATGTCATTTGTGTTTTTTTATAAAGTTAATCTCAATTTGAAACTGGTATCAGACACTTTTAGTCATACCGGTCACACCGTACGTCAGATTGAGGTGAGGTCAATTATTACACCTCAAAAATGACTCATGGATCATTGTCCTAAAGTATCAAAACAATCTGAACATGTTTTCTCAGTATTCCATATGTCAGTATTGTTGTTTTCTAAAGTTAATGTCAATTTCAAACTGATATCATACACTTTTAGCCATATCGCTCACACCGTGCGTTGGATTGAGGTGAGGTTGATTCGTACACCTCAAAAATGACTCATGGATCGTTTTCCTAAAGTATCAAAACAATCCGAATTCATTTTCTCAGTATTCCGTATGTTAGTAGTGTTGTTTTCTAAAGTTAATGTTAATTTGAAACTGTTATCAGACACTTTTAGCTATACCGGTCACACCGTGTGTCGGATTGAGGTGCAGTCAATTTTTACACCTCAAAAATGACTCATGGATCATTTTCCTAAAGTATCAAAACAATTCGAACGCATTTTCTCAGTATTCCATATGTCATTTGTGTTGTTTTCTAAAGTTAATGTCAATTTGAAACTGGTATCAGACACTTTTAGTCATACCGGTCACACCGTGCGTCGTATTGAGGTGTGGTTGATTCATACACCTCAAAAATGACTCATGGATCGTTGTCCTAAAGTATAAAAACAATCCGAACGTGTTTTCTTGGTATTCCGTATGTCAGTAGTGTTGTTTTCTAAAGTTAATGTCAATTTGAAACTGGTATCAGACACTTTTAGCCATACCGGTCACAACGTGCATCAGATTGAGGTGAGGTTGATTCGTACACCTCACAAATGACTCATGGATCTTTTTCCTAAAGTATCAAAACAATCCGAATGAATTTTCTCAGTATTCTGTATGTCAGTGATGTTTTTTTCTAAAGTTAATGTCAATTTGAAACTGTTATCAGACACTTTTATCCATACCGGTCACATCGTGCGTCGGATTGAGGTGAGGTCAATTCGTATACCTCACAAATGACTCATGGATCGTTTTCCTAAAGTATCAAAACAATATGAATGAGTTTTCTTGGTATTCTGTATGTCAGTAGTGTTGTTTTCTAAAGTTAATGTCAATTTGAAACTGGTATCAGACACTTTTAGTCATACCGTTCACACCGTGCATCATATTGAGGTGTGGTCGATTTGTACACCTCACAAATGACTCGTGGATCATTTTCATAAAGTATAAAAACAATCTGAATGTGTTTTATTGGTTTTCCGTATGTCACTTTTTTTGTTTTCTAAAGTTTATGTCAATTTGAAAATGATATCAGACACTTTTAGCCATACCTGTCACACCGTGCGTCGGATTAAGTTGTGGTCGATTCGTACACATCACATCTGGACACCCCCTCCCTCTTAAACAAACCCCCTCCTGGACACCCCCCCCCCCCCACTCCTAGACACCCCCCTCCCTCCTGGACACCCCCCACCCACATATAAGGGAAACTAAAATTAGAAAATTGAAAATCCAAGATATTGGTTCCCATCAAGATTTTAAGATGCTCGTGAGTGGACTGAATGACTATGCATCGGTCTACTTCCACACTATCGACTAGTGTAGTCCAATGAGTTATGCTTTACTAGAAAGACAAATCATATCTAAAACCATTCTTCATAACCTAAGGATATAAAACATAATAAAGGGTGATCATATATGCTCAGAAAGTGTAAACAAGGGAGATATCAATGATCATATATGGATAACATTAGTAGTAATTCACTTTAATCCTATTTGTGTACAATCTTCCATCAGGTATGTTGCCCATTCATTTCTAAACACATCTATATCATCTTCTGAATATGAGTTTTTGCAACAGTCATGGTAGTACTGAAAAAATATAAATACACAAAGGATTAATAAATATTTTAAATGAACTCGTAATTATTTTAGAAAATACCTCATTAGGGATGCTAGTTTGTTGATGAAATACGATCTCTTTCATAAATTTACAAACATAATAACCATAGTCCTTTCCATTTATTTGTTTTGGACACTGCAGAAACATCGACAACAATAAGTAATTTGTTTTGATATGTGTTTGGATGGTGAAATGTTATTATATATACCCGGATACTTTTTCGGTTTTAGATCTTATAGGCTTTCTCATCCTTATGCCCTAGATTCATTCCATGCATTAGACGATATTGATGAACCACCCTATCATAACATAATCATCATAAAAAGATAACATAAATTATATAACTAGATGTTTAGTTTTAAAATGTTGGATCTAGTGTATTACAAATTAACAAACACCATCATGCGTGGTCGGTTTGTTGGATATCCATTCATTGAATCCAGAAAATAAATCTTTGGAGTATCCAAATTGACTACAATCAGCACCCAATGCTCCCTAAAAATAAAAAAAGGAATAAGTAAAGAAAGAAATGAAAATATAGTTGATATGATTAAATTGTAGAGTTTTACCCCTGCATCGTTGGTATTAAAAAGAGTCTATCATCCGTAATTTTATTTTCAAACGATTTGAGCAGGGATGACATTATTGCAGCCTCTTTATCAGAATCTATTTCTTCTTTTGAAGAGGTGGTGTGAGGACTAACGAGTCCAAATTTTTGTTCATGGGGAAATCCCTTCAATTGTTTTTCATATATACGCCTGCGAAAAATATAAAATGTATTTAGTCATTATTATCAGAGTATATCAGCTTTTGTAAAATCAAATCATGAAAATATACCTCATGTATACATTTACAGCTGAGGCGCCTAGCCATTCATACTTGAGGATTTCATTTACATTTTCATCACTAATGAAATATGATGTTTCCTCTTCGTACATATTTTTTTCAAAAACAATTGTGTGAGCATTGTTGTCTATCAACTTTGTATCCACATGATCCTGCAATGATATTAACTGTGGATATAGAACGGGTAGGGTGAAGGTTCTCTCAGTAGACCATTTCAATCGGTTAGTTGATCCTTGAGATATTTTTGAGCTGATATTTCATTTCACCCCCTTCTCTTTGTCGTTATGTAATAACATTCATCGGTTTAGACCTTTTTTCATTAAATGTTAAAGGTAGAGCTTGAAAAATAACTTATAAATGGATACCTCCTTGTCGACATGTTTTTTTACAGGAAATGACGGCCATGTGATGAATGTTCCAACAGCTTGTTCAACCGTATGAATGTCGTCATCGTCATTTGGAACAGTTATCTCGGAACTTGGCTCATTAGCTACGTTAATTGACACTCTGAAATGATCTGTTGGAAGCTTTCTGTTATGTAGCATGTCGTTCTGCATATTGAACACCGTAGCCCTTGCTACAAGGCGATAGGTGGGAGTTGCTAGATATAAATCACAGTCATTTTCACCCTGTAGAATATTAGTGCAGGAAAGGTATCAGTGTCTATGTGAATCACATTTCACAGAAACAGTTATTAAAACATTGATTACCTCAGCTAAGTCATGTTTTTTATAAGAATGGCTGTAAAGACCCGTAAATTTTAAGGAAATTTTTTTTCTTAATTTTCTTTGGAATTTTACAAGAACGCAGTTTCTGACGGCGCCTGATTCCGAGGCCCGGTGTGCCCGGAATCATTTTCCGAAGTTTGGCTCGGGTACGTTCAGTGAACGGACGAGCGGGTTTTTCTAACTTTTGAACCGGTGCCCGGAATCGAATTCTGAGGGCACCGATGAAATCACAGCGCCGGTATTCGCTTAGAAACGCATCTTCCGGAGTTGCGTTTTCTCGGGTGTGGTTTTTAATTTTCGGGCTTAAAGTTAAGAAATAAAATAATTTTGCGACAACTTTATTTTATTTCACTTAAGCCACTTGGAAGTCACTTGAAGCCACTTAAAGGCGACTTGAACTGAGTTGAACTGGATAGGATGCTATCCAGAAATATCCTACCCCCTTGGTAGGATATTTGTGAGGTGGGGCCCGCACGAGCCCCGCCGTTTCTTTCCGCTAAGAAACGCACCCGTGAAAACCCGTCTTAATGAAAGTCAACCGACGCGTTTTCTAAATTCTTAACAGACCATTTAATTGGGCGGTTTATTTCGTGAATTAAATGGGCTGTTTCTTTCGTGAATTAAATGGGTCGTTTCTTTCGTTGAATTAATTCAACGAATTGATGGATCGTTTCTTAACCAGTTTTTCAAATTCGTTGGCGTAATAATAAAATAAGGCCAACGCTTAACCTCTGGTTATTTGCGCTTGAGAAGATTTGAGAGAACCCTCGTAACTTCTTCTCCCTCGCGAAGAACGCGAAGAACGCGAAGAACGCGAAGAACGCCGAACCCGGAAATCGACGACGCCTTCGCCCGAGACGTTCTTCCGATCTCCGATCTCCGATCTCCGATCACCGACCATTTGAGGTGAGCGATTTCGGATTTCCGCTCAAGGTTCTTTTCTTTTGGTTTTAAACACAGATTTAATTAATTATAATTTAAATCTGTTGTTCTTGGTTCGTTGAGTTCGCCGACTCAACGCCGGTTTCCGCGACGACGCGACGCCTCCCAGCGACGACGCGACGATCCCTCTCTTCCGCGACGATCCTTTCTGCGAAGAACGACCGCGCGCGACGATCGACGAGGTAGGGATTTATTTTGGAAAATTACCCCTTTTTAATTTTCCTGTGAACGTTCTTTGAAAATTAAAATGTTAGTTTCAAATGAACAATTTTATTTTAATTAAAATTGTCGGTTCATGTGTTGAACAATTTCTCCCGGTTGTTTATCTCTAACGCGGAGGGTGCGGGCCAAACGAACACGGCCCGACGACCCTCCGTCGTTCTTCGTTTTGTGCGGATTTGACGGTCGACGACGGAACGTGCCGCAGCGGACGTTTGACGATCCCGCAGTAAAGAACGGATCCCGGGAGGAGCAACGGCGCAGACGAGAAGGAAAACGGGCCACCGGAGCGACGCCGGCGGCCCGCAGAAGTTGCCGGCGGCGCGGGTCACCGGCGCGGCGGCGCCGGCGGCCGGAGGCGGCGGCGCCCCGGCGCGCCGCCGGACGAGTTTGCCGCGGCTTCAGCCGCGGCGGCGGCGGCCAACGGACCCGCGGCCGCGCGGTTCTGGTTCGTCCAGGCAGGACGCGGCAGAGCCGCGTCCGCGGTTCACCAGCGCGGCCCGCACGCGGGCCGCGGTTTCTTCTCAGGCCGCGGGTCGGCGCCCGCGGCTTCCACCTGCGCCGTTCGGCCGAGCTGAGCCGGGCCAACCAGGTCGGACCCGGGTCGGGCCGACCCGGTTCGGGCCGACCCGGGGGGGTCGGGTCGGGTCGGCCCGGGCCCGTACCCCCCATCTTCGGACGTTTTCGTTCAAACACCCGTATCTTGAACTTCGTGCCTCCAAACGACTCGCCGTCAGCGGCAACGTGATTCTTGGATCGAGACGGTCGTTTCGGTATATTGAACTCAAGGTTTCGGAATACTTTGAGTCCGGCCGGGTTGGTTCGTACACGAGACCAACCGGGCCCTCGGAGCGGAAACGCTCATATCTTGAGCTACGGACGTCCGATTGACGTGGCGTCAGCTTTGTTGAATTCCTCTAAGTGAGAAGGATATTTTGGCATACTCCGCCCGAGGTTTGGACTCAGGTGGAGTGCGGTCGGGTTGGTTTTGCCTTAAAAACCAACCGGGCCCCTGGGACGAAAATGCCAATATCTCTCAGACCGGGCGTCCGATTGACGCGCCGTCTGCGACGTTGAGTTCCTGTTGACGATACGGAACTTTTGGATACATCAACTTCAAACTTTGTGTCAGTTGATGTATCAGCCTCTCGGCTCGTGGAGCGGACCCTCCCGAACGAGCTTGCTGTGTGCGGGAACCCTAGTGCTGGCTGCGACTGCTACTTCGACAGCGACGACCGTGCAGAGATCCTCAGTGGACTGCGGCGACCACTGTGCAGAGATCCTCCGTGGACTCCGACGACGACCGTGCAGAGATCCTCAGTGGACTGCGGCGACCACTGTGCAGAGATCCTCAGCGGACTGCGACGACTCCTGCACTCAGCGATCCTACGTGGATCAGTGCTACAGGTCCTGTGTGGGCCTGATCCTGTGTGGGTCCGATCCTGCGTGGGTCAGCGCTCAGCGGTTCTGTGTGAGCCAGCGCCTACAGGTCCTGCGTGGGCCCGGTCCTGTGTGGGCCCGATCCTATGTGGGTCCGATCCTATGTGGGTCATCTCTCAGCGGTTCTGCGTGAGCCTACTCCTACAGGTCCTGCGTGGGCCCGATCCTGTGTGGGTCACTGCAAGGTTAGTACCTATCGATCCTTCGTGGGTCCGACGACTTAGATGGTTCAATGATCATCTTTATCGTCATCCGAAGAAGTATACCTGTGTGAGCTGAATCTTGTGTTACTCTCCTTTGTGGATTGTGTTGTTCTATCCTGTGTGGGTATGCGTTTTGCTTTCCTGTGTGGACTGGGTTGTGCTAGGGCTCGGACGTTGGAGCCGATCGGGGAATTGATGACTTAGGTATATGTATGGGCATATACCTAAGTCGTGTCAGATGTTACTTCGTGATTGTATCCCTTCTTCGTGATTTATCCTTTGTGGATTTCGGGAGACCTTCGGGGGTCTCGGGGTCCCTACTGAGTAGCTTATACTCACCCCTGCACGGGCTATGCCCGCACTTCGTGGTGTTGGTTTCAGACGACGGACAGCGCTGATCGTGGAGGAGGCGTGTGGAGCAGGACAGTACCTGGAGGTGGACCACTGGGCGGGACGTACTCGGAGCGGTCAGGTGGACCCGAGGAGCAGTGGAGGCTATCTGTACCCACCCTTCAGGTGGGACTTCCAGAGGACGGCTCGACGCTGCAGTTTTCCCTTTTTAGTTGTTGTTTTTCCTTTCAGTTGTACTTTACAGTTGGGCTTGTATTTCCGGCCCCTTTTTACTTTCAGCACAGCTTGTACAGTTTTACTTAGTGTTTACTTTTCCGCTTGCTTACTCTGTGGTGCTTGTTTACTTTTCAAAGGCAATTCCTTCCCTTTTTGTTGGGATTTACGCCTTGGTGCTAGTCGCCAGCCTCTGGCCTATGGAAGGCGGGCTTGGGGTAGTCACGGCATGGGCCCCGAGGACGGTTCGTGACAAATTGGTATCAAAGGGGTCGGTTCTGCCGCAGACTCTGATCTTTCTTCTATGTGAAGCAATAGTGTTTAGAGTATTGAGTGTGGTTATCAGTCCAGGGAGTCCAGTGTTGGTGCGGCGGCCGACGTATCCATACACCAGGACCCTGACTTCTGATTTCCGACTTAATGCACGAAAACATTGATTGCATGTGTGTTTCAAGTTTTCTTTGTGATTACTTGTGTCAGCTTACCAGGTATACTGTTCTGACCGTGGCATACTTGTTTCCTTTTCAGGATGGCACGACGACAGCAGCCATCTAGGGTTCCCAGAGTAGGGCGCGACGACAGCCCGTCGAGCGACGAGGCCTCAGTACAGGGCCCGTTGACAGTAGAGGCACTGGCAGTACCTTTACCCGCCGAGCCCCCGATGCTTCCAGCACTGGCAGCTGACGACGCACGACGCCTTGGAGCTCTGCACGAGTTCCAGCGCCAGCGACCACCCAGGTTCCGTGGGGAGTCGGACCCCCAGGCAGCCGAGGACTGGCTGGAGGCGGTCGTCCGAGTTTTCAGGCTAGTGAGGACGCCAGCAGACCTCATGGTGATCCTCGCGGCGAGACTACTGCACGCCGCAGCCGGACGCTGGTGGAGCCTGATGCTCCAGGTACACGATGAGGCCACCCTCATCTGGACGGACTTCGAGAGCCTCTTCCGCTCAGAGTTCGTCCCGGCCACCCTCCGAGCGGTGCGCATCCAGGAGCTTCTTCAGCTGCGGTAGGGCAGCTTGACGGTCGCTCAGTACGCGGTGAGGTTTACCGACCTTTCTCGGTACTCGACAGACATGGTACGGGACCCCTTCTTCCGGGACCGGACCTTCGAGCAGGGTTTGAGACACGAGATCAGGGCATCGCTGATCTCCCTCAGCATCCCGACCCAGGCAGGAGTACTGGAGCGAGCCCTCCTGATCGAGAGCTTCCTGGATGAGTCCACAGCGATACCTACCGCAGGGCGGCAGATAGCGGAGTCTTCGGCAGCTGGTAGCCGGCAGATGACTCAGGGTTCCAGGCGGACCAGACCTTCCGGCAGGCGACCTCGGGACACTGGCTCAGCAGTGCAGGGCACCCGGCCCGAAGCCAGCCTTCCGAGAGCCAGGCAGTGCTACGAGTGCGGTGGGCAGGGCCACATGGCTCGTGACTGCCCGACCCGTCATACCGAGGGGCAGCAGACGGTGGAGGGACCACCCAGGCAGAGGCAGAGGGTCGACCGTGGCGGTCCACAGGGAGGAGGCGGACGAGGCAGAGGAGCTGGCCGAGCAGCAGGTGGTGGGCGACGCTTTGAGGCTCTGCCACCACCTCCACCAGGAGGCCCGCCCCGACCACAGGGAGCTGGCGGGTAGAGACAGGCTCAGCTCCAGGCAGCGGAGGCCTACGACCACGGCGCGCCAGAGTTGATTTGAGGTATGATCTGTGTCTATTCCACCCTTGCTGCAGTTCTGATAGACACAGGAGCGAGTCACTCTTTCATAGCCACTGCCCTTGTTCGGAGCTCGGAGATTCCGACGGAGTCGTTGGCTCGATCCTTACGGCTAGAGACTCCTACGGGAGCAGACTCGACGATTACACACTGGTGCCGGCAGTGTGAGCTTACTCTAGGAGGCGAGAGCTTTGGCTGGGATCTTCTAGTAGCAGCGTCGAGGCCTTACGACGTCATCTTGGGCATGGATTGGTTATCTACGGTCCATGCTCAGATTGACTGCATTAGGCGCAAGGTGCGATGTGTGCGCACCGACGGGAGCAGGTTCACCTTCACCGGCGAGAAGGGAGCCTTAGCAGCACAGGATGGACTCACGCAGAGGAGAGGTCAGCCCATCACTCATCAGTTGGCTAGCCTCATCCTGGGAGCAGTTGACGTGCGGAGTCCCAGTTTTCCTGCAGTGGTGGATCAGTACGCGGACGTCTTTCCCGACGACGTTCCAGGACTACCTCCTCGCAGAGAGGTAGACTTTTATATTGACATGTACCCCGGGACAACCCCGATATCCACTCCAGCATATCGGATGGCCCCCGCTGAGCTTCGAGAGCTGCGGGTACAGTTGGAGGACTTGCAGGGCAAGGGGTTCATCCGACCCAGTGTTTCGCCCTGGGCTTCCCCGATTTTGTTCGCCAAGAAGGCGGACGGGAGCTTGCGACTGTGTGTCGATTATCGTCGCCTGAATCAGGTGACAGTGAGGAATAAGTATCCGCTACCCAGAATTGATGACCTCTTCGACCAGCTCAAGGGAGCACGGTGGTTCTCGAAGATAGACCTCAGGTCAGGCTATCATCAGCTCAGAGTTCGAGACGAGGATGTGCAGAAGACGGCCTTCAGGTGTCGGTATGGCCACTATGAGTTCTTGGTTATGCCTTTCGGCGTGACCAACGCTCCAGCAGTGTTCATGAGCCTCATGAACAGGATCTTCCATCCATACCTCGATCGATTTGTCGTGGTCTTCATCGACGACATTTTGGTGTACTCGACGACGGAGGAGGAGCACGCCTACCACCTGCGTGTTGTACTAGACACACTCCGAGAGCACTAGCTTTATGGCAAGCTCTCGAAGTGTCAGTTCTGGTTACGTGAGGTCCACTTCTTGGGGCACGTCATTTCTGAGGCGGGAGTTGCAGTGGATCCCGCGAAGATCGAGGCAGTGCTAGCTTGGGAGCCACCCAAGAGCGTGACAGAGGTGCGGAGTTTCTTGGGCCTAGCCGGATACTATCGGAGATTTGTGCCGGACTTCTCCAGAGTTGCGGCCCCACTCTCAGCGTTGACGAAGAAGGGGAAACCCTTCGTGTGGTCAGACAGATGTCAGCAGAGCTTCCAGGAGCTGAGGCAGAGGTTGACCAGCGCACCTATCTTGAGGTTGCCTGAGGAGGGAGTTGGATACGTAGTCTACTGCGATGCATCAGGGACCGGACTCGGGTGTGTCCTGATGCAGGAACGGGCCGTGATTGCCTACGGATCATGTCAGTTGAGGCCTCATGAGCAGAACTACGCTACCCATGACTTGGAGTTGGCAGCAGTGGTCTTTGCCCTGAAGACGTGGTGACACTATCTGATGGGCGAGCGCTTCACAGTCTTTTCTGACCACCAGAGTCTCAGGTACATCTTCTCTCAGAAGGACCTGAACCTGAGGCAGCGGCGATGGCTCGAGTTCCTCCAGGACTATGACTTTGAGATAGTCTATACTCCTGGGAAGGGGAACGTAGTGGCTGATGCCCTCAGCAGGAGGACGGGCATCCAGCTACTTGAGGAGGCGACAGAGCAGCTAGCCGCTTTGCAGATATCCTTCGTGGATAGAGACGAAGCAGCCTTCCTTCAGTCTCTCATAGTCTCTCCTCCGCTTCTTCAGTGGGTCAGAGAGGCACAGCATGGGGACGTTGACTGTGAGACACGGCGTGCACAGATATCCTCGGGACAGGCACCTGATGGTTTCTCCCTTGGAGCAGAGCACGATTTCCTTTTCAGAGGACGTACCTTGGTACCAGTCGCTTTACGAGAGGAGGTGCTGAGAGAGTATCACACTTCTCCTTTGTCGGTACATCCTGGAGTGGTGAAGATGTACCAGGATCTCAGGCGACAGCACTGGTGGCCGGGCATGAAGAAGGCTGTGGCAGAGTTCGTTTCACGGTGCCTCACCTGCCAGCAGGTGAAGGCAGAGCATCAGGTACCAGCAGGTTTGGTACAGCCCTTGGAGGTCCCAGAGTGGAAGTGGGACGGGATATCTATGGACTTCGTGACTGGACTTCCACGCACTTCCAGAGGTCAAGACTCCATTTGGGTGATTGTTGACCGAATCACTAAGTCGGCACACTTCTTACCCATCCGAGAGCAGGGCTCAGTGGAGAGCTTGGGGCGTCTCTACGTTCAGGAGATTGTACGACTTCACGGTGTGCCATCGACTATCGTCTCCGATCGGGACGCTCGTTTTACTTCCCGACTTTGGAAGGGGTTGCAGGAGGCGTTCGGGACGCGACTACATCTGAACACCGCCTTTCACCCTCAGACGGATGGTCAGACGGAGAGGACCATTCAGACTCTCGAGGACATGCTCCGCGCATGTGTCCTCGACTTTGGTCGCAGCTGGGAAGACCACCTACCCTTGGTGGAGTTCGCGTACAACAACAGCTACCACTCCACCATCGGGATGGCACCCTACGAGGCGTTGTACGGCAGGCCTTGCAGATCTCCTTTGTGCTGGACAGACCCTGGAGAGTCAGCACTTGTGGGACCAGAGATGGTCCGGGCCACGACAGAGAAGGTCCAGGTCATCCAGGAGCGGATGAGGATAGCACAGAGTCGGCAGAAGTCATATGCTGACAGGAGGCGGAGGCCACTAGAGTTCGAGGATGGCGACCACGTCTTCTTGCGTGTCTCACCTCGACGTGGTTTGCGGAGATTTGGCCGAGGCGGCAAGTTGTCTCCACGCTTCATCGGGCCTTTCCAGGTCCTCAGCAGGATTGGCGAGGTGGCTTATCGCCTGGCTCTGCCACCTCAGTTGCACCGGGTGCACGACGTCTTCCACGTATCCCAGCTGAGGAGATACGTGCACGACCCGACAGACATCATTGACTATGGGGAGCTAGACGTGGATGATGGAGAGACTTTTGCGGAGGTCCCAGTGGAGATAGAGGATCGACAGAAGCGGGTCCTACGTGGGCGATCGATTCCTCTTGTGCGCATCAGATGGCAGCATGGGAACCTCCAGGAGAGCACTTGGGAGCGGGAGGCTCAGATGCGTGCTCAGTACCCACATTTGTTTCCCTAGTTTTTGATGTATCTTTACGGGGACGTAAAGTCCTGAGGTGGGAGTAATGTAAAGACCCGTAAATTTCAAGGAAATTTTTTTTCTTAATTTTCTTTAGAATTTTACAAGAACGCAGTTTCTGACGGCGCCTGATTCCGAGGCCTGGTGTGCCCGGAATCATTTTCCGAAGTTTGGCTCGGGTACGTTCAGTGAACGGACAAGCGGGTTTTTCTAACTTTTGAACCGGTGCCCGGAATCGAATTCTGAGGGCACCGATGAAATCGCAGCGCCGGTATTCGCTTAGAAACGCCTCTTCCGGAGTTGCGTTTTCTCGGGTGTGGTTTTTAATTTTCGGGCTTAAAGTTAAGAAATAAAATAATTTTGCGACAACTTTATTTTATTTCACTTAAGCCACTTGGAAGTCACTTGAAGCCACTTAAAGGAGACTTGAACTGAGTTGAACTGGATAGGATGCTATCCAGAAATATCCTACCCCCTTGGTAGGATATTTGTGAGGTGGGGCCCGCACGAGCCCCGCCGTTTCTTTCCGCTAAGAAACGTACCCGTGAAAACCCGTCTTAATGAAAGTCAACCAACGCGTTTTCTAAATTCTTAACAGACCATTTAATTGGGCGGTTTATTTCGTGAATTAAATGGGTTGTTTCTTTCGTGAATTAAATGGGTCGTTTCTTTCGTTGAATTAATTCAACGAATTGATGGATCGTTTCTTAACCAGTTTTTCAAATTCGTTGGCGTAATAATAAAATAAGGCCAACGCTTAACCTCTGGTTATTTGCGCTTGAGAAGATTTGAGAGAACCCTCGTAACTTCTTCTCCCTCGCGAAGAACGCGAAGAACGCGAAGAACGCGAAGAACGCGAAGAACGCCGAACCCGGAAATCGACGACGCCTTCGCCCGAGACGTTCTTCCGATCTCCGATCTCCGATCTCCGATCACCGACCATTTGAGGTGAGCGATTTCGGATTTCCGCTCAAGGTTCTTTTCTTTTGGTTTTAAACACAGATTTAATTAATTATAATTTAAATCTGTTGTTCTTGGTTCGTTGAGTTCGCCGACTCAACGTCGGTTTCCGCGACGACGCGACGCCTCCCCGCGACGACGCGATGATCCCTCTCTTCCGCGAAGATCCTTTCCGCGAAGAACGCCCGCACGCGACGATCGACGAGGTAGGGATTTATTTTGGAAAATTACCCCTTTTTAATTTTCCCGTGAACGTTCTTTGAAAATTAAAAAGTCGGTTTCAAATGAACAATTTTATTTTAATTAAAATTGTCGGTTCATGTGTTGAACAATTTCTCCCGGTTGTTTATCTCTAACGCGGAGGGTGCGGGCCAAACGAACACGGCCCGACGACCCTCCGCCGTTCTTCGTTTTGTGCGGATTTGACGGTCGACGACGGAACGTGCCGCAGCGGACGTTTGACGATCCCGCAGTAAAGAACGGATCACGGGAGGAGCAACAGCGTATACGGGAAGGAAAACGGGCCACCGGAGCGACGCCGGCGGCCCGCGGAAGTTGCCGGCGGCCGGAGGCGGAGGCGCCCCGGCGCGCCACCGGACGAGTCCGCCGCGGCTGAAGCCGCGGCGGCGGCGGCCAACGGACCCGCGGCCGCGCGGGTCCGGTTCGTCCAGGCAGGACGCGGCAGAGCCGCGTCCGCGGTTCACCAGCGCGGCCCGCACGCGGGCCGCGGTTTCTTCTCAGGCCGCGGGTCGGCGCCCG
This sequence comes from Viscum album, assembly GCA_963277665.1. Lineage (NCBI taxonomy): Eukaryota > Viridiplantae > Streptophyta > Magnoliopsida > Santalales > Viscaceae > Viscum > Viscum album. The sequence goes on along the minus strand of OY728157.1, from coordinate 1,619,425,665 downwards.
CGGCTTCCACCCGCGCCGCTCGGCCGAGCCGGGCCAACCGGGTCGGACCCGGGTCGGTCCGACCCGGTTCGGGCCGACCCGGGGGGGGGGGGGTCGGCCCGGGCCCGTACCCCCCATCTTCGGACGTTTTCGTTCAAACGCCTGTATCTTGAGCTTCGTGCCTCCAAACGACTCGCCGTCAGCGGCAACGCGATCCTTGGATCGAGACGGTCGTTTCGGTATATCGCACTCAAGGTTTCGGAATACTTTGAGTCTGGCCGGGTTGGTTCGTACACGAGACCAACCGGGCCCTCGGAGCGGAAACGCTCATATCTTGAGCTACGGACGTCCGATTGACATGGCGTCAGCTTTGTTGAATTCCTCTAAGTGAGAAGGATCTTTTGGCATACTCCGCCCGAGGTTTGGACTCAGGTGGAGTGCGGTCGGGTTGGTTTTGCCTTAAAAATCAACGGGGCCCCTGGGACGAAAATGTCAATATCTCTCAGACCGGGCGTCCGATTGACGCGCCGTCTGCGACGTTGAGTTCCTGTTGACGATACGGAACTTTTGGATACATCAACTTCGGACTTTGTGTCAGTTGATGTATCAGCCTCTCGGCTCGTGGAGCGGACCCTCCCGAACGAGCTTGCTGTGTGCGGGAACCCTAGTGCTGGCTGCGACTACTACTTCGACAGCGACGACCGTGCAGAGATCCTCAGTGGACTGCGGCGACGACTGTGCAGGGATCCTCCGTGGACTCCGACGACGACCGTGCAGAGATCCTCAGTGGACTGCGGCGACGACTGTGCAGAGATCCTCAGCGGACTGCGACGACTCCTGCACTCAGCGATCCTACGTGGATCAGTGCTACAGGTCCTGTGTGGGCCCGATCTTGTGTGGGTCTGATCCTGCGTGGGTCAGCGCTCAGCGGTTCTGTGTGAGCCAGCGCCTACAGGTCCTGCGTGGGCCCGGTCCTGTGTGGGTCCGATCCTGTGTGGGTCATCTCTCAGCGGTTCTGTGTGAGCCTACTCCTACAGGTCCTGCGTGGGCCCGATCCTGTGTGGGTCACTACAAGGTTAGTACCTATCGATCCTTCGTGAGTCCGACGACTTAGATGGTTCAATGATCATCTTTATCGTCATCCGAAGAAGTATACCTGTGTGAGCTGAATCTTGTGTTACTCTCCTTTGTGGATTGTGTTGTTCTATCCTGCGTGGGTATGCGTTTTGCTTTCCTGTGTAGACTGGGTTGTGCTAGGGCTCGGACGTTGGAGCCGATCGGGGAATTGATGACTTAGGTATATGTATGGGCATATACCTAATCCGTGTCAGATGTTACTTCGTGATTGTATCCCTTCTTCGTGATTTATCCTTTGTGGATTTCGGGAGACCTTCGGGGGTCTCGGGGTCCCTACTGAGTAGCTTATACTCACCCCTGCACGGGTTATGCCCGCACTTCGTGGTGTTGGTTGCAGACGACGGACAGCGCTGATCGTGGAGGAGGCTTGTGGAGCAGGACAGTACCTGGAGGTGGACCACTGGGCGGGACGTACTCGGAGCGGTCAGGTGGACCCGAGGAGCAGTGGAGGCTATCTGTACCCACCCTTCAGGTGGGACTTCCAGAGGACGGCTCGACGCTGCAGTTTTCCCTTTTCAGTTGCTGTTTTTCCTTTTAGTTGTACTTTACAGTTGGGCTTGTATTTCCGGCCCCTTTTTACTTTCAGCACAGCTTGTACAGTTTTACTTAGTGTTTACTTTTCCGCTTGTTTACTCTGTGGTGCTTGTTTACTTTTCAAAGGCAATGCCTTCCCTTTTTGTTGGGATTTACGCCTTGGTGCTAGTCGCCAGCCCCTGGCCTATGGAAGGCGGGCTTGGGGTAGTCACGGCACGGGCCCCGAGGACGGGTCGTGACAATGGCTTACCTCAAAGCCAGTGGGGGGTGGGGCGGGATCGTTACGCACGGGTTGTTATTGAGTTGTTTCTTCTCTTTGCCTCTCCCCCGTCAATTTTGCTATCATCTCTCTCTGGTATTGTAATTCTTTTTGAAAATAGCTAATTTTTCTTACATCTTTTCCATTTTTTCATTTTCATCATCCGCTTGTTTTTGTTTTTGAAAATATGTTTGAGGTGTCACCCCAAAACCTGCACCTCTGACGCGGCCATACTGGTTTGGCCGCTTCAAGGCTGCTGAAAGTATGTCTGCATCTGGTGTGGGTGTTGTTGATTCCTGTGACTATATCAGATAGAAAATATAGAAAAATAAGTAGTCATTGTAATGTAATAGTGATTTAAAACAAATCAAATTTATATTATGTCATACTTACACATTTTTTCCACACTTTTTGTGTGTTTTCATCTATCAGTATCCTCTCTTTATTTACACGATTCTAATTCCATAGCACATGGCATGGGATGGATTTGGATTTTGATTTCGATTCATCAATTTTCATATAAACAGAGAAACATGGCCATGGTGTTGTTTTATGTCACATATAAGTAGTACGATAGTTTTAAAAGACGTACCAATTTTTTCTCAAGTGAAGCATACCCCAACCTTGCTTTATGGTAAGGGTACGCTGGTTCTGCTATGCATTTTTTATTTTCAGCACTCAGTTGTTGTTTCATAAATAAAAAACGGTCAATCAAAGTGATGAATATAAGCAAAGTCAAACAACGTATTACCCCACACAATGTACCTGAAAAGTCTGCTCCCCACGACGGTTGATAAACGCGTCCCACGCTCCTTGGGATATCAAGTGTGCATAAAGAGGAGGTGGGTGCGGCTTGATTTTCCCTCCAGCATCTTTAAGATGATATTTCGTTAAAATTGTGCGGAAACCTCTATGAATCCTTCCTGCAACTCTTAATACATATTCCTTGTGCGAGGCATCTACTATAAATGAACTCTGTAATGGATAATGAAGAGTAAGTCAATGTTTTGGTATTTTATTTTAATAAATTAAAAAACGATATCATAATGTTACCATAATCTCTTCCCACATTAGTGTCTTAAGACCAGTGACAACATAGTGCCACGACTGTACATCAATCTGCACGCGTTGCCGAGTGACGATTACAATGTAGCTACTAAATATGGCTTTGTTGGGGTTAACATGTTGGTCTCGCTTATTCCATCCCACCTCAAATTTGATGCCTTTTTCTTTTGCCTTAAGGATTCTGGCTAACATTTTCAAACTACGGCGCTCTTGTTTTTTTTTTTGCGCTTTCAGGGTTTCATTTCCTTCCATTTATTCAGAAGTATCATCAATATCTTTCTCCGGAGCACTAGAATCAGCACTGGGACCAGCAGAAATAGGTTAAGAAACTTGTTGTTGTTCTGCACTGAGACCAGCAACAACAGGTTGAGAAACTTTTTGTTGCTCTACACTAGGACCACCAGCAGCTGGTTGAGAAACATGTTGTTGCTTTACACTAGGACCACCAGCAGGTGGTTGAGAGACCTTTTGTGCCTTGGGATTGGGTGCATTAGCAGGTACAGAATTCATTATCTACAGAAGTGGTTTAACATTTAATTTAGATTACATAAAAGCATCAGCAGACAGATAATAACATAACGTAACACAATGTATATTACAATAAAAAAAATAGCCTGATTATTGTACTCTCTTTTTTTTCTTTAAAGGATGAAGAGATTTGACTCCTCTATCGACTATGTAAATCCCTTCATTGTGGTCTCCTATGACATAAAAAACGCCGTCTACATTGGGACCATTTTGAAATGATTGTGAAGTCCCTATAAAAGGGTCATCCTCCGTTGAACTTTCATCTGACACTTCAGTTGTTTTGGTCGATAAAAGAACAATTGACCAATTTTGGTTTGCGGGGTCTGGAACATAAAATACTTGTACTACCTGTGATGCCATTATAAATGGTTCGTCTTTCTCCCCTTCCTTACTGAAATCAACTTTCATGAATCCTAATTCATCTATTTTAATATCACTCCTATTATCAACCCACTTGCATTGAAAAATCTTCATTTTGAATTTCATATAATCCAACTCCCATATTCGTTTGATGATGCCAAATTATGACATATTCGCATAAATTGGATTTTTTCCTTAGCACCGGAAACATGCATCACCTCAGCCACAAGTGTAACCCCACTATTTTTCATGGTATTGTATTCATCATGTTCATTAGTATAGAATGTATAACCATTAACTGCATAAGCATTGTAAGATAATACATACACACTTGCTCATCCGGCTAGCCATCGAAGTCGTTCTGAAATTGAGTCTGGATTTTCATCTAACTACTTCAAAATATGGTCCTGAAACCATCCTATAAACTATCGATTATGTGTATCTGATATCCATTTTTCAGCCCTAGATGGATTCAAACACCTAAGAATTTCTTTGTGGGTTTGAAAATACGGTTCAACGTCAAAACTGTTATGAAAAATGTAAAGGTGAGCCTACTCCCGATCTGTAATATTGATTGTGACAACCTCTCTTCCAGAAATTCCTTCACCCTCAAGTCACTCAGTGTGGCGAGATTTCTATAAGCCAACTTTTTCCACACCAGACAGGTATTCGGTACAAAATTCAACGGATTCCTCAACAATATATTTCTCCTCAATACAACCCTCTGACCGACTTCGATTTTTGACATACCCTTTCAAAATCTTCATATACTGTTCAATGGGGTACATCCATCTATAATATACAGGACCACATAGTCGAATCTCTCTCACCAAATGAACCATCAAATGAACCATCATATCAAAAAAATTCGGCGGTAAGAACATTTCCAATTCACATAATATGACGGTAATTTCTCTTTCCATAGTTGGCAATTTCACCGGGTCTATAACTTTGCTGCATATAGCTTTGAAGAAGAAACAGGGCTTCGTTAATGTATGGCGGACATTCTTAGGCAAAATGCAACGTAAAGATATATGAATTAGATCTTGCATCAAAACATGGCAGTTTCAGACCCTTTAATTTTAAATCGTTCATTGACATGATGTTCTTGATATTTGATGAATACCCCTCTGGAACCTTTATGTCATTCAAGAAGTTGCAAAACTGATATCTCTCCTTCCTGGAAAGAGTGTAAGCAGCAGGAGGAAGAAATGTTCATTTTTCGCCCTTCACTGGTGCCAACTCTTCTTGTATTCCCATCTCAACCATGTCCAATCTAGCCTTAATTCCATCCTTCGTTTTGCCGGGTGCATTTAGAAACGTGTCGATGACACTATCGCATACATTTTTTCAATATTCATAACATCAAGAAAATGTCTGACATACAGACAATTCCAGTATGGTAATTCAAAAAAAACTGATCTCTTTTTCCAACCAGTTTTTGTAAAGTTTTTCGAAAACGTTTTACCAAAAGTAGTATTCAAATATTTTACCTTCTCAAACAATTGATCACCTGTTAGTGGAGATGGTGTTGTATGTTCTTCTGAACTTCCGTCGAATGATGTCGTCCAAGATCGGTACTTATGCCGTCGGGGTAGAAATCTGCGATGTCCTAAAAACACGGTTTTCGATGAATGTTTCAACCTAATTGACTGTGTACCTTGTTCGCAAATGGGACACCCTTGAATCCTTTAATGCTATATCCTGAAAAATTTCCATATGCAGGAAAGTCATTTATCATCCCGTACAACATGGCTTTCAATGTGAAATATTCTTTTTTGTAAGCATCATACAACGTAACACCTAAATCCCACAATATTTTCAAATCCTCGATCAATAGAGCCAAATAAACATCAATATCATTACTCGGTTGTTTTGGTCCTGATATAAGCATAGATAACATGATGTATTTTCGTTTCATGCATAACCATGGTGGTAAGTTATAATTTATCAACATAAACGGCCATGTACTGTGACTACTGCTTTGAAAACCAAAAGGATTCACCCCATATGTAGATAACTCCAGACGAAGCTTTCTCAGCTCGTTTCCAAATTCAGAAAACTCGTGATCAATTCTCTTCCACTGAGGAGAGTCTATCGGGTGACGTAGTTTCCCATCTTTAATTCTTGTATCTGCATGCCATGTCAATTGTCCTTCAGTCTCCTCACTTCCATATAGGCGCCTAAACCTTGGAATTATTGGAAAGTACCATACAACTTTTGTAGGACTAGAATCATCTTTCTTGTATCGAGAAGCACCACACTTTGGGCATTCTTTAAGTGATTTTTGGTCCTTGCGAAACAATATACAGTCATTCGGGCAAGCGTGTATTCTTTCAGAGATCATACCCATCAATCGTAGCATTCGTTTGGCATCGTATGTTCGGCTTGGGAGTTCATTATCTTCTGGGATCATGTCATTCAGGAGAGCAAGTAGTTCCGTAAAACTGGTGTCACTCCACCCATTGCCTACTTTCAAATTATACAGCTTCAGTACGGCTGACAATGTTGTATATTTAGTGCAACCAGCATACAATGGCATTTTTGCACAACTCTTTAACTTCTCAAACAATTTTGGGAAATCACGAAGTTCATCTTCAACTGTCCTTGTCATTTCCTCAATACGATCTTCATCATCATTCACATCTGTAATCACACCCTCCATACAATCGTCTTCACTGTTCACGCTTGTAATCATATCAGATCTTCCATAAAATGTCGTGTTATCCGAGCCACTACCTACATTCGTTTTTCCCCCGTGTTTATTCCAACATGTATAACTTCAATCTATTCCATGAAAAATCAGGTGTTCTTCCAACTCCTCTGGACTAATTTGTCTTGAATAACAATAGCATAAACACGGACAGAGGATTTGAGAAGGGTCAGATGCATGATCTCCTGCAAACTTGATAAACTCTTTCACGCCATCTTCATACTCTTTTGTCAACTGATTGGCATTCATCCATTCTTTATTCATATTCATCGTCTTTATGGGTTCGATCTTGAACTTGCCTAATATTATGTTTTAATTAATCAAGTAGCATTGTTTGGGTTTTATAAAAAAAATCATGGTACAAATGCCTCTACCCCAAAACATGTGAATGTACTTGAACTCTATCTATATACGGGGGATTGTGCCCTGTCTTTTGTATATCTCCATGGAGTACCTAAAACCTATACATGGAGGACTCTTCACTGAAACATGGGGGAGTACCATACTCCATATTTTCTCCAAACATCTCACTTGTCACTTGTCAACTCTCAAGCAGAGTGAAGATAATTAAAATATCCAAACCACATCGTGTGCAATTTCCAATGAATGAGGGAATCATAATATTGTGATCTACATGAGAAGATATTTATAATGGGCTACTCATACATGAAATATTATCATCTAAGTGAAAAATAAATAATAATAATGAAATTAAGATATCACACAATTTGTTCAATGGATACACAATGTGTAAGGTTCTCAGTCAAGGTTGGTTGTATACTACCATTTCTAAACTCATGTGAAATCCATATACATGGTGTGTCCAGTAGGGTGAACATCGTCTATGGATAAGATACCTAATTTAATCTGACATATATCAAATTAATTCCAAGTTAGTCTTACAAAGACTGCATGATGCCTTTGAAAATACATGACATATAGAACAACTTGAGCAAAAGGCGTGTACTTTAGATACAAAATGAGTCACTTCACCGACTATGCATCACATTTTTGTGCAATACATGGTGTGTAGTCCTTACATGACCACTAGGGGTGTATAGTCTATACACATCAAGTTTCTATGGTATCTATACATAGTGTGAGTGAAGTAAAACACATATCATATGGTTCTACCATTATTTCATGGCATGTACATGATTTCATGCTAAAGTATATGTCTTGGAGATACATTGTGTGTGACCTACGTTCACATGACATGTAACATTTAAAATAAAACTTATTCCAAGTTTGAGTCAGAAGATGAGTCATGTGGTGTAAATTTTGGAGATAACTGTTTTCTGACATTAAAATCTATATGAAATCCATGTATGGTGAAGCATGTTCCATTTAACAAGACTACATACCATGTATTTTAAAAATATATAGAATCTGAAAAACATCATCTTCACACCATAAAGTGTCTCATAGAGTCCTCTAGAAGTGGTTTTTTAGGATTCAGTGGAATTACACTAGTAACAAAGTGGTGGTGCCATTGAAATGGGTAAAGTTTGGATTGATATTAAATGGTGGAAGAACTACAACATGGAAAAAAAATGGCATATCAATCATGCCAACAACCGCAACACCATACAAAAAGACAATCGTGCTCACAATCACAACACCATACAAACCAAACAATCACAATTTTAGATTTTACAAAGCATCACTTATTCAATTTTGTTTGTTAATTCAAGGGTTATCACATAAGTTTTATCATCCTGGGGCGTTCATTCATAAGTCAAGTATACGTAAATTACCAATTTTTATATTCAAATGTTCAATAAGAACCAACCAACATGCAATTCATTTAGTGCGCAAACAAGGACCACCAACGGCCACGATTTTCAGCGGGGCGTTTAGCCCGTACATTTCACATTATAACCATCAATATCAAACAGTAATAACATGAGAACAAGAGGAAGTCAATGAGTAACAGGAGAAAACTCACCGTGAATGTGTCGTTAAGCACACGGCAGAGGTGCGTTCGTGGAAGAGGAGAGGCGTACAACAGAGGAGATTTCCAACTGAAAAGAAAACATAAAATATGGGAAACTCATGAGAATAAAATAATCTAAAACCGAGTACACCATTTACCACATCCCACAAACCCCAAGAACCCACTAAAACTGAAATCAACCCACACCATGGTTAAACACACCTTAAGATAACAAGAAATTATAGAACCCACCTTCGATAGAACGAGTTCAACAGACTTTTTAAAATATAAAAGATGAACATACAATGGGTAAGCCCTGGCCAATAGGTCCTCCTTACTAGGTATAATCCCCAAGTTTATTCTAGATAGCATATCCCAAATGAGTAATCCCTGATCAATCCTCTGTTATCACACCTTTCACGACACATACAACCTAATCGCATGACTTTAAACTTCATGGTACAATCTTTTCAACACAACGTGTGGTATCTAGTGAGTAAGATCATATCCCTATTCAAACTCAATGAGCCTACCCGTACATCTTGACAAAGATTAGGGGGAACGCACATATTTCCAATGGGACACCCCTGGTACTCTTTACCAATCTTAACATCACACCATGCCAAAACTCAGCACACGATCACCAGTTACCCAACATTATTACAAAACCAAAGGAATATACCCATGCTTCATTACCCTAAACCCATCCATCTAGGTTCAATAGTGATGGTCACATTAAAACCATGCTATAAATCAATAAGGTTAGGAATCCAAATGATCATGTCCCTCAACCCAGTCATAACACCAACACTCAAGAATAGAGAGTGCTTCCCTTATACAAATCCAAGGCATGACCATTCCTTCAATATCAACTTGATAACACCTACTATGCATCAATCCCTCATGTCAAAGAATCTACCCTGGATTTATGTATCTAAGGTATTCATAACACCAAGATAGCCCCACTCATTAGTCTCCCCCAACCACCAAAACTCACTAACTCGCTACCATCCTGAGTCATATGCTAACGACCACTGGGATCTCACACAAACCCCTTACATCAATTCTTACACAATCCTTAGCCCATGGGTGCCACTCTTATCCCCACCTCAAAACACACATCATCTAGTGAACCAAACCAACCACTTACTATAGGTTCTCACACACCCGCTATCTAAAACAACCTACAATACAAGGGTCTCACCCCCTGGGCTCTCACTCTTGCCCCAACTACCCATACATAGGTTCTACTCACTTATAAAAAAACTATAAGTCGTCATAATCATCCAGGGATCATTTATCATTTATATTAACCCAAGAGAAGGAAAAATACTCCTACACTGACCAGCAGCAGTGGAGGCGGCAGCGGCGGAGGCAACGGCGGTCGCAGCGGCGGAGGCAGCGGCGGTCGCGGTGGCAGAGACAGCGGTGGTCGTGGCGGAAGAGCAAAACCAACGGCGCGGAGGCAGCGGCGGAGGAGCAAAACCCAACGGCGGCGTCGGAGGAGGAGGAGGAAGAGGAGGAGGAGGAGGAGGAAGAAGACGAGGACGCGGCGCGAACGAGGAGGAGAAGTCGCGGCGGAAGAGGGTCATGGTTCAGCTTCCGTGAAAGCTTTACCGCATGCGAGAGAGGAGGGCATGTTAGGGTTATTAAATAGAAACCGATGGAACCTTTATCAGCGCTCGTTAAAAGCGCTGATAAAGGTATGTTTTATCAGCACTTTTATTTTAGCACTGATAAATATTATAATTTTATATAAATTACGAATATAAACTTTTATCAGTGCTAAAATAAGCGCTGATAAATGTGCCCTTTTATCAGCGCTAAAAAATGCACTGATAAAGGGTATACCTTTATCAGCGCTTATTTTAGCGCTGATAAAGGTTATATTTATCAGCGCTTTTAACTAGCGCTGATAAAAGCATACCCCTTTATCAGCGCTTTCTGTTTAGCGTTGATAAAGGGCAGCGCTTCCCTTGCCCTGTTTTGTGGTAGTGGTCCTGGCGCATCTTATTCTCCTATCTACCTTGCCTAAATAGTAAAGCAAAAGAAAATACCTCTTTTGATGCCACTTTGTAACATCTCAATTCGGATCACTCTAACTACTAGCTGAATCGATTCAATTATGTGACCTTAAGCATACCTGCTCGTACGTCAAAGGTTGCCGACTAGCAGCGATGGTCAACTAAGGAACGTGGGGAGACTATATCCTCTTTATCAGAGAAAAACAACTTTAGAAATAATAATAAATAATAACCAGCAGGTAACCATACATCACATAACAAATTCCCAAAACTGGGTAAATGCCAACAGGTTAATACAAATAAGTATGTCATGTCTCGGTACACTAATGTTCCAAAAGGAAACCCTAAAGAAAGACATGACTGACAATCCCCAAAACGGATCCCGACACATAGCATGGCCCCCTCATCCAAGCTCCCTCCCATATGTCCTAAATCATCCATCTACCATTGAGTCTTTGCCCTTATCCAGACCTGTAATCATGAAGTCTGATTGGGTGTCAGTGACACCTTGAGCAGGGTGTGAGTGCAACTCATTAAGCCACCACCAATGGTGTCTAAAGCAATATCGAATCTAAACAATAGTGTATGCAGTTGCACGATGGAATAATAAATAAGGAAATAAATGAAACATGTTTTCAAAATAAATTGTTATTAATAAACCTTTTCGAGCCTCTGGTTATAAAGTGACACCCAGGCCAACCAAACCTGCCCGGCCAATGTCGGACGTCTGAGCCACGTATCATAGGGGATACACACTTTAAGTAAAAGAAAGGGAATTTACCGATTATTTAGATTTGGGTACCAAGGAGCATTGGTCCAAGTACCCACTCCATGTTAAATGTTATTAATGTACGAAACATCAGTCTTGCATCTTAACCATGCATAAACATCGGTGGTGCCTAAAGCATTAGCCCGACACCAACCCAAAGATGAGGAGCATCAGTCCAACATCCTAACCCATAACATTATTCACACTTTCCAAGGTCTGACATCTTTAACCTTTTAACACATTACGATAACAAAGGTGTTCCATTTCAATATGCATTATTCACCATGGTCTAACATACTCAACACCTTTAAACCCAACTTCACAATTAAACCATTTCATCATTCATTTATATAGCACAACTGTTGAATGACCTTTATAGCCATTTAACCACTTAAATTTGCTATTTTAACCATTCCTCTTAATCATTCCATTCCTCTTAATCATTCCATTCCTCTTAACACATCATGGAACATTTAATTCCCAAGTTATGCCAAGTAGCCCCATTAACCATGTTGACAAGCCAACCAACAAACCTATCTCAATTAAGCTTGTAAACCACATATTTCATCATTTAAAGTCTAGCCTTACCATTTCCAAAACGTTGGCACACCCCATGAGTGGTTGTGGGTTTGGTCTCATGCTCATCAACCGAGCCGACAGGATCTATGAAAGGTCGATGACACCAATTTAAGGCCCATACTATTTTCATAGCCAAGAAAGTGAACGCGCAACATGTTGGTGGCATGGAACATACCACACACTTGAAGATATCAAGACTATGGGAGAAGGCTCTTAGACCACCTACCTTAGGTTCGTAGACGTCCACTCGTCCAACCCCAGCCCTTGATTCAAGCTAAAACAGCCCCAACCACAAATGCAAACAAAGCCCTAGAAAAAGGGCTTAAAAGATGTAAACGACGAGGGAAAACAAAGTAGAGAAACAATCATATAATAGAAGGAAACAGACTCATAGACATATCTGGGGCTTCAAATTGCAAGAAACAACACTTCAAACGGCCTAGGATCGAAGGAGTTCCACCCTTGGAAGAGGAGGAACTTAGAGTGATGCTAAGGGTGTTGGGAGTGAAATGAGGGTGGAAATCAAGTGAGTTCGTATAAAGCTCGGGAGGGAAAAGTTGTAGTTTACCACTTTTTAATGAAACATACAGTTTGGTTGCGCGGTTCCTCTCTCAAGGGCAGCCACTTATTGCACTTTCTCCTATGTCACCCTAACAATTTTACATAACGTGGGGAGGTTGTGCGAACGTCTCTGGCCCAACTCGCACAGTCACTAGAGTCTCGCACGGTTTGAGAAACTGTGCTCCCCCCACCCCCACCCCCACCCCAAAACCGTGCCCCACGGGCATGGTGCAAATTTAACACTAATCGTGCATTAATTGTGCGTTATGTGTTGAAATCCCCATTTTCCAACTTCTCAAGAACCCTTGGAACGCTCCTAAGACCTTCTCTACTCCCAAAAAAGCATTCCACAAGCTATTTTAAAAGAAGGTTAACCCAAATTAAAACAAAAACGTACAAAGTCTAAATCTTATAGCTTATGATTAATAAAAACATTGATATATAAGACGAGCATCTAAAATGAAAAAGACAACAGTAAACCCCCTACAAGACCATATATAGATTGCATTCACTAATTACTTAATACCCATGTCTAAAATTATAAAATTAAAACTTGAATCGAATAAAAAATAACAAGTCCAATTGTTTTAGAAAATGCAAGACGACCATGATGGCATATTTATAATTTAAAAAATAATAAAATTACGCCAACAAAAACAGAATTTTATGGATCATAAAAATATATTAATAATAAAATTGTTTCATCACTGATCCAAACCGGTCCAAGCCAACCCGATTTGACTTGGTATAAAAACCGATTTGGTTCAATTTGATTTTACAGAACAAAATCAAACCGCTGAACACCCCCGCACCGGCTCGCCCTTCCACCTGTCGCGCATCCAATACATAAGCCAAACGAAGAGGGAGAGATACAGAGGGCCATGCATTTTCCGTCCAAGACATCCAACCTAAATTTCGTTAATCCCTAGCTGCCTCGGGAAATGAAGTCGTCCTTGGCGAGGGCGACGTAATTTACGGGGATCACCGCACCCACCTTGGTGCTTTCGCGGCGGCGTTCCTTGCCGTCCGACGATAACCCTTGACGGGGCGGCGGAGCCAGGGTGCTGCGCCGCCCCACCGGCGACGGGGCGTTGCCCGCAATGCTCTGCCCCAGGGGCTTCTTTATTGAAGGCCTTGAACCGAACAACGCCTCCTGCTCCGCCGCAAACTGATCCTGCAGCCGTTTCAGATCCTGCGCCCACCAAAAACACGCCCAACTGATAACAGCAAAAAATGGGAGAAAAAAAATTAAAATTAAAACCAGAAGTTACGAGCATACCCGGTATCTACGTTTCTCATCTTCCCTCTCATGTCGCCTCACCATGTAATCCTCCAGGGTTTGCAACAAGGAAACCTGGAAGCTCAAAAATAAGCACCAGAAGCAACAGCACATACAGAATTAACAAGTTATGGATCACCTTGTTGTATAAGAACGGCATTCCTTTATCAATTTCCCACGCTCTAATTCTTGTTGTCAAATTCTCAACCAGGGCTGCATGACAGATCAACAAAATTAATTAAAGAAAACATGGATCGAGAAAAGAGTGTCTAAAAATCAACTTCAAAAAAATACAGCTAAACAAATCTCACATGGTATTTTGCTGACAAGAACCCTAGCCTTCTCTGCACGTTTCAGATTTTTATGAGCACCTCGGCCAGCGCTGTATCGATTGTCATCCTGTGAGAATAAGGTCCAGTGGGGTTGAAACAAAATAAGAACTTCTAGAAATGGTAATTCACATATATTATTTGATTTCTATTACTATCCAATGCATTTTTTAATACTTTTTTTTTCTTTCTAAAAATCTACCTTTTTCATTTTCTAAAAAAATGTTTTCTACTTACATAATCCAATACATTATTTAAAATATTTTTGAAAATTAAAAAAATATTTTCTAGAACCAAACACAGCCATATTTTCATGTTTTCAAAATATGAAAACATTGCATTATTTGATTTCCATTACTACCCAAAACATTTTTTAAAATAAAACATGAAATGTTTTCCAAAACCAAATGCACCCTACAATTTCCATTTTAATTTTCTAAAAAATATTTTCTATTTACATAATCCAAAACCAAAAACATCCTAACAATCTCATCAAAAACAACACCAATAGCTCCAAGTGATTTTTACCCTTTCATATTCATCAAGCCAGTTTTCCTCCTCAGATGCATGTTTCCACTTATCAACCTTGTCTAATATATCCTTCCGGCTTGAAGCTTGCTCTTTAGCCATTGCAATCTGATTATCCATGCTAGAAAGTAGATCAGATAAATCAACATTACCTGTTAAAGATAACAAATACATGATCAAAGATACCAATAAGGTAAGCATTCAGCAACAATGTGTATATGCACCTATTTTTCTTTGTGCGTGTATATGCCCAGACGTGAACAAAATGCAATTTCACACCCCGAAAAGTGAATCTAAACACAGCTTAAGATTTACAACATGTAAATAAAAACATGGATCAAGTTAAACCAGATTCTACAAGACTGAAGAGGATCTGCTGAGCTGTGGCGCTGTCCACATCCATATGAACACCCCGATAAATTGCTTCAAGTTCTTTCTGCTTCTTCAACACCAGATCCTTCATCCTGCTGGCTTTTAAAGCGTTCAGCTGCTCAACCTCAGCTTCAGTCTAGCATTATAACAGGAAAGACTTCATGCTCAAGTTTCATAACAGATAGGAAATATATGAAAATAATGAATATCACCTGCTCAATTATATCCAAAGCAAGGCACCCTCTCTCAGACAAATCATCAAGAGAAGCAGAGATTAGGCAAGTGACTTGTTTAAACTTTTGTTGTTCACCAACAGGAGTGTCCATGAGATTCCATAGCTCTACAAGGGTCCTCCCAAGATCTTGAAGCTATACGCCCCCAACACACACAAAAGAGAAATAGAAATCAGCAGTCTTATCAGCCTATTTTAAACACAATAAAATATAAATCAATGGCAAGCGATAAGATGGGCCAACTCATTCACATATCAAAATGTTCGTATTTATTGCATGTTATAGCAGAATCGATGCTAAATATCACCACAAAACCCATTGCAAAAACCACAAGCAAAGATTTATAGTAGAGAGGATGTGAAAAAAGAGATTGCCTGACTTTCTGAAGTGATAGGAAAAAATATTGATAATCTGAGTATTTGTTAAAGGGATAGATGGGATATGATGATCTTGGATCTTGTAAAGTGAATTTATCAAGGCATGTTAAAAAATGCCGCTCTCCATCAAGATAATTGTTCACCCACCCATTAGATTATACAATGAGTCACAAACTAAATCCCTTTATGGTACAATGACAAAACTTGTTATTCTGCACTTGTGCAAAGTGGAAAACAGCCTCTTAATAAATGAGAAAACAAAGAGGTTGTTATACTCTTATATCTTAGTTAAATATAAGAGCATGTGAAGTCTTTAGAGTGGGGAAATGATTTGAGCATGTTGAATGTGTCTTGAATGACCCATGCTTTGGCCATTTTATAGGCCTTCATGTACCCCATTGGAAGGTAAACATTACCCCTTTAGAAAGTTATAACATTTTGAGCTTTAATCATGTACATCGGATTGTGTCACTTGATTTCAGTGGTCTTGATCACACATTTTCATTTGGACGGTTTAGATCATCTGTTTTAAGTAATGGACAATCTAGATCGCACCCCTTTTAGTAGACAGCTGAGTGGAACTCAAAGGAGAAGCTTTTTCAAGTTGACCCTTCATTCTAGGCCATCCACAACATGACTGTGCTTGAGCCACACAGTTATGGTAATTTTTTCTGGTCAATCCATGGCCTAACTGTGTTTTGGCCAGAGCTAAGGTGCCCTGGACCAATTCTGTACAGAACAAGACATATTGTGTTACACATCAGCGATCATGCAGGGATGGAACAATGCACTGTTTCACACAAAATCATTTCACCCCTTTATCCATTAGTTTAAGTCATTCAACCAACACCATTATATAAAGCCGCATCTCTTCCCTAAATCTTTCCATATGGAAGTCTATCATAACACTTATAACTCACTTAATTTTCCAAAAATTTATCACTAATTTTTCTAACAATCCTCCACTTTCAAAATGTCTTGAAAACATTTTTACTAAGATGACATCATGTTCCCTTGAAAAAAAATCATAAATAAAGGAATCCCATGATTTGAATTTTTATTCAATAGAAGTGGATCAAAATTGAATAGAAAAACAAGTGGACACTGTTTCCACCCGCACATAACTCATGTTATACAAAAACCTTTTTCAAATTTCTCAGAGTATTTTCTACTATCATACATTATTATGGTCATGTGAGCAAAAGTCATAAGATCTTATAACCAACCACACTCCTATATTCATAGGTAGACCAAAAATATCCTTGTTATGCAATATTTGACAATATATAAGTTTGATGTTTCTTTCGTACTTAAAGATAACGATTTCCCTATATTGAACTTTGATAGATAAAATTTTCCCATATTAAGTTAAAGTTTCATCTTTGATGAATATTTAATGACTTAAAATTTATCCTTCAGAAAATTTTACATACCAACTCCCTTGATAATCTTTTCATTTCTGGATTTGTCAAATTGCTATTGGTTCTAACAAAATTTATTGTTATGAAATCATCATGAATCAATTGTCTCACATAGTTATGTCCGAGACTAATATGTCTATTTTTCATTATAAGAATTGTCATATTCTGTAACCAATATTGTTTGACAATCACAATGTAAAATGTTAGAGAAGGGTTCATTATATTGTGTGTTAGGGGCCCAAGTCCATTTTTTATGTATTGGAATCCCATGTTGAGGGATGTTCCGTATGTAATTCTCCTCGATTAAAACTAAAGGGACCTATCACACTTGAGGGCATGGAATTTGATGTCAATATTCTACATGGTATCAGAGTGGGCATGGAATTTGATGTCAATATTCTACATGGTATCAGAGTGGGCCCCTGATCGTCGGTGTGGCGTCATTGCCTCCCCGCAAGAAAACCAATTTAGAATTTATAGTACACGGCAAAACAAATCACTAAAACTACTAAAAAGCGGCATAGGATGCGAGTACCAAGGTCGAACCCACATTAAACAGGGAAGCCTAGCGACAACTCTTCACAATCTTGTGAGGATCGTGACACTGAATTTGACTAAATTAAATTAAAGCCTCAGAGAAGTAAACTAAAAGCAAACAAAAAAACAGAAGAGAGGTAAATCAGTTTCAAAATACGGTTTTACTAAGAAAGGTGACTTGACTTCACTCGCACAACAATCAAATTAAATAACTACGTGATTATAATTGTATTCAACAACAATGTGGTCAGTTGTTATTGAAACTACTTTAGCATCCTAACCCTCTTGATCTGAAAAGCCAAAATAACTAAAGTGGATTAACTTGATCACAAAAGCAAAAGAATAATCCAATTCAGTGAATGTGAATTAATTTTCTTTATCATGTTGGGTTTCATTCGCTATCAAACACACTAGGTTAGTGATTTGATAACAAATACGATAAACGTGAGTCGCAGCACAATACCAGTTAAATGAAATCATCCCACAAACGAAGAAAGAATTAAAACATTTTGTACACACTCTTTTCAACCAATTCCACTCTTTCCTATGAATCTAGCTCATCATTGTTGAGTGGTCATCAATGATGAATATGCCATGTACCATAGAAGAGAGGATAGAAGGGAGAGATTAGAGAGAGAGTCGAAAAATGCTTATTAACATGCAGGATTACATAAAGCTGAAGAAATTACTGTAAAAACAAAAAAAAGGTACAGGAAACCCTAATCTAGTGTCCAGCCTTAGTCAAAGGCCTCTCCTCTCGTAGCCAAACTCCCTTTTCCAAATCATGTTCTCCTCCTTAAAATACACCTCAAGCTCGCATGGAAATCCTCCTTCAAATCTGTCTTATCTCTCTTGGGAATATAGGAGATAGAAAATATTTGTATTCTGAAAATAACCTTCAAAACAGCTTCTTTTTCCTCACCACGGCGTGGTGACTCCCGTTTCACTTCAAAGATGCCTCCACCACATCCGTGTCATCTCCTCCGCGCCATAGAAAATAAATATCGAAATATATAACTCCTGTAAAGATGAGAATATTTTGCTGCTTCAAATCTCTATCGTAGCCTCGCACCACGGCCAGTACCACGCCAAAGCCATTCATCTCCACGACATATGCACCCCTCAGTCGTGCGATCCTTCTCAAAACACCATGCAAAACTCACTGTGGGCATGATAGTGCCCATTTGTTGTGATTCGCTGACCACGAATAGAGAAGAATGGAAGGAGAAATCAACCTTTATTTCACCAAGAACAAAGCATTTACAAAACTCCCTCCCTACACCTCTCTCTCACACACATGGAGCTCTTCCGGCTCTCTTTGGATACAATGGAGCTCTCTTGGCTCGGATTAGTGATGTTAGAAGGCTCCCTATTGTCACGGGACTTGGCCTTCTCCCAAGCTCTCGTGCGGCACCCGGTTAGCTTTCCTTTCACAAAGCCTAGACGAGTTCAGCCTTTCGACACTCACAACGGAAGTAAGGATCGTAAGGGAAGTGCTTGACAAGCTCACAAGACACAAGTGCAAAGAAACTCTCAAATGCTCTCAACTTCTGTGTGTCTTTACAAATGAGGAGCCACTCCCTTTATATAGGGCTTGGTGGCAAAGTCTACAACATTCTAGAATATGCACACATCCACACGATTCTAGAGTATTCTAGCCTACTCTACTAGAATATACATGGAGCATTCTAGAACCCGTTGAGATCCACAACCTTCCATGGAGGCCTAGAATGTTCCGGACCCTTCAAGGCCCAAGGGGTGTTCCGCAACACTCCGGAGAAGTCTGGAATATTCCGGAACTTGGTGGAGATGTAGAGAACTCTAGAGGATTCTAGAGAACCTCACCACCAGGTCTCCTCTCCAGTTGGCGGGGCGTGACATCCTCCCCCACCTATTCTGGCGACGTCCTCGGCGCGTCCATGATGATACTCCTCGATTGCCCGCGCGAACTGCCACAAGTTGTCTGCAGGTTCCCAGGTTGCCTCGCACTCTGGTAATCCCTTCCACTTGATCAAGTACTCCTTGCTTCGTGGCACTCCACGTCGCCGAACAATCCGATCGTCGAGTATGAGATCCACCTGCTTATCATATGACTCGACAACCGCTGTAGGTGCCCTTGTAGTCACCCCTCTGCTCGGGTCCTCCACGTCTTCATGATATGGCTTGAGCATACTCACATGGAAGACTGGATGGATCTTCAGCTTGGGAGGCAACTCCAAGCGGTATGATACCTCCCCAACTCGGTGCACGACCTCGTATGGTCCCTCATATCGCCGAATCAGGCCCTTGTGCACCCTCCAGAATGCTTTGTGCTGCTGAGGCAAGAGTTTCACCATCACCTTGTCCCCAGGCTGGAAGCTCACATCCCTTCGCCCTTTGTCGGCCCACTTCTTCATCCTCTTGGCAGTCTTGTGCAAGTGGGTTCTCGTCATGTCGGCCTGCTCATGCCACTCCTTGGCCATAGTGTAGGCGGTTGGGCTGCTTCCTTGGTACTTCTCCCCAAGTACCGCTGTGTGAGGAGTAAGGGGTTGTTGTCCGGTCACCACCTCAAATGGACTCTTCCCCGTTGACTCACTCCTTTGCAAGTTGTAGGAGAATTGGGCCACATCAAGCAACTTGGCCCAATCTCGCTGGTTGGCACTCACAAAGTGCCTCAAGTAGAGCTCCAATAAGGCATTCACCCTCTCCGTCTGCCCATCCGTCTGGGGGTGAAAGCTTGTAGAGTAGTGGAGCTTCGATCCCAACAATCCGAAGAGCTCAGTCCACAACTTACCCGTGAAGCGTGGATCCCGGTCACTGATGATGTGTCGTGGTATCCCCCAATACTTCACCACATGCTTGAAGAGTAGCCTTGCGGTGAGCTCTGCCGTCACATCTGCTGGAGCGGGGATAAAAGTGGCATACTTCGAGAACTTGTCCACCACCACGATGATGCTCCCATACCCTTCAGACTTCGGCAATGCAACGATGAAGTCCATGGTGACTGTCTCCCATGGCCTCTCTACAATGGGCAATGGCTGCAACAATCCTCCAGGCAACTGATTGTCCACCTTGTCTTGTTGGCACACAAGACAAGTCTTCACATAAGACTCCACATCATCCTCCATCCTCGGCCAATAATATGCTCCCTCTAGCAAGGCCTTAGTGCGGTGCTGCCCCGGATGTCCTGCCCATCTCGAGTCATGACACTCCTTGATGAGATCCCTCCGCAGGTTCCCCCACTTTGGGACATATATCCTCCTCCCTGTGGTAAGAAGAGTGCCATCCTCCTCCCAAAATCTCCTTGTCTTGCCCTCTGCCGCGAGAGCCAAGACATTCTTGGCTATAGGATCATGCGCCATGCCTTCCTTGATCCTACCCAAGATCACGTCATCCACACATGACAAGTGGCTGAACACCATCTTCCTGCTAAGTGCATCGACCACCACATTGGGTGTCCCAGGCTTGTACTCCAAAGAATAATCAAACTCGGCCAAGAATTCCTGCCATCTTGCCTGCTTCGAAGTCAGCTTCTTCTGGGTTTGGAAATAGCTTGTGGCAACATTGTCGGTCTTCACCACAAACTTAGACCCCAAGAGATAATGTCTCCATGCCCGAAGACAATGTACCACGGCTGTCATCTCTTTCTCTTGCACCGTGTACCTCCTCTCAGTGTCATTTAGCTTCCGGCTCTCAAAAGCTATGGGATGTCTTTCCTGCATGAGCACACCCCCAATAGCAAAGTCTGAGGCATCGGTGTGTACCTCATAAGGCTTGGTCGGATCCGCCAAGCTTAAGACCGGTTCCTCCATGACCGTCTTCTTCAAGCCCTCAAATGCCTCCTCGCATTTGTCATCCCACTCCCACGGCTTGTTCTTCTTTAGCAAGTCGGTGAGTGGAGCCGCCTTCTTTGAATAGTCGCAGATGAATCGCCGATAATAATTCACCAACCCAAGGAAAGATCTCAACTCTGGAACCTTGGTTGGCTTCTCCCATTCATCGATAGCCCGGATCTTCTCATGATCCATCATGAGATTGCCTCCTTTGATCTTGTGCCCCAAGAAGAGAACTTCATCTCTCGCAAAGGAACACTTCTCCTTCTTCACATATAACTCGTTCTCCCTCAATACCTTGAACACGGTTTGTAAGTGTCCCACATGATCCGCCATTGTCTCACTATAGATGACAATGTCGTCCAAGTAGACTACCACAAACTTATCCAAGTATTGGTGGAAGACTTTGTTCATCAAGGTGCAGAATGTCGCTGGGGCATTAGTCAAACCAAATGGCATAACAAGGAACTCATAGGATCCGTACCTTGTCACACATGCGGTCTTCGGCACATCTTCCAGGGCAATCCGAACTTGATAGTATCCCGACCTCAAGTCCAACTTGGTGAACACCCGTGCCTTGCCCAATTGATCAAAGAGATCCGCTATCACTGGGATAGGATACTTGTTCTTCACCGTGACTTTGTTCAATGCCCGATAGTCCACGCACATCCTCAAGGAGCCATCATGCTTCTTTTGGAATAGAACGGGCGATCCATATGGCGACTTGGATGGTTGGATTTGTCCCGCATCCAACATCTCTTCCAACTGCCTCTTTAACTCCTCCAACTCGGGTGGAGCCATACGATAGGGTGCCATGGATGGTGGCTTTGATCCTGGCACCAACTCAATTTCATGATCCACCTCTCTCTTGGGTGGTAGCTTCTTGGGCAACTCCGGTGGCATGACGTCGCTAAACTCCCTTAGCACGCCCTTCACCTCCTTCGGCAACTCATGGTTGTCGTCCACCGGCCCATCATCTTTTAAGGAAACCAAGTAGGTCTCCTCTCCCTTCTTGAAACCCTTCTTCACTTGCATGGCAGAAAGTAAAGACAAGTCATGATTGCCACATACCTTCGTCGTCACCATGCACGGGCTTCGCTCCTCCATGATCACCATTTGCTCCAAGTGAGGTGTTGGTATGGCTTTGGCTTTCTTGAAGAACTCCATCCCCAACACTAGCTTGAAGTCATCCATGGGAACAACCGTGAGATCAATAGCACCCCTCCATTCGCCAATGCAAAGGGTCACTCCACGGACAATGCCCCTCGCCGGTTGAGGTGTGGCATTCACGGCTTTCATGCGACTAGTCGTCTTGGCCACAACTAGCCCATGTCTCCTTGCCTCATCTTCGGCCACAAAGTTGTGTGTGGCTCCCGTGTCGAGCATCGCATAGGTGGACTTCCCATTCAACTCCACCTTTGCATACATCAACCCATCCTTAGGTGGCGCCTTAGGTGGGTTCTTCACCTCCAACGCATTGAAGAGCCTTAGAGTCCCCATTTGCCGCTCCTTGGGAACTTCCTCCCTCTCTTCAAACATGGAGTTGAGTGCCTTCCGCTTGGGACACTCCTTCCATGTGTGAGGCCCATCACAAAAGTAGCATCCTCGGGGCTTGAATTCCCTTGAGAAGTCCTTGTTGTGCTCTTTGGACTTCCCCTTGTCATGGGCATCTCGGTTCCACCTCCTCTCTTGGTCTCCCCCACCTTTACCCTTGAACTCCTTCTTGGGCTTAGGGGGTTCAACCTTCTTCTTGTATTCCACCAAAGACTCGGCAATGGACACGGCTTCGGTGAAGGTCTTAGGCCGTCGACCTCGCACCTCTTGGGCCTAGGGGCACTAGGCGTCGTGGGCCTACGTGATGCGCTCTTCACTCTCCAAGACCGAGTGACATCAGGCTCCCCCTCATCAATCAACAACAGGTAATCCGACTCCGAATATTTTGTTGCCGGAATCCTTCCTCGTGAAGATCTTCGAACCTGTGAAATGTTGGGTTCGGGAGGCACAACATCACCTAGCTCCTGTGATGGTTCTGCAACTTCTTGTGGAGAGGATTGAGTCTCCCCCTACTCAATATCCTCCTCCACTACCTCTCGGTCCACTGCCGATTAGTCTTCTTGCACCTCCTCCTCTTCATTGGCAGGTGGTGCTGGTACAGGTGTTGGATCATGAATTGAGTCATCGACACTTTCCCTTCGAAACATTCGAGGATTTTGAATGTCTTCAATTGTCTGGTTCTCATGGAACACGACATCTCTGCTTTGGATCACCTTCTTCTCCTTTGGGTCCCAAAGCTTGTATCCAAACTCTTCATCTCCATAGCCGATGAAGATACATGGAGTAGATCTTCCGCCAAGCTTCTATCTGAGCTCCTTGGATACATGTGCAAATGTCAAACATCCAAATACTCGTAAATGAGAGTAAAAGGGATGTTTACCAGACCATCTCTTCTGTGGAATCTCAAAATTTAGCGGAACCAATGGTGATCTGTTGATGAGGTAGCATGCAACCTGAACAGCTTCTCCCCAAAATGGCTTAGGGAGCTTAGTCAAACTCATCATGCTTCTGACTTTCTCCATGATGGTTATGTTCATCCTTTTTGCAACTTTGTTGTGTTGTGGGGTGCGTGGGACCGTCCTCTCATGTCGGATGCCCTGACTCCTGCAATAGGCATCAAATTCCATGGATGTGTACTCTCCTCCGTTGTCTGAACGAAGACACTTCAGCTTCCTTCCAGTTTCACGCTCCACCATGGCGTGGAATATCTTGAAGTAGTCCAGTACTTGGTCCTTCATCTGCATGAAGAACACTCACACCCTTCGAGATGCATCATCAATAAAGGATAGGAAATATTTGTTACCTCCGAGTGAATCCAACTCCATGGGTCCGAGTGAATCCACCTCCATGGGTCCGCATGCATCAGAGTCTCCTATGTCGCATATTGGAAGATGTTTCTCCTTCCTTTCTGCACATATCTTCACATGAGTTTTGTACAACGCACCGCATATGTGTCCTCGAGCGATGACGATGGCTCCTTTCGTCATCTTCCATGCTTCATTGTTGAATATGTTGTCATAGCTTTATCTATCAAAGGCTATACCTAATAATAGGTTGAGTCGAAGGCTTAAAACATGCCGACCATCCTTCAGGGTGATTGTGTATCCAACGTTCGTCTTGACTTGGATATCACTTATTCCAACAATCTCTGCCGAACTGGTATTCCAAATCTTGACTGCACCAAAGTCACCAGTTTGATAAGTCAAGAAATACTCACGATGCGGAGTGACGTGGTACGATGCTGCAGTATCGACCACCCATTCTGCGTCTTGCCTTGATGTATGAAAGCATGTCTCTTCTTCGTCTTTGGAGCAAAGAACAACTTCTCTGATGACGCTTACATGCGCATCTTCATTTCCTCTTCGTTGATTGCTACTTTGACCATTTTCTTGTAGCAACTTTCGGCAGTTTTCTTCATATGTCCCTTCATGCCACAATGGTGGCATTTGTATGTTGGCCTCCTGCCATTTGTGGATCTTCCTCTGTTCTTGCTTCGGCCTATGCTTCCTGCCCCACGACCTCCTCCTTGTTGTCTCCCTCGCTTTTCCAGAACGAGAGTTTGTGTCTGATTGTAACTCACATCCTTCCTTCGGGCATCCTCGTTGAACAGTGCATCATTTACCATCGCCATGGTAAGTTTGCCTCCAGGCGCCAAGTTGCTGAGTGAGACGACAAGCGTATCCTAACTATCGAGAAGTGTGCAGAGTAAGTGGTTCGCTTGATCTTCATCATTTAGAGACTTACCGGCAGCCACCAACTGGTTCACTAGGCTTTGGAACTTGCTAGTGTGTTCAGCTATAGAGCTTCCACTCTGTAGTCGAAGATTCATCAACCGCTTCAACAAGAGGATCTTGTTTCGGGCGGTCTTTGACTGGTACGTATTTTCCAACTTTGTCCAAAGTTCGTATGCATCAGTCTCTTGAGCAACATGGTGGTAAACGTTGTGATCGATCCATTGGTGGATTTGACCGATCGTCTTCTTGTTCAACTTTTTCCACTCTGCTTTCTTAGTGGCATCAAGGTTGACTCCCTCATTCTCAATGGGGTCAAAAAGATCTTTAGCATTGAGGAGATCTTCCATTCGAGACTTCCAAATGGAGTAGTTCAAAGAAGTCAACATAATCATCCCTCCCGTGGATGATCCCTCCATTGAATTTTAATTCTGCAAAATTTGGTGTAGAATATGAAAAAATGGAGCTAACCATTGCATCCGGAACACGATCAAAAATGGTGGAATCGACTCTTGGATCGTCAAAATCGGACACCAATTGATCAAGATGTGATCAAAACAGTAACAACGGTCGAGATCAAGTGATGATGTGGCGCTGACGTGGCGATGACGTGGCGATGACGTGGCGTTGATGTGGCGCGCCAGACCAGCTGCCGAAAACTCGCAGGAAAATTCGTCGGCGCCGGAACAGTACCTTCTTCTCCAGCAAGGGGTACTGTAGCACCCGAGGTTTGACCGAACTTTCACAGAGTCTAAGGAGCTCGTCTTGGCTCCGTTTTCGATGTCGTTTGCGCCGTTGGAATCATCTCGCCACGAGTTTTCAAAATATGCCTTCAAAACACGATTCCGAGCAACTTAAATTTTCCGATCACCGAAAAATGTCCATTGTCCGTCGCCGTTTCACCAGAACCAACCTCTGATACCACTTGTTGTGATTTGCTGACCACGAATAGAGAAGAATGGAGGGAGAAATCAACCTTTATTTCACCAAGAACAAAGCATTTGCAAAACTCCCTCCCTACACCTCTCTCTCTCACACATGGAGCTCTCCCGACTCTCTTTGGATACAATGGAGCTCTCTTGGCTCGGATTAGTGATGTTGGAATGCTCCCCAAGCCCTCCTTTTATAACCATGGTGGGGGTGTCAAGTTTGACACAACTCCCCCACCAATCCCTCCACCAACCATTGGACTTCCACAATGGGCAGCCACCTACCATTGAAGTCCTCCATGGTAGCTATGGTTGGTGCACTAACCAGCTATCATGGCAGCTGGAAAAGCACAAGGTCAGACACCATTTCCTATAACTTTATGTAGCAGCTCACTTCTCGAACACCAACAGCACCACATCACCACGTTCACTGCCACGCCAAAACATTAGGCGTTTTGCATTCGGGCTTTACCTGTGAGCCACGAGATCTCCACGGCATATCACTCCGTGTTTTATCCTTCATCAAGATCATAGCTCGCACATCAACCACGTCGTAGCATCATTTTCTCAGGCGTTTTAGTGATCGTTTCCATTCATGCAGCAGACTCCTTATCTTCGAGCTCCTGCCACGACATCTGCCACGCTCTGCATGGTGTTTTGCTCAGCGTTTCCGCTTAAGATTCTTCTGATCGACCATGGGAAACCCTCCTTTACGGGCGTAGCGGAGGCCGTTTCGCATCTGCATGCATGCGGCATCCATTACCATAGTCTCCACCACGTTGAAAGCCTCGACATTTCATCCTTGGATTCCATCTGCGCAACATGCCCTTGCATGGTGTTTAAGTTCGTGCGGCAACGGTCGCTTCACATCCTTTATATCAGCCGAATCAAGTGATAGAAAACGGAGAACCGACTACTTGTTTATTGAGAAAACAGGAGGGACAGTACCAGGCCCAAGCGATTCATCTCCACACCATATGATAGGGACGAGGGTTGTGGGTTCTGCTGGTGTGCCAAAGGGCAGTTAGATGGCGGGGCAATTAATGAATAATTGAGCGTGTTATAATAGACTGTTAGGAGGGGCAGTGATGTAATTAGTAATATAAAGTTGTTAGCTAGTAGGTTAGAGTTTAGAGGTGGCTGGAGGTATTAAATAAAGGATGGCTGGTAGGAAAAAGGGGACGGATATTATTTTTGGGAGTAACAGTGGGGTTTTTTGGTGGGTTAGGTCACAGGCCTTGGGAGCTACGCCTTCCAGGAAGATCCTTCTTCATTCTTCTTCCTCTTATTCTCCTTCTATTTCTTCTTCTTCATTCCTTCTTCTCTAGCTACCCATACCCAGTGGACATAAACTTCATCACCTCACTGCGACACATTGTCTTTTCCTGCATTAAAAGAGAATACAAGGTCTACACATTCACAAGGGAATGTGCAGGGTGTGAGCTAAACAGACATAATAGGATCTCACCTAGGTGTTCCATACGAACGGTCCCCGTGTCATAAACATCCACTATATAAGTATTATAAATAATTATTTGTGACAAACAAAACTGCGTCATAAATATTATTTATATTTTATCACTTACCTGTAATATATATCAAATATATTACGTGGTAATCCTGAGCCATTAACTCGACTAGAATCTCCTGATAATATTAAACAAACCCAAAATATTATATTAATATTCGTTTGTATAATATCAATCCTTGTATTTACTTAATCACTTGTAAATACATGTAATAAATAAATTCAAACAAATTATTCTTTACTTGAATAATAATGAATTTATTTATTCATTGGTGATCGATAGAACTTGAATAATACCCGGACCCCGTGGTCGGGCCCACCAAGTCCTATATTCTTATTCAACAAAATATGGTTGTAGGAGAAAATCTCCTTACCTCAAGGTGAGGCGGAGGCTCTCTTTTATAGAATGAGAAAAAGGAATTCATAGAGGTATTCCGATGTGGAACTCGGAAAATACCCAGAAGAATAAAAGGGTTTTAACACTCCCCCTCAAACTGGACATGCCCAGCTTGGATCACAAGTCCCACGAAAGAAAGATAACATCAAGGAAAGACCAGACACACTCCCCCCTCAAGCTGGGTCGCAGATGCTGTGGATGCCCAGCTTGGAACTGAGTGAGGTGAGACGAGCTCCTGGGAGGCCTTTGGTGAAGATGTCAGCAAGCTGATCTGTCGTCGGGATGTGGCTAAGGCTGACATGATCGTGCTAGTTGGTGGCGAAGAAAGTGGTAGTCCACCTCAATATGCTTCGTGCGTTAATGGAAAACGGGATTCGAAGCAATCTTGGTGGCTGCCTGATTGTCACACCAGATGTGAGCAAATGTCTGCGGAGAAAAACCAAGCTGCTGGAAGAGATGTCGAAGCCAAATGATCTCTGTAGTGACGGTGACCATGGCTCGGTACTCGGACTCCGCACTGGAGCAGGATACGATCGTCTGTTTCTTGATGCGCCAGGAGACGAGGTTGCCTGCCAAGAATACGACAAACCCAGAAGTTGATTTTCGAGTAACAAGGCAGTCAGCATAATCTGCATCACAAAAGGCCTCAATATTGAGATGAGCATGATGAGAGTAGCGTAGACCACGGGCAGGATCTCGCTTGATGTATTTGGCGATGCGGAGGACAGCATCCCAATGAGAGGTGGTCGGATGCTCCATAAATTGGCTCACTTTGACGACAGCGCAGACAATATCGGAACGAGTCATGGTAAGATAATTGAGTTTGCCCACAAGTCGACGATATCGCTCTGGGTGTGAATACGGTTCGGAGGAGTCATAAAGAGACCGTTCCCCAGGCTCCAGAGGAGTGTCGACAGCAGTGGCATGTGTCAGCTCAACATCCTGCAGAATATCCAATGCATATTTCCGTTGGCATAGGGAAATGGTGTCCGAAGAATATGATACTCTGATGCCTAGGAAGTATGTGAGAGGACCAAGATCCTTAGTGTGGAAGTGCTGGTGAAGATGGCCCTTGAGTTGGGTGATGTCGTCACTGTCGCTGCCGATGATGATGATATCATCCACATAAACGACTAACAGGATGCAACCAGCGGAGGTCGTCCAGTAGAACACAGTGTGGTCTTTCATGCTGCGAGAGAGCCCAAAGTCGATGACAACAGTGCTGAAGCGGCCGAACCAAGCACGAGGAGACTGCTTGAGCCCGTAAAGAGAGCGGCGGAGTCGACAGACTTGAGACTCAGCGCCAGAGGCACAAAATCCAGGGGGCTGAGACAGATAAACCTCTTCCTCAAGAAATCCATGGAGGAATGCATTTTTGACATCCAGTTGATGAAGAGGTCAGCGATGATGAGCTGCCAAAGAGATGAATAACCGGACGGAAGCCATCTTAG
The DNA here is from genome assembly GCA_963277665.1 of Viscum album. Classification (NCBI taxonomy): domain Eukaryota; kingdom Viridiplantae; phylum Streptophyta; class Magnoliopsida; order Santalales; family Viscaceae; genus Viscum; species Viscum album. The sequence goes on along the minus strand of OY728157.1, from coordinate 1,619,396,243 downwards.
CAACTGGAGAGAAGGTATCAAAATTGTCAATACCGTAAGTCTGGGCGAAGCCCTTGGCCACAAGGCGGGCTTTGAGTCGATGGAGAGTGTCATCGGGATTCAGCCTGACTGTGTAAATCCATTTGCAGCCAACCGCTTGTTTGTCTGCTGGAAGGGGGACAAGATCCCAAGTATGGTTTTCTTCCAACGCTTGCAACTCATCCCGCATTGCGGCTAGCCATCCCGGGTGAAATTTTGTTTCACCCACAGTGCGAGGAATAGAAACTGTCTCCAGAGCGGACAAACCCCTGTAGGAAGATACAAATAGAGGAGTACTCTGGCAAGAGCGAGTACCTTTCCGGAGAGCAATGGGCAAGTCCTCTGGTGTCGGGGCAGGAGCATCGGACGAAGCGTGAACCACGGTGTCATTAGCCGGGACGGGGGATACAGGTGATGGACGACGGAAGTATACCCTACCAAAATGGGTGTCAGCAGTAGGGGGAGACACTGGAGGAGGGTGGATGAGGATAGGAAGGCAATCATCGATGGCTGAGTCAGGATGAGCAAAGGGAAGGGAGAACGGAGAGTTCTCAACAAATGAGACGTCAGCAGAGATGACATACCTCCGGAAGTCCGGTGAGTAGCAGCGATATCCGCGCTGAGTGCGGGAATAGTCAAGGAAGATGCACCGGAGAGATTTGGGAGAGAGTTTGTAGAGTCCAGGACGTGTGTCTCGAACATAACATAGGCATCCAAACACTCAAAGCGGAAGGGAGTGAAGAGGGAGAGAAGAGAACAAAGCCCGAAAAGGAGTCTCCCCCTGAAGAATAGAAGAAGGAAGACGGTTTATAAGGTAGGTAGCAGTGAGTATCGCATCTCCCCAAAAATGCAGAGGCACCTGTCGGTGGAAGAGGAGGGCACGAGCAGTCTCCAAAATATGGCAGTGTTTCCGCTCGGCCACTCCATTCTGCTGGGGTGTATCAGGACAGGAGGTCTGATGAATGATGTCTTTCGCCTAGAGAAAGTGCCGAAAAGGGGTGGAGAGGTACTCAAGCCCATTGTCCGAGCAGAGACATTTACCAGAAGTGGAAAATTGGTTATGAATTTCATTGTAAAATGTCTGAAATGTGGAAAACACTTCAGAGCGTTCTCGAATGAGGTATAGCCAAGTCATTCAAAAATCATCAATGAAGGATATATAGTATTTATACCCCAAATGACTCGAGATGGTACAGGGACCCCAAACGTCTGAATGAACCAGATTCTCAAATGTGTTATTGTGTGTGATCCTCTAAACTCTTATCTCAATAGCAGTGAATAATATTCACAAACCAAGAACGGAGTCTAACAACTCATCAAGGCCTCTAAAGATATAAGGAAAAGTCATAGCAACGACTACCAACCTACGAACATGCACTGTGTAATATAATCTCTTTGTCATTGATATCTCATAAAGCAGGATGTACACTTGTGTCATCAGCTTTTTCTTGCTTTATTATTTGTTGATCTAACCGGACGGACTTACCTTCGACTACCATGACCATGGATTTATGAAGGTACTATCATCCTGATCAACCAGGCCCGAGATTTCTCTTCCTCAACTCAGAAGCGGCAAATCCTATCTTGATCATTTAATCAATATCATGTCACCAATGACGTATCCAACACAAACTACCTCACCATGACTTCATTGTCATGGTTTTCACCTTGCATCAAAGTACGTGATCAAATGACATACATTGATAATGATCTCAAGTCAGGAGACCATTACACATGTTCGTAGATAGAAACAACCAATGACACTTGAAAAATGTAGTGTTCCTATTGGCGGGTCTGTCCTCATGATCTCAACTACTAGAGATCACTAATTGCGAACTTCATAAGAAAAAATCTTAATGTTTATGAGCCCCCAACACCTGATAGTCGCACATCATCTGTGTCCTGTCAGTATGATGTATCTGGACCATAAGACATTACTTTAATATTACTGTCATAGTATATCTAGGTTCTCATTATAGCCTGAGATCTGCTTTTAACTCTTTGATATGACACGTAATCTAAGAACATTACCATAAATATAGTGGACACAGAGGTATCAATACTATTATGAAAAGATAAACACGTGCATATATAACAAACTGTATACATATAATGGTAATCAAAATACATCACAAGTTGGGTCTAGGGCGCCCACTTTCAACACTGTATCAAGTCTCTATATAATAATCTCAGTATACTCAATTTTAAGAAAACAGGGCATGATAAGCAGTTAAACATTTTTATATCAAAAACATGGTACACAGTACCCCTTTTTCCATAGTGCTAAAACAAGGCTAGACAAAACAATTTCTAAGCATAAATCCGGAAAACCATTTACATTTTATCAAAGCATGCATATCAAAGCCAAAACAGTACAAGTCAAAAAGCACAATGGTAAACATGTCTAAAATCACAACAAGTCAGGCTGGCTAGACTACTCGTACAATCAACAAGACTACTGCGCACTCAAGTCCCTAAGACACTTGGCCTAGGGAATAGAGGAACACCCCATGATTGAACCCCCTACAAAGTCAAAATCAAGTCCCTAGGACGCTTGGCCTAGGGAACAAGGGAACACGCCAGAAAGTGAACTCCTCGACAATACCAACAGACGAGGCCCAATACTACACTTTCCACCTAAGTACCCAAGGTTACCCAAGTGTTGTATTTATCAAATCATTTCAAAAGGGCTTATCACATTTCACGATACAATTCCAAACAACCCTTTTTATCAAAAAACATGCTTTCAAAACCACTTTTCACAATCCATTTCGCAATGCTTTAAAAAACACCTTTCCTTTTCCAAAATGAGGGGAAAACTGTCTTTTCTCAAAAAAAAACCGTTTACACGCACAAATCAATCAATCATGTCAATTCATTTAGAAAACCTTTCAACAAATCAAGAACTTTCAAGGTTCATCCAACATAGGCTAAAGACGGAACCACCTACCTCAAACTCAGGTCGCGCACCAACTGCAATGGGATCCACACACCGAAAGGAACGCAGAAACAACGAACGAAGGCCCTAATGACGATTCTCATATCTTAGAATCGGATTCCATAAACAAAAGGGTCAGCGGATAGGTTAGACGAACAGATACATCGAGAAACTCGCGCGCCACACCACAACCAACACAAGGACCGGCCTCCGAAAGACAATCGCACAACCGATCTAGAAGGGATAGAAGAAGCATCATCACATAAGCACAAATCCCAAAAACGCACCCCAACACTACTATCAAGGCTGAGAGAAACGAAACACTCACCAAAGGAGAAGCAACAAACCACATTGGAGACCAAAGCGCCAAATAGAGGAACTCGAAAGGGATGAAACCGCTCAACGTGCCTGGAAGAGACCTAGGGTTCGAAGGGGGGAGTGTCTGTCGAATTCAAGAGAAGTTATGCGAACGGAAGATAAAAACCCGTTGGGCAGAAGGGATTCACGTCGTGAATCAATGATTTACAACGTGAATCTCCCATATTGCATGTAGGCCGAAAAAGGCGTCGTCTTCTTTTAAAAACCCAGACGATGAATTCACGACGTGAATTCCTTTCACATCATGAATATTTTTCACGCCTTAAACCAGGCGTTCATTACTTCTGCCCCAAACCAAACTTACGTCATGAATCCAGTTCACGACGTAAACCGGTTCTACAACTAGCGTCCAACATAGCCCCTGCAGAAAACTCCCAGTACTCCTCAGATCATCTCTGACACCCTATGAACTTGAGAAACACACCCTTAAACATTAAAAAAGAGCGTGCATTTAACCACGATGTTACAATTCTCCCCATCATAGGACTTTCTGTCCCTGGAAAGTCACGCGGAAGAAGGGTGCTCCCGAAAGAGGTGAGGTCACTGCTCCCACACCGAAGATTCATACTCTCAAGCCTCGTGAGAATCCAATCTGTGCCGCCACAACACTTTGGCCAACAGAATAAACTCCTCAAGCAAAGCTTCCACCTGAGAATCAACGATTTTCACTAGTTGCTCCACAACAGAAGCATCTGGTTTCGACTCAATCTCCTCCCAACTCAAAACATGGGACGGCTTAGGATGGTACTTCTTGAGGTGAGATACGTGGAAAACATCATGTATACTCGTCAACTGAGCCGATAACGCCAACCAATAAGCAACCTGACTAAGCCGCTCAATGATCTCAAACGATCCAACGTATCTTGGAGCCAGCTTCACCCGTTTCCCAAGCCAACGGTGACCCAACTGAGGAGAAACTTTCTAGAAAACTCGGTCACCAACGGAAAACTCCAAAGGAAAACATCCATGATCCGCATACGATTTCTGCCGACTCAGAGTTGTAACCAGGCATCAACGTATATCCTGAATCCTCGCCAACATCTCCTGAACGAGACTCGATCCCACAAGAATCCTTGCCCACATCTAACCAACAAAAAGGAGACCTGCATGGGCGACCATACAAAGCATCAAAGGGCGCCATTATGATCAACAACCGGTACTATTATTATAGACAAACTCGACCAGTCCCAGACGATCATCCCACAATCCACAGAAATCAAAGAGCATATCCTCCTCCGGAATCTGAATAGCCCGCCCCATTTGACCGTCCGTATGTGGATGGTAAGGTACACTCAACCTGACTTAAGTCTCCAACGCCTCCTGGAGACTCTTCCGGAACCTGGAAGTTAACCTAGGATCTTTATCCGAGACAATGGCAAAGGGAACCCCATGCAACCTCACGATCTCTTGAACGTGCAGCTTACCAAGATCTTCAGCTTTGGTGGTGTCCTGATCCAAATAAAATGAGTTGATTTCGTCAACCGATCAATAGGCACCCAAATAGCATTCTTTCTTCGGAGAGTATGTGGCAATCCAACAACGAAATCCATAAACACCTCGTCTCATTTCCAAACTGACACCAAAAGAAGCTGGAGCAGACCAGAAAGCCTCAAATGCTCCGCCTTGATCTGTTGGCAAGTGTAACAGCGGGACACATAATTAGCAATGTCATGCTTCATACTCGGCCACCAGAAACGTCGTCTCATGTTATAATACATCTTCTTAACGCCAGGGTGAACGACCCATGAAAAACTATTACAATCGTGCAAGACTGAATTTCTCATAGATGATGCAAGTGTAACAGCGGGACACATAATTAGCGATGTCATGCTTCATACTCGGCCACCAGAAACGTCGTCTCATGTTATAATACATCTTCTTAGCGCCAGGGTGAACGACCCACGAAAAACTATTACAATCGTGCAAGACTGAATTTCTCACAGATGATGGGATGGCAAACCGATTCTCGAAGCAGCGAATACCATCAGAAGCGAGAGACCAACCAGAAACGGTCTCCACACCATAAAAGGTTTCCCATATTACTCTGAACTCGTCATCCTACTGTTGACCCTGCATAATAGGCTCAGGGAGAGATGATGATAACTAAACACTAGTCAAAACCATACCTAAATCATCCTTCTGCGCGTCCTGATTCAATTGAACGAAGAGCCTCGTAAGGTTTCACTCTTCGATTCGAAAACAGTATATGGTAGAACTTTGTTGTTGAGGGCGTCTGCGACGACATTCTCCTTTCCCGAGTATAGGCGATGTCGAAGTCAAGCATCTAAAGGTATTTCCACTAACCGTGCTCAAACCGTGCACCCCTTTAAAAGCCTCTAAACACATCCAAAATCATTCCAAACTCTCCCAACCTCTTCCCAACTCATTCTATTCACTTTAAATATATAAAAAAAGCATAAACAAGGGCCACATACCTCAAACTGGGGGTGCTACAAGGTGGACTGTCACTTTCTTCGCCACCATCTAGAGCAGAACCATATCAGCTTTGGTCATATTCCAACGGCAGATCAGCTTGCCGACATCTTCACCAAAGGCCTCCCCGAAACTCGCCTTGACTCTCTCATTACCAAGTTGGGTATTCACAGCATCCATGGCCCAGCTTGAGGGGGAGTATGAGATGGTCTTTGTGTCATGTCATCTTTTTTCTTTGTGGGACTCAATCCAATCTGGGCATGTCCAGCTTGAGGGGGAGTGTTGGACCCCATTTATGTTTAATGGGTATTTTTGAGTCTCACATCGGTCTTTCTCTCCGTGTAATTATTTTCACTCATCTATAAAAGAATGTCTCCGCCTCACATTGACGTAAGGGGAATTCACCATCTACACACCTTATCTCATGGTTAATGATAATCGCTTTAGTCATTTTTATTTTCATTGTTCGTTGACCATGTTGTCTGTGACGACCAAGGATACCACCGCCCCGCCTTCACATATCACCCCCGAGACAACCACAAATTACTTTCTTATTACCCAGCGGAAAGGTATGCATTCTCATCCTATATATACAAATTCATACAAAAATTTATTTGCTGCAATGAATACTTTAATCCCGACATTGGAGATAATATTTGTTCATTATACGGTAACCAAGGCAATGCATAATAAATTACAGAATCTAAAAAATAATCATACATCTTGTAACTCTTCCAACAACCAAACAAGTCGTTTGATGCAAATGGATTTATATAGCGCAACTGAATGTTAGTGGTACTCTTCGTCGCTTTAAAGTTCACTGTGTTAGCAAAGTTATGCTCAAACATATGGAGTTGATTATATCTGTTGGAGTCTGCATCCCACATCGGACTTGAGGTCCGGTGTGGTTTTTAATATTCATTATAAATACACCCCAAGGGCTCCTTTAGAAAGAACACCTTGGGGGGTTCGGGTCTCTCCTTTTTTCCCATTCTACATGGTATCAGAGGGAAATTAATCCCGAAACCTCCTATTTTTATTTCCCCCTATCTAGGGTTTCTCATTCTTTTTCCCCCCGTGAGGGGCGGCGGCCCCTCATGCAGGGCTACATTTCTTTTTCCCAGCCGCCGCCCCTCCGGGCTCGATTCCCAGGCGGCCTCCGGCGGATCCCTCCCTGCCCGGACCCTGTCATCCCGGCGGTTCTCCCCCCACCCGGCACCTCTTTGCTCGGCGTCGTTCCCTGCGCCCCTCTGCGGATCCTCTACCCAGTCGGCCTCTGTCCGGCGGATTTCCCCCTGCCGGCTCCCCCAATCCCGGCGGCCCTCTGTCCCTGCCCGGCTCCCCGGCGTCCCGGCTCCCCGTCGTCCCGCGCCTCCCGGCGGCCCTCTCTCCCGGCAGTTGCCCCCTTGTGGCGGATCTCTCCCGGCGCCAGGCCCCGCCTTCACTGCGGCTTCCCTCGCGCCGGCCCGACGACCCCTCTCCTGCGCGGATCTCTCCCGCAGTCCGCCCGCGGCCTCTCCAACGCTGCCTCTCTCACAGTCCCGCGACGGATCGTCCCGCTGCAGATTTCGGCGCCGCCCTCCACATCCCGGCGCCCTTCTTCTCCAGATCCGCCCGACCCCTCCCGACGCCGGCCTCCTCCTCCAGCGGAGGCTCTGTTTTCCGTCGTCGGCGCCTCCTGCGGACGCCCCATCTCCAGTAGCCGACATCCCCTCCGCGGCCGCACCCGCCTCCCGTCGCCGGCCTTCCCGCGCGACTCTCCTTCCGCAGCGGATCAGCTCCCCTCCAGGCGCTCCCTCCCGGCGGCGCTCCCTCCCAGCGGTCCTCCCTTTCCAGCCGGCTCTCCTCTCCGACGGCTTCGCTCCGCCCCGCGGCTCTCATCCCTCCCGCGGCCCTTCCTCCTGTGCGCGCAGCACGGCCCGGCGCCAAGCAGCTTCCTCCTCCCGCGCGGCCGACCCCATCCCGGCGACTCCCTCCCGCCGCCTCCTTCACTGCGACACTCCAGCGGCCCTCCTCTGCGCGCTCCCTCCCGGCGGCTCTCCCTCCAGGCGGCTCTCCCTCCAGGCGGCTCTCCCTCCGGCGGCTCTCCCTACCGGCGCGACTCCCTTCGCCCAGCGGCGCCTCGCCCTCGGCCTCGCCCCCGCGGATCGACAACCGGCCATCCTGCCTGGCGCGGCTCCCGGCTCCCCGGTCTCTCCGGCCGCGGGCCCCTTCGCGGGTCTCTCCCACGGCTCTGGTTCCCGTCGCCGGCCCTCCCGGCCCTTCCCGGATTTTTCGGCCAAATCCGGAGATTTCCGGCCAGATCCGGACAGCTCCGGCCGAATCCGGCCAGATTCGGTGATCTCCGGCCAGATTCGGACAGCTCCGACCGAATCCGGCCAGATTCGGACAGCTTCGGCCGGCTCCGGCCTGATCCAGGCTACTCGGCCAGATCCGGCGATTTTCGGCCAGTTCCGGCCAGATCCGTCCCTGTGCACCTCCGCTGCAATCCTGCTGCACCGTCGCCTCCCTTTTCAGCCGGTCTCCCCACCCTGTCGGCGCCTCCGACAGCCGGCCTCCTCTGGCTTCCAGCGCCGTCTCCCGGCCTCCTGCTCCCTCGCTGGCCTCCTCCTGCTCTTCTCTTCCGGCAGCCAGCCGGCTCCAGTTTCTCCCTGCGGCTGCCCACCTTCAGTTTTGGCTCTCCGGCACCTCCTGCGGCATCCCCGCCTCGCCGGCATCTCCCGACGACTCCCGGCAGCCGCATCTCTGTCCGCCGGCACGTCCATTCGCTGGCGCAGCACCTCGACCACCTAGAATTTGGACCCGTTAGCGCCGCCTGCCCCGCAACAATTCTGCGGAATCCCCGCCTCCCGTCGCCGGCCCCGCAAATGCGGTTTTCCCGGTGCTAGTTTGAATTTCCCGGCGTTTCATCGACCGGCCCCACTAGTGCGGCAGTCCTGGCTTTCCGTCAACCGACCCGGTCTCTGTGTGGTTCATCTGCTGCGTCCGCGACATCATCCATCCATCATCCTACGCAGGAGCTTCGATCGTGAGGGGGAGCAGCCACCTTTGGAGCGTTCTTTTTTATTTTGTATGGTTTTGTAATCAAGCTGGGCATGTCCAGCTTGAGGAGGAGTGTTAGTATCTGTTTTGTTGATTTCTTTTCATTATGTGTTCAAGCTAGGTACACCTAGCTTGAGGGGGAGTGTTGGAGTCTGCATCCCACATCGGACTTGAGGTCCGGTGTGGTTTTTAATATTCATTATAAATACACCCCAAGGGCTCCTTTAGAGAGAACACCTTGGGGTTCGGGTCTCTCATTTTTATTCTCCTACAATATCAATACTTTATCACCAATTGAGAAAATGGTCTTTATTCATTTATCTCTATAATTGAAACCTCTCATTATACTTTGTATTAGTTCAATGTCAAGAATACTTTTTTGCATTTTTTTTTTTTGACGAGAAGGTCTATATACAGCAACTACTTGGTGTCGTCGCCTCTGGGGATGAATCTCAAATATGTCGTCTTCAACACTCTATATATGGACTTAAGCAATCCCCTTACGCCTGTTTTAGCTGATTTTTCAATGTGGTAACTGCATTTGGGCTTTCTCATAGTACAAAAGATCACTTCAACTTTGGTTAATAGACATCCGTTGGTTGTATCTTGCTCGTTACCTGTATTGATGGAATTGTTATTACAGAAAGTAACTCACATGGGATCACTCATCACGAGTCTTATCACCATCAGCAATTCCATATCAAGGACTTGGGTCCTCTAAAATATTTTTTAGGTATCGAAGTATCTCACTGCAATACAAGTATTTTTCTCTCCCAACGCAAATATAAGTGTTAGATATCTTACTAGACACTATCTTGTCTTGGGCTGCAGCGGTTGACATTCCTCTTGAACCTGAGATAAAATCTCTTCACGATGTTAGTGAGTCATGCTCCCTTTCAATGTGATGTCGTCATCTTGTCGGTAAATTGAATTATCTCATGATAAATCGACTCGATATTGTATGCATTGTCAACAAGCTTAACCAATTTATGAAGCGTCCCACGAAATCCCAACAAAACACAGTTTTTCGCATTATCAAATACATTAAGCAGGATCTCAGGCACAACCTTCTTTATACCTATCACAATCACCTGTATGCTAAGTCATTTTGTGATGTCGACGTTGCAGTTTGTTTATCTACCTAGAAATCCACTTCTGGGTTCGCGGTATTAATTGACATGAACTTAATCTCCTAATGTTGCATGAAACAAACCGTTTATCACGATCCAGTGTCAAGTTCGAATACCATGTTATGGTCTTCATTGTCAAGATCCTTTGGGTCCGCCAATTGCTTTATAAAGAAACTTACTCATCTCCAGTGTGATAATCAAACAACCACAGAGATCGCTATCAATCTAGACATCAATGAATGCACCAAGCATATTGAGGTGGAATGTCACTTTGGTATCACTTCGAGAAAAAACACCTCACCTTTGGTTACATATTCACTGTAAATCAGCTAGCCGACATTTCACCAAAAGACTTCCAAAAACTCAAGTAAAATTTTTTCAGACTATGTTGAGGATGCACAACATCTACGACTTAACTTGTATGGTCTTTTTCTCCATTTTAATGGGACTCTTATGTTCCAAGTTGGATATGTCCTAGCTTGATAAGAATTGTTGGAATTGGTTAAATGGGTTTTGGCTCAGAGTCATTTATGTATTTAAGTTACGAGTCTCGCATTGGTTTTCTCCCATGATATGTCTATTAGTTTTATCTATAAATACAACTTCCCACCTCCCATCGAGGTAAATGATTCCATTCTACAAATATAAAGGATTTGGGAGTAATTTTACAAATTCATGGAATTCAAATCATCCATGAAAAGAAATACAAGAGATTATACCTATCTTTGGAGAAATATGTTAAATGTGTGGTTGACCAAATCAATGAACATTCCTCTTTTAAATCAATTGAGCAAGAGGCTGAGTCATCTGTCAAAGGAAGAGATCTAGAGGATGACAATGATGTCAAATTCTTTAATAACAGGTAGCTTAATGTACACCATAGTGTTTATGCAACCAAACATTGTTCATGCAATAGTGTTTCTGGACCAATTTTTTTCAAAACACAAGAGATAATATTTTAATGTAGTCAAGTGGAATTGACATATTTTAAAAGTACATCAAAGTGATGTATGTGTTATAAGAAGCTAATCAATTTCTTAAGGATTATACAAATAAAAATATGGTAATAGATTTTGATAGTAAATGGTCACAACATGGTTCATTTATACTTTGACATGAAAACTTGTATCATGATAGTTAGGTTGAAAATATGTTTCATTCAATCTATGAAAAGAGTATAATACATTGTTGCGATAAAATCTGTTAAACCCTCTTTTTTATTATTGTGGGTATTTTCGAGTCCCACGTCGGAATACTCCTATGTGTATTCTTCTTTCTCAATCTATAAAAGAAGGTATCCGCCTCACCTTAAAGGTAAGGGGGTTTTCCCGTCCTACATGGTATCAGAGGGAACCCATTCCCGAGCTCTCCCTCTATTTTTTTTCCTCCCGGCTCTGCCCTAAGTGGCACCCCTCCCTCCTGGGTCTGCCCTACGCGGCACCACCCCTCCATCCTGGGTCTGCCCTACGCGGCACCCCCCCCTCCCTCCTCGGTCTGCCCTACGCCCCCCATCCCAACGGCGCTCTCGCCCAGGGACCTGCGCCTCCCTGCGTCGTCCGACCACGGCCTCCAGCGGCCCTCCTCTGCGCGCGACGCCCCCCGGCAGCCCTCCTCTGCGCGTGATGCCTCCTGCGGCCCCGGCGGCCCTCCTCCTCTACGCGCGACGCCTCCCGCGGCCCCAGCGGCCCTCCTCCGTTGCGTGCGACGCCTCCAGCGGCCCCCCGGCGGCCCTCCTCCTTTGCACGCAACGCCTCCAGCGGCCCTCCTCTGCGCACGACGCCTCCAGCGCCCCCCCCCCCTGCGGCCCTCCTCCTCTGCGCGCGACGCCTCCAGCGGCCCACCGACGGCCCTCCTCCCTCTGCGCGCATCAGAACCCGCCGGCCACTCCTTGAGGCACACTCGCTATCTTCTCCCGGCCACCCTCCCGGCGTTCTAGCCGGCTCGCCTCCTACGGCGACATCTCTGTCTGTCACCTCCGCTGCACAGGGCCATTCACGGCTTCCCGGCACGCTCGACCCCCCCGCTGCTTCCGGCACTGCCCACATCTGCGTCTTCGACCGCTACCCAACGCCTCCATGGCAGACTCCTCCCCTCTACCTGAGATGATCACCGCCTCCACCCGCCTCATCGATGACCGGTTGGACTCCACAAATTTCTCCATCTGGCGGAAGACTGTGGTGATGTCCCTGACCAGGATGGACCTTGATCATCACCTTGAGGATCCTCCCCCGGCTTCGACTGACCCCAAATACCGTTCGTGGAAGCTTGTTGATAGCAAGATCTTCGCTCTGCTGGTCAATTCAATGGATCGATCGGTCAAGGATGTCACCCGCACGACGAATACAGTCAAGGAACTCTGGGACTCCTTGAACATCATGTATTCCGAGACCAACAACCTGGCTCGGGTTTCCAATATCCTCCAGCGCATGTCTCATATTCGACAGCAGGACCAATCCTTCACCGCATATTTCATGGAATGGAAAGGGCTCCGTGATGAATTGCAGGAGTTGTGGGTCATTCCCCAGACATCGGCCGAGGCTCAGAACCAGCGGGACCAACTCTGCATCTTCACTCTTCTCAGTGGCCTCGCTCCGGCGTTTGCCACCACGGCGACCGAGCTGCTCGCCAGCCCTTCGACGCTGGAGATCCAACAGGTTTATCATCGGCTGAGCAAGGCCCAGCGAGCTCTTCCCCCTCCCGCCCCCATTATCGACCACTCAGCTCTCGTCGGTCATGGCGGTGGACGCTCCTCAAGCCCTCGTGGACGTGGCCTCGCTCCGGCGTTTGCCACCACGGCGACCGAGCTGCTCGCCAGCCCTTCGACGCTGGAGATCCAACAGGTTTATCATCGGCTGAGCAAGGCCCAGCGAGCTCTTCCCCCTCCCGCCCCCATTATCGACCACTCAGCTCTCATCGGTCATGGCGGTGGACGCTCCTCAAGCCCTCGTGGACGTGGCCTCGCTCCGGCGTTTGCCACCACGGCGACCGAGCTGCTCGCCAGCCCTTCGACGCTGGAGATCCAACAGGTTTATCATCGGCTGAGCAAGGCCCAGCGAGCTCTTCCCCCTCCCGCCCCCATTATCGACCACTCAGCTCTCGTCGGTCATGGCGGTGGACGCTCCTCAAGCCCTCGTGGACGTGGCCGTGTGGAAGGTCGTCCACGTCCCCTCTGTCAACATTGTGGCAAGGTTGGCCACCTGATCGACCGATGTTGGGTTCTGCATGGACGTCTATCTCAGCGCCCGAGGCACGAACAGACAGCGGTTCAAGAGGCTTCCTCGGCAGTCGCCACTCTTCCACTATCTTTGGACCTGTCTATAACCGACATCCGGCTGACTCATGATCCTCAGGACCCCGCAGTACCCGGTCCATCCTCGGCTTCTCTGACCCATTCTGTTCGCTCCGCTGCCTTTGTCGGCCGTCGCTCCCCTGCATGGATGCTCAACTCAGGTGCCTCCGACCACCTCACCGGTGATGCTGGTATGTTGACCTCCTACTGTCCTTATACCGGTTCATCAGCCATCACCGTCGCTGATGACTCCACTATCCCCATTGCGGGCTTCGGCGCATGCTCCCTGACTCCATCGATTCACCTACCCTCTGTGGCACATGTGCCCCGCAGTCCATTTAATCTTCTTTCCATCAGTAAGCTGACAAAAGATTATAATTGTGCTGCCATATTTACCTCATCTGGTGTTGTATTTCAGGAGCGGACTACGAACCAGAAACTTGGTAGAGGCCAGCTTCGGGACGGGGTCTACATGTTCGATGGACCGGCACCCATCGCTTGCACGTCTGCCTCTGCTCGAGCATTGGATCTTCATTCCCGATTGGGACACCCGCCTGCCTCCACCATTCATCATCTTTTTCCAGACTTCAGTCGGCATAATTTTTTTCATTGTGAGTCATGTACATTTGCGAAACATCATCGCACTACATATATTCCTCAAGTGGATACAAGGGTCTCAAACCCTTTTGATCTTGTTCATTCAGACGTGTGGGGTCCTTGTACCATTTCGAGTCATTTGCGGTATAAATATTATATATATTTCATTGATGACTTTTCACGAATGACTTGGCTTTACCTTCTTCGAGAACGCTCTGAAGTGTTTTCCACATTCCAAACCTTTTACAATGAAATTCAAAACCAATTTTTCATCTCTGTAAAATGTCTCCGCTCGGATAATGGGTGTGAGTATCTCTTCACTCCCTTTCGACAGTTTCTCCAGACAAAAGGCATCTTTCATCAGACCTCCTGTCCTGATACACCCCAGCAGAATGGCGTGGCCGAGCGGGAAACACAGACATATTCTGGAGACTGCTTGTGCCCTCCTCTTCCACCGACAGGTACCTCTGCATTTTTGGGAAGATGCAATTCTCACTGCCACCTACCTTATAAACAGTCTTCCTTCCTCTATCCTTCAAGGGGAGACTCCTTTTTGGGTTTTGTTCTCCTCTCTCCCTCTCCACTCTCTTCCCCTTCGCGTGTTTGGATGCCTCTGTTATGTTCGCGACACACGTCCTGGCCTCTCCAAACTCTCTCCCAAATCCCTCCGGTGCATTTTTCTTGGCTACTCCAGCACTCAGCGCGGATATCGCTGCTTCTCACCTGACCTACGGCGATATGTCATCTCGATCGACGTCGCATTTGTTGAGAACTCTCTGTTCTCCCTTCCCTCTCCTCATCCTGACCCCGTCATCGATAATTGTCTTACTCTCATCATCCACCCTCCACCGGTGTCAACCCCTGTTGACACCCATTTTGGTCAGGTCTACTCCCGTCGTCCATCAACTGTATCCTCCGTCCCGGCCAATGACGCCGTCGTCCCCGCTTCGCCCGATGCTCCTGCCCCGCCGCCCGAGGACTTGCCCATTGCCCTACGGAAAGTTACTCGCTCCTGCCAAAGTACTCCTCTATTTGTATCTTCATACAGGGGTCTGTCCGCTCTGGAGACAGTTTTTATTCCTCACACAGTTGGTGATGCCAAATCTCACCCCGAGTGGCTAGCAACAATGTGGGATGAATTGCAGGCTCTGGAAGAAAACCATATTTGGGATCTTGTCCTCCTTCCAGCAGGCAAACAGGCGGTCGGCAGCAAATGGATTTACACAGTCAGGCTGAATCTCGATGGCACTCTTCATCGCCTCAAAGCCCGCCTTGTGGCCAAGGGTTTCGCGCAGACTTACGGTATTGACTACTTTGATATCTTCTCACCAGTTGCCAAGATGGCCTCCGTTCGATTATTCATCTTATGGTCGCCCATCATCATTGGTCGCCCATCATCATTGGTCTCTTCATCAACTGGATGTCAAGAATGTCTTCCTACATGGCTTCCTTGAGAAAGAAGTTTATCTACAGCAGCCCCCCGGATTTTGTGCCTCCGGCGCCAAGTCTCAAGTCTGTCGACTCTGCCGCTCTCTTTACGGCCTCAAGCAGTCTCCTCGTGCTTGGTTCGGCCGCTTTAGCACGGTCGTCACCGACTTCGGGCTCTCTCGCAGCATGAAGGACCACACTGTGTTCTACAGGACGACCTCCATTGGGTGCATCCTATTGGTAGTTTATGTGGATGATATCATCATCACCGGCAGCAACTCTGTGGGTATCACCCATCTCAAGGGGCATCTTCACCAGCACTTCCACACTAAGGATCACGGTCCTCTCACATACTTCCTAGGCATCGAGGTATCCTATTCTCCGGACACCATCTCCCTCTGCCAACGAAAGTATGCGTTGGATATTCTGCAGGATGCTGGGCTGACACAGGCCACTGTTGTCGACACTCCTCTGGAGCCTAGGGAACAGTCTCTTTATGCCTCCTCGACACTGTATCCACATCCAGAGCGGTACCGTCGACTGGTGGGCAAACTCAATTATCTCACCATGACTCGTCCCGACATTGTCTGCGTTGTTGGCAAAGTGAGTCAATTTATAGAGCATCTGACCACCTCTCATTGGGATGTTGTCATCCGCATCGCCAAATACATCAAGCGAGATCTTGCTCGTGGTCTTCGCTACTCTCAGCATCCTCATCTGCATATTGAGGCCTTTTGTGATGCTGATTATGTTGGTTGTCTTGCTACTCAAAGGTCTACTTTTGGGTTTGCCATATTCTTGGCAGGCAACCTCATCTCTTGGCGCAGCAAGAAACAAACTGTCGTCTCCCGCTCCAGTGCGGAGACTGAGTATCGTGTCATGGTCACCGTCACTACGGAGATCCTTTAGCTTTGACAACTCCTCCAGGAGTTTGGCTTTCCTCAGCAGACATCTGCTCACATCTGGTGTGATAATCAGGTAGCCACCAAGATTGTTTCGAATCCCGTCTTCCGTGAACGCACGAAGCATATTAAGGTGGACCGCCACTTTCTTCGACACCACCTGGAGCGCAATCATGTCAGCTTTAGCCACATTCCGACAGCGGACCAGCTTACTGACATCTTCACCAAAGGCCTTCAGGGGCTCGCCTTTCCTCGCTTAGTTCAAAGCTGGGCATCCACAGCATCTGCAGCCCAGCTTGAGGGGGAGTGTGTCTGGTCTTGTATGATGTCATCTTTATTTTTTGTGGGACTCGTTGTCCAAGTTGGGCATGTCCAGCTTGAGGGGGAGTGTTAAACCCTCTTTTTTATTATTGTGGATATTTCCGAGTCCCACATCGGAATACTCCTATGTGTATTCTTCTTTCTCAATCTATAAAAGAAGGTCTCTGCCTCACCTAGAAGGTAAGGGGGTTTTCCCATTCTACAAAATCCAACAAAAATATGTAGTGGTATAAGTGGTCTTTCCAAAAACTCAAATTTAAATAGCAGTAAAAAATAAATTATGGCAACCAAAGTATTTGAGACTTAAGCAAGAACTTTGTGCATCGTTCTTGGATGAAGAGCAATCAAATTCATTATCATCAAATGTACAAGATGGTTGATTGAGAGTTATTAAGTGTAGCGAAGATCCGCACAAACCAAAATTCAACGTATATGCGCACAAAGATGACAGCTAAGAAGAAATTTAACCGTTTCAAAAGCGTTAATAGAATGTAGCTCAACGGAGAGAATTGAAAATTATCCAGTTTCCAAGGGTAAATTTATCCCGTCATTGTAGTGATGACTAATATAAATTTGCATCATGGAAGCTATAGAAAAGGGTGATAGTATTCTTGGTCAGTTTTTTGCATAAAATTTTATCAAAGTTGGGCAAGTTGGTTGGGGTTGGGGGCAAAATTCAATTCTTCGAATGGACATCCTAGAGAGAGTCTAGAGAAAACCTTAAAAGGGTTTAAGTAATATGGGGGAAAAGTTTTTATATAACTATATTTCTGTGAAATATAGCATGATTTTTCACTTTATTTTCTAGAGTATTCATAGAATCACAACAATCTATAAGTTTTATGACTTGACAGGTGTTCGGTCAGAGCAAAAGAAATGTTAAGAATCAAGCACTCATATTAGACAATAATTACCATAGAATTGGAGTAGCATGAGGGGGCTGCAATTTAGGTTTCCGCAATTTTGCAAGACAGGCAAAAACAGAGCTAGAAGACAAATCATATTTTGCATTAAAAATTTATGAGTAATAAATATTAAAGTATCTAAAGAAGCCTGAATAGGGGCAACCGAGTAGCGTAACTTATATAAGGTCAACCTAGTAGCCTATTGAATACCAAATAGCTGCTTTGAGAGATAAATCTATTAACAACAAATATTCATTTGGATGATGGGAAGGTTTGGACTTTGATTATAAACCTTTCGCAGCCTTAGTTGTTTTTCCTGCTTTAATGAACTGATGACCGCCGCAATCCTTGCAAGAGTGTCATTACTAATGTAATTTGATGGACTGGTTGTATGATCGCCAAGGTTTATATGAACATCAGCCAATGTCTTACTAAAATCAAGTGACATTACATCAGATAGCGCATGAATGGTACTGATATGACTGTCAACCTTTACTAGCCGACATTTCTGCAAAGACAACAAGAGGGGGGTAAATTTATTGTATTCGGCAATCCAAACTTCAAGTTCACTTTTGTTGTCAATTTCAGAAAATGGACCTTTTCATTCTGAAGCTCCTGAAGCTGTGACTTGAGCTCTCCCAGTGTCTTTGTCGACAAATTTTGTTCATTAACACGTGTGTCAGAAGGATCCATGAAGTAGGCATTACCAACTATTTCTGCACGAATCTGAACAATTTGCAATTGAATATCTGAAAATTCCTTGAGCCTTTCTTGCTTCTTTAACCTCAAATCCTCCAAGGTGGGCTGTATAGCAGCGATTTGCTCCTTAAGAGTACCGTTTCCCTGATTAATTAAATATGAAGAAACCAAAACAACAAGAGCATTAGTACTCTTAGAATATTGAACTAAACCACGAAATTCTCACTGGTTGCAGAAATCTTGCCCATCATTTTGATTATGTTCTATGGGATTGGAAACAAGAAAATAATCGTTGGGTATAACTGAAACAAAGTGAACAGCTTACCCGTGAAAATGAAGATCGTTCACCAATGGCGGCAACGATACTAGCAACTTCAGCTTCAGCATCCATCAGTTCTTGCTGTAAATCAGCCTTGTACTTCCGAGACCCCTCCACCTTGTTACGGTATATTTCAAGGCATTCTCGCTCGAGTTCTAGAAGCATCCTATCCTTTTCAACGTCGCTCTCACCGATGTCATCCCATATTTTCTGATTGTAATCATACGTGGACGCCCATGTAATAGAAGAAAACGGGAAAATCAACAAAATAGCTTCATTATTTTCTGAAAATTTGCAACTTGAGTTAAGGCCATAAGCCACGAAGACACATCGAACTAATAGATTGAATCATTAAATAAGGAGCTGACAGATAGAACTTTCATTCAGTCAAGCACTCGGGGACAGTAACATCTAGGCGTCCCCCTCCTCACATGGATGCCAAGGCGGAAATCGAAGAACTATGGACAGAGAAGATCAAAATGATGGAACTCAAGAGTGCTGATCCCAAAAAATAACACCACGGTGGATCACGAATTTGAAAAGGGAAGAAAGAAAAAGAATCCATGAGCAAGGAATCAGTCAACATAAAAATGAATTGCGATGATGAAGGGGGTTCGGGAGAACCTGCAATTCCTGGAGTAGAGATCCGCATGTAGTAGGCGCGACTGAAGGGGACGAGCTCGGCGACATTCGGAAGAGCTAACAAACGTTGATTCGACGAAGAAAGAAGTCCGATTGGAGCCCTGGAAAAGGCAACGGGGAGTGTCCTTCGAACTTTTTCCGACTGGTTCCGAGAGCCGGCAAGAGAAAGCTTGTCCCCTTTGGAAGAAGAGCGCGAAAGCCTGGTTTTAAAAAATAATAATAAATTGAGGGTAATTATGGGACCTCCACTAAAATGTTCTGATTTCATTTTTTGAATCCGTTACGCACCCATTTCTTTACTTAAAAACAAAATTCATCTACGGTAATAAAAAAAAAACATGAAATTTTCATGGGTGGATTGAGAAACAGTTCGGGGGAGGGACGACAGGTATTTATTAAATTTAAATAACGTAAATATCTATTATCTATTATCTATTCTATTATCTATTCTATTATTATCTATACTAAATTAGGCTTCTTTCCTGCTAACGTGTCACCTGCATATGCATCCACGACACCTAAAACATTTCCCTCCGCCATCCCATTTCATGATTCTCCACCTACGGGATCCCAATACCCGCGTTTACGTCGGCTCTTCCCTCCCTATTAGGGTTTCTCATTCTACCTCTCTTCCATCCCATTCGTTGTGGCCGACTCCTCCTTCACCTCCACCTGCGCCGCCTCCACCTGCACCGCCATTGGCTACCTCACCACCGGGTGCTTCGACTCCGCCAACTCCACCTCACGCATTTACTCAATCCCTCATAATCATTTCGATCCCGCTCGCAACATCTTGCGCCGCCTCCTAGGGTTCCCACTGAAAATCTTCTCTTCCAACCTCTACCTCCCGCACGGCCTCCCGTTTCCACTACATCATCGACTGGGTTCTCCTCCTCCATCTACGACCACCCTCTATCAAAACAATCTCTACCCAGTCATTCGCATGTTCGGTCACCTTCTCTTAGGGTTCCATGTTTCTTTCATCTACTCCCGGTTCCACCATCCGCAAAATCATCCAAATGTTTCTTCATTGTCGACCGCTATGGCGGACGGCCCACAAATGATTCGCGAAGCTCTTCAACTTCACTGACACCTCCTCTTTTCTTGGAAAATCAATCTTCCTCTTCATTCGTATATCTCACCGGCGTCTGGACATTGAACCTTGATGCAGATTCAACCATTTCTGGACGCCTCCGGCACCAAGTATGTTTTTGTTCATAACTAATCTGTTAAATTATGCTCTGATTTTAAGCTTTTTATTTAACCCTATTGATATAATGCTTCCAGAATTTAATGCAATATTACCGATTTCAAATATCAGTTTTTGGGGCCCCAATATGTTACTAACACATCTCTATCAGTATTCCGAGACAATAATGTTCAAGATCTACACAAAAGGTGTTCTATCCTCATTTCTTGAAGCATTGACACCGTAAGTACAGCCCATTTCATTACTCATCGTTCATTTTATCCCATTGTTTCATGTAGCTGAATCATTTCATTTTCTGATTTGCCTTCAAAGGTTCATCACATCATACATTAATGCATATTTTTACATCACTCATCATCCATTTTATGCCATTTTTTCGTCAAATTGAATATTTTCATTCTTAATTTTACATGAATGGTTCAGGAGATCTTACATTAATGTCATTAAGACATGTAAAGCATGTTGCTTTTGAAGGTAATATCAGTAATCAAGTTTCTTAATCCCGACATTATATTACAATTTTAATTTTAGAACATATTGTTTATAGTATTTTCAGGTATTTTTGGATCATTGGTGCACGCCTCATAATTAGTATGTTTGATATTTTTATCTCATGTCATCATGATTTGAATGGATGCGTTATTTAGATGGGATTGAATTTAATGTTGTAGGATATTGTGTCCATGCATTAGTTGAACCTATTATTGGTGGGTATGTGTTTTATATATCTAATGATCAATACATCCCTCAGAATGAGTGATTACTGTTACTGCTTACTACCATGCATCATTTTTTATTTGGAGGTACACACTATGTGAATGCAGGTTATTGGTCGTAAAATCATGGAGTTAACCTCTCTTTCATCCAACATATGAATGCAGGTAATCTGTTTTCACTATTCACTCCATCGTATATTGATTTTTGTGAACGAAAAACATATGAAACAGATGATTATAATGCTTTAATACGATTATGTTTTCACTATTGACTTCAATGTATATTGACAAGGTAGTATTTTAGTATGATTATGTTGTGATTCAGTGAGTTTTGTCACCATTATGGGATATTCATCTCATAATGTTTTAATCACGCACTTCATCTTTTAAGATGAATATTGATTATTTTTATTTATATATTGCAGGTGACTCACCCTGCACATGAAGAGATCAAGGGAATCCTGCACTAATAAGTGCCAGATCTCTACAACATGTATGTTTTCCTAAAATTGTGGAATTAACCTCCCTACCATGCATCATTTTTCATTTGCATTTACACACTATATGAATGCAAGTTATTGGTCGTAAAATCATGGAGTTAACCTCCCTTTCATCCAACATATGAATGCAGGTGATATGTTTTCACTATTGACTCTACTGTATATTGATTTTTGTGGACTAAAAACATATGAAAGAGATGATTATAATGCTTTTATACGATTATGTTCTCACTATTGACTCCAATGTATATTGACAAGGTAGTATTTTAGTATGATTATGTTGTGATTCAGCGAGTTTTGTCTCCATTATAGGATATTCATCTCACATGACAAGTCAATGGATCTGTTCAATGATGCAAAGTTGTAGATTTGTGGGTCATGTCTAAGAGTTTCTAGACATACTTTGATTGTTCTCATCCTAGCATAGCGATGAACCGAGATATTGATGAATGTGCATGGGCTGATGGAATGAATGCCTTCAATTTACAAGCATGGAGAAGAAACTTAAGAGATGTGTATCATTTATGACTCAGAGAGAATTGATGCAGGTATTTTTTCCCAACTAACTCTTCAACAAGATAGAATGTATGGAAGTTTATATTGTTTACAACTCAAGCAGTAAATGATACAGTGATAATCACATTCTTCTTGAGTTTGACTGGACAGTCTACGAGTTTCACTTTATATTTGTTGATCTGAATCTGAGATTGACATACAAAAGCTATACAACAACTTGAATTCAACCATATTGAGCATCTTGTGAGTTCCATCCAGTATTTAATGAGATTAATCAACATATTGATATTTTAATATATAAATTATTGTTAATTTATATTTATTATTTTAAGATATTTATAAATTCCTTTTATATGTTTTTTGTTTTTAATTTCATGCACTTTAGTAGTGCTTAAATGGGTGGGTTTGATTTGTTCATTTTCAAAATCAAATCAAATTTGAATTTTGAAAACCAGTATTTGACTGAGTTTAAGTTGTGTAATGAGTTTGAGCTAAATCTCAAGCTGGAGTACTGTAATTTGTCACTCTACTCAACAAAAATACACTTTCTTATGTTCAATGAATGTATTAGGGTAGGTTTGTTCAGTTTAAAAGTCAATACACAATGTTTTCATAGGTACCTTCAACAACATATTTCAAATATATATAGTTTACTCAATTATTATTTTTAGGTGATCAACCAATGGGTGTCCTTATTAATTGTGTAAAAATTATTTTTAATAATTCACTTAATTTTTTAAGATGAATGTTGATTATTTTTATTTATATATTGTAGGTGACTCAACCAACAAATGAATATATCAAGGGAATTTCTGCAATGGAGTTGTACTTCATGAAATACTAAAAATAGTATGAAGAACGACTGAGACAAACATGCTCACTTACCCATCGCCTACCTCTTTATCAGAGTGAGCACAAGTCATAACTTCAAATGCATTTCACTTTTCACATAATTTAATTTGTTTCATTCTCCGTTTACAACAGATAATGTTTTTCTTCTTCAACTACTGGCAACAAAGCTAATTTTTCTGGTACAGTGTGTTGTAAAGTGTACACACGCTTTATAATTAATTTTTATGTATACATAACTATCTTCATGCTTTCAGAATTCAATATTAGTTTAAATGCAGAATTGACCCATGAACCAGAGGTGTCAACTACATGCACTCATGTTAGATCAGAAAGACATGAAACAATAACTGGAGAAATACATGTTGGAAGAAATCATACAGAATACATTTCTGTTATGAGTTACTACATGTTCATTTGTTACTGTACAAATATTTTGGATGAATTATATTACTAACTTTAGTAAAAACTGCTGAAAAAAGAACAAAACTACTAAAACAGGTAGAAAATGCAGGTCACTATATTATTTTTACCTATCAGTATACTACTATTCAATTCATGACACAGTTCTGAAAATTATAGTGCCTATTTTATTTTCCCAGCACAATTGTGTTGTAAAGTGTAATCATGCTATTTTATTAATTTGTATGTATTCATAGATATCTTCATGATGTCGGCAGTCCATCCACGAGCATCGCCTTTCCATCGCGCATCCAAAAAACAGTGGACAAAGCTTACAATATCAATTTTCTTTTGGTAGGTTTTGCAATCAACTACTCTTAAAAACAATTTTCTTCCCATCTCTCTTCTCAACAATGCAAGTATATATATGTTATCTTCCATACGCTCTATTTAACAATCCCTTATTTTAAACATTCAATACAGTTGCTTCGAGAACCACTATTTCATTTAACTATATTCTATATGCAGAAAAATCTATTGACTGAATTTGTTAGTGAAGATGATGGTGAGAAATCTCATTATTTACCACACAATAGTACAGGTAGAACTTGCCAGACAAAAAATCTGGAAATCCTATTTAAGGAGAAATTAAAAGACAAAATAGAAAAGAATGACTGATATTATCTGCATATATGGAAGGTAATACAAAATCAGTGATTTATATCTTCCAATTTCTTCTATGTAATAAGATTTAATATTACATTATAATATAGTATTTCTCTTTGTATTTCACAATACCATTAAATTAAATAAAATCTGCACAAATGGAATGTGGAGTGATATGTGTTCAACAACACTGCAAAAAATACACGATGTACACCATATATTGTTGTTGTTTTATAAGGACAACTGTATATAACATCATTGTTTGCATATTCATAATACACACTTAAAATTATATTCTTTAATAGTTTTTTAATATTTATTGACATTCTATGTAATAAATATTAATTCGGGGTATCATGACTGCAATTATTGCAACATGGATTATTGTATCTTTATTTTGGAGATATACAACTTCATCGAATGGACAAGCTGCGAGGGGATGCATGAGATGCTGAACTTTTTCTAATGTTTCTGTCATTAGTTTCTTCTACCTATATTATATATCAATCGTCAATAATGTATTTCAAAACCGGTCCATTATCTTTTTCAAGAGTGATCAACCCTCTTAACTAAGGGCTTTATATTTCCTGTTTTTCATTTGTTAAATCACCCTTTTAATGGTGTAGATGACCATTTGACATTGTTTAGTTCTCATCTTGCCTATTTTTATACAGGTATAACTTACTTTTTTCATTTTCCCACAGCCATGTTTGTCTGTATTTATGTTTATGTTGAAGTAGTTTTCAGTTGCAGGCAGTATTATATCCATTATATGTGTTCAACTACATTACTGTTATCCTGCCTCTTTTAATACAGGTATACCTAACAATCTATAATTTCCCACATCTATGTATGTGTGTATTTATTTTTATGTTGAAGCAGATTTCAGTTGTAGGTAGTCTTACAACCTCTAAATGTGTTCAGCTTCAATACAGCGATCCTTCCACTTTTCATGCAGGAATATCTTACAATTATAATTGTCTCACATCCATGTATGTCTATATTTCTGTTTATACTGAAGCAAATTTTAGTTGTAGTCAGTCTTACTACCTCTAAATGTGATCAATTTCATTATAGTGATCCTACCTCTTTTCATGCAGGTATAACTTACATTTTTCATTTACAAATATCTTTGTATGTGTATTTATGTTAATGTTGAAGAAAATTTTAGTTGCAGACAGTCTTAATGCCGCTAAACGTGTTCAACAACATTATAGTGATGCCGACTCTTATCATGTAGGTATAGGTTACCTATTTCATTTTCCCACATCCACGATTCTGGGTATATCCGTTTATTTTGATGCAGATTTCAGTTGCAGGTACTCTTAATAACTCTAAAATTTGGATTATTTTAATTTATTGATTCTTTATGTGATTTTTCTTTTAATTTTACCTATTCTATTATAAAAAGAGCATGTTAAACATGTTTTCTAAGCCCACATTTTCCCGTTTTTAATAATCTTAATGAAACCATTTATCTTTGAAAATTCATAACTATCGAGGTTTTTCTTTAATCATTTTTTAGATTTGATAGGTGTTCATTCATTAATGTTGTGTGTGTTCCCACAATCTTTAAATGTCATTTGAGAAAAGTCCTATTTTTTGAGAAGTGGATCATTTCAATCAATTATATAACAATAATCAATTTGTTTTATAATAAATGTTCTTCTACAGTTTTCCATTCCCATATTTTTGTTATGTAGCTACTTTGTTTAGATCGAAGCATGATAGAAGAGGATATCCTTGCTTGGCATGACCCCTCTCTATCCCATAATTTCATTTCTGCATCTATCCAGATACGCTTTTTCCAAAACCTTCTCTACTATTAACTGTTGATTTAATCTAGTTCTATTCATTAATGTCCACTGTGTTGTAATCATCGAATCATTAATGTTATTCCAATGGTTTTGAAGTACATGGCTTAATGCTTTTGAATATAGATGGTGTCTTCCGAATGCAATGTTTTTCCACCTGAATTCCTGAGTCGCCCCCTCAAAATATATGTACACAATATTTAACTGGAATGCATCTCCACCAAAATGCTTATACTACCACTTCTAAGGGTACCAACTATTTATGGGTTCTTGAGTACCATAGAATATGCATCCAATTTTCAGTTTCCAAATAACACATTTTCTAGTTGAACATATTTACATTTTTAGGAAATGTCACTGTTTTTTTTTGTTTCTCATTGAATGTAAGTCTTCATAAGTGGGTAGATTCACTATTAATAGCATACTGATGTTTGCAGTAGAAGTCTGATTAAGTGAAGTAAGTAAATCTATACAGGTGAACATATTTACCATTCAACTAATTTTCCAATTTATGTTGACTGATGTTAGGATCAACTATGTTTTCCATTTTAACAGATTTACCAGTTTAATAGATTTATCATTACTGGATTTATTTAGTTTCCATTACGATGATCCTGGAAATACCCTAACATGATATGAGTGACCCATATATAAATGGGGATTACCAGTTATGCGATCCAAATTACCCTTAGGTGAGATGTGATATCTTTCACGTAGGTTCGGATTGACCTTTATGCAACTCAATATGCCCTTTACATGCCATAGTAATGACCCTTACCTGAATTTTACTACCCTTCCATGATTCAAGATTATCATTTATACAGTAGATGAAAACCAACCTTACTCTTACATGAACATATAATACCCATCAATAAGTTTCATTATCCTCACATGATTCATAATTTATATTTCATTACTGGATTAAAAACGAGCTTACCCTTTTGCTAACATAGAAGACCCTAACGTGAGTAAGAGTTAACTCTTTGTAGTACAAGATCTCTCTTATCTAAATGAAGTATGTTCTGTATAATCCAAAATAAAATGAAAAAGGATGAAACTTACACAACCATAAGATATGTCATTAACTCACACTATTTCGATTCTCTCTACCATTAGGTTGTTCTGTTGCAAATCTTCTGTTATTTTGTCATAATAGATATCTATCATTTACTCAAATTCAATTTTAATTACATATTACAGTGATCAAAATAGATGTCTACTAGTTGGATACTGATATGTTGACTCTAATTCATAATCCTTGTGTAGGGAATTGCCTTTTCATTACTGGGTGTTGTGTAATTCCAACGGTTTCATCATCCAAGGTCTATAATCATGCCCCACCTCCACTAAATTTGTTGGCTGTTTCATCAATTGTGGCATCCAACTCAGATCAGTGGTATGTGCTAAGGAGGAGTGCTCAATTTTGGACTACCCCAACTCATTCACGGTTCTTAATCACATTAACATATGACCACTTGTGCGTGCTTTGACTTATTCCCAAACCACAAGCTTGAATGGCAATTTCTGTTGACTATTTCATTTTCTGGTTGGAATGTATACCTTTTTACATGTTACAGAATAATTATTTTTCATGATATATCATCGCTACTTGACAATGAACACTATACCAACTACTCAATTGATACTACAAACACACAACACTATCCAAACCATAAGTCCTGAAATTATTAACAGAACAGTTTTATTCCTTGATTATGCATGTCATTATTTTCAAATATTTTCAATATTATTATGAAATTATGTTCCATAAACAGTATTCTATTATTTATAATAACAATTAATTTATACTGTCGTGCGAATGCACGGGCGAAGTACTAGTTATTTATAAAAGGATGAGGTGCATAAAAAAAAGGAGTACAGAAAGGCTGTCGTACTTAAATTTAGAAAATAGGTTTGACAAGTTTTAAAACATAAACTAATTTTTAAAATTAAGATATTTCATTTAATTAAATATAATAAATGAAAATATATATTCTATAATTATTATAAAAAAAATGTTTTGTAATTATATGTCTTGAACAGTTCAACTGAAAAATTGAAAAACTGATTTGTGGAATCAGTTTTGAGTTTATAAGTGAATCAATGAAAATGACCACACATAAAATTGTTATTTTTTAAATAAAAAATCAGTGGTTCAACAAATTCAAATGATTTAAAAATGATAATTTATTTTGAATAGTGATTTTATAAAATGTGGATTGGTTTAAAAATGAGATTTATAGTGTTTGTTGCTTGTATAAATTTGTGAGTTTGTTTTTTAATAATGATTTTAAATAAAAAACAATAAATACTTCAAGATAGGGTTGTTTATTTTATCGAATTATGCACATATAATTATTTAAATAATTAAAAAGTAAATATTAAATTTAGATAAAACTTGTGTATTTTGACCATGGTTTATTGTCACAGTCATGATCTGTTTTACCATATCTTGATCATTATTTTATAATTGAACATTGAGTTGTAGTGTTTCGCTCCACCGTTGGTGGTAGGGTGGTTTGTTTTAGTTTTACCATACTTGTGTATCTAATGCGGTTTTCTTTCCTGCATTGTGTTCCGCAGTGGTGGTTGTAATCGGCCTTATATTGAATTGGTGTGTTTTAATCAAATTAGTAATCAAAACTTGCATATTTTGAATAATGATTGTTGGTATTTCATGGGTCGTGTCATCATAGTCAAAATATAAAATTTAAAAAAAACAATCTAATGTTGTTGGAACCTAAACTAGTTGTAACATCCCAATTTTTAGGTCGCTCGCTTGGTGCCTTGGCCCGATTCATCAAAAGATCTCAGGCACGCCTCTCCCAGATGCCATAGGGTGCCGACTAACAGCAGAGGTCTAAGGTGTTACTATAAGGAGACTAAATGTAATGCCTTGATCTTTGCTTTCTGGTACGTTCTTTGGTTTGTGATGTTTTCTTTCGATTTTAGATGGAGTGGGGAATTTCTATGCACTTTATAAATACTTTTGCTTTTATTTAATAAAGTTTTTAAAATGGAAATTAAATAATTTTTAATTTAATTTTTACTTTTATTGTAACGAACTATAATTTTATCAATGGAATTTATCTTCTTATAATTGTGTCATATTTAGTGATGTAGCACAATGCACACGCGCCGCATGATAAAACCAACTGCATTTTATTATAATAACTTGAACATCACATATAGAGAATAAAAATGATAATAATAATTGAAAACATTAAAAAGAGATAAAAAATATAAAATAAGATAACTAAAATATGAAAATTTGGATATGCTCGATCCACCAGAATAACCGCACTCATGAATAATGCTGCAATGAAGCGTAATATTAGCAACACAATATTCATCTTGAAAATGAAAATATATATAAACTTGAGAGAAAATAGAAATGAATGATGAATGAATGGAATACGAGGTGTTTATAAAAATTAGTAAACTCATATGATTGTTACAAATTTGACTGTTGGAATAGCGACATGACCATTGGAATAGTAATCTGACTGTTAGGAATAGTAATTTGACCGTTAGAGTAGTAACCTCACAGGTGGAAGTGGAAAATAATATTTAGATATCCTATAAAATGAAAACATGATATATTTAAACCACAGTACATGTAAATAAACATTTTAAAAATGAAAAATTAAGTGTTTGTATTTTTATAAAATAAAAATGTTTTAATTGCACCTTTGTAATAAATATAATGATTTAAAATAAGGTTTATTTTCATAAAATGGATCTATAAATAAATATTAAGTTGTATTATAAGGATAAGATAATTTCATTAGACCATAATTAGTTTTTCAAAGGGTAAAAAAATTGATCATAATATTAAAATTGACATTTTTTGAATAAATGGGGATTTTATTTAAAAATTAAATTTCTCATATTTGAAAATTATTTTCATAAAATGGATTTCATTTTTTGGATTCTACACGTCAAAAAATATTTAGGGTGAATTTTTGATATTTTTCTAATAAATGAATTTTTGGTGAATAGTGAAATATGGTAAATTACAGTATTTAACATTATAAGCTAAATACATGAATTTTTGAGTCATGGTTGATACAAGAACCCATTAATTCAAAATAACATACACTATTTAATTTATATAGTCATAAGAATCAATACTATTGGTAGTCTCGATCCAAAATAATAAATAATGAATATAATATTTAAAATACCCCTCTCATCCCTTTATAAACAACACATCTTCTCCTCACACCTTATAAGCTTCAGAGCTTGCCAAATTTCTGCTCAACTCTATTCTTAAACCTCTCTCCCACATCCTAGTGATTATGGTCTCACAAAAAGACCAATTCCAAGTGCCTTAATGAATATTTCAAGTGGTGACATTTAAGAGATAATACTCTCAATTTACCTCTTCTAAATTCATCTCTTCTTCTACCTTCACATCGGCTCCCTCATCCAACATGGAATAATAACTCCAAAATCATACACACACACACACACACACACACTAGAATGTCATATTTATAATGAAATTTCTACCATCCACCCCTTTCTCACCTCCTCTTATTATAAAAAGCGAAATCGTTGTTCATATTATGTCGGTTTACCGCCAACGTGGGTGACGGGTTTTCGTTTTTCACTACCACATTCATGGTAGGTTTAAATTCACTTATAATGGTTTAAAACAAACTAAAATTGTATATTATATATTTTTTTACATTCTGGAATGAATATATGACCATGGTATTAAATAAAACGAAACAAATTCGTGATGGTCGGTAAAACCACCTAAATGAACCAATTGCATAACCCTGACGTTTTTACTAAAAGAATTGTCCCTATATCAGAACATATGTGGGTATTTGAGACCAATTAAATTTATACACGAATACCATTTCATTTTACTTCTGAATTTGTATCCCCATTTGAAAAGAACTTCCATAATTATACACAAGTGATTCAACCATGAAACCATGAAACAAATGCCCTTGGGAAAGAGAAATTAAACATTATATCTCATTGAAATGATTATAAATGAACACAATAAAATTATAATAAATAAAATATAGATGGGAAAGGTTTTTTTATCGAGTAATCAATGAATCTAATTTTATTATCCAGGATGTTAAGTGCAAGTAAATAACGATTCCAAAACATAAGGTAATGGATACCTTTGAACCACCCTTTTTCTTTAGGCTATGACTTTTCTCTCTCTAACTCACTTTATATTTATCTATATATATTTAATGTTATGGAATGCTTCTAAATTATGTATATATATTTCTCACATATATACCTAGTTTATTTTCTCTTCCTTTGATAGGGAAATACATGCCTTATGTTCATTTCACAAATTCCTTCTTTAAGAAATCTCTTTTGATTATGATATGAGGTAAGATTATGCAAGCCATTTATTTATATGAGTAATTCTTATGTTTATGACTTTTGAATGATTTCCTTTTTTCGAACACATAAGCATGTACATGTTATGATGGGTGTGCCCAGATAGCGCTCCAAGCCATTGGGTAATGTTTTTGTCTCATGAGACGTTATGAATGAGATTAGGGAATGAACCTAATCCACGATGAGACTCTATCCATTATGTGATTTTGTCTTGGCAATTTTTTTTGACTTATTTTCATGTCATGTTATATTTTATTTCCACTTTCTTATGTCGCCATGATCATATGATACCATGTTCACTATGTTATGCTCCCATGTGATCATTCACGAGCCTTCTCTTTTATGACATCATTTTATATCGTCTGGCTCACATGTTATGATTTATTATCATGTTTATTTCCTTACTATGATTTTTAACTCACCCCTTTATTTTATATATTTCTCGTGTTACCTATGTAGTTTTAGGAGTTGAAAGAGATTTAGGATCTCATTACAAAGATTAAAATAAATCTGTTTTATTTTAGTTTCACTTTGATTTATTATGAACCTAGTCTTCCAAAGACACCATACCTTTCAATACTTTAGTAGAATTTAATGAATATTTATATTAAAAATCATGTAATAATATGTGTAAAAGGCTTAAGTCGCTATAGTTGGTATCA
Source organism: Viscum album (assembly GCA_963277665.1). Taxonomy (NCBI): domain Eukaryota; kingdom Viridiplantae; phylum Streptophyta; class Magnoliopsida; order Santalales; family Viscaceae; genus Viscum; species Viscum album. The sequence goes on along the minus strand of OY728157.1, from coordinate 1,619,364,488 downwards.
AATAAAGGTCTAGTTATTTTTGGGATTAAGACTAAAATAATTTAGTGAGAACCATAGGGATAAGTCCAAGTATATGAAAATATCCTAGAATTTTGGTGAAGTATAGAATAAGTGGTTTCTAAGAAATTACATCCCTATCTGGATACTATAAGTGGATGTGGCTCTGTCATAGTTGTACCTTGGGGTAATAACCTTGAAAAGGGCATATTGAGCATTGACTCAATCATCACCTGGTGCATGACAAAGAGGACTTACTGGACATTTGGTTTAACACTCCCCAGGGATTTGCTTTGGAAATTCATAAACTCTTTACTAATCATTACAAAGGACTTTGATAGATTGTTAGGTTATAAAACTTAATAGGAAAATTACCATGGATAACCAAGATTGAAACTTAGAGACTCGTAAGTTAAGATACACTTTTCATTTATAAGTTATTCCTTCTAAGTTAACAGTTTCCTTTTTATATGTTTATTAGTTAAAGCATTCTCATCCTGCTTTTACTTTATTATAGTTAATTGTAACATCCTGGCCCGATTGACCACTAAGATGGTATCCAAACTGGTGGGTTACATGGCCTCAACCGCGCCTCCTCATATGCCCGAGGCTGCCAACCGGCAATGAGTGTCTCAGGTGGTGATAGTGGGGAGACTATACCCCCATATCAGAGTAGCACAATGATATAACAGAGATGGAGAACAAACAATAGCGGAAGTAGTAATAAATGAAGGACAGAGCAGTAGAAAAATAGTAATAAAAAATGAATATAAAAGATGACCAATGCCAATATACAACTGATGCATGCATGTTCGGATGATGATACATAATCTAAAACAATAAACATATAAGATGATACATGATACAATACAATACAAATAAAGAAAGAAAATAAGTACAAGCCATAAGGGAAATCTCTATGAGCATCCTCAGCTCCAACTTAGTCCTCTGCTCCTAACTACCAGGTACTAGAAAAACAACACAAGCATGAATCCAAGGTCCTACAAACATATGGTCTACTCTGGTACCCTAGTGTTATAAGGCCCCAGCCTTAAACCTTACTTAATATTGAATTAAATGAATAACTCACATTGAGGATCTTTTCAGGTTTAGAGTTTTAGAGAATTAGAACATAACTATTACATCTTAAAAGATTACAAAGTAGACACTTCTACTAAGTCTCCATAAAATAAAAACTCTTAAAAAGAAAGATGTCTAGATTCCATGTTTTAGATAGCATGAAATTCCCTTGATCCCATCCTTGACCTTATTCCACTTTAAGTCCTGTGAAAAACATTTCGAAAAAACTTGGGGTGAGCATAAAAAGCTCAGTAAGGGATACAGAAAGAATGAAAACTGTTAGTTTTTCAAACATCAAATAAACCATATATACTCTATCAAAGTAATACCTTCACCTTCATGAAGTAGTAAAAACTCTTTACTGAATAAAGTATCATTACTTACCTTTTTGTAACCAAAGGATTACCATAAAATCCATAAAAAGAACACATAACATATATAAAGGTAACTTGGGACATAAACTTACTTAAGTGGAATAACCATACGGTTGACTTCCACACATATCACTTAATAGAATATCCATACGGCCAATTTCCATACATACTTAATGGAATAGCCATACGGCCGACTTCCATACATACTTAATGGAATAGCCATATGGCCGACTTCCATACCCAATGCATTGGAGGTTATAACGTAACCACCCGTCCTGGTATTCACGGCACCACCTGTCATATGGTTTATAACGTAACCACCCGTTAAAATGTCCAAGTACCAATATAAAATCATAAAACATAAAACCAATATAAAGGAATGATAACATTTCCACATTTCAATCACAATATATCATAAATATATTGACATAATAGAATCCTTTTTCAAAACCATTTTCAATACCAAAATACATAAAAGAGTATAGGGTATTTATTTTATTCTAAAAACATTACGGCTTGTTGAGAAAGCCAAAGATCAAATAATACTCGCGGCGGCGGAAAAGGTCGTTGTCACCGCGTACGTTAAAAAAACATTCCTTTTTGTCGTTTAGTAAAACGCTTCGTAGAAAAAGATTCCTTTTGTATAAAAGTAAAAGTCAAAGGGTTTATACACCGTATAAAAGAAAGTTGTGTATAAAACGAAATATGCCTCAATGAAAGGAGATTGAGACGAAGTCCCTTACCTTGGGTCCGACTTGACTCGATCGTTCTTTAACGTCCTGAATAATAAACTTGAGTTAATTTATACTTGATTAAGAACCTTTTTAAAGTTCATTATTCTTTTTATATCACTTATTGCCATGTTATAAACATTATGTAACCATTTAAGTTAATAATGTTTGTTTTGTCAATATTTGGTTCTTAAGTCGAAAGTTGACTTCTTACAATTACATGTTGTTCATGTGGTCAAAAGTTCTTTATATCCAGAATGAAATTCCCAATTTAGATATAATATGTATCATATATATCCAGCATATACATGTATTTATAATATTACATAATCATTTAGAGGTAAGAAATGAAATGCACCGTTCATGGAGACGGTAAGCCGTACGTACGCATGAACGCTACTTCCATTCCTTTGTCATATTAATGGAATTAAAACTAAATGAGAGGTATGTATATTTTAATTCCATAATTATATTCATCATTTAGATATATCATTAATTATATATATACATTATATACATGTAATTTTAATAGTACATTACATTTGGGGATAAGAAATGAAATGCACTGTTCATGGAGACGGTAAGCCGTACGTACGCATGAACGCTACTTTCATTTCTATCTCATACTTTAATGGAAAGAAATAATAATTATATAGAGGTATATTATAATTCCAGTATAACATCATATATAATAACTTTAAATCCATCCTTTACACGTCCCACATATGGCATTAACGAATCACATCACTTTTAGGGGGCGGTAGTCCGCACTTCCTTAAATGAAGATATCGTGTTTACCCATAATAGAAACCATAAAGGTATGCCAAAAATGAAAAATAAAGAAGCTTAAAGAAAACATAAACATATTATATATCATATATAAAAATAGTGACATCATAATGGCCACCCTTGAAGGTGTTAAATGAGTATTGAACAATCATCGTTTCGGGAGGCAGAATTTCGCCATCCACGGAAACCGTATGTTCTTTAACCATTTGATGTAGTTGTGTGAGAGTGTAGCTCAAAAAAATATTATAACAACATCCTAGTATATTTAAGATACTGGTGTTGTTAAAAAAGAAGTAAATAAAAAGAGTTTAGAGGGTTGGAGAAGCAAAATAAAACAAATGAACAAAAGAGAATGAATTGCCTTTAAAAGTGTAACTCCCTTTTGATTTGAGCCTAAAGGCTTCCTTTGAAAGGATTCTGCCCAAAGGGAATCCTCTAGGATGAGTAGAGGGATGTGGAGAGAGTAATTGGGCAGGGGTTGGCCGAGCCAAAGGCTTGAGAAGTGTGTGAAATGAGGTAGAGGTGGGGGCCTTTTATAAGAGGAGAGGAGGGTCACTTTTGGAAAGTAAAGAAATATTACTTTATTTGAAAATGTGTTTCGGTTTTAAAAGGTCCCACATTGATATAATTAGTGGATAAGGTGATAAGGGTTCGAAATCCACTCATCCAATTGGTTTTGGACATGTGTAGGTTTTAGATTTTTCATTATCTTTCCATTTTATTTAAATCGCCAAATAATGATGTCATCACTGCATCATTATTATGTCATAAATAATTTAATTTATTTAATGTCTAAAATTATAAAAAAATACTATGATGTAGGAAATCTTTTTATCTTTCCAATGAATATTTATAATCAAAATTTGGACTTGTATAACCCCACTCAAAAATTATTTTAGTAAAATAATTTATGTTAGTGTCATTTTCACTTTAACATTAAATAAAAATATATTAATGTCATTTTCCAACTAAAGTGGCTCAATGGGGTCCCCAAGTTGGCCCATGGCTTGTCTTGGTCGGCCATGACTCACCCAATAGGTGTAGGACAAGTGTCATGGTGTTTTCACATTCTTATAATACCATTTTTACCTTAAACTACACTAATTACCTCTAATCGCGATTAATGAAAAAAAGTTACTATTCACCAAAAAATTATTTTAATCTCATTGAACCACATTTTACTTCTTAATGACAACCATGTATGTCGGATTTTCAAAATTCAATACACATTAGTGGTAAACTTTCATTTAACTGAAAAATCAGTTTGCTTGATTACCACTTAGTGGTTTCACTATTCATCAAAAATTGAAGTTTTTCAGAAAATTACCAAAAATTCACCCTAAGCTATATTTGATATTCCGAATTCAAAAATGAAGTCCATTTTACAAAATTCAAAACATATAAGTCAAATTAATTAATTTAATAATTAATTCTCGCTGTCATGACAAATAGCGTGTTTTTGTGAAACAATAAGTATCAAAAGATTGACACCAGTTTAAGTCCAATTTCAAAGTGAAATTGATTCCAATGACCACCATTGGATTAACTGGTAAAAATATTTTCTAATTTCACTTTAAAACCAATTAAAATAATAATCTAATCATATAAATAATTTAGATTAAAAAGAGGTTTTGAATTAAAATACAACATTTTACACTATTCATAAAAAAAGAACTTTATCAGAAAGGTACCAAAAATTTACACAAAGTAAATTTTGATGTCCCGATTCTAAAGAAGAGTTATATTTGGTCCAAAATAAAGTATAACAGTGATCAAAACTATATTTAATGACGGTTCACCATTAAAAGGTGATAAGTGAACCTTTAGTGAAAATTATAGTATATATGCCCTAAAATTGAACTCTTTCCGTATTTTAAGCCTTTATCTTTTATTGGGTAAATGTATAAACATTTAAAAACATATCTAATCATATTTTAGTTATTTCTATCCATTCCCGCCAGTACAACGGCTACTTGTTAACTAACATTTAAAATAATATTATTTTATTACTAGTGTGCTACGTAAGTTTCAAAGAAACTCATCGTTGCGTATCAGGTACGCTATCGAACATAGCAACCCCTTTAAAATAAAATTAATATTTAATTCGTTAATATTAATAAATATGAAAATTCTTTATTCTTTATTTACCTGGGATGTTACATCCTTCCCCCCTTTTGGGAATTGCGTCCTTGCAATTTTATTCACTTATCAAAATAAGTGGGGGTATTTATGCCTCATAGCATTTTCAGATTCCCACGTTGCCTCTTAAATCACATGGGTTTTCCACAAAACCTTTACCTGATGAATCACCTTATTCCGTAACACTTTCTCCCTGTGGTCAAGAATCTGGACCGGTTGTTTCTCATAAGATAGGTTCTCTTCCAGCTGAACTACCTCTGGGCTCAAAACATGAGATGGATCTGGCATATACTTTCTCAACATCGAAACGTGAAAAACATTGTGTACCTGAGATAAACTCGGAGGTAAAGCCACCCGGTATGCAACTGATTCAACTCTCTCCAGAATTTCATATGGTCTAATAAACCTTGGACTCAACTTTCCTTTATTACCAAATCTCATCACACTTTTCCAAGGAGAAACCTTGAGAAAAACATGATCACCTACCTCGAAAGATAGATCCTTCCTCCGGTTATCCACATAACTCTTCTGCCTGCTCTGAGCTGTTCTCATGTGATTTTGAATCAACTGAACTTTTTCTGCCATCTCTTCTACCAATTGTAGTCTCATCAACTTCCTTTCACCCACTTCATTCCAAAATGCTGGAGTTCGACACTGCTTCCCATATAATGCCTCAAATGGTGCCATCTGTATACTGGAATGAAAACTGTTATTATAAGAAAACTCAACCAAAGAAAGATGTTGGTCCCAACTTCCCTGATAATCCATCGAACAAGCTCGTAGCATATCCTCCAATGTCTGGATTGTTCGTTCTGACTGCCCATCTGATTGAGGATGAAAAGCTGTACTAAAATTTAATTCAGTACCCAACGACTTTTGAAGGCCTTTCCAAAAGTTAGAAGTAAACCTGGGATCACGATCCGATACAATGGAGAGAGGAACTCCATGTAACCTGACTATCTCTTTAAGATACAAACGGGAAAGTTAATCAAGAGAGAAAGTATATCGTATAGCAAGGAAATGAGCAGATTTGGTCAAGCGATCAACAATAACCCAGATTGCATTATTACCTCGAGATGTCTACAGTAATCCCACAACTAAGTCCATGGATATATTCTCCCATTTCCACTCTGGCACTGGTAAAGGCTGAAGCATCCCTTTCGGTAACTGCCGCTCTGCTTTAACCTGTTGACATGTCAAACACTTCACAGTAAAATCAGCAATGTCTCTTTTCATTCCATCCCGCCAGTAATACTCCCGCAGATCTCTGTACATCTTAGTACTGCCAGGATGAACTGAAAACATGGAACTATGAGCCTCACATAACAACTCATTCTTCAACTGTGAATCACAAGGCACACATAACCTCTTCACAAACCTCAAAACACAAACACAAACTTATCCAAGAACTCATGGAAAATTTTATTCATAAGGTCCATGAATATAGTAGGTGCATTGGTTAACCCAAAAGGCATAACTACAAATTCATAATGGCCATATCTAGTACGGAACGTAGTCTTCGGAACGTCTGCTTCTTTTACTTTCAACTGATGGTACCCCGACCTCAAGTCAATCTTCGAAAAATACTGAGCTCCTTGGAGCTGATACCACTTCATTCGATGGCCCAACATCTGCTGAAGTTGTTGCAAAGGATTTTACCACCCCTTTCTGCTTGTAGTCTGGCTGCATTCCCCCAGTTGAGTTCTTCGTTGGACACTCGTTTGCATAATGACCCATTTCATTACACTTAAAACATCTTACCGTTGGCTTTTCATTTCCTGCTTGATCATCTTCCTTACAGTTACGAGCAATATGACCAGACTTACCACACCGAAAGCACTTACCAGACTTGGATAAAAATTCTCCAGGATACATTTTACCACACTTATCACAGGATGGATATTTGGTTTTCTTACCTCCTTGCTTCTTTGATGAATTCTTCCCCTTTTCCTGCCAACTAGATCTCTTATTCTGTTGTTTGTCATAGAGCACCTGATCATCGGCAAACTCCATTTCCACCTTCTCCGCACATCGAACAAGTTTTTCATAACTTTTGAACTCACGAGAAGCTAAATCCCTTCGATACTTTGGCTTTAACCCTGAGTAAAAACGGTTTATTTTACTATCAAGATCTCATATGAAGTTTGGAGCATACCTTGCCAATCGAGTGAACTTTTCTTCATAAGCAGCCACTGAATCATCCTCCTGCCTCAATTCTAGGAACTGTTTTTCCATCCTAAGACGAACCACCTTAGGAAAATATTTCTCAAGAAACATACCTTTGAATTCGTCCCAGTGAAGATCCTCAATCTCATCACTATCCCTTATATTTTTCACCATCGACCACCACTGATCAGCTTCACCTTCAAAATGGTAAATAGCAAGACTAACCTTTTGATGTTCTGAACACCCCATGACATCAAAAATCTTCTCCAGTGCTTTAATCCACCCTTCATCTTGCACAGGGTCAGATGATCCTCTGAATGATGGGGGATGTTGCCTCATGAAATGTTCCACCACTGACATGTTCCTCTGCGGTTGATCTGGCTGATCTCGTGCATGGATACCACCACCATTTATAGCCTGAGTCAATTTTTCCATCACTACAACAAACTGTTCAGTTCCGATTCCGACCATCTCAGGTTGCTGATTTGGAAGGTTGTCTTCCTCCTGATGTCGTCCCAACATAGCTGCTTTGTTTCCTCTGCGAAAAACCATTCTGAACACCGAAATATCTTAGGCGAAGCAACATGGTAATCCGTAAATGCTATATCATTTCAATCATATTATAATTTAACACTTTTCTAACTCCTAAAGTTGTCTAAACCGACCTCTGATACCAACTATAAGGCCCCAGCCTTAAACCTTACTTAATATTGAATTAAATGAATAACTCACATTGAGGATCTTTTCAGGTTTAGAGTTTTAGAGAATTAGAACATAACTATTACATCTTAAAAGATTACAAAGTAGACACTTCTACTAAGTCTCCATAAAATAAAAACTCTTAAAAAGAAAGATGTCTAGATTCCATGTTTTAGATAGCATGAAATTCCCTTGATCCCATCCTTGACCTTATTCCACTTTAAGTCCTGTGAAAAACATTTCGAAAAAACTTGGGGTGAGCATAAAAAGCTCAGTAAGGGATACAGAAAGAATGAAAACTGTTAGTTTTTCAAACATCAAATAAACCATATATACTCTATCAAAGTAATACCTTCACCTTCATGAAGTAGTAAAAACTCTTTACTGAATAAAGTATCATTACTTACCTTTTTGTAACCAAAGGATTACCATAAAATCCATAAAAAGAACACATAACATATATAAAGGTAACTTGGGACATAAACTTACTTAAGTGTAATAACCATACGGTTGACTTCCACACATATCACTTAATGGAATAGCCATACGGCCAATTTCCATACATACTTAATGGAATAGCCATACGGCCGACTTCCATACATACTTAATGGAATAGCCATACGGCCGACTTCCATACCCAATGCATTGGAGGTTATAACGTAACCACCCGTCCTGGTATTCACGGCACCACCCGTCATATGGTTTATAACGTAACCACCCGTTAAAATGTCCAAGTACCAATATAAAATCATAAAACATAAAACCAATATAAAGGAATGATAACATTTCCACATTTAAATCACAATATATCATAAATATATTGACATAATAGAATCCTTTTTCAAAACAATTTTCAATACCAAAATACATAAAAGAGTATAGGGTATTTATTTTATTCTAAAAACATTACAGCTTGTTGAGAAAGCCAAAGATCAAATAATACTCGCGGCGGCGGAAAAGGTCGTTGTCACCGCGTACGTTAAAAAAACATTCCTTTTTGTCGTTTAGTAAAAAGATTCGTAGAAAAAGATTCCTTTTGTATAAAAGTAAAAGTCAAAGGGTTTATACACCGTATAAAAGAAAGTTGTGTATAAAACGAAATATGCCTCAATGAAAGGAGATTGAGACGAAGTCCCTTACCTTGGGTCCGACTTGACTCGATCGTTCTTTAACATCCTGAATAATAAACTTGAGTTAATTTATACTTGATTAAGAACCTTTTTAAAGTTCATTATTCTTTTTATATCACTTATTGCCATGTTATAAACATTATGTAACCATTTAAGTTAATAATGTTTGTTTTGTCAATATTTGGTTCTTAAGTCGAAAGTTGACTTCTTACAATTACATGTTGTTCATGTGGTCAAAAGTTCTTTATATCCAGAATGAAATTCCCGATTTGGATATAATATGTATCATATATATCCAGCATATACATGTATTTATAATATTACATAATCATTTAGAGGTAAGAAATGAAATGCACCGTTCATGGAGACGGTAAGCCGTACGTACGCATGAACGCTACTTCCATTCCTTTGTCATATTAATGGAATTAAAACTAAATGAGAGGTATGTATATTTTAATTCCAGAATTATATTCATCATTTAGATATATCATTAATTATATATATACATTATATACATGTAAATTTAATAGTACATTACATTTGGGGATAAGAAATGAAATGCACCGTTCATGGATACGGTAAGCCGTACGTACGCATGAACGCTACTTTCATTTCTATCTCATACTTTAATGGAAAGAAATAATAATGATATAGAGGTATATTATAATTCCAGTATAACATCATATATAATAACTTTAAATCCATCCTTTACACGTCCCACATATGGCATTAACGAATCACATCACTTTTAGGGGGCGGTAGTCCGCACTTCCTTAAATGAAGATATCGTGTTTACCCATAATGGAAACCATAAAGGTATGCCAAAAATGAAAAATACAGAATCTTAAAGAAAACATAAACATATTATATATCATATATAAAAATAGTGACATCATAATGACCACCCTTGAAGGTGTTAAATGAGTATTGAACAATCATCGTTTCGGGAGGCAGAATTTCGCCATCCACAGAAACCGTATGTTCTTTAACCATTTGATGTAGTTGTGTGAGAGTGTAGCTCAAAAAAATATTATAACAATATCCTAGTATATTGAAGATACTGGTGTTGTTACAAAAGAAGTAAATAAAAAGAGTTTAGAGGGTTGGAGAAGCAAAATAAAACAAATGAACAAAAGAGAATGAATTACCTTTAAAAGTGTAACTCCCTTTTGATTTGAGCCTAAAGGCTTCCTTTGAAAGGATTATTCCCAAAGGGAATCCTCTAGGATGAGGAGAGAGATGTGGAGAGAGTAATTGGGCAGGGGTTGGCCGAGCCAAAGGCTTGAGAAGTGTGTGAAATGATGTAGAGGTGGGGGACTTTTATAAGAGGAGAGGAGGGGCACTTTTGGAAAGTAAAGAAATATTACTTTATTTGAAAATGTGTTTCGGTTTTAAAAGGTCCCACATTGATATAATTCGTGGATAAGGTGATAAGGGTTTGAAATCCACTCATCCAATTGGTTTTGTACATGTGTAGGTTTTAGAGTTTTTATTATCTTTCCATTTTATTTAAATCGCCAAATAATGATGTCATCACTGCATCATTATTATGTCATAAATAATTTAATTTATTTAATGTCTAAAAATTATAAAAAAAATACTATGATGTAGGAAATCTTTTTATCTTTCCAATGACTATTTATAATCAAAATTTGGACTTGTATAACCCCACTCAAAAATTATTTTAGTAAAACAATTTATGTTAGTGTCATTTTCACTTTAACATCAAATAAAAATATATTAATGTCATTTTCCAACTAAAGTGGCTCCATGGGGTCCCCAAGTTGGCCCATGGCTTGTCTTGGTCGTCCATGACTCACCCAATAGGTGTAGGACAAGTTTCATGGTGTTTTCACATTCTTATAATACCATTTTTACCTTAAACTACACTAATTACCTCTAATCGCGATTAATGAAAAAAAGTTACTATTCACCAAAAAATTATTTTAATCTCATTGAACCACATTTTACTTCTTAATGACAACCATGTATGTCGGATTTTCAAAATTCAATACACATTAGTGGTAAACTTTCATTTAACTGAAAAATCAGTTTGCTTGATTACCACTTAGTGGTTTCACTATTCATCAAAAATTGAAGTTTTTTAGAAAATTACCAAAAATTCACCCTAAGCTATATTTGATATTCCGAATTCAAAAATGAAGTCCATTTTACAAAATTCAAAACATATAAGTCAAATTAATTAATTTAATAATTAATTCCCGCTGTCATGACAAATAGCGTGTTTTTGTGAAACAATAAGTATCAAAATATTGACACCAGTTTAAGTCCAATTTCAAAGTGAAATTGATTCCAATGACCACCATTGGATTAACTGGTAAAAATATTTTCTAATTTCACTTTAAAACCAATTAAAATAATAATCTAATCATATAAATAATTTAGATTAAAAAGAGGTTTTGAATTAAAATACAACATTTTACACTATTCATAAAAAAAAGAACTTTATCAGAAAGGTACCAAAAATTTACACAAAGTAAATTTTGATGTCCCGATTCTAAAGAAGAGTTATATTTGGTCCAAAATAAAGTATAAGAGTGATCAAAACTATATTTAATTACGGTTCACCATTAAAAGGTGATAAGTGAACCTTTAGTGAAAATTAGAGTATATATGCCCTAAAATTGAACTCTTTCCGTATTTTAAGCCTTTATCTTTTATTGGGTAAATGTATAAACATTTAAAAACATATCTAATCATATTTTAGTTATTTCTATCCATTCCTGCCAGTACAACGGCTACTTGTTAACTAACATTTAAAATAATATTATTTTATTACTAGTGTGCTACGTAAGTTTCAAAGAAACTCATCGTTGCGTATCGGGTACGCTATCGAACATAGCAACCCCTTTAAAATAAAATTAATATTTAATTCATAAATATTAATAAATATGAAAATTCTTTATTCTTTATTTACCTGGGATGTTACAAGTGTAATGGCGGCCTGATTAGGGTGTGAGATATAAATCCCAATAGGTTACCACCCACAATGTCTACATCTGAATCCAGTCTATGTGTAAGAAGTAAAAAAATGTGCAGGTAATATGGAATGATAAATAGAACTGAACAAATAAAAAACAACCCACTCAGGTGTAGGTTCCGGGCATAGCAGAAGTGCGTGGATGGGTGTACCCAACTTTAATTTTACTATTAACAATGATCAATCTGAGATCCGTCATGATGATAAAACGCCAGATCTTCATAATAGAACAAATAATGAAAGAAAAGAGGGGAGTCCCGAAACCATAGAGAGGATCATCGTATGTTGGTTATAATTAATTTAATTAAAATACAAGAATAACCTTGATGGAATTCTCTCTTCGTTGATGTTTCTGGTCATGATCCAATGTGATCCATCGTTGCGTCATAGAAGCCAAGTGCAGGATTCCTCTAGCGGTGATCCACACGTGCTCCACGTATCTATGGATGTTTCCGAAGGGATATATAGGTGCTAGCGCAGAAGAGCCTCTGCTTGTGATGTCCACCTTCGATCGCGTTGAGAGTCACTTCCAAAACACTCTCCTTGATCCGGTGGAGGAGGATCTCTCTCGTAACTTGAGAGCGTTCTTGGCAGAAAAAAAAAATCTCTCTTGGATTGAGAGCTTTTCTAGATCCGTTGTGCACAACCACAAAGAATGGCTAGGCTAATGAGAATAATGTAATTGGGATTTTATTACTTAGAATAATAAAATGAATTAATTACCTGAAATAATTTATTCATTTCATTTAATTCTTAGTAAGACCCCATGTCTAATAATAACAGTTGACTATTATTATCACTTAACATGTGCCCAGTGAATTACACCTAATATTATTTAATTAAATAATTAATATTATTTCTCACAAATCCCCAGATAAACTACACGACATGTATATTAATATGCACTATGCGTATTTTTGTTTTTCCATTTTATTTATTTCCTCCACCACATTTATTAGATCTTGAATAATGACTATTTATTTCTTAAATAAATATCACTGCATTATTCACTAATAAATATATTACTTCTCCCACAATATATTCTCTTGAATAACTAGTGTCGAAATAAATGTGATCAAGCATCCTTGAATAATTATTAAACCATAATCAGGAATAATATTTATTCAACTTGTTAAATGAATATTTAACTGAGATACTTGGACACACTTAGTGTGTGACCCTTTAGGTCTCTTTCTCAGTGGAATTAGAAAAAGCCTACCTAAATTCCAAGGTTAGAATCTAGAAACACGCCAAGATACCCATAGAGAAAGAAGTTAACGTCGTAATGATGTGTCACCTCTTAAGAACGCTTATCGTGTAATGTAATCCCTTTATCATGATATCTCGAATCAAGTGAGTTTCATGCAATTAACATCAACCCATGTACTTGATTATTCTTTATTTGACTTCCCGGAATTGAACTTTCTTATTCCTTACCATGTTCATGAATTTATTTAGGCTATATCAATTCCATAAAAGGGCCTGAGATATCAACTTCCATTATAGAATAAAAGGGACAAATCCTTTCTCACATTGTCTATTAATACAGTATTACTCGTGATGCACCCAACACATCCTACCTCACTGCGAACAACATGTCGTCATAGTTTTCTTTAATACATATAAGTACGTGAGTTGTAATACCCATTAATAATAATCTTAAAGTCTAAGGACCAAAACAAACCTCCATAGATAGGAACATCCAATGACACTATGAAATGTGGATTTCCTACTGGTGGGTCTCGTTCTCATAATATCCTCCTAGATATTACCAAGGGTGCACACCATGAGAAGGTGCCTCAAAGTTTTATGAGTCCTCAACCCTAATGGAATGTATTATTTGTGTCCCTCAAATAACATCATCCAACCATAAAACATATATTCAAGAATAGTGTTATGACACTTTTGGGTTCTCGTCATAGGAGGGATCCGCTATGACCCTTTAGTGCAACAACTATCCTTAGGACATTATCACATGCATTGTCATGCATAAGAACAATAAAGATGTGATAAGGTATTTATTAATGAATAAAGTACAAAGTATTTGGTTCTAGGCCACCAACTCCAACAAACTCCCACTTGGACTAGAGCCAATTGCTAACGACCTTTAACCCGTTAGCTCTCACATGATATTCATGCTTCTGCTGAGATAGTACTTTAGTCATGGGGTTTACCACATTCTCTTCTCTGTACACTCTTCTCACTACAAATTCACCCCTTTGATAGAAATCCCTCAAGAGGTGATACTTTCGGAGAATGTGCTTTGTCCGTTGATGTGACCTTGGTTCTTTTCCAAGAGCCACCACTACAGTATTATCACAATACAATGTGATAGGATCTTTACTTCTAGGCACCACATCAATCTCTTAGAAAAAGTTCCAAATCCAAATGGTTTTCTTGGCTGCATCAGAAGCTGCTATATATTCAGACTCCACTATAGAATCAGAGATAATTGGCTACTTTGAACTCTTCCAGCTCACAAATCCTCCATTGAGACAAAAAACATATGTTGATTCCAACTTCAGATCATTCTGATATGTATGAAAACTAGCATAAACATACCCTCTGATGACAAGCTCCTCGACTCCTCTATACACCAGAAACATATCCTTAGTTCTTCTTAGATACTTAAGGATAGTCTTAACAGTAGTCCAATGTTGTTCTCCTAGATCTGCTTGATATCTTACTACCATGATCAGTGCATAGGCAACATCAATCCTGGTACATAACATGGTATACATGATGGATCCTATAACCAAAGTTTATGAGATCTTACTTATCCTATCTTTCTCCTGTTGTGTCTGAGGACACATTTTCTTAGAAAGATGTAGGCCATGTGACACTGGAACTAATCCCCTATTAGATTGTTCCATACTAAATATTTTTAGTATCTAATCAATGTATGTACTCTGACTTAGTCCAAGAAGCATCTTGGATCTATCACAAATGATCTTGATCCCTATAATTTAGGCTGCTTCACCTAAGTCCTTCATGGAGAAACACTTGTTCAACCATTCCTTAACTGACTGTAAGACTGGTACATTATTTACAATAAGTAATATGTCATCAAAATATACTACTAAGATAATGATCACATTCCCATTAAACCGTTTATAAACACATGGATCACATTCATTATTAATGAAACCAAATTCCTTTATGGATTCATCAAATCAAATGTTCCATAACCTGGATGTTTTCTTTAATCCATAAATGGATTTCTGCAACTTGCAAACTCGTTTGGATTCACCTGGTGTCACAAACCCTTATAGTTGTATCATATAGACATCTTCTTGAAGGTTCTCATTAAGGAATGCTGTTTTGAAATCCATTTTCCAAATCTCATATTCATGGTAAGCTGTTATGTCAAGTATGATTCTTATGGATTTAAACATGGAAACTGGCGAGAAGGTTTCATCGTAGTCAATTCCTTGATGTTTTCTGAATCCTTTAACCACTATCCTTGCTTTATAGGTTCTAACTTGACATTCCATGGCCATCTTTCTCTTGAATAACCATTTTCATCTAATAGGATTTACATCAACTAGCTCATCAACCAGAACCCAAACTTGGTTCTGATACATGGAATCCATCTCAAAATTCATAGCTTCTAGCCATCTTGAAGCTTCTGAGATATCTACTACTTCCTTACAGGAGAGAGGTTTATCATTGTCCACCAATAATGATTCACCATCCTCAGTGACTAGGAAACCAAATCTCTCTAGCTCCCTTACCTCTCTTGAGATCCTATGTAGTACTTGTGTTTTTGGAACCTCTTCCACGAGGACCTATGGAACTTTTTCCTGTACCAACTCATGTGTATCTTGACCATCAACTTCATCGAATTCAATCTTTCTCCCACTATCCTTTTTGAGGATGTGCTCCCTCTCAATAAAGGTAGCTTGTTCGACAATAGTCACTTTCTTATCTGAAGGGTTATATAGGTAATATCCTTTCGTTTCCTTGGGATATCCTATAAAGATACACCTTGTGATCTGGGGTGCTAGTTTGTTGCCTGATAAGGCCTTAACAAACACCTCACATATACATACATGTGTGTGTAACAAAATGCTTTTCTTTCCATTCCATAAATCAGAGGGAATTCCATTTTCCACCTTAGTTAGTACTCAGTTTAATGTGTATGTTGTAATTTGTAATGCATATCCACAAAAGGATAATGAAAGATTTTAAAGACTCATCATCGACCTCACCATGTACAAAAATGTGTAGTTCCTCCTTTCACTAACACCATTCCACTATGGTGTATAAGGAGGAGTGAGTTGAGATAGAATCCTAGACTCCCATAGAAGGTCAATGAACTCTTGGTTCAGATATTCTCCACCTCGATCTGATCAAAGATTCTTTATCTTCTTACCAAGCTAATTCTCTACTTCATTCTTGAATTCCTTAAATTTCTCTAAGGACTCTAACTTATACCTCATTAAGTAGATATATCCATATCTACTCAAATCATCAGTAAAAGTAATGAAGTAAGAATATCTACATCTAGCTTCTATTGAAAATAGTTCACACACATCTGTGTGAACCAATCCTAGAAGCTCTGTGGCCCTTTCACCCTGTCCACCGAAAGGTGGCTTGGTCATTTTACCTTATAAACAAGCGTGACATATATTAAGTGGTTTTAGCTCAGTAGAGTCTAAATAACCATCTTGGTAGAGCTTTTTCAAGCGCTTATCGTTTACATGACCAAGACGATGATTCCACAACTGGGTGTTGTATGAGTCATGTGAGTTTGTTTTTTATAGATTAACAACACTTGGTTTTCATAATTTAATACATACAAACCATTATTTAAATGCACCATACCATAACATATGTTGTTCTTATAAAAGAAACAACCCTTATTTCCAAACTTGAAAATAAATCCATCCATATCCAAACATGATATATAAATTATGTTCTTGGTAACAATAGGCACATAATAACAATTATGTAAAACCAAAAGCATCCCATTTGGAAATGAGAGATGGTAATCGCTAATGGCCAACGTAGCTAGCCTCATGCCATTGGAAGATCGAAGATCCACCTCTCCTCTGGCAATATTTCTAAATCTACTTGGTTCCTACATTTGAATACATATGTGATCCCCACAAGATGTATCTAATACCCAATGTGTAGAAATGGAAAGATTACACTCAATAATGAACACACCTTTAGCTCCCCCACGCTTTTGGGTGCAGTTCCTCTTCCAGTGGCCTGGCTTGCCACATGAAAAACACATCACCTCCCATTACTTGCCCTGCCTCTAGATCTTCCCCTTCTTGGAGGGATGATGCTTAGGGGATTCAGACCATCTATAAATTCTTTTCCCATTTTCCTTTTCCTTCCTTTTCTTATTCACCATAAGGGCTACAGGTTTATCACACCCCATATCCTTATCTACTTAGCAAGTCAGAAGCTCTGATATACTCTTCTCATTGTTTCTCATGTTTTAGTTGATAATAAAGCTAGAGAAGTTCTTGGGTAGTGATAATATGATGAGATATGTATGCAAATTTTCCGGGAACTTAATACCTACGATGTTCAGGCGTTCAATGTAGCCAATAATCTTGACTACATGAGGCCCAACTCACACAGACTCTCCAGGCTTAGTTGTGAACAAATCATTAGAGATCTCATATCTCTACTGTCTCGCCTTATCTTGATAGAGATCCTTAAGGTGAGACATCATACTATATGCGTCCATGTTTTCATGTTGCTTCAAGATCTCATTATACATGGCCAATAACATGAAACATTAGAAATCTATGGCATCATCCATATGTTTCATATAGAGAGATAGTTCCTCATCACTGGCCTCTTTTCCAGGTGCAACTATAATAGGCTCTTCCAGCACCTACAATTTCCTCTCGTGGCGAAGGATGACGCGTAAATGCCTTTGCCACTCTTGAAAATTAGTGCCAGTGAGAAGGTTTTCCTTCCTGAGTATGGTTTGAAATGATATGTTTAAAGTCATTTTTCTTGTTATTTCTAAAAATTAAGATAAGAAAAGATTAATTACTTTATCATAAAATTGAGACAAATAAATAAATCAATACTTATTAGTCTCCCACTATTTTATCGAAATCCAATAGCCATCACCATTGACTTTAGAATATTTTGTTGCCTGAATATTCTAGTGAAAAAGATCCATATTTTCCTTCTCATTACCCCAAATAGGGTTGGTCAAGAAACTTGAAGGGTTTTAGGTAGGCATTCCAAATTCCAACTGCATTAACTCGCAGTTCCTTCATCCGCTGAGTGGACTCCCCAATCCTGAAATCCTTTTATTTTTTATTTCCTCAACATTTGCCTCTTGGTCACACCAAGTCCTACTGTGGCAGTCAACCCTTGATATGAACCAAGTCAAGTCAACCCAAAACCTTAAATTATAATTCCCTGATAATTGAAAGCACCCCAACTAGGATTGGTCAAGAACTTTGAACTATGGTTCGATTCTAACCAAGATTATGGAAGACTATACCGACTTATTATTTCTTTGAGGGATTTTATCCTTATACGTAAATTTCCATTTTATCATCTTTCTTAAATTCTTGTTAATATTAATCAGGATATACTTAAGTAATTAACCATGTCTAATATAATATTTACGCATAAGTCGGTCTTATTTTAGTTCCATCTCACATGCTTTTTTAATTCATTAATTGTGTGATCATGACAACACACCCAAAATAAATAAACCATGCAACTGATAGAAATAAAATAAATGGCATGATCATGAGCTTGTTCTATTGGTTAGTTTATCTAGTGGTTGATAAACTAACCCAAGACCTAGGGGAGAAACACATTGAACCTTTTGGGTTCATGTTTACAACTTTTCACCTATCCACCTTTGTATCTCCTTGGGTTGGTTTTACCTCAGATCCTAATATGAACTGCCTCCACTAGATTGGGAGCTCCATCCATTACATATAATTTTATCTGACACACATATAAGGGTTAAAAGGGGTTTTACATAAAAGAAACCTTGGGCACACAGACCCTGGATATTAATGAAGATAAGGCTCGCAGGCCAACAAATTTAATTTAAATAAATAAATTAAAATAAATAATCTACATACAAAGGTCATGGTCTAGCTCATGATAATCCATACATGAAATGATATTTACTCATAAATAAAACTAGCATTCAATTCTTTAATCATTCTTATTTAAGATAAATCACTCTCGAATCAATTAATTATCTTTAATTAATCAATCCTTTTATCTTAAACCCCTTTCTGAATTTCCTTGAGATTATCATCCATCATAATTTTAAAAGAATAAATTCATTTAAAATTATCTTTGTATGTAACTTGCACCTTGGAGGCAACCCAGTGAATTCCTGTTCATAACTACCCAATGAGTATAAATTAACATTACACAGATGTTAAATTAAACACACATATATAAAACACCCATCATGTATTGTGCCTCATCTTTACACCAGCACCATGGTACACATATCAAGGGTTTGTATAATATAATAATAAATTTTAATAAATCTGTGTAATTTAGATGAGTAAATGGTGTGTAGTTCCAACTACACGGTGTGTACTATCTTTCACTGTCCATCTGAAGTACACACCCAAGGACATGGTGTGTATATGTACTTCAGAAATATTCGGAGTACACGGCGTGTCCAGTGGGACACATGCCGTGTAGTGTCCCTGTTACACGATCTCCAGCTAAGCAATCTATGTATGGGGTACACAATTCAACCCTAACCTGAAGGGACTACACATCATGTCCAGTGGTCCATATGACGTATAATCCAAAAACCGCATGCCACCTATTCCTGGTCAATACACAGAGTCATTTAAGACTTAGATAGACTCCAACACATGACTTGGTTTGGAGAACCAGTCCTGGTGCATGGAACCGAGACTACTAGGTGTCTAATATCGAATACACGCCATGTATTCTAGTGTTGTACGACTAGGAATCTTTGGAACCTCCACACGAGATCCTATATTTTATTTTAATCAAAATTAAAATAAAATATCATTTTTGTAAGGTGAACGAGAAATGAAAGAGGAGGAACAGATCTCGAGATTCAGATTTGTAGAACAATTAACTTAAATTGAAACAAATAAATTATTAAATGCGTGAATAATAAATGAAAAACTAAATAATTATAATCAATGATATGACCAATCTAATAGCACTTGCAGGTTTTAGGCACAACAGAAGCACGTGGATGGGTTTACCCAACTTTAATTTTGCCATTAAAAACGATAAATTCAAGATCTGTCATGATGATAAAATGATGGATATTTGAAATATAAAAAATAACTAAAGAAAATAGAGGAGTCCTAGAACCATATATAGGATCATCATATGTTGGTTGTAATTAATTTAATTAAAATACAAGAATTACCTTAATGGAATTCTCTCTTCGTTGATGTTTCCGGTCACGATACAATGTGATCCATCATTGCATCATTGAATACAAGTGTAAGATTCCTTTAGCAGTGATCAAAACGTGCTCCACATATCTCTGGATGTCACCGAAGGGATCTCTTGGTGCTATCACAGAAGAGCCTCCGCTTGCAATGTCCACCTTCGATTGCATTGAGAGCCGCTTCCAAAGCGCTCTCCTTGATCCGGTGGAGGAGGATCTCTCTCATAACTTGAGAGTATTCTTGGTGGAAAAATAATTCTCTCTTGGCTTGAGAGATTTTATAGATTCTTTTTGCACAACCACAAAGAATGGATAGGCTAATGAGAATAATGTAATTGGGATTTTATTACTTAAAATAATAAAATGAGTTAATTACTCGAAAGCATTTATTCATTTCATTTAATTCTTAGTAAGACCCCATGCCTAATAATAACAGTTGACTGTTATTTTCACTTGACATGATCCCATTGAATTAGAACTAATATTATTTAATTAAATAAATAATATTATTTCTCACAAATCCCCAGAAAAACTACACGGCGTGTATATTAATTTACACAACATGCATTTTTGTTTTTCTATTTTCTTTATTTCCTCCACCATATTTATTAGACCTTGAATAATGACTATTTATTTCTTAAATAAATATCACTTAATTATTCACTAATAAATATATTACTTCGCCCACAATATATTCTCTAAAATAATTAGTGTTAAAATAAATGCGACCAGACATCCTTGAATAATTATTAAACCACAATCGCGAATAATCTTTATTCAACTTGTTAAATGAATATTTAACTGAGATACTTGGACACGCTTAGTGTGTGACCCTATAGGCCTCTTTCTCAGTGGAATTAGGCAGAACCTTCCTAAATTCCTAGGTTAGCATCTAACAACACGCCAATGAACCCATAGAGAAAGAAGTTAACGCCGCAATGACGTGTCACCTCCTACGAATGCTTACCATGTAATGTAATCCCTTTGTTAAGATATATCAAATCAAGCGAGTTGTATGCTAGTACCATAAATCCATGTACTCAATTATTCTTTCTTTGACTTCCCAGAATTGAACTTGCGCATTCCTTACCATGAACATGGATTTATTTAGGCTATATCAATTCCATCAAAGGGCCTGAGATATCAACTTCTGTTATGGAACAAAAGTTACAAATCCTTTCTATCATTATCTATTAATGCAGTATTACTTGTGATACACCCAAAATATCTTATCTCACTATGAATAGTGTGTCGTCACAGTTTTTGTCAATACATCTAAGTGCGTGAGTTGTAATACCCATTAATAATAATCTTAAAGTTTAAGGACCAATACACACATTCGCATATTGTAACATCTAATGACACTATGAAATGTGGATTTTATATTGGCGGGTCTCGTTCTCATAATATCCTCCTAGATATTACCAAGGGAACACACCATGAAAAGGTGCATCAAAGTTTTATGAGTCCTCGCCCCTAATGGCCCGTATTATTTGTGTCCTTAAAATAACATCATCCAACCATAAAACATATATTCAAGAATAGTGTTATGGAACTTCTAGGTTCTCATCATAGAAGGGATCCACTATGACCCTTTGGTGAAACAACTATCCTTAGGATATTATCACATGCATTTTCACACAGAAGAACAATGAATATGTGATAAGGTATTTATTAATGAATAAAGTACAAAGTAGTTGGTTCTAGGCCACCAACTCCAACATCAGGTTCCTAAAGGAAACCTGGTGGCTCTACCTGCTTCGACACATAACTAGAATAAATTTCTGACTAGGGACTATATATATAGTAATGATATATATGTAGTATGGTTATATATTTCATCCACCTATATGAACCAAGTACGTGCAAACGTAAGTGGCCATATACCTGGAATATCAGGTGTTGGATGGAATGGGGTGTAACTCAGTCATTTATAACCAATCTAAATGAGACTATAAGCTCAAGGAATAGGGTAAATTCCCTGCATCCCAATAGAGTGTGAGACTTCATGCTCGACTGTGCAATTAATAGTACATAGGTACTGCCTAAGTGTCACTAACCGTGTGGGATAGGTGCATGGTTTAGAGAAATTGTGCGCATCCCGTGTGCTTCACATCTGCACTACTGATTTAGGCCGCACAGTTTTCTACTAGGGACAAACAGTTTTAGAAAAATCATGCACCCTATGCATATTTTCCAAAAATTGAGATTTTCAGGCCCTAACACTCCCAAAACTTGATGAGACGCCCAATGACCTCTCTGGTATTTACCTAAGTCCAAAAACAACACGTTAACGTTTTTTAACTCTCAGAATTACATTCTGAAGCTCTGTTTGTAAAACGGCCCATCCAGTAATCACCAAAATTCAAATTCTCTTGAAATTTCACCTTGACTCAAAAACACAGGTCATTACAACCTCCACACCTTAGAACTTCTCATCATCGACAAGCCTTCAGGAACAACGAAAGAATCACTTAGCCTACACGGGTCATGAAGTATTGTTTAAATGGTCGCGTTGCATTTCCAAACACACAATGCACCTTCAATAATTACTTAAGCATATGAAACTTAAGCCATTAAAACCCAAGCTAATGCTTGTTTTATGATCACAACACTGTATCATGGATTACCTGAGCCCATTTAGCTAGAGACATGATCACACCATCATCTCATTATACATCTGTCCAAAGGTGCTCCCCACCTTAGGCATTAACATTATAAAGGGGCCAATTCTGAACCACGGTACCTCCACCATCAGAACTGCCTATCGAGCATGCCCTAAGCATTATAGCGATGCTCCTGGCATGATTCTAAAATGGTTAAATGGTCATTTCACCACCCACCTTATTAGGATAGGTCAAGCCCACTTTTATGAAAATCCCCAACTAACACACATCGTGCTCACCTCCACTCAATGACATGATAAAAATAAGTCTTGGTCGACCGTATTTATCAAAACAAAAGCAAACAAGAAGGATAACAAGTCAATCCACTCTGACCGACCATTTCCAAAATGCCCAGATTAGATGGACAACATTTTACAAGATGAACCACAATGACTTCCTCCAAGGCATCTTGCATTTACAATGAACATGTCCATCAAAGCTCATACTTGACTTCCAGTGACATACCCTGACTAAACCATCACTTGACCATTCAAACTGCCATGCCTCAGAACAGACAAGGTTGTAACCCAGATTCAGGCCATTAAGATCATTACCCTTAAGAATTACCTTTAATCCCAATAACAAGACCAGGGTGACCTCGAATTTATGAACTAGAGTACAAGGAACTAACCCAAGGTAGTTCATACCCCATGATTATGAGTGAGACATTGGTATAGGGCCGAAACATCCATATTAGATTGTTGATTGAGGCTAGAGTGTCGCCCACCTAGTTGTCAAGTCAAAGAAACTGTTGGTGTCCAAGAGTCTGACCATGGCATTCCTACTTAGGAACCCAAGTTTCAATTAGGACTAACCATGCCTCAATAATAACCATGCATGAGCATAAAACATAGATAGAGATCACAAAACAAGCCAACAACTTTTAAAACATTAGCACGATGTAAGACTGAAACTCTCTTAGTGCCTCAAGGATGATGTCAAGATATGGGAAATGCTTATCGCTAAGAAAAAAACACTAAGAGGTATTGAATGGTTTCCAACCAACCAAGCAAACCAAAATATGAATAGTTGAACCACTCCTGGCCGACTTCTTGAAAGAAGCTCAACTTCACCTTCTGAAGCATTGTCATTAACCGATCACATGACTTTACCACCCAAGGAATTTATTGATCATTCAAGCTTCACCACCAAAGTCCATCCAAGACCAAGAGTGTTTTTCAGGGGTTTCATACACAACCATCCACTTAAATGTCATGTTTCCAAGCAAGCACTGACACATAAACACTAAAACCGACGCCAATCCCCCCACATTATGAGTGTCATAATCATCGAAAGAAGAGATAGATCAGCCTATCACAAGCGTACTAGGTCAGATTCAATTTAAACATATGCATGACACTCCTTCGATCCACTCTCACATATGTCTTAGCATTTGGTATAAGGGACAAAACCAACCTGATCAACTTGTCAAAACACTCAATCCTCTTGGAAAGTCATCCAAAGCATTGAGACAAACTTGATTCCTTTAATTCCCAAGACACACTACTCTAAAGATGACCTGAGAATGCACTAAACAGATCAAAGATCAATGATTTCACCAAACTCAACTGGTTTGTTACAAAATTTCGCAACTTGATAGGTACTGCGTATATCAACACATACTACCCGAAGAATAAAAGAGAAACCAACACATTCTGAATACTATCCATAGGTTGTTCACTCTATACACTCAAGTATCATATGGTTCATATAGAAAACTGGATCAAAGGTACATTATCTCAAAAAGAATGTAAAACAGACTAATGACCTCTCGAGTCGCCCAAGGAAAAAGGAAAGTGTCACGAGACCTACCAAATTTCCAAACATGACCTAGTCATGTACAACCTTCTGAAATCGAGCATTAATCGATGATAATTACCATAATAAAAGTCAAGGATACAATGAACACCCATTCGAACAAGGGTTTCATTTGAAACTAAGTGTCCTACTAGAGACAACAACACCCGAATAACACCAAGCATCAGAAAAATCACAACATCTAGCTAGGAATTCAAGCTCTAAGGGCGCTACCTACATTGGGACATCCCATTAAAAAAGCATAAGTGCTGAACCTATCACTAGATCACACCAAATAGAATTCACTGGTCTTAAGATACTATCATTTAATCCATTTCTATGATGTAGGAAGCCTATGGAAAATGATCATGTTTCCGTTCCAAGGCAAACTGAAAGGATATTTAAACTACCCTTACATGAGGGTATAAACAGAGGACAACAATTTAGGTTCCACTTTTAAGTAATTATATTGATTCAAGTTTAATCTTTAAACATTTAAAATATTTAAAACCGAGCATCAAGTATCAATCATAAAACAAAAGTACTTGGAACTTGATTTAACTAACATCTCAAAGAAAAAGAAACAAGTTTTATCAAACTTTATTTTTAAAACATTTATCAACTATTTACATCCCATCATACTTATAAAATTTATAATATAAAATCATTTGTAAGTTGTAAAATATAGGGAAACCTAAGATGGTCCTAATAAGCCAACTCGAGTTCATCAGAATGCAACCCAATAGCAACTGTTAATTTATCAAAGTTTAAAACACCTGTAGCGGGTTATCTCATAAGAAACATGCCCCAACTGACCTAATTGGGTCCAGTTGTGCATTTTAGAATTTATCCAATTCATTTAAGATCAAAATTAAACATCCTTTACATTTATAACCATTTCATAATATAACATACTCATATATATAAGGCTCAGTCATATGGATGGCCATCTACCAATCTATAAAGCACCCATACACTTTACATGCTGGAATTTGGCTCCCATTAATTGAAATCATTCCTCTTTAAAGATTTAACATAGTCATACACAAAGGTTTTATTATATGGGTTTCTATCTCCCGGTCCATAAAACGCCTATACACTTTATAGGTTTGAATTCATCTCCCATTAATCGAAACCAATTCACTTTTAATATCTGAACTTTAATATCCTTTTCATTTTAACAAGGGTCTATAAATATATTTATAAAGATCAAAGTATGTTTTAAGTATATGGGTTACCTTTTCCCATTTATAGGGCGCCCATACACCCTATAACTAAAAACAGGATCTCGTTTAAATTGCAACCAATTACATTCAACCCATGAAACCATTTATATATCAAAAGCAATACTTGGCATGCTATCATAAGGAGTAAACACAAAATAACATGCTAAGTGAACAAGAATCATGGAATATAATTTTGGAAGCATACTAAAATGGTAAAACAAAACACCAAAGCATGTTATGTAAACAAGAATGGTAAAGAAAACAAAAGCATGACATAACACTCAAGGCACGCAATCAGAATTAGTAAGCATTCTATAAATGAGGCTACATGGCATGAAATATGCATGAAATGTGAATTTATATGTTCCTAATATGATACATGAAATGCTTCATCCTTTCCATACCAGGCTAAGGGAAAAATAACTTAAATTCTATAAATCAATAAGCAATGGAAAATATAACATTCACTCAAGGTGAAATCATAATCAACTGTAATAACAAATAGCATGAACAATAATTACCAACCCTGTCCACTTGGAATCTTCCCCATGGGTGGGGTGATCAGTCCCATACACGACTATTTACCAAGTGCTGGCACATTCCTAGTCCCCTTTCTACTATTCCAAAATAGTAAGACAAAGGAAAAAAGAAAAGTCTATGATACCACTTTGTAACATCCTGTCCTGAATGACCACTAATACAATAGACGAACCAGTGGGTCACATGGCCTCAAATTGCCTCCCCATATGAAAGAGGCTACCGAATAGCAGTGAGGGTCTCATTTGGTGATAGTAGGGAGAATATAACCTCATATCAGAGTATCACATCGGTATAACAGAGACGAAGAACATACAACAACAGAAGTAGTGATAAATAAAAGATAGATCAGAATAATAATAATAATAACAATTCAATATAAATGATGGAAAACACCAATATTAAACTTATGCATGAATGTACAGATGATGGTACATAATCTAAAATAACATACATACAACATTCTATAAGATACAATACAATACAAAATAAAGAAAGAAAATAAGTACATGCCACAAGGGTAATCTCCATGAGCATCCCAAGCTCCAACTCAGTCCTGGTCTCTTAACTCCCACGTACCAACAAAACAACACAACCATGAATTCAAGGTCCTATAAACATAAGGTCTACTTGGTCACCCTAGTGAAATGGAGGCCTGAGTAGGGTGTGAGATATAAATCTTAGTAGGTTACCACCCACAGCGTCTACAACTAAATCCAGTCCATGTATAAGAAGTAAAACGGTGTGAAAGTAATATGGAATGATAAACAGAACTAAAAAAATAAAAAATAGCCTGATCAGGTTCCTAAAGGACACTTGGAGGCTCTACCTACTTCGAATCATAGCCGTAATAAATTTCTAACCAGGAACTATATATATAGTAATGATATACATATATATAGTATAGT
This sequence comes from Viscum album, assembly GCA_963277665.1. Lineage (NCBI taxonomy): Eukaryota > Viridiplantae > Streptophyta > Magnoliopsida > Santalales > Viscaceae > Viscum > Viscum album. Next base: position 1,619,336,844 of record OY728157.1, on the reverse strand, counting down.
TATATATTGTATCCACCTATATGAACCAAGTATGTGCAGACATAAGTGTCCATATACCTAGAATACTAGGTGTTGGATGGTTCGAGGCATAAATCAGTCATCCATAACCAGTCTGAATGAGCCTATAATATCAATAAATAGGGTACATTCCTTGCATCCCAACAAATTGTGATATGTCATGCTCGACACTCGAGATGGTAAGTTTGCCATCATGTCAACACTCAAATCATGGAACATGGTGCGTAATCCCAATGCCCATATAGTATCACTGTTGTGAGACATTTTGATCAACACCCGATGTAAGAGAGCGTGATACTTCCATTCTAAACAAAACCCCTACCATCATTCCACAACCTATGTATAAGGTGTAACCATATTTATAATAAACAACCATGAGGCAATACCTCTCATGCTTTTCATTTATCAATCTTGTATAAAGGCATAATCATATTTATAATACAATCCATGAGGCAATACCTCTCATGATTTTCATTTAACAAGCCCATTATATATAAGGGCATTCTATTTATTACAATTCAATTAAGCATGCACTTAAGCATGCACTAAACGATTTGGCCTTACCAAACTTTACATTTCATTTCACATAAATAGTTTAATATAAACAATTCATTTCATTAATCTAATTTAAACAAATCTGGGAAGACATCCCATCATGAACATGCCATTCCACTTATATCAAACAACTCACTTAAAGGAAACAAGACACCATGAATAAACTTTTCAATTTAAAACATGCCACTGAATCTATCAAAACATGAAAATTCATTTAAAGAGGCTCAAGGAGGTACTTAGAAGGTGCCATGATCTTATTGGGAAATTAACTAAATGGGTAATCTTGTTTATTAAGCAATCCAAGCCTTTAGGAGGAACTTGGTCCATTATTCATTTAGATAGGAATGATCCAAGCCATACACTTAGAAGGTGCAATGGTTCCATTTAACATTTAAATAAGGAGGGTTATTCCATTTAGAAATAACAAAAAAAGTACATGTAAAAAAAATTCCTTATGTCTAACCTTTTAACAAAATCATAGAAATATATAAATTCCATAAGGCCAATCAAGATGTAGTTAACTAATTACCACTTTGTAATTTTAAAGATAGCACACCTCATCTGAGGGGTTTTATTATAAAAACATGAAATTTTTATCAAATAATTTATTTAAAATGATAAGCATAAAATCTCAATTAACCAAAGAACCATTTTAGAAAGTTACCATACAAGTAAATTTAATTATAAATCTCAACATGGAACTTAGGAGGTGCCAATAACAATTAAAAAAATGACTACAAGGAAAAATTTCATTATTAATCCAAGAAAAACACTTATAAGGTGTTCTAGGTATTTAATCATTTAATTATGAAGGGTAAAATCAAGCCTACACACCCAAGGGGTTTTCATCATCAAGTTTGGAAACCTCTAACTACTCAAAAACACTTGAAGGGTGCAATACAAGGTGCGATGATCAATTCAAGATGAAGAATTAAATTAAAAGACGATGCTTGGAAAAGACCGACGCGTGGTACAATGAAACTATTTTAAAACAATGGAAAATTGAGGAAAAATCCATATACCACCTACCTTATTATTAGGATGACCTACTCATAAAATATCAATATATGATTTGAACAGGTTTAGAAGAAATCTAAGAAATATACATCCACCCTGAAAATAGGAAAAATGATCTTGCACCTCGATAATTCAATTAAGAGAAAATTAAATGAAGAAATATTCGAAAGGAATCAAGAGATTATTGATAGGAATCTATAGGGACTGATGCCATTAAATTAAAACAATCAAAGGAGGAGATCTAACCGTGCCTAGATAAAGGATCTTGGGAGATCTATTTGTTTAGGTAGGAGGTATCACATAGATACCAGTAGGAGAAGAATAAAGAAAATAAATCTTAAAGATTAATTAAGGGAAAACTTGTAATTTCAACCCCAAAACTGGGTCGCACAGTTTGGCCAAACCGTGCGCTAACTGTGTGGAAACCACAACCTTAGAAACTACATTTCATGATTATGCCACATGGTATGGCATAACCGTGAACCAACCATGTGATGAATAACACATAAGTATTTTCTAAGTGGAACTAACCATGTAGTCTAGGTGCATGGTTTAGGAAAACCATGCGTAGCCCATACACTTCACATATGTACCACTAATTTAGGCCACATAGTTTTATACAAACCATGCACCCTATACAAACCTTTCAAAATTGGTATTTCCAAGACCCAATGCTCCCAAAACTCGACGAGACACCCAAGGGACCTCTCTAGACTTTAATTAAGTCTAAAAACAATACGTTAAAGTGTTTAAACTCTCAGAATTATGTTCCAAATCTTGGTTTGTAAAACAGCCCATCCAGTAATCACTAAAATTCAAATTCCCTTAGAATTTAACCTTATCTCAAAAACATGGGTCGTTATATTAATAGTGGGAAATTGGAGGAACCGTTCCAAAAATAACATGATAAGTAATGTGATGATTTAACTAATCTATATAACCTTATGGGAGCAAGATCTAACAACTTCATGGAAGTATTGGCTTAGTTGACTTATGTTATGAATAACAAATTGAATAATGTGGAACACTCTCCTTCTCCTAAGAAATAGAAAGTTGCGGTTGAATCCTTCATGCAATAAAGACCTCCCATCTTTAGTGGATCTTCTGATCCCCTTAGCATGGAATAATGGATTAACTCCATTGAGAAGATATTCTATGTCATCCAATGCTCAGAATAAGAGAAAGTTTCAATGGTTGTTTATCATCTTGAAGGGGAAGCCGATCAGCGGTGGAAATTGATCAAGAACATAAATTACAAAGAGAATATTGATTCCATGGAATGTGAAGGATTCAAGAAAATATTTTTTAATAAATATTTCCCCCAAAATCTCCATCTTAAAATGGTGAGGGAGTTCCTCAGACTGAATCAAAAGGAATACAGGTCTATTAGGGTGTATGAGGAAAAATTAAGAAGGCTTGCACAATACGCCTCCAACTTTTTCACCAGCATTGAAAGTAAGGTGGAATAATTTTTTAGTGGGTTAAATATGAGTATATGATTTTTTTAATGATTTGAGACTTTGAAAACTATGAGGAGATTTTTCATTGTGACCTTAAGGTTGAGATGAATATTGGTGAATCTCATTGGTCTCATGGGTTTGGAGATAAAAAAGCATAAAATTGAGTTTTATTCAGTAGGATCAATAGATAAATCTCATGGAGGAAAGAAAACCCAACACCCCACATGTGAATAGTGTGAGAAGAAACATACTGAAAACTATCTAAAGGGAACCGAGGGATTCTTCAAGTGTGTAAAAGAGGGGCACCAACCTAATTGATTTCAAGGAGAGATGAAGAAACCCACGAATGCGATGGAATAAAATAAGGTTCTAGTCAATGATCAACCTATGGTATAGTGTTTCAATTGTAAGTAACACAAGAATTATGCAAACAAATGACCTCAGACAAGGATAGTCAGATATCATCAATGTAAACAACCTCTAAGGTCTAGAGAGTAAGTAAGGGCATATGATATCACTATTGCTAAGGTGAATCCTAAAAAAAATATGGTGATGGATACACTAGTTATTCATTCAAGAATAACAAACATACTTTTTTATTCTGGTTTTACACATTCCTTCATATCTTGTAAGTTTAGCAGAACCATTCAAACACCACCTCAAAATTTGGGGGTTTAGTTATCTATGAGAACAAAAAACAGATCAATTATTGTATCCCAAGTATATAATTCATCCCTAGTTAATATTTGTGGGATGAACCTCCCAAAAAATATTTTCATACTTCCTTTAGTGTAATTTTATGTTATATTGGTCATGAATTGACTATCCTTATATAAAGACAATATCAATTATTGGGATATGGATATCACTCTTCACATCTTGAGTCATCCTCCAATTCTGTATAAGTGCAAGGAGGATGAATATCCTTTGGAATATTCATCCCAGGTGTGGATATTATTTTCTTATGAGAAATCATATCTCTCTTAAATGATTGAGACTAAGGAGAGAATCATGTTGGAAGACATTCCCATCATGAGGGACTGTACTTATGTATTCACTAAAGAGTTTCATAGTATCCCTCCTAACCAAAAGATGGAGTTCTCAATTGAAATTATACCTAGATCTCTGCCTATATCAAAGACCCCTTTACAGAATGACCATCGTTGAGTTAGAAGAATTGAAGAAGTAGTTACAAGAGAATTTGGACAAGGGTTTCATACTCTAAATTACTTCATCATGGGGTGTTTTGATCCTATTCATCAAGAATAAGAATGATTCAATGCACCTCCGCATTGATTATTGTGAGCTCAAAAAAATCATGATAAAGAAAAAGTATCCTATACCACAGATAGATGAATTGTTCAATCAACTATGTGGTGCCCAATACTTATCTAAGGTTGATATTTGGTTGAGATATCACCAATTAAAGGTTAAGAAGGAATATATTCCTAATAATGGATTTTGAATGAGGTATAGATACAATAAGGTCATAGCGATTCCCTTCAGACTCACTAATTCTCTAATAATATTTATAGACTTAATGAATAGTTTCTTTAGAGATTACCTCAATTTTTTTTGCAGTCTTTATAGATGATATTTTGATATACTCTAAGAGTAAGAGAGAGCATTAGGAGAATTTGAATACCATGATAAAGGCTTTGTGAAAGTAGAATCTATATGAAAAGTATAATAAATATGAGTTTTGGATGGAGGAAGTGTCATTCTTGGGGAATTTTATCATGAGAAAATGGATATATTTGGACCCCTCTATGATAAAGGCAATTAAGGAGTATCCTATACCAATATATGTAACAAATATCTATAATTTACTTAGAAAATATGGGTATTACTAATGATTTGTGATAAACTTCTCATTATTGTCAAACCCTCTAATTAAGATGACTCGAAAGGGGGTAAAGTTTGTTTAGATTGATGAATATGAAGAAATATTCAAGTAATTAAAAAAGAGGCTTATCACTGCACTATTCCTAACATTGCCCTCAAGTGGGAAACTTTTTGTAGTTTACAACAATAATTTAAATAAGGGCTTAGGATGTGTACTAATGTATAATGATAAAGTGATAACCTACGTATTAAGGCATTTGAAAGTTCATAATCAGAACTATCCAACACATGATCTAGAATTGGTTGTAGTGATCTTTGCATTGAAAATCTAGTAACAATATCTCTATAAGGAAAGGTGTGAAATATATATAGATCATAATAACCTCAAATATATATTCACACGTAAGGAGTTTAATATGTGTCAGTAAAGATGATTAGAGTTGATCAAGGACCATGACTGCTCAATCCACTAACATCTTAGTAAAGAAAATTAAGTGAAAAAATCTCGAAGTATAAAGGATCCAGAATCCTTATCAATGATTATAATTGAGAAGGATTCAATATTCTTAGACTTTAAAATGATAGAAATGGGAATTATAAAGGAATTAACTTCATCGTTCCTTTCTCAAATTATTTCTCAACTATCCCTTATGGAGAAGATAAAGGATGCTCTAAGAGATGATTTGGAAATTCAGAAGAAGGTGAAAGCTATATGAAGAGGTAAATCCTTGAAGTTAAAAATTTATGAAGAAGGAGTTATAATATTTGGTTAATGACTCTGTACCACAAAATAATTATATAAATAATGAGTTATTGAATGATTCACATATCTCAACCTTCTCCATCCACCTAGAGAGTACAAATATGTATCGGGATCTCTGAGAGAAATATTGGTGGGACAATATGAATAATGTTATCATAGAATATGCATCCAAATTCCTAGAATATTAGCAGGTTAAGGATGAGAGGAAAAATTCCAAAGGGGTGATGAAACCATTACTCATACCTACATGGAAATGGGAAAACATCACCATGGACTTTGTCACTGTTCTTACAAAGACATCAAGGGGAAATAATGCTATATCAGTTGTGGTGGATCATATTACAAATACTTCTCACTTTATTATAATTATATAGGACTTATTACTCAATCAAATTGTAAGGATATACATCAGATAAGTGGCGAGGCTTCATGGGACACCACTATTGATTGCATCTGATTTGGATTTGAGATTTAACTTTACTTTATGAAAAAATATTCAACATGATATAAACACTAATTTGAACTTTAGTATGACTTATCACCCCCCAAAATGATGGAAAATTTGAGAAGACTATCCAAAAAATCAAGGAAATATTGAGATAATTCTCAATGGACTTCAAAGGAGGATGAGATCAATATCTTCCTCTGACCGAGTTCACATACAATAATAGATTTTACTCAAGCATCCAAATGGATCTATATGAATCCCTTTATGGAAAGAGATGTAGAACACATGTGTTTTAGTATGAGGTTGGTGAACTCAAGCTATTGGTTCTTGGAATGGTTAAGGAAATGATAAAAAAAGTCAATACTATTAAACAACACATCAAGGATGCTCAAAGTTGACAAAAAATCTATGTTGATAATCATCAACGAGACCTAGAGTTTGAGGTCATAGATAAAGTGTTTCTCCACATATCTCCATGGAAGAGAGTCATGAGATTTGGGAAGAAGGTAAAGGTAAGTCCCATATACATCAGCCCCTTTGATATTCTTGATTGTATCGTAGTTGTGGCTTATTGACTATCATTCCCACCAACCCTTTCTCAAGCACACGATGTATTCCACGCATCCCTCTTGAAGAAGTACATACCAGATCCATCACATGTTCTAAATTTATAGGTGGTACAATTGGAAAATTATCTCTCTTATGGGGAGTATCTAGTAAAGATCTTGAATCGTAGAGATAAATTTATACACAAAAAAACAGATCACCTAGTCAAAGTACTATAGTGAAACCATAAGTACGATGAGGTGACATGAGAACTAGAGGAAGCCATGATGCATAGGTAACATCACCTATTTTCACCTTATTATGTAAAATGAAATTTTTAGGGTGAAATTTATTAATTGGGGAATAATATAACTACCAATAATTTTATCAATGAAATTTCCCTTCTTACGATCATGTTATATTTAGTAATGTAACATAATGAACACACACCACATGATAATACCAACCACATTTTATTATAATAATTTTAATATTACATATAGAGAATAAAAATGGATATAATAATTGAAAATATTACAAGGGGATAAAAAATATAAAACAATATAACTAAAATATGAAAATTTAGATATGCTCGATCCATCAAAATAACCACACTCACGAACAAAGCTGTAGAAACGAAGCATGATATTAGTAACATAATATTCATCTTGAAAAATGAAATAGATATAACCTTGTGAGAAAATATAAGTTAATTATGAATGACTGGAATATGAGGTATTTATAGAAATCAGGGACCCCATATGACCATTACAAATTTGACCGTTGGAATAGTAACCTGACCGTTGGAATAATAATCTGACCATTGAGAATAGTAATATGACCATTAGAATAGTAACCTCACCAATGTAAGTGCAAAATAATATTTTGGTATCCTATAAAATGAAAATATGATATATTTAAACCATGGTACAAGTAAATAAATCTTTTAAAAATGATAAACTAAGTGTTTGTATTTTTGTAAAGAATAAATGTTTTAATTTCACTTTTATAATAAATATAATGATTTAAAAGGATTTATAAATTAATTTAAGTTATATTAAAAACATAATATAATTTTATGAGACCATAAGTAATTTTTGAAAGGTAAAAAAATTGATCATAATATTAAAATTGTCATTTTTCAAATAAATGAAGATTTTATTTAAAAATTAAATTTCTAATATTTATAAAATTATTTTCATAAAATGGATTTCATTTTTTGATTCTACACATCAAAAATGGTTAGGGTTATTTTTTTTCTTATTTTTCTAAATAATTGAATTTTTTATGAATAGTGAAATATGGTAAATTACGGTATTTAACATTATAAGCTAAATACATGAATTTTCGAGTCATGGATTATGTAATAACCAATAATTTCAAAATCAAATGCACTATTTACTATATATAGTCATAATAATTGATACTATTGGTATTTTTGATCCAAAATAATAAACTAATGAATATAATATTAAAAAACACCCCTCTCCTCCCTTTATAAATACCACCCCACCACCCCATCTCCTTACACCTTATAAGCCTTGTATATTGTCAAATTTCTACCCAAATATCTTTCCAAAACTCTCACCCACGTCTTAGTTCATTTTTTATCACCAAAAACCAATTCCAAGTTCCTTAAGGTGTATTCCAAGGAGGTGACATTTAAGATGTAATATTATCAATTTACCTCTTCTAAATTCATTTCTTCTTCTACCTTCCACTCGCATCCATCACACAACATGGAATAATAACTATAGTATCATATATATACTATTATATTATATTAATAATTTAATATCTACCATCCACACCTTCTCATCTCCTCTTATTCTAAAAAAATGAAACCGTTGTCCAAATTATGTCAGTTCATTACATTCACGGATGACGAGTTTTCATTTTCCAATACCACCTTCATGGTAGGTTTAAATTCAATTATAATATTTTAAAATAAACTAATAATTCATATTATATATTTTTTCACATTTTTAATGAATATATGATCATAATATTAAATAAAACGAAACTAGTTTGTGATGGTCGGTAAAACCACCTAAATTAACTAACTGTATAACGCTGACATTTTTACTAAAAGAACCATCCCTATGTAGAAACACATGTGGGTATTTAGGACCAATTAAATTTATACATTAATACCATTTCATTTTACTTTTTAAGTTGTATTACCATTTTAAAAGAACTTCCATAATTATACACAAGTGATCCGACCATGGAACCATGAAACAGACGCCCTCGAGAAAACAAAAATTAAACATTGTATCTCATTGAAATGATTATAAATAAACATAATAAAATTATAATAAAAAAATATATACGGTAAAGGTTTTTAACTAAGTAATTAATTACTTTAATTTTATTATCCAAAACATTAAGTGCAAGTGCAGAATGATTCTAGAACATAAGGTAAGGGATCTCTTTGAACCACTATTTTTCTTTGAATTATAACCTTTCTCTATCTAACTAATTTTATATATATCTCTATTTAATGTTATGTAATGATTATAAATTCTTTATATATGTTTCTAACATATATACATATCTTATCATCCCTTCCTTTGATGGGGTTATACACGCCTTATGTTCATTTCTCAAATTCATTCTTTAAGAAATCACTTTTGATTATAATATGAGACAAGATTATGCAACCCATTTATTTACATGGGTAATTCTTATATTTATTAATTTTGAATGATTTTATTTTGTTTTTCACATAATAATATACATGTTATTATAGGTGCTCCCAGATAGTGCTCCAATGCATTGAGTAATGTTTTTTTTTCACACGAGACATTATGAATGGGATTAGGGAGTGAACCTAATCCATGATGGGACTCTATCCATCATATGATGTTGTCTTGGTGGTTATAATTGAATTATGTTTATTTCATTTTATATGTTTCTACCACTTTCTTATGCTACCATGATCATATGATACCATTTTCATTATGTTATGCTTGCATGTGATCATTCACGATCCTTCTCTTTTATGATATCATTTTATATCATTTGGATCATATGTTATGATTGATTATCATGTTTATTTTCTTAATGGGATTTTTAGATCACCCTTTTCTTTTATGCATTCCCTATATTATCATATGAAATTTTAGGAGCTCAAAGGGATTCGAGATCTCATTATGGAGATTAAAATAAAGTCATTTTATTTTAGTTTCAGTTTGATGTATTATAAACCTAGTCTTCCAAAAACACTAGTATTTTCAATCCTTTAGTTGTATTTAATGGATATTTATGTTAAAAATTATTTAATGATATGTGTAGAAGTCTTGGGTCACTATGCTTATGTAGATCACGAAGTCTGTGTAAGGGTAACTACTTCCTAACTTTACGCAAGTGAGTTTTCAGGGTGTTGTGTAAAGGTAACCCCAATTTTATAAGGGTTATGTAAGGGTAAATCACCCGCTGCACAAGGGTAGGGTGAAATTATTTATGCTAAATAATGCCATGACACTTTTTATATGAGTTTTGTAAGGTTAGATGATTGTTTCTACACTATTTAAGGGTAACCTTGTGTTTTCAAAGGATGTGTAAGGGCACCTTAGGCGCTATGTAAGGGTAAGTCGGAGTTTTCAAAGGATGCGTAAGGGTACTCAGCCACTGCATATAGGTAGGTCTTGGTGTGAGACCTGAGTAAGGGTACAACCCATTACCCTTATGTGGAAGGTATGACTTGTTTAAGGGTAAACCATGTTACCCTTACACAATACCCTTTTTATGAAAAAAAGTTTTAAAATTTGATTTTCATTATTCTTCCAAAATAGCCTCTAACATCATTTTGGTGATTTCAAAAGCGATAAATGATTATAATTGAGTTCTTTTGACTCATTAAAGGTTTTAACTTCTATTTTAAATTATTTAAAACCTTCTTCATTCAATATATAGTTGAAAATGATAAATTAAATAGTGTTTTAATTTGGGGTTTTCTTTATGTGAACCAAAATGCTTATGGTATTTAAAAAAATACTCAAACCTATGATGATTTTATTTTTTTATCACATTAAGAAACATTTAGGGAATCTAAATATTTGGTGATTTATAGAAGAGTGTTTGTTTGTTTTTTCCTTCGATTATGGGTCATGGACCTTCTCTTATTGCCTTTTGTGGATCCCTCATTCACATTTTATGATATTGTAATTAAGGTAGGGGATTTCATAAATAAATCTATATAAATTGAAACCTTTTATGATTTAATATTTTAAATTAGTTTTCTAATTTATTTCTAAATTTTCATTTGATACTTTGACAAATGGTTTTGAAATGGTGTGGTGTGCATGATAACATTTCTTTGAAAATGAATTTTTAATTAAAGTGATATTTTTGGAAAATTTTATCAATTTGAAATGAATGATTTTAAGAATGATTTTGATGAAATAAAGTCATGAAATGTTTTATGGTTTTAAGTGAGATAGATTGATTTTAAATCCATGGTTTTTTGATAAAAACCTTTTAATGTTGGTTTTTGAAATGAAAGGCATGTTTTTGAAACTCAAACATGGAGTCAATTGAATGATTATTTAAAATGATTGAGATTGATTTAATTAAATGATAACACCATAAATTTTTGATTTACATTGAATCAAATGAGTGATTAGATATTTAGGTGTGAATAACACATTATGGGCATGTACTAGCTCTACCTAAAAATGGTTTGATGATGATAATGATAACTAAACTACTTGATGGTGGGGAGAATAGTCCTTAGGGATGTTTTCTTATTCATACTTAGGGGTGTTGCTTTTCCACTAGGACTAGGCATAGGAATGTGTGTACACTGGAAGCCATACTTCACTTATATGTGTGAGAATCCCTATATGAACCTATTCTTGGGTCTCTTAACCATGGTGCAATAATTGAAAATAATTTTACATGGTAGTGTTATGAAATGTTTTACTCAATTAAATTTTAATAGAAATTATTATTCATGCCTCTTTTGATAAAATGTTATGTTCATGCCTACTTTGATGTAAATTCACTTTTATACCCATTAAAATGTTTTGAAAAACATGTTTTTATATGAATTATGAAAAGATTTTCATGCCATGTTTTATCTAAAATTGAGCATACTTGGTTTATTTGTTATTGATTGATTATGAAATACTTGGTGAGATCATACTGGGATTTATAGATCACACCCTACCTTTTCCTCTAGGTTTTTATAGATTTTATTATGTTAGGACTAGGGAAGGGAAAGTCACCACTCAGAGGTGGTAGGTGTACCTAACTTGCGGGACCTTGGGAGTTGGTAGAAAAATAATGGAGTTTGTGATCAAACTATTGTGTGAAGTTTGAATTACTATTTTTTAGACTTTTATCTAGGTGTTTTTGGAACTTTTTATCTTATGGATTGTTTTTCATACTGAATATTTTATTGAATTTTATCTATTTCATTACTTTGTTGAGTAACACTTGTAGTGAAATGGTTTTCTCTTGATCATATTGATTCCAAGGCGCTTTTCACCAGCCCGTGGGGATCGAGAATGCCCTTTGGGTCATATCATGATTAGTTTGGGTACTATTTAGGCGGGTTATCTAGGTTGGTTCATGAAAATTGGTATTAAATGAGGTTTAACCTCTTCTTTGATGTCGATATGTAGTTTATGATGTCTTTTTAGACAAGATAAAGGGTTATCGAGACTTAAGGGGTAGGTTATGAGCGAGTTACTAAAAATCTCTCATCATAATGAGATTTAAGTTCCCATGGGTTTTTGGGGAAAATTTTCTTTGATGAAATTGGAAATATGATAATATAATTTTCTCAAGATTTGATATGAGTTTTGCGTATCCCTATTGAATTCTACTTGATAGAGTTGATGATCTCATGTCACTTGACTGAAATTTTCCTTATTATTTATTGATGTTATGTAGTACCATTCCCCCATGAAGAAGTTTTAACATACCTCATAAGGGATATGATGATTAACCATAATAAGAAAACCCTCTAGTATATCAGAACATTGTCGAGGTTGTCTTGTGGGCGGTCCAAGATTTGGCCCAGGTAGCTACAATTATTCCTATTTAGGATACAGAGGTTATACCCCATAGGGATGATATAAGAGAATGTTCCCAAGACTTTATTTTTCTGAATCCACCATATTTATAGGGTATTAATGATCCTTAGGATTCAGATGATTTTTTGAAGAAATTTGTGAAGCTATTTGAATTCATGGATATTTCTAACTCTATTAAGATGAAATGTGTTGCCTTCAAGATTTAAGGTCCCATCAGAAGGTGGAAGTACTCGATAGTTTATATGGGGAAGAATGTGGGATTATAATGAAAATAATTCAAAGATATTTTCACAGAGTAGTTATATCTGGAATTAACATTGTTAGATAAATTGAGAGTTCCTTAAACTCAAGCAAGGAAATTGAACTATGACTTAGTATGAAAACTTATTTATTGAGCTTGGTCACTTATCACATGTGGTGTCATAAAATGAGAAGCATAAAGACCAAATATTTGGGATGGGCCTTTGAGAAGATACTCGAACTCACATTTTATTGTTTAAGCTTACCTCATATGTCGATGGTCTAGATAGAGCTTTACTAGTGGAACTTTACTTAGATGGGAATTTAGAGCTGATGGGAGTTCTTCCTACTCCTAGTGGTAGTTTTATTGGCCCTTTTAAAGGTAAGATAAAGTGAGATGAGTCTCATGGTAGAAACCATAGTGGTGGATCTCAGCAGCATAGCTCCACTAAATCATCTATAGTGTCTAGAAAATTCCCCTTTACCCACTTCTAGTATGGAAATATTGGGAACATGAATCATACTTTCATAGAGGCACCGAAAATCTATATCTCTTATATATGCTCAGATCACTTTCATAGTTTTTTTATGTATTCACTACTCTATGTAGTGGTACAATCTTGATAGTATTAGGAGGATTTATGGTGCAGTCAAATGCTTCATAACAAAGGGGTTTTAGCCATAGGAATTAGGAATGAAGCTTCTTCACATAGTGGATGAGTCACCAGTGGAATTTGTTATAGATTTTGTGATAGTGATAGGTAACATTACCATTGATTCATCTTTAGTGACTGCTTTATTTGATATTGGTGCCTCTCATTCATCCATATCTATCCATATTGTGTAATTGTTGAATCTTCCTATGGATCTCATTCCTTATTCCATAGATATTTCTACACCTCTTAGGATGAAGAGAGAACATGGTCTCTAATTACCTTCTTGTACTTTCTCTTTATGAGAAGTTAAGTTTTCTTGGGACTTTTTGGTTCTAGATATGAAACCTCTAGATTTTATTCTTAGGATGGATTGGATGATCTCTCATAAGGCTTATATCAACTATAATATTTGATAACTTTCCTTTACTAGCCTCGATAGGGTGTGTCCTATCTTTCAGAAAGAATGATACACAAGTTCAAGTAGAGTTAGACCTCCCCTTTTGGAGTTGGGAAAGATTATTTCCATGTTTTCCTTTGAATTGTAATAGGAATCTTCAACTGGTGATCTTCCTATAGTAGTTTCTGAGTTTCCCGATGTGTTTCCATCATAATTTATGGTTTTCTACCAGTGAGGGAGGTGGAGTTTTCTATTAACTTGGTACTAGGTACCCAAGCTATTTCTATTCCCTCATACCATATAGAACCAACTAAACTAAAGTATTTGAAAACTCACATGGATAATCTATTTCTCAAAGGATTCATTTGACCTAGTTTTTCACTTTGGGAAGTACCCATGCTTTTTTCTAAGAGATCCAATGGGAACCTTTGCCTTTGTATGGACCATCGAAAGCTCAATCGGGTCATAGTTAAGAATACGTATCTATTGCCTCAAATTGATGATTTGTTTAACCAATTTAAAGGGGAAAAGTGGTTCTCAAAAATTGATCTTTGGTCTATTTATCACCATATTAGGATCAAGGAGTTTTATATTCCTAATACCGCTATCATAAGTAGGTATGACTATTATGAGTACCTTGTTATGCCTTTTGGTCTAACCAATACTCCTACAGTGTTCATGGTGTTGATTAATAGAATTTTCCCTGATTACCTTGATTCTTTTGTGGTGGTTTTTGTGGATGAAAACTTGGTTCACTCTAATACATAGGAGGAATATGTATTTTATCTGAGAGTAGTATTGAACATCTTGATAAATCACAGAATTTACCCCAAGCTTTCTAAATGAAACTTCTAGATGCGGGAAGTAAAATTCTTGGGACACATGGTTTCTGAACATGGTATTTCAGTTAATCTTGAGAAGTTGAAAGCTGTTATGACTTGGGAGGAACCATGAAATGTCTTTGAGATTCAAATATTCTTAGACTTGGTAGAGTATTACTTCCATTTTGTGAAGGATTTCTTGAGGATGGATTCTCCGATGACCACTCCTATTTTGAAAGGGGTAAAGTTTATTTAGGACTTGAAATGTTAGGATTACTTTAATGATTTGAAGAATCATTTATCTTAGGTTCTAGTGTTGACTATTCTAAAATCCATTTAGAGATATGTGGTCATTTATGATGCATCAGATTTAGGTCTGGGTTGTGTTCTAATATAGAGTGATCATGTGGAGGCATATGGTTCTCAACATCTTTGGACCCATGAAAAGAACTATCCCACACATGATATTGAACTCACAGCCATGATACATTCTATAAATAATTGGTGGCATTACCTTTTCAGTAAAAAATTTACCATCTACTTCGATCATAAAATCTTGAGTTATATCTTATCTCAAAAAGATTTGAATCTTCGACAGAGGCGATGGGTGGGGTACCTGAAATCCTTTGATTTCGACATTGCCTACACTCTTGGTAAGGGGAATATCTTTACTGATGCTTTGATTACAAAACTTACATCCTAGGTTTTGAAATATTCCTTTAAGGATTAGATCCCCATGGATCTCTTTTATCGTATTCATTTGGGAGTCTGGGAGGATGAGATTGAGATTTCTTTGGTGGGTATTCAGTTAACATCCTCACTTCTCAATATGATTCTGAAGGTACTAGGGTGTGTAATGGAAGCTGGTGGGCTGATGATTTAGAATTTTTCACCAGATATTGATATAACAACGTCATCACTAGCAATGCATTTCCCCTGTATAATCCTAAGGATCTTGTTGGAAGAGTTTTTAGCACAAAATAATAAACAATAAATACCTATATCTATTCAAAGATGCACTCAACATCTAATTATTGATGGAGATCACTCCTATAAGAATCCAAAGTCAAATTAATATAGATCATACACACATTATTTAAAAATACACCGGAGCACCAATCGTCAAATTTTGGGTGCTAGCGCAGAGATCCGACGACGCCTTCGACACCCCGATGATCACTGCATCATGGTTCTTGCAATGCATGAGGGAGAGATTGATCCAAATCACTTGGATATAGAGTATCTATCACTATAAATTGGGATAGAAGAGATAATATCTCAATATCTTGTCATGATTAGTATTTAGTTAGAGACTCTCTCCTCTTATTTATAGCATGTTAAGAAATTACCCTGAAAGGTTCCCCAACCCACAAATAATTGACACACTATATAAAAGATATATTATGACTGATGTACTAAGTTATAAATATCATTTATATTATTATCAATTTCTTATAATATAATAAATATATTACGTGATAAAACCCAATCCATTAACTCAACTCATCATTCCCTCAAATATTAAATGAACCTTGAATATTTTAAACTAATATTTATAATGTATTTACTTAAAACTTGTAAATATGTTTAATAAATAAATTTAATTCCAATTATTTTTAACTTGAGTAATATGAATTTATTTATTCCTTTAGTTATTTTACATCCTTATACAAACCTCAGACCCCCCATGTCCTGTATACATATTCACTAGAATAGGGAAGATTCTTGAATACACTATTGTGTGTGACCCTCTAGGTATTTAACTTGATAGCAGTGAATACTATTTACAGACCAAGAGTGAAGTCTAGAAACCCATCAAGGCTCCTAAATAGATTAGGAGTAGTCATAGAAACTACAACCAACCTACGAACACTCACCGTGTAATATAATCTATTTTCAATAAATATATCATAAAGAAGGATGCACATCCATGCCATTATGATTTATGTATGGATTTACCCTCAACTATCTTAGCCATGGATTTATAAAGGTACTACCATTCTGATCAATCTGGCCCAAAATATAACTTCCTCAACCTAAAAGAGACAAATCCTATCTTGAACATTCAACCAATGCCATACCACCAATGACACACCCAACACAAGCTACCATGCTACAATTTCATTATCATGTTTTTTTTCTTGCATCAAATTATGTGATCAAATGACACACATTTGATAATGATCTCAGGTCATGAGACTAATACACATGTGAATAGATAGGAATTTCCAATGATACCCAAAACATGTGGTGTTCCTATTGGAAGGTCTTTCCTCACAGTCTCAACTATTATAGACCACCAAGTGCAAAATTCATGAGAAGAAGTCTCAACGCTTATGAGCCCCCATCACCTGATAGTCATACATATACTATGTCTAGTCAGTATAATATATCTATACCATAAGAAATTTGTTTAAGATTAATTTCATAATATCTCAAGGTTATCATTATAGCCTAGGATCTACTATAACCTTTTGTTGTGATAATTAATCTATGGTCATTACCATTAAATAGTAGACGCAAAAATGTCTACACTATAATCATAAGTGTACATCATGCATAGATCACTATATACATGAAATGGTAATCAAAAAGTACTTCATAGTTGGGTCTAGGGAACCCACTATTACAAAACCCCTACTTGCACTAGTGACAACTTTCTAACCAACCTTGTTAGCTCTCACGTGATTAATATCATGTTTTTTCTAAGTTATGGATTTAGTTGTTAGGTCTGCCAAATTTCCACTGTATGACAATTCTTTTATATGCGACCTCATATCCTTGAGTAAAACTTCTCATGAGATGTTATACCTGAGTATATCCCTTTTTTCCACTATCATAACTTGACATCTTGGCTAGTAAGAATATCATAATTTACATTATGATAACACCTCACTTACTATGTGAGATTCTAAGAACTAGAAAAAATCATTGTGTTTAACTACTTTTTAGCTACCTCAAAAGCTGCAACGTACTCAGTATTTGTAGTTATGGCTACCACTAGCTTGAATGAGCTTGTATTTATCATTCCCTTAGACTAACTACAATATTAGATCACATGGATCTAAGGAAGACTAGTTTATGTTCCATGAAAACTAGTATCATTTCTTCTACACTTACCAGTACTTATCTC
Organism: Viscum album; assembly: GCA_963277665.1. Lineage (NCBI taxonomy): Eukaryota > Viridiplantae > Streptophyta > Magnoliopsida > Santalales > Viscaceae > Viscum > Viscum album. Next base: position 1,619,318,901 of record OY728157.1, on the reverse strand, counting down.
TTGTACTTCCCAAGTACAATTATATAGTTCTGACTACCCCCTTATAGTTCTCCTGGATATAACTGATATCTACCTATTATAAAGTATATCTTTCCAATATCAATTCTTGTACATATCATGACATGCGTGATTGATCCATTGCTAAAGCATATGGAATTAAAATCACCACATTAATCTCCTCATATGTCCTAGACATGTCAACCTTGAGAGATATATGTCATGTAAAACTAGTAAAAATTCTCTCTTGAATTATTCCAACTTGTATTTTTCAATATTATGTTAGTATATGTATGATTGACTAGGTACAAGAAACAATTAGATCTACCTCAGTAGATCTTGTTCCCTAGAACTTATGTTGATACTTTAAGTAAATCATTAGAGAAGTACTTTCATCATATCCTTAATTAACTGTAGGACCAATTATTGTTTTCCATATGTTACCTAACATATTTTACTTGGAAAACATCGGAGCTCCCACTAACCTCTAGTAGACACATGGAAATCATTTATTACAAATTAATGTTCTAAGATGTTTTTGCTTAATTTAATTCTAAACTAGATTTCAGTAATTTGCAACCTTATTGGAATTTTGTGATGTCATCATCCCTTTCTGGTTGCATCATATAGATATCTTCTACAAAAGTTGGACTTGACATCCAATGATCAATAAAATGACCATAGTAATTAACTATGAAAATTAAAATTCTAATGGATTTAGGCATAACAACTTGGTGTAACTAATAAAGCCTTCTTATTACAATTCTTGTACCATCCATGTATAATCTCATTTGAATACTGACCATAGTATTCAAAATAATAATCCCCTTTTCACTTTGATAAATGGAATCCATTATTGAATTTTAATTGACCTTATCAATATTAGCTGATTTTCATATATTGGATAATTATAGGAATTATTATTCTTAATTAATAATGTATCATCAATCATGGTGAATATAAAACAATTAATATGGTTTTGACTTTCCTACACAGTATGCGTCTTTGGAACATTATCTTCCAAATCTATTGCGGAACTTGTTCCTATGCCAACTATTTATGCATCCTTGGAATAAACTAAACCCAAGTCAATATGGTTCCCACTATCTCTAATAGAGATGTGTACTCTTTTATATAAATATATTCTATCACTTGACTATATATTTTCTATCTTTAGGGATTTTTATAACATCCTAAGAAACTTTTAGGATAATTACTTTAGATGCACATCTCATTTTACTTGATGAAATTTGTTTATATTCTAACAAACTCTTTGTATATTAATACATATTCTTATGACATAATGGATTTATATCATACTTCAACTCATATTCATTATAGTTTTCATATAGTTATGGGATAACACCATTGTTTACAAAGCACATCTTGAAATATAATATAAGTTTCTGCAAGTTACAATATTGATACTCCTTACATCATGGATCTGATGTATAAAATACGCATTTAGGAATTGATTTAGGCTACATTTTGGATGATCAATATTAAAATATAAGACTCATCATTGATCCTCCTCATTAACATCAATGCCATGATATAGATAAGGTAATTTTCATTTAGGAGTTTCTCCATGCTACATTATATTGATTGATAAATGCTTGGTCAAGATATTCTTCGACACATCGTCCTGAAGAAACTCATATCTTCTAACCATGAATAAATGATAATTCACTTTCTCATTTCTTAATAAAACCTTAAAGGAATATAATGAAGTATGTTTACCACTAGCTTACACTAGGAATAGTTCATGATCTCTTGTTGAACTAATTCTGAAAGATTTGCAGCTTACCTTTATTTCTAAAGGCTCCTTTGTCCAAAACTAAGTATATACATCGATAATACCTAAGGTGTTTAGCTTTACTGAGTCTAAATACCATACTAGGTATATCCTGTACATAAACTTTAGTTTTTATTAACAAAGATTTATCTTTCCAAAATTGGGTAAATGAGTCTTATATTGTATATTCATCATGTATTGCCTATGATTTATGTATCACTGAAATATTACTTGAGTATTCTATACAAAAAACAACATTTATTTCTAAACTTGGAATAATTTCTCCTTATTTCCAAAGGAAACATAAGATAAATTTTTTGGTTATACTCAATAAAAGTTCTATAAGAATCATTCACTTGGAAATATATAAGTCGTGTACTTATCAACACTAACTTAGGAACAACCCTTTATCAGCTTCTTAGAGAATACATCTTACTTCTAGTAATGTATTTATACTTGGTTACTGTATTTCAATACATATGTGTGATAAACATATCATATGTATTACCATAGAAGTAAAACTGGAACATTACTTACAAATGATGAATATACTCTTAAGAAGAAGCGAATACTTGCTTATTCAATTTAGTTCATTGCATTTATCTTCCATATAATTATTTCAAGATATGAAAAACAAATAACCTCTTATTAATACCTATTTTTGTGAAGAACATTATGAATTTTAATTTAACATGCCACTTTCCATTGGCCCTTTCATATTTTCTTTCAATTTTTTCACCATAATAATTAAAGATTAATCTATCTTTAATATTATTATTGCTTGGAGAACCTTACCTAAAAGGTAACAAAGAATTTTCTCTATACTAATCATTTTTGTAATCTTAAATGAAACTAGAATAAATTGGTGAAAATGATATTAGAATAGGATGTGTTTAAATATCATAATCCACCTTTCACTTTTCATAGATCTAGTGTAATCATTAACTATTTATACTTGTGCTTATCTTTCTCCTTGAAAACTTCTCAGATATGAGACTAAATGTTATATCATCCATGTCCTGATGTAGTAACCACAACTGACATCAGAAGTTGATGATAAAATTATGAAATAACCATCATATACATAATACATGAGTCTCCTATAAGCATTTTTACACCTTCACTTCCTGAAGTAGCTTAACAGGTATGGGTACACCGACACCTTGAATTTTCTATATCGTAGTATTGTGTGAAATCACCTGTAATACTTTTGTAAACTTGTGCTATTATGGTCATTTACTTTATCCATTAGATATCACAACATTTATTGTGGTATTAATTTCCATTTTCTACAAAAATAAAATTCTAGTAGATTAATACTTTTTATCTTGATTATCAATTTAGATATTTTGATTAATTAATTAAATCATTAAATGCCTCCCACTATTTTATCAAATTCTTGGAACCCTCTATAATATAATCAGAATACTCTATCACTTTTGTACTATAGTGGTAAGGATCATTGAACTTCCCCTTATAGTATAAAATCTTTGGCTATGCCACTAATTAGAGGGTTCACAGTAGGTGTTTGACTGACCAATCACACCGACTCGTGGTTCCTTGATTTGTTGAGTAAATTCCTAGCTTCTAAAATCATAAACTTGATTTACTCAATGCTCACCTCTAAAGTTGAATAAATATAGATTTAGATACTTCTTTGCTACCAACTTTAGTTAAGTAATTTCATCACTCTCATAAGAACTCCTCGGTAGTAAGAGACACCCTCAACTTTGGCTGACGATCACCCCAAACACCAGATTTTTTTAAATTTTGAATGATGGAAGGCGATTATGAATTAATATTTATTTGAGGGTTTTATATTTTTAAATGATGAAAATAAATAATTTTCTATTTTATAAGCATGTACTATGTGATCACACTCAAATATAACTATGCAATAATAGAAAAATATCTATCGCGTCAAATGTTCATTTTATCTATGCATGCTTGTTTATTATTCTATGTGATTGCACATAAACTAAAGATATATAAAACAATAAACCATGAAAAAATAAAATGATGATTTAATCATGATCTGATACTAATTTTTAATCCATTGAGCGAATAATGTATCAACCTAGACCCTAGGGGTAACTCCTTGAGCCGCGTTGCTTGCGACTTGAGTTGCAGCACCTGCCCATCCAATGCGTTAAACTTATATCTAGTGTGTCTCCATAGATCAGGGCAATGTACATTACTGATCATCTTTATCATTATACCACAATACTCTCACTCTAGTGAGGGGGTCTTGGGAGTACAAAATACAACTGATAAAATGGACACGTGGACCCTTATACATTTAATGACAAAGACGACTCACAAAGATTCATTTATTAAACTAATTATTACAAATTAACATTTTAATAAATTAATAAATAAACACGAACCATACATACATTTTTTATTATATGGATCATGATCATTAAATACACATTAAACTCATGTATTTAAATTAAATGAATAAATAAAATTAAAGTTGCATTAAATTATTTTTAGGGCAGTTTATTGAATTAAAAATACACTCATATTTTTAATTCAAAATTTTTGTCATTTGGTCCCAATAATAAATTTAATTTTAATGCCAAAAATTAAATTAATTGATTTAGTTTAACACCTAAATTAAATTAATTTATCCCACAATATTAAAATAAAGTGTTTAAACCAAAAACTAATATTTAATTAATTTAATTTTAAAAAAATTAAATTAATTAATTAAATTAATTTTTGATTATATAAAATTAACCGAGACCCCAAAAACTTTGAGTAGAGCCTATGCAGGTTGGGACAAACCTACGCAGACCCATTTAAACTGGGCATGCCCACCCAGACCCATACCAGGTTGGGAAAACTTGCCCCGATCTATTTCAGGGGGAATCAGTTTTGTGCAAAGTGGTATTGGGGAGTACCTCATGCAGCATGGGTTCATCCCTCATGGTTGGATGATAAGGGATTTTCAAGCTAGGCAGTAGAGGTAGTGGACTATTTTCGTTCAATTTTTGATCAACGGAAGGTGGTAGCTGCAAACATTGGTTGCAGGGTTTCAGTCTCGTCGGTAGATAGCGATGGCTACTCGAGGTGACGCCACAAGATTTGAGTGGTGGCATGACATATCTCAAGCACTGAGAGGAAGCAAGGACCATGGTTAGTGATTTGGAGCTTGAGGGAAAGGGCGGATATTGTTCAATTCAGTCAGGATGTGACGACACGGTGGTGAGTCGAGGCGGGATGGGCAATAACCAAGAAGGACCTTGCAACAACGGTCAGGGTTTCCTACTGGTTCCAGCTGGGATGAGAGTGTTGTGGGGAGGATCCTAGTTTAGTGGGGTGTACAACCGTGGATTGAATAAGAGGCATCCAGGCTTGGGTGCATGTTTCCAGATAGGCAGGAGGTCAGTTGAGAGGTTGCGGTAATGGTGACCACAAAGCGGTCCAAGCCAGAGGCAGTACGAAGGAGGGGTGTGGTCAAGATGAAGGTGGCTAGGTGTGCGACGCCACTAGGGAATAGCCAGCCATGGTGGGCCTTATGGATTCCAGGGTAATACCTATGAGTCTTCTCTTTTTTTCTTTTTTCTGACAGATAACCTCCCCTCCCCCACATTTTTTGTTTTTTTGATTAACACTTTCCAAAGGCCTAAATGATAGGCATGTGATTTTTTTAATTTGTCATTTGGTGACATAGTCCACTGCCCCTTTCAAAAAAAAAAATCAAACCATTCAAAGTTTGTTTTTTAATAATTTTATAAAATTAAAAGGTTTCCCTCATCCAGTGGAATAAAAAACACATAGCTGTAATTTAATATTCTGACCATTAGAATTCCGGCCGATGTTTGGGTTTGTCATAAAATTCCATGATGATTGATTCAAGTATTTAAATATAAAAATAGAGATATATGTTCCTCAATTTAATACCTGTAAAATAAATTTCAATCTATATTTAAAACTTTAGATTGCCTCAACTTGGCCATTCGATCTCGGATTGAACCACCGTCGGTGGCATTGGGATCAGAATGACACCCTATATTAAATTTAATATAAACTTAATTTTTCTTAGCTTAAAATATTTACACATTGCTATGATACCAATTGAATGTACCAGGGTGTTCAACACAAGCTAGTGGGATGGGGATTTAAAATTTTTCCCAAGTGATCGATGTAACAACATCATCACCGACGATGCACTATCCTGATATAAGCCCGAGGATCTCACGTGAAGAGTTTTAAGCACAAAATAATAAACCATAAATACCTGGTTCGATTCAAATCTATGCTCAACATCTACTCATCTCCGGTGATTAATACTAGAAGAATCCAAAGTTGAATTCCTCCAGATCATCCACAGATGCTTCAAAAATTTGTGGGAGCATTGATCACCAAATTCTGGGTGCTAGCACGAAGATCCAATGATGCCTTCAATACCCCAATGATCACTACATTTCTGTTATTACAATGAATTAGGGAGATCTTGATACGAATCACCTGGATCTAGAGCATCTCTCTCTAGAAATCAGGAGAGGAGAGAGAATATCTCAAGATCCCTCCATGAATAGTATTTGGAGAGAGTCTCTCTACTCCTATTTATTGCATGTTAAGAAATTACCCAGAAAGTCTCCCCAACCCATGAATAATTAACACACTATCTAAAAAATATATTATGATTGTTGTATCGAGTCATAAATATCATTTATATTTTTATCACTTTATTATAATATAATAAATATATTACGTTGTAAAACCCAAGCCATTAAATTGACCCGTCATTCCTGTAAATATTAAATGAACCTTGAATATTTTAAACTAATATTCATTCATATAATATTTTCCATGTATTTACTTTAAAACTTGAAAATAAATTTAATAAATAAATTAAATTCCAATTATTATTAACCTGAATAATATGAATTTATTTATTCCTTTTGTGATCGCACATCCTTGGACAAACCTCAAACCCTAGTAGTGAGGCTCACCATGTTCTATATAACTATTCACCAGAATAGGGTAGATTCTTGAATACACTATTATGTGCGACCCTCTAGGCCCTTATCTCAATAGTAATTAATACTATTCACAAACCAAGAATAGAGTCTAGAAATCCATCAAGGCCCCTAAAGAGATAAGGAGTAGTCATATCAACAACAACCAACCTACGAACAAACACTATGTAATATAATCTCTCTATCATTAAATATATCATAAAGCAGGACACACACCTATATCATCGTCCTTTATCGCTTTATTATTTGTTGATCTAACTGGACATATTTACCCTTGACTACCATGGCCATGAATTTATGAAGGTACTTCCATTCTGATCAACCTAGCCCAAGATATAACTTCCTCAACCTGGAAGTGAAAAATACCATCTTGATCATTCAACCCATTTAATACCACTAATTACTCACCCAACACAAGATACCTCATCACAATTTCATTATCATGGTTTTTCCTCACATTAAAGTATGCGATCAAATGACACACATTGATAATGATCTTAAGTCAGGAGACCAATACACATGTCCATAGATAGAAACATCCATTGACACCCAAAATATGTGGTGTTCCTATTGGCAGGTCTATCCTCATGATCTCAACTACTAGATATCACCAAGTGATAATTTCATGAGAAGAAGTCTCAATGCTTATGAGACCCTAACACTTGATGGTCAAATATCTACTATGTACAGTTAGTATGATGTATCTAGACCATATGGTCTTTGTTTAAGATTAATGTCATAGTTTCTCAAGGTTATCATTATAGCCTAAGATATACTATAAACTTTTGATACAACAATTAATCTATGGATATTACCATTAAATAATGGGAAAAAAATGTCTACACTATAATGGTAAGTGTAAATCATGCATAACTCATTGTATACATGAAATGGTAATTGAAAAGTACTATATAGCTAGATCTAGGGCAACCACTATTATAATATATTCTTCAAGAACAACAACTCTATGATGAATTTTTAGGTATTAGAGATTATTTATATGGCGAGAAGACCATCGATGAGTGGTCTCTATCTTCAAAGGGCATCATATGCTTTTAGAGCCGATATGTCGTTATTTTTCCTTTGAGGAAGGTTGTGATAGGGGATTTCCATAATTCCTAGTGTGTAGTACAACCTAACACCATAAAGATATTTTATGATATAAGGTGGTGTCCAGGCATGAAACATGACATTTTTTATTTTTTTTCCAACTTTTATACTTTTCAATTGGTTATAGATGAACACCAAAAGCCTTCAGGTTTGCTTTAGACCCTTCCAATTCCAACTTGGAAGTGGGATGAGACATCAATAGACTTTGTGGTTGGGTTACCATGTACACCTCAAAGAATGAAATATGGGTGGCGATTGACCAATTGACCAAATTGGATCACTTTATTCCCATCTGTGATACCACAAAAGTTGAGGACTTGTAAAATTTGCATGTCCAGGAGATTTTCAAATTTTATGGAGTTCCATATGTTATCATTTCTTATAGGTAACATTAGTTTAACTATTATTTTTGGATATTCCTATAGGATTTGATGGTATCCCGAGTAAAGTTGAGAATGATATACCATCCTCATATAGATAGTCATATGGAACAAGTTATTCAGATTCTTGAGGATATGCTACGTGATTGAATCCTTGACTTTGGTGGAGCTTGGGATAACCATTTGGGACTGATTTTATTTTCTTATAACAATATATAATATCCATCCATAAATATGACACCATTTGAGGTCTTTTATGGTTGCCTATGTAAATATCCACTTTATTGGTTGGAGGTTGGTGAAGCTTCCCTAGTTGAACCTAGTTTGTCCCAAGAGACAATGGTCAATATTTAGTTGGTTATTAAGAGAATGGTAATAGAAAAAAACTATTACATATCTTATATTGATCTTCATTAATGTATTTTAAAGTTTTTAGTTGGTTACCTGGTGTTTTTGATAATTTCACTTTGTTTGGGTCACCAACAGATCGGAAATTAGGGAAAGTTATCACCAAGATACATGGAATAATTTGAGGTTTTTGAGTAGATTGGAAAGGTATATTACTGTTTGGATTTATACCTCAGGTGACATTGATCCAAAAATGTGTTCCATGTGTCATAACTTATAAAGTATCTCTTTGACCCATCTCATGTCTTTAGCTAAGAGAACCTTGATGTGGAACCAGATTTATCTATGACTAAGTAGGAAACCCAGATTATTAATTCTCATATAAAGGTTCTTTATGGTAAATCCATACCATTGGTTCAGGTGTTATGACAACAAGGTTATGATTCACCTGATACATGGGAGTGTGATCCACTAATGATAGAGTAGTGGCCTCATATCTTTGTTATGGAGTATTTTTAATAGGTTTTTTTTGGTGAAAATTCATTTATGGTGGTGAAAATTGTAGTGTCTCGATCTTTGATTTTAGGTATGTTCTTTTCTTGGTGATTCTCTATTTCGGTTTCAGATGAGTTGGGGACTTTTTATGCTCTTTATAATCCTTTTTGGATTTATTAAAAAAATGTATTTAAATGTAAATTTAATAATATTTAAATTCATTTTTACCCTTATGCAGAGCATGGGGTTTGCATAAGGATAAAGGCATCTTACCTTTATGAAGGTGAGTTTTTTGGATGTTGCGTAATGGTAACCCTTTATTTATTAGGTTAATTTAAGGGTAAATCACCCACAACATAATGGTAGGGTGAAATTATTTATGTTTTGTAAGGGTAGAGTGATTTTTATATGAGTTTTATAAGGGTTGAGGATTGTTTTTATGCTGTGTAAGGGTAACGGTGTATTTTCAAAGGATGTGTAAGGTTACCTCAGGCACTGTGTAAGTGTAAACCATAGTTTTCAAAGGACGTGTAAGAGTACTCAGACATTGTGTATAGGTAAGTATGGGAATGATAACTACATAAGGGAAAAAACCCTCACCCTTAAGTGGGATATATGATCTATGTAAGGGTGAATCATGTTACCCTTACACAACACCCTTTTTATGAAAAAAATGTTTTTAAATCCAATTTTCATTATTCTTATTCCAAAACAACCAGTAACACCATTTTGGTGATTTAAAAGCTGAAAATCATGGGAATTGAGTTCTTTTAACCCATTAAATGTCTCAACTACTATTTTAAATGATTTCAAACCTTCCCCATTAAAGATTCATTTGAAAATGATAAATTAAATAGTGTTTTAATTTGGTATTTTTTTCTAAAAACTAGAACGCTTATGAAATTTTTAAAAATAACCAAGCCTATGATAATTAAATTTTTATTATCCTCTTGAGCAGATTTTAGAGCATCTAACTACTAGGTGATTGATAGAAGAGTGCTTTTTTGGTTTTCCTTTGATTATGGGGTGTGGACCTTCTCCTATTTCTTTTTGGAGATCCCTCATTCATATTTTGTGATATTATAATTAAGGTAGGTGGTTTTATAAAACAATATATATCAATTGAAACCTTTGATTCTTGTCTATTTTAAATCAAGTTTCTAATTGATTTATAAAGTTTTATTTGAGACATTGACAAATGGGTTTTAAGTGGTGTGGTGTGCATGATGAAATTCTTTTGAAAATGGATTTTCAATTAAAGTGTGATTTTTAGAAAATGTTCTCAATTTGAAATGAATGATTTTAAGCATGATTTTAATGAAATAAAGGAATGAAATATTTTATGATTTAAAGTGAGTTGGATTGATTTGAAAGGCATGTGTATTTGATAAAAACATTTTAATGTTGGTTTCTGAAATAAAAGTCTTGTTTTTGAAACCCAAACTTGGGGATGATTGAATAATTATTTGAAATTATTGAGATTTATTGAATTAAAATACAACCCCATAAATGTTTGATTTACCTTAAAGCGCATGGGAGCCTAAATAGTTGGGAATAACACACACCAATCATGTACTAGTTCCCCCTGACAATGGTTTGATGATGAAAACACTAACTAAACTACTTGAGGGAATTGAGATTAGTCCTTAGGGATCTTCTCCTATTCATGCTTAGGGGTGTTAATTTTTTCCTTGGGCCTAGGACTAGGAATGTGTGCATAATGAAAGCTATACTTTATTGAGATGTGTGAGAATCCCTCTATGAACCAATTCCCAGGTCTCTTAACCATGATACTATAATTGAAAATGATTTTATATTCCAATGTTATGAAATGTTTTACTCATTTCAGTTTTGATAGAAATTATTATTCATGCCTCTTTTAATAAAATGTTATGTTCATGCCCGATTTAATGGAAATGAAATTTTCTAACTATTTTGTACTATCCATTTAAATGTTTTTAATTTTTTTGATATTAATTGTGAAAATATTTCCATTCCATTTTTTATCTAAAATTGATCATACTTGGTTTATTTATTATATACTGCTTATGAAATACTTGGTGAGATCCTACTAGACTTTATATCTCACACCCTACCTTTGAGCATTTATAGATTTTCTTATACTAGTTCCATGGAAAGGGAAGGAAAAACTTGAAGGTGGTGGGTATACCTAACTTGTGGGACCTTGGGATTTGGAAGAAACCAATGGAGTTTGTGATCCACTTGTTGTATGAAGTTTAAATTACTGTTTTTTAGACTTTTATCTGGGTTCTTATGTAAATTTTTCTCATGTGGAGTGATTTTTACACCGATTGTTTTATTGATTATTATCTACACCATTGCTTTGTTGAGTAACTCTTATGGTACAATCATTCCCTCTTGATCATATTGATTCGAAGGCACTAGTTACCATCCCATGGGAATCAGGAACACCTTTCAAGTCATGTCAGGTTCGGTTTGGGTACCATTTAGGTGGGTTATCCAGGTTGGTTCATGACACTAAACCCCCTGACCAGAGTGCATAATAACAAATAAAATAACCAAGTATCATATACCAATGATAAGCATCAGAGTATTCAAGATAAATAAACAACCCAATCAGTAATAATATGCAATGAAAAATTAATATAGTCATATAAGGATGATCACCACTGGGATTATTACACATATAAACAATGACAGAATAAATGAATAAATTAAAAGTATGGGAGTCTGAACTACTTCTCTAAGCCTCACCTCAGTCATAGTCTGAAGTTTTAGAGCATAACAGAAGTGAAAGTGTGGGAATGAACAACTCAAATTTTTGTCATAATCGATGATTAATATACGATTTACATCAATGATAAATGTCGTGACCAATAAAATTGAATAAAATATTAATTGACATTAGAACACTAGAAACAAAATATAAGATCATCACATAATGATTTATAATTAAGTTAATCAGTTAAGAATTACCTTATGATGAATATTGATGAATATGAAAAAGTCACTACACCATATCAACACTGCATCGCATGAATCAAGTGTAGATTATCTCTAGTGGTGATCCACATGTGTAGCATGAAACTCTTAGCATCACTGTAGGAATCTATGGATGCTATCATGGTAGATCCTAATGCTTGCGTCATTCGTTATTGATCGCCATGAGAATTTATTTGAAGAAAGGATTCTATTTGATATATCTAGAATCAAGAGTGGTAGTGGAGTATGATCACTCTTCATTCTTGAGGGAATTCTTTGAGAGGGACTCTCTAGGGATTGAGAGAATTCTCTAGATGTCATTGCACACAACAAAACAAATGGATACCCATAGGGTTATAAATAATATAATTGGGTTTATATAGTGCTAGGGTTAGAAAATAATAATTGCACATGCACCCTTTTTATTTCCTTAATACTCATATAACCCCATGTCTATAATAATAATAATTTTACTACTTCTTAGCATGCACAAAATCGACGGATTAATTAAATATTATTTATTTAAATACTATTTAATATATATTATTTCTCACCAAACCATTAAACTTGGTCCTCTATTCCTCCAAAATATTTATCGGGGCTTGAATAGTGACTATTTATTTAATAAATAAATACCACCACATTATTCATTGATAAAAAATTAATATTATATTTACTTAATAGAAAATAAATATTTATTAAATATTCTACTCACAAAATATTCTCTCAAATAACTAGTGATGGAATATATGCAATCAATATTACATGAATAATTATTAAACCACATATGTGAATAATATTTATTCATTATGTTAAATAATAAATAATATTTAATATTTAATAGAAATTATGGATGCACTTAACATGTGTCCCTCTAATCCACTTTCTCAGTGGAATAGGTGGAGCTAACCAAAGTCCAAGGTTAACATCTCATAACACAAAAATACACCCATAAAGAAAGAAGTTGAAGTCATAATGACATAAAAACTCACATATATGCTTACTATATGATATAATCTCTTTATTGTGATATCTTTAATCAAGAAGGTTGTATGCTGGTGCCATCAACCAATGTGTTCAATGTCTATTTATTTGATTTTATGGAAATAAAATTACCCATTGAACACCATGAACATGGATTTATTTAGTATGTATTATTTCCATCAAAGAGCCTCAGATATCAATTTATTTTAAAGAAAAAAGGGACAAATCCTTTCTCTCACTATTAATTAATGAAATATTACTCACGACGTACCCAATGTATCATACTTCACCATGAACATATGTCATCATGAGTTTCATAATACATCAAAGCACATGAATAATAATATTCATTAATAATAATATTAAATTTTAATGATAAATACACACTTCCATAGATAGGAACATCTAATGACACATATAAATATGGATTTCCTACTATTGAGTCACGTTCTCATAATCTCTAGCACTAGAGATTACTAAGGGAGTATACCATGAGGAGGTGACTAAAAGTCCTATGAGTCTCTACCCCTAATAATCTATATCATTTATATCCCTTAAAATGATATCATCTAGCTATAGAAAATATATTTAAAAATAAAGTCATGACAGTTCAGGGTTCTCATCATAGTGGGAAACTACTATGACCTTTCAATGTGACAATTACTCTTTAGACATTATCACATACTATTTCACACATAAGAATAATCATGATGTGATAAGAAGTTTATTAATATTCAAAAAAATAATACAATTAATCATAAATTAAAAAAAGTTGGTTCTAGGGCACTGACTCCAATAGACTCCCACTTAAACTAGAGCTAACTACTAACAACCTTCAATCTGCTAGATCTCATATGATACTCATGCTTATGCTGAGTTAACGATTTAGTCAAGGGTTCTACGACATTTTCTTTCATGGAAAATATACTCACTACAACTTCACCCCTATGAAAAAAATCCCTTAAGTGGTGATACCTTCGGAGTATGGGATTTTTCCATTGGCGTGACCTTGACTCCATTGAAAGAGCCACCATTAAAGTATTATCACAATATAATTATATAAGTTTTTTAATACTAGGTAACACATAAATATCTTAGAAAATTTTTCATATCCAAAACAATTATTTTTCTGTATCAAAAGTCACTATATACCGGGGCTCTATTTTAGAATCAACGACAATTGGCTATTTTGAACTCTTCCATCTCATAACACCTTCATTGAGACCAAATACATATTCTGATTTCAACTTCGTATCATTATGATATGTTTGAAAGCTAACATCAGTATAACCCCCATTAACTAGCAACTTGTATCCTTCATACACCAGGAATATATCCTTAGTTCTTCTCATATACTTAAGGATAACCTTACCAGGTGACCAATATTGTTCACCTAAATCAATTTGATAATTGACTACTATGATTAAGGCATAGGTAACATCAAAACTAGTACATAACATGACATACATGATTGATCCTGTCACTAAAGCATATGGTATATTACTCATTCTCTCTTTCTCCTATTGTGTTCTAGGACACATTTTATTGGAAAGATTTATACCATGTGACATAGGGACCAATCCTCTCTTGGATTGTTTTATACTAAATCTATTTAATATTTGGTGAATTTATGTACCTTTAATTAGTCTAAAAAAATCTATTGGATCTATCATAAATGATCTTCATCCCTATAATATAGGTTTTTTCACCTAATTCCTTCACGAAGAAGCACTTGCTCAACTAGTCCTTAACTGACTATAAGGAAGGTATATCATTTCTAACAAGTAATATTTCATCAATATATACTACTAGGATAATGACCTAATTCCCACTAAACTGCTTGTAAAAACATGGATCAAATTCATTCTTAATGAAAGAAAATTATTCTATAGCTCCATCGAACAAAATTTTCCATGAACTAGATGATTTATTTAATCCATAAATGGGTCTCTGCAACTTTCATATCTTTTTGTCATTTTCTAGAGTCAAAAACCCTTCTATTCATATCATATAAACAACTTTCTAAATGTTCACATTAAGGAAAGATGTTTTGAAATCCATCTACCAAATTTCATAGTCATGATAATGTGTTATAATAAGTAGAATCCTGATGGATTTAAACATGGAACCTAGAGAAAATATTTCATCCTATTCAATTCCTTGAAACTATTTAAAACCTTTATCCACTAGCCAAGCTTTATAGGTATTAAATTTACCTTCCATGTATAGTTTTATTTTGAATACCCATTTGTACCCAACATGCATTACAAAAACTGGAAGATTGACCAGAATCTAAACTTAGTTAGGATACATGGAATCCATATCAGAATTCATGACTTCTTTACATCTTGAAACTTCTAAGCTATCAACTACCACTTCATAGGAGATAGGTTTATTATTTTCAAGCAATAAGGATTCACCATCTTTAGTGACTAGAAAACTATACCTTTTTGGTTCTCTTACCACTATGGTGCTCCTACATAGTACTCGTGTTTCAAGAATAAATTTTTCCATGGGGACCTATATAATTTTTTCCTACACCAACTCTTATATATCTTGAGCATTAATTTTATCAAAGATAATCTTGCTCCTACTATCATTCTTAAGGATGATCTCCCTCTCAAGAGAAATGGATTGTATTGCAACAATAACTTTCTTATATGAGGTGTTGTATAGGTAGTATCTGTCACAAACCCCTCCCCACAAAGATACAACAATGAGGAGAGAGAGAGAGATGGTGAATTCCCAAGTCCTTCCTTCAGTAGGCCCTGGGTTATTGACTAGCACCGAGGTTATAGTAAACATGCATATGGGAGGCATTAACCTCTAATAGAAACATACATAAGAGAGAGATAATAATGATATAACAAATAAAACCTGATCAGACACACACACACACACATAAATAAATCCCAAGTGAAAACATGAAATTTCATATAATACTAAACAAATGAAGTGAAAAACTATAAGTACCAAAAAGGTAAATATGACAGCGACCACGAAGCCCAAACAACTCCTGTTAAACCCCAAGCTAGTAATATCCATCTCAATCACCAATATACTCTAGATGACCTGAAAAAAAATTTATATATACATAGGGTGATTATAATAGTATACTCAGTAGGATCCTCCCCAGAGCCTCTTTTGAAAAAGATAAAGAAAGCATGCGAAATCACAATGAGCAACAGTGAAACTAACTTTCCACCTAATCAAGAATACTAAGTTCCTAGACTTTACATGGATATATCTCACCAAGAATCATATAAAAGTGAGAATATAATATAATTATAAAACATTAAGGGTACCCTGCTCCCACTTCTCACTAGTTTACCACTTTGTCCCAACATCGCACATCCCGAGCATCTCTCTCCAAAATTAAGATGACCTGAAAACACCTAGGCAAGGCACCACCACATACACCTTGTGAATCACATAAACACACCATCCCATATCACATATCCATATATAATATCCAAGTATTTTTTGGGATCCACCACAGTTCGTATGATGTGTATCAAACATCATGTATTATACATACCTTAAGACATTACAACCCATACACAGAGTGAGAACCTCAAGCCATCACAACCTATACCTGTCATACTTATAATAATCCTTTGTATACTATATACAGTAATACATGTGTGTGAAATAACCACAGGAAATCAAAAACCTCTACACACATATATGGGGAAACTAATAACCGTGTATACCAGCACAAGTAACTACTAAGAGAAGATAACATGGCCAAATGGGGTAGTCAACCATCCATCCTCCCACTGGGATGTTGGGGAAAACACCCTCCCAGAGTCCACTAGGTGTCAGTTTCTCAACCAACATGGATGGGGAAACATATTAAATAACAGAATATTCATGATATAATATAGCTCACAACCACACTATGGGCATAACCTAGTCTTAGACTCAACTGTAGCTAATGTCGCTCAGACCCCTGCCACTACGACCAGATATACTATAAGCACACAATCATATAAAATTATTACATTAATTAATTATTTCCTTTTTATCATTTCATTCCATTAATTAATTCATTACCCATTAATTAACCATTAAAATTATTCCACACTACATTAATTAATAGAGTAAATTCCATTCCCTCTAGGAATAATCCAAACCAAGTCCATGGTTTATCAAGATAAATATCCTATAACCATTTACATTCCATCATCAACCAACACCATGGATTAAAATTTTATTTACTAATTATTAGCATCATTCCATATCCAAGTACTCTAGGAAAACCATCCTAAGATACTTCCAAGAGGAAACATTAAATCAAGTACCTCCATCTTCCTCAATCAATGGGGAAAGAAATACAGATAAAACAAAAAACTCATCCATCAGCCATAAATTCAAACAAGCATACCAGCTCTTAGTATCTCATCAATAGGTAAGCTCATATTTAACCCATTACATCACTTCTGGTTCCACCCTTGGCACCCACATGCATATACCAATGCATCTCTTCATAACATGCATCATTTTCTACCACATAATTTGGGCCTCCCCACCCCATATAACAATAACCATCCCAAGATCACATCACATCCGGGCCTCCCCTCCCCATATCACATCATCCATCACAGGCTCAACCATACCAGGGTCATATCATAAGGATCATATCTCAATCACATCACAAAATAGAAGGAAACAAACAAGCAAACAATATGGTAACCGGGACCTCAAAACAAGGCATTTAACTTTCTCATACAAATGAGACCCCAAGGCTCTAAAACAAGGTACTCAACCTTTTAAAGAAACCGAGAAACTCAGGACCTAACAAACATCTTTATCACACAACCAGTTACTATTCCATATTGAAATAACTGATTCATTTATTAATAGGTTCCAACTATGGGTAACCTAAGTCATCAAGATATAATAAGATATCAAAGTAAAAACATGCTCTTAACATTTATTTTTGGTTTCAAAAAACCTAGAGAAGTACCATTCTTAATTAACATGACTTTTCAATTATTATCATCAAGTATAAAAATTCTTTAGGTTCATTAACTAATTTTATCAATTCCATTAAGCATATGGAATATCAAATTTAATTAAACATACGCATTACATAAATGAATTATCATAAATTACAATAAACATCAAATTACAAACATGCCTCTTCTTTAATTAACCGTAATACAATTAATTATCAATTAATTTTGGATTTACATTATTTACCAATTTCCATCAAGAAAAATATGATAATAAAGTAAGGCATATATATTACACTATCTAGAAAAACATGAGGCAAACTACTATCACAGTATAAAACAACAACATCACCAACATGTGATCATAACCAATTTCTTAATCTGCTTAAAATAATTATTAGGTTAATTTCATTGTCATCCATAGGGATAAAACATGATAAATTTATGGTTGCACATAAATAAAGAGAATCAACTAATCCCTTACCTCAAAAAGTCTTTAATATTCTTCACATGATAATAGACGATGTTGTGGATCTTCGATTACCCCTCCTGAAATAACTACATCTATCCAAGGATGCCATGGAACAAACACACCAACAAAAAAATAAAACCCCATTAGAAACACTGAAGATAAAATTCCATAACATGGTGAGAAGATACGAGAGGAAAAAAGATTAGACTAAGAGAACCTGCTAAAAAATAAAGGAATAATGAACCTTAGATTACTATAGATCACCACAGATCGAAGGTGAAAGGCTAAGGATTGATACCCCATAGAAGGAATCTCTAAAATACCTAGAATTGGGAGAGAGAGTGCCATTGGATGTAGGATTTGGAGAAAACCAGAGTGGATAAAACATTTAATAATGTACAACATCAGGAATTTACATGACATGTAATCCCCTTTCACATTGTGTAATCCTCAGGGTTTGGTTTTGGCTAAAAAACACATCGCCTTTTTATTATTTAACCTTGAAAATATACACATCGTGAACCTTCTCTACATAAACTGTGAAACTCACTTACACAGTGTGTAAGTATTACATGGTGTATAATCTCTTCATTTCCAGTATTTTAGTATCCAACACCTATAGACTTATTCTAAGCCTCCTCCAAGCTCCACTAGCCTAAACAACTTATAAAGGGTTAGACCAAACAGATTTGGTCACTTACATTAGATACCTCTAAAAACATTCTCATCCTTAATAATCCAAACCAAACTAGAGATAAATGAAAAGGGGTTGTCCAAACAACCACCCCATGAGATACCTCTCAAGGATATTTCCACCATAGGATATCCACCACCTTATTAGAGGAACAACTGAAAAACCACACAACAACTGCAACTAGATCCTCACACTCTCCTAGGGGGATACCTCTAAAATAAGAGGAAACCACAATAAGAAACAATAGGAAACTATCTCATAAACCAAAAGGATCAACATCCACAAGATAACAACATTACAAGAGAAGTGATAACCATTAAAAATCTCAGGGTACTAAGTGTGCATCTATGACTCATTTTCCCAGGTACTCTCCTCTATTCCACCGTGTCACCGCAAGACACAAAACAACGTAATATAATTCCCACACAACACTTTGTTATGATGTTCCTATATCTCCATAGTCCACTCCTCAAAGGTCGCATCATTTTCAACATTGATCTCATCCCAATTGATGACATGAGAGTATTAATGAAGATAACAACAAATCCATGACATGTGAAAAATATTGTGTATCCAACTCATCTATGGGGGAAGTGCTATACGATACACCATGACTCCAACATGAGACAACACCTCAAAAGGTCCAACAAACCAAGGATAAAGATTACTCTCATGGCCAAAACTTCACTTCCTAAAATGTGGAGTCACCTTTAGGAACATGTGATCTCTAATTTCAAACTACATAGGTCTCCTCCTATGATCAACATAGAATTTCTGATGATCCTACACTACCTTCATCCTCTCATGAATTACCTGAACCACATCTATCATATTCTGTACCAGTTTTGGAATGAGAATTACTACCTCTTTGACCCAAATCCAATACAATAGAGAATTAAAAGGTTAGCTGTACAAATCTTCAAATGGTGTCATACAAATGGTGGATTGGAAAATATTATTGTAAGAAAGCTCAAGCATGGGAAGGTTCCCCATATATGAACCTCCAAAATCTAGGACACAAGAGTGCAACATGTCTTTAAGAGTCTAGATGGTCCACTATGTTTGAACATCCATATATGGATGAAAATTAGTGATATGGTATAATCGAGATCCAAAAGAATGTTGGAGACCTCTACACACCCTAGAAATAAAATGAGGATCTTGATCAGAATTGATCATCCTTAGGACTCCATATAGTCACAAATCCTCCTCTAAATACTACATCGACAAAAAATCCACTAATATAGACTCCTTGATCACTATAAAATGGGATGATTTCTTCAAATTATCTACTATCACCCATATAGAAACATAGACTATATGAGCTCGAGGTAAATCAGAAATAAAGTCCATCAAGTTGTCCTACCACTTACACTAGGGAACATCTAATGGCTGGAGAAAACCACCAGGAACATGGTTCTTGGCCTTCACCTTCTAGCAGACCAAACATCGAGAAAAAAATATGAAACTGTATGATTCAACCTAGACCACAAAAAATGACCTCTCAAAGCTGGATACATCTTGATCATGCTAGGATGTATTGACAAAGGGTGTCACACCCCAATTTTTTTTAAATTAAATTAAATTTTATTATTTTATTATTTCTTGGCACTGGGTTATCATGCCAATTTATGGGATGGGTCTTGGTTTAAATTTTTTGTCATTTAACAATTTTAGTGGGTTTCAGACTCGTGCGCAGTAACTACACAGTGGGCGGTAGCCACGTGGTCAGCCCGGGTGCCCGTGCAATTCTCTAACGATTAAAATAAATAAAGTTTTATGTGAATAAAGTGAGTTAAATGTTTAAATAATAATAATAATAATAATAATATTTAATTAATAATAATATTATTACTAATTTGTTATTATTGTTATTAATTTTTATTATTATTCTTTTTTGGTGTTATTAATATTATTATTATTATATTTGGTTTAATAATAATAATAATAATTATTGTAATGATATTATTATTATAATAAGAAAAAAAGGAAGAGATAAAACCCTAGCTCTACCCCACTCACCCCTCCCCCTTTACCCCCTGCGCAGCAGCACTGCACCCCAATCCCAGCCCCTCATGCCCGCCCTTCACTCCTGGCGTCCCGGATCTCCGCGATCCGGCCTTTAGCGGTCGCCCCTCCTAAAACCGCTCTTCCATACTCACCTCATGCTCCGCTCCCCAGACTTTGCCTACTCTATCGCTCTCTCCACACCCAAAACCTGCTCTCTCTCCCTTCGCTCTGGCAGTGGCCGCACCCCACTCGCCTTGTGCTCACCGCTTCGGCCCTCGTCGCTTCTGGCCTTCTACACCTCCGGTCAGGCTACACTGCGATGGCCCGCTACTCCAAACCCCCCACATGCCCTATTTTCTAGTGACCCACTTCTTTGACCCACTTCTCTGAACCTGCCCTGCGCGCGCTGTTTCCAGCAGTCTTCTGGCACAAACTCAAACCTCCTTCATAGCGCCTCCGACTCCCCTCCAGCATGCGAACTCCTACCTTCTAATGTGTTCTTCCTTTGGTTTTTAATTCTTAATTCAAATTTAGCATAACCTTATGTTCAATTTAAATTCCATGTGTTTTTTTCTTTGTTTTAGGTGTGCACTTGGTCCACAGGGCATTTCTCATCATTCTATTGAGGTTCCATCATATCCACTCTTGCTTTGAGGTAGGAGAATCCGCGTATTCCTTTCCGATTAAGTCCAATTAATACTTGAGTGTTTTAATTAAAATTTTTACTTAATTCTCACCTTCCTAAGATACTTAGTTTAGCCTCTATAGTGTTTACAATTCAATTGGTTTTGTTTAAAAAAAATAGTTTTGAAGTGTTTTCTCTGGTTATATTCATGTGTTCTTATGAGAAATATGTTCACTAGTTTCCAAAGGTTGTTTTGATAATGTTTTAAGCATGATACACACCTTCAAAATACTCCTTAATATTTTATGATCATGTTTTCAGTTTTAATAAATTGTTTATAAATTATTTTCTTTGTTTATTAAATTGTTTATAAATTGTATCGTCTGTTTATAAATTTTTTAATAAACTGTTTGATTCATTATAAAATTGTTTATAAATCATTTGGTCTGTTATTTAAATTGTTTATAATTTTTTTTTCTTGTTCGTATAATTGTTGAGAAATTGTTTGGTTTGTTTTATAAAGTTTACATCACTTTAGAGTTTTTTAAAGACACAATGAATATGATTTGGTGTAAGTTTGGAAAGGAAAACCGTTCTTTTGACAAATTTGAGGTATTTGGGTGTGTGCTTGGTTATATCTGATTAAGGTTCCATTTTAAAAGTTTTCTAAAGTTTCTTGTTTTTTCTAAATGGATTTTAATTTTCAAATAAAGTTGGTCCCCTTAAGTGGTTTCTAAGGAGAGTTTTAAATAAGGTCTTATAAAGTGTTGCTTTAAGTGTTTTGGAAAACATGATTTTTAATAGGTTCTTTAAGGTTTGACCATTTGGTTTGAAACATGTTTTTGTGTTTAATGCCGTTTTGAAAATGGTTCATAAATGTTAATTGTTTTGGTGTGTTTTAGTAAATGCATGTTTTGGTAAAGTGGACCTGAGCCCATTTGGCATGTTTTGGTAAATGGTTGAATGAGGTAAAGCTAAATGATCGTTTGGTATCTTTGAAATGGTATGTTGGAAAACCCATCTTTGGTTAGGTCTGTTGCCTCATTGATTGATCATGAGACAACATGGTCCTTAGTATGGGCCTTCTTTTGAGAACATTTATTTTAAGGCATGAGACTAATCTTAAGGTGGCTGGGGTGGTGCCAGATTATGTCGTGTGCTTGGTTATATATATATGGCTTGTTGTTTGAATGTATGGAACACATATTTGTGAAAATAGCACAAAAACTTAGTATAGAAAGGGGGTTTACTGAGAACGATTGCTGCACTAGTTTAGATTACGCACTGGCTAGTATCCCATAACAGAGGGATGTTTTGTTATTATTGCTATGGGATTAGCCCCCTCGACCAGGTCAGGTAGGGTGATGGTTGGGCGTTAGGGCGTTATGACATCATTGAGTAGGGAATGAATTCAGGATGAGTCACATGTATAGTACGTTCTGGTCTTCCTATGAGTTCCTAGGTTTTCTGTGATCCTTTGATATGAGAACTGTTAGTACCATTACCCTTGCTGTGTGTGTGGAATCATACCCTTGAACTTAGTTTTGGTATTTTCTTGGAAAATTTTTGTATCTATGATCGGTTTTAAAAAGGATTTCAAAGTAGTTGTTTTGGAAAAGTTTGTCTGTGCCCCTCTTTATTTATTTTCCCTATTTTTGAATTATAAGGGAAATGGAATTGTGATTGTTATTTTTCAAAATTCATTGTATATGTGAAAACCTTATTTTTTTATAACTGTAGTTAAAACTAGTGTTATTGGTCTATTTTGGGATTGAAAAATACATGGATTCCATGGTTCACTTTTGGAGTCCCTACTGATCATTTTTATGCTCAAGCCTATTTTATCATTTTAGTTGTAGATTTTCTTCTCTCAAGTTTCTCTTGGATGAGTTTATCATTATTGGAGCAAGTTCAGCCTTTGGTTGTGAGGTGACCTAGAAAGTCACGTGGAGGTATGTTGAGTTGTTCTGTTTTTTTCTTTTCTACTACTAGAGTTCAATTTTATTGTTTTGTTTATTATTGTTTATTTATTTATTTTTTATGGTCCAAATCATTTCCAATGGTTAAATTTTGATGCCCGACACTAGTTAACATCTCATGAGGATTGGGAACACCCCTTGGGTCATGCTGCAGACTGGCTCGGGTGACTGGTTCAGGGTCGACTTGGGTTAGTTCATGAAAAAATGGTATCACAAGAGGCCCTTGTTATTTGGGGTGTCTGGTAGATGAAGATTAGGACTATCGAGAATCGAGAGGTGGGTACGAGAAGGACGTTATGAACCCTCTCCCATTCCAAACCTCGATTTTCTAGGGGTATTTTGGGAATTGAGTCCTTGTCTCGTTCTAGTTTGTTTTAGATTAAGGGATGACAACAGAGGCAAGCTGATGTTACATCATGATTTCACATGGAGTAGTGACCCATGTGGAGTCTGAGTACACATTTTAAGTTCCTCCTAGTTGTTGACACTTACTTGGGGCATGGATCACTACCATGTCTCTAGGTTAAGCATGACTACTAGTCCCTTACTTTGGTAATTTAATGCAAGTTATTTGTCATCTTGGTTCTGGTTGGTGTAAGTGCGCTTTTGAAAATGAAAAAGGGGTTTTGAAATGAGAATGATTTCTTTTAAATGGATTTAAATTCATGAAATTAGTTTTAAAACTAAAATCTCTTAGTCTAAAAATCTGTTGTTTTCTTGGAATTGGTAGAGAAATGTTTTGGGTGCAACCTTAGGTACTCTCTATGAATGTTTGCACATGTGAGGGAATGCATGGGAAGTGCATGTTGGTGCATATGAATGAAATAAAATGTAGACATGTGAAATAGTTCATGGGATTATTGGGCCATGTACTTGGAATTAAAGGCTTGAACTTTTTTTTCTTAAGTTATTTTAAAAGGGGAAATTATTTTGGAAATTGAATTTAGTTTGAAAAGTGGGTTTGGTATTTGGAAAGTGGCTTTGAAAGAAGGCAGTTTTGAAATCTAAAATGAAAAGTGGATTTTGAAAAAGGATTTTTTGGGTTGTGTTTTCATTTGTTTTTGGTTGAAGTCACTTTCATTGATGTTGCTTCAGCTTGATATTGGTTTTGGGTCTGTGTTTTATATGTTGTTCAGAAAATTATGCCCAGAAAGGTTCCCAAGGTTTCTGATAAGTCACAACCAATTTTTGGTCCTTCTCAAACATTGCCTATCCTTCACGGTGATTAGGGTTTGTTAGAAGCAGAAGAGTGGCTCGAAGAGGTCAAGCACGTCTTCAGGGTATTGGGAACTCCCAAAGCAGTTAGAGTGCGTGCCATTTTGGGTATGTTCGAAGGTCCATCATTGGACGAATGGGAGTTATTCACCCCTCCATCACTGCAAGTTGGGATAACGTGGGATGTCTTTAAATCCGTGTTCATTTTATGGTTTATACCTGAAGAGGTGATGATAGAGAAAAGAGAATATCTCATGCGTATTCAACAAGGACAATGGATGGTGAAGATATATGTTGACCATTTCAAGGAGCTTTTTCCCCTTTTTCTAGAGGTAGTGTTGCAAGATTTGATGAGTACTTCTCTCTTCATTGGGGATCTTCATCCAGAGATCAAGGAGAGAGTCCTCCCTTATAGGGACCATCATTTTGAGAAGCTGATGGATTATGCATTCTTAGCTAAATTGGTCCCTGGAGCTCAGATGGTTGAAAATCCAGCTTATCCAGTTTCTCATGAAGGTTCCCCATCTGGTGAGCAGGGTGTGCCATAGGGACCTGTTTCTAAAGATCCCTCTACAATGGATTTGGATTACAGTTCATTGGACCATTCAATGGTGTGCCACCATTGTGCTCAGTTTGGGCATGTGAAGCCATCATGTTGCATCCCTCTGAAGACGTGTCATCATCGTGGCTATCTGGGTCACTTGGAGAAGTTTTGCAGGAAGTGTTTGCTGAAGAAGATGATATGACCAGGGAATTCCAGTGACTGATTGTGAGGTAGGATATGCTTCAGCCATCAAATCCCCATCCATAGGTCTTGGGGTGAAGCTCGCACACAATCAGGAGTTTCTGAGGGTGTGAAGCCTCGATTTGGGTTTTGTGTTCCATGTTAGAATTGGAACATTTAAAGTCTTTTCATTCTTATTTTTCTTATATTAAAGTTTGACATTGTTTTAAGTTCATTGTTTCATCATGGAGTTATAAAAGACACGTTCTATTGTAATCCAAACAGTTTTATTTGTCTGATTACAGTTTTCTAAATCCCGTGCTTTTCTTAAAAGTGTGTTTGGCCCCCGTATGGGTTGATCTTAGTTTAGAGGTGTTCGTTCGGAGATGTAAGTGCCTACGGAGGAGTCAAGGCTTGTAGTTATGCTTGGGTTTACTACTGGGATTACATTCTTCTTGGAGGTTTTTCTCTAGTGTTTAGGGTTTTTGGTATGGTTTGAGAGTTCCAAGTTTCAGCGGAGGTGTTGTTTTGCTCGCGCTATTGAAGTTAGTTTGGATTGGTTGGGAGTTCCTGTGTCAGCCCCCTTCCCGAGGTGATATGTTTGAGTATTAAATTTTCATACTAGTTGAGTTCTTATGGTGGGGATAACCCTATCTTGTTCTCCCATTCTCTTGTGTTGTGGTTTCTTTTGGTTTCATTTAGGCATGGATTCTTATTTTGTGTGTTGATTGGTTGGGTGACTTTTTGGGGACATAAATTGTCTATGGTGGGGAGAATTTTCACACCCCTATTTTTTTAAATTAATTTTTATTTTATTATTTCTTGGATTCGGGTTCTCGTGCCAAGGTCTGGGCTGGGTCCTGGTTTAATTTTTTTTTCATTTAACAATTTTAGTGGGTTTTAGACTCGTGCGCGGTCACCACACAGTGGGCAGTAGCCACGTGGTCAGCCTGGGTGCCCGCGCAATTGTCTAACGATTAAAATAAATAAAGTTTTATATGAATAAAGTGAGTTAAATGTTTAAATTGTAATATTATTATTATTATTTAATTAATAATATTATTATTAATAAGGTGTTATTATTGTTATTATTTTTATTGTTATTAATTATTATTATTATTCTTTTTTGGTGTTATTATTATTATTATTATTATTATATTTGGTTTTATTATTATTATTATTTTAATGATATTATTATTATAAGAAAAAAAGGAAAAGCCCAAACCCTAGTGCTACCCGACTCATCCCCTTCCCCTTTACCCCCTGCACAGTGGCGTTGCACCCCAACCCTAGCCCCTCACGCTCGCCCTTCACTCCTGCCATCCCAGACCTCCATGATCCAACCTTTAGCGCTCACCCCTCTTGCAACCGCTTCAACACCCTCACCTCATGCTCTGCTCCCCAGCCTTCACTTGCTCCATCGCCCTAACCACACCCAGAACCAACTCACTTGCCCTCCGCTCTGGCAGCGGCCGCACCCCACTTGCCTTGCACTCTCTAATTCATCCCTCGCCACCTCCGGCCTTCCACACCTCCGGCCAGGCTGCGCTCCGGTGAACCGCTAGTCTGAAACCCCTACGTGCCCTATTTTTCGGTGACCCGCTGCTCTGAACCCCCCCCGCATGTTCTATTTCCGGCGGTCATCCAGCATGAACTTGAACCTCCTTTGCAGCGCCTCTGCCTCCCCTCTGGCATGTAGACTCCTCCCTTCTGGTGTGTTCTTCCTTTGGTTTTGCATTCTTACTTCAAATTTAGAAAACCCTCGTGTTTGGTTTAAATTCTGTGCATTTTTATCTTTGTTTTAGGTGTGCGCTCAGTCCTCAGGGCATTTATCCTCATTTCATTGAGGTTCCATTGCATCTGCTCTTGCTTTGAGGTAGGTGAATCCGTGTATTTATTTCTGATTAAGTCCACTTAATACTTGATTGTTTTAATTAAATATTTTACTTAATAATTTTCACCTTCCCAATATACATAGTTTACCCTCTATAGTGTTTACAAGTCAGTTGGTTTTGTTTAAAAAAAATAGTTTTGAAGTGTTTTCTCTGGTTATGTTCACGTGTGCTTAGGAGAAATATATTCACTGGTTTCCAAAGGTTGTTTTGATAATGTTTTAAGCATTAAACACACCTTCAAAATACTCCTTATTAGGTTGTGATCATGTTTCCAGTTTGAATGAATTATTTATAAATTATTAGGTCTGTTTATCAAATTCTTTATAAATTGTCTCATCTGTTTATAAATTTTTTAATAAACTGTTTGATTCGTTATAAAATTGTTTATAAATCATTTGGTCTATTATTTAAATTGTTTATAAATTTTTCATCTTGTTCATATAATTGTTGATAAATTTTTTGGTTTGTTTTATAAAGTTTCCATCACTTTAGATTTTTTGAAAGACATAGTGAATATGATTTGGTGTGAGTTTGGAAAGGAAAACTATTTGCTTGAAAAATGTGAGGTATTTGGGTGTGTTCTTGGTTATATCTGGTTAAGGGGATATTTGATAGGTTTTCTAAAGTTTCTTGTTTTTCCTAAATGGATTTTAATTTTCAAATAAAGTTGGTCCCCTTGAGTGGTTTCAAAAGAGAGTTTTAAATGAGGTCTTATAAAGTGTTTATTTAAGTGTTTTGGAAAACATGGTTTTTAATGGGTTCTTTAAGGTTTGACCATTTTGTTTGAAACATGTTTTGGTGTTTAACATTATTTTGAAAATGGTTCGTAAATGTTTATTATTTTGGAATGTTTTGATAAATACATGTTTTGGTAAAGTGGACCTGAGCCCGTTTAGTATATTTTGGTAAATGGTTGAATGAGTTAAAGCTAAAGGACTATTTGGCATCTTTGAAACAGTATGTTGGAAAAACCCTCTTTGGTTAGGTCTCTTGCCTCTTTGATTGATCATGATACAAGAGGGTCCTCAGTATGGGCCTCCTTTTGAGAATATTTATTTTAAGGAATGAGACTAATCTTGAGGTGGTCGGGGTGGTTCTAGATTGTGTCGCTTGCTTGGTTATATATATATGGTTTGTTGTTTTAATGTGTGACACACCTCTTTGTGAACATATCACGAAAACTTAGCATAACAAGGGGGTTTACTGGGAACGATTACTACACTAGTTTAGATTACGCACTGGCTATTGGACCATAGAAGAGGGATGTTTTATTATTATTGCTATGGGATTGGGCCCCTCAACTAGGCCAGGTAGGGAGATGGTTGGGCGTTAGGGCGTTATGGCGTCATTGAGTAGGGTATGCCTTCAGGATGAGTCACATGTATAGTACGTTCTCATATTCCCCTGAGTTCCTAGGTTTTTTGTGATCCTTTGATATGAGCACTATTAGTACCATTTCCCTTGCTGTGTGTGTGGAATCATTCCCTTAAAATTGGTTTTGGTGTTTTCTTGGAAAAATTTTGTATGTATGATTGATTTTAGAAAGGTTTTCAAAGTAATTGTTTTGGAAAAGTTTGTGTGTGCCCCTCTTTATTTCTTTTCCCTATTTTTGAATTATAAAGGCAATGAAATTGTGATTGTTAGTTTTTAAAATGCATTGTATATGTGAAAACCTTATTTTTTTATAACTATAGTTCAAACTAGTGTTATTGGTCTGTTTTGGAATTGGAAAATGCATGGATTCAATGGTTCACTTTTGGCATCCCTACTAAGAATTTTTATGATCATGCCTATTTTATCATTTTAGTTGCAGGTTTCCTTCACTTAGGTTTCTCTTGGATGAGTTTCTAATTATTGGATCAAGTTCAACCTTTGGTTAGGAGGTGAATTAGAAGGTTACGTCGAGGTATGTTGAGCTGTTTTGTTTATTTATTTTCTGTTGCTAGAGTTCAGTTTTATTATTTTGTTTATTATTATTTATTTATTTATCTTTTATGGTCCAAATCATTCCCAATGGTTAAATTTTGATGCCTGACACTAGTTTCCGGCCTGTGGGGATCGAGAACACCCCTCAGGCCATGCCTTAGACCAGCTCGGGTGATCAGTTCAGGGTCGACTTAGGTTGGTTCATGAAAAAGGTGACTTAAGGAACTCCTAGAGAACCATCTCATGCATCGATAAAGGGATGAAGCACCTTATTTGAAATAACACTTAGTGTTATCCATCCTCATACCAACTATCAGGGGAATCACAAAAAACAACTCGGTCTCTCCAAACCTACACCTCAGAATCCCACAACCAAGACTCCTCCACCCACTTCACCAAAGATGACTACACCATCAACTGGAAAAGACAACCTCTACCTACAACCTCTACCATATCAAGATCCATTAATTGTGAGTTCCTCCATCACCCTACAGAAATCCTCAAATTCATGTATAGAATCACTACATGACTTCCTTCTTAGTGCATCAGCCACAACATTTCCCTTTCCTGGCATATACAAAATTTCAAAGTCATAATCCTAAAAGAATTCCATCCAATGATACTAACTAAAGTTCAAGTCATACTGGGAGAATACATACCTCAGGCTCTTATAGTTTTTAAAAACCAAAAAACACTCACCAATGAGGTAATGTCACCACAAATTCAAAGAAAACACCACTACCACTAACTTGATTTCATGGGTAGCATAGTTATTATCATTGGGACATAACTAATGAGACCCATAAGAAACAACTGATCTCTATTATATCAGAATAAATACCAATCCAAGACTTGAAGCATCACATGAAACCTCAAAATGAACTCTCTCCACTGGAAAAAAAATAACTAGAGTGCTGACCAACTTCTCCTTCAGGTAGTCAAAATCTGTCCGACACTGGTCAGTCCACAAGAACGCTTAATCCTTCTAGGTTAAGGATGTAAGAGGAGTTGCAACCCAAGAGAAATTTTATATGAACCTTCTATAATAGACTGTAAGAACAAGGGAACTATGCACATCTGGCACTATCTAGGTGGATTAACAAGACAAAATTGAATCTATATTTGAATGATTCATAGATACTCCCTATTAGGACACCATAAAACTCAAGAAAAAAAAAACTCACAAGACAAGAACTCACACTTTGAAATCTTCCGGAATAGCTGATCATGATGAAGAACTCCAAAAATAGCATGCAGATGCTCTACATGATCCTCCTCAGACATGGAGTACACAAGGATATCTTTGATTAAAATGAACATGAAATTATCTAGGAACTCTATGAACACTATTTTCATAAAATCCATGAACATAGCTGGATCATTTACCACACTGAATGACATCACAACAAACTCATAATGCCCATGATGAAAATGAAAATCATTCTTTGGGATACCCTCATCCCTCACCCACATCTGATGATTTCATGACCACCCAATCTTCAAAAACTAACTATCTCCCTTTAGTTGATCGAATAAATCATCAATACATGGAAGATGATAGAGGTTCTTCACTATCACTTGATTTAAGTGATGATAATCAATAAAAACCTGCAAACAACCACCATCCTTCTTCACGAACAAAACTAGTGCACCCCAAGGTGACATTCTCGACCGAATAATACCTCACTTTAATAGTTTATTGAGCTATACTCACAGCTCCCACAACTCAGAAGAAACCATCCTATATGGATACATCAATATAGGAGACACTTCTAGATATAGGTTGATTACAAACTTGATCTCCCATCGAGGTGGTAATGCTAAAACCTCCTCTGTAAATACATTAGGGTACTCTTCTAAAACCCTGGTAAACACCAACTGCCAAACCTATGATAAACACACCATCAACTCATCCATTAAAGATGATAAAGTTGTAACACACCTCTGATCCATCTGAGGGTCTTTCTCACCAATAAACACTACTGGATCTCCATCAACATCATTTAACACAACCTACCTCTTGATTAAAATCCACAACACCCTACATAAAATTCAAAAAATCCATGCCAAGGATGATGTCATATGTCTATATCCACAAACATAGGAAATATCGCCAAGATCGGAGCTAACCTGACACTAGATCGCAATATCTACATACTTCATACAAGTCAAATTGACCTCTAATTGGCATAGTTAATGCCAAGGTCACTATAATAATCTCTATCTCAATTTCCAAATCATGAATTAGGGAAGGTGATATAAAGGAGTATGTCTATATTAAATAAAAAAAGTATACACCCAAGTATAAAATAAGTAAAGGGTACCTCAAACAATGTATGGATCACCTTCCACTGGCAATGCTGAAGCATGAAGCTGACCACAACCCACGCCACAACCTCTCTGACCTTGCTGATGACCACCTCTATGGTCGTGCTCTACTCTCTGAAGACTAGGGGAATCTCAAGGTTCTTCTCTACCTTCCACATCTTCTCTCTACTGATCCCAAACTGTAGCACCCTGCTGCTGCTACCTCAAATGAAATTACCTTAATAGAGGAACCTGAATTAGAACACCTAGCACACATTGACTGCTTAGAAATGACGTAAACTCTCACTACATATGACCTTATCCTCTATAATAAAAACATGCATATAATCATCTAGAATAGTTCTGAGAGTCTCTTCCCTTAGAGAAATGAGATTATGAGGGATGAGACATAATCTTGAATGACAAAAAACTATTATGTCCTAAAAACTGGGAACCCCAGACCACAACTCCGATTCATGAGGAACCCCAACAACTCCCCTATCATGATTATCCAATTCAGGAAAATGTCCTCTCAATAACCTCTACTCTCACTAGCACCTCAAGACACATCTTCATCATAAATGGGGTGACCTAAAGCTGGATATCTGGATGCAAAGCCTCCTCAAAATACCTCACCTTGTCCTCCTCATCTAGAAATAGGTCTAAATCATATCACAAAAGGGTCCTAAATGGAACCCGAACTCGCATACACTGGAGCTCCCCTACTAAAGGGTAAGTAGCTCCTAGATACTAGTCTCCTTCACTATCGAAGAAATAAACTCTACTCAAAACTAGTCTAAGAACTTCTCCTATGAGACTGTTGACTCCTTGCAATCCCTAAGGAACAAGAACCACCATTTCATCACTTCTCTGCATAACATTGTCATAGCCAATGAAACCCAGTGCTCTTACCGAGCATAGATTGAACTAAAGATATCTCAACCTCCTCCAACTAGTCTTCTATGACTAAATCTAAAATGGATCCCTCATACTTTTGTAGACTCTAGTGCTGAAACACTTAGAGTGTCCTCCTCCAAGTTTTGTCATCATCAACCTCCACCCTATGATGATCTGCTAGCACATCCTGTTGAACATTTTCGACACAAACCTGATGAGGACATCAACATGGGGTCATGTTTTCAAGAAGAACAAACTTGTTAAAACTCCTAAAACTAGAATATAGAACATTTAAAATTAATTAATTGATTAATTTATTATCTTGTTAAGGTTTTAACCTATCCCAAGGTCTACCCATTTCAAACAAAAATGCAAAAAAGAATGACGCATGATCCTTTGCTAGGTATCTATCCTGCAATCAATATAACTTTGTTTAGTAGGATTAGTAAACTTAAAGGTCCGTGTATCACATCATAGGGGGACCTAAATACCCCTATCTTAGTGGTATCCTGTTTTTACATCTCTTACTAAACTTAGCTAACACTATTTCCCTACCAACCCATGCAACCTCACCCGTGCCTAACTCCAAAATCCATCCTATCCCTCAAACCCAAAATTTCGATACAACCATGTCATGATACCATCCCCATAAATATACTGCAATGAGGGGAGATAGATGGTGACTTCCCAATTCCCACCTCCAGTAGGCCTCAAGTTGGTGACTAGCACCGAGGGTATAGTAAAATGCGTATGAGTGACATTATCCTATAAGAGAAACATGAAAAATAGATAGATAAAAATGATACACCAACCAACACCTAATCACATGAACACACACACACACATAAATATATCCCAAGTGAAAACGTACAATGTCATACAATACTAAATAACTGAAGGGAAAAACTAAAAGTACTAAAAAGGTAAAGACGACAGTAACCACGAAGTCCAAACAACTCCTGCTAAACCCCAAGTTAGTAATATCCATCCCAATCACCGACCTGCTCTGGCTGGCTTGAAAAATAGTTTATATATACATAGGGTGAGTATAATAGTATACTCAGTAGGATCCTCCTCAAAGCATCTTGTGCAAAAGACAAAGAAAGCATAATAAATCACAGTGAATAATAGTGAAACTAACTCGTCACCTAAATAGGTATATTAAGTTCCTAACCTCACTATGAATATATCTAACCAAGTATCACATACAAGAGGAAATATAATATAATAATAAAACATCAATGGAACCCCACTCCCACTTCCCCACTTGTTTTATACTATTCTCTAATGTCGCACGTCCTGAGCATCTCTCTCCAAAAGTAAGCCAGTAAAAAAACACCTGGTCAAGGCACCACTACATGCACCTCGTGCATCACATAACCTCACCATCCCATATCAGATATCCATATATAGTAACCAAGTAGTTTATGGGAGCCACCAAAACTCATATGATGTGTATCAAATGTTGAGTATTATACCTCAATCCATTACTGCCCATACACCGAGTGAATATATCAAGCCATCATAGTCTATACTCGTCATACCTATAATAATCCTTTGGATACTATATCCAGTAATACATGTGTGTGAAATAACCACAAGCCATCACAACCCTCTATACACATATATGAGGAAACTAACCTCTGTACATACTATCACAAGTAACTACTAAGAGAAGAGAGTGGGGCCAGAGGGGGTAGTCATTCATCCATCCTCCCAACGAGATGTTGGGGAAAAGACCCTCCCAAATTACACTAGGTGTCAGTTTCCCAACCAAAATGGGTGGGGAAGAATATTAAATCACATAATATATATGATATAATATATCTCACAACTACACTATGAGCATAACTTAGTCTTAAAATCAACTGCAGTTAACATCGCTCGGACTCCCAACTTCCACTACTAATTTCTGATATCCTATAAGCACACAAGCAGATAAAAGATCTATATCAATTAATTATTTCCTTTTTATCATTTCCTTCCATTAATTAATTAATTATCCATTAACTAACCATTAACATTATTATATACTACAGTAATTAACATAGTAAAGTCTATGTCCTCTAGGTATATTCCAAACCAAGTCCATGGTTTATTAAGATAAACATCCTTTAAGAATTTTAATTCCATATCAACTAACCCCATGGGTTGAACATTTATTTACTAATTATTAGAATCTTTATATATCCAGGTGATCAATGAAAAACACCCTAATCTACTACCAAGAGGAAACATGCAATAAATAACCTCCAGATGCCTCAAGCGGTGTGAAAATGAATGCAGATAAAATAAGAAACTTGACCATCGACTATTAAATAGATTCAAACGAGTATACCATCTCTCAACATCTCATCAATAGGTAAGCCCAAATTTAACCTGATCCATCACCTTTGGTGCCATCCCCAACACCCATATGTATATACTGATGCATCTCTCCATCAAAAGCATTATCTTCTACCACATCATCTGGGCCTCCCTACCCTATATAACAACAACCATCCCAGACTCATCCATCTTAGGATCAATCATCCCAAGATTATCCATCCCAGGCTCACATTACATCTGGGCCTCCTCACCCCATATCACATCATCCATCCCAGGCTCAACCATACTAGGCTCATATCACAAGGATCATATCCATAGAACATCAAAAAATAATAAGAAACAAACAATCAAACAACAGGGCAACTAGGCACTCAAAACAAGGCATTCATCTTTCTCATACAAACAAGCTATCAAGGCTCCAAAACAAGGAACTCATCCTTTTAAAGAAACCAGGAAACTTAGGCCCTAACAAACATATTTAGCACACAACTAGTTATTATTCCATATTTAATTAACCAATTCATTTATTAATAGTTTCTAACCATGGGAAACCTATGTCATCAAGCTATAATAAGATATCAAAGGAAAAAAACGCCCTTAGCATTTATTTCTGGTTTCAACAAACCTAGATAAGTAACATTCTTAATTAACATGCCTTTTCAATTATTATCATAAATAATAAACACGTTTCAGGTTCATTAACCAATTTTATTAATTACATTAATCATACAAAAGATCAAATTTAATTAAACATGCACATTGCATCAATTGATTATCATCAATTACAATAAGCACCAAATTACAAACATGCCTCTTCTTTAATTAATCATAATTAAATTAATTATAAATTAATTTTGGATTTTCATCATTTATATTTTTTCTTCAAGAAAAATATACTAACAAATCAAGGTATATATATCACACTATCTAGAAAAACATGAGGCAAACCGCTATCACGGTATAAAATAACAAAATCACCAACATGCGATCATAACCAATTTCTTAATCCAGTTCAAATAATTATTAGGTTAATTTCATTATCATCCATAGGGATAAATCATTATTAATTTATGATTACACATAAATAAATATAATAAATGAATCTCCTACCTCAAAAATCCATCAACGTTCTTCGCATGAGAATGAACCACATTATGGATCTTCGATCAACCCTCCTGTAAGAAATGCATCCATCCAAGGATGCCACTACAAAAATGAACCAAAAAACAAATAATAAAACTACATTAGAAACACGAGAGATCAATATTCATAACATGGAGAGAATATATGGGAGGAAATGATATCAAATCAGAAGAAAATGCTAGAAAATGAAGGAAGAATTCACCTTGGATCACCACTAGTCGCCACAGATCAAAGAAAGAAGGATAAGGATCGACCCCTGTCGAATAAATCTCTAAAATTCCTAGAATCAAGAGAGTGAAATCCATTGGATGTAGGGTTTGGAGAAAACTTAAATGGATAAAACATTTAAATATGTACAACATCAAGGATTTACACAACATGCAATATTATTTCATGTTGTGTAATCCTATGGATTTGGTTTTTGCTGAAAAACACATCTCCTTTTTATTATTTAACCTTGAAAATATACACATTGTGAACCTACCCTACATAAGACGTGAAACTCACTTACACGGTGTGTAATCTCTCTGTTTCTATAATTTTAATATCCAACACTTCTAGACTCATTCCAAGCCTCCTCCAAGCTCCACTACCCTCAAAAAATCACAAAGGGTTGGAACAAATAGACCAAATACCTTACATTATCCCCTCATTTCCTTTGGATACCCAATGAAGATACACTTCATGCTCCAGGGTGCTAGTCTGTTTCCTGAGATAGCCTTAATAAACACCTCACAACACTATAAACAAGTCTGAAACAACATTAATTTCTTTTCATACATTAATTCATATGGTATTCTATTTATCTCCTTATTTGTTACTTGGTTTAGTGTGTATGATTCAGTTTTTAATACATATCACCAAAAGGATAATGGAATATCGACATGAATCATCATTGACCTTACCATGTCAAGCATGGTACATTTCCTCCTTTCACCAACACCATTCCACTATGGTGTGTAATCTGGTGTGAGTTGAGATAGAATCCCAAAATACCATATAAATTTGATAAACTATTGGTTAAGATATTCACCACCTAAATCATATCGAATCTTATCTATATCCTTAAAAATTTGATTCCCTAATTCATTCTTGAATTCTTTGAATTTATCAAAGGCCTCAGACTTATACCTTATCAAATAGATATAGTCATATATACTAAAGTCATAAGTAAAAGTTATGAAATAAGAATACACACCTCTATATTCTACTAGAAAAGTCCCACACACATTAGTGTGTACCAATCTTAGAAGCTCTGTGGCCCTTTCACCCTATCCACTGAATGGTGGTTTGTCCATTTTACCTTGTAAACAAGCATGACATATTTCAAGTGATTTTAGATCAAAAGGGTCTAAATAAGCATCTTGATAGAGTTTTTATAGATACTTATCATTTATATGATCAGCATGGTGATGCCATAGTTGAGTTTTATATGAGTCATGTGAAAATAATTCATTATATATTTCCATTTTTTGGTTTTCATAATTTAATAAATAAAGACCATTATTTAGTTGTTTTATACCATAACAAATGTTATCTTTATAAAATAAGAATTCTTTATTTACAAATTTGAAAATAAAACCATCTACATCAAGGAAAGAAACATAGATGAAATTCTTAGTAACACATGGTGAAAAAATAAAAATTCTTTAAAACCAAAATCATTTTGGTTGGAAATGGAAGGTTGTAGTATCCTATAGACATGATAGCAAGTATTGATCCATTGGATGCTTTAAAATACACCTATACTCTATCAATCTTTCTAAATCTACTTGGTTCTTATATGTGGATACAAATGTGAGCACCAAAATATATATCTAATACCCAATGTGAAAATATAGAAATATTACACTTGATAACAAATACACCTTTAGATTCACCCTTCTTATAGGTACATTTATTTTTCCAATGGCCTATATTACCACATACAAAAGATATTGCATCTTTTTTCCTTCATCTACCTTTGTATATTCATCTTATTGGAAGGATGGTGCTTAGTAAATTTAAACTTATTATGAATCTTGGGATTCTTTTCCTTGTAATTATTTTTCTTATTCACCACCAGGACTACATGTTTTTCATGCCCAATGTCCTTATCCACTTGGAAAATGAGAGTAAGAAGTTCTGATAGAGTATTATTTCTATTTATCATGATATCATTTACAATAAAACTAGAGAAATATTTAGGGAGTGAGGATTTAATGAGATCAATGCACATATCATAGTGATATGTTTGAATTCATAGTTGTCATTTTCTATAATTAAGAAGAGAATAATTTTAGTACTTTATCTAATAAAAGTAGATAATAAATATTTAAAGTTATTAATCTACCACTATTTTATTGAAACCTAATATCCCTCACCATTAGTTTCAAAACATCCCATTTCTTGGATATTTTAGTGGAAAAGATCTATATTCCCCTTATTATAACCCAGACAGAGGTTTGTCATGCTATTCAATGGTATTTAGGTTGGCATAACTTTCGAAATACATTAACTCACAGTTTATTGATCTGTTGAGTGGACTCCCCAATGTTGAAATCCTTAATATATATTTCCTCAATTCTTTTCCTACTAGTTTCACTAAGTCTCACATAGGAAATCAAGCCTTAATGAAAACCATGTTAAGTCGACCCAAAACTCAAGATAGAAATTCTTTAATAATTGAAAGTACCCCAACAGAGGTTAGTCAAGAAATTTGAACTATGGTTAGATTCATACCCAAGTAGTGGAATGCTATATTGAATTAATATATATGTTTGAGGGATTTTAATATTTATGTGTAAAATTCCCATTTTATATTTATTACATGCTTTTTAATATTAAGTGGATTTACTTAAGTGATTAACCATGTATTAGATAAAGTTTAAATATATTCCAATTTATTTTAGTTACATCTTACAAGATTTTTAAATTCATTAATTAATGTGATCATGACAAAACATCCATAATGAAATTTACTATGAAACTTGATAAAAATAAAATAATAAGAGAATCATGATCATGATATTTTCCTATTGGTTAGTTTATCTAGCGAATGATAAACTAACTGTCAACCTAGGAGAAAAACACTTTAAACCATGCAATGGTTTATGTTGTATATTTCCACTTATCCACCCATGTACCACTTGGATTGGTTTCACCTCAGATCCAAAGATGAAAAACCTCCACTCCCATAAGATCTCTATCCATTACATAAGCTTTTACTCACACATAATTGAGGGGAACTAAAAGATTGGTTTAGGTATTTACATAAAAAGAAACTATGGAAACATATGCCCTTATATAATGAAAGGAGGAATGATATGCATACTATAAATTTAATTTAATAATAAATTAAAAGGATACTGATCACATATAAAGGTATGATCTACGATCTTGATCATCCATATACATGCAATGAATTACACATTTAATAAAATAACATTCAATCCAATTGTTCTTATTTAAGATAAACCGTGCTCGAATCAATTAATTATCTTATTTAATTAATCATTTTTATCTTAATTTTCATCCATACTTTCTTGAGATTGTTATCCATAAAAATTTTAAACAAATTAAATAAATTTATTTAAAATTGAATATGTACAAAAATATACCTTGGAGGCAACATGGTGAGTACCCATCCAAACTACCCACCATGGATGATATTGGTATACTTTTTACTCATATGAGATATAACATAAATGTATTATTACATAGTTTCATGGTGTGTATGAGTCAACTAGATGACACACAAAACACATGTTATTTATGGTGCGTGTTATATTTTAATCCACATAGAGTAATCATTGTAACATGACTTATACATGATATACAGTTTTGAATATTACACAAAAATTTATTAGACATTTAATATATATAAAACCCATCACACGGTGTGTAAGATTCAACTGAATATCACAAATAATACATGTTGATAACTTTTAAATAGTATAACAAATTAATTTTAAATTCTATCTAAATAGGTATTATACATGGCATGTATAATACAACCACACATCATGTATAGTTATTTGACATCTATCTGAAAGACACACCTAGGGACTTAGTGTCTGTCCATGCCAATAAAACTAATAGATTTCATGACGTGTACATGGGATACACGTCGAGTGGTTTCTGAGTTACATTGTCATCAGTCATGTAGGATGTATAAGAAAATACATATCCCATATTTGAATAATGGACTACATGTCATCTATTCATGTTATATACCGTTTATTCTAACTAAATGTGTGCCAGAATAGCCCAATTAACATGAGGTGTATTAAATACACACTACATGTAATAAATTCACATGCTCTTAATTAATTTGTGATTCATTCTGGTGCATTAACCACTGGTATACGATGTATACCAATGAGATACATGCTGTATACTCTTGTGCTATCCATCCATAATCCTCGACACCTTTGAATGAGTTCTTAAAATGTTCTTAATTCAAAATAAATTCATTTATTGATTATATTTTCAAGAATGAAGAGGGCGAAGGGAAGATATCATGATTTAGATTAAAGAATTATTTAAATATAATTGAAAAATAATGATAAATGCATAAGTAAATAAATTATATTTAAATAATTATAAATAATTATGAGACCCCTTGAATACCACTTGAGGGTTTCAGGCATAGTAGAAGCATTGGTGTGGGCATTCCCAACTCGACTTTTTGTCTTAATCAATGATTAATTTGAGATGGACATCGATGATAAATGCTGTGACCAATGGAACTAAATAAAAGATTAATTGACATGAGAACACATAACCAAAATGTAGGATCATCACATAATGATTTATAATTAATTTAATTAATTAAGAATTACCTTGTGATGAATTATTTATTTGTTGATAAATATGACAATGTCTATATATTGTACCATCATTTCATCATAAGAATCAAGTTTATATTCTCTCTAGTGGATATCCACACATGTTACATGAACCTCCAAGATTCACCGTAGGAATATTTGTGTGCTAGAATGGTAGATCCTAATGCTTGCATCATTTTTTATTGATCACCGTGAGAATTTCTTACAAGAAAATATTCTCCTTGATATCTATAGAATCGAGAGAGGTGGAGGTGGAGGAAGATCACTCTCCATTATTGAGAGTATTCTTGGAGAGGGGTTCTCTAGGGCTTGAGATAATTATTTGGATGTTTTTTTGCACAACAATTCAAATGGATACCTGTAGGGTTTAAAATAATATAATTGAATTTATATAGTGTTAGGACTAGAAAATAATAATTACATATGTGCCCTTATTTTTCCTTAATACCCACAGAACCTGATATCTATAATAATAATAATAATAATAATAATAATAATAATAATAATAATAATTCTTAACATGTGAAAAACTAGAAAATTAATTAGATATTAATTATTCAAATAATATTTAATATATATTATTTCACACTAGAACATTAAACTTAGTACTCCATTTTTCCATAGTATTTATCGAGTCTTAAATAATGATTATTTATTTAATAAATAAATATTACTACATTATTCACCAATAAATAAATGGATATTATATTCACTTAATAGTAAATA
Source organism: Viscum album (assembly GCA_963277665.1). Lineage (NCBI taxonomy): Eukaryota > Viridiplantae > Streptophyta > Magnoliopsida > Santalales > Viscaceae > Viscum > Viscum album. The sequence continues at coordinate 1,619,277,109 of OY728157.1, read as the reverse complement.
AATATTTATTAAATATTATAATCATAAAATATTCTCTTGAATAACTAGTGAAATAATATATGTGATCAAGCTAACATGAATAATTATTAAACCAAGTATGATAATACTATTTATTCAACATATTAAATATTAAATATTAATTAATATTTTATATTCAACTAAAGTTATAGATACACTTAGTGTGTGACCCTATAAGCCTCTTTCTCAGTGGAATTAGGCGAAGCCATCTAGAGTCCAATGTTAGAATCTAACAACATATAAAGGAACCAACAAAGAAAGAAGTTAATGTCACAATTAAATAAAGCCTCAAAAAGATACTTACTATGTAATATAATCCCTTTATCATAAAATCTCTAATCAAGAAGGTTGTATATTGGTGCTATCTACCTATGTTCTTGATGTCTCTTTCATTGATTTTATGAAAATGAACTTTCCCATAGAACACCATGTACATATATTTATTTAGGTTGTATTATTATCATTAAAGGGCCTGAGGTATGAAAATATATTAAATAAAAAAAGGTAAAAAACCCTTCTCACATTATTCATTAAAGAAATATTACTTGTGATGCACCCAACATATCATACTTTGTCGTAAACACATGTCATCATGGTTTCCATAAATACGTCAAAGTATTGGAATAATAATATTCATTAATAATAATATTAAAGTCTAAGGATCAATACACAATTCTACATATAGGAACATCCAATGACACATATAAATATAGATTTTCTACTGGCAGGTCATGTTCTCATAATCTCCTATACTAGAAATTACCAAGAGCATACATCAAGAGAAGGTACCTAAAAGTCCTATGAGTATAAACAAATGATGGATTATATCATTTCAGTCTCTTCAAATGATATCACCCATATATAAAACATGCATTTAAGAATAATGTCATGGAAATTTAGGATTCTCATCATAGTAGGGAACTGTTATAACATTTTAGTGTGACAGTTACTCTTTGGACATTATCACATACCTTTTCACGCAGAAGAAAAATCATGATATGATAAAAAGTTTATTAATATTCAAAACAATGAATACATGTAATCATAAAGTGAAAATGAGTTGATTCTAGGGAACCAACTCTAACATAATCTCCAAATCCTACTTGAGCTACCTCAAATTGATCCATAAGATCACACTAGGCTTCTACCCAACCTATGCTTGCAAGAAGTGAAAGATATTCTCAGGTACCCAAGTGTCATTGCCACCCAAGAAGGGTGTGAGTACATAACTCAATATGGAACCACCTATATGGCCCCATACATAACCAGTATATGTAGTGTATGTACTGTAGGCTCTAGGCATAGTAGAAGTGGTAAATGGGGCGTGTAGAACTCTACTTTTTGTCATTATTGATCATTAATCTAATATTTACATGATGATATATTCCATGATCAACATAATTGAATCAAAGAATAAATATAATAGAAAAACTTCAAAACCAAAGTGCAGGATCATCACATATTATTTATAATTAAATTAAGAAATTAAATAACTACCTTATGATAAATTCTTTCTTCATTGATAAATATAACAATGTCTCTACATAGTAATGTCATTGTATTGTAGTGATCAAGAGTAGATTCTCTCCAACAATGATCCACATGTGTTCCAAGAACCTCCAGAAATCACCATTAGAATATTTAGGTGCCGGCACGGTAGATCCTATCACTTGTGTCGTTCATCTTTGATTTCCTGATAAATGCTTCAAGGAAGGATTATCTTCGATCTATCTAGACTTGAGAGTGGTGGTGGAGGAGGATCACTCTCTATTCTTTAGAGTTTTCTTGTAGAGGGGGATCTCTATGGATTTTAGAGGATTCTATCTCGATTTTGTTGTACATAACAAATGAATTGATTCTCTCAAGAAAATAATATAACTAGTTTTATATACCGATAGGGTTAAAAAATATTAATTTTACATGTGCCCTTATTATTTCCGTAATCCCTAAAGAACCATATGTCTATAATAATAATAATAATAATATTATTATTTCTTAAAATTATCTAAACTCATGAATTAAATTAAATATTATTTTTTCAAATAATATTCAATATATTATTTCTCATTAGACCATTAAACCCGATCCAACATTCCTCCACAATATTTATCAAGCCTTGAATAATGACTATTTATTTAATACATAAATATTACTACATTATGTGCTAATAAATAAATAAATATTATACTCACTAAATAGAAAATAAATATTTATTAAATATTATACTCACATAATATTCTTTATAATAACTGGTGAAAAAATATATGCGATCAAGAAAACATGAATAATTATTAAACCATGTGTAGGAATAATAATTATTTAACTTGTTAAATAATAAATAATAATATATTATTTAACCAAGATTTTGGATACACTTACTGTGTAACCCTCTAGGCATCTTTCTCAATGTCATTAGGAGAAGTAGTCTAAAGTCAAAGTTTAACGTCTAACAATATGTCAAGGCACCCATAAAGAAAGAAGTTAATGTTGAAACAACATAATACCTCATACAAACACTTACTATGTAACATAATCTATTTATTTCAATATCTCTAATCAAGCAGGTTGTATGATGGTGCCATCAACCTATGTGATCGATGTCTATTTCTTTGAATTTCTAGAAATCGAACTCGTCTATAGAACACCATGACTATATATTTATTTAGTCTATATCATTTCCATCAAAGGGTTTGATATATCAACTTTTGTTAAAAAACAGAAGGGATAAATCCTTTCTCACATTATTCATTAATAAAATATTACTCATGACACAACCAATGTATCCTACCTCACTGTGAACATATATATTCACAGTTTTTATCAATACATCAAAGAACATGGCTTATAATACTCATTAATAATAATCTTAAAGTCTAAGGATCAATACACATGTACACATATAGGAACATCCTATGACAAATATAAATGTGGATTTCTTACTGGAGTGTCTCATTCTTATAATATCTTACACTAGATATTACAAAGGGTGTACACCATGAGAATACACCTCAAAGTACCATGAGTCTCCACACTTGATATCCTGTATCATTTGTATCCTTAAAATTATTTCATTCAGCTATAGAACATATATTTAAGAATACTTTCATAGAGATTCTGAGTTCTCATCATAGCGGGGAACTGATATGACCTTTCAATGAAACAACCACTCTTAAGAAATTATTATGAACATACTATGTTACATAGAATAACAATCATGACGTGATAAGGAGTTTATTAATATTCAAAAAAATGAATACAAGTTATCATAAAGTACACAAAAGTTGGTTCTAGGGGACCAAATATAAAAAACTCCCATTTACACTAGATCTAATTGCTAATAACCTTTAGTTTGGTATCTATCATATGATACTAATGATTTTGCTGGGATAGGTCTTTAGTCAAGGGGTCTTCTATGTTTTCTTATGTGAGAACTCTGCATATTTCAACTTCAACCCTCCAAGAAAAATCTCTCAAGAGGTGATACATTCAGAGTATGTTCTTTGTCTATTGATGTGACCTTGGATCTTTTTCAAGAGACACCACTACAGTATTATCACAATACAATATGATAGGGTATTTACTGATAGGTAACAAATAAATATATTGAAAAAAATTTCATATTAAAATGGATTCCTTGACTATGTCAGAAGATTCTATATACTCAAACTGCACTGTAGAATCAATGAAAACTGGAATCTTTGAACTATTCTAGGTCACAACATTTCCATTGATACAAAAAACATATCCTGGCTGCAACTTTGGATCATTACAATATTTTCGAAAAATAAAATCAGTATAACCCCTGATGACTAAATCCTCATCTTCTTTATACACTAGGAACATATCCTTAGTTCTTCTCAAATACTTAAGGATATCCTTAACAGTAGACCAATGCTATTCTCCTGGACCATATTGATATCCAGCTACCATGCTCAATTCATAGGAAACATCAATTATAGTAAATAACATGGCATACATGATTGATACTATCACTGAAGAATATAGGATCTTAATTATTATCTCTTTCTACTATTTCATTTGAGGACACATTTTATTATAAATATGTATAACACGTGACACTAGAAATAATCCCCACTTGGATTTTTCCATACTAAATCTATTTATCATCTATTCAATGTATGTACTTTGACTTAGTCTAATAAGGCACTTGAATCGATCAAAAATGATCTTGATCCCTAGAATACAGGCTGTAAAACCTAAGTCCTTCATGAAGAAACACTTGTTTAACCAGTCCTTAACAGACTGTATGACTGGTATGTCATTTCCAATAAGTAATATGTCATCAACATATACTACTAGGTTAATGGACCTATTTCCACTAAACCTCTTGTAAACACATGGATACCATTCATTATTAAGGAAACTATATTATTTTATAGCTTTATCTAATTGAATGTTACATGAACTAGATGCTTGATTTAGTCCAAAAAATGGATCTTTGAAACTTTCATATCCTTTTAGAATCACTTGGAGTCACAATTCCTTCTGGTTGTGTCATGTAGACATATTCCTGATGGTTCCCATTAAGGAAATCTATTTTTACATCCATTTTCCAAATTTCTTAGTCATGGTAAGATGCTATAATAAGTATAATTCTAATGGATTTAAACATGGAAAATGGTGAAAAGGTTTAATCATAGTCAATTACTTGATGTTGTTTAAACCCTTTATCCACTATCCTTGCTTTATAGGTATTTAATTTACCTTATATGTCCATTTTTCTCTTGAATACCCATTTTTACTCTACAGGATTTACATCAACTAGTACATTAAACAGAACTGAAACTTGGTTTTGATACATGGAATTCATTTCAGAATTCATGGATTCTTTCCATATTGCATCTTATAAGCTCTCTACAGCCTCTTTGTAGGATATAGGTTCATCATTTTCAACCAATAATGAGTCACCATCTTCGGTAACTAGAAAAACATATATCTATGGTTCTATTACCTCTCTAGTAATCCTACACAATACTTATGTTTCAGTAACCACTTCTTCCATGGGCCCCTATGGAATCTATTACTATACCAACTCTGGTGTATCTTGAGCACCAACTCCATTAAAGTCAATCTTTCTCCCACTGTCCTTTTTGAGAATGTGATACCTATCAAGAAAGATGGATTGTCTAGCAATAATTACTTTCTTATTTGAGGGGTTGTATAAGTAGTATCCATTTGTTTCATTAGGATACCCTATAAAGATACACTTTATGCATTGAGGTGCTAGTTTTTTTCTTGATAAGGCCTTAACAAACACCTCTTAACCCCATACATGTGTGTGAAACAAAATAGGTTTCTTTTCATTCCATAACTCAAAGGGAATTCTATTTTTTTGCTTTAGTTGGTACTCTATTTAGTGTGTATGATGTAGTTTGTAATTCATATCCTCAAAAGGATAATGGAAGATTTGCATGACTCATCACCGACCTTACCATGTCTAATAAGGAATGGTTACTAATTTCACTAACACCATTCCACTATGTTGTATAAGGTGGAGTGAGTTGAGATAGAATCCCAAATTCCCATAAAAATTCGATAAACTCTTAGTTAATATATTCACCACCTAAATCTAATCTAATATTATTTATCTTCTTTAAAAGTTTATTCTCTACTTCATTCTTGAATTATTTTAGTTTCTCAAAGGACTCAGACTTATACCTCATTAAGTAGACATATCAATATCTACTCAAGTCATCAGTAAAAGTTATGAAGTAAGAATACCCACCTTTAGATTCTACTAGAAATATTCCACACATATTAGTGTATAACAATCCTAAAATCTCTATGGCCCTTTCACCCTATCCACAAAATAATGGTTTGGTCATTTCCTTGTAAACAAGCATGAAATCTTTCAAGTGGTTTCATCTCAAAATAGTCAAAATAACCATCTTAATATAACTTTTTCAAACAATTATCATTTACATGATTAAGGTGATGATGAAATAACTAGGTGTTATATGAGTCATGTGAACATGATTCCTTATATATTTCCAATATTTAGTTTTTTATAATTTAAAACATAAATACCGTTATTTAAATGCTCCATACCATAACATATGTTGTATTTATAAAAGGAACATATTTTATTTCCAAAATTGAAAATAAAACCATATGTATCTAGGAAGGATACAAAAATTCACTACTACAAAACCCACGTTCAATAGCGCTGGTATTTATCATAGCTATAAAAAAATGATGATAAATAGCATCTTTATCAGCACTAAGGAAAGCGATGATAAATTTAACCCTTTATCAGTGCTTTTTTTAGCACTAATAAAGTGAACCTATATCAGTGCTTTAGTTTTAGAACTGATGAAGGGTATCCTTTATCAGTGCTTTATATTTAGTGCTGATAAAGTGTACCCTTTATCAACACTTTATTTTTAGTGTTGATAAATATTTCTTTCATCAGCACTTCTTTAGCACTGATAAAATTTCTGAATAAATAAAATGAAATAATGAAATAAATAAAAAATAAAAAATGAGTTTATTAAAACAAATTAAAGATTTTATTAATTAAATAATTATTGATAAAAATGAATAAATAGATTATACATTATTAAATATCAAACATTTTATTAATTAGATAATTATGATAATTAATGTTATTAAATTATATATATTAAATATATAGATATATATTAAATATATAGATATATATTAATGTATATAAATATGATTTATATATTAAAAAATATTTATGTGTTTTACATTAAATAGTCATATATTTATTGAATAATGGTTTATAATTAAAAATTAATATGAATTAAAAATATCAACTAATTTCATAGTACTCAACATATAATTGAATGTCGTTTGATTTTTCAATTTAACATAGATCAAATTTGTGTTATATTGATTTCACATATACTTAATTAATGTATTTTTATATACAATTCACACACATGAGACTTATCCATTTTTAAATATTTTTAAATTGTACTTACTCTTAATTTATTCAATTTCACTCATTTTTAACATATATGCATGCACTTAAAATTAGATATTCATTTATAATGTTAAAAATATATTTTTTTAAAAAAATTTATAAATAAAAAAATTTATAAATATACATTTACTATATTCATACAATTATATATTCATAATAACAAATAAATAAATATTTTTTTAAAATTATTTATATAATTATAAATAAATAATTATATATATTTAAATAATTATAAATAAATAATTATATATATTTAAATAATTATTAAATTTATAATAAATTTACTTAAATAATGAATATATTTACTATATTTATATTTATATATATTTATTGAATATATATATATATGTATAATTATATAAATATATATAATGATATAAATATTATTTTATAAAAATATTTCTATAATTATAAATAAATAATTATAAAATTATAATAAATATATTTAAAAAAGAATATATTTACTATATTTATATTATATATATTTACTAAGTATATATAAATATTTATAATTTTTTTTATAATTATAATTATAAATCCTTTATTAGTGATTAAGTAATAAGCATCGATAAAAGCATCTTTATTAGCATTTTTTTGCGTTGATAAAGACGAGCCTTTATCAACACTAAACAAAGAACTCATAAAATTAACATTTATCAGCACTAAACTTATAGCACTGATAAAGATTGATTTTATGAGTGATTTTTTAGTGCTGATAAATACCTACCTTTATCAACGCTAAAAAAGCACTGATAAAGAGTCATTTTATCAGTGCCTAAGTAATAAGCACTGATAAAAGTGTTCCGATCTAATTAAAAAACCCTAACCATTTGTGAACCTGTCGTGATATCAAAATCTTTCTGTGGAAGCCACCCGCTGCCATCACTCCTTGGTGAATCGAAGGTCGAATCACACCACTCGACTGCCTCCAGTTTCTCTAACATCTTGTCTGACATCCGATGTTTGATTTCAATAAGGGTTTTTGAAGAGGGTATCGGATTTTATTCAACCTAATGAGGTAGGCCTTCTTATTTTCTTTATGTATTTTTAGTTTTTTTATTTCTTATTCTACGATTTGTTTATGATCCATTGTTTATGATATGTTGTTTACGATTTATTTGTGATCTGTTGTTTAGGGAACAATTTGTGGTCCCTTTTTTGTATTGACTACCGATGTATGATCCATTGTTTATATCTAACACTTTATTCATTGTTGTTTTACTTCTATGTTTTATATCTTCTTACTAAATAATTTTTTCATATATGTATATAAATGTGTATAAATTTTCCTATATATTCTTGTTTATTGCCTATTAATTTGAGGCACATTGGTGATTCCCTAATGATTATATATTTTTTGACACCTTTCATGGACACCTTAGTGGACATGCATCTTCAAATGCTATTTTTTAGGAACCAAGTTAGTGGAGTGATGTATGTTCCTCTATTGGTTATATGTATCATAGGATCTAGTTCCTCTTAGAATTTACTATGGTCCTTAGTTTTCTTATGGACCAGATTCAAATGGGTCATCCCCAGTTAAGCACATGAGGTTTTATCACATCAAGCCTTTACTTTTTGAATCATTATGGCACCTTTAGTTCGTTTTATGTTTGAATATCAGGTTATTATCTATTTGATATTTCTTATAGACAATAAGTGAGTTTTTATACTAGCGTAACATATATGTGTGTCTATATAACTATTGCGTCATTTATTTCCGTAGTTGTTTGTCTAACATGTATGCCTATATCGGGTAATGATGATTTTGGGTCTGCATGTCCATTAACCTAAGGGTCATACTAGAATTTTTTTTGAACTTTGGTACTAATTATTTCTATTTGGGGGGGGGACCACCTCCCATTTATGATTTTTTACACTCAAAATTTAAATCATACTTTAAGAAAGATTTGATGTGGGGTAATTATTTTTTTAAATTCAATTACCTATTTTCTTCAACATACTGAAATTATTTGAAACAATCAAATGTTGAGTTTCCCTTATTATAATTGTCTATAACTTTCACTTTTGATAATGAATATCTTATGTGTATTTATTTATATATTGTATACAATTAATATTTTATAAACCCAATAGTATGGATATGAACCAAAAATGGATGCACACTAATTGTTTGACAAATGAATATAAAGATTAAGTTAAAGAGTTCATCAAGTTTGCAAGATAGCATGTAGACAACCCTTATAAAATCCTCTGTCTGTGTTTACATTGTTGATATTCAATAAAAATTAGTCTGGAAGAGTTGGAAGAAAATTTGATTTGTCACAGAATAAATCAAAGCTATAAATATTGGACTAAACATGGGAAAAAACTGAATGTGGACATTGATTGGAATGATACTATGGTTTATGAATCATTTGATATGAATACCTTTGTAAAATATAATGGATATCACATGGAAGAAATGACAATGGAAATTGAAGATGACCTTCATGATTGTCTCAAGTTGTTTGGGGACTTAAATAGTTGTTCCAAGAAACAATTGTATACCGGTTGTACTAAATACAAAATTTTGTTAGCTTTATTGAAGTTATATAATTTGAAATCTAGAAACAGATGAAGTGACACCAACTTTACAGAACTATTTGGTCTTCTGAAAGATATGCTACTAGAAGAAAATGAACTACCATGCTGAACATATGATGCTAAATGAATGTTATATTCAATGATAATGATCTATAAAAAATAGATGCTTGTAAAAATGACTGCATATTGTTTCTCAAGGACCATGAATCACTCATAAAATTCCCTAAGTGTGGAACAGATCGATACAAGAAAAATGAATCAAGTCCTTCAAAATTTGTATGGTACTTTCCTATCATTCCATGGTTTAGAAGACTATATGGATGTCAGGAAACCACAAGACAATTAACATGGAATGAAGATACAAGAATTAAATATGGGAGCCTACATAATCCAGCATATTCTTCTTAGTGGAAGAAAATTGATTTCGAATTTCCTAAATTTGGAGATGATCCGAGAAACTTTCATCTTGCATTATCTACAGATGGAATAAATCATTTTTGTGTATAGAGTAGTACTCATAGTACATGTACCATCATGTTGGTAAATTGGAACTTTCCACCATGGTTATTCATGAAGCACAAATATATTATGTTGTCTCCGCTTATATCTAGACTAAAGCAACCTGATAATGATATTGATGTCTATTTGAATCCATTGATTGAAGATCTGGAATTTATGTGGGATACAAGTGTTACAATGTATGATGCTCATATAAGTGAATAATTCACAATGAGGTCTATGTTGTATGGAATAATAAATTACTTCCCTGATTATGGAAATTTATCAAGCAATATAATTAAAGGAATGTTGGGGTGTACCATTTATAAAAAGCACACATACTCAGTTCGGTTGAAACATTCCTTGAAGACTGTGTTTTTAGGACATCTTAAATTTTTACCTTGATGACATAAATACCGATCATGGACAATGACATTCGATGTGAATATCAAATAAGGTAAAACACCATCTCTAGAAATGGGTGATCAACTATACAAAAAAGTAAAAAATATTGATACTGTTTTCGGTAAACCATTTTCAAAAAACCTTACAAAATTAGGTTGGAAGAAGAGACCAATTTTCTTTGAATTAACATATTGGAATTGTTTGTATGTCAGAAATTTTCTTGCTATCATGCATGTAGAAAAAATGTATTTTATAGTGTTATTGGCGCGTTACTAAATGTTCATGGAAAAATTATATATGGAATCAAGGATAGGTTGGACTTGATTGAAATGGGAATAAGGGAGGAGTTGGCACTAGTGAAGGGTAAAAGGTGGAATTTTCTTCCTCCAGTAGCTTACACTATATCCAGAAAGGAAAAATTGAAAATTTTCCTTTTACTTACTTGTGTAAAAGTTCCAAAGGAGTATTCATAAAATATCAATAATGTCATGTTGATGAATAATTTGAAGTTACAAGGACTAAAATCACACGACTATCATATTTTGATGCAAGATTTAATGCATGTTTCTTTCTGTTTCATTCTTCCTAAAAATGTAAGACATAAATTAACCAGACTCTGCTTCTTTTTCAAATCCATATGCAGTAAATTTGTATACATGATGAATTTTCCCATCATGAATAAGGAGATTTTAGTCATATTATGTGAATTAGATATGTTCTTACCACCATTATTCTTTGATATAATGGTCCACCGAATTGTTCACTTAGTTAGAGAGGTTCAACTATGTGGTTTTTTACATTAAAATTGGATGTACCCCATTGAATGATATATAAATATTTTGAAAGGGTATGTCAAGAATCGAAGTCGACAATAAGGTTTCATTGCAGAACAATATATTGTTGAAGAAGCTATTGAATTTTGTACCAATTACATATCAAATGTTGAAAGCATTGGTCTCCCAAAGTCTTGTCACAACGAATGCCTTATGGGAAATGGGATTTCTAGAAGATATATTGTTACAATTACCTCAATATAACAGGATCAAGAACATATTTACATATTTCATAATAGTTAATATGTTGATCCATACATTTAATCCCACAAATAAATTCTTAGAGATTTGAATCCATCAAGGGATGAAGGATGGATATCAAATACACTTAATCAATAGTTTATAGGATGTTTTAGAGATCAAATTTATGATTTATCTAAAAATCTGAATTTAATTACCGAATGACTTCAATGGATAGCCATAGGATCAAATGAAAATTTTATATCTTACACTGGTTTTGTAATAAATGTTTATACATTCTATACAAAAGAAAACAATGACTTCAGTATGATGAAAAATAATGGTGTTAGGATTTTGGTTGAAGCAATTCACATATTTGGTTCTAAGGATAGAAATACAATTTATAAAAATATTCCATATTTTGGTATTATTGAATAGATATATAATTTTTATTATACAACATTTCAAGTGATACTTTTCCATTGAAAATGGGTTGAAATTATCAATGGAGTGAAAGTTGAAAAAATGGGCTTAGTGAAGATTAATTTTAGTATGGAAGGGGAAAAAGATAAAACATTCATAATGGAATCATAAGAAGTGTAATTATTTTATGTCTCTGATCTAAAAAACAAGAATTGGTCGATTATCCTACTGGAAAATAACAAAAATGTTGATTAAGATGAAAATTTAATCGAGGATGAACCTTTCATTGGGACATCACAATCAGTTCATGCTGGTCCCAATGTAAACAATTTCTTGTATGTTAGAGGGGACCATAAATAAGGGATTTGGATTCTTGATAGAGTAACCAAATCCTTGAAACCTTTAAAAAAATAGAGTTCAATGAGAAGGTAAAAGTGTTTTTTAATATATTATGTTTTCCCTCATAATATTATATGTTCTCTACTTAATTAAGATAATCTAAATTAAATATTTGAATACTCATGTAGAAAATTTCTTCTATAAATTATGGAAGAACAAACTATAATGAAGTAAACCCTTTGGAAAGATGTAAAGGTAATGTTATGATATACTTTCTCTATTTTAACAAAAAATTATATAATGAAACGTTGATTTAATTTTCATTATTCCTTACAGAGTTTATTGATTTTAGAAGATTTTTTTCCATGTGTCATGCCTTGATAGGAAGAGCAATGATGCTGTCTCTGCTCAATCATAAAGGTAATCTTGATGTTTTCACAGTAAAATCATTATCCATAGAATTAATGTATTATTTCATATTTATGTTTAATTTATTTATTTTTAGTATTACTAACATAATAATTGTTTTATTATACAGGTGGATTATTTTGTTCAATTTGGGGTGCTGAAAGCACATCCGATTGTCGCCTATCAAATGATCAAAGTTCTGATGCTCTGCTAATGTGTATAGCAGCACTCGGGTCAAATCCTCAGCGATGATACTTTTTTTAATAGTTGATTGTTTTTAGTTGATTGTTTTTTTGATTGGGGGGTTTTTTTGCAGAGCTTATGAAATAATTTATGGATGATGTTTGATTTAAAAAATTGATAAAGATTGGGGAAAGTTCATTATTAGGGTGTTAATCTTGTGATATCCTTGAGCTTTGCTTTATATTGCATTTAAATTAACACCCACTTCACAAGATACGTTGATTGGAATTCCTAAGTGTTAAGGATTTAATACAAGCCTTAAATTAACTTAGGGTTCTAATAATTACCATTACTTGTTTATGGTAGTGTATTTATGGTTCCAATAATCCATGGAAACCACATGTTAAACAAAATATGTCATTAATCAATGACATGTTAAGTCCAACATACACAATGTTAAATTAACGAATACTCATCGAGAAAATACTATCAATCACTTAACATCCATAAATTTTGACTCACCCCAATGAGTGATTTAATCATCTATTTGGGTGTTTAATAATCTGGTTATAATGATTATGATGATCAATTAATAAGAGAAAAAAAATAAAGGGATAAGAAAAGAGTGGTGCGTCGAACACACACACACAAACAATGATGAGAATTAAAAAACGGACTTTCGATTGAATGAGGAAGCAAAAGAAGGGAAGGGGATTCAACTATATTTAAAATATTTTAAGAACATTAATATTAAACTATATAATGTGGATGAGAATAAGAGATATTGAAGAATAAACTTGCATTAAAACAGAATTACAAAGAAAGATACTTACAAGATTACAAAAATGAAGAACACAAAAGTAAATGAAAACAAAGAGAGGAGGAAAGGTATATCAAGTGAAAAATTGAGTATATAAGGTACTCCCAATCCCTTAGAAAGTATTTGGTAGTTCCAATATGTTCTCCTATCTTTTTAAATTCCAACCCTTTGCAAGGAGATGAGGGGGGTGGATTTGTAGCCCAATGTTGTGGGCTGTTTGCATTACAAAGCTTCTACTCCACTTTAATAGACAATTTGATAATTTAGAAAGCTAAATATCGATATTTGATCTTCTTAAAAGTTTTAGATAAATATCTCCTCTGTCTACTCTGAAAATTTGGAGGCCATTGGATTTAAGGAGAAAAATTTATGTCCGGTTGATTAAACAAAGTTAATCTGTCCATTTTAATTCAAACCTTTTGAAGTTCAAAATGTGAATTGGTTTTTGAATAAAAAGAGGCCTTCAAATCCAAATGATTTATTAAAAAAATTCATCCAGATATATCTCTTCTTTCATACTGAAAAATCTCAGCTTTATTTGATGATTAAATCATGAGATATGTCATGAATAGTATCATAAGTTTAATTCCTGGATAGAATGGTGGGTTGAGTTTAAATGAATCATTTGAGCCCCTTGTATTTGGAGTTGGGATTTGAAATTTTTATCCAAGACTCATTATATTTTCCCCAGAATATTTGAGGATAATTAAAGAATTTTAACTTCTATATTGATCCCAGTAATTTAATCTTCATGAATGGTCCAGTTTCCTCACAGATTTTGTGGGCCTTCTTGTGTGGTCCATATGAGCCTTCAAATGGAAGAATTGTCCCATGAACTCTTCTAATGAAATGTTTTATATTGAATTATGAATCCTAAAAAACAAGAACCGCCCAAGTTAGATCATTATAGTTAGATTCATAAATAAAATAGTAAACTAAATCAATTGGACTACTTCTAAAAATGCTCAAAAATTATACTTAGTATTAAAACATTAATATTTTACAAAAATTATGCACATTTATTATAAAATAAGTAAAGGGAGTATATAATAACTCATGAAACTATTAATAATATCAAATCCCCCACACTTAGTCTTGTGCATGTCCTAATGTGCAACAAGTATAAAAACATGACAAAATCATTTTCACTCACCAACTGATATTAAAATTTTGTTTTCCCCAATCAGGGGAGGTTTAGACAATTTCATTCATCCATTTTGAATTCCACCACAAGTTATTACAGAAAAAATGTTCCAAAAACAATTCATTCTTTTCATGCTCAAATTTAGAAATGGAAAATGGTGGCACACAAAACTTACTCCTCTCAAGATGATAAAATTTTATGGAGGTTCTCTCATTCGCCAACCAAAAGTGAAAATCTTAGAGTTTGTAAGAGCTCTCAGCTTCCACTCCCTATCCTAAAGTGCTAAAAAATTAAGATGTATTTTTAGGGGTTTTTATACGGCTATATGATGGTAGGAAGATGATATCCAAAAGATAGAAAAAAGGGGGTAAAATACTAACATGTAAAAAACAATGCATATTTTTTTTGAAATGAAACATGGAAGGAAATGGAAACACATATTTACAGGGGAATTATTGTGTGAATAAAGACACAAGAGATGAAGAAAATTTGAAGGGGATTATAAGATGAAATATTTACAAAACACAAAACTTCTCCCAATGACATAAGTGTTCTTTTTTTTCTTTTTTTTCTTTTTTTTCATTTTTCAAAATTTGAACTTGAAAAAGATCTCACACTCATATCCAAACCCATGATTGATCTCCTCACGACACTAATTGTAATAGTTATAACAAGATCAAAGGATGAGAAATAGTGATTTTTGACCTACCCAAGACACAACCCAATTTTTTTTTGATATTTTTTCATTTTTTTAATTTTTTTCTTGAACACTTGTCAATAAAATTTGAAAAATATGTCATAAGCATATATACATTCCCAAAAACACACTGAATGAAAACCTCTACCCCACACTGAAATGGATGCTTGCCCTCAAGCATATGAGAACATGGTAAAATCAACAAAGAGTACCCAAAATGAAATCCATTCCCCCCCACACTTAAATTTCAAAAAATATGCAATGAAAAATCCATGTGGATATTGGGTGGGATAAGGTATTGGGCTTGTAATGTGGCTAACAAAGAAAAGGTTTTCATAGGCTCGAAGGGGCTTTCAAAAGGAGGATTAATGTATGGTTAATGGGAGGATATTTGGCTATTATAATTCCTATGTGGCTTAGAAAATGACTATATCATATTAATGCACACTAAAGTAGGGAATTTAGCTCGAAGGTCCACAAAATCAAGACTCAAAAATGGGGGTGAATTTTTTTTTAAAATATGGCCACAGGTAGCCTTGGCATGAAAGAAAATGGTGTTCCTCATGGGTGGGGCAAATCAAATTCCAAACCAAAAATTGAGCATTCAAAATTTGTTGGTTTTGACACAAAATTCTTTATCCAAAGTCATGATGAAAATAAAAAAAATTTAAGATGAAAACATGTCTTTTACCTGAATGGCCCGAAGGCCTTCATTTTTATTGATTTTTGATAACCCCCCTTTCAAGGGATGATGGGGAACACTTACAAGGCCCGTAGGATCAAAGATTACATGGCCTGTAGGCTTAGGAGATTACATGACCCAAAGGTCTTAGGGAATTCAACCAGACTATCTACAAGGAACTACCCCTCCACAGCATCTGCATCCTGATAGTAGCTCTACACCTTTGAATAACTGTCTGGATAGGCTTCTCGTGAAAACACAGGCTGGTATCGATGGCATAGCCATACCCTCTCATTCTGACAATCCATTTGGCTCTGCTCTGGTGAGTGTACCTACTCTGAATCCTCTTCTGGGGCTGCTCCTTTTTTGTAGAGTGTCTGGGGCCTGCATTCTTGTAGCTCGAAGGCCTTGGGGTGGACCTAAGGCCTTAATGTGGCCCTAAGACCTTAAGGTGTCCCTAAGGACTTGATAATCAACTGGCCCGAAGGCCTTGGGTGGCCTGAAATCCTTACAGGACCCGAGGACCAAACCGGTGGCCCGGAGGCCCAGATGGATGAATAGTTCCCGCTACTATAGTACCAAACAGTACTTGCTATAGTGTCTACTATAGTGCCTGATACAGTTCCTGCTACAGTACTGCTAATGTACTTCTACAGTACCTGAAAAATATGCCTCCACCCATAAATGGTTGGAAAAAATTTGAAAATTGAAGGTGAGTAAGTATGACTCTTTTTTTTTACATTTTTTTTAGTTTTTTTTTGGTGTTTTTTTTAAAATTCACACCCACACAAAAGAGAAAGATAAAAATAAAGGGTTTGATGAATAAAGTGGTAAAAAAATGAAAGAGATAGGAATAAGAATAAAGAGTGAGAGAGAGGAAGAGATAGAGAGAGTTAAAAGGAAAGAGGTGCCCCCTGGTTTGGATTTGGTGGGTTTCCATCTCCATCCAGTGGTGGGTTGACTGCATAAGTTGGGGATTCGATAGAAGTTGATGTGGTTCTAGGATTGTGTGTCCTATAATGGTGATTCTTTAATCGATGTCCATTAACCGTGAATGTCATTTTGGAAGAGGGGTCTTGAACTTGCATTGCACCAAATTGGTAAACATTAGTAATAACAAAAGGACATTACCAATGAGAATTAAGCTTACATGGGTGAATCCGAAATAGATAATTAAAGAGAATTACCTCTTCAACTTCATGGAATACCTTTCTTAGAATGTGTTTGTCATGGAGTGCCCTGGTTTTTTCTTTGTAGAGATTATAATTCTCATAAGAATCAAGTCAAAGCTCCTCTAGTTCAGCTAATTGAAACAATCTTTCTTCACTAGATTTTTCACAATCAAAATTACAGGTTTTCACAGCCCAAAAAGACTTATGTTGGATTTCAACTGGTATATGACATGCTTTACCAAAAACTAGCCTAAAAGGAGACATCCCAATGGGTGTTTTATAGGCAGTTTGATAAGCCCAAAGTGCTTCCCCAAGTCTTTCAGGCCAGTCTTTTCTGGTGGGTTTTACAATTCTCTCAAGCACTCTTTTCACTTCTTTATTAGAAATTTCATCCATGAAATTTTTTTGGGGGTGATATGTAGTTTAAGTTTTACGTACAACCCCATTCTTTTTCAAAAAAGATTCCATGGTTCTATTACAAAAATGGGTTCCTAAGTCAATGATCAAGGCACAAGGCGTGCCGAATCTGTGGAAGATGTGTGTCTTTAAGAACTCACTAACAGTATGTGAATCATCATTTCTAGTGGTTTTGGCCTCGACCCACCTAGAAACATAATCAACCGTAAGAAGAATGTATGAAAATCCATTAGAAGGGGGAATGGTCCCATGAAATCGATACCCCAAACATCAAAGATCTCACAGAAAATTAAAGTCTTTTGGGGAATTTATTTTCTCTTTGAAATTGTGCCAAAATTTTGGCAAGTGGGACATGATTAAAAGAACTCATGTGAGTCCTTGAAGAGTGAAGGCCAGAAGAATCCAGAGTCTAGGACCTTTTTGGAGGTCCTTTGTGGTCCAAAGTGTCCACCGCCATGCATTGAGTGACAGAATTCTAATATGGAAGAATGTTCATTTTCATCGAAACATCTCCTTATTACCATGTCAGCTCCAGTTTTCCAAAGTTTATTCTCTTCCCAAAAATAGTATTTTGAATCACTTTTCAACTTCATTTTTTATTCTTTTGAAAAATTTTCTGGAAAAACACCAGAAACCAAGTAATTTACAATTAGGGCATACCATGGTATTTTTGGAGTGAGAGATGAAAGATGCTCAGTTAGAAATTCCGGATCAATTATTTCAGAATGAGAAGAATTACAAATTCTACTCAAGTGATCAGCCACAGGGTTCTCTTTTCTTGGTCTATCTTTGATTTCAAGGTCAAACTCTTAGAGCATTAGGATCCATCTTATTATCCTCAGTTTGGAATCACTTTTCTTGAGTAAGAACTTTATTGAAGAATGGTATGTGAAGATGATGATTTTGGAACCTAAGAGATAAGGCTGAAATTTATCTGAGGTAAAAACCACTACTAAAAGTTCCTTTTCAGTGACAGTGTAGTGAGATTGAGTTTCATCCAATATTTTTTAGGCATAATAGATGACATGAGGAATATTTTCTATTATTTGACCAAGAACATCCCCAACAACTCTATCAGAAGCATCACACATAAACTCAAAGTGTAAGGACCAATATGGGGTTTGGATTATTAGGGTGGATGTTAGAGCAGTTTTGAGTTCAATGAAGGCTCTCTTGAAAACCTCATCAAAATGGAAAGTGAAATCATTTTGGAGAAATTGAGTGAGTGGGAGGGAGATCCTACTGAATTTATGGATGAATCTCCGATAGAAACCGGCATAACCAAGAAATTAATGGATATATCAAACATAAGTGGATTGAGGAAGTGATTGGATCACTTCAATTTTGGCAGGATCAACTTCAATACCATCTTTTGAAACTATGTTCCCCAAAACAATCCCATTTTCAACCATTAAGTGACATTTTTTAAAATTTAACATAAGGTTACACTTGACACACTTTTGGAGTACTAGAGAGAGTGAATTCAAGAAATATTCAAATGACTCACCATAAATGGTGAAGTCATCTATGAAGACTTTCATGCAGTGTTCAATGAATTCAGAAAAGATACTCATTATACACCTCTAGAATGTTGAAGGAGCATTTAAAAGGCCAAAAGGCATTCTTATATATTCATATGTTCCAAAGGGGCATGTGAAAGTGGTTTTTCTTGGTCCTGAGGTGCGATTGGGATTTGGAAGTAGCCAATGTATCCATCAAGAAAGTAATAGTGTGACTTTCCAGTTAATCGTTCTAGCATTTGATCAAGGAATGAAAGAGGGTAGTGATCTTTTCTTGTTTCAACATTCAATTTCCTATAGTCGATGCACACACGCCATTTGTTCTTCACTCGAGTTGTGACTACCTCTCCATGTTCATTTGTGACAATAGTTATCCCACCCTTCTTAGGTACAACTTGAATTGGACTAAACCATTCACTATCAGAAATTGGGTAGATAATACCGCTTGAATAAGCTTGGTGATCTCTTCCCTAACTACCTCAAGTATGACCAGATTGAGTCTTCTTTGTGGTTGTCCAATTGGTTTGGATGACTCCTCAAGATGGATGTGATGCATGAAAAGGGAATGGTTGATTCCTGGTATGTTATCTAGGGTCCAAACTATAGCCTTTTTGTTTTCCTCTAACACTTGAACAAGTTTTTACTCTTCGGTTTCAGTAAGTGAAGTAGAGATAATGACAGGATATGAGTGATCACAGAAAATGAATGCATATTTCAGGTGTACAGGTTGAGGTTTTAGATCATTATCATCTTTCATTTTTGGTTTAGGCAACTCAGGAATAGAGGAAGGGACTTCATTTGCTTCAGATTCATTTTCCTTAATACTGTCCAAGGTGGAGCAGTAGAGATCAGAGTTGATGTGGGATTCAAGATAGTTTTCAAGATCCTCTAGATTGATAGAGTCTATGAATGAAAGGTCCACATCAACTTCACCATTTATGACTTTGTTAATCATGGTGAAGATTTCACAAGATACTTTGTCATTAGAAAAAGAAGAGCATGGTGGATTGGGGTTCAATTGACTCTTAGAAGTTTCCTCAGAAGCATGGATTGATAATGTAGAGTGATCCTCAGATGGGTATTGCATGGCTTGGAAAATGTTGAACTTGACTAGTTGGTCACCAAATTCCATGGATAAGATGCTTGAATGTACATCAATCTTGGTTCTCACAGTCATTAGGAATATCCTTCCTAGAATTAAGGGATATTGAGAAGAGTTTGTCTCACCTTCCATCTCAAGGACATAGAAATCAGCTGGGAAGATAAGATCATTGACACAAACAAGGACATCCTCGATTATTCCCTCAGGACTGGCTATGCTTAGATTGGATAATTGAATGACAACACCCGTTGGGTGAAAGGGACCTAGACCAAGGTTAGAGAAGATGGATTTAGGCATGAAATTAATTGAGGCTCCTTGGTCTATGAGTGCATAATCGAAGTTAGACCTTCCAATTTGGTATGGAACCGTAAAGGTACCTGGATCTTTGTACTTTATGGGAATAGACTATTGGGTGGAAACATTTTCGAAGGTACTAAGTTTCCTCTTATGGGTGCACAATTACTTATGAAACTTGTAATACTTAGGAATTTGTTTTATGGTATCTAAGAGGGGAATGTTGACTTCAACACGTCTAAACATGTCGATCATTTCAGGATCAGGTTCAAAGAACTTCTTTAGCTTAGAAACAGCTTGAGGAAAATAAATTGGGTTCTTAAGTGGAATAAAAGGAGGCGAGGGAATGATTTAAGATTACTTTTCAAGTTTCTTTTTTATTTTCATTTTCTAGTTCAACATTTAAAGGGGGGGGTTGGAGGAATTGTCTTGAGGCATATCAATTTTCTTCCCCAATCTAATTGCAATTGGACTTACATTACCCTTGGGGTTGGGTAATGGTTGAGATGGAAGTTGGGAAGAATTGGATAGTTTCTGCTGAATAAGGTGGGATGCAAGTTGACCAATTTGAGTTTCAATGTTCTTGAGGCTGGAACAGGTGAAAGAGGCAAGATCTTCAACTGAACTTTCCCATGGTTGCTTGGAAGAAGAGGCCTGTCCCGAATTGGGATTACCTAGATTTTGGTTCTTGGGAAAGTGATTATATTGGTTTTGGAATTGGGAAGGCTCACTAGGATATTGAAATCCAGGAGGAGGATTTTTCCTTTGAGGTTGATGAATAAAAGGATAAGGTTATTGGAATTTACCAACACCTTGACCATATTGGAACTGGTTTGGGTTTTGATGAGGGAATTGAGGGGGATGAGAGATAGAATTACCATTCCTCAAGCCTTGGTTATAGGAAGAATAGAAGGGATCAAAGTGAGGTTGGTTGAAGTTTATAATGAACTGACTTGATTGTTGAGGGTTGGTGCTCCTCTGAGCATATGCTTCATTGAGCTCTATTGGTCCAGATGAATCGGATTGATCCTCTTGAAGTTGTGGACATGTGTCATTTGGATGAGATGAAGAGTTTCAGATTCCACAGTTTTTGACAGGTCCAAGAAACATTGATTGTGGAGAAGATGAAGTTGGGGCTTTGGTAGCCACAACTAATTGTCATACAAGACCTGTAAGTTCACTCATACACTCTGTCATCTTGTTCAGCTCTATCGACTGACTATCTTGGGATTGTTTAACTTGAGCATGTTCTCGAGTATGGAATTATTGTGTGTTCGTATCCATATTTCTTATGAGATCTCTTGCAGCTGCAGGAGTTTTATCAACAAGAGCACCGCCACTTGCGGCATCAATGAGGGTTCTATACATAGCCAATAACCCCTCATAGAAGTATTGGATCAAGAGTTGGTCAGGAATTTGGTGATGTGGATAGGTTGCAACAAGATTTTTGAACCTCTCTCAGTAATCATGGAGTGATTCACTTGGGAATTGACAGATACCACTTATTTCCTTTCAGATAGAAGCAGTATGAGAAGTAGGAAAGAATTTCTCTAAGAAAAGTCACTTTATTTCATTCCATTATAGAACCAGGTGGAAGGTAGTAAATCCATGACTTAGCAGTGTCAGCTAAGAAGAAAGGTAATGCTCAGAGTTTTATTTTTTCCTCATAAACCCCTTGAGCCTTCATGGTAGAGCACACCACTTGTAACTCTTTAATGTGGAGATGTTGATCCTCACCGGCAAGCCCGTGGAAATGAGGGAGAAGATGAATCAAACCTGATTAGAGTTCGAAGTCAGCTTCTTTGTTTGAATATTGAATACCAAGAGGTTGGTAATTCATATCATGGGTAGCAAGTTATTTAAGTGTTTGTTTCCTAGTATTGGCTATATCTAATTCAATTGGTTGGGCAAGGAAAAGTTCTTGAATGAGTGGATTATCTCTTATGTTCCTCCTAAGTTGGAGAATTGTTCGCTCAATTTCAGGGTCAAAAAAATTTGAGGGATTTTTTGTGAGGATATGATACATTTGGAGAGATTTGGAAGAAATATGAAGACAATTTTTTTTCTTTGTGTTTTCCGTTTATGATTTTTATGAGGAAGGCAGGTTTTTCTTTGCGTTATTTTTTCAATTTTTTTTTTCAATTTTTTTTATAATAACCAGAGACTAATGACTATTTAATTGCACCATCCCCAAAAATGGCGCCATTTGAAAGCATGGAAAATTTTTTCCTATGAATCGGTCAAAGTTCCGATGCTCTACTAATGTGTATAGCAGACTCAGGTCGAATCCTCAATGATGATACTTTTTTTTAATAGTCGATTTTTTTTAGTTGATTGTTTTTTTGATTGGGGGTTTGTTTGAAGAGATTATGAAATAATTTTTGGATGATGTTTGATTTAACAAATTGATAAATATTAGAGTGAGTTCATTATTATGTATTTAATCTTGTGATATCTTTGAGCTTTGCTTTATATTGCATTTAAATTAACACCCACTTCACAAGATAACGTTGATTGGAATTCCTAAGTGTTAAGGCTTTAATCCAAGCCTTAACTTAACTTAGGGTTCTAATCATTACCATTACTTGTTTATGGTAGTGTATTTATGGTTCCAATAATCAA
Organism: Viscum album; assembly: GCA_963277665.1. Taxonomy (NCBI): domain Eukaryota; kingdom Viridiplantae; phylum Streptophyta; class Magnoliopsida; order Santalales; family Viscaceae; genus Viscum; species Viscum album. The sequence continues at coordinate 1,619,253,835 of OY728157.1, read as the reverse complement.
TGGAAACCACATGTTAAACAAAATATGTCATTAATCCATGACATGTTAAGTCTAACATACATAATGTTAAATTAACGAATACTCATCGAGAAAATACTCTCAATCACTTAACATACCTAAATTTTGACTCACCCCAATGAGATATTTACTCAGAAATTTGGGTGTTTAATAATCTGGTTATAATTATTATGATGATAAATTAATAAGAGAAGAAAAATAAAGGGATAAGAAAAGAGTGGTGCGTTGAACACACACACATGAACAACGATGAGAATTAAAAAATGAAATTTCGATTGAATGAGGAAGAAAAAGAAGGGAAGGGGATTCAACTGTATTTAAACTATTTTAAGAACATTAATATTAAACTACAGGAGGTGGATTATAATAAGAGATATTGAATAAAAAACCTTCATTAAAACATAATTAAAAAGAAAGGGATAAGAAAAGAGTGGTGCGTCGAACACACACACACGAACAATGATGAGAATTAAAAAATGGACTTTCGATTGAATGAGGAAGAAAAAGAAGGGGAGGGGATTCAATTGTATTTAAAATATTTTAAGAACATTAATATTTAACTATAGAAGGTGGATGAGAACAAGAGATATTGAACAAGAAACTTGCATTAAAACAGAATTACAAAGAAAGAGACTTACAAGATTACAAAAATGAAGAACACAAAAGTAAATGAAAACAAAGAGAGGAGGAAAGGTATCTCAAGTGAAAAATTGAGTATGTAAGGTTCTCCCAATCCCTTGTAAAGGCTTTTTTCATTACAATATGTTCTAATCTATTCTAAAATGCCAACCCTTTGCAAAGAGAGGAGGGGGATGTATTTATAGCCAATGTTGTGGGCTGTTTTCATTACAAAAATTACCCTACACTTTCATCGCCAAATTGATAATTTAGACAGCCAAATATTGATATATGATCTTCTTACAAGTTGTAGATAAATATCCCCTATGTATACTCTGAAAATTTTGAGTCTATCGGACTTAAGTAGAAAAAGTTATGGCCTGTTTATTAAACAAAATTAATCTATCCATTTCAATCCAGACTTTTTGAAGTCTAAAATGTGAATGGGTTTTTGAATAGGAAGATGCCTTAAAATCCGAATTATTTATTCAACAAAGTCTGCCAGATATATCTCCTCTTTAATACTGAAAAATATCAACTTGATTTGATGATTACATCATGAGATATGTCATGAATAGTGTCAGGATTTTAATTCCCAGACAGAATGGTGGGCTGAGTTTAAATGAATCATTTGGGCCCCTGTCTTTGGAGTTGGGCTTTGAAATTTTTATCCAAGAATCATTATATTTTACCCAAAATATTTGAGGATAATGAAGGAATTTTAACTTCTATATTGATCCCAGTAATTAAATTTTCATGAATGGTCCAGTTTTCTCATAGATTATGTGGGCCTTCTTGTGTGTCCATATGAGCCTTCAAATGGCAGAATTGGCCAATGATCCCTTCTAATGAAATGTTGGATATTGAATTATAAATCCTAAAAGTTAAAAAAACACAATTTAGATTAGTAGTGTGAGATTTATAAATAAAATAGTAAACTGACTCAATTGAATTACTTCTAAAAATGCTCAAAAATTATACTTAGTATTAAAACATTAAAATATTTCACACAAATTATGCACATTTCATATAAAATTAGGTGATCTATCTAAATTTCATTATTTTTCACCCTTAAAATATTTTCACCCCTATAATTGTACATTTATCACTTTCTTTCAAGTTACCTCCACTACCTTTGCTGGAAGAGCAATGACCCTGCCTCTGCTTAATCATAGAGGTAATCTTGATGTTTTCACAATAAAATCATTTTCTATATAATTAATGTATTGTTTCATATTTATGTTTAATTAATTTTTTTTTATTATTACCCAATAATAATTATTTTCTTATACAAGTGGATTCTTTTTTTCGAGTTGGGTTGATCTGTCCAACTTTCATGATTCTTCTCCCTTAAAACCTTTTCACCCCTGTAGTGGTGCATTTATCAATTTTTTTAAGTTACATCCACTTCCTTTGTAGGAAGAGAAATGATGCTATCTCTAATCAATCATAGTGTTAATATTGATGTTTTTATAGTAAAATCACTTTCCATAAAATTAATATATTATTTAATATTTATATTTAATTTATTTCCTTTTAGTATTACTCGTATAATAATTATTTTCTTATATAGGTGGATTATTTTGTTCGAGTTGGGGTGCTTTGTCCAACTTTCATGATTATTATCTCTCAAAACCTTTTCACCCCTACAGTTTTTCATTTATCACTTTTTTTCATCTTCTCTCCACCGCCTTTGTAGGAAGAGTAACGATGTTGTCTCTGCTTGATTACAAAGGAAATATTCATGTTTTCACAGTAAAATCATTGTCCATAGAATTAATGAATTTTTTCATATTTATGTTTAATTTATTTCTTTTTATTATTACTCACATAATAATTGTTTTCTTATACAGGTGGATTCTTTTGTTCGATTTGATGTGGTTTGTTCAAAGCTGCTCATGTAGTGTTGATATTTTGATAAATAAAGTCAATAGAAATCATGGCAACATTGATAGTTAGGATTGTTTTGAGACTTTGGGATGTATAGGAATCATCCACACCTCAATTCAATACACGATGTGATTGGTATGAATCTAAATAATTCTTTCTATTTTAAATTGACATTAATTTTAGTAAAAAAAACTGACTCAATGTGTCCATTATCAGTTTAAAATTGACATTTGACTTTAAAAAGTTTCACTCACTGAAAACTGAGAAAACACACTTGTATTTTCTTGATAATTTTGGCAATAAATTAATAAATAATTTGTGACGTATAAGAATAGGCCTTACATCAAACCAATACATGATGTGATCCATATGAGTCAAAGTGCATGTTTCAAGTTTAAAATGAAATTTTAATAAAAAATAAAAGTGATGTACACAAAACCAATAAAACACATTCAAATTGTTTTAATACTTTAGGAAAACAATCCATAAGTGATTTTGAACATGTAGGTTTCAGCCGCATCTCAATCCAATGCACAATGTTACCAGTATAGCTCTAAGTGAATCTTTATTTAAAATTGACATCAATTTTAGTAAAAAAACAAACTGACTTAATCAAAACTAAGAAAACACACTCAGATTGTTTTGATAATTTAGTACAATGATCCATAAGTTATTTGAGACATTCATGAATCATCCGCACCTCAATTCGACGCATGGTGTGACTGATATGACTTCAAGTGCCTTTTTTATTTAAAATTGAAACCAATCTTAGTAAAAAGGTCAAATGACCTACTCAAAACTGATAAAAAACATTAAAAATGTTTAAATACTTTAGGATAATGATCCATACAGATTTTTTTAAATAGGGTTTTTTTAAAAATATTTTAAAAAAAGTTAAGGTTAATTTTGTTTAAAAAAAAATATGCACTAAAGGTGGAAGTGCCGCTGCTGCCTTTCTTCTAACCCCCCCAAAAAATTCTTTTACTATTTTTTATATTTTTCGTATTTTTATTTTTGTTTTGTTTTGTTTTATTTATATATATATAAAATAAAACAAAAAATTTCAGCACAATTTATATGATATTTAATATCCAGTAATAATGCGATTACAACAGTCTGGATTCTGACAGAAATCCTCACCCATGACTCCTTTTTATAAGAGGGCTTGTCCTGGAAATCATTCTACATTTCCGATGTGGAATTTAGGTTCTCCCTTTTCTGAGCAGAACATTCTGCATTTCTGTTGTGTGATTCTGTTTTAAGTATGTGGCTTTGAAAGAATATAAAATATAAATTATAATACCAATATAAATGAAACTTAAAACATGGATAAAACATATAAGAAATAGTTGAAAAAAAAATAATTTTATAAAAAATGTTGATAAAAAATAATTTATAAGCTTTCAAAACCACTGACTTGAAACTTAAAAAATGTTTCAAGTTTATGTCTTTGAAATAATATAAAATATAAACTATAATAGGAATATAAATGAAACTTAAAACATGGATTAAACATATAGGAAACTTAAAAATGTTTTAAGTTTGTTTCTTTTTGGCATTTGGGTCCATGTAAGGCCTTGTGCCCTTTGGTTTTCTTTTTGTTCTCATTTGGTTTTTGTAATGGGTTCCTCCTTTTCCCAGTCTTCAAAAGGAGTATTTCTTTGTTCAATAAAAGGGGTTCGACCCTCACTTTCTCAAAAAAAAATGAAATAGTTGAAAATAAAAATAATTTTCTAAAAAATGTTGATGAAAAATAATTTATAAGCTTTCAAAACAACCAACTTGAAACATACAAATGTTTCAAGTATGTGACTTTGAAAACCTATAAAATATAAACTATAAGAACAATATAAATTAAAATTAAAACATAGATTAAACATATAAGAAATAGTTGAAAACAAAAATAATTTCATAAAAAATGTTGATGAAAAATAATTTATAAGATTTCAAAACCACCCACTTGAAACTTAAAAATGTTTCAAGTATGTGTCTTTGAAAGACTATAAAATATAAATTATAAGACCAATATAATTGAAATTTAAAACATTAATTAAACATATAAGAAATTATTTAATTATTTAATTAATAATATAATTATTAATTGTACAATAATTGATTAGTTTATTAGTAATTATTATTAATTAATTATATAATAATTAATTAGTTAATTAATAAAATAATTATTAAGTATATAATAGTTAATTAGTTAATTGGTAATATAATTATAAATTATATTTTTTTATTATAATTAATAATTAGTAATTATTAAAAATTATTATATAATAATTAATTAGTTAATTAGTAATATAATTATTAATTATATAATAGTTAATGAGTTAATTAATAATATAATTATAAATTATAATTATTCATTACAATTATTTATTAGTAATTATTAAAAATTATTATATAATAATTATTTAGTTAATTAGTAATATAAATATTCTTTATAATTATCCATTATAATTATTCATTATAATTTTTAATTATTAATTATTAATTATTGATTATATAATTATTAACTATATAATAACTAGTTAGTTAATTAGAAATTATTAATAATTAATTATATAATAATTAATTAGTTAATTAGTAATATAATTATTAATTATATAATCAGTAATTAGTTAATTTGTAATTATTAATAATTAATTATATACTAATTAATTAGTAATATAATTATTAATTATATAATAGTTAATTAGTTAATTTTTTGAGAAAGATAGAGCTGAGACCCTTTTTATAATTAGTTAATTAGTAATATAATTATAAATTATAATTATTCATTATAATTATTAATTAGTATTTATTAAAAATTATTATATAATAATTAACTAGTTAGTTAGTAATATAATTATAAATTATAATTTTCATTATAATTATTAAATAGTAATTATAAAAAATTATTATATAATAATTAATTAGGTAATTAGTTATATAATTATTCATTATAATTATTCATTACATTTATTCATTATAATTATTAATTATTAATTAGTAATTAATAATAAATAATTATTAATTAGTTAATTAGTAATTAATAATAAATAATTATTAATTAGTTAATTGGTAATATAATTATTAATTATATAATTATTAATTATATAATTATTAATTATATAATAGATAGTTATTTAATTAGTAATTATTAATAATTAATTATATAATAATTAATTATTTAATTATTAATATAATTATTAATTATTAATATAATTATTAATTATATAATAATTAATTAGTTAATTAGTAATATAATTATTAATTATAATGAATAATTATATTACTAATTAACTAATTAATTATTATATAATAAATAATAAATAATTATAATAACTAATTATATTACTAACTAACTAATTAATTATTATATAATTAATAATTAATAATTATAATTAATAATTATATTACTAGTTAACTAATTAATTATTATAATTAAATATTATATTACTAATTAACTAATTAATTATTATATAGTTAATAATTATATTACTAATTAACTAACTAATTATTATATAATTTATTCTTAATAAGCAATAATGAATAATTATAATTAATAATTATATTACTAAGTAAATATTTAACTATTTTATAATTAATAATTATATTATTAATTAAATAATTAATAATTATATAATTAATAATTATATTACTAATTAACCAATTAATTGTCATGTAATTAATAATTATATTACTAATTAACAAATTAATTATATAATTAATAATTAATAGTTATATTTCTGATTAATTAATTAATTATTATATAATTAATAATTATATTACTAATTAATTAGTTAATCAGTAATAATGATATTACTAATTAACTAATTAATTATATAATTAATAATTAATAATGAATAATTAATAATTATATTACTGATTAACTAATTAATTATTATATAATTAATAATTATATTACTAATTAACTAATTAATTATTAACTATTTATTATATGTTTAATCCATGTTTTAAGTTTCATTTATATTTATCTTATAGCCTAAATGGCCTGAAGACCTTCTTTTTTATTTTTTATTATAGATAATCCCCCTTTTTAAGGGATGAAGGGGAACCCGTACATGATCCGTAGGCCCAAGGCACAAGGCCCGACACAACTCACAATACATGACCCGAAGGCCCAGAGGCATACTATGCCCAATACATAACCCGTAGGCCCAACCCATAGGAACTGCCCCTCCCCTAGCTTCTGCATCATTGATCACCTAGCTCCCCACCTTGCATTGCTGATCAGATATCATTACCCCGTACAACAGTCTTTGAAAGCTTATAAATTATTTTTCATCAACATTTTTTACTAAATTCTTTTTATTTTAAACTATTTATTATATGTTTAATCCATGTTTTAAGTTTCATTTATATTGGTTTTATAGTTTATATTTTATAGTCTTTCAAATCCATGTACTTGAAATAGTTCTGAATCCCACATCAGAAATGCAGAATGTTCTGCACAGGAAAGAGGGAACAATAATTCTACATAAGAAATCTAGAATGATTTTTAGGGTAGACCCTCTTATAAAAGGGAGCATTGGGTGAGAGCTTCTGTCAGAATCCAGACTGTTATAATTACAATATTGCTGGATATTAAATAACAGATACATTGTAATGATTTTTTTGTTTTATTATATATATATATATAAAACAAAACAAAATTAAATATAAAAATTTTAAAAATACAAAAAATAGTAAAAATATTTTTTTGGGTTTTATAAGAAAGGTAGCAGCGGCATTGCCGCCTTTAGTGCATATTTTTTTTAAATTAACCTATACCTATTTAAAAAAAGCTGAGAAAACATATTAAAAAAATCCATCCATAAGTCATTTTTGATGTGTAGGAATCACTCGAACCTCAAGCCGATACACAATATGAACAGTATGAGTCAAAGTGCATGTTTCAATTTTAAAATTTCATTTTAGTAAAAAAGAAAAGTGACGTACTTAAAACTAATAAAACACATTCATATTATTTCGATACTTTAAGACAAAGATCCATAAGTCATTTGTGACATGTAGGAATCAACCTCACCTCAATCCGATACACGATGTTCCCAGTATGACTCAAAGTGTCTGTTATCAGTTTAAAATTGACCTTTTAGTTCAAAAAGTGTCACTCACTGAAAACCAATCAAACACACTCATATTTTCTTGATAATTTAGGAAAACGATTCATAAGTCATTTGTGATGTGTAGGAATCCATTTCATGTCAAACTGATACACTATGTGATTATAACGACTCAAAAGTGTGTGTTTCCAGTTTAAAATGACATTTTAGTAAAAAAGACAACTGACGTACTCAAAACTGAGCAAACAAATTCAGATTGTTATATACTTTAGGATAATGATCCACAAGTCATTTGAGACATGTTGGAATTAGTCAAACCTCAATCCGATACACAGTGTGATTGGTATGACTCCAAGTGCATCTTTATATTTAAAATTGACATCAATTTTAGTAAAATTAACACTTTTTGTTAATTTATTTCTTTATATTATTACTAATATAAGATTTTTTTCTTATACAGGTGGATTGTTTTTCTCAATCAGGGGTTGTTTGTTCGAAAATAACATGAGTCGGTTTAGGATTAAAAGATAAAGGAACATTGATGTTTTTGAATATATATAATAATTTGTATTTATTTAATTGTATGAACCAATGTTTGAAATGTATATAATATAGTGTTTTTTTTCTTTTATTTGTGTTGTGAATTTCATTTCATTTAAAAACTATATTGAGACTTATTTTTATTGTTATCTAGTGTCTTTTTGGTGCTGCAGTGTGCTGTTACAGCACACTACAGTATGTCCCTTTATCAGTGTTTTTAAAAGTGCTTATAAATCCCAAATTTATTAGTACTTTTAAAGCGTTTATAAAGGTCTACTTTATCAGCACTCATAAAAGTGATGATAAAATACCAGAGATTTTAACATTGCTCATGTAGTTAGCGCTTTTATAGCGCTGATAAAGGCCATTTCTAGCGCTGTGAAAGGTTAGTTTTGTAGTAGTGATTATATTCTTGGTAAAAATTGGTACATAATAAAAATCTCTTAAAACAAATATAATTACTATTTTCAATAAAAGGTAGTAGTCTCCATTGGTTATATTGACTATCCTCACGCTATTGGAAGCTTGCAAATCCACTCTCCTCTAGAAATATTTCAGAATCTACTTGGATCTTGTATTTGGATACAAATGTGATCACAAAAATATGTATATAATAACTAATGTGTAGATATTGAAAGATTACACTTTATAACAAACATAACTTTATCTTCCCTTTATTTCTAGGTGCAGTTCCTCTTCCAGTGCCCTTACTTGACACATGAAAAACATACTACTTTTTTTTCCTTTCCCTGCCTCTAGATCTTCCTCTTCTTGGAAGTACGGTGCTTGGGAGATTTAGACTTGTTATGAGTCTTGGGAACCTTAACATTATTCTTCCTTTTCTTATTGACCATAAGGATCATGGGTTTTTCATGCCCCATGTCCTTATCTACTTGGAAAATCAGAGTAAGAAGTTCTAAAAGACTCTTCTCGTTTTTCTCATGTTATAATTAACAATAAAATTGGAGAAGGACTTGGATAGTGAGGAAAGTATGAGATCCATGTTCAACTCATTTAGGAATTTAATCCCTAATATGTCTTGGCGTTTAATTTATCCAATAATATTGACTACAAGAGGCCCAACTGGTTTCAACACTCTAAGCTTAGTTGTAAACAAAGCATTGGAGATCTCATATCTCTCTTGTCTCACCTTCTCTTGATATAGATCCTAAAGGAGAGACATCATGCTATACCCATCCATTTACTCATGTTTTTTAGAATCTCATTAGTCATGGATGGTAGCATGAAACACTAAAAATATATGGAATCATTCAAATGTTTCTCATAAATAGATAACTCTTCCTCAGTAGCTTCTTTACCAGGCACTTCAGGAATAGTTTCTTCTAGCACATATAATTTCCTTTCATAGTGTAGGATAACGTATAAGTGCCTTTTTAACTCTTGTAAATTTGTTCCAATGAGAAGGTTTATCCTTCTCAGGTATGGATCATAGTGATATGTTTGAAATAATTTTTATTATTATTTCAATAAATAAGATGAGCCTAGTTTTAGTACTTTATCTGATAAAATTTAGACAAACAAGTAAATATTATATTTATTAATCTCCCTCTATGTTATCAAAACCTAATAAACCTCACCATTAGATTAAAAATATCATATTTCTTGGAAATTATTATGTCAAGGATCCATATTCCCCTTCTCATCACCCTAATTTTGGCCGATTAAGCAATTTGAAGGGTTTTAGGTAGGCATTCCAAATGCCAACTATATTAACTCATAGTTACTTGATCTTTTGAGTGGAACCCCAATCCTAAAATCCTTAAATTGGGTTTCCTTAACCTTTTCCTATAAATTACACCAATTCCTTCTTTTAAATTCAACCCTTGATGTGAAATAAGTTAAGTCAACCCAAAACTTCAACTTATAATTCCTCGATAATTGAAAGCGCCTCAAATTTGGATGGTTAAGTCCTTGAATTGTGGTTCAATTTTAACTAAAGTTGTGGAAGGCTATACAAAATTAATATATATAATTGATGGATTTTATCTTTTATACATAAATTTACAATTATTATCTTTATTTCATGATTTTTAATATTAAGTGGATTTACTTAAGTGATTAACCATGTCATAGATAATGTTTATGCATAATCCAATTTATTTTAGTTCTATATTGCATGCTGTTTAATTCATTAATTCATGTGATCATGAAAAAACATCCATAAGGAAATAAATATGAAATTTTATATAAATAAAATAATTAAGTAGTATGATTGTGAGTTTTTACTAATGGTTAGTTTATCTAGAGGATGATAAACTAACCATCGACCTAGGGAAAAAACTCCTTGAACCATTTATGATTCGTGTTGTAACTTTCCACATATCCACTTATGTATTTCTCTTGGATTGGTTTCACCTTAGTTAAAAACTTGAACTGACTCAACTATCCTGGGATCTCCATCCATTACATACGCTTTTACTCACATGCTGGTGAGGGGAATCAAAGGATTGATTAAGGGGTTTACATAAAAAAACCATGGGCATGCAGGACCTTACATAATGAAAGGAGGGATGACACACAAGACGATAATTTAATTTAATAATAAATTAAATTAAACCAATCATATATAAAGGTATGGTCTAGGATCATGATCATCCACATGCATGAAAAGAATTACACATTTAATAGAATTCAATTCTAATCATTATTAGTTAAGATAAAATCATGATCCTATCAATTAATTATCTTATTTAATTAATCAATTATTTTATCTTAATTATCATCCAAATTTTCTTGATATTCTCATCCATCATAATTTTAAACAAATTAAATAAATTTATTTAAAATTAACTATATAAAAAAATGTACATTGGAGGTAACACGGTGAGTACCCATCCAAACTAACCAATATGTGTTATATTCATATATAGTTTACTCTTGAGACATGTGGTATACATGACTTATAATATAATTTCATGGCATGTACTATCAAATTAATGACCATACAGAACAAATAGTATTTACATAGTGTATTATGCTTCAATGTTCATAGAGTAATAATTTTAATATGACTTATGCAAGATATGCATATCCAAACATTACATATAAATTAATTAGATATATATATAACCCATAAAATGGCATGTAATATCAACTTAATGAACACACGAAGTGATTTTTGATAAGGTTTGAATATTATAATAAATTAATTTTTAATTCTATGTAATTTGGTAAAAGTACACAACATGTACATTACATCTACACGTCATGTATTATTCTCACAGTATATCCTCAAAACATGTATAGGGACTCAGTAAGTAACTGTGTTATGGAAAATATTGGAGTACATGACGTGTACATGGGGTACACAACATGTGGTCTTAAAGTCACACAATCACTAGTCATGTAGTCTATGTAAGAGGATACATGGACCACCTATGACTAAAGGACTACATGTCATTTACGGAAGTTACATGGTGTGTAGTCCGACTGACCGTGTGCCAGGTTTTCCCAAAAAACATGCGATGTGTAATTAAATTCACCACATGTGATATATATGTACACATCTTGAATTAATTCAAAATTAATTCAAGGTGCATTAAACACCAGTACACAGTGTGTACCTCCGAGTTACATGACTTATATCAAAAATAATTTTTTTATATTTTCCAAAACCACTTTATGGTTGATCAGGAACTGCATAAATTCAAAAATTGATTCAAAAACCATGAAACACACTTCAAAAAAATTCAAGAAGGTCGCATGCTAACTATCAATATTCACCAAATTCAAAAATTAAAAAAGTGTCATGCCACTACCTCAGGCCACAAACCACGGGATGGAGGCTCGATCCACAAACCCTGACACACCCAATCACCCATCATTATCCACAACACCATTAAGAACCACCCACCAGAGGCTAGTCCATCCTCATCGCCAGAACTACTTCATCCATTCCAACAGAAAACACCATATTCACAGTCACCAAAAAAACAATTCAACCTTCACAAACCAAACCAGAATAACCTTCATTGCTTCAACTTTATCATCACCACACTAGAAATGAAAATCAATGAACCAGATACACAAATAAAAAACTTCATTGGGTGATAAAAAACAAGAACTCGTAAAAATAATATAAAAAACCTTCAATGATAACTTAGAATAATAAACACCAAGAAGATCTATAAAACTAGTATCCATATTCATAAGATCATACCAACTAAGGTCATGTCTAGATCTCTAAAAACCATCGCGCCATAGATCCCAAAACTTCCAAGAAACCACCACACCATATCTGACTGGGAGAGGTATCGATGAATGTGAGGTCAGAGAAGGGATTTAAGCATTTGAGGAATCCAAAAACCACCACCATCGATAAGGAAAAAACCCAGAAGTAGAATAAAAAAATGAAATGACTCTGGTATTTCTAAGAAACTCATCATCTACTGAACCAAAAAACCCAAAGCCTTATTGTAATCACCACAAAAAATCTAACCAAGAGAGGTGTAGAGTCACCTAAGGATAGATCCATGGGAAGAAACCAACAAAAATGAACACTAGAAGAGAGATTAATAAATATAATGGAATAAATTCCAAGAATAAAGGGGGAATTAAGGAGAAGAAGAAAAAAGGAATGGGGGGGTGGGGTGGGGTGCTGAAGAAGCAGGAGAAGAGGGGGATAACCATCACTGCCAAGGAGGGTCGTAGAAACCCTAGGGGGGAAGCCAAGAGTGGAGAGGAAAACCTTATGAGTGGGGATATGTGAGTGAAAAAAATGTTTTGTATCCCTATATACTCTTGTGTTATCCATTCAAACTCCTTGGTACCTCCAGATGAAATCTTTGAATTTATTTCATTTATAAAATTAATCAATTTGATTATATTTGTGAGAAAAAAGGAAAAAATTAGATATCACAATTTTCATTAAATAACAATTAAAATTTAATTTAAAACTAATAATAAATGAGTAAATCAATCAATGATCTTTAAATAATTATAAATAATCATGTGACCCCTCTAATACCACTTGTAGGTTCTAAGTGTAATGGATGCGGTGAATGAGGCATGCCTAACTCTGATTTTTGTTGTGATTGATGATTAATATGAGATTTACATGATGATAAATTCCATGATAAATGGAATTGAATTAAATAATATATATAATAGAAAAATACCAAAACCAAAGATTAGGATCATCACATTTTATTTATAATTAATTTAAGAAATTAAAGAATTACCTTGCAAGAAATTCTTTCTTCATTAATAGATCTACCAACATATCTATGTCATATTTTCATTGTATTATAATAATTAAGAGTATATTACCTCTAGTGGTGATCCACACATGTTCAACCAACCTTTAAATGTTGTTATAGGAATCTCTGGGTACCAGCACAGTAGATCCAAATTCTTGCGACATTCATCTTTGATCACTCAAGAAACACTTCAAGGAAGTCTCTTCGATCTCTCTAGACTCGAGAGTGATGGTGGAGGAGGATCACTCTCCTTTATCAAGATAATTATTATATAGGGAGCTCTCTAGGGGTTTGAGAATATTCTCTCCAGATCTCCCTATTCACAACAAATGAATTGACTCTCTCAAAAAAAATATAGTTAGGTTTATATACCGCTAGGGTTAGAAAATATCAATTTCACATGTGGCCTTATTATTTCTATAATCCCTGTATAAAAAAATGTCTATAATAATAATAATAATAACATTATTATTATTATATGTTGACATGCACTAAAATTGATAATTAAATTAAATATGATTTATTCAAATAATATTCAATATATATTATTTCTCACCAAACCATTAAATTAGGTCCCATATTCCTCCAAAATATTTATAAAGCCTTGAATAATGTCTATTTATTTATTAAATAAATGTCACTACATTATTTTACAATAAATAAATAAATATTATATTCACTAAATAACAAATAAATATTTATTAAATATTCTATTCACATAATATTCTCTAGAATAACTGGCGATGAAATATATGCGATTAGGTAAACATGAATAATTATTAAACCATGTGTGGGGATAATATTTATTCAAATTTTTAAATAATAAATAATAATATATTATTTGACTGAGATTCTGGATACACTTAGTGTGTGACCCTCTAGGCCTCTTTCTCAATGGCATTAGGTGTAGTAGCATAAAGTCTAAGGTTAGTGTCTATCAACATGCTAAGACACCCATATAGAAAGAAGTTAATGCTATATTAACATAATACCTCATAAAGACCCTTACTGTGTAATATAATACCTTTATTGCAATATCTCTAATCAAGAAGGTTTCATGCTGGTGCCATCAACCTATGTGTTTGATGTCTCTTTATTTGAATTTTTGAAAATAGAACTTTCTTATAGAACACAATGTCCATGGATTTATTTAGGCTATATCATTTCCATAAAATTTATTGAGATATCAACTTTTATTAAAGAATATAAGGGTCAAATCATTTCTCTCATTATTCATTAATGAAATACCACACATGGTGCAACCAACATATACTACCTCACTGTGAACATATATCATAATAATTTTCATCAATACATCAAATTATGTGACTTATAATAGTCATTATTAATAATCTTAAAGTCTAAGGATCAACACACAAGTCCACAAATAAAAACATCCAATGAAACATATAAATGTGGATTTCTTACTCATGGGTATCATTCTTATAATATCCTACATTGAATATTAATAAGGGAATATACCATGAGAATTCCTCAAAGTCCTATGAGTCTCCACCCCTGATATCCTATATCATTTATGTCCCTAAAATGATTTCATCCAACAATAAAACACATATTTAAGAATAATGTCACAACACTTATGGGCTCTCATCATAGTGGGGAACTACTATGACCTTTCAGTGTGAAAGATACTCTTATGACATTATCACATACTATGTTACATAGAATAACAATCAGGATGTGATAAAGAGTTTATTAATATTCAAAACAATGAATATAGGTTATCATAAAGTATATAGAAGTTGGTTCTGGGGAACTAACTTCAACATGTGCATGTGACATGCTCAACTAAAATAAATAAATAAATTGTGGAAAATAAATAACCACCATACTACCTAGGGTTCAAAATGTATCATTTCTCACTTGATTGATGACTTTAATCATCATCAGCAGGCTCTACAAGATCCTATCAACTCCATTCTTGGAGATTCACTACAGATCATCCTTTTCATGACTCCACTCATGATTGTTCCTTTTTAGTTATCTATACTTGACTCCCTCGCTCTTAGTTCTTCTTTGAGTCTTTCCTCTATTTATCTTGCTCTTCTTCTCCCCCACCAGGTGGTCTTGGCATCTCTGATAGCCCCCTTTCTCTATTACAATAACCCCCTCCACTAGATCTACTTGGATATGATCTTACCTGCGTGGTTGCTGCTCATTTGAGTGGTGAAAAGTGAGGATGGTGACTTCGGTGGTCCTAGATTCTTCAGAGGCGGTTCGTGTCAGTCTTGTGGGGAGATTGGATTGGATGGAGACAACTTGATTCTGGATTTTGGGATCTTGTGGTGGAGTCTGGTGGGTCAAAGGTGCCAGTGGGATATCAAGTGGTGGAAGGGGGATGGATGCTGAGTACAAGTAGTTTGAGGATATGCAGGGCTCAAGGTTTGGGTCTGCCTTGGTTTGACATGTTGTCGGAGTTTTTGGTTTGGCTTCATTGGATTTCTTCATATGTTTGGTGTGGATCTGGCTTTGATTCTGCAGTTAGAGAAGAGGGTGCTATGGTTTTTTTGATGTTTTGTGTTGGATTCTCTTATGGTTACACTGCTTAAGAGTGATTCTTAGTAATTTCATCATGTTCTGCATTGGTCTCATTGGTTATGCGTGTTCTTTTGAAATAGATTTCTTCACGGGTACTTGTTTGTATCATTTCATTTGGATGGTGCAACGATTTACATGTACCATTGGGTGGGAGACCTCAAAATAGGGATGGGTGTGATGAAACCCATCATCAGACATGCGTTATCTTTTGATGGAAGAATGGGTTCTTTTCCATGTCAGTCACTCAGTGTTTTTTAGTATCTTCTTGCGTTACATCAGGTTGAAACTGCGGAGATTTTTCTCATGATTTGTTGGGTGGGTGGCCCAAAAGAGAGAAAGATGTTATTGAACCTTTCATTCGGATATCCTTAGCATTTCTATGTTGGTTGGAGAGGTTCTCTGCCACTTTGTACTACCATCATGGTGAAACTTCTTGATCAAGGGGGTGACACACTTTTTGGACTGATCTCACTGGTGCACTGTCTGTCAGGGGGGGGGGGGTGATAAGACATTCTGGTGAATGCTTGTATTTTTTCTTCTTTTGGAATTGTTGGATATTTTTGTCCTGTTATTTTTGGATTTTTCCCTTCTTGTAATTTCTGTCCTCTTTCCCAGTCTAAAAGTGGTCTCTTTTTTCATGATCAATTTAAGGGGATTGACCCCCAATCATTTTTAAAAAAAATACTACCTATTTCAGCCAGTGTCATGGTGTCTCTGAGCATGTCACAATGATTTTTCCAACCATAACTACTCAGTGGGACCAATTCCTACCCCAACACCAATAACTAGTCTTTATCCTTAGGCTTATAACCCTGATCGACCATACTAACTTAGGCCAGTTCCAAGGTATCTATAAGCACGTCATGATTATTATTCCATTCATATAATATTAGGCTAAAACAACCAAAAACCTCAATATAAATGCATCAAAATCTATATCCCAGGTATCCTAGGCATCCCTCTAAACTCCAAGTGTCATGAATGGATCAAGGTCAATTCTTGGGATTCCCAGGAAATCACTAAAACAGAACCATATCCATGTCACCATGTCAAACATCTAGATCCGATACATCCTAGGAATCCAGATCAGAAACACATAACATTCTCATTCTCAACTGGATGGATCCTAGGGATGATCTAGGAATCACATAATAATAATAGTGATCATAATAAAATATTAAAGCTTGAACAAATGAATCCTATAAATACTAGGCATCAAAGGAACCCCATATAGACCCATGGTCAAATCCTAGTGTCTTGGGAATTCTTAAATGATTTAATAATCATATACCAGGAAGCACATATGGTCATACCAAATGATGTTATCATATACAAGTCATATCACATTAGTATCACATAAGGCTCAGAAGATAGATCCCATGATGTACCTTTGGGAATCCCCAATAATATCATCACATATCATCAAGAAAATAAGATAGGTCCCAGAAAGCATGTCTAGTCATCTATAGTTGTATAAAAAATAAATAAGTGAAATAATAAGCATAATTTAGGGTTTTTCCAAATGCTTCAACCCATAACCTCCATCCATAGCTCCTCAGGCACATATCGGCAGTACGGGTTCTAAGGTGACACCTGATTCCATCTTTACCATTTCCCAATTATACCCTCTTTCTAAGGTCAAAATTCACAGGGGAAACTACTCGGGTCTTGTTGGGTATTATCAAGGACTCCTTTTCCTCCAAGGTAAGTAAAACTAGGGTGATTTCCTTAAGACAATTCCATTTCCTAGGCATCCTAGGTTGGCCTAAATGCCTAACCCCACTGCCAATCTTGCATGGTATATCCACCTAAGTGAACATATATTTGTGGGGGAGGAACACTCACCCCATGGTTATATCAATGATCCTAGTGAATATAGGGTATCTCTCATGGAAAACCCCTTATTCATGCATCTCAGGTCATCACCCCCTCTTTACCTAGGGGACACTAGGTCACTTATCATTGGACCGATACCCCCTATTGAAATAAATTTAGTTAATTTAAAACCCTCATGGGGGTTACTATATCCCAAGGCTCTAAATTCAATTTATATTCTCATCCATTGGTGGATGAGATGTCTAGATGGTATAGGATGATCGACCGAGGCCCTCATCACCTTGTGTGATTCAATCCTAGGCTTTAATTTTTATTAATTTTTTTAAAGAGGCTCACCAGGTAAAGTAGTGGGGCCACAAATACCACATACATATAAAAAAATGAATAATACCAAGGGGCAGATGAATAAGGACCTCCTACCTTAATCCAAAGTGGCTCCCCTTTTTAAAGAAGCTCAAAACCTCTCACTAAGGCCTGTCCAAGTCCCAAAACACCTTCCAAGCACCATGCAACAACCAACTACTGATACCTTGAACAATGGGTGTGGTCCATGATCAACCCACCTCCAAACCTAATTCATGAAATTCAAATAAATTAATTATTACAATTATAATTAATTCAATAATTAATTTTAAAGTAGGCATAATGCCCAAATTCTCATCATCCAATCTCATCGCATTGAAACTGTGATCAAATGATCACTAACGACCCATGGTACACTCTTGACCTCATTTTGGGTGAAAACCCTAATATATTATGAAAAAATTATTAATTTAATTTAATTTAAGATCAAAATCTTTGAAATATTACTGTGATGACATACCACAATGAAATGATACATGACGATGTGCGAATGACATCTCAAGATACCCTCTTCCTAGGCTGCATGAAAGCCCCATGAGAATTAGGTGATTCCAATATGCCCAGTGGAATCACCAATAAAAACCTAAATTAAGAAAATCGAAAAAATAATAGATGATGTGGTAAATAGAGGATAATAAAGGAGATATCACCTCAAAATGCTGATGAAAACACTTTCGAAATCACCCCTAATGGATAAGAATTGAAGGAGGAAAGAGAAGAGGTCTCTAGATCATCACATAAAGAAGATGGGAATAAAAATAGGTATGTCACTTTTAATTATTTTAGGATAAAAGGTAAAAAAATTCTTTTAATAGGATGTATGGTTTTCTAAATCATGCACTAATCATGTAAATGACACTGCCTCAAGCCCTTCGCCTCACATGGTTTACCAAACCCTGAACCAACAGTGTGGGTTTTTTTGAAACCCTCAGAAACTCTTGCATGTTTTACTTTGTAACCTCACATGATTTTCCCTTAACTAAGCTCTAACTATTCATTCATGCCATGCTCAAATGAAATTGAATTGAAAACACCTAGAGGTTCATGGAACTGTACAATTTCCCTTAAATCATGTGCCCCAAACCGTTCTCCCTGGGCAGAAACCTCTAAAACTCCTGAAACTTAACTAGAAGCTCACGGGGCCCACTTGATCACCTGAGATAACTTCTGATCCTCATTATACATCTAAAATTATCACTTTAGTATGTTCTATATCTCATAATTCCATTATGAATCTCTTATCAAAATTCAACCCATAAAGTAATAAAAAAATCAAATTCCCTCAAGAATTCTCAGACTCGTATGGACACAAGTTCTTACAATATCCCCCATCATAACACTTATTATCCCAAAGAAGTTTCATTATCCATTTAACCATGAAACCAACCTACTCGAGTCACCAAACCATGCTCAATTCATTATGTTCTACTTCAGAATATTGAATGATATTCTATTGTGAAACTCCATACAACCAGAACCCAACTCATCAAAAGCCTAGATACCACCTTCCACCATTATAAAACTACCAAGATGGTTCCCAACTGCACCCGTACATAATGATACACCATAGTGGAATCATATAGGTTATTATAAAACCTATGATTCTCCTTGATATATGATCCATCTCATAACATCAGATTCTAAGTCACGGTACTCCCCACTATCAGAATTACCTAATAAAACATGTTCCCAATAGTCTAACGATCCCATCGATGTGATTTAAATCACTAATCACATTAAAATTGAAGAAAAAATTGGTCATAAAGATGAAATTTTCTCTCATATCCATTTAAAAATTTAAATAGACAAGTATCCATTGACCATGCACATGGTCCATATATGTCGACCTCTCCTAGAAAGGTCCTAAAAAACCCTCAAATGATCGCTGAAATACCAAATATTATGTTCCTGAACCACATAACAATATTCACATACTTCCCAATAATTTTCCTTAAACAAAACCTTGATTTCATTTCATCACATGATTCACCCCTAAACCATGTGATGAAACTAGGTTTCACCCCCCCAGAAACATGTCACAAATCATGTCTCACCCCAAAAATCACCTTTCGATCACACCAAAAAATATAGAGTCTAATGCCAATACATTGACTCATCTAAATTCTCATATGAATCTAAATTATAGTATTTACAGGTGACAAGATAAATCAAACTTTATATCTCAACAACATCCAAGTGCCACCTCAACCATCCAATGACCAATCCAACCATGACCACAACCCTTACTATATGAGGGTCATCCTCCATTAACCTATGTTGGTCTCCCCACTATGAAAATTTCTTTATAATTATCCTCGAGTGCAACCTCAATAGGTTCCAACATCACACTTGTATCGCTCCTCCTGAGCTACACTCACCATCTTATCAATACCTGAACTGGACTTCACCCAGATCAGTTGTGCCACTGCACCTGATCCAATTTTAATGTATCTTATACCATGAAGGGACACCTCCAAATTCATCAAAACCCCAAACCACCATGCCCATAATTATTTCATCAAGCTCCATGGTCCTTGGTTCACACTCAAACACTTTCCAAATTACAATGTAAATGATTACCATGTGCAAACAACATGTACCATTCCTATCCTATCCAATGTAAAGAGAGAATGATCCCATACCTCATGATGACACCATCTGACTCACGTTCCCAAGAGTCACACACCACTGAATTAGGCTGACATGCCAAAACAATGACCATGATCCATGACATTTAGGTTCATTAAGATAACCATACACTTATCTACCACCCAACACCATTATGGTTATGAGTGTCCACCCACGCTCTCACCATGCTGCTAAAGCAGACCTGAGTTAATAGATTATGGCCCCTAAATGGTCCTACCCTTGAAACCAACCTCACATTTATACCCAAATAACTAGTACTCAAGGTTATCATCACCACAAAAAATTAAGGTATCACCATGCCTATGTCACACACCTAATATCACCTCACGTGAACTGATTACATATATGAAGCACCTACCTATTCTTCCATATCCAAGGAAACCACTAACATGGGATAACCCCTCTCACGGGTTTCCATCAATCATACATGTTATTGACTCACTAAGGCCCGAGTAATAACTCAGGGGTCACCAAGTTCTCCCTTCGATACCCATAACTAGGTTTCATGAAGGGTCACAACTCATGAGCAATATCCTATTACTATTTTAGTAAACCATAACATCTATGTTCCAATTCCCAATCTAGGGTATCATGTATAAATAGGTTAGACACATCATGCCAAGTTAATAACCTACCAGGGCATTGATTCTTACTGAGAATCCATACACATGATTTACCCCTTGGTAATCATAACCTCATCGGTCAATGATTACACAAAGAAACCGTTCTAGATGATCCATGATAAATGAAACATGATCAATATATCAGTTAAGTTTAATTAAATTCCAATATATATAGGAAAAAACCATATAGGTTGTTACTAACACTTTAAATAACCAAAGATGAAAGATAATAACCCACGAGGGGTTTAACACATAGGCACCATGTGCTTATCCTAACCCACTAGGGTCTCTGCATGGCTCCCACTAGGGGATCATTCGAACACCATCACTATAGGATCCATAATACCTACCACTAAAATAAAACATATATACAATTCATACCAACTAATTAGAATTCCACCAAGTACTTAAATGAGAAAACACTATATAAATAGTTACTAAAACTTTAAACAGTCGAGTCACAATCACCAGTGAAAATAATCACACTAGCAGGACAATATCATATAGATCCTATATGCCAAATATGATGCATGATACACCTCTTTCCTCCACAGTATAAGAGTCAAATCCAATCACTAGCCTCTTTCCAATGACCCAAGATCCAAAACCCATAATAAATCAAGAACCTCAAACATCTATGTGAGTCACCCAAAGTGAAAATCATATACAACTATAACATAAAAAACAAAAACAATAATCCCATATCCATGGTAACTTGAACTTATTAGGAAAATTATTCTTGATGCACAAGATTGATATCTATCACAGGTTCTAATACATTCCAAAATATCCAATCTACCAAATCTCAAAATAATAAGATAATAAAAATAGCCTCTGGTATGACTTTGTAATGCCATATTTTATAGGCCACTTGACTGGTGCCTTGAACTAATTTTCCACAAGACCTCAAGCACACCTCTCTATATTCTAGAGGCTATAGACTAGTAGTGGGGGTCTAGGGTGGTACCATGGAGAGACTATACCCCCCTAATCAGAGTGAAAAATAATAGATAACATAACTAATATCATATAACAACAATAATCATTAGAGTACTCATGATAAATAAACAAACCAATCAGTAATAATATGCAATGAAAAATCAATACAATCATACAAGGACAATCTCCCACTAAGAAAATCACATATACAAATAATGATAGAATAAAAGAATAAAATAAAAGTACAGGAGTATCAACTACATATTTGAGCCTCACCTCAGTCCCATTCTCCAAATCCCACTTGATCAGCCTCATATCAATCCACAAGATCATACAGGGCCTTTTCCCAACCAGTGCCTATAAGATGTGAATGATATACTTGGGTACCCAAGTTCCCTGGTTTTCTGAGTAAGTTGTGAGTACATAACTTAGTATGGAACCTCCAACACAACCCTATACATAACAAGTATATATAGTGTATATACATGTAACATTATTAGTTTAAATAAATAAATAAACTATGAAAAATAAATAACCACCATACTACCTGCTTCGGCTAGTGTCGCGGTGTCTTTGAGCATTCCATGATGAATATTCCAACCATAATCGCTCAAGGGGACTAATTCCTACCCTGATACTAGTAACCAGTGTTGATCCTTAGGTCTGTGACCCTAACTGACCATACCTATTATGGTCAATTCTAGGGTATCTCTAAGAAGATCATGATGATCATACCAACCATATAAAACCATATCCTAGGGTGTAACCCAAGAATACCTGAATCTCAGACTCAAACTTCCAAATATCTCATCATAAATGGTTGAATAGATAGATCCTAGGAATCCCAATAGTCTCTCCAAAATCTAAGTGTCATGAATAGCTTAAGGCAAATTCTTGGGCATTCTAATCAATCATTAAAACAAAACTATCTCCATGTTACCATTTTAAATGACCAGATCCTGATCATCCTGGGAATCCTGATCAGAAACACATAACATCATCAGTCCTGACTAGATGAATACTAGGGATAAAATGGACATCACATCATAAAAATAGTGATCATAATAAAATCCCCAAGTTTGAAGAGATATATCCTAGACATACTAAGAATTATTGGGACTCGAGGCATCCATAGCATCCCCTGAAAACCTGAGGTCAAATCAGAGTGTCCTGTTAATTCTTACATGGCTCAACAACTTGATATTAGGAAGAAAATCTATGAATCCACATGGATTTTATCATGTACAAGTCATATCACATTAGTATGATATAAGGCTTAGAAGTTGGATCCTAGGAAGTACCTCTGAGCATCCATAATAACACTATCAAATCTCATCGGGCCAATAGGTTGGGTCATAGGAATCAAATATTGGAATATATAACTACATAAAAAATAAATAAGTAAAATCATAAGCACAAGGTAGGGGGTTTCTGGACACTTAAACCCATCACCTCCTTCCACAACCCCTCAGGCACACATCATTGGTACTGGTTCTAAGGTAAAACTTGGAACCTTCTCTACCCATTCCCAAGTCCACCTTCTCTATAGAGTCACAAGTCATTAGGGAACCTACTAGGGTTCCCTTGGGTATCATTAAGTCCTCTTTGTACTCTTAAGAAAGTTAGACTAGGGATATGGCCTTAATCCAATTCCCTTTCCTAGACATCCTATGTTGGCCTAAATGCCCAACCCCACCACCAATCTCACATAGTTTGACCACCCAAGTGAAAA
The DNA here is from genome assembly GCA_963277665.1 of Viscum album. Classification (NCBI taxonomy): domain Eukaryota; kingdom Viridiplantae; phylum Streptophyta; class Magnoliopsida; order Santalales; family Viscaceae; genus Viscum; species Viscum album. The sequence goes on along the minus strand of OY728157.1, from coordinate 1,619,229,774 downwards.
TTTCTTAGTGGGTTGAGAACAATCACCCTACAATCATCTCAATGATCCCAATGAATCTAGGGAATCACCCATGGCCAACCCCTTGTCTATTAATCTGAGGTCATCACCCACTTTTTACCCAGGGGACACTAGGTAAATTATCACTGAGATGCTACCCCTTATTCAAATAAATCCATTCAATTCAATCCCCTCATTGTGGTTCCTATATCCCAAGGATCTAGATTTAGTTTCTATTCTCAAAAATCAATGGCTAAGAAGTCCAACCGGTACCCGAGGGTACATCGTGGCCCTCAACACCTTGTTCAATTTAATCTTAGGATTTAATTTTTATTAAACAAGTTAAATAATATTAAAGAGTTTCATTACCTAAAGTGTAGGCTCCATGCATACCGCATGCATATAAATAAATTCATAATACCAAGGGGTAGATTCATAAGTACAACCTACCTTAAACCAATGTGACTCACCTTTTTAAAGAATTTTAGAAACTCTCTCTGTGGCCTATCCAAGTATCAAAGCACCTTTTGAGCACTATGAAACAATCATTCATTGATAAATCAAACAAAAAGTGTGGTCCATTCCCAACCCACCTTTGAAACTAAGCCATGTAATCTAAATAAATTAAATATAACACTTATAATTAAGTTAAAAATTAATTTTAAAATAGAAATAATGCCCAAATTCTCACTGAACAATATCATTACACCATAACCATGATTAAATGATCGCCAAAAAACCATAGAACACTAAAGACCTAATTTTGGGAGAAATCCCTAACATATTATGAAAAAGAAATTATTAATTTAATTTAATTTAAGCTCAAAAGATTTTAATAAATTACTATGGTGACATACCTAAATTTAATGACATGCAGAGACATAAAAACATTGTCTCAATACACCCTCTTCCTAGGATATATGCAATCCCCATGATAATTAAGAGATTCCACCATGACCCGGTAGAATCACCAAAGAAAACCCATTTGGAGAAAAAAATAAATAAATGAAAAATAATAGAGTGGGAGGTCAAGGGAGGAAAATGGTGGAGATATCACCACAAAACATTGATGAAAACACATTTGGAATCACCCTTAATGGAGAAGAGATGAAGGAGGAAGGAGAGGAGGTAGCTAGATCATTACATAAAGGATAGGGAAAGAAAAATAGGGTTTCCCTTTAATTATTATAGGGGGAAATGGTAAAAACCCTATTTTAATAGGCCACTCAATTCTCTAAACCATCCACTAATTATGCAGATGGAATTTCATCAAGCCCTTAACCTCACATGGTTTAGTCACATGATTTACCAAACTATGCACCAACCATATGGGTGGATCTACAACCCTCTTCAACCATTTCATGGTTTCTTATATAACCTTGCATGATTTTACCTTAACCATGCTCTAACCATGTGTTCAATATGTGCTTATAAGAAATTGAACTGATAAGACATAGAGGTTTAGGGTGCTGTACAGTTTCCCTTAAACCGTGCATGCCAAACCACTCTCCCTGAAAAGAAACCTCAAAAAATCCTAAAGCTTAACTCAAAGCTCCTGGGGACCACCCAAGAACCTAAGCTACCATATGATCCTCATTATATATTTTAAAAAATCACTTTAATATGTTATAACTCTAAAAATTCATTTCCAAATATCTGATCAAAATTCTACCCATCCAGTAATCGAAAATTCAAATTTTATTAGGAATTTTTAGACCCGTACAAACATGGGGTCTTAAAATTTTAAATAGAAAATTCCCAGAACCTAAATTATTCAAAATGAATTTGGTGGATCATGTATAAAAATATTTTTTAATTGTTGAAAATGGATGACAACTGAAATTTAAGAATGGAATGCCTATATGGAATCTTGGAGTTGACTTGGAAAAGATTGAATATGATCATGATAAAGAGGTGAAAATCAAACTATATTGGTGAAATGTCTTGAGTATTTGGGTGAGGTTATTTGGGTCAAGGTTTGGCCTAATCATGTATAATTAGGAATGTTTGAGTTATTGAAGGGGCAGTGAAGTCTTAGGAATCACTGATTAAGGTTTTTATTGGGTCTCAATTTTAAATATTGTGGGTCGAGGGTAATTTCACAACCAAGGAAATAACTATGTGATGAGGGGATGAATAAAATTAACTTTTTTGGGTTGATAGCGAATCATTTCATAGCCAGGGTTGCTTTTTCTTAGTGGGTGGTTGCATAATGTTAAAATTTCTGGGCTATAGTAGATCATGCCCCAATGAAGGCAGGTTGCACTGTGAATATCTCTCTAGGGTGAGCATTGTTGAAGGAGATATTCCATAAAACCATTATTTATATGATTCATTAGACCAATTTTATTGTAAAATTAAGGAATATCATAAGGAATGAAATAAAATTTCAATCCAATACCTTTTTCAATCATAATGTAGGATTGGATGATATTGTAAGATAGTTGTATGACCAAGTCATAGTGTATGAACACCATATCGCATGACATATACCATGACACTACCTATGATTGTTTTAGTGGTTGAATGATAATGGTTATCATTCAAGTGAATCATTAACACACTAGATATCATTAAAAAATGTTTCATAATATGAAATATATGGGTGAATCATCCATGAAAGCGATACATAAAGTGGCTGAGGCATTTATTCATGCCTTATAATGCATGATTACTTGAGGAGTGTCCTTAGGGGATCTTACTACAAAAAAAACAGGGTGATTATAAAGGGTTATTTTTTCATTTATAGGGGGTTATAACCCCTTCTAAACACTTTAGCAGTGATTGCCCGTAACCGCCACTAATTTGGCCATATACTCTAATTATGAGCGGTTGTGGGTAAGTGCTGGTAAAATGGGCCAGTATTTGGTTTCGGTTAGATTATAGGGGGTTTTAACCCCCTCTAATTTCTCCATATATTCACTATAAACAGTGGATTAGGGGTGATTATAACTACCCCTAATTGAGTTCAAATTCCAATTTTTGGGGTGTTTATACTATATCTACCCCTAAACTACCCCTATTTTTTTTATAATTTCCCACTTAGGTGACCATGAAATCACTGTGGAACACCCATGAGAACCCAACCCCAACCCCACAGACCACCCATGATAACCCCACCCAACACCCATGATAATCCCACAGACAACCCCCCAGGCACCCCCAGACAATCGAACAACCCCACCCGACACCTCTGACAACCCCCAAGCACCGTCAAACAACCCCCACTGACCTCAGATAACTCCCCATCCATGAAAACCCTAAAGACAACCCTGAGAACCCCAAGATAGCTGTACAACCCCACCTGACACCCCTTGACAACCCCCCCACGGACCCGAACAACTCCCTAGGCCCAACACTTGTCCGCGGACCGCAGCGTGCGCATCATGCCTGTCACCAATGCCACTCAAGGGCGTAAACCCCCCACTAGTATTCAAAGATGGGACCTCCTAGATGGAAATGTGCACCTGAACCACTTAGGAAAATTGATTTACATTTAATATATACAATAAATTATATTTATTTAGATAAAGTAATATTAGATAATATATATATATATATATATATATATTTGTGTATAGAAATTTAAATAATATAATATTTTTGTGTTTGTGTAGAATATATAATATATTTTTTGTATAATATTTATATATAATATATATTTGTGTATAATATATATATTATATCTGTGTATATATAATATATATAAATAATCATACTTATATATATATATATATATTTATAAATACATTTATATTTGTGTGTATGTGTGTTTATGTATTTATATAATAATTATAGATATAATATAATTATAATATATATATTTATATAATTAATTTTATATACTAATATATATGTCTGTGCGTGTGTAACAATAATATTATTAATTATTAATTATTATTATTATTATTACACTTATTTTTTAAACTATACAAATTATATGTTGGTTTTATAAATACTATAAATTTATATGTTTTATGATTTATATTATATATATATATATTATATTAAATACATTTATATTATATATTTATGTATGTAATTATATACATTTATATTATATCATGTATACACACACACATATATACACACATGAAATTAAATACATTCATATAATTGTAAATATATCATATAAATAAATGGTATATATATATATATACTAAATTATTTTATATTTAATATGGTATACTATAATATATATATATATAATAATTATATAATATATATAAATTTATATATAATAAAATATTTTATAATATAATATATATAATATAAATATAAATATAATATTTATATTTATATTTAATTTTTTCTATATTATATATATTTGTATACATAATATAGTTAAAATGTATATATACATAAATATACAATAAAAATGAATTTAATATAATATATGTGTAATATAAATCATAATATAAATGTATAGTAATTATAAAATCATATATAAATTTTATATATTTGAATAAATATATTTATAAGTACATTTATATTATGTATACGAATATTTATATATGTATACATTTTTGTTTATATGTATAATTATTTATTTAAAGTATTTATATAATTTCTCTCTATATATATGTTTATAATGAATTTAAATACATTTATATAATGTATTTATGTAATACACACACACACACACATGAACATGCACACATATATATTATAGAATTTGAATTTATATGAGATTTATTTTAAAAAATAAATAAAAAATTTAGAGGGGGTTAAAAACCCCCTCTAATCAAAGGGATTATGGGTGGTTCATGAACCCCCTCTAATTTCATGAATTAGAGTGGTTTGAAAACCCTATCTAATTCCATAAATTAGAGAGGGTTCACAACCCCCTCTAATATATTAAATTATAAGGGGTTCAAAAACCCCTCTAATGTCATAAATTAGAAGGGGTTCAAAACCCCCTCTAATGTCATAAATTAGAGGGGGTCCAAAACCCCCTATAATGTCGTAAATTAGAGGGGGTTCAAAACCCTCTATAATTTCTTAAATTATTTGGGGTTAACAACCCCTTCTAATTTCTTAAATTAGAGTGGTTAAAAATCCCCTCTAATATATGTGATTAGCAATTGTTCATGAACCCCCTCTAATTTAAGAGATTAGATGGAGTTGTAAACCCCCACTATTTTAATTAAAAAAAATTCCATTATATATATATAGTCTCTAATATCCAAATTAATATTATATATATGGCCTCTAAAATACAACTGAATATATAACACCACTAATTATTAAATTTGAAGCAGTTTTGACATAACCGCCTCTAAAATCCAACCAAATATTCAAAAAATAATGCTAAAAAATTTATAGGAGGTTGTGAACCCCCTTTAAATTCGATGATTAGAAGGGGTTGTTCATAAACCCCTCTAAAAAACCACTACCAATCTATTGGTTTTTTTACAATGATATAATAAGGAAGTACCCATTTGATGGTATATGTGTGTGAAATCCTACTCAAGCCTTGGTCAAAACTCCCTCAAACTCAAAACTCTCTTTGTAACGACCCGAAATTTTAAATAAATCTTGTTTCTAATTTTATGTGTTATTTTATTTTATTTTTATACTCAACAAAAATGTTTCATTTGATAACATGAGTATAATTAAAATGAGACTGTTGGGTTTTGATTTTTATTTGACCATTGGTCAATATGACCATTGGAAACTAAACGTTTTGACTATTGTCTCTAAATACAAGCAATCTTGGTTAATTAATATAGAAAGAAGATTCGATGGCCTCACCCAGTAGTCTTGGACCGATCGAAGCCCATCTAACAGAACTTGGGAAGGAGGTAGCACCACTGGGCTTTGCTCTGGACCAAACCCAAGCTGAACTTCATCGTGTGAAGCTAGAACGGGATCGCCTTCACGAGAAGTTCAAACTGATAGAAATTACTACTCGTGCGATGTTGGCCGAGCCTCCCTCAGATTCTCTCACCTTAGCACACCTTACACTTAGGTTCTATGCTGGTGTGATAAGGGGCTATGTAAGGAGACCGTAACTGCCTTGTGTAATCCTTTGTTTTAAATAAAAATCGGGATTTCTTCTTATGATGAAGTTTATGAATTTTCAAATGACCGGATAAATATAATATGCATATTTTTGATGAATTTTAGAAAAATGATATTTTAAAAATGGTTGTGTAAACCTTAAATAATTAAAAATGTGTAATGATTTTCGAAAAATGGTCTTCTACAATTATGTTCAGTACGAAATTTAGAGACTAATAAGATCAACTTAATTTTTGATGAATAGTAAATTATGAATAGTGATTTTATGATTAGGATTAGTAATGTGTCCAAATGGATTAGTAATCTCACTTAAAGAAAGTATTAATATAATCTAGGCACCTTGATTAAGTAATGTGATTCAATAAAATGGTTAAATAACGGTTTCATAAATTATTATTCAAGTATTAGTTTTTTCGAGTGAATAGTGTTTTTTAATTAAAAATTAAATTAAAAATATTTATAAAATTATTTTTATAAAATGGATTTCATTTTTGAACTCAGAGCACTGATATTATGTTATGGTAATTTTTGGGGTTTTTTTTTCTGAAAAAATGAATTTTCAGTGAATAGTAAAAATGCAGTTTTAGGGTTTCGGTATGTTTAATGAAATCATAGCTGTGTCATGATGATTTCATGAGATATTTTAAGGGTTGGCAGGCCAAGGGTGATGAATTATTGTTTTGGGGGCCCCATGTGGCCTAACTCCATGGTAAATGCCAAGGGAGAGCACATGGGTTTGAGAAAAGCACATGTGAGGTGTCCCTTGGCCATTAATGCCTTGTCCCCTCACTTTCCCTATAAATACCAAGCCCTCATCTCATCCATTCGACTCCCCACTCTTCCCCAACGAATTTCTGGTCTCATTACCTCCCAAGGAGTCCTCCCAAGGTGCCCCAAAGCCCTCAAGGTCCAAACCTTTGAGTTTCAAGAGTCACGTTTTAAGGTAAGGGATCCGACCTCTCTCTTTCATTTCAAGTAATCTCTTTGATGTCATTCCTTTTATGATCCATGTTCTTATGTTGGAGGATGTTCTTTTATACTCCTATTACTGCCCTTTTCATTTTAATATAATGAGATATCCCCTATTACTCTCATTATTTCATTTTGTGATGTTTTAAGTGGCGCCGTTAGGCTGCCGAAATTTTTGTAACAGATTCTTTCTCCCTTCTCATTTTTCAAGATCTATTTTCATGTAAAGTATTTCAAGTTACTTTTTATTATGTTGGGGTATGATCTCTAAATTTATCATACTGATCTTTTATGATCATATGATGAGAGACCCCATTTGATCTCTTCAATTCAGTATTTTGAAGTTTTAAGTGGCGCCGTTAGGCTGCCAAATTTTTAAGTGGTTCTTCACCCTTCTCGTTTTGAAGTTCTACTTTCATGTCAATTCTTTCAAGTTCCTTTTTTTATGTTGGGGTATGATCTCTATATCTATCATACTGGACTCTTATGTTCATATGATGAGAGACCCCATTTGATCTCTTCAATTCAGTATTTTGAAGTTTTAAGTGGCGCCGTTAGGCTGCCGAATTTTTAAGTGGTTCTTCACCCTTCTCGTTTTGAAGTTCTACTTTCATGCCAATTCTTTTAAGTTCATTTTTGTTATGTTGGGGCATTATCTCTATATCTATCATACTGAACTCTTATGTTCACACGATTAGAGACCCTATTTGATCTTTTCAAATCATTTTTGTTGAAGTTTAAGTAACGCCGTTAGGCTGCCGAACTTTGATAAGAGAAATCTAATTTTTGTCTTCCGTCCATGTTTTTCATTTAAAATGGTATGTCCTTGAAATTTCATTACCATGATCATGTATCCTTCTTATTATGTCCATCTACTATTTTATGGTTCATTTATGAATGTTTGACCCATTTTACTTCTCTTTTTAATGTCTTCTAATACCTCGTAACATAGCCGTTATGCTGCAGAATTTCCGTCTCAAAATGTCTCTCTTTTTTTCTAAAGTTCATTTATATTATTAAGTGAATACTAAAAGCTCTTTCTTATAAAGGGGTATTCACATATATACCAAAATGTTCTATTTTAAATTCTGGGATTTACATACATGAGACCCACCTTCCTTTTCTGTGGGTTTTAAAGTGATGTAAAGATCATGTCTTTAAAGCAGTTTTTAAAACGTTATGATTATGAAATGAAACCCATTCATTTTATGCTATATGGGTTATTTATGAAATTTTTGATGATGATATATGTGGATCACATGATAATAAAGGAAAATTTAAGGGTGCGCCCTGATAGCTCTCTAATGCATTGGGTAATGATGTAACCACTAGAGATTACAATTTTCACGATACCTTGGTGAATAACCTTGGTAATTTTCAAATGACACCTTGGGGATGGACCTTGGTGATATGTTCATTATTGTATATGTTAAATGATGTAGCCACATCTTCAAGTTATGAAAATGTTATTTTTATTATGATATGCCACATGATTTTTTTTATCATGCCTTAAAGTTCTTGTTCATGACATAGTGATGTATCTCAAGTTCACATGTTAAATGTTTCCCTTGTTTCCCTTACTGGGCCTTCTGCTCATCCTTTCTTTTGATGTATGCTCCCAGGTTATGTGATGCAGTAATGAACCTAGGATGAACATGAGGAGAAGCCTTTCAAGTGTTTTAGAAGAATGTTTTATGTTTTCATGTTTTAAGTTCCTGGTTTCCAAGACACTAAACCTTAAAGATCCTCAGTTTTGTATAATGTAATGAAAGTTTATGTGATAAAAAGGTGGGATGCTATACTCTTTCTCCCACCTTTACATAATGAGGTGTTATATTTCCATGATGATAAAAGGAATCCCACTAAAACATTAGGTTATTCATTAGCTCATGGATACTTCCATATTGGAATATCTTTTTTCTTCCACTATTGTGATCTTCATCAAGCATTGATGAATAATGATGCAGTGACAACAACATTAAAAGTTACACTAGTTTCTTTATTTCTCTATTTACAGTATGCATGGTTTCATATATCTCGCATGGAGATCTTGGTTTGGATTTATTTAATCACTTTTGTTGAATCTAACAAGTGTTGTTATATCCCTTTAAAACCTAGTAGTTGTATCAGATCCTTTCCATGTCATTAGATTTTTGAAATAATTTCGAAGATGAATATTTTCAAAATTGAATTCCTTATCATACTATCAATCATAAAAAATGATTAGAACTTATATTTTTTTATAGTTGAATCATGAATTATGGTATGATATATCGTAATTAACGAATCAATATAAATATTTTAGATTTGTATTAATCATAGAATGAGACTCCCAGGTATCGTATCATACGATTACATTGTGATGTGTTTTAAAAAAACAGAGCATCATATCACTTTTAAGATATCGATGTGTATCATTAAATATGGAACCATATCATAAGAGATGGTATTAATATCGATCATAAAACATGACTAACAACACTTAAATATTTACTGTAACTAGTATATAAATCACAATTTATGGTTTCCCCTGGATTATTAAATACAATTATGAATCATAACCTATGACATTGGTTGGATTGTAAAATATGACTGGTAAAGAAAATTTATTTGCTTTAAATTTAATTATGAATTCAATTATATAATTTATAGTTTTTTTATAAATTATCAAAAAGGTATTTTTTGGGATATTTATTAATTTACAAAGTGATTATAAATTAATTAATTATAAATAGTTTATAATTAATTAATTAAATGTTTCTGAAACATTAATTAATAAATATACATAATATTAAGAGTTAATATTAAAAAAACATTTACCAAAATACATGTAATTCCTTATTAATTATAAATAAATTGTTTATTTAGAAATCAAAAGGGTAATTTATAAAGTTAATATACATTACAAAATAAGGATGAATATAAAGTGTTTATTTTTTAAGATTATGAAATTTTAATAATACTTAATTTTAATTTTTCAGATTAATAGATTTATTTGAGATATTATTTAAACCAAATAAAAATAGTTTAAATGATTTATTTGACCAAGGTTTAAGTAAATTTCTCACTTAAACTTTATTTTTTGTTATTTTTAAGAAAAACACTTTTAAGGGTTAAGTGTGAACCCACAAAAGAAAAGTATGGACTTTCAACAAAGATATTACACCATTATAGAGTAATTAGAACTATTCCAAACAAGCCTTAAATTATTAGAATCATTAATCCTTAGGAGATTCCAATTAAGGTGTAAATTTTCTTATTCCATATCTTCACAGATGTTATCCTTGAAGAGAGTATCCCTCTTTTCCAAGGTCTTTAGGAAATCTTCCGAGCTAATATTACCTTCATAAAAGAAATAGAGTATAATTTGATATTGGGTATCTATCCAATCTGATTATTATTTATTAATATTTATTTGGAGTATTATTTCATGCATCATGTTGACCTCTTCCTCTGGTGATTGAATCGTAAATCTAGTATACACAATCTCTTTAGAGCGAAAAAATAGGTCTTTTGTGAAATCATGGTCATTTCATCCTATTTATTTCTTTTTGGAACCAACTTTAGTCCCTAGATGACCTAACCCCCATTGATTTACCAATAGTAAATAGTTTTCTAAGGCCCCTCTAGCTGTCAACACATCCTTATTCAGAGTAAGGAATCCCTAATTATCCTTACATTCATGTTCTATGACTTCATGAGTAGACTTCATGTGTAATACTTAACCTCCTCCATATTCAAGTTGACATTGATATCTAATATCCTTCACCACTAATTTTCCTTTATAGGGTGATTTTTATGTACCTTAGGCCCAATGGACTTTTCCATTATTCTAGTAGTCATTGGGGTAACATGGTGTAGTTTTTTTATTTCCTGAGTTTCTTTCCTTTTTTGATAGAAAATTCCCCGGAATAAATACCAAATTTATTCCCACTATACCTAACCAAGTGAAAATATTCATTTTCTTGTCTATCCTCCTCACATTTAGAATAAAACTAGGAGATAACATATCCTTTATATTCTTATGAGATGCCCTTAAGGCTTGCTTCAAGACAACCCTCCTTAGGATCGACCTCCAGGGTCATGGACCTAACTTACCTTCTCTTCCTCTTATATACTATAACAATTAATGCATTAGTCTTGTTTTTTCCCAATTCATATTCACCCAATTGATCAAATAGATTCTATAAATTAACTCTAGATTAAATCTCCATATTTTAAGTAACACTATCTCTAGGACTAAAAACTACCTAGGGTGGCCTATGTTTCGATGGATAAATCGAATGCTCTATCCCTACACCAAGTATTTTTTCCAATATTATTCACTCCATTTTTTCTTCCTCTATTTCTTCCTATAGAATCTTGGAGATAAAATGGGCATCTCAATCAAGAACTTATATCCCTTTTTAAGACTTAACCCTAGGAATAAAAGGCTTAGTGATCTCCCTAGGATAAACAAGTCTCAATGTATCCATATAGTATGGAATAATACCTATAGTCAAAATTAAGTGGAGGATCCTCCAAAATATCCCATGTTCACCTTTTGATGATGATGCCCCTACCCTCAAGGAAGAATCAACCTATCTAACCTATAAATCCTCTCTCAGATCTAGAATACCAAAAGATATCTTAATACCATTAGCTATATCATCTGTGTATCCATCATTCCCATCACATACATAGAGAGATAAATAGCCGTGGGCTATAAAAAATTCCTTATATGGACACAATAATAATCCCACTACAGATGAACCAGGGGAAAAAGGAAGAAAAGAAAATTTCACCATGACTCAAAATTCACCTTATTAAAATACTGATATTCATTTTATATCTTTATCCAAATAGTATCAACATAAGGATTAAACACATAAACTTATAGAATAATGTGTGTATTGATGGGATAACATAGAGACTTTGTCCTACTATCAAAACTTAGGAATCTACCAACAAAATTACCTAGAATTTGAATAATGTATGTGTTTTTCATGATAAGGGTAAAGACTATAAAGCTTTCCCAAATATTTGTGGTCGAGGGATTCATCTTCATACGAAATCCATATATCCATCAGAATAAGGAGAATCAAATGCCTTTGACCATACACTAATCTTTGCACCAGAAAAGGATAAGATCTTATTTAATCAAGAAATGAACCATAATATGTATAGAATCCACTGACCCAACTATTATCATTACTTCAAACCCCATGAACCATTGATGAGGAAATAAAATCCATTAATAGATGGATGTATCAAACAGAAGAGGGTAACTGAAGAGAGGTGATGAAGAGTTGAATCTTTTGTGAATTATAGGGGGGGGATTTAGAATCCCTATATCAAGTGGATATAATTTTGGGTTATAGTAGATACTTGGAAAATCTAGGAGAGAAGCAGGGTTGGTGATAGAAGAGAAATACCTTGGATGATCTGAATTCAAACCAGTAAAACCCTCCCATTACCTATAAAAGGGAAGGGGTGGATATATCAACCATTGTTTCCCTAAGGAAATAACACCATGATAGGGGGAGTGTAATTGACTAATATTTAAGTAAAGTTAATTATGTGATATTTATATTATGTTTACATAATAAAAACTGAAATATAAAATGTTTACATTTCATTTAATATCATATATTTAATGTGAAATTCCATATAATGAATAATATAAAGGAGTTCATATTATGAAATGAATATAAAATGTTTATATTCATTAACAATCAAATTTTTATTCAAAAAATCCATATAACTCAGGTATATCTAAAGTGGTGAATTCCTAATGCATCACCACTTACAATGAGGTTACAATCATGTGGTAGAGCTCCCATACATTAGAAAAGAGTGATACTTTCATTAGGATTCCCTTTACTATCCATAATGTCAGTCGTAGAGTTTCCCTCCCTCTAAGTATGACTAACCTATATGCCATGGACGATTAGAAACCAACACTTCTTGATGTAGTGGACCAAATACAATGGGATTCTGGCATTATCATGAAGGAAACCGACCAGAATCATAGAGTCTGACTCCACTAAGGAAATATTAATGTTGAAGAGCCTGCATAATGAGATATTATTGTACAAAGATCTTGTTTCCACACCATTAGAGTTTCCCATTCAATAAAAAGCACCAAAACCTAGGATTAATGAACCCCTATCATCATGCACTAGATTACCCCTCTGATATCTCCATGAAGTTAGGATCCATCCACATTTAACTTCAACTCAATTATGGGTGTATAAAGTGTTTATATTTAAGATTATGGAATTTAAATAATGTATAAATAAATTATAAATTGTTTATAATTATCTTTTATCTATTATTTTTTCATAAATGTTTTTCTCATGTTTAAATTTATAAATTTTTCATTTATTTAAAAGTTATTATCTGGTTTATTATTCATATATATAAACTGTTTATATTATGAATATATGTATGCTTTATTTTAAATGATAAACTTATTATAATATTATAATATATTCATAGAAGGAGTTACATGATAGATATGATAATGGATCTAGTTTCTATCAACCCTGAATTAAGTTTGAAATTAAATTTATTAGCTTTAATTTAGTTACTTAATGTATTTTATACATATTAGGTATTATAGTTATGTTGAATTAGAATCTATCTTGAGTAAAGTATCCCTAGTAGAGGGACTTTGGGTCAGACTTCCCACCAGTTTTGAGGCTTATGAATTTTTCTAGAAAGGTGGGGATTGACTATTCAGATATACTATTGAGGGTTTTCAATTTCATATATTTCTAAGCCTTTACATGAAAATTCCATGTAACTTATATATGAGATGCATTTGGATGTGTGTAAATATGTTTGTATTCTATTTTTGAGTGAGTAACAAAAACTATGAGTTGTGTACAATCTAAAATTTAATATGATTTGAACATATTGATTTAGTGGAAAGAATAGGATTACCAAACTAAATCATTAAAATCATTCATATATAAAGGTAATAACATGAGAAAATATGGTGAGATTAAATTCCCATACTAAGAGTTAGATTCCTTCTAAAGAGACACTTGTCAAGACCCCGATCATTAAAGTGGGTAGGTCATTCTAAATTTGGGTGACCATGTATTATCATATTTAAGGAAAGTAAGTAATTGGTGACCCTATTAGGATTATATACCCATTCTTGGAATTTTATTTAGGTTACACTTATCTGAGAGACCCTAATAGGATTAGTTTACTAGAGTAATAGATTTGAGTTTATGTGTTTAATTAATTGGATAATGAGTTACCTTCTCAACTATCCAAGATTCATATATAATATGATTGGTATGATTCCCTACTTAAATAGATAAGTAATGATAGAAACAAAAAAGTGACCCAAATCTTAGTGAAACATGGATCTTGGGCCAATAATGGTTATGATGAATTTAAAAAGGTTTTATAATTTTTGTAGGACCCCATTTAATAAAAATCCTTATTAAATGTTAGTAAAACCTGATACTCATCCAATAAAACATTTTTTATAGATAAATAAAATCATAATCATTAAACTTAACTTTTATTTTAATCCTTGAGAAAGAGAATCTTAATATAAGAAACTCTTAAGATTGGAAACTTAAGAAAAATTAATAATTAACAAGAAAATTATATTTATTATAGAAATACCTTTCTAAATAAACAAACTATTAAATTTATTCAACATGTGAATCTTGATAAATATTATAAGCATATAACAATTCACTTAAGGCTTCAAATTCATTACATGAAAAATGACCTAAGTAATTTTAGTCTCATATACTCAATATGGCTGGGTATATCAATGATACTCAATCTGATTAAGTATTATAATGACTCTGTGAGACTAGGGGTTTCTTAAGGATTATTATGGTTAATGATTTTATCTTGTTTTCATTGATGTAAATGTTTTTACAAGATGAATAAATTCAAGAAATGTTTAACCTATTATTCTCAAAGAGTTGAGGATATGTGAACTAGGTATATGATGTCTAAGGTTATGGTGCCATGTTGATAGTACAAGTGGGTAAAGGTTCAAAACAAAAAAACAAAAGTTACTTAGAGAGTATAAAAATGTTTCTTTGAGTAACCAATTAAGGTTATTGAAATATGGTTTTATTGGGAAAGAGGAAAAATGATTCTATAGGATGGAATTGTTTTAGATATCAGAAGGGGTTTAAGAACCTCCATAGAATGTCTATGTCAAGCATCAATGTTATAGAAATTGATTCTTTGTATTTAAAGGGTACTCAATACCAAATTTATGATTTTCAAGTGTAGTAAACATGGACACGTTAAAAATCAAGTGAAAAAATGATAAAACAGATAGTTTTTATTCAATTTATGTAGCAAAGAGTTTTTATATTAAGGATTTGAATGTAAAGGGGTTTATCAAAATTATATGTATTTTAATAAAGTATGTGTATCTTCATCTCATTTTTCTTATGTGATAATAGAACTTATTTATTGAAAAAAAGTTTTTATGAACAATATGAGACAACTCAATACACATAGTTTATGATTCATCAAATTATATGACATTTTTTGAAAAAGATACAAGGATAAATTTTTTTTGTTGATGATAAAGTGTTTATACAAATATGTGTTAAAATATGAGAGAAGATTTTATACCACCCATCTGTAGTATATTTTAAATAATAAAGACTTATTTTTATAGAAAAATACTATAATAACATATAAAACCACATATTACATGGAAACAATGTATTATTTGTTATATATTTATACTAAAATGAAATATGATTTATTTCATAAAAAAATGAGTTTGTGTTTCTTATCATGATATTTTAAAGAGAATATAACATATAATATTCTAGTGAGATCATGTTTGAAATTAGAGGATTTTAAATACAAAAAATTAAATATTATATCAGTGAAAATTCAAAGGTAAGTTTCAGTTAATATCCTAAAGAGTTTAGGACATGTGATGGTAAAGAAAATTTTAAAGAGTTCTATTTAGTTACCATGATAAAAGTAAATATCACTATTTTTTAAAGGATTATGCTAGAAAAAATACAAAGTGAATTTAACTTAATACCCTAAAAGACTTTTTGGGTATAAAAATAAATAGAAATGTACAGGTTACATTTAGTTACCATAATAAAATGATTGAAAATTTATCCTAAAAGATTTTAGGATATACCGGTAAGTAATAATGTAAATAATTACATTATTTACCAATATATTTCAAGGAAAAAGTTTAATGTAAAGGATTTTAAGGATGATTATGTTAAACTTAGAAAAATTACAAGTAGGAAATATAATTTCTTAACTTCATAACATTTTATGTTGTGGAGTTGAGGACTTTGAATATGTTCAAGGATTTGAACATTATGAATATGATTCCTAAATCTCACTATTATTCTAACTTGATTTATTTATAGATGTTACTAACTAAAGAGTTTAGTGTGATAATTTTATCAAGTAGTTATATAGAGATGTGGCATGAATTATATATAGATACAATGAGTTAAAAAAACCCTAAAAAGTGAAATCGACATAAGGTTGATCTGGTAGTCTATCATATATATTATTTGATAAATAGGTTCTTATTTAGGGTTTTGTTAAGTATTCTTGAAATATTTTTAAGAATATAAAATGTATCCTATAAAAGGAAATCTACACTTTATTATTCTTTCATGTTGACTGTATATATATATATATTAATATATATATATTTTTAATTATAATGATAATTGACCTCTCAACATATGACTTTGATTTATCCCTAACCAATTTTAATCATAGAGTATTATAGGTTATGCTGAAATATTAAGGTTGACATGGGTAGGATTATTTTATGGAGATACAAAATATGACCATGAGGCACAATAAGTGTTTTTTTTGAGTTGGATGACCCATGAAGTATACCACATGGATTTTTATACACCATGTATTTGATATACTAGGGGTTAATGGATTATATTTGGAGTCCCCACTACCTGAGGTTAGTGGGATTCTTGGAATGGGAATCTTCATACTTTGATACCTTTCATACGTAAACATTTAGTCTTAGATAATTAGGGGGTGTTTGGGTATATTTCTGATCATGTTGTCAGTTGGATCTCAAACAAGATAAGATTTATTCTCTTGTATAAAAAATATGACATTTAGGCCCTCGATTGAGATATATCAAGGAGTGTGAAACTACACTTAGATAATACATATTATGGTATTATCTATTTGGGTGAAGGATAAGTGATATGATCATCCATAGAGGCAAATTACATGTGATGTATTCATTGAATTGGTTAGCTTATACTTAGATATTTTAGAATCTATGAGTTGTTTATATGGTATTAACATACTCCAAGTCCCATGTTAATTTGATGTCTTGGAAAAAGGGAAGGCATGAGAATGAATACTAGTATGAGATACATTTGGTGGGCATATATATAGAGATACATGTGTTTGATAAAGATCATGTTAGATCCCTTTATATATCGAGTATCATTGATTATTTACTAGAGTATTCTCTTTTCTTACATTTACAAATCTATAGATTCATATTTTTTTCAATTCTATAATGGATAATGGGGTTAGACTTTATGGTTGACTAAATGAGGATTGAGTTTGACTTGGAGAGTTTCTCTAAAATTATTTTAGAGTTTATCCAAAATTGTTTTATATGGGAATTCACAAATTATTTCATATTATGTGATACATGATGAAGTTTATGATATCTTTACAAAAGTGATTTGGAAGATATCCAAAAGAAATTTGGATATGAATTTATAAGTTACTATACACAATATGATATAAGTTAAAATAGAATGCAAGCCTTTTAGGATTTAGTGAAAGTGAGAGATTGAAGGAGATATTACCTAAATAAAATTTTTCATATGATGTAATTGGTCAAATAATAGTGTATTATTTGGGTATATTATAAGGCATGGAATGATATTTCATGCCACTTTCTGTATTAATTATAAAGTGCAATTGGATGATATCATAAGATGGATGCGTGGATGAGCTATAGTGGATAATCTACATATCATATGGAATATACCATGCCGCTATATATAATATTTTGAGTAACTGTATGATAATATTTATCATTTGAATAAATAATTCCCATGTTATCTTTAATTAATAACTACTTCATGAGATTAAATGGATGCGAGATAAATTTATGCAAGCTTTGCATGAAGGAGATGAGAAATTTACCCATGTGTTGTAACATAAGAGTAAACATGTGAGTACTTGAGGAGTGTCCTTGAGGGCTCTTTATGGGGAGGAAATACCCATTCGATGGCTTATGTGTGTGTAAGACTTATCAAGATCTGAATGAAACTCCCTTAAACTTAAATCTCTCTTTATTCTACTATCTTAGAACTATGAGGTGATAACATTCCATGGTTAAAAGAGGAATCCCACTCAAACATTGAGTGATTAAATAGACCATAGATACCTTAGGAGGTGGGACATATTTTGTATTCCACTACTATGATCTTCATCAAGAATGGATGAAGTATAATGCAATGAAAATAATAATGAAATTTATACTAGTTTATTAATTTACACATTTACAATATGCACAATTTCATTTATTTAACATGAAGATTTTGTTTTGAGTTTCTTTAATCAATTCCACTACATATAACAAGTGTTTTTAGATCCCTTGAAAACCAACCAGTTATATCATGATGGAAATGATCACACCTTAACATGACCCTAAGAAGGGGAGTTGGGTTTACTAGTTTTGTCTAGGGGATATGAATTACATTGTGAGCCAAAAATACATGTTGTAATTTGGTTCTAGGTGAGATAATACATTGTGACCAGGATGGTTGCATTGCAAGGGGGTCCTGAATAGTTTTTAAATTTTTTTAATTTAATGTAATTAAAGGTTAAAAATAAAAAAATGAGGAATCAACATCATTTTATCAAGAGTGATACATAAATTCATCTTCCCTATTATTATATTATTCCCATCTATACCCAAGTAGAATCTTAGTAATTTTTAGGATGTTATTCAGTTTTTCTATCATAGGGAGTCACTATAGGTAAGACTCATCATCTATATTCATATGATTCTGATTTTTTCATTGTTGCGGAAAGTTTCAACTAAAATATTCATTTTAGGGTTTTTTCTATGGTTTCTTGATTTATTTGAAATGAATTAAAATAAGTTGATGATATTAAATGTTCATTATCCTACTAATATTAGATATATAGTGTATATATTTTGTTGTTGTTATATATATGTTTATATATTGTGTGATTTGTGGGTGTGGGTAAGGTCATGTGTGAGGCCTTAAAAAAAACCACTTTTGGTTTTCGTTGTTAATAATAAATACATAGGGGTATTCTCATGTGGTTAATGATAGGATAGGATGTGTGTGGGTTGTTATTGGTTGATGTCTTTAGGGCTTGGTTGGAAATTTTACATGCATGGAAAAGTGATGGTTCATAGGATAATTTGATTATTGTAGTTCCCTAGTAATGTGATGGGTATAACTCATTTGGATATGGGGTTAAGTGATTCACAAAAATTGTGATATGTTGATATATTATTCATTGAGGGTGGGGTAACATGTTTCATCAACTTTTGGATATAATAGGTTGGTATAACACCACTAAAACCTCACTCTCAGATCCGATGTTAAAAACATAATATTTACATTTATAGATTTGATATAGATAAAAATGACCCAATTTCAACCATTGAAAACTTAAAACGTCAAAAGGAAATATTGGATCACTTACATACTCAAGGACCTTTTAGTTTTAGAGTTTTAGATACTTAGAACAAACATTTACATAAAAAATTGGATTCCAAAACAACCGGTTCAAAAAAAAATCATCTCTCACTAAGTTCTTCACATCTAGTGACCTTATTTGGCATAACATAATTAGAACCATTATTAAAAACCTAGGTAAAAGGAAACATAAGAAGAGTGATCTCAAATTCTCAGTAAGGGTAAACATAAACATTTATAATCCAAATTCATCACTAAGAATAAGATGAGCATAAGAGTATGATGAAATAATCAAAATTAATGAGCATAACATTATATAATTCATACAAAAAAACCCAGATCATAAAACACGATACATGGAATAAATATTTAACATAATATAAGTGTTATATAAGAATAACTAATCAAGAGCCATGTTATATCAATATTGATCAAAGTAACCATTTAAATTTCATAGAAAGAATAAATAAAAAGTATTGGTATCCTAGAACATCATCTTCATATCACTCCAAAAATTACTCTTACAAGTGTAATAATCAATATGGTCTACTTATAACATAATTCTCTAGAGAACATAAACATTACCCAATATATTGGAGGGATATAACAGACCCACCCATCCTTAGTTTATAACATAACCACTTGCCCTTGGTTTATAATGAAGCCACCCATCCTTGGTTTATAACAGAAACACATATTATTATAAATAATTTACAAGAACCATAATATGAATAAATCATATAGATTTTTCATTTCATCATAAAAATCATAGAAACAACCATTATTCCTTTCATACCTTGATTAACCCACAGAAAAGAAATGGGTTCCATGAAAATATCTTTAAAAAAATCATAATCCATTCAGAGATAGAATAAGGAAGGCATCATTACAAAATATCCCCTATGGATCATATGTAACATCAAGGGTTGTTGTCAATGATAAATATAAATACAATTAAAATATCATTAAAAACATTCTTGAGGAAAATACCCTTCTCACTTTGAAAATCACTTTTAAAAAATAAAAATTCACAAAATACTATGAAAATAATTTTCTTTGAAAATAAAATTAGAAAATTATAAATTAATATTCAAATAAAATAATGGTTATGATATCAGAAAAATAAATTAATGTTGTAAATGTTAAAAAATAAATATTCATTTCAAGCTTTTTCAAATAGGGTCAAAAGTGACCCATATAGAAAAAATTAAGAAATTTACTTTTAGAACATTTTAAAATAAGGTTAAATATCATGTAAAATAACTTTAGGAAACCATTTATGTTTAAAAAATAACATTCTTTAAAACATTTTTTAGAAAACATGGATTTGGAAGAGAAATATTCTCAATCTAAAAGAAGATACAATATTTATATTACTTGAAAAAAATTACTTGATGTTTCTTTAATAGATAAGGGAGTAAATGGAAACTAAACATGTAAAGAACATTCATAACTACAGTTTAAGAAAATAAATATGTTTCAAGGAAATAATAGCATATTATTTCTCCAAAAGTAACCTTAAATGTAAAAAATCCTGAAAAAAATAATGAGATTATAACATAAATACTTTACTGCTTTAGTAACTTTTGAATCTCAATACCCATGAAAAATAATTTCAAATGAAACTTTAAATTTAATTATCCTGAGGATATTCATGACATAAAATTTCAAAGCGGTAGTACATACAAATCATAAAATAATATTGATGCATAATATAAATGTATGTCCTAAATAAATAGATTCTGAGAAGAATAACCCTTAAAAAGATCATATAATTGAATTAATAATTAATAAATGGAGAAATTATGTGTATAAATTTAAGTCCACAAAAAATTGTAAATAAATCATAAATAAAACAAATTATATTTCATACATAATCTTTACATAATGTAATCAATTAATAAGTGAAGAAAATTGAGTTAAGAAATCCCTTACCACTTGGTAACTTTAAAATCAAATACCCTTGGATGAAATAATTTAAATTATAACTTAAAATACCATGAATTATGAATGATTAATGATATAAAATTTAAAATTTTTAGTATATAAATCATATAAAATAAATTAGGTGTATAATATTAAGATATGCCTCAATGAAAGGAATTTGAGATGGAATCCCTTACATAGAGTGAAGACTTTCCATGTATGTCATTTAAATCCTATATAATAAACTTATATAAATTATTTGATTTATTAATAAAATTTTCTAGTTTTAATCCCATATACTTAAACCATTTATTTCATTTATTTTATTTACATATTCAATTATTTAATCGGTTAATTCTAATCAGGTGTTATGAGGACATTCAGTTCATAATTTAAAAATAGCTTTGGTGTGTTGAACATGGTCAAAAGGGTAATTATTACACTATATACATAATATTAATCATGAAATAATTATCATTATTATAAATAAATTTTAATTTTAATACTAACCATTAATCATGGTTATGAAAAATAAACTATGTTATAATCATGGAGATGATATGTCGTATGTACACATGAGTAACATTTCCATTTTTTAATGATCATGATGGAAAAAAGATAAGTATTATTTTATCTTTAAATAAATATAATTATATCATAAATACCATATTATTTCTTTAAATACACTTATATATACCAACAATGTGATGTAGTTATGAAAAATGAATCGCATCGCTTCGTGGAGGTGGTAATCCACACGTAAGTACGAACAAAGTTATCATTTTTTAATGAATGTAAAGGTAGGAAAAATATGATAAATTACATTTTAATAATGATAATTATATCATTAATATCATATTTATACATTAAATGCATCATTATAAATAACCGTGAGAGGTGTTTATGGAAAATGAATTATGTTGGTTCATGAGGCGACAACCCTCTATACACACGAACAACGGTTTTGTTTCATATTTTATGAAAAAATAGACGTAAATAGGTTATTATATTACTATAAAAATATATATTTATATATAATATAATTTTTTATTATTTTATCATGTTCTAATAAGATTTTAAGGAGGTAGAAAAAGAAACAAAACTAAAACATTTGGTAAAAAGCTACACCTCTTCTTCAGATAACCTCATTTTCTTAACACCTTAAGATCTCTAAGGAAAGAATTTTGACCACAATAATAACTTTAGAATGTAGGTAGGCATGTTAGTAAGTTATTTTTGTATGGAATACCCAAATTTTTTTTCTATTGAAGTGTTTAGAGAAGAGGATAGGGGTTCCCTTTTATAATGAGGATAGGTGCATTCTTGAAATTTATTAAAGTATTAAATTAATATAAATTAATTTTCATGTTAAAATGGACTCAAATTGATATAATTATAATCTAAGATGATTAATAGTCATAATAATCAGATAAAATAAAAATTGTACAAGTTTAGTTGATGTTTTACTCTTATATTTTTGTTTTAACCTTTTGTTAACCCTTTTGATGATTATCGTGATAATAAAGTTTTTTTACTATTTTAGGGATAAGAAAGTTACTATAAAAAATTGGACTATAAATGGAACATGGTTGATATATTAAACCATATATCAATAAATTAGATGAATATAATATTTTTATTAATTTTAAATCATTTAATAAAATATTATTTATTATAAAATATCATTAATTCTATTTTTTAGAAATATTCATTTAATTTGGATTTTGACAAAAAAATGATAACAATATAATTTTAATATAATCCATAAACACATACCTAATATTTTATATTTATCAATAAAATTCATGGTATACTAACAGGACTAAAGGGTTTTGTTATTTCCCTCAGGTCTAATCAAACTATAAATTTATAAAACTCAAATCAATGCTACTCAATTAATGAAAATGAATATAGAGGAAAGATCAAGATTGATCACATAGAGATGGTGAAATTAGTTTAATTAGGTTTAAAAATTGTTTTATTTGAACAATTTTAAGAAATAGGAAAGAAAGCAGATTGATTTATTTTTAAAGTGATGAGAACAAAGCATATTTGGTCTGTTTGGAAATCAATTGGAAAAAGGCATGCTAGGGTTTTGTAGTTTTAGGGTTCGAGTGAAATTGGATTTTATAAATTAAATTATTTATTCAGTATTCATGTCATAGTTTATATTATGTGTATCCAATGGTCATGGTATCCCATTCTCAACATGGAAATCCCCTGTCTCACTTGGTCTGGTAATTTAGGGTTTTTCCAAATCAAGTTTGTCTTGATACCATATTTAAACCAAGTTAACCCAAATGAGAAAATAGTCTTGATTCAATACAGGGTACCCAATAGTTCAATTAAAAGGTTCCTTCATTATTATTTAACCAATGGTCATGATTAAACAAAAATAAAGGGATTGGAATTGGATAAATAAATTACGACAAACCAAATACATGAATAGATTAAAATAAATAAATCCAATGACACCTTCCCCTAAAAATACATAACCCTAGAACAAGGAGGGATTTACCCCATAATACTATTTATTAGAGAGTGATAGGGAAGTAAATAAATAAAAAAACATGAAATAAATCTGGAGAGAAAGAGCTGGAGGACCCTGCAGCAGCGAAACTTATTTCCCTAGACTTTGGTCTTCAGATCTATTGGTATGGTGGCTCAAAACTCAATTTATAGACTCTAATAGGGATTAATAATCATTCATTTCCATCATAATGAGTCAAAAAGTGTCCACAAGTGGTTTTGGAGCAAAAAAACAGGTCTCCGCTACTTGACATATCGAATATGGCCATCTTTGTATCGTCCTAGATTTTTCACGATGTGTAAATAATTCACAATGTGTAATGTTCAGACCTTGAAATATTCATATATTTATGTCAATTATTGTAAATTTATAGTATGTTTCATGATGTGAATTTTGGTTTCACAACCTGAAAATGTCGGGATCTAATATAATTATGTTTTCTTCTCTTCACATCATGTACTTCATTCATGATGTGAATCTTCACATTCCATCACCAGAACCTCCAAAATGTCCCAATTATTGACTCTAACTAGCTTCATTTTAGCTTCAAATTTTTGGTGTTGTGATGAGACACTTCATTACATGGTGTGAAGTGTCTTTTTCTCCTCAAATTCTTCTCTTTTTGTTCCTTTTCCTATTATTTGTTGTACCCTTCCATAAATCACAAAGCAAGTTAAACCATCCAAATATTGGAAAGAATATCAATTATATTAAAAAATTAATTTATTCAACCACCCTATAATATATTCATGAAATATATGTATCATAAAAATTAAATTACCCAAAAAATATTAATTTTAGAGTTTTTAAAATCATTTACTTGATTTTTATATTGCTTTCATAAGAACTATGTCGGTGTTACATAAGAATTTAAGGTAATTATTTCACCTATAAATATTTAAAATAAATTAATATGATAAAATAAATTCATTAATATTTCAAATAACTATTTATAATAAAAAATATGTTATTTTTATCCCTATAACAAAACATTATAGATATTAAAATCAAGAAAGTGATATTTTTGATTTTATTTTTTACATAAACATTATAAAGGTAAAAATCAAAGAAATATGGCACCAAGTTGCCATATTTGTGAAAATTGGAAGGAAATTACTAAACTAAAACCATAAAATAGTATTAATTCAAGTGTTAGAATCATTTTTATCCCATATTATAATATTTTTAACCTTAATTATCGATTTACCCTTACCTCATTAGCAATTATTTACTATAGTTACTATTCATAATGACTTAAAAAATGGAATTATTTACCAAATTTGGACATAATAATTCAAAATATGGAATAAATTTTTCAATATTCAATTTATATAAGTGTAATAAATTAATTTAAGATTAAAACGCAAACCACAATGAAAAACATTTTTTAGAAAAATGCATTTTTTAGTCCAAAAATAAACTCATAAAAAATGAGGTATAATAATGAAAAATATTAGATTATATATAATTAAATAATAATTATGTTAATTTTATATCAAATTAAAATCATAATTTGTATTTTAAATGAAAATAAATCATAGTTTTACAAAAACTCAGTATTTTTCACTATTCTCAAAAAATAAATATTTTCAGAAAAATCCCAAAATTTCACCCTAAGATAATTTTGATATTATGATTTGAAAAATGATATAATTTTTTATCAAATAAAATTTCTAAATTATATATGAATTAATTATAATATTTTATCACAAAAAAATATTTTTTTTGAAGAAAACGTATTTTTGAAGCATAAAATGCCTATTAAAAATTGAGTGATTATTTACAAAGAATTAATAAATAAATTTGTATTGATTAATAAATTTATATATATTTCATAATTTAGTTAATAATATTCATACCCTACAATTCTAAGTTTAGGTTATAACAATCGTATATAATAATATTTTATGGTTGGTTTAAGCTTTGTGTTGTGCATCTTATATGCTTTCAAAAAAAGTCTTTCTTTTAAAATATTGGGATATTAAATTATCACATATTTAATAAATTGAATCCTAGAAATTTTAACTTTGTATTGGTAATCAAGGATTTTAAATTTTAAAATAACTTTTTTGAAAACCCATATCGTAAAAAGGGTTGATAAAACTTCCTTTTGGAAAGAGGGAAAGATAAGTATGAAGGTCATATAGAGTAAAACATACTAGGTTTCCAAATATCATAACATTAGTGGGGAGTAAAAATATGTAATTATAGGAAACTAATATATAAATGATGTAAAGTGACAAATAATGTGGTTATAAGAAAGTTAATGAACACAAATCCATAAATCAAAGAGGTGTAAAAAAGACCATCAATTTATCAGAAATAAAGGTAACATGATAATATTTTTGTTTCAAGATCCTTTTCCTAGATTTGAGGGATTCCTTTACAATATATAATAAAAAAATAAGGAAATATACTGACTTTACAAGTAGAATTTTTTCCTTTAATAAATTTCCACAATAATCTCATCTTTTTCTTTAAATGATGAATATTAAATATGATTTTTCTTACCCGAAGCACTAAAATAAATTTCTAACAGATCACATAATTAAAAAAATGGATAAAAAATATTCCTTCTATATTTATAAATTAACCAAAACCAAAATGGTTAGAACAAGGTTATATAATTCCCAAAATGAATAAACATTCATATGATGAAATACAATATTAATATCTAAATTTCAATAATAACCCAAAGGTTCAACATAGATCATTCCATAAATAAATGATCATATATCTTTAAATAACCTCAATAACCTCAACATAAAGAAAATTTTAACATCAAATGTTATCTCATACCTTTCATCATACATCCCCAAAAATATAATAGTGTTATTCTAAAATAGTACTTCATGTTAGACCTAAGGGTTACATATAACTCAACCCAATAAAATTTCTCCCAAGATATCATTAATTACCTCAAAATACCATCACTTAAAACCTAAAAAGTGATGTATAAGGCTTTGAACATACATTCAACCTTAAACTTGTAAATCCATGATGGTATCCATAACTCTTAATTTAACCTCTCATGAAAACATCTTAATCTCTAAAGTCATCTAAACCTTGATATGATACCAACTATAACTCCCCCCAACCCGCACTCTTGGATCTTATGATAAAAATAGAATCTTTAAATTTTTGGATTTTATACCGATAAATACGACCAAATTTTTACCACAAAAAATGTACAACATCAAAAGGAAATATTGTATTACTTACATACACAAAGACCTGTTAGGTTTAGAGTTTTATAGAATTAAGAAAAATTCTTACATAATAAATTTGATTCCTAAACAAATAGTTTATAAAAATATACATCATATCTCACTAATTTCTACACATCTAGTGACCATATTATGAATAAAATACTTAAAAACATTCTTCATAACCTACAGAAAAGGAAATATAGGAAGGGTAATCTCAAATACTCAATAAGGGTAAACATAAGAATTAACAATTCAATGTTTTCAATGATCATAAGATAAGAATAGTATCATGATTACACAATCAAAATACATTATAACAACATAATAGAATTCAAAACCATCAAAAACTATATCATAAAACATGATACATTTTATAAATATTTAATATAATATAAGAGTTATATAAGAATCAATAATCATGAGCCATGTCATATCAATCTTGATCAAAGGAACCATTTAAAACTCATAGAAAGCATAAATAAAAGTATTGAAATATTGAAATATAATATTCATATCACTCTTACAATCACTCTTACAAGTGGAATAACCGATACGGTCTACTTACAACATAATTATATGGAGAAAATAATAATTACCCAATGATTTTAAGGGCTATAACGGATCCACCCATCCTTGGTTTATAACATAACCACCTATACATGGTTTATAATGGAACCATCCATACTTGGTTTATAATGAAACCACCCATTATTATAAATAATTTCCAAGAATCATAACATGAATAAAGTATATAGAGCTTTAAATTAATCATAAAACTCCTAGAAACAACCATTATTCCTTTTATACCATGATTAAACCATAGAAAAGAAACAAGTTACATGAAAATATATTTGAAATAATCATAATCCATCCATAGAAAGAATAAGGATGGTATCATTAGAACATATCTACAGTGGATCATAAGTAACATCAAGGGTTTTTATTGTTGATGTATATAAATACCATTAAAATATCATTAAAAACATTCTTAAAGAAAATACCCTTTTCACTTTGAAAACCACTTTTAAAAACTAAAAAATAAAAAAATATTGTGAAAATAATTTTCTTTGAAAATAAACTTGGAAACTTATAAAGTAATATTTAAAGTGAATAATGGTCATTATGACAGAAAAATATATTCATATCATAATTGTTAAAAATTAAAAATTATTTTCAAACTTTTTTAAAGAGTGTCAAAAGTGACCCATGCAGAAAACATTAAGAAATTTACTTTTAAAAACTTTAAAAATAAGATTAAAGATCATGTAAAATAAATTTAGGAAACTATTTATGTTGGTAAAATAATATTCTTGAATTTTTTTATAAAATATTGATATGGAAGCTAAATATTAACAATATAAAAGAAGATATAAGACCGATATTACATAAACAACTTTCTTGATGTTTCTTTAATCAATAAGGGAGAAAATAAAAAATAAACATGTAAAACACATTCATAACTAGAGTAAAATAAAATATATGTGGTTCAAGAAAATAAAAGTCTATGATTTCCCCCAAAGTAACCTTGAATATAAAAAATCCTAAAAATAAGAATTATATTCTAGTATAAAGCATTTACTGCTTTGGTAACTTTTGAATCGTAATCCCCATTAAAGAATAATTTTAAATAAAAATTTAAATATCATTAAAATTAGGAGATTCATGATATAACATGTCAAAGGGTTAGTACATATAGCTCATAA
The DNA here is from genome assembly GCA_963277665.1 of Viscum album. Classification (NCBI taxonomy): domain Eukaryota; kingdom Viridiplantae; phylum Streptophyta; class Magnoliopsida; order Santalales; family Viscaceae; genus Viscum; species Viscum album. The sequence goes on along the minus strand of OY728157.1, from coordinate 1,619,200,715 downwards.
AATAATATAGGTTCATAAAATTAATTTGTGTTCCAAAGAAATAGAATTTGAGACAAATAAACCTGACAAAGATCATATAATCGAATTGAGAATTAGTCAATGGAGAGATTATGTGTATAAATTTAAATCCATTAAAAAAAGTGTAAATAAAACATAAATCAAACAAAGCATACTTCACACATAATGTTGACATAACTTAATAAATGAAGAGGTGATATAACTGCACATGAGCCTCAGCCTAGTTGGTGAGGTATCCTTAAGTGCATACATGATACCCAGGTTCAAAACCAAGTAGAGGAATATTTTTGGGTTACTGTAGCAGGTACTGTAACAGAACTATACACTGTGCAGTACTGTAGTAGGTACTGTTTGGTACTGTAGCAGCTGTAACTATTCACCTTGGGCCACCGGTTTGGGCTTGGAGTCCTTAAGGATTTCAGGCCACCCAGGACTTCAAGTCAGTAGGGATTTTAGGCCACCTCAAGGCCTTTGGGCAACATGTAGTTGCCCCAGATAGACTCTATAAATAAGGAGCATCCCTAGAAGAGGATTCAGAGCAGGTGCACTCACCAGAGCAGAGCCAAATGGATTTGTTAGAATGAGAGGGTATAGATATGCCATCGGGACCAGCCTGTGCTTGCACGAGAAACCTAGCCGAATGACCATGCGAAGGCAGAGAGCTACTGTCACGATGCAGATTCTGAGGAGGGGAAGTTCCTTATAGATAGTCTGGTTGAATTCCCTAAGACCTTTCGGGTCATGTAATCTCCTAAGCCTACGGGCCATGTAATATTTGAGCCTATGGGCCTTTTAAGGGTTCCACCTCATCCCTTGAAAGAAGGGTTATCAGAAATAAATAAAAATTAAGGCCTTCGGGTCATTTAGGCAAAGAGGTGATATAACCTAATGAAAGAAAATTGCTTTAAGAAATCCCTTAGCACTTCGTATCTTTCAAATAAAATCCACTTTGATGAAATAATTTGAATTAAAACTTAAAATATCATAAATTATGAAGGATTAATAATATAAAATTTAAAAGGGTCATTATATAAACCATATAAAATAAATTAAGTGTATAACATTAAGATGTGCCTCAATAAAATAAATATGAGATTAAATCCCTTATCTCGAGTACAGACTTACCATGTATTTCATTTAACTCTTATAATAAAATTAAATCAATTATTTTATTTCTTAAGAAAAATTTTCAGGTTTAATACCATATACTTAAACCACTTATTTCATTTATTTTAATTACATATTTAATTTCTTAATCAGTTATGTCTATATAGGGTGTTTTGAGGAGGTTTAGTTTATAATTTTAAAATAGATTTGGTTTGTTGACTGTGGTAAAAGAAGTCATTGTTAAATAAAATATAGAATAATTATAATTAAATAATTATAATTTTTATATATAAATTTTACTTTTAAATCCAACCATTAAACATGGTTATGAAAAATTAACTATGTTACAATCATGGTGAGGTAAGTCATACGTACACATGAGTAACATTTCCATTTTTCAAAGACCACGATGGAAAGAAGTTAAATGTTATTTTATATTTATAGAATTATAATTATATCATAAATACTATATTATTTATTTAAATACAATTATATATACCAACCATGTTATTCGGTGATGAAAAATGAATCACATTCCTTCGTGGAGGTGGTAATCTACACGTACGAACGAACAACGTTACAATTTTTCAATGAATGGAAAGTAAGAAAAAGATGATAAATTAACTTTAAATAATGATAATTATATAATTAATATCATATATATACATTAAATCCATAAGTATAACTATCCATGAGATGCGTTGATGGAAAACGAATTACGTCGGTTAGCGAAGCGGTAGTTTGCTATATACATAAACAATGGGTTTCTTTCCCATTTGATGGAAGATGAGATGAATATAGGTTATTAAATTAACATAAATTTTTTAAGTATATTTAATATAATTTTTTATTATTTAATCATGTTTTAATAAGATTTTAAGGAGATAGAATAATAAATAACACTAAAAAATTCGGTAAAAATCCATACCTCTTCTTTAGAGAACCTCCTTTGCTCGACACTTTAAGCCCTATAAAGCTAGAATTATGCCCGAAATAATACCTCAAAAAAATGGTGAGGGATTTTAGGAAGGGATTTAGTTAGGTAATTTCCAAACCAAATGGCTCTTGAAGTGTGTAAATAAGTGGAGAGGGGGTTCCCTTTTATATTGAGGGGAGGGGAATTCTTGGAATTTCTTAAAGTATTAAATTAATATAAATTAATTTTCATGTTAAAATAGATCCAAATTGATATAGTTAGAATATAATATGAGTATAAGTCTAAATAATATTATATATTAAAAATTTAATAATTTTAGGTTATATGTTCACTCTTAACTTTTTGTTTTAACCCTCTGTTAACTTTTTGATGATTGTTGTGATAATAATGTTTTTTACTATTTAGGGGGAAAGATAGTTATTATAAAAGGAAAAATGGACCATAAATGGAATATGGTTGATATTTTAGACCATATATAAATAAATTTTCTAAATATATATATATTTTTTATGAATTCTAAATCATTTAAGAAAATGTTATTTATTATAAAAAATCATTAATGTCATTTTTGGAACTATTTATTTAATTTAACTTTGAAAATAACATTAAAATAATTTAATTAGAATTAAATCCATTAAAAAAATCCATAATATGTTATATTTATCAATAATTTTACTAGTACAGATTAAATTACCAAAAAAATATTACTTTTATAGTTTTTAAAATAATTTACTTGATTTCTCTACTTCGTACACAAGCACCGTGTCGGTGTTATGTAAGCATTTAAGGAAATTAATTCATATCTAAAAATTAAAAATAAATTTTAATGATAAAAAATGAATTAATATTTAAAATAACCATTTATAATCTAGCATAATTTGTTTTTATCCCCGTAAAAAATATTATAGATATTAAAAGCAAGAAAGTGACATTTTCGACTTTATCTTTTACTTAAATATTATAAAGCTCAAAATAAAAGAAATATAGCACCAAGTTTTCATATTTTCAAAAACTTTAATGTAAATGGAATAAATAAACTCATAAAATGGGGTTAAGGTAAGTGTTAGGATCCTTTTTTAGTTCTTATCATATTATTTTTAACCTTAATTACCCGATTTACCCTTACCCTGGTGACAATTATTTACTATATTTACTATTAATAATGATAAAAAGGGACCTATTTATGAAATTTTAAATAATTATTCCAAATATGGAATAATTTTTTCAATATTAAATTTCTATAAGTGGCATAAATTAATTTAAAATTAAAACGCAAAACACAATGAAAAAAAGTTTTTTAGAAAAATATGTTTTAAGCCTAAAAATGAACTTACACCAAAATTAGGTATAATAATTATCCAAATTCTATTATATATAATTAAAAAATTCTTATTTTACTTTTATATAAAATTAAAATCACAATGGTACTTTTAAATGAAAAATGACATTTTTACAAAAATCAGTATTTTTCACTATTCACAGAAAAATCAATCTCTTTAAAAAATTCAAAAATTTCACCCTAAGATAATTTTGATGTGATTATTTAAAAAATGATATCCTTATTTTATAAAAAAAATTTATAAAGGTTCTATAAATTAATTTTAATATTTTCTTAAAAAAATCAATAAAATATATTTTTGAAGAAAACATATTTTTGAAGCATAAAATGGATATACTAAAAAATAAGTGATTATTTACTAAGAATTAATAAATAAATTTTTATTGAGTATGAACTTTATATATATATATATATAATCATGTGGTTATTCCTATTCATACCCGCCAATTCAATGGATAGTTTATAATGGTTATATTTAATAATATTTCATTCTTCTTTTAAGCTCGGTGTTGTGTATTTTGTATGACATTAAACATAGTATTTTTGTTAAAATCTTGGGATATTATAGTTTGTGATGAATCTAAATATGGGGTTGAGGCTGATGAGGTTGTGTACACACTGAGAAGTTCCTATGATGTAGTGTTGAACACTATATGTTTGGAGACATCCTCTGTAGATGAGTGGATTAGGGTGATGATGTTGACCATAAAACTGGAGGAGGGATGCATCATAGGTGGCCATGAGAATTTAGGGGTGATTGTAATTTACATTTTGGAGAAATATTCTTATTTTATGTGTGGAATACATCTGGGTTGATGTACTAAGATGAGTAACGGATGTTTGCTCACTTGGTTGCTAATGTAATCCTTAAATGTGATTTTTTAGGGCTGTTGAGCTAGGAAGTGTGGAGGTTAATTATGTAATGTGGTTCAATGGTGCCTCATTCACTAGGTGGCCATGGATATAGTGATGAAGTGTTTTTTTGTTATGAGATGAAGGGTGATGCATTGCTCTCCCTTTGGATATGTAAAAATCATGGGTGTATCCTCCCATTATAGAATTGGACAAAGTAGGTAAAGTGATCACGTATGGTTGGATGATTATAGAGTGGAGAGGGTTTTATTGATTATATTGGTTTTCATATGTTTCAATTTAAATACAATCACATATATTTAAACATTATCTAGGGAGAACTTTGGTGGTAGACTACTGAGTTCATACTCACACTTTATATGGTCCTTTTAGGACACATTCAGACTTTATGATTTATGACATGGGCCTAGGAAAGGACCCTGAGATTAGCACATAGTTGGATGGAGGTAGAGTGCATGCACGAATAATATGTTGATAAGTTTTTGGGGATGTATTGAGTGGATCCTCGATGCCATTCTAGTGTTTTTTGAACTTTTGTACATGTCTGTACATGATCGACATATGGGCGATCTTGTTTACTTTTTTTTGGAAAACATGACGTTGTAAATATTATTTTACATACCACGAGTTTCATTTTTTAGTATACTTATGATATTACATCATGTTTATCTGTTTAATTATTTTTTCGGTTTTTCTTTATAGTTTTTATTAATGAGGGTAAAATCTCCCCACTATCCCTTCTTAAATCATTGTTACTAGTCAATAACCTCTAGCATACGGGGAGGTGCACCTAAGGTCAGTAGTACTCTGACTTGGGTGTAATTTAGGTGATCCTGAACAGGGAATATATAAAGTGGTATTATGATGGGTTGTTACAAATGGTATTGAGTGGAGTTTTGTTTTTTTTATTTGGGGTATAGTAGATGAATATATTGGGACATTTCAAGACTTAATACAAACAAAATTCCATGTGCTTGGATAGAAAAAGTGTGGGATGAAGTCCAAGTTACCAAGGAAATTAAGATGGTTATTTTGGTTTTCAAGATTATAATTTAGTTGTTTTATTTGGATAAAAATAGAATTTTATGTTCTTGATTTTTTATTTTTACTCTTATCCCTGATAGGAAAGAGGTGGTACTCATACATCAATATAGGAATTTAAGACCCACATGACATGCATGTGTTTGATTGTGATTATTATTATAGTTATAGAAGGGGTTTAGTTTTTTAAAATGTTAACAACAACCTATATGGTGATTTACTAGATAGTTTCTTGGTGGAATTCTACTAAACTAAACTAGATTAGTGATTCCTAGTGTTATTGGGTATGTGGATTCTTTGTGTATATGGTGTTTGTGATACTTGACCCTAAAATGGGTAGACAAGTCTACATGGTTAGATGGTATAGAGCCTAGGTGGGAGTAGGGAAGTGTTTGGGCAATGAGATACACTATCTATTACAACTTTCTCTATTTTTGATATTAGAGCTATTATATATATATATATTGAGAATGGTATTTGGTTCTCAGTGATATGTCACCTTGATGGTCTTCATTAAAGCATCAGGAGGGTGGAAATGTGGGGCCACTGAGGCATGATCCAGTTAGGCTCCCTAAGGGAGGATATGATAACGAGTTGTATGAAGAGGTTTTGAGGCATTTATAGTAGCTAGTTGATCTAGGGTATTTACTTGATAACCAATTGAGGGTTAATATGATACAGTCTATTAAATGTATTGAATAGGGGAATTTGGGCGTTGATCTGTTTTTGGAATATATAACCATAGAGTTTTTGCCTTAACATCCTACCTTGTTTTAGAGAGAGGTTGGACCTTAAGAATCCAAGTTTTGGATTGATATGGTCTAGATGATCTTCAAATATATTGAGACAACATCAAGTAAAAGGGTAAAGTTGGAGGCATATATGCTCAAGGGACCAATGAAACACTATAGGGACATGAAAGTGTAGTCAGGTATACATAAGGGGATATCTTGAAAGGATTTTGAGGTGAAGTTCTTCGAGTACTTATTCTATAAGACACTGAGGGTGGACTGATCTTGTGAGTTCATGCACTTGGTGAAAAGGAATACATCATTCATGGGTTATGCCACTAGGTTCATAGACTTATTATGCTTTGAGTTGAAATTGTAAAGAGATGATATCAATATAGTGAAATGATTTCTGGATAGTATTTGACATGTTATTAGTGTGCAGGTGAATATTTTCCAGTTAAACTCAATTTCCAAGGTAGCGAACTAGGCATTGATAAAATAGAAATACTTTAATGATGGTTATATACCTAGATAGAAAATGGTTGCATTTTTGGATGGTAGTGGGGATTTAGGTAGTCGGAAACAGGGGCTTGAAGAGACCCAAAAGGGTCATCAAAGTAAGGGAATTTTGTTTCTGCATCCAGGTGTTACATCTATGAGATATTATCAGTATGGATAAATAAGACATATTCAAACCCAGTGTGATTAAACACCTAATGTATATCAGGATTTTATCTAGATGGGACATCTAGAGTGATTTTTTTGATGATATCATGGTCAAATGGAGGTCAGGGATCTAGCCAGACTCTAACTTTTGAGGTAAAACTAGGAGTAGTTTTATGAGGAATTAGTTAAAGTTTTTCTACACACATAGGTCATGGTAAATGATAATGTGATTAGTAGTGGGGGAAGTGTAATACATAGAGTGTGAATCTATAGGTAGGTTAGATATTTATAGGTTGAGGTTCGGGGCAGTTACACATGATTAATATAATATACTCTGAGTAGGATAGAGATCCCTTAATGGTTAGTGGTATTCCATGATAATTTGATTCTGGTTTTTCATTATGGGTGATGGTGAATGGTATGTATATGGAGAAAGAGGATAAATTAAGTGTTGGTTGAGGTATGGGCATCAGGTATGATGCATGATGATTGTATTCCAATGGTAGGTATATACAAAATTTAGGATGATGGTTAGGTATAATATCATATTTGTGTTATATAGTTTGGTTATGGAGTATCCTAGGTAGGTGAATCCTATAGTTAGAAATAGACGGAAGTGTACCACATTGTCTTAGTATTTCAAGGGTGTAGTGAGTAGTGCACTTAGGTTTTGGTCTGGTTTGGTCAGCATCATGGCTAGATATAACTCGAGGATGAGATATGATATAGTGGAGAGGTTTTAATGTATTTAGTATTTGGGTTAGGTAGGTTGGGTCTAGGTTCAACCTAATATTGTGTAATTGGGTATGTTTGAGTTTTCAGAGGGGTTGGTGAAGGCTCAAAAAACCAGTGGTTGAGGTTTCAGATGGGTCTCAGTCTGAAATTCTAATACAGGTCAAGGGTCCTACCACAACCAAGGACATCATGGTGTAATAATGAGATGTGTAAGATTAACTTTTATTGGTTGGTAGTGAATCATAATGTATCCAAGGAAATTGTAGTGTGAAAAGTGATTGCATATGATTGATATTTTTGGGATGGTAGTAGATTGCATCATAATGAATAGAGGTTCCACTATAAAGCCTTGTTTAGGGCAGGTGTTATTCCATTATGAAAAGGGTTATGATACAACACGACCTTAGATGGGGGAGTTAGGATTCTTGGTTATTTCTAGAGTATATTTACTATATCATGATCCAAAGGGCCATACTGTAATATGGGCCTGAGTGAGTCATTGTATCGTGATCAGGGTGGTCACGTCATAAGGGGACCCTCAATAGTTTTTTAACTAAATGGATTTAAATGTTAAAATGAGGGAAAATGCTTATTTTCTAAAGTGTTAGTCACAAATCCCTCTTCTATCTTCTTCTCTAACCCCCTCTCTTCCCAAGTAGGATCTTAATCATTTTATTTGAGTCATTTTTCACAAGGATTCTACATGGTCAAGACTTGTCATCCTCCTTCACCAGATTCTTGTTTTTTCTATTATTGTGGGTATCAATTAAAATATCTATTTTAGGGATTTTACTATATTTATCAATTTCTACAAATCAAGGTTGAACCATCCAATGATATTCAATGTATTAGATCCTGCTAGTACCTAGTTGATGTCACCTAATATTTTTATTTTTATATGTGTATTTATACATCGTGTGATTTATGGGTGTGGGTAGGGTCATGTTTTCATCCAAGAAAGAAACTAATTATAGTTTTCATTGTTCATAAGATATGAATAGGGGTAGTCTCATGTGTTTAATGATAGGATAATTCATGTGTGGTTTGTTCTTGGTTGATGGATTTGGGGATTACTTTATAATTTTTCATGTGTGGTAAAGAAATGGTTCATGGGATGATTTGATTATTGTGGTTCCTTTTTAATGTGATGGGTGTAACCTATATTGATATAGAGTGAGGTGTTTTTATGAAATAGTGAAATGGTATATATCATTCACCAATAATGGGGAGATATGGTTCACTACAATGTGGTCGAAGGAGGTTGGTGATGGTGATCACCATGAGGTTGAGGTCATTGGTGTAATGTGAACATGGAGAATTTACCATGAGGTGGTGTTGATCTATAAATATTTAGTGGTATCCTCCATAGATGAGCCACCTAGGGTGATGGTTTTGGCTATCAAACTAGATAAGGGATACACTGTAGGTGGCTATAGTAACTGAGGGGTGATTGCGATCACTGGTTGGGAGTGGGAGTCTTATCATACATGTGTAACATGTTAGGAACAATAATCTAGGCCAAGTAAAGGAATCATTCTTACTTGGTTGCTAATGTGAGACTTAAATGTTATTTTTTTGAGGTAACTAAGTCTGAAAGAGTAGTGGTAAGTTGTGGAATGTGGTTTAGTGATGACTTTTTCACCAAGTGGCTATGTGTATGAAAACGATTCATTTCTTGGTCATGATATATAGGGGTGATTCATCATTATCCCTCAAGTTTTTTATAGATCATGGGATCAATGTCCCACTCTGGCATTGGTTGAAACAAGTAAATTACTTATCCATGGGATGATGATCACAAAGCAGATTGGGTTTTATCGATCATGTTAGTTTTCATACATTACACTTATGTTTGGATATTATCTAGAGGTACTATTTGTGGTAGACTAATGAGTTCATACTCACACTGTGTACGAGACCTATAGGATGCGTTCAAACTTTATGATTTTTGACATAGATAGGGTAAAGGACCCTATTAATGGTGCATAGTTAGATGAAGGTGTAGTGAATGCATGAATGATATGTTGATAGGTTTTGGGGATAGACCAGGTGAATCCTCACTATTTTTTGGTGTTTGTTTTAATACTTTGGGCATGCACTAATATAAAATATATATTTTTTATAATGGGGTTATAACACCAGTTTTTCAAAACTAACATTATAACTTAGTTTTTTAAATCAGTTAATTTTTGAAAAATGTAAAAAATAATTGTCGTTTATATTTTAAATAATTTTTATAATAATCTATGTGAAAGATGTATTTTTTATATTGGTTAAAAAATAAACCTATGTAAAAAACAAATTTATAAAATCGAGTTTGAAAAAATGGCCTATTTTGTTTTAAAATAATCATATTATATGTTTCTCATTCATTTAAATATCTTCAAACCCTCATTTTATTCTACCAAAATCTAGGTTGTGATATTTTATCTCATTATTCCTCATCATACTAACCCTAATTCTTTCCACTATCATCACCATTTTCATCACCATCATCATCACCATTTCTTTCTCATTCCTCATCATCCTCTTCCACAACTTGTCTCAAATATCTCTTTGTGGTTTTTAATTTTTTTTGATTTTCCATGCATCTAAGGTATGTTTAATTTTATGAATGTTGTTTTGGGTTTTTTTCTTGAATGATATTTTCCACTACTTCTATTTGAAATTTATTCATGTTTTTTATTTTTAGTTTCAATTATTTTAACATCTAAGGTATTTTTAAATTGATGAATTGGTGTTATAAATAATAATGATATATAAATTAATGAGTGTATAAGGTATGTTTTTTCCTTTATTAATTTGTAAATCATTATTATCTATAACACTAATTATTTTCACATCTAAGGTATTTTTAAATTGATGAATTCATGTTTTAATATTACAGCTTGATTAAATGGTTATTTGATGAATTGGTGTTATAAATAATGATGATTTACCAATTAATGAGTGTATAAGGTATGTTTTTTTATGTATTATGAATGGGTATTTTAAAGGTATAGTGGGTTATGGAATTTGAATATAGAGTGTTGATAATAGATATTTATATGATCATGTTGATTGCATGATTGTATTATGATAAAAAACTTTTAAACTTCTACTTAATCATATAACTAATGCATAATAGATTACATGATAGTATTGACAATAAGGTGATAATTTTATTTTGTTATGATATTTATCAAACCCCCTTATACTGAATAGGGATTAACTCATATTGAACATTGTATTTATTTTAATATGTTATTTTCATATATTTAAAATGTCATGAATACCTCTGAATTTCTAAATTGAATTGATTTAATTACTTTCTTTATTATATTATATGACACATTTTTAAATATTTAAACTATTCTAATAATATTAAATTAAAATGATTGTACTGTAATAAATTTTTTATCTGTATGGAATCTATTTTGGGTGAGCCTAATAAGTATGTTTTTGTAGTCACCCTTACATGCCAATTTTGTTATAAGAATAAGCATGTCTTTATATTACTTATAATGTTTTTTAATCTAATTTTTTATAAATATGTAATAAACCAGGTAATGTAAAGATAAATAATTTTTTATATTTATTAATTATATTTTATAGATTTATATTCATTATACAAATATTCAATGACTTTTTAGTCAAAAGGAAAAACATTATTTCTAACCAAATTGGGTTTTCAAGCATTATATGGTTTTATTTAAAAACTTTATTTCTAAATTAGAGAATTTTAATTTGAAAAAATGAACTTAATTTTTTTATATCAAAATATAAAAATTATATTAGGGTGAATTTTTTTATTTTTCATAAAAGATTGATTTTTCAATGAATAGTGAAAAATAATGATTTTTATTAAGAACTGTATTTTATTTTCAATTATTTAAAAAGTAAAATTCTACTATAGATTAGTTTTAAAAATAAATTAGTCCATTTTTATTAAAAATAATGCAATTATGTTATTTTTAATGAATTTTATACTTGTATTTGGTATAAAAACATTTTTATACTTAAAAAGACATTTTAAAAAATCATTTTTGATCGCATTTTGGGGGTTTAATTTTAAATTAAAAATTCACACTTATGTGAATTTAATATTGAGAAATGAATTAAATATTTGTAATCAGGAGGTAAAAGTTTATTAAATAGGTCCTTTTTATTTTTGGGTCATTATGAATAGTAACCACAGTTAATATTTATCACCTCGGTAAGGGTAAATTGTGAAATTAAGGTTAAAAATAATTCTATAAGGTGTAAAACTCTCATTAACACTTATATTTTTCTATTGGATAAGTTTTTTAGACCTTTAGCATCAATTATTCTAAAATATGGAAATTTCTTGCAAATTTTCTTTAATTATAACATTTATATTATTTTAAGTAAATATAAAGTCAAAAATGTCACTCTCTTCCTTTTAATATGTATAATATTTTTTGATAGGGATAAAAAACATTATTTTCAGTTATAAATGTTTATTTAAAATATAAATAAATTTTTATTGTGGTAATTTATATTTAATTTTTATTGATGAAATAATTACCTTAAATGTTTATGCAACGCCGACACAATATTTATTCAATTTATAGAAAAATAGAATAAATGATTTTAAAAATATTAAAATTAATATAATTTTAATTAATTATTTTGTTCCATATTTTTTTAGAAAAATATAACATATTTTTATGTGTTAACGAATTATATTTGAATTACTTTTCTATCATGTTGTTTTCAAAGTCAAGTTAAATTAATAGTTCTAAAAATGACATTAATGATATTTTATAATAAATATTTTTTTATTAAATGATTTAAAATTAATAAAAATATTATCTTCATCCAAGTTAATTTTATATGGTTGATAATATCAACTATGGTCAATTAATGGATCACTTTTCCTTTATTGTAGCTTTCTTGAATCCTTTAGTGTAAAAAACCTTGATAAGGGTGAAAACATCTACTATAATTGTAAAAAATTTATTGGATGTGAGTATTTTGAATCTAACTCATATTATATTATAATTAGATGAATTTGGAGACGTTTTTTGATGAAAATTAATTTATCTTAATTTAATATTTTAAGTAATTCCAAGAGTTCCCCTCTCCTCACTTATAAAAGGGAACCTCCTCTCCTATCTTCCTCACACCTTTTGAGCACTCAAGTTCAAAAAATAGCTATCCAAGAATCTCCCAAAATTACCTCCCCATGTATTATAGGTCTTAGTTTTATTAAAAATTCATCCTAGCAAATCTTTTGGTGTAAACCTAAAGAGGCTGTCCAAAGAAGATGTATAGTTATTAACCAAACATTTTCAATTTATTTCTTCTTACACCTCCTTAAAATATGATTCAAACAAGATGAAATAATAAAATCAGTATCTTACATATACTAATATTTTATTTTGTTAATATCATAATCAATATCCATATCCTCTTCCATCCAATGGGGATGGAAACATCATTTATGCATATGTGTGGACTACCACCTCCATGAAGCGAAGTGTTTTGTTTTCCATCATCGCATCTCATAGATGGTTATAACAATAAATTTAATATATATATATATGATATTAACGACATATTTACCATTATATAAATTTAATATTCATATATTTTCTTACCTTTCCATTCATTGAAAAATGATAACATCGATCGTGCATACGTGTGGATTACCACCTCTATGAAGTGATGTGATTCATTTTTCATCACTGCATTACATGGATGATATATATATGTATATTTAAAGAAATAATATAGTATTTATGATATAATTATAATTCTATAAGGATAAAATAACTCTTACCTTATTTCCATCATGATCATTGGAAAATAGAAATGCTACTCATGCGTATGTATGACCTACCATCTCCATGATTGTATCATAGTTCATTTTTCATAACTATCATTCATGATTGGTGAAAAACAGATACATGAATTTATTACCTAATTTCATGCCAAAAAAAATTATTAAAATAAAAATAAACAAGTCTAGTAAAAATGCAAGGTGTGACAAGCTCACACCATCACAGGATTGAGGGATATACAATATTGAGAGACATAAAAACATCTGAAAGAAAACAAAAATGTGTGTAACATTTCCTCAGCCTAGAAGATACCTAAATATAATAAAATAGGTCCTCAAAATCTGCACACTTAAGGAGATAAAAAGAATTAGTGGGTCACTTGATACCTACAAAAGAGATGAAAACCTTGAAAACTGCCTGCCCCTGAGATGCCCAGACATTCCCATAGCAACAAGAACCACTTGAAATAATTCCCTATTACTCATGATTCCACCAACATAATAATTGGAAAAGTAGTCTACTATGAAAACAAGCTGCTGGAGAAAACCAGAATATGAGGTAGCAAAATTACCAGATTCAGACTCATAAAAGGAAGTAAAGAAAACATGTAATCCAAAATAAATTTTAAGACCATGAGAAATACTTACATCACACTTATCTGGAAAGGACATCTTACATAATAGTAGACTTCTCAAAATAGAGAAAAAAATACATTTCAAGCCGGTGAGCCACTGAGTGAAACACATTCAGAAATTGCATGAATTCTGATACCAAATAGAGTAAAACTCAAGATTTAGCTGTAATCCTAAGAGAATCGGAATCCATATACTCCCAACATAATAAAGAATAGAAAACAACATATCCCACACATAGAAAAAATCTCCATTCACCATTAAGGTCAACACAATATTCAAAAAGATCAAAATTGAGAAGACAATTTAGCTTAAAAAAGGAACAGAAAGACAACTGCTGCATAATCCAAGCAAGCAACCATAGAAAGAACTAAGCATGAGAAACAATAAAAAAATATTGAGAAGGAAAAAATTTGAACTATGAAAGAAGTAATTCCCATGGAATATCTTTGAAATTGAAATCAGGATTCTTTTTATATTCATCCAACATCCTTATGAACATACGCTTCCTGATTTCAAGATATTTCTCTCCAATAATAGTATTATTCATATATTTTTAGAATATGATCTCATCTTTCTCCTCATTACAACAAGCACCTCATTGACCATAGTTAAACTACTGAATTCATTTTAGAAACATGATCCAAATATCATAAAAACTCACAATGTGAACTTAAATGATTAAGTAATTGAATATAACATGGTAAAAAATAAAATAAAATGAATAATAAAATTGATAAAGTTTCTTAAGAAAGTAAATAATTAACATAAGTTTATTATTTAGGAATATGAAGAAAGCATGTGATGAGTTGGAATTGAGGTAAGGTAAACTTTAACATAAAACCTTATTTTTAATGTTTTCAAGATTTATTTTATAAATATTTTTCTTATATGTCCATATTATTAAAATTATTTTATGTATGTTTTAATATGGAAATAAATGAATTATAAAGAACATTTTATGGTACTTTTTACTTTATTTTAAAGGTTTTAAAAAGAGAATCTTTTTATGGAATGTTTTGACAAAAAGACAAAAGTAATGTTTTATTTTAATTTATACTATCACGAACCAACCTAGTAAGTATCAAGATAAAAATACCCCAATACCACCTCTATAGTCTAGGGGCTAGAAATAAGAACCAAAAGGCATAACTAATATGGGATGACTTTTCCTAAGTACTTGTATGCACACACCCAACTATCTCCATACAGAAGTGAAGAGGAATAAAAGAAAAGAAAGTAACATCTAGAGTAACAATCATGTATATAAAAACCTCTAGGGAATAAAAGATTACGATAGTGTAATCTAAAAAGTAAAATGTCAAAATAAATGCCGACCAGAAAGATGTACCAACCTGAAAATAACTGGAAAAGTAAAATACTGAGAGAGCCCGACTCTATATCTCCATGCCCCAACCACTATACGTGAAAAAATACACCAGGGTATCCCTATGATGCTATGTAATCACCAATTAACTATCCTTCATCTATATAAGACACATAAAATACGGAAAAATCCTATGCATGGATGATTATATACATACCCAGTAGGATGTCCTGAAAGATGAGGGGGAAGTAGAAGGACACACGATAGAAGAAGACAACTCAACCCATAAAAATAAATGAAATACAACAATGAGAATACATACATATTCTCATGAAATAAAAACATATGAGAGAGAAATGGGATATACATCTCATATACCAGTATAGGAAAAGAGTTTTCCATCAGTTCCAAGAGGTCCATTAATGATGCTCGACATCTTGCGTGTCTATCTGAAGAAGAATCCATTCTGAACCACACCTCTCCACTATTCCACATATTCTAAGGGACATAATATCTAGGTATACTAACCATGACATGGTACAATAGGAGGGTTTCACTCAATAGATAGAGGACACATGATTTGATCCAACCGGAGGATGACACTCTGATGGTAGAGGATCCATGCCCTGATCCAACAAGAGGGTTCCACTCTAATGGTCGAGGACCCATGCCATGACTCCATAGAAGGGTTCCACTATAATGGTCAAGGACCCATGATCTAACTTTATAGGAGGGTTCCACTTTTATGGTTGAGGATCCATTCCATGACTTCATAGGGGGTTCAACTCTAAAGGTTAACATATGACCCATGCTCTATCCCAACAGGAGGTGTCACTCTAATGATTGAGGACCCATGACTTGACTATACAAGAGGGTGCCACTCTGATGGTCAATAGAGGAACCATGCCCTATTATAATAGAATGGTCCCACATTGATTCTCATGGACCCATTCTCTGACTCCGTAGGAGGGTTCCACTCTGATGGTCAATAGAAGACTCATGTCCTTTCCCAGTAGGAGGGTGCCACTCTGTTGATCCTTCCTAATCACTACCATCGACGAGCATCGCCTAAAGAAGAGTCATGCCTAAAATAGCTCACACAATATCTCAAAGTCCACTAAAAAGGAAACCATCATGTTATCCATGAAAAAACACTTTGGATATTCTACTCATGGGCCAAAATCCGAGCTCACACAAAGGAGATATGAGAGGTACAAGTTTCTTAAAATGAAGGCACACAATGTGTAGGGGACACACACGACATGTTCTCCCACTCTTTTTCCTAGAAGTATCATTTAAAGTACATATATATCTGTCTATATAGACCTACCCTGCATGTAAGGGGACTACATGATGTGTCTCAGCCACTCGGGACTGAGCTGCGTTATCCTGGCCATGTCCGTGTTCTTTAATCCATGTCTGTATACCCTGGATGTATTCCTAGACATACCCATGTATGTATAATTATAGAGTACACTCCAGGTCACCATCACTGAGTCACATTGAGTGTGTGTTTCCCACATGGTGTGTGATACTTATGATCTCCCAAAAAATCTAGCGCTATATATTTTCGAAGAATACATAACGTGTTCTCCCGAACTACCTGGTGTGTAGTCATTATTTTCATAGAAACTAAGATATTCCATGTGTTCCTCTAGATATGCCTCCAACACTTATAATCATGCCTGCTGTTCACTTGAAATTGATGGGGTAAGTCTTTCGTTCATCAATTTTGGCCCTCCGATGGCTAAAAATTAGATTCTATTGATCCATGGTGGTCCGTCACACGCCCCACATGCCTCCCATCACTTCCAATCTTTCTGGATCCCAGTTCCATGGGAATTATCACTGAAAATAAAAAAATAATCACAATACATTCCCAAATCATCAATCTATTTGTTTCATGTGAATCCATCATGAATTTGGGGGTTAGATAGCACTCAATCCAGACTGACAATAATCGAATCGTGACCCCATAGTCCAATGATGAAGAACACAACAGACAGGTGGGGGAAAAGAACATAAACCAAGGGTTCAAAAATCATTGACCAAAATTTCTTGACCAAAGAATTATATTAGGGATAGTTGAGGTGAAAAATATGGAATAATGAGTAAACAATTGAATAAAAAATTTAATCCGATGCGCGAGCTCATGCAAAGGATGAATTTAAACACAGATCAAATAATAATAGTGTGATCATGTTCCGTAATTTAATAATAAGGTAGAAAACCACAAATTACTAGTTCTACCTTGATTAAGATCAATCATTAGTGAATAAATTTTCAAACAATGAAAGAGGAAGATCCATTGCATTTGATGCACCTTGATTTGTCTCGATCTAGAAGCTCACCATCATTCGATCTCAATATGAAAATGAAGAATGGTGGATCCTCCTCTTAACAATCCCAAGGTTATTAAGATAACCCTAGATATTCACCATATCAACATGTTTATAGAGGTAATTAGGTTTAATTGAATTAATTAAAATAATAAATTAATTCACTTAACGTACCTGCCAATGGCCACCCTATCTGAACGTCCCACATTGATCCACATTAGGTCGCGCCTAGGGTAAACCTCATGTTTTGGATTTAACTATGGTCTCACATTTCCATTTCAAGATTTATTTCAAGAGATATTCTATTATTTATAAAAAAATGAATGTGTTATATAAAATATATTTAATATTTTTATAAAATTAATTCTAGGAACACAGGGCCTTGGAATCGTGTGCCGTCTCAACGCCTGACTCTGAAAATATTCCTTGATGTATTTTAAAGTATTACAAGGGAAAAAGGGTCTCTATATTATTATCTTCTTCAAGTCTTACATCCTCTAAAAGTAAAAAATAAAAAAAATGTGAGAATACTGATCCCACATATGGATCTCCACTCCCAGGATCTCTCCTATATGCTCCCATGCTTCCATAGAATACGAACCAATGGAATGGCGTGTCCACATAGGATCCTATCCTATCAATACATGATCTCCACTGGGCGCTCTGAAAAAGTGGCCCCATCCTTGATCTAGCTCACCCCATTCAATAATGTGCATGAGATCTTGTACTTATCTCCTTAACTATGACACATGGAAAATGTCATTCATCCACTCTAAATATGAAGTTAAGGCAAGGTGGTAGGCCATCTCAAAAAACATATATAAGATCTCAAACATATTGATAAACCTTGGGGATTTATTGCCTCAATGGAAGAATATTTTCAATCCTCATCATGGGTAGAATCTCAGGAAAACATGGTCGCCCTACTCGAACTCCAAGATCCTATGATGTCAATTTTCATAATATATCTTCTTTATTTGAGCTATCCTCATCTTCTTGTGGATGATATGAAACTTCTCTATCATTTTATACACCATTTCTAGCCCAATAATAGATGCTTCTCTGATATTAGTCTAGCATAAGGGTGACCTATAGGGTATCCTATATAGGTCCTCTAAAGGTTCTATGCCGATAGTAGAGTGATAACTATTATCATAATAAAAATACACTAAGGGAAAGTGATCCTCCTAGATCTAGCCAAAGTATAACATATAATCCTTAGCATATCCTCTAGAATATGGATAGTGCAATTGTTCTACCCATATATTTGGGTGTGAAAGGATATACTCATACTCATCTGGGTCCTGAATTCCTCTTGAAGACCTCTTAACAAACTTGATGTAAACCACACATTAGAATTGGAGACAATTATCGAGGGGACCCTATGAAGATGGATGATATCCCTCATGTACAACTACCCCAAACTCTCCACCAAAATTTTCTCCTTTATAGAAAAGAAGTGCTCCAAATTTTTTATGTTGTTCAATTACCACTTAGATAGCGTCACAACCTCTCACTATCCAGGAAATACCTATCAAAACATCTATGGATATTCCATTTAATTTCCACTCTAGGATATCAAGAGGATTCAAAAACCTATCAAAACCTAATTCTCAACCTTCACATGCTTCTCAGCCTCCACCTACTCACATGTGAGGCACCATGAGATGAACTCGTCCATGATTCGCCTCATTCTAGTCCACCAAAACTACAGCTGAAAATCTATGTACATATCTCCTACACTGGGATGTACATCCAAATGAGATGTGTGAAACTCCCTCATCACCCCCTCCCACAACATGACTAGGGCCATGATTCATCCTTGGAAAAGGATGAAATGATTCCATCCTTCATAAAATCTATATAGTGAATCTCTAGAGGGTATCTGATCATGTAATACCTCATAGTTGATGTCTCCCAATTAGGACTCTCACACACGTTGGAGGAGCAGAGGAGTCAACACCAATGACTGAAGAAAAAAAGCATCCTACTCCCCAACCATGGTTAACTATAAGGAATAAAACTAATTAGATGCCTTCTATACTAAGCGAGACTATAAATTCCTGCTAAGGGAATATTCTATCACATTTCTCTTCCTAAGAGTATAGACTATCTCAAAGTTATAATCCTAAAGAAACTCCAACTAGCACCTCTGTATTATGTTTAAGTCTATATTCATGAAGAAATACCTAAGACTATAATGGTATGAGTAAAAAAAAAACACTCTCCTAGAAGATAGTGTCTCCACATCCTTATAGATAAGACTACCACTTCCAAATATAGGTCATGAGTCACGTAGTTCTACTCATGAGGTATCAACTACCTTGACCCATATATGATCACAACCTAACTCTACATCAACACTGAGCTAAGCCTATCTCCAGAGGCATCACAATATACTATGTACTCCATGACCTCCTCTGGTAATCTCAAAATAGGAGCACTTGTTAGCCTCATTCTCAACTCCAAGAAGGTTCTCTGACATAGATTAATATTGGTAAATGACTACCCTTTACACATCATGACAATCAAAGGGTATTAAATCCTAAATAATTCTTCCACAAAACACCTGTAGTACCCTTTCAAGATAAGAAAACTCCGCACCTCTAACACACTCTTGGGTGGATCCCAAGAAAGCACTGCATTAATCTTTTCCGGGTTTATAACTAATCTATGATTAGAAATTAAATTCCCCAAAAAGTGAAACTTGTGGATCTAGAACTGGAAATTTGAAAGCTTAATATAAAGATAGTTCTCCCAAAGAAAGTCTAGGACCATCCTCAAATAATCTTCATGCTCCTCCTCGAACACAAAGTATATGAGTATGTTTTCAATGAAGAAAAAAACAAACCGATCTAAGTATGGCTGAAAGATTTGGTTCATCATATCCATAAACATAGTGGGGGAATTATTCACATTAAAAGGAATAACAAGGAACTCATAGTGCCTATAGTGATATTGGAATTCCAAATTCATAATATCATCCTCACGAATCTCAACTGGTGGTAGCCGAACCTGATATCAATCTTCAAGAACCATATCACGCCTCTAAAATAATAAAAGAGGTCATAAATCCTTGATAAGTGGTACTTTTTATTTATCATGTCTTGGTTTAGGAATTGATAATCTAGAAAAATCCATAAGCTCCCATCCACTATTTTCATGAACAAAACCAGAGTTGGCTAGGGGGAAACACCGGGTCTGATAAAACCCTTCTCTCAAAAGTCCTCCAACTACAACCATAGCTCTCAGATCTTGGTAGGGGCCATATGATATGTTGCAGAAAATATTAGAGTGGTCCCAAGTTATAATTTGATTCAAAACTAGATCTCCCACCTTGATGGTAGTCACAAAACGTCATCAGAAAATATGTTCATAAAATATTCCATGACTGAAGGAATCCAGATACCTGAAGAGCCCACTATGCTAAGGGATACATCAACCAACTGATGGGTGATGGGTTGTAGCCTTCTAATCGCAAAACCCACTCATCCCATCATGAGATCTCTATTTCCCACATAGGATAATCTCATCCCATTAGTGAGAAGGTATCTGACTCATCTGTGATGATATTCAATTTAGTCTCGGACCCTGAAAAACCAATCTATATTCAAGATGATGTCACAAGGTCTCATCGTAATGACCAAAAGGTCCTATGAGAATCTCTCTCCACCAAGTGATAGTTTTCATTTCCAGTAGGTAAATGATATCGAATAAGAATTCCTCATAGGAACCTCGAGGCAACGCTATTGGGATAAATCCTAAACTGGGAGTCAAAACTCTTGAATAAGGAGTAAAGAGATGAAGGAATGACTCACAATTGTGTCTATTAATACTGAATAAAGAGTTGAATAAACAAAGTTCATACCTCTAATCATCTCATGATAGATAGAGTCATATGCCTCCATATCCTGTAGCTGCCCATATCCCCAACCACCAGCTCCCTGAGCCTGATGTTGGCCACTTGGTGGTGGCAGTAGAATAAGCTCAGTACATAATCCACCACCTACAACTCCTCCTCTTGGATCCCAACCTTATCCTCTACCATATTCACCTTCCTATGGTCCACCTTGACCTTTCCTGTAAGACCCATGATCATGGCATTGTCTTTACCATGGTGGTCCATCTGCTATATTCTTGTCCTTATTAGCATGTTAGGTTGAGTAATCACATTCCATGTGACCTATCCCATCACATGAATAGAAACAACCTTATCTAGGCTTCCCAAGTCCCCTACACAGTCCTTATTCTACATAACCAGATGTCTATGCCTGATCCTGGGAAGATCTACTACACCGAGATCCTGCCAATTGGCATCTTCTATCTAATGAATACAACTCAACCCTATAACACCCACTGAAATCTCTAGATTCATAGAATAACTATGATAGGAATATCTCTATAACTAGATCCTGCTCCAAAACTCTAGTATAAGTGGGAATACATAGGGGTACCACACTTCCACAAATGTATCTATAGAGACCCTATCCAAACATCTATGACCAGAAGAATCCATCTTGAATCATGTTGAGGGAGTACCATATGAGGTCTATGAACCTCTCAACATACTCTAAAAGTACCATCCATCCCTGATGAATCTCTAGAAGCTCCTAAATTTGAACTGAGTGCAAGCATGAGGGGTAGTAATCCTCACGAAACAAATACTAGAAGTCGGTCCATTAGAGTGTCAACTTATTATTCATCTATGTGAATAGACTCCCCCAGTATCCAGATACTCCATGGAAAAGGTTTTATTCCAACATAACCACCTAGTCAGTCAATGTTTGGATAATCCTAAAAACTCAAATAACTAAATCTTGCAAATCCTATTCCACCCAAGGATCTATCTCACCACGGAACCTCAGTGTCCTATGGAACTAGAAATTATAGAGTGTGCTAAGCCTATGTGTATCTTCAGCCTAATCTATTGGTAGTATCAACTGATTGATAGGTAGGAGTGATGATACCTATCCAACTGGAGGGAGGATCTATTGAGATTAACTCTGAAGTGAGGCCTCATCACTCATCAGATCATCTTCATGATCCTGAATCAGTAACCTAGCTATCTATCTTCACAGAGGCATCCTAAAAATTTAATCAAGATGTACCACGGTCAAATGTGCATATATATGTATGGGGAACTAACTCAAGAAGGATAATCAAAAGTCTAAATCCTATATTATGAATGTACCAATGTTCCTTGAAACCAATTTCTTGGTATACCTAGTAAACAAGCAGGTTTTCAGAGTCCTAATGTATATATATGTTGGTTGCTGCACCAATACTAGGTTCTCTAGCCTGAAAGTCACAATCAATACACTTTGACACTATTTACCTAAATCCCAACCAAATCCTCATAAGGGGAACACTCCAAACACCGTCCAAAGTAATGAACTGATCTGATACCAATTTGTCATGAACCGATACAACGCGACTTGATCTGAAACTACACCAAGCATGCCTCCATATGCTAGGGGCTAGAGACAAGCATCAAAAGGCATAACTAATATGGGAAGACTTTTCCTATGTACCTATACATACAAAACCAACCATCTCCATGCATAAGTGAAGAGTAATAAAATAAAATACAATAAAATCTTGAGTAATAATCATACATGTGTAAACATCTAGGAAATACAAGAGTACAAAAGTATAATATGAAAAGTAAAGGGAAAAAATACATGCCTAACTAGAAAGATATCCCAACTAGATAATAATTGGAAAAGTAAATTGCTGAGAGATATTGAATCCATATATTCAAGCCCCGATCACCGTATGTAGTCAAATTTACTAGGGTATCCCTATAATTCTTTTTAATCACCACCAAACCTATCCATAATCTGCATAAGACATGACACATACAGGAAAATCCCATGCAGGGGTGAGTATATACATATCTAGTAGGATGCCCCAAAAGATGAGGGGGAAACAATAGGAGACATAATATATTTAGACAAATCAAATCATATCAAGAAATGAAATCCAATAATGAGGATACATATATCTACTCATAAAATAAACCCAGATAATAGATAAAGGGGATATCCATCTCCCACCTCGACATAGGAAAACAATACACCATTAGTTCTAAGAGGTCTATCAACAATGCTCAACATATCATGTATTTATTTGAAGAATAATCCATGTTAAGTCACCTCTCCAGTGGGATACATATTTGAGGAGACATAATCTATAAGTTGAGGACCCATTAACTGGTACAATAGGAGGGCACCATTTAATAGATATATGACCCATGCACTGATCCAATAGGAGGGTTCCACTATGATGGTAGAGGACCCATTCCTTGATCTAATAGGATGATGCCACTCTGATGGATGATGACCAATTCCCTGACTTCACATGAGGGTTCCACTCTAATGGCCAAGTTCCCATTCCCTGACTCTACAGGAGGGTTCCACTCTAATGGTTGAGGACCCATGCCATGAATCTACATGAGGGTACCACTCTGATGGTCAATAGAGGACCCATGCTATGTCCTAGTAGAAAGGTGCCGATCTAATGGTTGATGACCCATGCCTTGTCTCACGAACCAACCCCATTCAACCTCAAACCGGTCACCTGAGATGATTTGTGACATGGCCTAAAGGGTGTTCCTGATCCCCATGGGTTGGAAACTAATTTTAGGCATCAATAGAGAAAATTGAGGGAATGATTTTTCCCAATGATAAATAAATAACTAAATAGTATAAAGGTAAAAAAAGCATCCCAATATATATATATATATTAATATCCAAATTGACAATATTTTATACATAAAATGAAAAATACAAAAAAAAACTATACAACCAAATTAAACCGACCCTCACAACACAATATATCCATGTAACCTGGAGGGTCACTCTCTGATACCAAATCCAACCATCACCAATGATGATCTAAACCAAGGTGGAACCTGAAAAAAAGATAAAAACAAGAAATAACTACAGGAATGAGTATTAAAACTTAGTAGGTATTCCTAAACAATCTATTCCTAATGCACTTACTTTAAAATATAATAAACATCAACTTCAAGTTTTAAATACAATATATAAAAGTAAAATTTTCCACATATTTTCACTTTAAAATAAAACACAGTCCATTTCCCTTTTTACCATTCAAAATTCAACTCTTTACATGAAGGTACCTAAAGATTTTTTTAGAGGATGATAACATTTATTTTAAAAAAGAGGGAAGTAATATATATCACTTCCAAAAACCATTTTCTAGAAACCTTTTAAAACCAATCTATTCACCTTTCAAATAATTATACCACGAAATCCAGAATAATGATCACATAATAAGGGCAATGGAAATAAGCACACAAGAGTAACCAACCAACCAGTATCTCAATCATTAACTATATAAAACTTAATGCCAATAGACATAAGTATAACCTAGGAGCTTGTGAATAATCCAAAACATACTAATACATGATGAACCATCTTATAAATCATGCCTCACTTAATGAAGTTAAATATCCCAACACGCTCAACCACACCACACATGGTAATGATTGGGAGGCACTATCCCATAGCAACAAAACTCAATACATCCTTATGCTACGGGACACTATCTAGTGTGTAATCTAACTAGTGCAATAATCATTCTCATAAAATTAAATATCCATGTCAGGTTCCCATGTCAAGATGTAAAGGAGAGGGGTGAGCCAACCAATTCCAACCGAGCATAAAATCACATACACATATCTCATATATAACAATCCACACAACATTCATTGCCCCTAATCACTCCAAGGATCAATCTATTTTCCTTAAAACACATAGGTCACATAAGTAAATGAGTTATAGGGATTCCACAACAAGGAAGTCCCACCCATTCATATAAATAGATCATGAGGATTTAATAGTAAGGTCCATTTAATCATAAACTCAGCAAGATAATTATGCAAGGAGAGTTTTCATATTAAACACTTTCACCATTTCCATAAAAGTTCCAAATGGGCTTCAAGGTCATTTCAATAAACCATCATATCTCAAAGAACTAAATTACCTTTAAAAAATAGTGTAAACACACCATTTACATTTCAAAATCATTTAGAACCCCATTTAAGTACTCCCACCACATGTGTGAACCAAAACCATTTACATCAAGTGCCAATCAGGCCACATATCACCATCACATGCCATTTAATTTTTTAAAGAACCAAATGCACACCATTTTCAAGTCTAAACCTTTCATAAACCCATTTGAGGAACAAAAAAACACCATCAAGATGTTAAAAATATATTTAAAAGGAAAACTCATGATTTAAACATCACAAAATACTCACAAAAACCAACCGAGCATTTTATCGAACACTTGGTGTGCAATATTTAACAAAACAATACCATTCATTTCAAAACAAGGAAGAAATCACAACTTTTCACACCAAAAAATTATTCCAAAAACCACATATCATTATTTCATAATCAAGTAAGGTTAAAAAACAAGATATTAATGAATCTTAAATTAAAAAGGCAAGTGAAAAGGGAGGCCTACCCCAATCTCACAACGTTTCAACAACGCACACCTGAAACCCCTCTATAATGGTTCAAAGAACCAAGATCTACCAAGAGGAACCTTAAACAAAATAACCCCAATCATACATCAAGGTAAACAAAAAACCTAGGTCCACATGACTATGGGAGAAAGATATCTCAATAGAAAATGGAAGGATAAGGAAGAGGGAGAAGAAGAGAGGATATTAACTTGAGAAATCACCCTTAACTCCTGAAGAAATCCATAGATATTCAGAAAGGGAGGAAAGAGGAGGCTTTAAGAACCAAGGAGGATCCTCCCTAGGGGTTTACAAACCAGGTAAGGGAAGAAATAGAAAAATTGGGGTTAAACATCCTGAGAAAAAAAGAGTCATTTTACAATTTTTAAGGTCTGGGCAACTCGCATGGTTTGGCCGCATGCTTTACCAAAGTGTGTGCCAACAATGCTCCCTTTACTGGACACACCTAGGTACTTACATGGTTTATAAACAATAAAAAATGGTTCTGTACCGAGATATTTTCTTCCCTCATGCTTTAAGTATGGGTTGAATAACTGTACGTGGGTCGTGCACCCTTAACCATAAGCACTCCAAGTCTCACATGGTTTACTAGAGCATTCTTCACATTTCCCTCTAATTATGTGCAAACTCTACTCCAAAAGGAAAACACTCCAAAACTAAAAATTAAAACCCATCACACTCGAAACTTGAGATAAAATCCTAAGGTAAAAATATAAACCAGAATAGAGGTCCAAAACAAAAAATCAGAGTGTGAAAATTCTACCCACTGTAACAATTTCTTCCCCCATAAATCCACAACATATTACAGTTGATCGATCTAAGACTAAGGATTTACATAACCACATTATCCAACATCTTAAACTAATAACATCTCACATACCACCAGAATGAAACCAAAATTAATTCTCAACATGGGAGGATGGAATAGACTCCCAACCATTTGAAACAAACTAGAACCAATATATTCCTAGAAGAAAACTCAATGAGACTTGCAGTGGGTCTCCCCACCATTAAGAATAGACTTGCTTAAAACAACCAACAGACTCTCATCATGAGCCAAAACCCCCCACCAAAAGGGGCCCTGACAAAGAAACTCCAAACCAAATAGAAAATCAAAACACAACTAATCCACAAGGAGGAACATACCATAATACAGAAGAATAAATCATGATATTTTAAACCACTCACTCACCAATAGAGGATAAAAGAATAGAGACAAGGTATTCCACACCCCTAATGGTTTCCTGACTTCATGAAATGATTCACTCTAAGGCCTATAGCTAGATCCCTAATTTCTGAAGCATATATTGCAACACAGTAAGGAGATAGTAATCAAAACACTCCATGAAACTCACTTTTTTTAAAAAATAACCTTCACCCAAAAAAGGACTTATAATATTCACACACCAAACACACCACCAATTAGAATAGAAAGATCCATAATTTATAAAATAAATACACAATTTCATAAAAACAAGAGTTCTTAGGAGCTCTAAAACATTCCCTTACATTTCAAACAAAATAGAACACCACAGTGCACAAACGCTACAACAAAAGGAAACACCACAATATAAATAACTATTAAAACATAAAGATATAATATAATGAAAAGAAAACTCACAAAAAAATGAATTTTAAACTAAGATCAAAACGTCACTCTACTCCTGAAAATGGGAAGAGGTGTCTTTCAAAGAGGTGGATATGGATCCATAATGCTTTCTAAAAACACCCTGAAAGAACCGTTGCAAATGACCTAGGCATCCATAGACAAGATAGGTCTTTGGATCATTCAGGCACAATGAATTCTTATGATTTGGCTTACCACTTTGATGACACAATATGATCCTACACCCAGAAGAGTTAGACTAAAGATCTATAGGTCTTTTAATTCCACAACCATCACCAAAAACTATAGGCTGCTTCCCTTGATCCTTATTAGAATTCCCTTCACTGCTTCCATAAATCATAGGAAGACCATCTGCCTCAAGAACCCCCTATAGCACAACTTCAACAGGAAAAAATTGCTTAACCACATCATAAAAAGAAGTTAAACTGAACTCGAACACCTTTGACTATAGACCAGGATGAATCCCATGATCAAAATGTCGATCCTTCAAGGAATCATCCGCCACATACTCCGGAAGGTATAGAACTAGATCCATAAAATGAAAAAAGAACTCCAACACTGAACTAATACCTTTTTGAAAACATCACATCTCTATTCCTTACCTCACCTTCAATAACTATGAGAAATACTGTTGAATGAATGAAGCCTTGAATAACTCCCAATAAAGACCTTCCTAAGTCTTGTTCCTAGAGACCAACTTCCACTACTTCCAGGTTAGTCCTTCAAGAATGAAGGTAGAAAGCTTTACCTTTAACAATTCAATAAACTCAATGAGTATTAATTTCCTTTATATTTTTCACATCCACTCTTATGATTTGATAGAATACTCTTGAACATATAAGAGAGGTGGATTTAACTTTAAAAACTCAAGAAGAAAATCCTTAGGTTGATTAATTAGAAATCCTTCTAATAGGGAATCACTTGTAGCTACACCAAAAATATCCATTGAGTCTCTATGGGGGCGCACACTGGGAAATAAGAAATATAAGAGATCAATCAAATCCAACTCATCAACAAGAGTTCTCAAAATCAAAATGTCTCAAAAACAACACTTCCCAAATCACAGAAAAACAATCCACCCAACCATTGCCTATCAATGGCACTAAAAAATTTTCATCTTCAGAATGCTTTTGATTAAAAGAAAACTCGATGGGTTGTATACTTACCAATGGTATTACTTCGAGTCTCACTCACATTCACATTCTAGTGCCACCCCAGGCACCCATCAACCATGTCGTACTAGGAACTCCTCCTCCCATATCATCATCCATCTAATTTCCCACACATATCCATGCATGTGAGCACCCAAGAAAATACCAAAGATTAAAACAAAACATTTCCACTTTCAAAACAAATAATTAAACCCACATTTTAATACTTTAATCTACTTCCCATTACGGAATTCACAAAAATTTTCAAAATAATACTAACCATCAAGTCAAAAACCATGTTCAAATTACATATTTCAATCCATTTAATCATGCTTAAAATAAATTCCCATGGAATTCGATCCAAAAATTCATTTCATCTCATTCAAACATTTTTTTGAAATTCAAAAAATTCCATTCCATCAAAACAATTTGATTAAAAACCCATTATTTCTAATTTAAAACAAACTCCTAGAAAAAATTTTATTTTCAGACAACAAAATTTGATAAACCCTAAGTTTTGATTATAGAAATCCAATTCTAATAAACCATCCCAGCTTCAACATAAAGGGTTATTTTATAAAGATCTATTTTTTCTGAAGCCTTACTCAAACATAATTCTGAAAATCCATTTTACACTTTACAAAAATACAACCATTACCACTAAAACCCCAATTTTACATTTCTAAAACAATAATTTTCAAAAACAAATTTCATAATCAATGAAGACTCAAAACAACTCACTAGAAGGAACTAGTTTCGATGGGTAAATTGACCATATGGTTGGAGACCACATGCCAAACATGCCACCATCACTGAGAGTCTTCTAGGATTATGTAACCTAATCCACATGGATTTCCAGGCCCTACAAGCTCATAGAGACCATTATACAAACTCCCTTTTCATATACAAAATACCAAACAAAACCACAATAACCAAAGAAACCCTCAAAATCAGACTTCCCAAGGAAACCTAAGTCTTGGTATAGAAAGTGTTGGAAAGACACTTATTCATACCTAAACCCCAAGGTTTTAATTATACTACTCCATCTACCTTAAAAACCCCAAATAATAAAGGGTGATATGACATCTAGGTCCTCTAAGGGAAGCCTCCTTTGATACTATTTTGTCACGAACTAAACCAGTTCAACCTCAAACCGGTCACCCGAGCTAATACATGACATGGCCCGAAGGGCATTCCCGATCCCCATGGGTTGGAAACTAATTTCAGGAATCAATAGAGAAAACCAAGGGAATGATTTCTTGCAATGATAAATAAATAACTAAAAAATGTAAAGATAAACAAAGTATCCTAATATATATATATATATATCAATATCTAAAATTACCATCCTTTATACATAAATTGAAAAATACAACAAAACTATACAACCAAAATCAACTAACCCTGACAACACAATATCTCCATGTGACTCTAAGGGTCACTCTCTAATACCAAATCCAACCATTACCCACAGTAATCTAAACAAAGTTAGAACCTACAACAAAAGATAAAAACAAGAAATAACTACAAGAGTGAGTATTAAAACTCATTAGGAATGCCCAAAAAATATATTCCCAATGAAATTAATTTAAAATAAAATAAACATCAAATTCCAATTTGAAATAAAAAATATATAAAAGTAATATTTCCACATATTTTCACTTTAAAACAAAACACACTGCATTTCCCTTTTTACCATTCAAAACCACACTCTTTCTATAAAGGTACTAAAATCATTTCTAAGAGGAAGATAACATTTCTTTTAAAAAGGATGGAAAGAGTATAAATCAGTTCCAATTTTTTTCCATAAACCTTTGAAAACCAAGTTAATCACATTTCAAAGAAGTATACCACACAAGCCACCACAATGATCACATAATAAGGGAAATGGAAATAAGCACACAAGAGTAACTAACCAACCAGTATCTTAATCATCAAATGTATACAACTAAGTGATAATAGACATGGACATAACCAAAGAGATCATGAATAACTTAGAACATACTAATACATGATGAATCATCCCAGAAATCATTCCTCATATGATGACATCAAATCTCCCAACATGCTTGGCTGCACCCCACATGGTACATACCGAGGGGAACTATCCCATAATAATAAAACTCAATATATCCCCAAGATATGGGCCACTAGCTAGTGTGTAATCTAACTAGTGCATCAATCATTCTTAGAAAATTCAATAGCTATTCCAGGTTCCAATTTCAAATTTTAAACAAGATGGGTGAACCAACCGATGCCAACCTAGTAATAAATCATATACATAGATCTATTATATAATAATCCACACAACATGTATCACCATGAATCACTATAAGGATCAATCTCTTTACCTTACAACACATAGGTCACACAAATAAATGGGTCATGAGGATTCCAAAGCGAGGATGTACCATCCATTCACATAAATGGATCACGAGGATTCCATAGTGAGGAAATACCATCCATTTAATCATAAAATTAGTAATATAATTATCCAAGGAGGGTTTTTATATTAAACACTTTCACCATTTCCGTAAAAGTGCCAAACATGCCTCAAGGTCCTTTCACAAAACCATCATTTCTTACAGAACCAAATTAACTTTAAAAAATAGCGTAAACACATCATTTACATTTCAAAATCATTTATAACCACATTTAAGTACTATCAACACATGTGTGAACCAAAAACATTTTCATTAAGTGAAAATCGGTTCACATATCATCATCACATTCCGTTTCATTTTTTTAAAGAACCAAACACACAACATTTTCAAGTATAAACTTTTCATAAACACATTTTAATAACCTAAAACCACCATAAATATGTTAAAAATATATTTACAAGGCCAACTCATGCTTTAAACACCACAAAATACTCACAAAACCCAAACAATCATTTTATTTAACACTTGTTGTGCAATATTTAACAAAAAAATGCCATTATTTTCATAACAAGGAAGAAATGTAACACCCCTAGCTTCCATGATACGCTTCTCATTCAATAATGCAATAGCTTGCATTGTACGCAACTTCGAGTTCTAAAACACCGCGACTAATCAAAGTAGCCGTTATGAATAGTAATAACCACTTTTTAAAATTATAGAAATTTTATATTTCAAAATGGACTTCATTTTTGGATTCGGAATATCGAAATTAGCCTATATTGAATTTTTGGTATTTTTCTGAGAACTTCTAATTTTTTATGAATAGTGAAAAATACTTAAAACAACTTTTTTAATCAAAATAATTTATTGTGATAAATTATACTATTTAGTGGTTTTAAAGTATAATTAGAATATATTTTTACCATTTTATCCAATGGTTGTCATTAGAATTAATTTAACATTGAAATCGGACATAAACAATTGCCAATCTTTTGATATAAATTGTTTCTTAGAAACACGCCATTTTTTGTAACAGCGGGAATTAATTATAAAATTAATTAATGCAACTTATATGTATGGAATTTTGTAAAATAGACATCATTTTTGAATTCGGAATATCAATTATAGCTTAGGGTGAAATTTTGGCTTTGTTATGAAAAACTTCAATTTTTGATGAATAGTGAAACCACTAAGTGGTAGTTAAATAACTGATTTTTTCATTTAAATGAAATATTACCACTTATGTGATTTGATTTTCAAAAATCCTACATACATGGTTTTCATTAATAAGTAAAATGTGGTTCAATAAGATTAAAATAAATTTTTGGTGAATAGTAATTTTTAAGTTCTTAATCGCGATTAGAGGTAATTAGTGTAGTTTAAGGCACAAATAATGTTTTAATAATATGAGATGAGCATGACACTTGTCCTAATCCTATTGTATGAGTCATGGCCGACCAAGAAAACCCATGGGTCAACTTGGGGACCCCATGGAGCCACTTTAGTTGGAAAATGACATTAATATATATTTATTTAATGTTAAAATTAAATTGACACAAACATGAGTTGTTTTACTAAAACAGTTTTTAAGTGGGGTTACACAAGTCCAAATTTTGATTATAAATATTCATTAGAAAGATAAAAATATTTCCTACATCATAGTATTTTTTTATAATTTTTATACATTAAATAAATTAAATTATTTATGACATCATTATGATGCGGCGATGACCTCATTATTTAACAATTTAAATAAAATGAGAAGATAATGCAAAATCCAAGGCTTAAACTTGTCCAAAGCCTATTTGATGAAGAGATTTCGAACCCTTATCACCGTAGACACGAATTATATAAGTGTGGGACCTTTAGAATCCGAAAAGCATGGTATAATAATGTAACTTTTCAATCTTTCCAAAAGTGCCCCTCCTCTCCACTTATAAAAGGCCCCCACCTCTCCCACCTCATTTACACTTTCAAGCCATTTGGCTCGGCCAAAACCGTACCAAATACTCTCCCAACTTCCCCCTATTACTCCTAGAAGCCTCAATTTGGGCAGAAATCTTCCCAAGGAAGCCTTTGGCTCAAATCAAAAAGAGTTACCCGATTTTGAGGTAATGTCTTCTCTAATTTTGTTTTGTTTTATTTTTCTTCTCCAACCCCATAAACTCTTTTTATTAATTTCTTTTGTAACAAAACCAGTATCCTAAATATAATAGGATGTTGTTATAAGAAGTATTCTAGCTACACTTACACACACCTACATCTAATGGTTAAAGAACATACGGTTTCTGTGGATGACGAATTTCTGCCTCACGAAATGATGATTGTTCAACACTCATATAACACCTTCAAAGGTGGCCATTAAGATGTAAATATTTTTATATATGATATATAATATGTTTATGTTTTACTTATTCTTCTGTATTTCTCATTTATGGCATACTTTATGATTTCCATTATGGGTAAAACGCGATAATTTCATTTTAGGAAGTGCGGACTACCGCCCCCTCAAAGTGATTTGAATCGTTAATGCCATATGTGGGATGTATAAAGGATGGAGTAAATGGTATTATACACTATATTATATTGGAATTATATTATAAATTTATATCATTATGATTTCGTTCCATTAAATACGAAATAGAAATGAAAGTAGCGTTCATGCGTACGTACGACTTACCGTCTCCATGAACGGTGCATTTCATTTATTACCTCTAAATGTTACGTAATATTATAAATGAATGTATATAATGGATATATATGATATATATGACATATAAATCATGAATATAATTCTGGAGATAATGGATATTCTACCACATAAACAACTTTTAATTATAAGAAATTTATTATTGACTCAAGTACCAAAGATCGACAAAACGACCGTTATTAACTTAAATAATTACATAATGTTCATATCATTGTAATAAGTGATATAAAAAGGATAATGAAATTGAAAATGGTTCTTAATAAGGTATATATTAACTCTAGTTTATTATTCAGGAGGTTAAAGAACGGTTGAGTCAAGTCAGACACGAGGTAAGGGAACTTCTTAACCCAATTTCCATTCTTTGGGTTAATCTCCTACTTTCAAATTATGTCATGATATTATTATGTCTTATTTTGTATTCTTTATGTGTACCTATAGTGAATATACATAATATATCTATTTTATTTTAAAAATGATCTTTTTAAGGACTTCGTCTCAATCTCCTTTCATTGAGGCATATTTGGTTTTATACACAAATTTCTTTTATACGGTGTATAAACCACTTTGACTTTTACGTTTATACAAAAGGAATATTTTTTATACGAAGTGTTTACTAAACGACAAAAGGGAATGTTTTTGTCGTACATATGCGGCGACAATGACTTCTCCGCCACCGTGACCATTATTTGAGTTTCAGATTCCTCTACAAGCCATCATTTTTTTTAATGAAAAATAAATACAAAGTTTTAACTTTCTTTTATTTTGGTATTGAAAATGGTTTTGAAAGCGTTTTTATTATATCAATGTGTTGTATTGATATCTTGTGATTGAAATGTAGAAATGTTATGTTTCCTTTATGCATGTTTTATGTGATACGATTATGTTATGGTTTATGATATGTTTAAACCTATTCATATGAGGAATGTATTGGACTTAATAAGTGACGGGTGGAGCCCGCTATAGCTCCTCGATGAATCGGTAGGTCTCATGAGACAACTAGACGTGGAATCGGCCGAGGCCCTTTCCCAATTTGATTTATGGTTTTGGCCGAGGCCTTAATCATTTTAGACGTCTTGGCCGAGGCCTTGACAAAATGTTTCAGAATGTCCGGCATTATACATTCCCTCATTATAAAAGTGGTTATTGATATTGCATGTGATTATTCGACTAGTAGAATATCCATGTGAGTAAGTAAATGGCATTATTTAATTTTATTTTTGCCATATTATGTTGAAGTTCATGTTTAAAAGGCTTTTGTTTTATTTATACATTTCCTTAAATGTTAATGTTTATTTATGAAAGCTTCCGCATTATTGTTATCCTTACTGAGCATCTGAGCTCACCCCTTTCAATGTTTTAATATTTTCCAGGATGTGAAGAAGTATTTTATGAATGACCTTTAGGGATAGTCAAAAGAGGATATGAGTGTGGACTATGAAGACTTTGTTATTAGTTTTTCACTTTATGAATGTATCTAGTGTTTCCAAGGCTACTAAACTAATTGGTCTTTCGAGACTTGATCTTTTGTGATCATGCCAATGTTACGAAGTAATGCACCGACTGTGGGTAGCTGGGGTCGGGGCGCTACAGTTGGTATCAGAGGCAGTTTAGTACTAACCTTGGAAGCTATATTTAGACAAACTCTGATTAGAGCACATAGCCCAAAGATAGACTTTGAGGATTAGTATAGAAGAACTTCCTGAAAATTTTGGTATTGTAGAGATGTTGTGAGTTTTCTGAGCAATATATCCCTATCTGGATACGAGCAGGTAGAGGTGGCTCTGGCACAGATGTACCTAGGGGTAAAACCCGAAAACACCGCTTTGAGCTAAAATCGAACGGGAACTGGTGCACGACAACGGGCCTTGCTGCACTCTTGGTTACGACACTCCCGGGGGATATGCTTAGGATAATTCCCATTTTCTTTACAAACCACTATGAAGGGTTACGAGTATATACTTCCTCAAAGAAAACATTTCTTTTTATGATTATGGATTATATCCATAAATAGTTCAATTTATGTAAAGTGTTTTACAAGTATGTAATTATGTATTTTGATTCATAAACTAATCCAGTTTATGCCATTATTTAGAAATGGCGCCTAGTGGAAGGAATGGAAACCGTATCAATGCACGCACTCCGTGTAGGGATTTCCCTCCTGCTCAAGATAATTATTGTGGATCTGGAGATACAACTGGTGCTGATCAGCTTCTCACCGTATTGGGACAACTCACGCAGGTTATGAATAACAACCTTACTCGTATGGAGCACCCTGATCCGCAACGTGGAGGATCAATGCTAGACCGTTTCATGAGGCAACAACCACCAAACTTCAATGGGAGTACAAATCCTATAGTAGCTGAGCAATGGATAAATTCCTTAGAGAAAATATTCCATGCCTTGGGGAGTAGTGAAAGGGAGAAGGTTGTCATGGCAGTTTACCGCCTCACTGGAGATGCCGATCAGTGGTGGTCGCTGATTCAAAACACAAAGGAAGATGATGACGTATCGAATATGCAATAGAGGGAGTTCAAAGAGCTTTTCTTAGAAAAATACTTTCCTCGAGACCATCGAGCGGATATGGAAAGGCAATTTTTGAGTCTGAGACAAAAGGAGGACGAGAATGTCGCAAAGTATGAGGCCAACTTTACAAGGTTAGCGAGGTATGCTGCAGATTATATATGTAACCCAAGAGTTAAGATTGATCGTTTCTTTGATGGGTTAAAACCATTTCTCCGTTGAGCTTTAGTATCACAATCCTTCTCATCATACGAAGATATTGTCTCGTGTGCTATCAAGACAGAAAAGGAATTCTCTAAGTCTTATGACAACAAAGTAAAGCAAGAGAAGAAGAGAACGGGGGAACAAGAGACAGATAAAGGGAAAAAGGGAAAGAAGGATTTTCCATTATGTGATAATTGTGGGAAGAATCACCCTGGTACTTGCCTAAAAGGAATGGGAGTTTGTTATAAATGTGGAGAAAAAGGCCACCAGGTGCATGATTGCAAGGGAAAGAAAGAGGCTATCAATGTTGAATGCTACAATTGTAGAGAAATGGGGCATTATGCAAATGAATGTCCTAAGCGTCAGGGAAACTTACCTCAGAAAAGGCCAAGGGATCAAGGCCAATCTTATGCTATGACTACAGTTGAAGCGGAATAATTAATGTATTGGTGCTTTTGGACTTAAGGATTATATTCTGGTTATAAGAATAATGTGATATATATAAGGATTGTACTGCAGTACTTGTTGATTTCAGTAAGGTTTTAATATGATGAAGGTAAATATATTTTTAGTATGTGACAATAAGAGAAACTTTACTTTGTTTGGGGAATCTGATAAATTGATTTTGGAATTTAGAGACCTTTTAGAGAAAGTCTGGATGGAGGTATTTTGGATAACTATTAAGATTGGAATGGATTAAGTTGAACCATGGATAATATTGTTTAAGGTTAAATCATTTCTGAAGATTATTTTTGGAATATTATACTACTATAGTTTTAGGAAAAGGACAACCTGCAGGGTGGGGAATAACCCGTCGCGTCGGACAAAGCTGCAGGAATCGAACCCACAATCAAAGTGCGACAGGCCTTTATTTCCTACCACTAGCCTACAGGAAGTCCCTGGTTATTACAAAATAATTTTACTAATCTAAATGGTATGTGTTAACATTTGGAACCTTATACAATTAGGATAAATAGAATATTTTTGAGTTTCGTTACCATTTGGAGTAAAAGTTGGGTTTGTGGTAAAAATTTATTAACGAATGAAAGTATACATAACAAGTATGTATATTCCCTTACGTTCTTAGTAAATCTCCTAAATAAATTCCTCAACATTATAAAAGGTAACTTAAAACAAAAATGTTGTCGGTTAACTTTTCCTACTGGGGAATCAATGATCGTTTAACCAATCACAAGTTTGTGATTTTCTTGTAGTTAAAATTTCTCCTAATCCTGTTTTATATAACTCTCCATCAGACCTTGATGGTTTGTTTCTCCTCCATATCCATATTTTCATAGAATCCTAGAATGGGCTATATCGGGTGACCTTTGTACTTATCTTGCTTTCTTTTAATGTTATATATTTATTAACCTTATTTCCAATGTGAGTTTTCCACAAAGGTATTTTCTATTTTAAACCTTTTATTTTCAAAGAAAATTTTCAAATTGCGAGGACGCAATTTATTGAAGGAGGGGAGAATGTAACACCCCGAGCTTCCATGATACGCTTCTCATTCAATAATGCAATAGCTTGCATTGTACGCAACTTCGAGTTCTAAAACACCGCGACTAATCAAAGTAGCCGTTATGAATAGTAATAACCACTTTTTAAAATTATAGAAATTTTATATTTCAAAATGGACTTCATTTTTGGATTCGGAATATCGAAATTAGCCTATGTTGAATTTTTGGTATTTTTCTGAGAACTTCTAATTTTTTATGAATAGTGAAAAATACTTAAAACAACTTTTTTAATCAAAATAATTTATTGTGATAAATTATACTATTTATTGGTTTTAAAGTATAATTAGAATATATTTTTACCATTTTATCCAATGGTGGTCATTAGAATTAATTTAACATTGAAATCGGACATAAACAATTGCCAATCTTTTGATATAAATTGTTTCTTAGAAACACGCCATTTTTTGTAACAGCGGGAATTAATTATAAAATTAATTAATGCAACTTATATGTTTGGAATTTTGTAAAATAGACATCATTCTTGAATTCGGAATATCAATTATAGCTTAGGGTGAAATTTTGGCTTTGTTCTGAAAAACTTCAATTTTTGATGAATAGTGAAACCACTAAGTGGTAGTTAAATAACTGATTTTTTCATTTAAATGAAATATTACCACTTCTGTGATTTGATTTTCAAAAATCCGACATAAATGGTTGTCATTAAGAATTAAAATGTGGTTCAATAAGATTAAAATAAATTTTTGGTGAATAGTAACTTTTAAGTTCTTAATCGCGATTAGAGGTAATTAGTGTAGTTTAAGGTACAAATAATGTTTTAATAATATGAGATGAGCATGACACTTGTCCTACTCCTATTGGATGAGTCATGTCCGACCAAGACAACCCATGGGTCAACTTGGGGACCCCATGGAGCCACTTTAGTTGGAAAATGACATTAATATATATTTATTTAATGTTAAAATTAAATTGACACAAACATGAGTTGTTTTACTAAAACAGTTTTTAAGTGGGGTTACAAAAGTCCAAATTTTGATTATAAATATTCATTAGAAAGATAAAAAGATTTCCTACATCATAGTATTTTTTTTTATAATTTTTAGACATTAAATAAATTAAATTATTTATGACATCATTATGATGCAGCGATGACCTCATTATTTAACGATTTAAATAAAATGAGAAGATAATGAAAAATACAAGGCTTACACTTATCCAAATCCTATTGGATGAAGAGATTTCGAACCCTTATCACCTTATCCACGAATTATATAAGTGTGGGACCTTTATAATCCGAAAAGCATGGTATAATAATGTAACTTTTCAATCTTTCCAAAAGTGCCCCTCCTCTCCACTTATAAAAGGCCCCCACATCTCCCACCTCATTTACACTTTCAAGCCATTTGGCTCGGCCAAACCCTGCCCAAATACTCTCCCAACATCCCCCTATTACTCCTAGAAGCCTCACTTTGGGCAGAACTCTTCCCAAGGAAGCCTTTGGCTCAAATCAAAAAGAGTTACCCGATTTTGAGGTAATGTCTTCTCTAATTTTGTTTTGTTTTATTTTTCTTCTCCAACCCCCTAAACTCTTTTTATTCATTTCTTTTGTAACCAAAACAGTATCCTCAGTATACTAGGATGTTTTTATAAGAAGAATTCGAGCTACACTTACACACACCTACATCTAATGGTTAAAGAACATACGGTTTCTGTGGATGGCGAATTTCTGCCTCACGAAACGATGACTGTTCAACACTCATATAACACCTTCAAAGGTGGCCATTAAGATGTCACTATTTTTATATATGATATATAATATGTTTTTGTTTTAATTATGCTTCTGTATTTCTCATTTATGGCATACTTTATGATTTCCATTATGGGTAAAACGCGATAATTTCATTTTAGGAAGTGCGGACTACCGCCCCCTCAAAGTGATTTGAATCGTTAATGCCATATGTGGGATGTATAAAGGATAGAGTAAATGGTATTATACACTATATTATACTGTAATTATATTATACATTTATATCATTATGATTTTGTTCCATTAAATACGAAATAGAAATGAAAGTAGCGTTCATGCGTACGTACGGCTTACCGTCTCCATGAACGGTGCATTTCATTTATTACCTCTAAATGTTACGTAATATTATAAATGAATGTATATACTGGATATATATGATATTTATGACATCTAAATCATGAATATAATTCTGGAGATAATGGATATTCTACCACATAAACAACTTTT
This sequence comes from Viscum album, assembly GCA_963277665.1. NCBI lineage: Eukaryota > Viridiplantae > Streptophyta > Magnoliopsida > Santalales > Viscaceae > Viscum > Viscum album. The sequence continues at coordinate 1,619,160,335 of OY728157.1, read as the reverse complement.
AATTATAAGAAATTTATTGTTGACTCAAGTACCAAAGATCGACAAAACGACCGTTATTAACTTAAATAATTACATAATGTTCATATCATTGTAATAAGTGATATAAAAAGGATAATGAAATTGAAAATAGTTATTAATAAGGTATATATTAACTCTAGTTTATTATTCAGGAGGTTAAAGAACGGTTGAGTCAAGTCAGACACGAGGTAAGGGAACTTCTTAACCCAATTTCCATTCTTTGGGTTAATCTCCTACTTTCAAATTATGTCATGATATTATTATGTCTTATTTTGTATTCTTTATGTGTACCTATAGTGAATATACATAATATATCTATTTTATTTTAAAAATTATCTTTGTAAGGACTTCGTCTCAATCTCCTTTCATTGAGGCATATTTTTTTTATACACAAATTTCTTTTATACGGTGTATAAACCACTTTGACTTTTACGTTTATACAAAAGGAATATTTTTTATACGAAGCGTTTACTAAATGACAAAAGGGAATGTTTTTGTCGTACGTATGCGGCGACAATGACTTCTCCGCCATCGTGACCATTATTTGAGTTTCGGCTTCCTCTACAAGCCATCATTTTTTTAATGAAAAATAAATACAAAGTTTTAACTTTCTTTTATTTTGGTATTGGAAATGGTTTTGAAAGAGTTTTTATTATATCAATGTGTTGTATTGATATCTTGTGATTGAAATGTGGAAATGTTATGTTTCCTTTATGCATGTTTTATGTGATACGATTATGTTATGGTTTATGATATGTTTAAACCTATTCATATGAGGAATGTATTGGACTTAATAAGTGATGGGTGGAGCCCGCTATAGCTCCTCGATGCATCGGTAGGTCTCATGAGACAACTAGACGTGGAATCGGCCGAGGCTCTTTCCCAATTTGATTTATGGTTTTGGCCGAGGCCTTAATCATTTTAGACGTCTTGGCCGAGGCCTTGACAAAATGTTTCAGAATGTCCGACATTATATATTCCCTCATTATGAAAGTGGTTATTGATATTGCATGTGATTATTCGACTAGTAGAATATCCATGTGAGTAAGTAAATTTCATTATTTAATTTTATTTTTTCCATATTATGTTGAAGTTCATGTTTAAAAGGCTTTTGTTTTATTTATACATTTCCTTAAATGTTAATGTTTATTTATGAAAGCTTCCGCATTATTGTTATCCTTACTGAGCATCTGAGCTCACCCCTTTCAATGTTTTAATATTTTCCAGGATGTGAAGAAGTATTTTATGAATGACCTGCAGGGATAGTCAAAAGAGGATATGAGTGTGGACTATGAAGACTTTGTTATTAGTTTTTTCACTTTATGAATATATCTAGTATTTCCAAGGCTACTAAACTAATCGGTCTTTCGAGACTTGATCTTTTGTGATCATGCCAATGTTACGAAGTAATGCACCGACTCTGGGTAGCTGGGGTCGGGGCGCTACAACAAATCACCACTTTTTCAAACCAAAAAAATTAAAAAAATTACAAATCATTATTTCATAATAAAGGAAGGTTCAAAATCAAGAAACAAATAAATCTTAAATTAAAAATACAAGTACAAAGGGAGATCTACCTCAATCTCATGAAATTTCAACAACGCACACCCAAAACCACTTCATGAAGCTTCCAAGAACCGATATCTACCAAGTGGAACCTTTAAAAAAAATAAAATCCACAATCATAAATCAAGGTAAACACAAACCCTAGGCCCACATGACTATGGGATAAAGAGATCTCAAGAGAAAATGGAAGGAGAAGGAAGTGGGCGAAGAAGAGAGGAGATTGCCTTAATAAATCAACCTTAACTCTTGAATAAATCCATAGATATTCACAAAGAGAGGAAAGAGGAGGCTTGAATAACCAAGGAAGATCCTCTATAGGTCTGTATGAACCAGGTAAGGGAATAAATGGGTGTATTGGGGTTAAAAATCCAAAGGGGGAAAGATTAATTTTACAAATTTTAAGATCTGGGTAGCTCGCACGGTTTGGCTGCATGATTTACCAAAATGTACGCTAACCGTGCGCCCTTTAATAGACACACATGAGCACATACATGGTTTTTACACATGTTTTACAAATTTTGCACCAAATTTGTGAAATGTTTCTATCATGAGATAGTGGCATCCCGCATGCTTTAAGCTTGGTTTGACTACCAACATGGAATGTGCACCCTCAACCAGAAGTACTCCAAGGCTCGCACAGTTTCTTGGAGCATGCCACAAAGTTCCCTCTAACTATGTGCAAACTGTGAACCAAGAGTAGAACAATCCAAAACTCAAAATTAAAACTTGTCACACCCAAAACTCAAGAACAAAGTCCAAGGCCAAAAGATAAACCAGAACAGAGGTCCAAAATAAAAAAATAGGTGTGACACCCTGACTTCGAAGAAGGGTGCCACTATGAAGGTAAATATATAACCCAAGACCTATCCTAGTATAAGGGATTCACTTTTATAGTTTATGACCCAAGCCATGAATCTAATGGAGGGTGAAACTATGATGGTCAATAGAGGACCCATGCCCTATCCCAGTATGAGGGTGCCACTCTGACGAACTTGAACGATCACTACCATCGTCGAATGTCGCTTAATGAGTAATAATTCATATATTTATAAAATAATATCTAAAAATCAACTATAAATTACACCATCATGTTCTACATGAAAAAAAACTCAGGATAGTCTACTCACATGCCAGGATCTGATTCCAAATAAAGGAGATGCGAGAGGTAGAAGTTTCCTCAAAATGAGGTACGTGATGTGTAGGGGACCCACACAACATGTGGACCTACTCTGATGCTTGAACATGTCCTTTATATTACATGGATCACTATCTATGTATCCATAAATGGTGTGTATGGGGGAAAACATGGTGTGTCTTATCCACCTAAGGTTGAGTTATGTTCTCTTGGTCATGCCTGTGTCCTTCAGGCTGTGTCCCTATACCCTGGCCATGTGCTTTACCATTCCCGTGTCCATTTACTCCTAGAGTACATGATTGATTTACTGTACTGAGTCACATGGAATGTGTTTTGAATACCGCCTTTTTATTACATAAATTTTCATTACATTTTACAAACAGTGGATCTTTAAAGTCTAGTGCCTTGGAAATCAGGAACATAATACATGAAAAAAACATAAAACATTCTTCTAAACCACTCGTAAGGCTTCATCATAGTTTCATCCTATGTAAAATTAATGCATCTCATATCCTGGAGACATACATCAAAGGAAAGGCTGAGCAGAAGGCTCAGTAAGGAAAACAAGTGAAATAATTGACATGTGATCTTGAGCAATATTAATAAGAACATGATAAAAGTCATAAGGGAATGAGCAATGGAAGAATAGGAAAATCATAATAAAAGTAACTTGAATCATAACTTGAATATGTGGATAAAACATTTCATTTATACATTCATGAATATATCACCAAGGTTTATCCCTGAGGTTTTGTAAAAATTACAAAGGTTATTTAGCAAGGTATCGTGAAACTTGTCATCTCTAGAGATTAATTATTTACCAAATGAATTGGAGTTCTATCATGGAGCACCATTAAAATATATTTATTTTCATGTGATCCACATATATCATAATCATACATTTCATAAATAACCCAAAGAGAGTAAAAGAAATGGGTTTCACTTCAAAATCGGGACATTTTAAAAGTACTTAAAAATAAGATCGTTATGTCATTTATAACCCATAGAAAGAGAGTGAGGGTTACATGTATGTAAATTACAGAATAAAATATATCATTTTTGTATATATATGAACACACATAGCAATGAAATAATTCTGAGTATTCACATAAATAAAACAAGAGAATTTCTTGATTGAATGAGAGAGAAATTTTGAGATGAAATTTCTACAGCATAACGACTATATGACATGGTTTTAGAAAATAATATAAAGAGAGGGTACAAGGGTCTCCCATAAATAAATGAATAATTTTATATTAGAGGTACAAAAAAAAAAGAAATAAGATAATGGTGTGGACAATTGAATGACATACCACATGAAGAAGAAACTTGAAAGGAAAGAGAAAATGTGATTTCTTTTATGAAAATTTGGCAGCCTAACAACGTCACTTAAAAATTAATAAAATAATTTGATGAGAGAGGAAAGGATATATAATCATTTTTACATGAAATGTACAGTAGTAAAGATATAGAAGAACATACCCTCACATAATAAAATGGAAACCAGAAGGCATAACATAAAGGAAGTCATGACTTAAAAGAGGAGCGTGAAAGGATCCCTTACCTTGAAGAGTAACTTCGAAAGCTTGAAGTTCGGGACCTTTGGAAGATTGAGGGAACATTAGGAGGACTCCTTGGGAGGTAAAGAGACCATAAATTCATTGAGAAGGATTTTTGAATGAAATTAATGAGGAAATGACTTGGTATTTATAGGAAATGTGAGGGAATAAATTATTAATTTCCAAGGGACACCTCATCAGTGGTATTTGCAAAACCATGGGCTTTCTCATGGGTTTTTCCCATGGTATTGGACACTTGGGACACCTTATAGAATATCTCACTATTTATAATTCTACCAGAAATCGTACATCATTATTACATCATTAATGATGTCATTAAACACCCAAAACTCAAAACTGTATTTTTACTATTCACCAAAAATTCAACTATTTCAGAAAAATCCCAAAAATTCACCCTAACCTATTATCAATGATATGAATTAAAAAATAAATTCATTTTATAAAAATAATTTTCTAAATATTTTTAATTTAATTTTTAAATAAAATCATTATTTATTCCAAAAATACAACTTTAAAACTATAACTCATTTTGTAACACCTTAAGAAAGTAATCAAGGTCCTATAAAATTATCTTATAACCAGAAGACAATAAAGTAACAATATAGTATTACATTATATGAAAATAAAGTTCCATTTTAAATTATTAAATTAATTGTAAAATTGTAAATAAAATATTTATGACATACAAAAATACCAAAACTTATACTATGATCGTTTTTTCACTTTTAAGATGTTGAAATTGTATTTATACATTCATGGGTGAAGTTTATATTTTTTTGGCCAATTTTCTATTCATTACTATTCATATGGGTATGTGACTTTTTATACTTTACTATTCACTAAAAATTAGGTTGATCCTATTAGACTCTAAATTTATCACTGATCACAACTGCAGAAGACCATTTTTTAAAAATCGTTTCACATTATTAATTATTTAAAGATCACATAAATATTTAAAAATACCCCATTTTTTCCCTACATTTATCAATAATACACATCCTAGATTTATTTAGATATTTTAAATTCACAAACTTTTCCATAAGAATAAATAAAAATTTTATTTATATAAAAAGATTACATAAAGCAGCTAAGTTCTCGTTACATAGCCCCTTATAACACCAACATAGGACCAAAGTGTAAGGTGTGATATGGTGATAGAATCTTGGGGTGGCTCGGCCATCATTTCCTGAGTGGTGTTTTCTATCATCTTGAACGTCTCCCTTGGGTGATTCTGTTCAAGCTTCATATGTTGAAGTTCGGCTTGGGCTTGGCAAAGAGTAAAGCCCAATGATTCTACCTCCTTCCCAAGCTCTGACAGATGGGATTCATATGGCCCGAGTCTTCTGGATGAGGCCATTCAATCTTTTTTTTTCTATTAATTAATCAAGATAACTGTATTTATAAAAACACAACGTAAATTTTATAGTTTCTAATGGTCATATTGACCAATGGTCATATTGACCAATGATCATATAACAGTCGAAACACAATGATATCACTTTAATTATACCCACTTCATTAATTAAAGGATATAATTTTGTTGAGTATAAAATAAAATAACACACAAATTTAGGAAAAAAATATAATTAAAAAGTTTAGGTCGTTACATTCTTCCCCCCTTAATAAATTTCATCCCTGAAATTTTATCTCATACCATATGAGGGGAAAAGGTGTGGGTACTTCTGTCTCATAGACTCCTCCGGTTCCCATGTGTCTTCTTCACATTTGTGGTTCCTCCACAACACCTTAACAAGGTGGGTAGTCTTGTTGCGTAGAACCTTGTCTCTACTATCCAAGATCTCCACCAGCTATTTCTCATAAGAGAGGTCATGTTCCAGTTTTACCACCTCTGGATTTAGTACATGTGAAGGGTCAGGTATGTACTTATTCAAGAGGGATACGTGGAATACATCATAAAATTGTGCTAGATTTGGAGGAAGTGTAAGCCGATAGGCCACTGCTCCCACACGATCAAGGATTTCATAGGGTCCAATGTACCTAGGGCTGAGCTTCCCTTTTCCCCCAAACCTAATGACTCTCTTCCAAGGTGAAATAAAAAGAATGAATTTGTCACCAACATGAAACTCCAATTCCTTTCGATGGTTGTCAGCATAGATATTTTTCCGTCTCTAAGCAGGCATAATGTGTTGCTGGATGACATGGACCTTTTCTGTCATCTCTTGCACAAGATCAGGCCCAAGAAGCTTTCTCTCACCAACTTCATCCCAACAAGTAGGAGTTCTACATCGCTTACCATATATATCTTTATAGGGTGCCATTTGAATTCTCGAGTGGAAGATGTTTTTGTAAGAGAAATCAACTAAAGGGAGATGTTGATCCCATCCACCTTTAAATTTCATTGAGCATGTTCTCAGCATGTCCTTGAGTATTTGAATAGTCCTTTCAGATTGTCCATTAGTTTGGGGGTGATAGGCCGTACTAAAATTCAATTCAGTGCTCAAATATTGTTGAAGACTTCTCCAGAATTTTGATGTGAACCTTGGATCACGATCAGATCCGATAGAAAGTGGAACTCTATGAAGCCTTACCTCTTCCTTCACATAAATCATGGTAATTTGATCAAGAGATAAATCTTCCCGAATGGAGATAAAATGGGAATTCTTGGTGATAAGATCCACAATAACCCATATCACATTATTTACTTTGGAAGTTCTCAGGAGACCAGTGACAAAGTCCATAGTGATATTGTCCCACCTCTATGTTGGTATGGGTAGTGGTTGCAATACCAATTTAGTAAGTTATCGCTCTTCCTTCACTTGCTGACATACCAGGAACCTGGAAGTGTAGTTAGCAATATCCCTTTTCATATTATCCCACCAGTAATGATCATGAAGGCCCCTATACATTTTCGTTCTACCAGGATGTATAGAGAAAGTAGATCTATGAGCTTAATCCTCCAACTCCTTCTTTATTTCTGGAATAGATGGAACACATAGTCTTGTACAAAATTTTATTAAACCTTCTTGATTAGTGTTGAACTCAGGAAACTTCCCATCCTTCACAGCCTCAAACTTCTTCTGTAACAAAGGATCTTCTTTCTGAGCTTTCTTGATCTTCTCTAGTAGTGACGGTTGAGAAATCATTTAGGTTAGGGTTAATGATGTCCCTTCCTTTATAATTTCCATGTCTATTTTTACTAGTTCATTGATCAAAGGATCTCTTTGAATCCTCATAATGGATAGAACAACTGGGTCTTTCCTTCTTAATGCATCAACGAATTTGTTTGATCTTCCGGGATGATAATGAATTGAACAATCACAGTCTTTAAGAAGTTCCAACCATATCCTTTGTCTCATGGTCAATTCCTTTTGTGTGAAAATATACTTTAAACTTTTATGGTCTGTGTATATATCAAATTTATCCCCATAAATATAGTGCCTCCATATCTTCAGAGAAAAAATGACCGCAGCCAGCTTCCGATCATGCGTAGGATAGTTCTTCTCATGAGTCTTCAACTGTCGAGATGTATAAGCAATGACCTTGTAATTTTTCATGAGGACGCACCCAAGCCCTTTTAGAGATGAATCACTAAAAATAACGAATCCTTCTCCACTTGAGGGAAGAGTTAACACGGGTGTAGTAGACAATATCTTCTTCAGCTCTGGGAAACTTTCCCCACACTCCTTTGTACAGATGAACTTGACCCCTTTTTGAGTTAACTGGGTTAATGGATTAGAAAGTTGTGAAAAAGTTTTTCACAAACCTCCTATAATATCCTACTAATCCAAGGAAACTATGAATCTCAGGTATTGTTGTAGGATGAGTCCACTCCTCTATAACTTTTGTCTTTGCAGGGTCAACTATGATTCCTTCATTGGTAACAATGTTCCCCAAGAAAGACACTTGTTCTAACCATAATTCGCATTTACTAAACTATCCAGAAAGCCTATCCATCCATAGAGTTTACAAAATAACCCTTAGATGATCCTCATGCTCCTCAAGACTTTTGGAATATATCCGAATATCATCAATAAATACTACCACAAAGTTATTAAGGTAGTCCTTAAAGACTCTATTCATAAAATCAATAAAAATAGAAGGTGAATTAGTCAGTACATAAGGCATAACAACAAACTCATAATGCCTATATCTTGATCAGAAGGCAGTTTTTTGGAATAACTTATTTCTTTACCCTCAATTGATGATAACCAGATCAAAGATAAATCTTATAGAAGAATTGAGCCCCAAGAAGTTGGTCAAATAAGTCATCAATTCTTAGAAGAGGGTATTTTTTCTTTACTGTGATCTTGTTCAATTCTCTATAATCAATGTATAGCTACATCGATCCATCCTTCTTCTTCACAAAGAGAACAGGTGCTCCCTAATGAGTCACACTCGGTCGGATAAACCCCTTCTACAAAAGATCTTGGCATTGTTTCTTTAATTCCTACAACTCCACATTTTCCATCCTATACAGGGTCTTTGATGTTGGATGAGATCCAGGTATGAGTTCAATAGAGAACTCTACCTCTCTTTCTGGGGGAGGTCTAGGAAAATCCTCAAGAAATACATCAATGTATTCCTGGATGATGGGGACATTTCCTATCCTCAAACTCTCATTTACTTATTCTTCTTCACCAATCAACTCGATAAAGAAGGATATAGGAGGTTCTTCTAGACAAAGATCAGGTTGAGATATCTCTCCCTAGATGATAACTATAGGTTCTCCATTCAAGACCACTAAGATTTCCTTACTTCTGCATTTTATCTTAGTATTATACTTTGAGAGCTAGTCCATCCCTAGTATAATGTCGAATTCTAGCATGGGAATGATTAATTGATTTTCCATAAGATTTTGCTCACTTAAGTAAATACTAGAGTTTCTAAACATTGATCATGCTTGGATAATCCCACCAGGATTCTTGACTGATAACTCTACTTTTATCAAATCTGGAGTTGATTCTAAATTCTTTGCAAACTTGGAGAAAATAAAGGAATGCGTAAAACCATAATCAAACAAAGTACTTGATAGCTTTAATAGAACAACAAGAGTACCTTCTACTGTAGGACCCCGGGACACCCTGAGAGGGGAGGGGTGAATCAGGGTGGAAACTTTTTCTTCTTAAAGTTGTGGATCTTGTTCCCACGTTGGTAGGAACTACTTAAACCTTTATGATGGATATGATTAGCAATTAAACATTCACATACAGAGAGATGACACAACTATTTTTACTTGGTTCACCACTAAGGGCTACGTCCAAGGAGCATACACCGACAGGTTTTCGGCCATACCAAAATCCACTATGCTTCACTAGCTGTAGATTACAAATGTTCAGGTACAGTCACTCTATCCCAGGCTCACTGCCTTTACAAAAGCTTAGGGATAGCTCACTGCGTCCCTCGGGTCACTCCCATTGACTCCCCCTGGCTCACTGCCGTTGGTGAAGTCACACCCAATTTATAGATGTGAAGGTCTCTTCAATAGATGTGCATTGAAGTTCTTTGTCTCCTGTTCAGCATGAGACTTTGCTTGCATCAGGGTTCAGAGTTGATTCCCTTTTTAGTTCAATCCTTCTTCTTTAGTGCAATGACTGAATGCACTAGATCCCCTTGTCTTCGTTTTCCTGAATCACAATCACTTATGTGATTGCTTAATAAATGATGCTCAGCTTACTTGTCATCGTCAGAATCAGTTCACCATATATGCATGAGATCATGCATGTATCATTTAGATTTATTCTTCAATCTCACTTTGCACCGAAAGTATCAGGCAATCTTTCAGCTCTTGTGTAGCTCCAGAAAGGCGGGCGTGCTTCAACAGTATTTGGCTCTCCTTTTCAAGCCCGACACGCAAGTATCGATACGGCGCGCAAGTCCTCAGCGCGCAAGTCTAAACTGGCGTGCAAGTGACACCAAAATCATCTGTGCGACGCTTCCTTCCCCAACTACAAACTTGCGTGTCCCACTTCCTTTCTCTCCCAAACCGCCTTAGGCACGCAACCAACAACCGGTGCGCAAGCTCCACTTGCGCGACCCAACTACCATTTGCGCGGCTCAACCACCTGCACGACGAGAGCTCGAACAATATCTAAGTCTTGAACTCCGTAACAAATGAGGAGGGGTGGTCCAATATTTATAGGCAAACTGGACCCCCTTGCGCGGCGGTGCGCAAGTCACTCCTTAGCGCGCAAGTCTCGTCTCCCGTAACCTCTTTCGCGCAACTCACTTGCGCGACCCAACCAATACTCACACGACCTTCTTTCCTTAGCCAAATTTTGAAGTTATGTTCTTGGAAAACAATAGGCGCGCAAGTTACAATCCTCTTAGGTACCGGCACACAAGTTCTTTCACAGCGCGCAAGTCTACTTGCGTGACCTAACCAACACTTGCGTGACCCTTATCCCTTTGCCATATTTTGATGTTCTGATCCTAAAAAACATATGGCGTGCAAGTTTCCTCTCCTTCAAGTGTACAACGCGCAAGTACCTTTGCCAAAATCACTCTTCTTAAATTATTGATTTTGAGGCCCTAAAATTTAGCAAACACTGGAAAACGACGCCACCTTGTATCTGCTCTTTTTGTGCCGCCTCCAGATCATCCATTCCTCTGTCGACGTTCTTGAGTAAAGCATGGTTTATTATCCCCAGTCCTTGAACTCGACATGCCACCATGGGATCTCCTTTGTCAACAAATTTGTATGTCGTTTGTTTGCTTTGTCAACAAGCATGATCACCTCAAAAGAACTTCTTCTTGGTGATCTGTATCCTTCAGCAACTCTGCTGCTTTATCACAAACTCCACTATTGTGATATGTATTCTTTGAAGGCATAGCTTTAGTATCATCATTTTTTATGACAATGTGATGTGCATGGCTATCTCATAATTCCAATCCTTATACGTCCATCTTAGAATTACACTCATTTTCACATTGTATTCTTCATCAACCGCCATGATCTACTTCATGCAAACTATATGATTCAATTCATCAAGAAGCCTCTTGCATGGTTCTCATGCAATCATGAGTGATTGCATGGTCTTCATCAAAACCCATGGTTCTCATGAAATAAGGAGGAATTGCATGGACTTCATCCAAAAACCACATTCTTCTTTAAGAATCCTCAAATGGATCCTCAGATGGATTATACCTCACATTATTCATTTTTGTAAACAATGTATCACCTTTGAAACATGTTCTTTGAACTTACGATCAGTACAATAATCATTTGAATCTCCATTCCTCCACTTCATTGGAGTACTTCTTGATCTCCCTCATTTTGATCTTCATTGAAAACTATTGACAACAAATAAAACCTTATACACAAAGTGGTTCCAACATCTACCACATCATTTGGAGCTTCAACTTCAGTTTTCGTGACAGGAAAAGCACAACCTTGCTCCCTTGGACTTTGCTGAGGCTAGTGGTGGTTCCCCTCCACTACCCTCAGATTTGGAAAGTTATTGGAGAAGTACTCAAGTTTTCCAAACATAAAGAACTCGACATTAGGTAGGTAATACACCATCTTCCCCTTGTCGTTAGTGTTAGTAAGTTAAGGTTTCACCTCACTACTACAATTACTCACAATATGGCCATCTCTTCCACACTTGTATCATTTCCCGCTCCCGAGAAGGCAGTTCCCTGAATGCTTCTTCTGACATTTATTACATGTGGGATGTTGCACTTTCTTGACTCCTATACCTTGATCAAAGATCCTCCCTAATCTTAGCTCCATCGATCTCTTTTTGTCATTGGATTTTTGAGACCACTGCATCTCACCAAACTCTAGTTCGACTTTCATCACACTTCATACAATCTCCTCATAGCTGTCATAATCTCGGTTGGCTAGATTCTTTCATAGATGAGTTCTCAGTCCACCGAAGAATCTATCAACCTTTACATTTGGATCCATGACAAAGATAGAGGTGTGATGTGAAATCCTTGTGAAGTTCATCTCATAGCTTCCCACTGATTCATTCTCCTTCTACTTCATCTCAAGAAACTCCTTCTCCATTCTTGTTCTCATGGAATGGGGGAAATACTTACTGAAGAAGATCCCTATGAACTCTTCCCACTCCATAGATTCAACCTCCACTCTTTGCCTCATGTTTTTAATAAGTTCCCACCACTGATCAGCTTCTCCCTCTGAGTGATAGATAGCCAGGGTGACCTTATCTTTCTCTGAATAGCGGAGCATAGAAAAGATCTTCTTTATAGAGCTGATCCACTATTCAGCAATCAATGGGTCGGTCGATCCACTGAAGGTTGGTGGTCGTTGACACATAAAGGACTCAACATAATGTTGTTCCCTTCATGGTGAGATTGGTCTCTAATATTGATTCAAGTTATTTCCCATAACTTGAGTCAGTTGGTTCATCATTCACATGAATGTTTCCATTCCATCTTCCATCGGAGGGCCGTTAGCGCATGGTCTATTGCGATCACCATTTTCACAGTTCCTCCTATTGCCTTCCATTTTATAAAGGAATAAAACCTTAGTGAGAAACTTATTTAATTTAAGATTCTTTTAACTATAAAGTATTTTATTTCTTAAAACTTCATGCTTAAACAATTAATTCTCTCTATAATTCCTTCATAATGATTCATAAAAAGCTTATGATTAACCAAACATATCCCCCAGGAGTGTATTAACCAAGAGTGCAGCAAGACCCATTGTCATGTAACAATATACCCCGGGTCAAGTCCAAAACTCCTTGTTGGTGTTTTCAATCCTAGGTACCTCTGTGCCAGAGCTGCCTCTACCCGCTCGTATCCAGACATGGATGTTTTTTCTTGATAAACCACTTACTCAATACTTACCAAAATACTAGGAAATTTTCCTATATTTAAACTTTTCTATAGGATTATTCATAAAGTTTTCATAGCCTAATTTCCATAAATAACTAAACTATCCTTTGATAACAACTATGGAATCCTACCTTTTTATTACATAACTTTTCATTACATTTTACAAACAGAGGATCTTTAAAGTCTAGTGTCTTGGAAATCAGGAACATAATACATGAAAACAACATAAAAAATTATTATAAACCACTATTAATGATTCATAATAGGTTAATTATATGTACAATTACTACATATCATATCATAGAGACATACATCAAAGGACTGGGTGAGCAGAAGGCTCAGTAAGGAAAATAAGTGAAAGAGTTGACATGTGATCTTGAGCAATACTAATAAGAACATGATAAAAGTCATAAGGGCATGAGAAATTGAAGAATAGAAAAATCATAATAAAAATAACTTGAATCATAACTTGAATATGTGGATACAACATTTCATTTATATATTCATGAACATATCACCAAGGTTTATCCTCAAGGTGTCATCAAAATTACCAAGGTTGTTCACCAAGGTATCGTGAAACTTGTCATCTCAAGAGATTAATTATTTACCCAATGTATTGGAGCACTATTAGGGAAAAAAATTAATATTTCTTTATTTTCATGTGAGACACATAGATCATAATCATACATTTCATAAATAACCCAAAGAGAGTAAAAGAAATGGGTTTCACTTCAAAATCGTGACATTTTAAAAGTGCTTAAAAATAAGATCGTTATGTCATTTATAACCCATGGAACGGGAGTGAGGGTTACATGTATGTCAATTAAAGAATCAAATATATCATTTTTTTATATCTATTAACACCCATAGAAATGAAATAGGTCTGGTTATTCACATAAATAAAACAATATAATTCCTTGAGAGAAAGAGAGAGAAATTTCGAGACGGAATTTCTATAGCATAACGACTATATGACATGGTTTGAGAAAATAATATAAAGAGAGGAGACAAGGGTCTCCAATAAATAAATGAATAATTTTATAGTATAGGTACAGAAAAAAAGAAAAAAGATCATGGTGTGGACATTTGAATAATATACCATATGAAAAGGAAACTTGAAAGGAAAGAGAAAATGTGATTTCTTTTACGAAAATTTGGCAGCCTAACGACGTCCCTTAAAAATTCATAAAATCAATTGATGAGTGGAAATGATCTCTAATCATTTGGAAATGAAATTTATAGTAGTAAAGATATATAATAACATACCTCCACATAATAAAATAGAAACTAGAAGTCATAACATAAAGGAAGTCATGACTTAAAAGAGGAGTGTGAAAGGATCCTTTACCTTGAAGAGTAACTTTAAAAGATTGAAGGTTGGGACCTTTGGAAGCTTGAGGGAACATTTGGAGGACTAATTGGGAGGTAAGGATACCATAACTTCGTTTAGTATGATTTTGGAATGAAATGAATGAGGAAATTTCTTGATATTTATAGGACAATTGAGGGAATAAATTATTAATTTTCAAGGGACACCTCATCGGTGGTATTTGCAAAACCATGGGCTTGCCCATGGTATTTTCCCATGGTATTGGCCACTTGGGACACCTCATAGAATATATAACTATTATTAAGTCTATATTAAATCTTACATCATTATTACATCATTAATGATGTCATTAAACACCCAAAACTCAAAACTGTATTTTTACTATTCACCAAAAATTCAACTGTTTCAGAAAAATCCCAAAAATTCACCCTAACCTAATATCAATGATCTGAATTCAAAAATTAACTTCATTTTATGAAAATAATTTTCTAAATTTTTTTAATTTCATTTTTAAATAAAATCATTATTTATTCCAAAAATACAACTTTAAAACTATAACTCATTTTGTAACACCGTAAGAAAGTAATCAAGGTCCCATAAAATTATCATATAACCATAAGAAAATAAAGTAAAAATATATTATTACATTTTATGGAAATAAATTTACATTTTAAATTATTAAATTAATTGTAAAATTGTAAATGAAATACTTATGACATACAAAAATACCAAAACTTATACTATGATCATTTTTTCACTTTAAAGATATTTAAATTGTATTTATACATTTATGGGTGAAGTTTCTATTTTTTTGGCTAATTTAATATTCATTACTATTCATACAGGTATGTTACTATTCATACTTTACTATTCACTAAAAATTAAGTTGATCTTATTAGACTCTAAATTTATCACTGATCACAAGTATAGAAGACCATTTTTTAAAAATCATTTCACATTATTAATTATTTAGAGATTACAGAAATATTTTAAAATACCTCTTTTTTCCCCTAAATTCATCAATAATACACATTATATATTTATCCAGATATTTTAAATTCACAAAATTTTCCATAAGAAGAAATAACAATTTTATTTATATAAAAGGATTATACAAAGCAGCTAAGGTCTCGTTACATAGCCCCTTATAACACCAGCATATGACCTAAGTGTAAGGTGTGCTATGGTGATAGAATCTTGGGGTGTCTCGGCCAACATTTCCAGAGTGGTGATTTATATCAGCTTGAACTTCTCCCTTAGGCAATTCAGTTCAAGCTTCATATGTTGAAGTTCGGCTTGGGCTTCCTCTAGAGCAAAGCCCAGTGATGCTACCTCCTTCCCAAGCTCTAACAGATGGGCTTCATATGGACCGAGTCCACTGAATGAGGCCATTCAATCTTCTTTATGTATTAATTAACCAAGATAACTGTATTTATAAAAACACAACGTTAAGATTATAGTTTCCAACGGTCATATTGACCAATGATCATATAACAGTCGAAACCCAATAGTCTCATTTTAATTATAGCCACTTCATTAATTAAAGGATATAGTTTTGTTGAGTATAAAATAAAATAACACACAAATTTAGGAAAAAAATATAATTAAAAAGTTCAGGTTTTTACAATGTGGGTTCCCCACATAGAGTTTTTTACTTATGATCTCCTAGAAATCCTAGCACCATGGATTTTTGTAGAAAATTCTGTGTGTTCTTTCGAACTACACAACATTTAGTTTTGATTTTCACAGAAACTCATATCTTCTATGAGTTCCTTTGGATCTACCCCCAAAACTTATAATAATTCCTAATGTTCACCTGAAATTGAAGGGTAAGGATTCAGTTCATCTATTTTATCTGTTTAGTGGTAAAAAATCAGATTCTATTAATCCATGGTTGTTCATCATATGCCCAATGCGCCTCCTGTCACTATCAATCAATCCCATATCCCATATCCATAGGACTAATCACCCAAAATCCCAAAATAAACCCAATCCATTACCAAATAATTAATATTTTCATCGAATCTATATCCATCATGAATCCATGGGTTCGATCATGATTGACCCCACCTAGAAATACTTGAACCGTGACCTCGTGGTCTAACAATGAAGAACATGAAGAACATGTGGGGGAAAATCACATAAACCAAGGGTGAACCAATCGTTTTACAAGTTTTATTAGACAAAATTTTTTATTGGGGATATTTGAGGTTATAAATATGGAATAATGTGAGTAAATAACTGAATAAACAATTTAATCCGATGTGCAAGCTCATGCAAAGGATAAATTTGATCATAGATCAAAGAATAAAAATATGACCATTCTCAATCATTTAGTAATAATTGAGGAAACAAAAAATGATGAGTCCTACCTTGATTTATATCAATATTTGGTGAAGAATGCTAATTCCAATGAATGAGGAAGATCTTTTGTGTTCATTATTTCTTGATTCTCTTCGATCTGGAAGCTCATCATCATCCAATCTCAATATACCAATAAGAACAATGGAGCCTCCTGTAAATGGTCCCAGGGTTATGAAGAAAACCCTCTAGATTCACCATAACAATGTATTTATAGAATAAATTAGGTGTAAATGAATTGATTAAAATAATTAATTAACTCACTTAACGTACTCGCCAATGGTCTTCTAATCTGAATGTCTCATGGAAACCCACTTTAGGTCCTGCCTAAGGTAAACCACATATTATTTATTCAAATACGAGACTCTATTTAGTATATAATACAATATTTCTAAAAAATCATGTTTTCATGATATTAAATATATTTAATATTTTTATAAAATTAATTCTGGGCACACTGGGCCTCAGAATCGCGCGCTGTCTTAGTAGTTGGATCCGAAAATATTCCTTGATATATTTTAAAGTCTTGTAAAGAAAAAATAGGGGATTTACATATATTATGTGAATTATTTTTCCCACCACTATAACCATTATTTTATGTTTGGATTCTTTTACAAGATTTATGTTTTTTTCAAAGAAAAACATTATTTCCCTTTGTTTTGGGTATTTTGGTTTCGAAAATGGGTTTTTAAAAGAAAAGGTTATTTTGATTTATGAAAGTGTTTTGAATTTTTTTTCAAGGGTTTTATGAATAAAATGTTCAATCATAAAAAGTTTTATTTAGGATATGGTACTTGAGAATTATATATGATGAATGGGTGGGACCGATAGAACTTATATGGTGGGTGAGCCCGTGTACCCTAGTTTTATGCTTGGACGTGCCCGTTTCCATGTACTCCCTGAGTACATGCTTGTTCACTAGAATCAAGTGACAAGAATTGTGGATTCCCCAAACATCATGTGATACTTATGATCTCCCAGAAACCTTAACACCATAGATTTCTGAAGAACATGTCATGTCTTCTTCTAAAATACACAAAGTGTAGTCACAATTTTCACAAAAACTCAAATATACCATGCATATATACCTCCTAGAATTTTATTTATGCCTTATTTTCACCTGAAATAAAAGTTTAATGCTTTATTTAATCGATTTTGACACTCCAGTCACCAAAAAATTGGATTCTCTTGATCTATGGTGGGTTGTCTCATACCCCACATGCCTCCTATCACTACCAATCATTCTTGGATCCCATATGCACATAAACCATCACCCAAAATCCAAAAATTATCCCAATATATTACCAAATAATCAATATGTTCATTACATGTGAATCTATAATGAATATTTGGGTTCGATCGTGCTCGATCCCACCTAGAAATAGTCAAACCGTGACCCTGTGGTCCAACAATGAAGAACCTGAAGAGTGGGTGGGATAAAAACATATAAACCAAGGGTTAAAAAATCATTTTACAAGTTTTCTTAGAAAAAGAATTATATTTGGGATAGTTGGGGTGAGAAATATGGAACAATGAGAGTAAAAAATTGATAAATAATTTAATCCGATGCATGAGATCATGCAAAGGAAAAATTTGAATGTAGATCAAAGAATAATAGTATAACCATACTCAATAATTTAATCATAAGATAGTAAACCCAAAATTATGAGTCCTACCTCTATTTAGATTGATCATTGGTGAATAATTCTACTTCCAAAAAAGGAGGAAGATATGTTGTATTCCCTGCGCATCGATTCGCTCGGATCTGGAATCTCATCATCATCTGATCTCAATCTGCCAATGAAGAATGATGGATCCTCCTCTCAATGGTCCCAAGGTTATGTGGATAACCTCTAAGATTATATATAAAAATATATTTACAGAGAAAATTAGATTTAAATGAATTAATTAAAATAATTAATTAATTCACTTAACGTACTCTCTAATGGTTTCTTATCTGAACACCCTGCGCTGACTCACTTTAGGTTGCGCTTAGGATAAATATCATATTATACATTAAACCATGGTCTCATATTTATGTTTTGAGACTCTGTTTAGGAGATACTCCATTATTTCTAAAACAACCATTCATGCATGATATAAAATACATTTAATATTTTTAGAAAATTAATTTCTGGAACTGAGAGAAACTATATTTACCATAGTGGAATTAATTTTATAAAAATATATTTTATAAAATGCATGAATTGAGATGATGTGAGATGTTATAAACATATCATGCATGAATGGTGGTGCTATCCATGTTAGAGAGAAACTATATTTACTATAGTAAAACATGTCGATAATTGAGTATTTTAGGAAACAACAACCTCAATACTTTGGTGGAAATTCAAATCCATTGGTAGATAAAGTATGGATCAATTATATGGAAAAAATATTTGATGTCATGAGATTTTTATAACATCAAAAGGAAACTCTTTACATTTATCATTTTGAAGGTAAAGTTGATCGATGGTTGTCTTTGGTTAATAATACCCAAGAGGTGGTGTTGATCAATAAATATTTAGTGGTATCCTCCATAGATGAGCCACCTAGGGTGATGGTTTTGGATATCAAACTAGATAAGGGATACGCTGTAGGTGGATATAGTAACTGAGGGGTGATTGCGATCACTGGTTGGGAGTGGGAGTCTTATCATACATGTGTAACATGTTAGGAAAAATAATCTAGGCCAAGTAAAGGAATCATTCTTACTTGGTTGCTAATGTGAGACTTAAATGTTATTTTTTGAGGTAACTAAGTCTGATAGTTTAGTGGTAAGTTGTGGAATGTGGTTTAGTGATGAATTTTACACCAAGTGGCTATGTGTATGAAAACGATTCATTTCTTGGTCATGATATATAAGGGTGATTCATCATTATCCCTCAAGGTTTGTATAGATCATGGGTTCAATGTCCCAATCTGGCATTGGTTGAAACAAGTAAATTACTCATCCATGGGATGATGATCACAAAGCAGATTAGGTTTTATCGATCATGTTAGTTGTCATACATTACACTTATGTTTGGATATTATCTAGAGGTACTATTTGTGGTAGACTAATGAGTTCATACTCACACTGTGTACGAGACCTATAGGATGCGTTCAAACTTTATGATTTGTGACATAGATTGGGTAAAGGACCCTATTAATGGTGCATAGTTAGATGAAGGTGTAGTGAATGCATGAATGATATGTTGATAGGTTTTGGGGATAGACCCGGTGAATCCTCACTATTTTTTGGTGTTTCTTTTAATACTTTTGGCATGCAATAATATAAAATATATATTTTTTATAATGGGGTTATAACACCAGTTTTTCAAAATTGACATTATAACTTAGTTTTCTAAATCAGTTAATTTTTGACAAATGTAAAAAATAATTTTTGTTTATATTTTAAATAAATTTTATAATAATCTATGTGAAAGATGTATTTTTTATGTTGGTTAAAAAATTAACCTATATAAAAAACTAATTTATAAAATCGGGTTTGAAAAAATGGCCTAATTTTTTTTTAAAATAATCATATTATATGTTTCCCATTCATTTAAACATCTTCAGACCCTCATTTTATTCTACCAAAATCTAGGCTGTGATATTTTATCTCATTCTTCCTCATCATACTAACCCTAATTCTTTCCACTATCATCACCATTTTCATCACCATCATCATCACCATTTCCTTCTCATTCCTCATCATCATCTTCAACAACTTGTCTCAAATATCTCTTTGTGGTTTGTATTTTTTTTGATTTTCCATGCATCTAAGGTATGTTTAATTTTACGAATGTTGTTTTGGGTTTTTTTCTTGAATGATATTTTCCATTACTTATATTTGAAATTTATTCATGTTTTTTATTTTTAGTTTCAATTATTTTCACATCTAAGGTATTTTTAAATTGATGAATTGGTGTTATAAATAATGATGATATACAAATTAATGAGTGTATAAGGTATGTTTTTTCCTGTATTAATTTTTAAATCATTATTACCTATAACACTAATTATTTTCACATCTAAGGTATTTTTAAATTGATGAATTCATGTTTTAAGATTACAGTTTGATTAAATGGTTATTTGATGAATTGGTGTTATAAATAATAATGATTTACCAATTAATGAGTGTATAAGGTATGCTTTTTATGTATTATGAATGGTTATTTTAAAGGTATAGTGGTTATGGAATTTTAATACAGAGTGTTGATAATAGATATTTATATGATCATGTTGATTGTATGATTGTATTATGATAAAAAACTTTTAAACTTCTACTTAATCATATAACTAATGCATAATATATTACATGATAGTATTGACAATAAGGTGATAATTTTATTTTGTTACGATTTTTATCAAACCCCCTTAGATTGAATAGGGATTAACTCATATTGAACATTGTATTTATTTTAATATGTTATTTCCATATATTTAAAATGTCATGAATACCTCTGAATTTCTAAATTGAATTGATTTAATTACTTTCTTTATTATATTATATGACACATTTTTAAATATTTAAACTATTCTAATAATATTAAATTAAAATGATTGTATTGTAATAAATTTTTTATCTGTATGGAATCTATTTTGGGTGAGCCTAATAAGTATGTTTTGGTAGTCACCCTTACATGCCAATTTTGGTCTAAGAATAAGCATGTCTTTATATTACTTATAATGTTTTCTAATCTCATTTTTTATAAATATGTAATAAACCAGGTAATGTTAAGATAAATAATTTTTTATGTTTATTAATTATATTTTATAGATTTATATTCATTATACAAATATTCAATGATTTTTTAGTCAAAAGGAAAAACATTATTTCTAACCAAATTGGGTTTTCAAGCATTATGTGGTTTTATTTAAAAACTTTATTTCCAAATTAGAGAATTTTAATTTAAAAAAATGAACTTAATTTTTTATATCAAAATATAGAAATTATATTAGGGTGAATTTTTTTATTTTTCATAAAATATTGATTTTTCAATGAATAGTGAAAAATAATGTTTTTTATTAAGAACTGTATTTTTTTTTCAATTATTTAAAAAGTAAAATTCTACTATAGATTAGTTTTAAAAATAAATTAGTCCATTTTTATTAAAAATAATCCAATTATGTTATTTTTAATGAATTTTATACTTGTATTTGGTATAAAAACATTTTTATACTTAAAAAGACATTTTTGATCGCATTTTGGGGATTTAATTTTAAATTAAAAATTCACACTTATGTGAATTTAATGTTGAGAAATGAATTAAATATTTTTAATCGGGAGGCAAAAATTCATTAAATAGGTCCTTTTTATTTTTAGGTCATTATGAATAGTAACCATAGTTAATATTTATCACCTCGGTAAGGGTAAATTGTGTTATTAAGGTTAAAAATAATGCTATAAGGCTTAAAACTCTCATTAACACTTATATTTTTATATTGGATAAGTTATTTAGACCTTTAGCATCAATTATTCTAAAATATGGAAATTTCTTGCAAATTTTCTTTGATTATAACATTTATATTATTTTAAGTAAATATAAAGTCAAAAATGTCACTCTCTTCCTTTTAATATCTATAATATTTTTTGATAGGGACAAAAAACATTATTTTCAGTTATAAATGTTTATTTAAAATATAATTTTTTTTATCATGGTAATTTATATTTAATTTTTATTGATGAAATAATTACCTTAAATGTTTATGCAACACTGACACAATATTTATTCAATTTATAGAAAAATAGAATAAATGATTTTAAAAATATTAAAATTAATATAATTTTAATTAATTATTTTGTTCCACAATTTTTTTAGAAAAATATAACATATTTTTTATGTGTTAACGAATTATAATTGAATTATTTTTCTATAATTTTTTTTTCAAAGTCAAGTTAAATGAATTGTTCTAAAAATGAAATTAATGATATTTTATAATAAATATTTTTTTATTAAATGATTTAAAATTAATAAAAATACTATCTTCATCCAAGTGAATTTTATATGGTTGATAATATCAACTATGGTCAATTAATGGATCACTTTTCCTTTATTGTAGCTTTCTTGAATCCTTTAGTGTAAAAAACCTTGATAAGGGTGAAAACATCTACTATAATTGTAAAATTTTATTGGATGTGAGTATTTTGAATCTACTCATATTATATTATAATTACATAAAATTTGAGACGTTTTTTGAGGAAAATTAATTTATCTTAATTTAATATTTTAAGTAATTCCAAGAGTTACCCTCTCCTCACTTATAAAAGGGAACCTCCTCTCCTATCTTCCTCACACCTTTTGAGCACTCAAGTTCAAAAAATAGCTATCCAAGAATCTCCCAAAATTACCTCCCCATGTATTATAGGCCCTAGTTTTATTAAAAATTCATCCTAGCAAATATTTTGGTGTAAACCTAAAGAGGATGTCTGAAGAAGATGTATAGTTATTAACCAAGAATTTTTAATTTATTTCTTCTTACACCTCCTTCAAATATGATTCAAACAATATGAAATAATAAAATCAGTATCTTACATATACTAATATTTTATTTTGTTAATATCATAATCAATATCCATATCCTCTTCCATCCAATGGGGATGGAAACATCATTTATGCATATGTGTGGACTACCACCTCCATGAAGCGAAGTGTTTTGTTTTCCATCACCTCATCTCATAGATGTCTATAACAATAAATTTAATATATATATATATATGATATTAATGACATATTTACCATTATATAAATTTAATATTCATATATTTTCTTACCTTTCCATTCATTGAAAAATGATAACGTCGATCGTGCATACGTGTGGATTACCACCTCTATGAAGTGATGAGATTCATTTTTCATCACCGCATTACATGGATGATATATATATGTATATTTAAAGAAATAATATAGTATTTATGATATAATTATAATTCTATAAGGATAAAATAACTCTTACCTTATTTCCATCATGATCATTGGAAAATGGAAATGCTACTCATGCGTACGTATGACCTACCGTCTCCATGATTGTATCATAGTTCATTTTTCATAACTATCATTAATGATTGGTGAAAAATAGAGATATTAATTTATTACCTAATTTCATGTCCAAAAAAATTATTAAAATAAAAATAAACAAGTCTAGTAAAAACACGAGGTGTGATAAGCTCACACCATCACAGGATTGAGGGATATACAATATTGAGAGACATAAAAACATCTGAAAGAAAACAAACATGTGTGTAACATTTCCTCAGCCTGGAAGAGACCCAAATATAATAAAATAGGTCCTCAAAATCTACACACTTAAGGAGATAAAAAGAATGAGTGGGTCACTTGATACCAACAAAAGAGATGAAAACCTTGAAAAACGCCCGCCCCTAATATGCCCAGACATTCTCATAGCAACAAGAACCACTTGAAATAATTCCCTATTACTCATGATTCCACCAACATAATAACTGGAAAATTAGTCTACTATGAAAACAAGCTGCTGGAGAAAACCAGAATATGAGGTAGAAAACTTACCAGATTCAGACTCATCAAGGGAAGTAAAGAAAACATGTAATCCAAACTAAATTTTAAGACCACGAGAAATCCTTACATCACACTTATCTGTAAAGGAAATATTACATAATAACAGACTTCTCAAAATAGAGAAAAAAATAAATTTCAATCCGGTGAGTCACCAAGTGAAACACATTCAGAAATTGCATGAATTCTAATACCAAATAGAGGAAAACTCAAGATTTAGCTGCAATCTTGAGAGAACTGGAATCCATTTACTCCCAACATAAGAAATAATATAAAAAAACATATCCCACACATAGAAAAAATCTCCATTCACCATTAAGGTCAACACAATATTCAAAAATATCAAAATTGAGAAGACAATTTATCTTAAAAAAGGAACACAAAGACAACTGCTGCATAATCCAAGCAAGAAACCACAGAAATAACTAAGCATGAGAAACAATAAAAAAATATTGAGAAGGGAAAAATTTGAACTATGAAAGAAGTCATTCACATGGAATATATTTGAAATTGAAATCATGATTCTTTTTATATTCATCCAACATCCTTATGAACATACACTTCCTGATTTCAAGATATTTCTCTCCAATAATAGTATTATTCATATATTTTTAGAATATGATCTCATCTTTCTCCTCATTACAACAAGCACCTCATTGACCATAGTTAACCTACTGAAGTCATTTTAGAAACATGAGCCAAATATCATAAAAACTCATAATGTGAACTTAAATGATTAAGTAATTGAATATAACATGGTAATAAATAAAATAAAAGGAATAATAAAATTGAAAAAGTTTCTTAAGAAAGTAAATAATTAACATAAGTTTATTATTTAGGAATATTAAGAAAGCATGCGATGAGTTGGAATTGAGGTAAGGTACACTTTAACATAAAACCTTATTTTTAATGTTTTCAAGATTTATTTTATAAATATTTTTCTTATATGTCCATATTATTAAAATTATTTTATGTATGTTTTAATATGGAAATAAATGAGTTATAAAGAACATTTTATGGCACTTTTTACTTTATTTAAAATCTTTAGAAAGAGAATATTTTTATGGAATGTTTTGACAAAAATAGAAAAGTAATGTTTTATTTTAATTTATACTATCATGAACCAAACCAATAAGTATCGAGCTAAAAATACCCCAATACCACCTCTATAGTATAGGGTTTAGCAATAAGAACCAAAAGGCCTAACTAATATGGGATTCCTTTTCCTAAGTACTTGTATACACACACCTAACTATCTCTATACAGAAGTGAAGAGGAATAAAAGAAAAGAAAGTAACATCTAGAGTAACAATCATGTATATAAAAATCTCTAGGGAATAAAAGATTATGATAGTGTAATCTAAAAAGTAAAATTTCAAAGTAAATGCCAACGAGAAAGATGTACCAACCTGAAAATAACTAGAAAAGTAAAATACTGAGAGAGCCCGACTATAGATCTCCATGCCCCAACCACTATACGTGGAGAAATACACCAGGGTATCCCTATGATCCTATGTAATCACCAATTAACTATCCTTCATCTATATAAGACACAGAAAATATGAAAAAATCCTATGCATGGCTGATTATATACATACCCAGTAGGATGTCCTGAAAGATGAGGGGGAAGTAGAAGGACACACGATAGAAGAAGACAACTCAACCCATAAAAATAAATGAAATACAACAATGAGAATACATATATATTCTTATGAAATAAAAACATATGATAGAGAAATGGGATATACATCTCACATACCAGTATAATGAAAAGAGTTTTCCATCAGTTCCAAGAGGTCCATTAATGATGCCCGACATCTTGCGTGTCTATCTAAAGAAGAATCCATGCCGAGCCACACCTCTCCAATATTCCACAT
The DNA here is from genome assembly GCA_963277665.1 of Viscum album. NCBI lineage: Eukaryota > Viridiplantae > Streptophyta > Magnoliopsida > Santalales > Viscaceae > Viscum > Viscum album. Next base: position 1,619,134,185 of record OY728157.1, on the reverse strand, counting down.
AGTCTTGGGGACATAATATCTAGGTAGAGAAACCATGAAATGGTACAATAGTAGGGTTTCACTCAATAGATAGAGGACACATGATTTGATCTAACCGGAGGATGACACTCTGATGGTAGAGGACCATGCCCTGATCCAACAAGAGGGTTCCACTCTAATGGTCGAGGACCCATGCCATGACTCCACAGAAGGGTGCCACTATAATGGTCAAGGACCCATGATCTAACTCCATAGGAGGGTTCCAATTTTATGGTTTATGATCCATTCCATGACTTCATAGGGGGTTAAACTCTAAAGGTTAACATATGAACCGTGCCCTATCCCAACAGGAGGGTGTCACTCTAATGATTGAGGACCCATGACTTGACTCTATAGGAGGGTGCCAATCAGATGGTCAATAGAGGAACCATGACCTATTATAAAATAATGGTCCCACGTTGATTCTCATGGACCCATTCTCTGACTCCATAGGAGGGTTCCACTCTAATGGTTAATAGAAGACTCATGTCCTTTCCCAGCAGGAGGGTGAAACTCTGTTGATCATTCCTAATCACTACCATCAAAGAGCATCACCTAAAGAAGATTCATGCCTAAAATAGCTCACATAATATCTCAAAGTCAAATAAAAAGGAAACCATCTTGTTATCCATGAAAAAACACTTTGGATATTCTACTCATGGGCCAAAATCCAAGTTCAAACAAAGGAGATATGAGAGGTACAAGTTTCCTCAAATGAAGGCACACAATGTGTAGGGGACACACATGACATGTTCTCACACTCTTTTTCCTATAAGTATCCTTTAAAGTACATATATATCTATCTATATAGACCTACCCTGCATGTAAGGGGAGGCTGAGCTGCGTTCTACTAGCCATATCCGTGTTCTTTAATCCATGTATGTATACCCTGGATGTATGCCTAGACATGCCCATGTATGTATAATTATAGTGTACACTCTATGTCACCATCACTGAGTCACATGGAGTGTGTTTTTCCCATATGGTGTGTGATACTTATGATCTCCCAAAAAATCTAGCGCTATATATTTTCGAAGAATACATCACGTGTTCTCCCGAACTACCTAGTGTGTAGTTACAATTTTCATAGAAACTTAGATATTCCATGTGTTACTCTAGATATTCCTCCAACACTTATAATCCTGACTGATGTTCACTTTAAATTGAAGGGGTAAGTCTTTTGTTCATCAATTTTGGCCCTCCGATGGCTAAAAATTAGATTCTATTGATCCATGGTGGTTCGTTGCATGCCCCACATGGCTCCCATCACTTCCAATATTTCTGGATCCTAGTTCCATGGGAATTATCACCCAAAATAAAAAAATAATCACAATCCATTCCCAAATCGTCAATATATTTGTTTCATGTGAATCCATCATGAATTTGGGGGTTAGATTACACTCGATCCAGACTGACAATAGTCGAATCGTGACCCCATAGTCCAATGATGAAGAACACAACAGACAGGTGGGGGAAAAGAACATAAACCAAGTGTTCAAAAATCATTAGCCAAAATTTCTTGACCAAAGAATTATATTAGGGATAGTCGAGGTGAAAAATATGGCATAATGAGTAAACGATTGAATAAAAAATTTAATCTGATGCGCGAGCTCATGCAAAGGATGAATTTGAACGCAGATCAAATAATAATAGTATGATCATGTTTAGTAATTTAATAATAAGGTAGAAAACCGCAAATTACTAGTTCTACCTTGATTAAGATCAATCTTTAGTTAATAAATTTTCTAACAATGAAAGAGGAATATCCATTTCATTTGATGCACCTTGATTTGTCTCGTTCTAGAAGCTCACTATCCTTCGATCTCAATATGAAAATGAAGAATGGTGGATCCTACTCTTAACAATCCCAAGGTTATTAAGATAACCCTAGATATTCACCATAACAACATGTTTATAGAGGTAATTAGGTTTAATTTAATTAATTAAAATAATAAATTAATTCACCTAATGTACCCACCAATGGTCGCCCTATCTGAACGTCCCACATTGATCCACATTAGGTCGCGCCTAGGGTAACCCTCATGTTTTGGATTTAACTATGGTATCATATTTCCATTTCAAGATTTATTTCAAGATATATTCTATTATTTCTAAAAAAATTAACGTGTTATATAAAATATATTTAATATTTTTATAAAATTAATTCTAGGAACACCGTGCCTTGGAATCGTGTGCCGTCTCAACGCCTGACTCTGAAAACATTCCTTGATGTATTTTAAAGTATTACAAGGGAAAAGGGTCTCTATATTATTATCTTCTTCAAGTATTACATCCTCTAAAAGTAAAAACTAAACAAAAAGGTGAGAATACTGATCCCACATATGGATCTTCCGCTCCCAGGATCTCTCCTATATGCTCCCATGCTTCCATAGAATACGAACCAATGGAATTGCGTGACCACATAGGAGCCTCTCTTATTAATACACAATCTCCACTGGGCACTCTGAAAAAGTGTCCCCATCCTTGATCTAGCTCACCCCATTCAATAATGTGCATGAGATCTTTTACTTATCTCCTTAACTATGACACATGGAAAATTTCATGCATCCACTCTAACTATGAAGTTAAGGCTAGGAGGTAGGCCATCTCAAAAAAACTCTATAAGATCTCAAACATCTTGATAAACCTTGTGGATTTATTGCCTCACTGGATGAATATTTTCAATCCTCATCATGGGTAGAATCTCAGGAAAACATGGTCTCCCTACTCGAACTCCAAGAGCCTATGACGTCAATTTTCATAATATATCTTCTTTATTTGAGCTACCCTCATCTTATTCTGGATGATATGAAACTTCTCTATCATTTTATACACCATTTCTATCCCAACAATAGATGCTTCTCTGATATTAGTCTAGCATAAGGGCGACCTATAGGGTCTCCTGTATAGGTCCTCTAAAGGTTCTATGCCGATAGTAGAGTGATAAATATTATCATAATAAAAATACACTAAGGGAAAGTGATCCTCCTAGATCTAGCCAAAGTATAACATATAATCCTTAGCATATCCTCTAGCATATGGATAGTGCAATTGTTCTACCCATATATTTGGGTGTGAAAGGATATACTCATACTCATCTGGGTCCTGAATTCCTCCTGAAGACCTCTTAACAAACTTGATGTAAACCACACATTAGAATTGGAGAAAATTATCGAGGGCACCCTATGAAGATGGATGATATCCCGCATGTACAACTACCCCAAACTCTCCACCAAAATTTTCTCCTTTATAGAAAATAAGTGCTCCAACTTTTTTATTTTGTTCAATTACCACCTAGATAGCTTCACAACCTCTCACTATCCACGAAATACCTATCAAAACATCTATTGATATTCCATCTAATTTCCACTCTAGGATCTCAAGAGGATTCAAAAAACCTATCGAAACCTAATTCTCAACCTTCACATGCTTCTCAACCTCCACCTACTCACATGTGAGGCACCATGAGATGAACTCGTCCATGATTCTCCTTATTCTAGTCCACCAAAACTACGGCTGAAAATCTATGTACATCTTTCCTACACTAGGATGTACATCCAATTGAGATGTGTGAAACTCCCTCATCACCCCTCCCAAAACATGACTAGGGCCACGGTTCATCCTTGGAAAAGGATGAAATGATTCCATCCTTAATAAAATCTATATAGTGAATCTCTGGAGGGTATTTAATCATGTAATACCTCATAGTTGATGTCTCCCAATTAGGACTCTCACACACGTTGGAGGAGCAGAGGAGGAAACACCAATGACTGAAGCAAAAAAGCACCCTCCTCCCCAACCAGGGTTAACTACAAGGAATAAAACTAATTAGATGCCTTCTATACTAAGAGGGACTATCAATTCATACTAAGGGCATATTCTAGCACATTTCTCTTCCTAAGAGTATAGACTATCTCAATTTTATAGTCCTAAAGAAACTCCAACTAGCACCTCTGTATTATGTTTAAGTCTATATTAATGAAGAAATACCTAAGACTATGATGGTATGAGTAAACAAAAAAAAACACTCTCCTAGAAGATAGTGTCTCCACATCCTTATAGATAAGACTACCACTTCCAAATATAGGTCATGAGTCACGTAGTTCTGATCATGGGGTATCAACTACCTTGACCCATATATGATCATGACCTACCTCTGCATCAACAATGAGCTAAGTCTATCTCCAGAGGCATCACAATATACTATGTACTCCATGCCCTCCTCTGTTAGTCTCAAAATAGGAGCACTTGTTAGCCTCATTCTCAACTCCTAGAAGGCTCTCTGACATAGCTTAATATTGGTAAACGACTACCCTTTCCACATCATGACAATCAAAGGGTATTAAATCCTAAATAATTCTTCCACAAAACACCTGTAGTACCCTTTAAAGACAAGAAAACTCCGCACCTCTAAAAAACTCTTGGGTGGATCCCAAGAAAGCACTGCATTAATCTTTTCCGGGTCTATAACTAATCTATGCTTAGAAATTACATTCCCCCAAAAGTTAAACTTGTGGATCTAGAACTGGAACTTTGAAAGCTTAATATAAAGATGGTTCTCCCAAAAAAGTCTAAGACCATCCTCAAATAATCTTCATACTCCTCCTCGAACACAAAGTATAAGAGTATGTTGTCAATGAAGAAAAAACAAACCGATCCAAGTATGGCTGAAATATGTGGTTCATCATATCCATAAACATAGTGGGGGAATTACTCACATTAAAAGGAATAACAAGGAACTCATAGTGCCTATAGTGATATTGGAATTCCAAATTCATAATATCATCCTCACGAACTCTCAACTGGTGGTAGCCGAACCTGATATCAATCTTCAAGAACCATATCACGCCTCTCAACTAATCAAAGAGGTCATAAATCCTTGATAAGGGGTACTTTTTCTTTATCATGTCTTGGTTCAGAAATTGATAACCTAGAAAAATCCATAAGCTCCCATCCACTATTTTCGTGAACAAAACTGGAGTTGGCTAGGGGGAAACACTGGGTCTGATAAAACCCTTCTCTCAAAAGTCCTCCAACTACAACCATAACACTCAGATCTTGGTAGGGGCCATATGATATGCTGCAGAAAATATTAGAGTGGTCCCAAGTTGTATGTTGATTCAAAAATCCATATCCCACCTTGATGGTAGTCACAAAATGTCATCAGAAAATATGTTCATAAAATATTCCATGACTGAAGGAATCCAGATACCTGAAGAGCCCACTATGCTAAGGGATACATTCACCAACTGATGGGTGATGGGTTGTAGCCTTCTACTTGTAAAACCCACTCATCCCATCATGATATCTCTATTTCCCACAGAGGATAATCTCATCCCATTAGTGAGAAGGTATCTGACTCATCTGTGATGATATTCAATTTGGTCTCGGACCCTGAAAAACCAATCTATATTCAAGATGATGTCATAAGGTCTCATCGTGATGACCAAAAGGTCCTATGAGAATCTCTCTCCACTAAGTGATAATTTTCATTTCCAGTAGGTAAATGATATCGAATAAGAATTCCCCATAGGAACCTTGAGGCAATGCTATTGGGATAAATCTTCAACTGGGAGTCACAACTCTCGAATAAGGAGTAAAGAGATGAAGGAATGACTCACACTTGTGTCTATTAATACTGAATAAAGATTTGAATAAACAAAGTTCATACCTCTAATCATCTCATGATACATAGAGTCATATGCCTCCATAGCCCGTAGCTGCCCATATCCCCAACCACCAGCTCCCTGAGCCTGATGTGGGCCACTTGGTGGTGGCAGTAGAATAAGCTCAGTACATAATCCACCACCTACAACTCCTCCTCTTGGATCCCAACCTTCTCCTCTACCATATTCACCTCCCTATGGTCCACCTTGACCTTGACTTCAAGACCCATGATCATGGCATTGCCTTTACCATGGTGGTCCATCTGCTATCTTCTTGTCCTTCTTAGCATGTCAGGTTGAGTAATCGCATTCCATATGGCATATCCCATCACATGAATAGAAACAACCATATCTAGGCTTCCCTAGTCCCCTAAACAGTCCTTATTCTACATAAACAGATGTCTAAGCCTGATCCTGGGAAGATCTCCTACACCGAGATCCTTCCAATTGGCATCTTCTAGCTAATGAAGACAACTCAACCCTATAACACCCACTGAAATCTCTAGATTCATGGAATACCTATGATAGGAATATCTCTATAACTAGTTCCTTCTCCAAAACTCTAGTATAAGTGGGAATACATAGGGGTACCACACTTCCACAAATGTATCTATAGAGACCCTATCCAAACATCTATGCCCAGAAGCATCCATCTTGAATCATGTTGAGGGAGTACCATATGAGGTCTATGAACCTCTCAATATACTCTAAAAGTACCATCCATCCCTGATGAATCTCTAGAAGCTCCTAAATTTGAACTGAGTGCAAGCATGAGGGGTAGTACTCCTCACGAAACAAATACTAGAAGTCGATCCACTAGAGTGTCAACTTATTATTCATCTATGTGAATAGACTCCCCCAGTATCCAGATACTCCATGGAAAAGGTTTTATTCCAACATAACCACCTAGTTAGTCAATGTTTGGATAATCCTAAAAACTCAAATAACTAAATCTTGCAAATCCTATTCCACCCAAGGATCTATCTCACCACGGAACCTCAGTGTCCTATGGCACTAGAAATTATAGAGTGTGCTAAGTCTATGTGTATCTTCAGCCTACTCTGTTGGTAGTATCAACTGATTGATAGGTAGGGGTGATGATACCTATCCAAATGGAGGGAGGATCTCTTGAGATTGACTCTGAAGTGAGGCATCATCACTCATCAGATCATCTTCATGATCCTGAATCAGTAACCTAGCTATCTATCTCCACAGAGGCATCCTAAAAATTTAATCAAGATGTACCATGGTCAAATGTGAATATATATATATGGGGAACTAACTCAAGAAGGATAATCAAAAGTCTCAATCCTATATTATGAATGCACCAATGTTCCTTGAAACCAATGTCTTGGTATACCTAGTAAACAAGCCAGTTTTCAGAGTCCTAATGTATATATATGTTGCTTGCTGCACCAATACTGGGTTCCCAAGACTGAAAGTCACAATCAATACACTTTGACACTATTTACCTAAATCCCAACCAAATCCTCATAAGGGGAAAACTCCAAACACTGTCCAAAGTAATGAACTGATCCAATACCAATTTATCATGAACCGATACAATGCGGCTTGATCTGAAACTACACCAAGCATGCCTCCATATGCTAGGGGCTAGAGACAAGCATCAAAAGGCATAACTAATATGGGAGGAATTTTCCTAAGTACCTATACATACAAAACCAACCATCTCCATGCATAAGTGCAGAGTAATAAAATAAAATACAATAATATCTTGAGTAATAATCATACATGTGTAAACATCTAGTGAATACAAGAGTACAAAAGTGTAATATGAAAAGTAAAGGGAAAAAATACATGCCCAACTAGAAATATATCCCAACTAGATAATAATTGGAAAAGTAAATTTTTGAGAGATATTGAATCCATATCTTCAAGATCCGATCACCGTACGTAGTCAAATTCACTAGGGTATCCCTATAATTCTTTTTAATCACCACCAAACCTATCCATCATTTTCATAAGACATGACACATACAGAAAAATCCCATGTAGGGGTGAGTATATACATATCTAGTAGGATGCCCCAAAAGACGAGGGGGAAACAATAGGAGACATAATATATTTAAACAAATCAAACCATATCAAGAAATGAAATCCAATAATGAGGATACATATATATACTCATAAAATAAACCCAGGAAATAGATAAAGGGGATATCCATCTCCCAGCTCGACAAAGAAAAACAATTTACCATTAGTTCTAAGAGTTCTATCAACAATGATCAACATCTCATGTGTTTATTTGAAGAATAATCCATGTTAAGTCACCTCGCCAGTGGGATACATATTTGAGGAGACATAATCTATAAGTTGAGGACCCATTAAATGGTACAATAGGAGGGCACCATTTAATAGATAGAGGACCCATGCACTGATCCAATAGGAGGGTTCCGCTATGATGGTAGAGGACCCATTCCTTGATCTAATAGGATGACGCCACTCTGATGGATGATGACACATTACCTGAATTCACATGAGGGTTCCACTCTAATGTCCAAGTTCCCATTCCTTGACTCTATAGGAGGGTTCCACTCTAATGGTTGAGGACCCATGCCATGAATCTGCATGAGGGTTCCACTCTGATGGTCAATAGAGGACCCATGATATGTCCTAGTAGAAGGGTGATGATCTAATGGTTGAGGACCCATGCCTTGTCTCATGAACCAACCCCGTTCAACCTCAAACCGGTCACTTGAGATGATTTGTGACATGGCCTAAAGGGTGTTCCGGATCCCCATGAGTTGGAAACTAATTTTAGGCATCAATAGAGAAAACTGAGGGAATGATTTTTCCCAATTATAAACAAATTACTAAATAGTATAAAGGTAAACAAAGCATCCCTATATATATATATATTAATATCCAAATTGACAATATTTTATACATAAAATGAAAAATAAATAAAAAACTATAAAACCAAATTAAACCGACCCTCACAACACAATATATCCATATAACCTGGAGGTTCACTCTCTGATACCAAATCCAACCATCACACATGATGATCTAAACCAAGCTGGAACCTGAAAAAAAGATAAAAACAAGAAAGAACTATAGGCATGAGTATTAAAACTTAGTAGGTATTCCTAAAAAATCTATTCCTAATGAACTTACTTTAAAATATAATAAACATCAACTTCAAGTTTGAAATACAATATATAAAAGTAAAATTTTCCACATATTTTCACTTTAAAATAAAACACATTCCATTTCCCTTTTTACCATTCAAAATTCAACTCTTTCCATGAAGGTACCTAAATCATTTTTTAGAGGATGATAAAATTTATTTTAAAAAAGAGGGAAGTAATATATATCACTTCCAAAAACCATTTTCTAGAAACCTTTTAAAACCAATTTAATCACCTTTAAAATAATTATACCACAAAAGCCACAACAATGATCACATAATAAGAGAAATGGAAATAAGCACACAAGAGTAACCAACCAACCAGTATCTCAATCATTAACTATAGAAAACTTAATGCCAATAGACATAAGTATAACCTAGGAGCTTGTGAATAATCCAAAACATAATAATACATGATGAACCATCCTATAAATCATGCATCACTTAATGAAGTTAAATCTCCCAACACGCTCAACCACACCACACATGGCACTGATTGGGAGGCACTATCCCATAACAACAAAACTCAATACATCCTTATGCTACGGGACACTATCTCGTGTGTAATCTAACTAGTGCAATAATCATTCTCATAAACTTAAATATCCATTTCAGGTTCCCATGTCAAGATGTAAAGAAGAGGGGTGATCCAACCAATGCCAACCGAGCATCAAATCACATACACATATCTCATATATAACAATACACACAATATGCATTGCCCCTAATCACTCCAAGGATCAATCTATTTGCCTTACAACACATAGGTCACATAAGTAAATGAGTTATAGGGATTCCACAACAAGGAAGTCCCACCCATTCATATTAATGGATCATGAGGATTTAATATTGAGGAAATCCTATCCATTTAATCATAAACTCAGCAAGATAATTATGCAAGGATATTTTTCATATTAAACACTTTCACCATTTCCATAAAAGTTCCAAATGGGCTTCAAGGTCATTTCAAAAAACCATCATATCTCAAAGAACCAAATTAACTTTAAAAAATAGTGTAAACACACCATTTCCATTTCACAATCATTTAGAACCCAATTTAAGTACTCCCACCACATGTGTGAACCAAAACCATTTACATCAAGTGCCAATCGGGCCACATATCACCATCACATGCCATTTAATTTTTTAAAGAACCAAATGCACACCATTTTCAAGTCTAAACCTTTCATAAACCCATTTGAGGAACAAAAAAACACCATCAAGATGTTAAAAATATATTTACAAGGACAACTCATGATTTAAACATCACAAAATACTCACAAAATCCAACTGAACATTTTATCGAACACTTGGTGTGCAATATTTAACAAAACAATACCATTCATTTCAAAACAAGGAAGAAATAACAACTTTTCACACCAAAAAAATATTCCAAAAACCACATATCATTATTTTATAATCTAGTAATGTTCAAAAAACAAGATATTAATGAATCTTAAATTAAAAAGGTAAGTGAATATGGAGACCTAACCCAATCTCACAATGTTTCAACAACGCACACCTGAAACCCCTCTATGATGGTTAAAAGAACCAAGATCTACCAAGAGGAGCCTTAAGAAAACAAAAAACACAATCATACATCAAGGTAAACAAAAAAACCTAGGTCTACATGACTATGGGAGAAAGATATCTCAATAGAAAATGGAAGGATAAGGAAGAGGGAGAAGAAGAGAGGATATTACCTTGAGAAATCACCCTTAACTCTTGAAAAGATCCATAGATATTCAGAAAGGGGGGAAAGACTAGGCTTGAAGAACCAAGAGGATCCTCCCTAGGGGTGTGAAAACCAGGTAAGGGAAGAAATATAAAAATTGGGGTTAAAAATCAGGAGAAAAAAAAGTAATTTTACAATTTTTAAGGTCTGGGCAACTCGCATGGTTTGGTCTCATGCTTTACCAAACTGTGTGCCAACCATGATCCCTTTACTAGACACACCTAGGTACTTACACAATTTATAAACCATAAAAAATGGTTCTGTACTGAGATATTTTCTTCCCTCATGCTTTAAGCATGGGTTGACTAACTGTACGTGGGTTGTGAACCCTTAACCAGAAGCACTCCAAGTCTCACATGGTTTCCTAGAGCATGCTTCACATTTTCATATAATTATCTGCAAATTGTACGCCAAGAGGAAAACACTCCACAACTAAAAATTAAGACCCATCACACTCGAAACTTGAGATAAAATCCTAAGGTCAAAATATAAACCAGAATAGAGGTCCAAAATAAAAAATCAGAGTGTGACAATTCTACCCACCATAACGATTTATTCCCCCATAAATCCACAACATCTTACAGTTGATCGATCTAAGACTAAAGATTTACATAAACACATTATCCAACCTCTTAAACTAATAAAATCTCACATACCACCAGAATGAAACCAAAATTCATTCTCAACATGGAAGGATGGAACAGACTCCCAACCATTTGAAACAAACTAGAACCAATTTATTCCTAGAAGAAAACTCAATGAGACTTGCAGTGGGTCTCCCCACCATTAATAACAAACTTGCTTAAACCAACCAACGAACTCTACTCATGAGCCAAAAACCCCCCACCAAAAGGGGCCCTAACAAAGAAACTCCAAACCAAATATAAAATCAGAACACAACTAATCCACAAGGAGGAACATACCATAATACAGAAGAATAAATCATGATATTTTAAACCACTCACTCACCAAAAGAGGATAAAATAATAGAGACAAGGTATTCCACATCCCTAATGGTTTCTTGACTTCATGAAATGCTTCACTCTAAGGCCTATAGCTAGATCCCTTATGTCTGAAGCATATATTGCAAAACAGTAAGGAGATAGTAATCAAAACACTCCATGAAACTCATTTTTTTTAAAAAAAGAACCTTCACCCAAAAAAGGACTTACAATATTCACACACCAAACACACCACCACTTAGAATAGAAAGATCCATAATTTCTAAAATAAATACACAATTTCATTAAAACAAGAGTTCTTAGGAGCTCTACAACATCCCCTTACATTTCTAACAAAATATAACACCATAGGGCACAACCGCTACAACAAAAGGAAACACCACAATAGAAATAACTATTAAAACATAAAGATATAATATAATGAAAATAAAACTCACAAAAAAATAAATTTTAAACTAAGATCAAAACATCACTCTACTCCTAAAAATGGGCAGAGGTGTCTTTCAAAGAGGTGGATATGGATCCATAATGCTTTCTAAAAACACCCTGAAAGAACCGTTGCAAATGACCTAGGCATCCATAGACAAGATAGGTCTTTGGATCATTCAGGCACAATGAATTATTATGATTTGGCTTACCAATTTGATGACACAATATGATCCTACACCCAGAAGAGTTAGACAAAAGATCTATTGGTCTTTTAATTCCACAACCATCACCAAAAACTATAGGCTGCTTCCCTTGCTCCTTATTATAATTCCCTTCACTGCTTCCATAAATCATAGGAAGACTATCTGCCTCAATAAACCCCTCTAGGACAACTTCAACATGAAAAAATTGCTTAACCACATCATAAAAAGAAGTTAAACTGAACTCGAACACCTTTGACTACAGACCAGGATGAATCCCATGATCAAAATGTCGAGCCTTCAATGAATCATCCGCCACATACTCCGGAAGGTATAAAACTAGATCCATAAAATGAAAAAAGAACTCCAACACTGAACCAATACCTTTTTGAAAACATCACATCTCTATTCCTTACCTCACCTTCAATAACTATGAGAAATACTGTTGAATGAATGAAGCCTTGAATAACTCCCAATAAAGACCTTCCTAAATCTTGTTCCTAGAGACCAACTTCCACTAATTCCAGGTTAGTCCTTCAAGAATGAAGGTAGAAAGCTTTACCTTTAACAATTCAAGAAACTCAATGAGGATTAATTTCCTTTATATTTTTCACATCCACTCTTATGCTTTGATAGAATCCTCTTGAACATATAAGAGAGGTGGATTTAACTTTAAAAACTCAAGAAGAAAATCCTTAGGTTGATTAATTAGAAATCCTTCTAATAGGGAATCACTTGTAGCTACACCACAAATATCCATTGAGTCTCTATGGGGGCGCACACTGGGAAATAAGACATATAAGAGATCAATCAAATCCAACTCATCAACAAGAGTTCTCAAAATCAAAATGTCTCAAAAACAACACTTCCCAAATCACAAAAAAACAATCCACCCAACCATTGCCTATCAATGGCACTAAAAAATTTTCATCTTCAGAATTCTTTTGATTAAAAGAAAACTCGATGGGTTGTATACTTACCAATGGTATTTCTTCGAGTCTCACTCACATGCACATTCTAGTGCCACCCCAGGCACCCATCAACCATGTCGTACTAGGAACTCCTCATCCCACATCATCATCCATCTAATTTCCCACACATATCCATGCATGTGAGCACCCAAGAAAATACCAAAGACTAAAACAAAACATTTCCACTTTCAAAACAAATAATTAAACCCACATTTTCAAACTTTAATCTACTTCCCATTCCAGAATTCACAAAATTTTTCAAAATAATACTAACCATAAATTCAAAAACCATGTTCAAATTCAATATTTCAATCCATTTAATCATGCTTAAAATAAATTCCCATGGACTTCTATCCAAAAATTCATTTCATATCATTCAAACATTTTTCAAAAACTCAAAAAATTCCATTCCATCAAAAAAATTTGATTAAAAACCCATTCTTTCTAATTTAAAACAAACTCCTAGAACAAAATTTTATTTTCAAACAACAAAATTTGATAAAACCTAAGTTTTGATTATAGAAATCCAATCCTAATAAACCACCTCCGCTTCAATATAAAGGGTTATTTTATAAAGATCTATTTTTTATGAAGCCTTACTCAAACATAATTCTGAAAATCCATTTTCCACTTTACAAAAATACAACCGTTACCCCTAAAACCCCATTTTTACATTTCTAAAACAAGAATTTTAAAAACAATTTTCAGAATCAATGAAGACTCAAAACAACTCACTATGGGGAACTAATTTAGATGGGTGAATTGACCATATGGTTGGCGGCCACATGCCAAACATGCCACCATCACTGAGAGTCTTCTAGGATTATGTACCCGAATCCACATGGATTTCTAGGCCCTACAAGCTCACAGAGACCACTATACAAACTCCCTTTTCATATAAAAAATACCAAACAAAACCACAATAACCAAAGGAACCCTCAAAATCATACTTCCCAAGGAAACCTAAGGCTTCGTATAGAAAGTGTTGGAAAGACACTTACTCATACCTAAACCCCAAGGTTTTAATTATACTACTCAATCTACCTTAAAAACCCCAAATAATAAAGGGTGATATGAAATATAGGTCCTCTAAGGGAAGCCTCCTTTGATAATATTTTGTCACAAACTAACCCGATTCAACCTCGAACCGGCCACCCGAGCTAATCCATGTCATGGCCCGAAGGGCATTCCCGATCCCCATGGGTTGGAAACTAATTTCAGGAATCAATAGAGAAAACCAAGGGAATGATTTCTTCCAATGATAAATAAATAACTAAAAAATGTAAATATAAACAAAGTATCCTAATATATATATATATATATCAATATCTAAACTGACCATCTTTTATACATAAATTGAAAAATACAACAAAACTATACAACCAAAATCAACTAACCCTGACAACACAATATCTCCATGTGAATCTAAGGGTAACTCTCCGATACCAAATCCAACCATTACCCACAATAATCTAAACAAAGTTGGAACCTGCAACAAAAGATAAAAACAAGAAAGAACTAACTCATTAGGCCTGCCCAAACAATCTATTCCCAATGAAATTAATTTAAAATAAAATAAACATTAAATTCCAATTTGAAATAAAAAATATATAAAAGTAATATTTCCACATATTTTCACTTTAAAACAAAACACACTGGATTTCCCTTTTTACCATTCAAAACCACACTCTTTTGATGAAGGTAACAAAATCATTTCTAAGAGGATGATAACATTTCTTTTAAAAAGGATGGAAAGAATATAAATCAGTTCCAATTTTTTTTCCATAAACCTTTGAAAACCAAGTTAATCACATTTCAAAGAAGTATACCACACAAGACACCACAATGATCACATAATAAGGGAAATGGAAATAAGCACACAAGAGTAACTAACCAACCAGTATCTTAATCATCAAATGTATACAACTAAGTGATAATAGACATGGATATAACCTAAGTGATCATGAATAACCTAGAACATACTAATACATGATGAATCATCCCAGAAATCATTCCTCACCCGATGAAATCAAATCTACCAACACGATTGGCTACACCCCACATGGTACATACCGAGGGGAACTATCCCATAATAATAAAACTCAATATATCCCCATGATATCGACCACTAGCTAGTGTGTAATCTAACTAGTGCATCAATCATTCTTAGAAAATTCAATAGCTATTTCAGGTTCCCATTTCAAATTTTAAACAAGATGGGTGAACCAACCGATGCCAATCTGGTAATAAATCATATACATATATCTATTATATAGTAATCCACACAAAGAGTATCACCATGAATCACTATAAGGATCAATCGCTTTACCTTAGAACACACAGGTCACACAAATAAATGGGTCATGAGGATTCCAAAGCGAGTATGTACCATCCATTCACATAAATGGATCACGAGGATTCCACAGTGAGGACATACCATCCATTTAATCATAAAATTAGTAATATAATTATCCAAGGAGGGTTTTTATATTAAACACTTTCACCATTTCTATAAAAGTGCCAAACTGGCCTCAAGGTCCTTTCACAAAACCATCATTTCTTACAGAACCAAATTAACTTTAAAAAATAGCGTAAACACATCATTTACATTTCACAATCATTTATAACCCCATTTAAGTACTATCACCACATGTGTGAACCAAAAATATTTTCATCAAGTGCAAATCGGTTCACATATCATCATCACATTCCATTTCATTTTTTAAAGAACCAAACACACACCATTTTCAAGTATAAACTTTTCATAAACCCATTTTAATAACCTAAAACCACCATAAAGATGTTAAAAATATATTTACAAGGCCAACTCATGCTTTAAGAATCCCAAAATACTCACAAAACCCAACCAAGCTTTTTATCTAACACTTGGTGTGCAATATTTAACAAAAAAATGCCATTCATTTCATAACAAGGAAGAAATCACCACTTTTTCAAACCAAAAAAATTCAAAAAATTAAAAATAATTATTTCATAATAAAGGAAGGTTCAAAATTAATAAACAAATAAATCTTTAATTAAAAATACAAGTATAAAGGGAGACCTACCTCAATCTCATGACATTTCAACTGCGCACACCCGAAACCACTTCATGAAGCTTCCAAGAACCGATATCTACCAAGTGGACCCTTAAAAAAATAAAATCCACAATCATAAATCAAGGTAAACACAAACCCTAGGCCCAAATGACTATGGGATAAAGAGATCTCAAGAGAAAATGGAAGGAGAAGGAAGTGGGAGAAGAAGAGATGAGATCACCTTAAGAAATCAACCTTAACTCTTGAAGAAATCTATAGATATTCACAAAGAGAGGAAAGAGGAGGCTTGAATAACCAAGGAAGATCCTCTATAGGTCTATATGAACCAGGTAAGGGAAGAAATGGGTGGATTGGGGTTAAAAATACAAAGGGGGAAAGATTAATTTTACAAATTTTAAGATCTGGGTAGCTCGCACGGTTTGGCTGCATGATTTACCAAACTGTACACAAACCGTGCATCCTTTAATAGACACACATGGGCACATACATGGTTTTTACACATGTTTTACAAATTGTGAACCAAATTTGTGAAATGATTCTATCATGAGATAGTGGCTTCCTGCATGCTTTAAGCTTGGTTTGACTAACCAACATGGAATGTGCACCCTCAACCAGAAGTACTCCAAGGCTCGCACAGTTTCTTGTAGCATGCCACACAGTTCCCTCTAACTGTGTGAAAACCGTGAACCAAGAGTAAAACAATCCAAAACTCAAAATTAAAACTTTTCACACCCAAAAATCAAGAGAAAAGTCCAAGGCCAAAAGATAAACTAGAACAGAGGTCCAAAATAAAAAAAAACAGGTGTGACACCCTAACTTTGAAGTAGGGTGCCACTATGAAGATCAATATATAACCCATGACCTATCCTAGTATAAGGGATTCAATTTTATAGTTTAGGACCCAAGCCATGAATCTAATGTAGGGTGAAACTATAATGGTCAATAGAGGACCCATGCCCTATTCCAGCATGAGGGTGCCACTTTGATGAACTTGAACGATCACTACCATCGTCGAATGTCGCTTAATGAGTCATAATGAAAATAATTATCACATAATATCTAAAAATAAACTATAAATTACACCATAATGTTCTACATGAAAAAAAATCAGGATAGTCTACTCACAGGCCAAGATCTGATTCCAAATGAAGGAGATATGAGAGGTAGATGTTTCCTCAAAACAAGGTACGTGATGTGTAGGGGACCCACACAACATGTCGCCCTACTCTGATTCTTGAACCTATCCTTTATATTACATGGATCACGTATCCATAAATGGTGTGTATGGGGAAAACATGGTGCGTCTTATCCACCTAGGGTCGAGTTATGTTCTCTTGGTCATGCATGTGTCCTTCAGGCCGTGTCCCTATACCCAGGCCATGTGATTTCCCGTGCCCATGTCTATTTACTCCTAGAGTACATTATTGATTTAATGTACTGAGTGAAATGGAATGTGTATGGAATCCTGCCTTTTTATTACACAACTTTTCATTACATTTTACAAACAAAGG
This sequence comes from Viscum album, assembly GCA_963277665.1. Taxonomy (NCBI): domain Eukaryota; kingdom Viridiplantae; phylum Streptophyta; class Magnoliopsida; order Santalales; family Viscaceae; genus Viscum; species Viscum album. The sequence goes on along the minus strand of OY728157.1, from coordinate 1,619,116,486 downwards.
ATCTTTAAAGTCTAGTGCCTTGGAAATCAGGAACATAATACACGAAAACAACATAAAACATTCTTCTAAACCACTCGTAAGGCTTCATCATAGGTTAATCCTATGTAAAATTACTGAATCTCATATCCTGAAGACATACATCAAAGGAAAGGGTGAGCAGAAGGCTCAGTAAGGAAAACAAGTGAAATAGTTGACATGTGATCTTGGGCAATATTAATAAGAACATGATAAAATTCATAAGGGCATGAGCAATGGAAGAATAAGAAAATCATAATAAAAATAACTTTAATCATAACTTGAATATGTGGATAAAACATTTCATTTAGACATTCATAATCATATCACCAAGGTTTATCCCTGAGGTGTCGTAAAAATTACCAAGGTTATTCACCAAGGTATCGTGAAACTTGTCATCTCTAGAGATTAATTCTTTACCCAATGAATTAGAGTTCTATCAGGGAGAACCATTAAAATGTCTTTATTTTCATTTGATACACATAGATCATAATCATACATTTCATAAATAACCCAAAGAGAGTAAAATAAATTGGTTTCACTTCAAAATCGGGACATTATAAAAGTGCTTAAAAATAAGATCGTTATGTCATTTATAACCCATAGAAAGAGAGTGAGGGTTACATGTATGTCAATTAGAGAATCAAATATATCATTTTTGTATATATATTAACACACATATCAACAAAATAAGTCTATGTATTCACATAAATAAAACAAGAGAATTTCTTGATAGAATGAGAGATAAATTTTGAGACGAAATTTCTACAGCATAATGACTATATGACATGGTTTTAGAAAATAATATAAAGAGAGGGTACAAGGGTCTCCCATAAATAAATGAATAATTTTCTAGTAGAGGTATATAAAAAAAAGAAATAAGATCACGGTGTCGACAATTGAATGACATACCACATGAAGAAGAAACTTGAAAGGAAAGAGAAAATGTGATTTCTTTTACAAAAATTCGGTAGCCTAACAACGTCACTTAAAAATTCATAAAATAATTTGATGAGAGAGGAAAGGATATATCATCATTTTGACATGAAATGGACAGTTGTAAAGATATAGAAGAACATACCCCCACATAATAAAATGGAAACTAGAAGGCATAACATAAAGGAAGTCATGACTTAAAAGAGGAGCGTGAAAGGATCCCTTACCTTGAAGAGTAACTTCGAAAGCTTGAAGTTTGGGACCTTTGGAAGCTTTAGGGCACCTTGAGAGGACTCCTTGGGAGATAAGGAGATCATAAATTCATTGAGAAGGATTTTGGAATGAAATTAATGAGGAAATGACTTGGTATTTATAGGAAATGTGAGGGAATAAATTATTAATTTCCAAGGGACACCTCATCGGTGGTATTTGCAAAACCATGGGATTTACCATGGTATTTTCCCATGGTATTTTCCACTTAGGACACCTCATATAATATCTCACTATTTATAATTCTACCGGAAATCTTACATAATTATTAAATCATTAATTATGTCATTAAACACTCAAAACTAAAAACTGTATTTTTACTATTCACAAAAAATTCAACTGTTTCAGAAAAATCACAAAAATTCACCCTAACCTATTATCAATGAAATGAATTAAAAAATGAACTCCATTTTATGAAAATAATTTTCTAAATATTTTTAATTTAATTTTTAAATAAAATCATTTTTATTCCAAAAATACAACTTTAAAACTATAACTCATTTTGTAACACCTTAAGAAAGTAATCAAGGTCCTATAAAATTATCATATAACCATAAAACAATAAAGTAACAATATAGTATTACATTTTATGAAAAAAAAGTTCCATTTTAAATTATTAAATTAATTGTAAAATTGTAAATAAAATATTTATGACATACAAAAATACCAAAACTTATACTATGATCGTTTTTTCACTTTTAAGATGTTGAAATTGTATTTATACATTCATGGGTGAAGTTTATATTTTTTTGGCCAATTTTTTATTCATTACTTTTCATACAATTATGTTACTATTTATACTTTACTATTCACTATAAATTAAGTTGATCCTATTAGACTCTAAATTTATCACTGATCACAACTGTAGAAGACCATTTTTTAAAAATCCTTTCACATTATTAATTATTTAAAGATTACATAAATATTTAAAAATACCCCATTTTTATCCCTACATTTATCAATAATACACATCCTATATTTATTCGGATATTTTAAATTCACAAACTTTTCCATAAGAATAAATAAAAATTTTATTTATATAAAAGGATTACATAAAGCAGCTAAGTTCTCATTACATAGCCCCTTATAACACCAACATAGGACCTAAGTGTAAGGTGTGATATGGTGATAGAATCTTGGGGTGGCTCGGCCATCATTGCCTGAGTGGTGATTTTTATCAGCTTGAACGTCTCCCTTGGGTGATTCCGTTCAAGCTTTATATGTTGAAGTTCGGCTTGGGCTTGGAAAAGAGCAAAGCCCAATGATGTTACCTCCTTCCCAAGCTCCGACAGATGGGCTTCATATGGCCCGAGTCTACTGGATGAGGCCATTCAATCTTTTTTTGTATTAATTAACCAAGATAACTGTATTTATAAAAACACAACATTAATATTATAGATTATAATGGTCATATTGACCAACGTTCATATTGAACAACGATCATATAACAGTATAAACACAATGATCTCACTTTAATTATACCCACTTCATTAATTAAAGGATATAGTTTTGTTGAGTATAAAATAAAATAACACAAAAATTTAGGAAAAAAATATAATTAAAAAGTTCAGGTCGTTACATTATTCCCCCCTTAAGAAATTTCATCCCCAAAATTTTATCTCATACCCTATGAGGGGAAAAGGTGTGGGTACTTCTATCTCATAGACTCCTCCAGTTCCCACGTGGCTTCTTCACATTTGTGGTTCCTCCACAACACCTTAACAAGGTGGGTAGTCTTGTTGCGTAGAACCTTGTCTCTACTATCCAAGATCTACACCAGCTGTTTCTCATAAGAGAGGTCATGTTCTAGTTGTACCACCTCTGGATTTAGTACATGTTAAGGGTTAGGTATGTACTTCTTCAAGAGGGATTGGTGGAATACATCATGAAATTGTGCTAGATTTGGAGGAAGTACAAGCCGATAGGCTACTGCTCCCACACAATCAAGGATTTCATAGGGACCAATGTACCTAGGGCCGAGCTTCCCTTTTTGCCCAAACCTCATGTCTCTCTTCCAAGGTGAAATACAAAGAATGACTTTGTCACCAACATCAAACTCCAAGTCCTTTCGATGGTTGTCAGCATAGATCTTTTTCCATCTCTAAGCAGCCTTAATGTGTTACTGGATGACATGGACCTTTTCTGTCATCTCTTGCACAAGATTAGTCCCAAGAAGCTTTCTCTCACCAACTTCATCCCAACAAGTAGGAGTTCTACATCGCTTCCCATATATAGCTTAATAGGGTGCCATTTGAATTATCGAGTGGAAGATGTTATTGTAAGAGAAATAAACTAAAGGGAGATGTTGATCCCATCCACCTTTAAATTTCATTGAGCATGTTCTCAGCATGTCCTTGAGTGTTTGAATAGTCCTTTCAGATTGGCCATCAGTTTGGGGGTGATAGGCCGTAATAAAATTAAATTCAGTGATCAAAGATTGTTGAATACTTCTCCAGAATTTTGATGTGAACCTTGGATCATGATCAGATCCGATAGAAAGTGGAACTCCCTGAAGCCTTACCTCTTCCTTCACATAAATCCTGGTAATTTGATCAAGATATAAATCTTCCTGAATGGAGATAAAATGGGAATTCTTGGTGAGACGGTCCACAATAACCCATATCACATTGTTTCCTTTGGAAGTTCTCGGGAGACCAGTGACAAAGTCCATAGTGATATTGTCCCACCTCCATGCTGGTATGGGTAGTGGTTGCAATACCACTTTAGGAATTTATCGCTCTTCCTTCACTTGCTGACATACCAGGAACCTTGAAGTGTAGTCAGCAATCTCCCTTTTCATATTATCTACCAATAATGATCATGAAGGACCCTATACATTTTCGTGCTACTAGGATGTATAGAGAAAGTAGAGCTATGAGCTTCATCCTCCAACTCCTTTATTTCTGGAATAGATGGAACACATAGTCTTGTACGAAATTTTAGTAAACCTTCTTGATCAGTATTGAACTCAGGAACATTCCCATCCTTCACAGCCTCAAACTTCTTCTGTAACAAAGGATATTCTTTCTGATCTTTCTTGATATTCTCTAGTAGTGACGGTTGAGAAATCATTTAGGTTAGGGTTGATGATGTCCCTTCCTTTATAATTTCCATGTCTAGTTTTACTAGTTCATTGATCAAAGGATCTCTTCGAATTCTCATAATAGATAGAACAACTGGGTCTTTCCTGCTTAATGCATCAACGAATTTGTTTGATCTTCCGGGATGATAATGAATTATACAATCATAGTCTTTAAGAAGTTCCAACCATATCCTTTGTCTCATGTTAAATTCCTTTTGTGTGAAAATATTCTTTAAACTTTGATGGTCTGTGTATATATCACATTTCTCCCCATAAATATAGTGTCTCTATATGTTCAGAGAAAAAACGACTGCAACCAGCTACAGATCATGCGTAGGATAGTTCTGCTCAAGAGTCTTAAACTATCGAGATGCATAAGTAATGACCTTGTAATTTTTCATGAGGACGCACCCATTCCCTTTTAGAGATGAATCGCTAAAAATAATGAATCCTTCTCTACTTGAGTGCAGATTTAACACAGGTGTAGTAACCAATCTCTTCTTCAGCTCTTGGAAACTTTCCTCACACTCCTTTTTACAGATGAACTTGACCCCTTTTTGAGTTAACTCAGTTAATGGATTAGAAAGTTGTGAATTTTTTTTTTCACAAACCTCCTATAATATCCTTATAATAAAAGGAAACTATGAATCTCATTTATTGTTGTAGGATGAGTCCAATCCTTTTTAACTTTTGTCTTTGGAGGGTCAACCATGATTCCTTCATTGGTAACAATGTGCCCCAAGAAAGAAACTTGTTCTAACCATAATTCACATTTACTAAACTATCCATAAAGCCTCTCCTTCCATAGAGTTTGCAAAATAACCCTTAGATGATCCTCATGATCCTCAATAATTTTGGAATATATCAGAATATCATCAATAAAAACTACCAAAACGTTATCAAGGTTGTCCTTAAAGACTATATTCATCAAATCCATTAAAATAGAAGGTGAATTAGTCAGTCCAAAAGGCATAACAACAAACTCATAATGCCTATATCTTGATCGGAAGGCAGTTTTTTGGAATATCATTTTTCTTCACCCTAAATTGATGATAACCAGATCGAAGATAAATCTTAGAGAAGAATTGAGCCCCAAGAAGTTGGTCAAATAAGTCATCAATTCTTGGAAGAGGGTATTTTTTCTTTACTGTGATCCTGTTCAGTTCTCTATAATCAATGCATAGCCACATTGATCCATCCTTCTTCTTCACAAAGAGAACAGGTGATCCCCAATGAGACACACTCGGTCGGATAAACCCCTTATCCAAAAGATCTTGGAGTTGTTTCTTTAATTCCTCCAACTCCACATTTTCCATCCTATACAGGGTCTTTGATGTTGGATGAGATCCAGGTATGAGTTCAATAGAGAACTCTACCTCTCTTTCTGGGGGAGGTCTAGGCAACTCCTCAAGAAATACATCAATGTATTCCTAGACGATGGGGACATTTCCTATCCACAAAATCTCATTTACTTATTCTTCTTCACCGATAAACTTGATAAAGAAGGATATAGGAGGTTCTTCTAGACAAATATCAGGTTGAGATATCTCTCCTTGGAAGATAACTGTAGGTTCTCCATTCAAGACCACTAAGATTTCCTTACTTCTGCATTTTATCTTAGCATTATACTTTGAGAGCCATTCCATCCCTAGTATAATGTCGAATTCTAGCATGGGAATGACTACTAGATTTTCCATAAGATTTTTCTCACTTAAGAAAATACTAGAGTTTCTAAACACTGATGATTCTTGGATAATCCCACCAGGAGTCTTGACTGATAAATCTACTTTTACCAAATCGGGAGTTGATTCTAAATTCTTTGAAAACTTGGAGAAAATAAAGGAATGCGTAGAACCATAATCAAACAAAGTACTTGATAGCTTTGATAGAACAACAAGAGTACCTTCTACCACATCATTTGGAGCTTCAACTTCAGTTGTCGTGATAGCAAAAGAACAACCTTGCACCCTTGGACTTTGCTGAGGCTGATGGTGGTTCCCCTCCACTACCCTCAGATTTGGAAAGTGATTGGCGAAGTACCCAAGTTTTCCAGAATTAAAGCACTTGACATCAGGTAGGTCCTGCACCATCTTCCCCTTGTTGTTAGTGTTATTAAGTTGAGGTTTCATCTCACTATGACAATTAATCACAATATGCCCATCTCTTCCACACTTGTATCATTTTCCGCTCCCGAGCAGGCAGTTCCCTGAATGCTTATTCCCATATTTATTACATGTGGGATGTTCCACTTGCTTTACTCCTCTACGTTGATCAAATCTCCTCCCTAATCTTGGTTCCATCGATCTCTTTTTGTCGTTGGATTTTTGAGACCACTGCGTCTCACCTAACTCTAGTTCGACTTTCATCGCACTTCGTATGATCTCCTCATATCTATCATAATATCGGTTGGCAAGATTCTTAAGTAGATGAGTTCTCAGTCCACTGAAGAATCTATCAACCTTTCCATTTGGATCCATGATAAAGATATAGGTGTGATGTGAAATCCTTGTGAAGTTCATCTTGTAGCTTCCCACTGATTTATTCTCCTTCTACTTCAGCTCGAGAAACTCCTTCTCCATTCTTGTTCTCATGGAATGAGGGAAATACTTACTGAAGAAGATCCCTATGAACTCTTCCCACTCCATAGCTTCCACCTCCAATCTTTTCCTCATGTTTTTAATCAGTTCCCACCACTGATAAGCTTCTCCCTCTGAGTGATAGATAGCCAGGGTGAACTTCTCTTGCTCTGAATAGCAGAGCATAGAAAAGATCTTCTCTATAGAGCTGATCCACTGTTCAGAAATCAATGGGTCAGTCGATCCACTGAAGGTTGTTAGTCGTTGATGCATAAAGGACTCAACATAATGTTGTTCCCTTCACGGGGAGATCAGTCTCTCATCATGATTCAAGTTATTTCCCATAACTTGAGTTTAGTTGGTTCATCATTCACATGAATGTTTCCATTCCATCTTCCATCGGAGGGCCGTTAGTGCATGGTCCATTGCGATCACCATTTTCACGGTTCCTCCTATTGCCTGCCATTTTCTAAAGGAATAAAACCTTAGTGAGAAACTTATTTAATTTATGAATCTTTTAACTATAAATTATTTTATTTCTTAAAACTTCATGCTTAAACAATTACATCTCTCTATAATTCCTTCATAATGATTCATAAAAAGCTTATGATTAACCAAACATATCCCCCAGTAGTGTCGTAACCAAGAGTGAATCAAGGCCCATTGTCATGTACCATGATACCCTGGGTCAATTCCAAAACTCCTTGTTGGAGTTTTCACTCCTAGGTACCTCTGTGCCAGAGCCGTCTCTACCCGCTCGTATCCAGACATGGATGTTTTTTCTTGATAAACCACTTACTCAATACTCACCAAAATACTAATAAGTTTTCCTATATTTAAACTTTTATATAGGATTATTCCTAAAGTTTTCATAGCCTAATTTCCATAAATAACTAAACTATACTTTGATACCAACTATGACATCCCACCTTTTTATTACATAACTTTTCATTACATTTTACAAACAGAGGATCTTTAAAGTCTAGTGTCTTGGAAATCAGGAACATAATAAATGAAAAAAACATAAAAAAATCTTATAAAACACTATTAAGGATTCATAATAGGTTCATTATATGTAAAATTACTAAATCTCATATCCTATAGACATACATCAAAGGAAAGGGTGAACATAAGGCTCAGTAAGGAAAACAAGTGAAATAGTTGACATGTGATCTTGAGCAATATTAATAAGAACATGATAAAAGTCATAAGGGCATTAGAAATTGAAGAATAGAAAAATAATAATATAAAGAACTTTAATCATAACTTGAATATGTGTCTACGACATTTCATTTATATATTCATGAAAATATCACCAAGGTTTATCCCCAAGGTATCATAAAAATTACCAAGGTTATTCACCAAGGTATCGTGAAACTTGTCAACTCAAGAGATTAATTCTTTACCCAATGTATTGGAGCGATATTAGGGTGCAAAATTAATATTTCTTTATTTTCATGTGATACACATAGATCATAATCATACATTTCATAAATAACCCAAAGAGAGTAAAAGAAATGGGTTTCACTTCAAAATCGTGATGTTTTAAAAGTGCTTAAAAATAAGATCGTTATGTCATTTATAACCCATGGAAAGGGAGTAAGGGTTACATGTATGTCAATTAAAGAATCAAATATATCATTTTTTTATATCTATGAACACCCATAGAAACGAAATAGGTCTGGGTATTCACATAAATAAAACAAGATAATTCCTTGATAGAAAGAGAGAGAAATTTCGAGACGGAATTTCTACAACATAACGACTATATGACATGGTTTGAGAAAATAATATAAAGAGAGGAGACAAGGGTCTCCCATAAATAAATGAATAATTTTATAGTAGAGGTACAGAAAAAAATAAATAAGATCATGGTATGGATAGTTGAATAATATACCACATGAAAAGGAAACTTGAAAGGAAAGAGAAAATGTGATTTCTTTTACGAAAATTCGCCAGCCAAACGATGTCACAAAAAAATTCATAAAATCAATTGATGAGAGTGGAAATGATCTATCATCATTTGGACATGAAATTGATAGTAGTAAAGATATATAATAACATACCTCCACATAATAAAATGGAAACTAGAAGGAATAACATAAAGGAAGTCATGACTTAAAAGAGGAGCGTGAAAGGATCCTTTACCTTGAAGAGTAACTTTGAAATATTGAAAGTTGGGACCTTTGGAAGCTTGAGGGAACCTTGGGAGGACTAATTGGGAGGTAAGGATACCATAGCTTCGTTTAGGGGGATTTTGGAATGAAATGAATGAGGAAATGTCTTGATATTTATAGGAAAATTGAGGGAATAAATTATTAATTTTCAAGGGACACCTCATCGGTGGTATTTGCAAAACCATGGGCTTGCCCATGGTATTTGACCATGGTATTGGCCACTTGGGAAACCTCATAGAAAATATAACTATTAATAAGTCCACCTGAAAGATTAAATCATTATTACATCATTAATGATGTCATTAAACACCTGAAACTCAAAACTGGATTTTTACTATTCACCAAAAATTCAACTGTTTCAGAAAAATCCCAAAAATTCACCCTAACCTAATATCAATGATCTGAATTGAAAAATTAATTCCATTTTATGAAAATAATTTTCTAAATATTTTTAATTTCATTTTTAAATAAAGTCATTATTTATTCAAAAAATACAACTTTAAAACTAAAACTCATTTTGTAACACTTTATGAAAGTAATCAAGGTCACATAAAATTATCATATAACCATAAGAAAAGAAAGTAACAATATATTATTACATTTTATGGAAATAAATTTCCATTTTAAATTATTAAATTAATTGTAAAATTGTAAATAAAATACTTATGACCTACAAAAATACCAAAACTTATACTATGATCATTTTTTCACTTTTAATATGTTTAAATTGTATTTATACATTTATGGGTGAAGTTTCTATTTTTTTGGATAATTTAATATTCATTACTATTCATACGGGTATGTTACTATTCATACTTTACTATTCACTAAAAATTAAGTTGATCTTATTAGACTCTAAATTTATCACTGATCACAACTATAAAAGACCATTTTTTAAAAATCATTTCACATTATTAATTATTAAAAGATTACATAAATATTTTAAAATACCTCTTTTCCCCCTAAATTCATCAATAATACACATCCTATATTTATCCGGATATTTTAAATTCAAAAACTTTTCCATAAGAAGAAATAACAATTTTATTTATATAAAAGGATTATACAAAGCATGTAAGGTCTCATTACATAGCCCCTTATAAAACCAGCATAAGACCTAAGTGTAAGGTGTGCTATGGTGATAGAATCTTGGGGTGGCTCGGCCAAAATTTCCATAGTGGTGATTTATATCAGTTTGAACTTATCCCTTAGGAAATTCAGTTCAAGCTTCATATGTTGAAGTTCAGCTTGGGCTTCGTCTAGAGCAAAGCCCAGTGATGCTATCTCCTTCCCAAGCTCTAACAGATGGTCTTCATATGGTCCAAGTCTACTGAATGAGGCCATTCAATCTTCTTTATGTATTAATTAACCAAGATAACTGTATTTATAAAAACACAACGTTAAGATTATAGTTTCCAACAGTCATATTGACCAATGATCATATAACAGTTGAAACCCAATAGTCTCATTTTAATTATAGCCACTTCATTAATTAAAGGATATAGTTTATTGAGTATAAAATAAAATAACACACAAATTTAGGAAAAAAATATAATTAAAAAGTTCAGGTTGTTACAATGTGGGTTCTCCACATGGCATTTTATACTTATGATCTCCTAGAAACCCTAGCACCATGGATTTTTGAAGAACATTCCGTGTGTTCTTTCAAACTACATGACGCACAATTTTTATTTTCACAGAAACTCATATCTTCTATAAGTTCCTTTAGATCTACCCCAAAACTTATAATAATTCCTAATGTTCACTTGAAATTGAAGGGTAAGTATTCAGTTCATCTATTTTTTCTGTTTAGTGGTCAAAAATCAGATTATATTAATCCATGGTTGTTCGTCGTATGCCCCATGCACCTCCTATCACTATCAATCAATCCCAGATCCCATATCCATTGGACTAATCACCCAAAATCCCTAAATAAACCCAATCCATTACCAAATAATCAATAATTTCATCAAATCTATATCCATCAGGAATCCATCGGTTCAATCATGATTGATCCCACCTAGAAATACTTGAACCGTGACCTCGTGGTCAAAAAATGAAGAACATGAAGAACATGTGGGGAAAAAGCACATAAAACAAGGGTGAACTAATCGTTTTACAAGTTTTATTAAACAAAATTTTTTACTTGGGATATTTGAGGTTATAAATATGGCATAATGTGAGTAAATAACTGAATAAACAATTTAATCCGATGTGCGAGCTCATGAAAAGGATAAATTTGATCATAGATCAAAGAATAAAAATATGACCATTCTCAATCATTTAGTAATAACTGAGGAAACAAAAAATGACGAGTCCTACCTTGATTTATATCAATATTTGGTGAAGAATGCTACTTCCAATGAATGAGGAAGATCTTTTGTGTTCATTATTTCTTGATTCTCTTAGATCTGGAAGCTCATCATCATCCAATCTCAATATACCAATAAGAACAATGGAGCCTCCTGTAAATGGTCCCAGGGTTATGCGGAAAACCCTCTAGATTCACCATAACAATGTATTTATAGAATAAATTAGGTGTAAATTAATTGATTAAAATAATTAATTAACTCACTTAACGTACTCGCCAATGGTCTCCTTATCTGAATGTCTCATGGAAACCCACTTTAGGTCCCGCCTAAGGTAAACCACACATTATTTATTCAACTGTGAGACTCCATTTAGTATATAATACAATATTTCTAAAAAATCATGTTTTCATGATATTAAATATATTTAATATTTTTATAAAATTAATTCTGGGCACACTGGGCCTCAGAATCACGCGCTGTCTTAGTGGTTGGCTCTGAAAATATTCCTTGATATATTTTAAAGTCTTGTAAAGAAAAAATAGGGGATTTATATATATTATGTGAATTATTTTTCCCACCACCATAACCATTATTTTATGTTTGGATTCTTTTACAAGATTTATGTTTTTTTCAAAGAAAAACATTCTTTCCCTTTGTTTTGGGTATTTTGGTTTCGAAAATGGGTTTTTAAAAGAAAAGGTTATTTTGATTTATGAAAGTGTTTTGAATTTGTTTTTCAAGGGTTTTATGAATAAAATGTTCAATCATAAAAAGTTTTATTTAGGATATGGTACTTGAGAATTATATATGATGAATGGGTGGGACCGATAGAACTTATATGGTGGGTGAGCCCGTGTACCCTAGTTTTATGCTTGGACGTGCCCATTTCCATGTACTCCATGAGTACATGCTTGGTCACTAGAATCAAGTGACAAGAATTGTGGGTTCCCCAAACATCATGTGATACTTATGATCTCCCAGAAACCTTAGCACCATAGATTTCTGAAGAACATGTCATGTCTTCTTCTGAACTACACAAAGTGTAGTCACAATTTTCACAAAAACTCAAATCTACCATGCATATATACCTCATATAATTATATTTATGCCTTATTTGCACCTGAAATAAAAGTTTAATGCTTTATTTAATCGATTTCGACACTCCAGTCGCCGAAAAATTGGATTCTCTTGATCTATGGTGGGTTGTCTCATACCCCACACGCCTCCTGTCACTACCAATCGTTCCTGGATCCCATATGCACATAAACCATCACCCAAAATCCAAAAATTATCCCAATATATTCCCAAATCATCAATATGTTCATTACACGTGAATCTATAATGAATATTTGGGTTCGATCGTGCTCGATCCCACCTAGAAATAGTCAAACCGTGACCCTGTGGTCCAACAATGAAGAATCTGAAGAGTGGGTGGGATAAAAACATATAAACCAAGGGTTAAAAAATCATTTTACAAGTTTTCTTAGACAAATAATTATATTTGGGATAGTTGGGGTGAGAAATATGGCACAATGAGAGTAAAAAATTGATAAATAATTTAATCCGATGCATGGGATCATGCAAAGGAAAAATTTGAATGTAGATCAAAGAATAATAGTATAACCATACTCAATAATTTAATCATAAGATAGGAAACCCAAAATTATGAGTCCTACCTCAATTTAGATTGATCATTGGTGAAGAATTCTACTGCCAAAAAAGGAGGAAGATATGTTGTATTCCCTGCGCATCGATTCGCTCGGATCTGGAAGCTCATCATCATCTGATCTCAATCTGCCAATGAAGAATGATGGATCCTCCTCTCAATGGTCCCAAGGTTATGTGGATAACCTCTAATATTATCTATAAAAATATATTTATATAGAAAATTAGATTTAAATGAATTAATTAAAATAATTAATTAATTCACTTAACGTACTCTCTAATGGTTTCCTTATCTAAACACCCTACGCTGACTCACTTTAGGTTGCGCTTAGGATAAATCTCATATTCTACTTTCAACCATGGTCTCATATTTCTGTTTTGAGACTCTGTTTAGGAGATACTCCATTATTTCTAAAACAACCATTCATGCATGATATAAAATACATTTAATATTTTTATAAAATTAATTTCTGGAACTGAGAGAAACTATATTTACCATAGTTGAATTAATTTTATAAAAATATATTTTATTTAATGCATGAATTGAGATGATGTGAGATGTTATAAACATATCATGCATGAATGGTGGTGCTATCCATGTTAGAGAGAAACTATATTTACTATAGTAAAACATGTCGATAATTGAGTATTTTAGGAAATAACAACCTCAATACTTTGGTGGAAATTCAAATCCATTGGTAGCTAAAGTTTGGATCAATTATATGGAAAAAATATTTGATGTCATGAGATTTTTATAACATCAAAAGGAAAATCTTTACATTTATCATTTTGAAGGTAAAGTTGATCAATGGTTGTCTTTGGTTAATAATACCCGAGAGATATGAGCTTGATTACATGGAATGATTTACATTTAATTGTATTTTTTAAGAGAAATATTTCCCTAAGGTTTTTTGAATCAAGATATATAAAATATTCTTAGAATTAAAGAAAAAATACAAAGATTCAGGTAGTTTCATATGAAGAATATTTTACAATATTGTCTAGGTATGTACTAGATTTTATTTAGGAACTTGATAGTAAAATTAATAAATTTTAATTGGGATTGAAACCTAGTTTATGAATAGATTTAGCCACATGATAATTTAAAAGTTATGAGAAAGTTTTACATTGTGCTGAGAAAGTTAAGATGGATTTTTCTAACAATTATGTCCCTTAAGATGATAAAATTAAGAAATAGTCAAGGTTGTATGAAATGGATAAAAAAAAAACTAATAATAGTGGAGTTAATCCCCTAGAATATTCTAAGTGTGGTAAAATACATTTGAAGGAATGTTTGACAAGATCTGGAAAGTTTTATTAGTGTGGTAAGTTTGGTCACAATATTTGTGGCTATAAATAAGAGTCCTAAACAATCCAAGAATGGGGTAACAAATAGTTAGCCAATAATGATATGTTTTAATTAAAAAAATTTGGGGAATTATGATAATGTGTGTCCAAAGTTAGTTACTCAGGATGTAAATCATCAAGATAGAAAGAAAAAAGGTTTGGAAAAATAATTTATTACTACTACTATTGATGTTAGTCCATTTAATGAAGTGGTGACCGGAATGTTACTTCTTTATTCAAAATATTTTTTATCCTTATTTGACTCTGGATCTTTTTATTCCTTCATTTGTGATAAATTTACAAGTAAAATGTGAATATGAACCTATGAAAATAAGATATAACTTTTAGTGAAAAATATGAGTGTAAATATTAAAGAAACCAAGATTTATAGGATTATTCCTATTGTTATTAGTGGGATGGTATTTTCTAAAAATATTTTTAAACCTACTATAGTAGAGTTTGATATTATTTTGGGTATGGATTGGTTTTCAGTTTATCATGTTAAGATAGATTTCAGATCCAAGAAAATTTTATTCAATGATTTCATACCTTTGACAACCTACTAATAAGCTGATAAATTGATTAAATATGGTAATGAAAGTTACTTAGCTCATGATGCTGAAAAGAAATAAATTGTTCAGATTAGTGATATCACAATAGTGAATTAATTTATGGATGAATTCCATAATTACTTTTGTAAGAACCCAGATCTTATTTTCAGGTATGGATCTTATTTCTGGTGTTTTTGAGAAAAAGAGGATTTTTTTTGGAAATTTAAGGAGTACACACCATGTACTTAGGAGTACACATCATGTAACTGGTTGCTACGGGTAGCCGTGTACTGGCCATGTAACTGCCGAGTACATGGCCGTGTGGGGTGACCTGGAGACCGCCTAAAGTGGGGCCCAATAAAGGCATATACACGCCATGTACTTTTAATGGACACAATGTGTATATTTATTTTTAATTGATTAAATATAAAAGGGTCACATTTAATTGACAGAAACATCTTCTTCTTGGCTCTTCTCGTCCAGGAGCAACGAACATTGCCGATTCTTCCCAGAGCCCCTGATCAACCATCCGTTCTCTGAATTAACCGTCATCGATTGCATTGGAATCACTACGGTGAGTTATTCCTTCTTCTAGAGCATCATCCCTTGATTCTCTCTATCTCGTAAGATATCATTGATTGAAAATTTTGGATGTTTTATAGATATATTAAGTTCTAGGTCTATTCAAAGGCTGAGGTTCAACTATATAGATTATACAACATTGAGTTAGGTGGTTTGTGACTTTATGTAGATTTTCTTTGAATTATATGTGAAAAAGTGCCTAATACCCTAGTTTAGGGTATTGTGTGGATAAGAAATTTAACCCTATTAATGTCTTCCATGATTTTTTTGATTGAGAATGGGGTTTTTATTGTAAATAGGGTTTTTACCATGATATGGATGTGTTTACCCATGTTTGATCTGATGTTGGCCATTGGGTCTAGAATTGCTTGTTAGGCTACTCTGTTTTCCATGCCTAGTGCTGTTAGGATGGAGTGATATTATCTGTCATGCTTGTGTTATGCTTTATATCCATTAGCCAAGTAGTATTCATGATTTAATTTGGATTCTGAATATTTTTTGTGCACGACTGCTTTACACAGGGATGTGGGAACCTAGGTAGTGATACCATATGGGGAATTGACATCGAGGGCTTACCCAGAGTGTCTGTTGTTCTTTTCACGCTGCAAGACCATAGGGGGGATTGATGTTGAGTGATCCCTCATAGTGTCTATAGTTATCATTATGAGACCACATGGGGAATTGATGTTGAGTGATTCCTTAGAGAGTCTGTAGTTTATCATTAAAATTATATAGGGGGAATTTATGGTGAGTTCTTCCACAGAGAGTCTTTATTTTACATGATACTTAAGGGGTTAGACTGTGTGAACTATCCTAGGGGGTCGTTATATCTTTAATGTTAAATGATAAGTTGAACTAGAGGGGTTAGGATGTGAGCACTTTCCGAGAGGGTTACTTGTGAACGTTTGGTTGGATAATTAATAAATGTAAATGAATGTATTTGAAACTGTAGGACTGTTTACTTTTGATTACTTCCTTGTTTATTACTTCATTTTTCATATTTTTCTGTTATATATATTCACTAATAGTTAGGCATAGATATTTGGGTGGTTTACTACTGGGATTCATCTCACACCCTATTTGGGTCATGATTTTGGGGCCAAACAGATTATATTGTTGCAGGTATAGACAAGGGCAAGCACCCTTCAACTTCTGGTACTTGATTGCTGTGGAGATGGAGAGCATGGGACCAAGTTGAGACTTACAATGCTGCTGGAGTTATTTACTTGTTTTTCCTTTTTTACTTTGGTTTAGTGCAATATTACAGCATTGTGACTTGTTTGGCTACTTTCCTAGATATTGTGACATGCATCATTATTTATATATATGCTGCAATTGTTTATTTGCTAACAGTCTTCCACTATTCACTATTGTATGTTATTATTACTACTTCCGCTACTATTATTTGTTTATTTCCACTATGTTACTCTTCCAATGAGGGAATAGTTTCCCCACTATCACACCCAAGGCCCTCACTTCTAGTTGGTAGCCTCTAGGGTTCGGGAAAATGCGCTTGAGGCTATGCGACCAACTGGGTATGGGGCACCTCTAGGCAGCACCCAGAATCGGGACATTAAAAAGTGGTATTAGAAGCATTCTTTTCTTCTTTGAATTATTTTTTTGAGCCTATAACCAGGGATAGGAAAGAATATGTAGTTGGTAATAAGCTGTTCATGGGAGTAGCTAACCCGTGTACAGGGAAAAACTAATTTACCTCGATTATTGTATTTTTTCAGGTTTTTAAATTATTATAGTTGATTTGATTTCACTGTTGGGAGATTCACATGATTTTGTGCTATTATCATTGATATCATTGAGGTTCTATTTTTTTTGCAACCCGATGAGATGAGGGTATGCCATCTCATGCATCATATAAACACTTGCTAGAGATTACATGTCATGCATTCTTATCATGTCATTTAGGGTGAATTACCAGTTTCATGTTTTTGTGATATATGTTGTTCTAAATATGCATTCTATTATGATAGATGCCTTGATAGAATACCTTCTATTTTATAGGATATTGTTTTGTGTAAGGATTCGTTTGAATGGGCGCCAAACTTTGGTCCTTGAGGTGTTATGGGCCCTCATAGATCGGAATTTGGTGGATTATGTGATTGATTGTGCTATTATACCCTGTGATATACATGTATATGATACCAATCTTTGATTATCAGGGAGTATAGCCCCCCACCGATTAGAATTTGGCACTTTAATGTTTGTTTCAGTGTTTTTATGGGTTCTGAAGTAGTTTCTGAGGCTTAATGTCCGAGAAAACCCAGAATACACAGTGTGTATTGATGAATACACGCCATGTATCCTTCTTTTTGGGAGGGAACTATTTTTATTAAGTACACTCCATGTACTATATGTACACGCTGTGTAATCCTTGACCGTGTGACTGCCTATGTGGGAAGGGACATGGGGTTGGAAAATATTTAGTAGAACACGCCATGTACTGGAAGTACACGCCGTGTTGTAGAGGACATGTGTCCGACCATGTGAATAATGACACAGGTGGATGAAATCCTTCTAGTACACACCATGTCTCACATAAAAAAAACCGTGTAGAGACAGTCGTATCTCCGACTGTGTGACTAACAAAATGGGAGGTTGAAACCTAAGCGGTACACGCCATCTCCGACACAAACATGCCGTGTAGTTTTGTTCTAGGTGGGAACTGCGTGGTTTAGCCATGTAGAGGAACTTATGAAGGGGGAAAGGATTCAAGTGCATGTCATGTAAATGGAGAACACGTCATGTGTATGAGATGTTCCATGACCAGTTTTGGAAGAATTACACGCCCATGTAAAGACTTAAGGGAACACACTATGTAGGGGTTATACACGCCGTGTATCCATGGTTTGAAGAACTTGAATGCTTTCTTTATCTTTTTCCTTTAATTCACTTCTAAGTTTTAGTTCCTGATAATCTTGAATTGAGGTGTGCGTTTGACCTTTCAGAGTCATGCTGCTGAGATATCCTCCAGTTTTTTTTCCAGATATAAGGCAACGATCAGACACTAGACATGGCTGGTCAGGGACTACTAGTAGATCCTCCCATCATGCCTTTCTTGGAACCAACCGTTATTCCAAACATAGATGCTGATGTATAGTTTCGATAAGGCTTAATGAGGTTTATGAAGACCTTACAAGGAGCACCACATCCTATCCCGTCTATGGCAGAGTTGATGCGGGTCTTTCAGCAGTAACATCCTCTGAATTTCTTAGAGGATGGAGGACCTCGGGCTATAGAGTCATGGTTAGAAGCCATGTTGTCGATCTTCGAGCATCTGGAGACACCTCCAGAGAGGAGGGTGAAGCTCCATACATATATGATTTGGGATTCATCCAAGAGACGGTGGGATGTGATATCATAGGCAGGACACCAGTAGGTTATAGCGTGTGATGAGTTCCAATGTACCTTCTAAGATTAATTTTACCCTGAGACTTTGAGGGCCGATTGAGTCTAAGAGTTCATGAGTTTAGAGTAGGGTACTCTATTAGTCATGGATTATTCTTCTTGCTTCATAGAGTTTCAGTGCTTCACACCCATTCTAGGGGGTGGTGAGATTTTCCTGGAGAGGAAGTTTGAGGATGCTATCAAGTATGACATCCGATCTCAGATGAACATATTTAGGTTTATGACCATATAGTCCATAGTCAACTAGTTACTGATCATCAAGCGCAACATGAGGGATTATGGAGTTGTGGGACAGGGTGATTCAGCATCCAGGGTTGGTTCTTCTTTGGTTGATAGTAGAAAGTGCCATGGGGAGTCTACAAGAGGAGATCTGAGTAGGATGGATACCCCTTTAGGTAGCCAGGTGGTATGCTACTAGTGTGGGAAGGGAGGGAATACGAGGCCACATTTCCTGAGATACCCAATTGAGTTCTGATCTTGGTAAAAATGGGTCATCTTCAGCATTTATATCAGTTATTCTCACCAATAGTGGGTTACATAGGTTCTTCTATGACTCCTCGTTCAGGAGCATGACCACCAGTTTCTCATCAGTCTGGGAACTGGAGTTTGTCCGGCCGCTCAGGTCGAGGTGGAGGTCATGGCCATGGTAGACAGTCTCTAGGATTTCAGTGAAAACAGGGTGGATCAACTCAGGGTGGTTAGGTAGGGTCACAGGGCTAAGGTACAGGCCAAACTTTTGCAGTGGAGAAGACCCAGCAGGAGTAGGATCTCAGAACCTCTATAGTTAGAGGTACGATTCTAGTTGCCTCAGGTTTAGATTTTTCACTTTTTGATATACAGGCTTCCCAAAGTTTCATATCTATCATTTTTGTGGATAGCTTTGGGCTCTTTATCTTTACTTCTGTTTATATCTTTATGCTAGACACTTTGTTGGGGACTAGAATGACTAGTGTACATCAGTGAAAGGAGTTCCCTCTTGAGGTTGGTGGGTGTCACTTCTTATGAAATCTCTATGTCTTAGAGATGAAAATCTATTATGCCATTCTCGAAATGGATTGGTTAGTTACCTTCCAGGCTATTGTCAACTTTTATCAATGTAGGGTGAGTTTCACATCGCCAGAGGGTGATTTGTTTCTACATAAGGGAGAATGGGATGTCTAGGTGAGCAGAGTGGGACCCGAGCATCATGGGTTGAGATGAGTTACAACCTAGATTGCTAGTCTATATCTTGATGACCAAGGAACTTCATAGATATACTTTCCTCCAGCGGTTGATGATTTCAATGATTTCTTTCCAGAAAACTATTCAGGTTTGCCTCTAGAGTGAGAGGTAGACTTTTCTGTTGAGTTTGTTCCAAGAGAGGCACCGATATCCATTCCTCCTTATAGGATACCTACAATAGAGTTACATGATCTCAAGAAGTAGTTAGAGGAGTTACATGAAAAGGGTTTCATCCGACCCCAATAATTCTCCTTGGGTTTCTCCTATCCTTTTTGCGAAGAAGGAAGATAGTACCCTTATAATTTGTGTGGATTATCTGAAGCTGAACCAGTTGATGATCAAGAACCTATATCCCTTTCTGAGGATTGATGATCTCTTTGATCAGCTTCAAGGAGCCTGAGTGTTCTCAGATATTGACTTGAGGTCTGGTTATCATCAGTTTCATGTTAGACCATATGATATACCTCTTATAGCCTTTCAGAGTAGCTATGGTCTATAAGATACCACATGGGGAATTGACGTTGAGTGCTTCCTCAAAGATTCTTTAGTTTATCATTAAAATACTAAGGGGGAATTGGCGGTGAGTTCTTGCTCAAAGAGTCTTTATTTTTCATGAGACCTAAGGGGTTAGACTATGTGAGATATCCCAGGGGGTCGTTATATCTTTAATGTCAAATGATAAGTTGAACCAGAGGGGTTAGGTTGTGAGAACTTTCCCAGAGGGTTACTTGTGAATTTTTGGTTGGATAATTAATAAATGTAAATGAATGTATTTGAAACTGTAGGATTGTTTACTTTTTAGTACTTCCTTATTTATTACTTCATCTTGCATATTTTCCTGTTATATATATTCAATGAAAGTTAGGAACATTTTTTTGGGTGGTTGCCTACTGGGATTCATCTCAAACCCTATTTGGGTCATGATTTTTGTCCCAAACAGATTATATTTTTTCAAGTATAGAAAAGAAAAAGCACCCTTCTAATTCTGGTACTTGATTACTATAGAGTTGGAGAGCATGAGACCAAGCTGAGGCTTGCGATGCTGTTGGAGTTATTTACTTGTTTTTCCTTTGTAATTTGGTGTAGTACTATATTCCAGCATTCTGACTTGTTTGGATACTTTACTAGATATTGTGACATGCATCATTATTTATATATATGCTGTAGTTGTTTATTTCTAACAGTCTTCCACTGTTCACTGTTGTATGGTACTATTACTGCTTCTGCTACTGTTATCTGTTTATTTTCACTGTGTTACTCTGCCATCGAGGGCATAGTTTCCCCACTATCACACCCAAGGACCTCACTGCTAGTCGGAAACCTCTGGAATTCATTGAAATGCGTTTGAGGCAATGTGACCAACTGAGTACTGGTCACCTCTAAGCGACACATAGAACCTGGACGTTACAATTTTCATAGTTTTATTTTCTATTTAGAGGTTGAGTTTACTATTGACTTAGTTCCTGATGTTAAGACTATTTCAAAACTCCCTTATCAAATGGCTCAAATAGAACTTTCAGAATTGAAAAATTAGTTACAAGATTTTATAGATAAAGGTTTTATCCATCATAGAATTTGACATAGGGTTGATCCTATTTTATTTTTTAAAAATAAAGATGGTTCATTGAGGATTTAAAATGATTATAGATCCTTGAATAAAGTCATTGTCAATAATAAGTATACTTTACCTCATATCGATGATTTGTTTGATTATCTATAGGGAGTGTATTATTTTTCAATGATTGGTCTTAGGTTAGGTCACCATCAGTTGAAGGTGAAGGAAGAATACATTTTGAAGACAAAATTTTAGAGTAGATATAGGCATTATAAATTTTTAGTTATGCCCTTTAGGCTCTCTAATACACCAGATGTATTCATGGATCTTATGAATAGATTTTTCCATGACTATTTTGATAAGTTTTTATATATATTTATTGATGATATATTTTTATATTATAAAATTTATAAAGATCATGAATGAAACCTAAGGATTATTTTTAAAACCTTAAAATAAAATAAACAATATGTAAAACTTAGAAAGTGTGAATTTTGGTTGAAACAAATTTATTTACTCTAGAATATTATTTCTAAAGTTGGAATAACTATTGAACTTGATAAAAATAAAGTTTTTTAGGTATGGAAAAGACATAAAAATTTAATAGAGATTCATAGTTTTCTAGGATCATTAGGTTACTTCCATTGGTTTATTGAAAACGTTTCTCGATTCTCTAGCCCACTAATTAGGTTAACTTGAAAATGAGTTAAATTAATTTGAATAAAATAGTGTGATGATTGTTTTTAGAAACTAAAAAGAATATTGGTGAATGATCCATTATTTTCCATTCCTTAAAGAAATGGTGATTTTTTATCTACAATGATTCTTTATTAAAGGGATTTGGTTGTGTCATGATGTATAATGATTAGGTAATTACTTATGACTTACATTTGATGAAACCACATGATTTAAATTATAATACACGTGATCTGGAATTAGATACTGTAGTTTTTGATTTAAAAACTTAGAGGCATCATTTATATTGAGTAAAGTGTGAAATAAATACTAATCATAAAAGTTTGAAGTATATATTTACTTAGAAAGAGTTGAACACGAGGAAGATATTATGGTTGGAAATTATTAAGGATTATTACTATACAATTCTTTGTAAATATTTTTAAAATTATTTTTTTGGATGTTTTTATTAGGAAATAAATTTATTATAAAGGACAATTTATCTCACTTTTTTACTTTCTTTCAAAGGGGTTTAAAAGGAAACCTTTTTACGGAATGTTTTAGAAAAAGGGGAAAATGAATGTTTTATTTTAATGTATACAACATCAATAGTTTTTCCCACCACTATAACCATTATTTTATGTTTGGATTCATTTAAAATATTTCATTTTTTATTAAAATAAAACACTCTTTACCTTTATTCTGGGTATTTTTGTCATAAAAATGATTTTTTAAAAGAAAAGGGTATTTTTATATCCAAAAGTGTTTTTCATTAGTATTTCAAGGATTTTATGATGAAAAGGTTCAATCATAAAATGTTTTATTCATGATATGGTACTTGATAATTATATATGATGAATGGGTGAGCCTGATATAACTTATAGTATGGGTGATCAACATTAAAGCTCTCTAATGCATCAGGTAATGTTAATTGTATTCAAAGACAAGAAGGAGGGAGTTAACCGAAGAGGCTTATTCTATGAATTTAATTGGGATCTAGTTATTTTGGATATGAGTTTAACATGATTTATGAATATGATTCTATAAGTTTTAAAAAGGGTTCTTTATTTTATTGATATAGGTTTTAAAGGTTTTATTTGAGTAAAAAGTGTTTTTTTTCATGTGGATATGATTTATTTCACACACTTAAAGAATATTGTGATAAAGGTAAGTATTTTACGGGTTTTCATGTTTTTCATGGTATTAACACATTTATTCTTTTTTATGTCTTTTACTTATATTTTTGTGCCCATATTACATTTTAATTTTTTTTCATAGGGTTTAAGGTTGGTTAAGGACAAAGAAGAAGTCAAGTTGAAAGTCATGAAGATTTTTCATGAAAATAAAAAACATTTTATTTTAAAAGTTTTATATTGTGGAAAAAATGGTTATTAATTATATTTTTCCAATTGTAATATATGGGTTTTAAATGTAAGAGTTATGAACTAATTCTATAAAATTATATACCATAAGGATCATTTGGAATGTAAGAAAGTGAATTCTTGGCTAAAAACTCTAGATTATGAAATGTTTTAAGGATAGTTCCTTATACACTCTATAATATTTGGACCTTTATATTATGATATTCCTTTATTTAATTTTAAAAGAAATATATAATTATGAAATTAAATAATAAAAATAATGAATAATGTTGTTTTATTTTTGGTCAACCTTTTAAAATGAATGTTATTGTTTCTATACTATTCTTTTTTTTTATTTTTTTCTAAAAGGATAATAATTAAATATGTTAAAAGTGATATTTTTTATGAAATATGTTGTATTTATTTTATTTGTGAAATATTGTATGTTTATTTTTTATTATTATTTATAAAAATAATTTTGAAATTAAATTTCAATATATGATAAATTATTTTAAATTATTGATATTTGTTAAAGATAGTAATGAATTAAAGTTGGATTACTACACTATGAACAAGTGATGAATATAAGGATGGTTTTGATGATTTTTTGGAATTTTCTAAATTAAATGCTCCAAACAATGACATAATTTTCCATCCATGCTTGAAATGTTTAAATATAAAAATATTAAAAAGGAGATAAATCAAATATCATTTAATTTTACATGGTTTTAATCTAAGTTATAGTCCTTGGATTTAGAATGGTGGAATTGTAAAGAATTCAATATCTATTGATAATGATGATTTTCAAGATGATAAGACTAATAAATTTGAAGAAATGATTCTTGATATTGAAGTAGTGGAAATTGGGAAAGCATAGATAATTAAGAATATATATGGTGATGCTGAAAAACCACTGTATCTAGGTTGTATGAGATTATAGTTTTATCAATAGTGTTAATATTGATTAAATTTATTTCAAAAAATTGATGGAGTGACAAGAGTTTTACAAAGTTTCTATATCCTTTGAGAGATATACTCTCTAAAGACAATGATCTTCCAGATTCAAATTATAATGAGAAAAAATATTATGCTCAATGTGTTTGTGGTACAAGAAGATAATTACATTCTCAAATGAATTTTCTCTATATAAGAAAGAATACAAAGTTTTT
Source organism: Viscum album (assembly GCA_963277665.1). NCBI lineage: Eukaryota > Viridiplantae > Streptophyta > Magnoliopsida > Santalales > Viscaceae > Viscum > Viscum album. The sequence continues at coordinate 1,619,091,569 of OY728157.1, read as the reverse complement.
TTAGAGTGTCCTAAATGTGGAACATCATGAAATAAGTTGAAAGGAAAACCATAGGCTAATTTAATAGTTACAAATACCCTTCCCAAGATAATTTGGTATCTTACTATAATTACTCATTTAAAATGTTTATTTTCATATTTTAAGGATGAAAAAATGTTAAGATGTCATGTAGATGAGAGGATATATAATGGAAAATTCTGTCATATGGCTGATTATCTATACTGGAAGAAAATTGATCAATAGTTTCCTATATTCAGAAATAAAATTATAAATATCAAAATTGGACTGTGCATAGATGGAATGAATCTATATCAAATCCTTAGTGGAAAACATAGTTCATGGATTATTTTATTAGTAATTTATAACTTATCTCTTGAATTTTTAATGAAACAAAAATATATCATGTTGAGTTTAAAGATTTATGAACCAAAACAACAGAGAAATGATATTGATGTTTTCTCATCACCATTTGTTGACGATTCAAAAATTTTATGGGAGGAAGGTATCAGAGTGTATGATTCTTATAAAATGGAACATTCTCAACAACATACAATGATTATGTTCACTATAAATGACCTCCATGTATATGTAAATTTTTATGGATATAGTTTTGAGTGGTATGAATATTATCTAATTTATGAAGAAATAACTTCATATTATCAACTAAAATATGGGAGAAAACAATATACATGGTTCATCTAAGGTTTTTGTATATGGATCATTCATATAAAATATTAATAAAGGAATTTAATGTATCAAAGTAATTTGATATTACTCCAAAAACTTTTTTCACTAAATAATATTTTGAGACGATGGAAAACATTGATTTTACATTCAAAAAGTCACAAAAATCTAGGAATGATAGAAATATTTGAAATAAATGGTCAATATTTTTTGAGAATCCATATTGGAGATACAATGAGGTCAAAAGTAATATTAATATTATTTTTTTGGATAAGAATATCTATAAAATTTTGATTTAAACAATGTTAGATATTAAAAGAAAGACTAAAGATAGGTTGAGTACAAGATTTTAATTACTCTCAATGGGAATATATTTGGAGTAAATTCCTACTCCTAAATGAAGATTAAAATACCTTCCTCTGAATTTCATACATTATCAAAGGGGGATACAATTAATTTTTTTAATTCCTATATGGTATAGAAGTTCTATAGGGTTATTCTTCAAATGTAAAAAATTTGGGTCACTAAAATATTTTAAGATGATAGGCATGAAACCTCATGATTATAAAATCATGATGTAAAAAATACTACCATTTGTATTACATGGAATGTTCCCATCCATATCAGAATGAATATCATAAAGGTGTGTTATTTTTTCAATTCAATTTGTAACAAAGTGATTGATCTGAATTACTGAAAATTTGTGTAATGATGCATTTTATATAATTTTTCAATAAGAAATTCACTTTCCTCCATATTTTCTTAATATTATAGTGAATTTAATGATTCATTTGGTGTGGAAGATAAATATTTAGACCTGTATATCTACATTAGATGTATATTTTTGAAATTTATATGGAGATATTGAAGGGATATGTTAATAATACATATCAACTAGAATCCTCCATTATTGAGAAGTATATTTTTTAGGAGATTTAATTGTTTATAAAAACTACTTGTTTGTAGTGGAGCACATTAGTTTTTCTATATATCTCCATGAACAAGTCAGTTTTGGGGGAAAGGGGATCCATGGCTTGAAATTGAAATCATTGACAGGTGAAAAAATCAAGAAAGTATATTTATACATCTTAACTAATATATATTATTCTAAACCATATATAAAATTTCATATTAATGCGTTAAAACAATGTTATCCAAAGAAGAAATATATTTTTATATTGAATGAGTGTAAAAAATATTTATTTCCATGTTTTAAAGACACCATGCACGGTAGATCAGATGTATAAAAAACATTGAGATGATTAGTGGGTGACCCAAGTTTAAATTTTATAGCATCATCCTGGTATGTCATTAATGGATATACATTTTATACCAAATATTAGGACAATAGAAATTAAGTTCATTATAGTAGTGTATTAGTGTTCACAAAAATAGTGTATTTTTCAAGTTCTAAAGACCAAGACCCCATATCTATATCAAGTGTATATTATAGATTTATTAAAGTAATATGGGAGATTGATTACATTAAATTTTGTGTTTTAGTGTTTAACTAAAATTGGGTTATCAGTAATAGTAGTGTCAAACACGATAAATTTGGTATGAAACTAGTTAATCTTAAAATATTTGAATACATAACTGATCCTTTTCTCATGGTTACACATGAAATTTTTTTTCTATGTTCTTGATCCATCAAATGTATAGTGGTCTATCATTTTATAAGAAAAAATAGTATTTTTATGATGATAAACTCGATGATGATGCTGATTTATGTCAGATACCTACTTCCATGGAAATATTATCAAAGAATATTATTGACCATTTCATAGGCCTAATTTATTCCATACAAAATAATCACAAGGAAGGAATATGGGAAAATAATACTATAGTAATTTATTAATATTACAGGTAACATATATATACATATATATTTATTTATTATTTTCCTTTTTAAATTTCATATAATGTTAGATATATTAGATTTATTTTTTTACTTAAATCACATATTTTAAAAAATATGATAAATTATTTTTTTTCAATTATTTAAGTTTTTTTCATATTATTTTTAATTTTTTAACTTTATATGAAACTGTTGGATTTGTATAGATTTTTTACTTAAGATTTATTTTATTTTGTCTATATAATTTTATATTTCATAAATATTGTTAGTATTATTTTAACAATTTTAACTAAAAATGAATAAGATAATGAATATTGATAGTATTCTTTTTAACATTGTTGTTTACTACTATAACAAATATAATAAGGAGTGGTTTATTTTGTATTGTTTTATTTTCTTTGTATCATTTTAAATTTGTTATTAAAATTTTTATATAATAGTTTGATTTGGATAATATTTTACTTATTTTTTAAAAATTTATATCATTTAATCTCTAATTAATTCTTTTATCAATTATTTAATTAATTTAACACATTTGAATAAAAATGTGTTTATCTTATTTTACTTTTTATTGGATAATTTTTTATTTCTCATTTAATTTTATATGTAAAAATTGGATTTATATATTTGTGTACTAATTTTTTTGTAATTTTATTTTTTTAATAATTTAAGATAAAAAAACTGAGTCACCTTGATATTTTTGGGAGGATCATACACACAATTCTTTTTATGAGCCTCCTTATCCTTCTTTATAGGATCCATCTACTTCCACTGAAGAATAGACGCCTTCCAAGGTTGGTAAATATAGTAAAACACATTTTCCAAAATCATAAGTTTTCCATAGATAGGACTAGATGATATATGTTGAATTTGATGATAATTATAATCCTAGGGGTCCAAATTAAAAACAATTTAAGTCTTTTTTTACAATGCAATCTTGGTCCAAAGTTAATATTTGTATCTTTGATTGGAAAAGTGTCGAAAAAGTGACAATATCTCAATTATAGAAGGAAATTTTGGTATGAAAAATTATTATTATTTTATTTATGATGACATTTTATTACTAATATAGGTTTTTCCACTTCTTATTAATTATAATATTAATTAATTATTTATCCTTAATTTATACAAAATAAGGAGATCTCATCAGGAGATCCAACCAAAAAGTATTATTATTTATTTATTAATTATTTATATTTTTATTATTTATTACTATATATCTATTTTCATATATTTTTCTTATATATATACGTATATTAAATTTTGATAACTCACTACATGAAGATATTGCTGAAGTGGTAAAGTCTTTATAGAATAACCAAGAGGTAAGAGGTTCAAATATCACCCTAGACATATGTATGCTCAATTTTTTCATGGAAGGATAAATATATAGAAGTAATTAAATAAGTAAGTAAGTAAGTAATTAAATGAGTAAGTAATTAATTAAGTAAATAAACAAGTAAACAAGTAAATAAGTAAATAATTTAATAAGTAAATAAGTAAATAAGTTAATAAGTAAATAAGTAAATAATTAAATAAGTAAATAATAAAATTAACTAAGTAATTAAGTAACTAAGTAAATTAAGAAATTCATAAAGTAATAAAAGAATAAAGTAAGCAAGCAAGTAATCAAGTAAGAAAGCAAGAAAGTAAACAAGTAAGTGGGTTTTTAAGGAGTTGTTGATATCAAGGTCAAACTTTAAGGAATAATTAATGAGATTGATATCAAGAGTAAGAAGGAAAAATAAATAGGTGATTTTTTAGGTACTCTTCAGAGTATGTCAACCAAATTTAAGTAAAAAAAAATTGGTTAGAGAAGTTTGTGGAAAATCAAACCGTTTGTCAAGAAATATTTAGAGAAGTTATAAATTTCAGGATAAAGATTAAGGATTAAGATAAGGTAATCAATGATATTAATGATTATATTAAGGATAGAGTAAATATTATTTAATACCTTGATAAATATATAATTTATTTTAATAAAAAGTTTAAATCTAAAATGAAAACTGGAGGTTCCAAGAAGAAACTTTAGTTTGGGAAGTTTTTATATAAATAAGTTAAAGAATGATTTAATTGAAGCATAAAGAGTTTCAAAATGTGATTTAATGATCAAAGGTTTAATAACATTTGAAAATATAGTATTTTATTCAAGGGATAATCATCCATTGTTAGGGAAATATGTGACAAGGAGAATGAAAAAAAGTGGTTGGAGATAATTCTCAACATTGAGGGATTTTCAAAAACTAAGACATCACTTAAAAGAAGAAAACATGTAGTACATAATGAAAATATTTTTCTCCTAATGAAGTTCTATTATTTTGGTTCTTAGATCACCCTAAGACCTATTATGAAGAATAAAGGAATTGGAAATGAGGTGAGACACTAAAAAGTCAAAAAAAAAAAGAATGAGAACATATATTTCACTATAATGAAGGAATTATTTTTGTGGGCATTTATTTTATTTCTCTGACTTTAATGATAAGGACTATGATTAAAAATAAAGGAGGGATGAAAATAACTTCAATAGATATTTAAGGATAATGGAGAGATGTTTAATGAACTTAATCCTATTAAGAAACATATACTCTCTTTTAGAATAATAAGAGGAATATTGTATCACTACATGTGCTAAAATGAATGAGTAGAGACTCACACTTTTCTCAAATCAAATTTATGTGTTATGGAATAAAATAAAGAATAATGAGAAGTTTATCCTATCAACTATTTGTCATAAATAAATGAAGAATAAAAAAACAAGGAATATTGATAACAAGTGTAAATTACACATAATTGGGAATATGAACATGTTTAATTATGTAAAAGTCAATATAGATAGAATAATTAACTTTGGAAATGATAGAGCTTTGAAAATAAAGGGTAGTGATAAAAATAGACTTGTCAGAGATGATCTAGAAAACATAAAAGTGATTTATATGGATAAAATTTAACATAATATCTTGAGTGTAAGATAATTATACAACGTGGGACTCAAAGTTACATTTAATTGGAAGAATTTCTAATAAAAGGTAAATTTGGAAAATTAATTGATAAAAGGATAGAGATAAAATCACAATTTATATCAGTTGGAAATTAAGTAGAACACTTGTAACCTCACTGCATAAGAAGAGAATAAATTATGGTATCTATGGCATGTTGACATTTATCAACAAATCATAGAAAATATATCAATGTTAAAAGTTTTGATATATAATCCATATCTAAAATTTATAGGGAATATACTTTTGATGCTTGTATAAATGGAAATATGGTGATTAATCCCTATATAATAGAGAATAACAAATCTTCACACTTTCTCTGTTTGGTTCATACCGATGTCTGTGGTCCAATTACATATCCTAGAACCTATAGAGAAAAATATTTCATATGATTTTCAAATTATTAGAGTTGGATGGGTTATATTAATTTTATGTAATCCAAAAAGTAATTAATGAAATATATTAAGAGATTTTGAAGGAGAGTTGAAAATTAAGTTGAAAGATCAATCAAAATCCTTCGATCGTAAAATTTGTAGAGATATTACTTAAATGAAATAATATATATGATTAATATGGATATATCATATGGTAAAATATTTGGTATGTTTTACTATATGAAATACATGTAACCAAGGTATATCATATACTTTGGTAAGGAATATCGCATGGTGTGATATTGTGATATTACACCCCTTTATTTAGATAAGTCATGGTGTATGGTATAAAGATATCATAAATGTTATGATAAGGGTTAATATTATTATAATATTAATATAGGTAGTTGAATATTAAATGTTAACATAAAATAATATTCCATGTCTGTTAATTTTTGATTTTTATGTTTCATATGATGAAATGTTAAGTAGAATTGGTTGAATGTATTTAAGTGTTAAATTCATTCATATATGGTCAATATTTATGAAGAATTTGTAAATTAAGTCACTACTCAAACATTTCATAATGTTTAAATAAATGCTACAAAGACTTGAGGAGAATCCCATAGACTATATAAGGAAGCTTAGTCCATGAAAATGGTATCTGATCATATGTGAGATCCCTATTGATTATCCATAGTTAAGTCTCTCCCCTCCATATTCCTTTACTTTGAGAGGTTCTAGAATTTTGTGGTTGAAATGAGAATCTCACCCAAGAATTGAGTGATTCATCAACACATGGATACCCTAGTAGGAAAAAGTCCTTTAGTTGCTTCTAATTAATTTCATTAAGTATGTGATTTAATAAAAAAGGCTTATCCATCTTCAGAGTATGATATGTTCTTCATTTTATATTTTTCATGGTTTTAGTTTCAATAATATGGATGACCTTGACACTGGTTTCTCTATCTTTCACTGCCAGAATAAGTTTTATTAAAACCTAAGATACCAATCAAAAGTATTAGAGAAATGTCATGAAATTTGATTCATAAAATCATGTTTATAATCAATGAAAAAAGGATATTGTATTTGATACCATAAGCTATGGTACATATCTTCCTTAAAAAATGGATAAAATTTTCGATATCATTAAATAAGATATAGTTTTTGTACTATGGATTGTATTACGATATGGGATATCATAAAATATAATATGATCACACCATATGATATGAGATATTTTAGCTTACTAAATAGTGTACATCCTTTGGTTTCTTCATATTGTAACATATGATATGTGCTACCAAATCCAGTGATATAAAATCTGTTCTATATTTTAGCATACGATTGAGAGAATATTAATAATAGATAACACTGATTCACACTATTTTCACTTCAAAAAATATAGGATTATATTTCCTTTATAATATAAGGGATATCATAAAAATATTATCACAAGTTCCTAAAGGATATGTCACAATCTAGTCATAAACCCCAATATATGTTTTTGAACTATATCATAAGCTATGATATAAGGTATATCATAAGTTATGATATCTAACGCTAAAGGATGATATTACATGTCATGGAATGTCTATAGTAAACCAAAATATAAGCTTTAAACTCTATCATAGATTGAGATTTAAGGTATATCATTAAAAATGATATAAGGAAAAATTTACATTTTCCAACTTATCAATTATGAAATGAATTTTATAATTTATAAATTATTTATAAATTATTAAAAAAGGTATTATATAATATTTATTTAATTTATAATTTTTTATAAATTAATAAATTATAAAATATTTTTAATTATTTGTTAAATGTTTATGAAATATTTCATAAATAAATATCTATATTATTAATTGTTAATATTACATTATTTTGATCTATATGGAATGGATTATAATTTTGATATAAAGTGTTTATAAAGAAAGTATAAGGCAATTTATAAAATTATTATAAATTATAAATCAAGTAAAAATATAAAATAGTTTACATTAAATTATAGATTTTTCATAATTATTAATTTCAAATGTTCATATTTAAGGCCTTATTTGAGAAATTATTTGAACTATATCAAAATGAGATTTAACAATTGATGTGATCATGGTTTAAATAATATTAAATATGTGATATTTTTATTATGTAAAATGTTTACATAATATATTTGAATTGTTCATATAAAATATACAATGTTTATATTTTAATTAAAATAATATATTTAAATAAAATTCCATATAAAATTATTATATGAAAGAGTTCATATTAGAAATAAATTTAAAATGTTTATAATTATTTAATTATTGAATTTTCATAATATATAGATAAATTACAAAATCTTTATAATTTATTTATTTATGAATTGTTCATAAAAGTTTATCTCATATCTAAATTTATAAAATGTTCATTTATTTAGTTTATTCTATATTTTATTCATAAATATATATGTTATATTATGAATGAATATACGATTTAGTTTAAAGTTCCCAATTGATTTTATTAATTATAATGCATGCATTTAAGGAGTTATATTATAGGTATTATAATTGATTTAGTTTTATTATATCTTGACTTTGACTTATTTATAAGTTATAAGCTAAAATTTAAATTTAAATTATATTTTATACATATTGGGTGTTAAATATTTGAAAAAATTGAGGTATCTATTGAGTATTGTACTATGGGTAGTGCGACTTTGGGTTCAATTGCTTAATGGTCAATAAGTTTAAGATCAATAAAGAAAAGTGGTAGTTGGATACTTGTCACACCATGATTACTGTTATAGGTGTTATTGATTTAATATGATTATAATATTTCACATGAAAGGGTTTTATATTCTTTAAGTGCAACACCCCAAGATTTTAAATGAGTAATATCATATTCAATAGCATATATGGATGTAACACCAAGCTTAGAAGAGAATGTAACAACCCAAGATTTTATGATATGTTTATTTTTAAATAAGTTTAATCTCTTTTATAGCTTGAAATTAATGCAACCCTGAGATTTTAAAATAACACTATCTTTTATAGTGTATAAAGCACACAACACCGAGCTTCAATAAACCACGAAATATTATTTAAATATGACCATTATAACCTAGATGTTAAATTATAGGGTATGAATAATATTAAAAAAGTTATGATATATATATATATATATATATATATATATAAGGACCTACTCAATACATTTTTTTATTAATTCTTATAAAATAAGTACTCAATTTTCAGGAAAGTTATTTTATGCTTCAAAAATAAGTTTTCTTCAAAAATGATTTTTACTGAGAAAATATTATAATTAAATTATGGAATATATATAAATTTTATTTTATAAAAGTAATATCATTTTTTAAATAAAAATATAAAAATTATATCAGGGTGAAATTTTATGATTTTTCTGGAAAGATTTATTTTCTAGTGAATAGTGAAAAATATTGATTTTTTTATTAAAAACCGGATTTTTGTTTTAACTATTTGAAAAATTCCATTTTATTTTAAAATGTTTCAAATTAAAATTAATTATATTATATTATGAATAATATAATTAAGTTTATTTAAATAAATATCATGGTTGAATTTGGTATAAAAATATTTTTATACTTAAAAAGGGAATTTTTCCGAAAAAACTATTTTTCATTGCGTTTTTCCGGTTTAATTTTAAATTAAATTATGAAAATTATTTATTTTGAAATTTTAAAAATTTATTCTATATTTGGATTTATTATTTTAAAATTTATAAAATATTTCCATTTTATTTTTGGTCAATATGAATAGTAACCTTAGAAATTTTTGTTACCATGATAAATGGTAAATCAAGTAATTAAAGCCAAAAATAAAATTACAAGGACTAGAAAATGAACCTAAAACTTAAATTAATCTCATTGAATGAGTTTATTTTTTCCATAAGCATCTTATATTTGGTTATATGGAATTTTATGCCCATTTGGATGAGATTATGACCTTTATAGTATTTTATTTCAAGAAAATTCAAACATATCACACTCATGTTTTTAATCACTATAATATTTTTAATATGTTTATATGAAAAGTATATATTATAATAGAAACATTATTTTGAAATATATAATATTTATATTCATTATAGTAATTTATTTTTATTTTTTAGTGATGAAATAATTACCTTAAATGCTTACACAACACCGAAAGAGTAATTATTCAATTAATAGAAAAATGAAATAAATGATATTTAAAATATTAAATGTAATTTAATTTGAGATAAATAATACCATCCATTAATTTCATAGCTTAATATTACATGTTATTTATATAATATATTTTTTAATTCTACATGTTGTATTGTTATTATTAAAGTAAAAGTAATGAATAGTTCTAAAAACTAACAATATTGATATTTTATAATAAATAATAATTTATTAAATGATATAAAATTTCTAAAAATTTTAGATTCATAAAAATTATTTGGATATGGTTAATGAAATCAGTTTTTTTATTTATGGGTATTTTTAAATTTTATAGTAACATTATTAACCCTTAGAGAGTAGAAAAGTTTAATAGTACGGTAATTGTTAGAAGGGTTAACAGGGGGTGGGGGGGGGGGGTTAAAACTAAAAGATAATGGTGAAAATATATCCAAAACTTGTCTAATTTTTATCATATGATAGTATTTAGACCCATAATCACCATATATTTTATATAATCATTTTTTTATCAATTTGGAATTAAATATTAATTTATATTAATTTAATATTTTAGAAAATTCCAAAAGTGCCCCTCACCTTAGTTATAAAAGGACACCTCCCCCTTACTACTTTAAAAAACTTTTAGTCATATATCTCAACCAAATAATACTCTTTCATTTTCTAAACATCCTTATCCAAGTTCTTAAGGATTTAAACCTTCTAAAATAACAATCCTTGGTCCCTTAAGAAGATATCTAAAGGGAGTCCACCGAAGAAGAGGTAGTCATCTTTATCGAATCTTTCAAGTTTATTTCTTATTCTATTTGTTATTCATGTGTTGTAACCATACTAAAATGATAAATCTAGTATCATAAATATACTTATATTTTATTCTTATTATGGGAAAACCATATTCCATCTCATTTCCAACGTATGAAAAGTAAAAACATCTCTCGTGTGTACATATGACTTACTGTCTCCACATAGTGATGTAATTCATTTTTCATCACTAATTTACTTAGATGGTTATAAATATCAAAATAATGAATATAAATTATATATTTCATAATAATTTTTATATAAAGGTTAATTATTCTTTACCTTTTTTTCATTCCATCCTTTGAAAAATGAAATTAGTGTTCATGTGTACATATGGCCTACCATCTCTATGAACGATGTAATTCATTTTTCTACCTATATATTTTATGGATGAATATAATTATCTATATATTGAATATATATTATATTTATACGATTAATAATATTTAATATATGATGGAACTGTAATAAAAGTAAAACGATCATAACTACTGAATCAAAAGATATATGTAAAAATAAATAGTTAAAACTTGAAATAATGATAATAGTAAAAAGATCGTTAAAAAATGGGTAATAAATTGTTATAAATGAATCATATATTAAATTATAGATATATTTATATAATTATAATAAATATAAATTCATTATACATAAGTTTAAAATAACTTATAAGGCACGTCAGACCTGAGGTAAGGGTTTCTCGTCTCACTTTTAATTCCATGAGACATATGCCATTTTCACCACTTATTTATTTTATGTGGTGTATATACTACAAATTTGATATATTATATCATTAATATATTTTAATTTATGATATTTAAAGTTTCATTTGAAGTTATTTCTTTCATGGAGATTATGATTCAAAATATACCCAAGTGGTGAGTGTTTTTTTCACAATCTCATCATTATTCAGGATTGTTTATTTTTAAGTCTCATTTGAGGATATTTATCTTCCATTTAAATATTTTATAAAAACGTTTTTTAAATTTTTTTTTAATATTCTTTAATTATTTTTTAAATTTATTTTTACCATTGTTTTAATGTTTACAAAATGTTTTAAAAGGAATCTTCCTATCATTTTCCGAACAAGGTATTTTTTGTATTTTCTTTAAGAATTATTAAAAGAATATATTTTTTAACTTATAAGGCATTGAAATAATTTACTTTCATACCAATGCCTCAATTATTTAAATATTACTTTAAATGTTTACAAGGTTATTTTCAAAGAAAATGATTTCTTTATTATGTGCACAATTTTTAGATTTTAATAATTATTTTTAAATTAAAAATGTGTTTTTACTCAAGAAATACTATAGAAATATATTTAAAGTATTTTAATATATGTCAACATAATTTTTTTAATATTATGTTGAGGATTTAATCTAATGATACCATTAATCATATTTACTTAGATGGTTTATGATCAATTTGAAAGGGGAAAGTATTGATATTCCACATGACTAGTTCTTCCAATACAAACACTTATTGATTTTGTTAAGGCATATTGATTAAGTTATATTATTCATATGAGGAATGAATTATACTTATTAAGTTATGGTAATGGTTTGATATAACCCCTCGATGAATCAATAGGTCTCATGAGACAAACTATCTTGGATTTTTCCTGAGGTCGTACCCATTTATTCAGATGTCATAGCACAAGGCCATGACAATATTATTTGATATCATGGATGAGGCCTTGAAAATATATTTCAGATGTTTGAAATTATGTATTCCATCATTATGAAATTAGTTATTGATGTTAATGTGGTTATTTTATTACTTAGAATATCCGTGGATAAGTTTCAATCTCATGTGATTATTTATATGATATTAATTGATTATCATTTATTCCTACCAGATTATTATTCATGTTCTAGTTAGTGATTAAATGGCATGTGTTTTTAGTTATTTACCTTTCCATATTGATTATGACTTATTAATTAATTAATTATTTATCTTCCTCTGTATGCCTACCCTTATTAAGCATATGATATCACACATTTATTATGTTTTATTTTCCCTAGTATACAATGATGTTTTTTGTGATTGATATGCAAGTATATGCTAAGGGTAATAATGGTGTTTTAAAATAAAATACTACGCCATGTAATGTTTTAAAATGTAATATGAATTTCAAGTATATATCTAGTTTAACAATAATACTAAACTACTAGGTCCTTTGAGATGTTATTTCTTATATCTAGTGAAAATGTAACAAAGTAACCAATAACTCTAGGCTACTAGGGTTAGGGTCTTTACAGTTAGTATCCAACCAATTTTAGAAGAAACATTGGGAACTAGATTTAGGAAAACTTATATTAGGGAACGTAACCCTATGAATGAAATTAAGTATAAGTATAAGTATATGATAATAAACTAAACATTATTAGGGTAAAGATTATGAGGTTTTCCACTATGATTATTGTATCTCATAATATGACTTTTGGTTTTAGTTAATGGTTAGAACTAGGATGAATCATGCTTACATCGAATGTGATGATAAATGAAGTGATTATGAGCAACCAAATTGGATGCGATTGAAGTGAAATATATTGTGATTATTCATAATTAGTTATCATGATATATGATTAAAAAATTGCATCTTAATCAACTCTTATACTCACCAAATAATAGAAGTATAAAGTTCACTGAGAGAATGGGTAGTGGAGACCATGGAGGAAAGAAGGGAAAATTTCATTCATCTCAGACATATAGAAAGATAAATCTTGAAGAATATATCAAGGGTACGAGAAAGTTTTTTATGTATGGAAAATAAGGACACAAAGAATGTAATTTTTAAGGAAAAACTAAAAAATCTTAGTTAATGTAATGTATGAGAATAATAGTCTCCCTAGGGTATTATTGATGGTCTAATGTTTTAAATGTGGAAAGTATGTGCATTATGCTAATCAATGTTCTAGTGGGAAAGATAATGAAGAGAATCATCAAGGTTTTATGATTAATGGTTATATTGATTATGATGAAGAGAATACAAATGAAATATGAAATGAAGTAGGTATTAAGGAATTAGATGATGAATCATAGTTAATAGTTTAATAATATAGTGGAATAATTAATGTTCTTGTGGTTGGATTCAATAATTATGTTATATGAGAATTTAATCAATGAAATTATGGTTATAATAATTATGAAATGTATAAGGATTGTAATTTAGTACTTTTTCTTTAAGGATTTGAGAGAATATATTGAATGGTATCGATGACTAGGAAAATTGATTCAATGGAAAGTTGATCTTTTTTTGAAAACATATGATTGAGGGAAGATAACCCTTAATATGTTCTTGATGTTGATATAATAATTATAAAGATATTTTTAATGGATAATATTGTTAAACCTAAAATTGGTTAGTGATTTGATGGTTTATGTTATCTTTGCCAGAGTTTACTACATGTTTATATTTTAGGAATATATTTGACAACCTGATATTTTATTTTTGGAAGAATTCATATTTTAATTAAGGTTTTAAGGTGATAAAGGTATTCACTTATTTGGTATGTTACATTCAGAGATACATTATGTTTTCTAGGGAATATAATGTTAAGTTAATTTTGGAAATTTAGTGCCTTCCTTCTAAATGTTTGGACTTTGAATTTGGACAGAAGTATTTTAGATGAGTCTTATGGTTAACTATTTATATAATGGATTAAGTTGAACTTTGGGAATTTTTGGACAACTTGTTATAACCATTTTGGTCTTGGAAAATATCTAGAGATAAGATGAATTACTTATAATTATTTTATTAATCTAATGATATGTTAAATGTTAATTTTAGTGCTCTAGGCATAAAAATTCCTATTATATATTCATTTATTGGAGAAGGAGATGAAGTAGGAATTGATCAACACATATCCAAAGAAAGAAATTATGATTATGATATAGAAAGATATAAAGTCACTATATTGCCTTATGTTCTCAGTATAAATGGTAAAAATATTCCTAAACTCTAGGAAAAGTATCTTGATACAAAAAAGTTATCCTATTACTTTAATATTCGATGAATCAATAGTCTCTTGACTCATTATATATTTATGGTTATGTGGACTTTTTTACTTTATATTAATCAATAAATTTCTTGTGATCAATGACCTCTATCACCATCTATAATTTTTTGGGATTTAAAATTTTATTCAATTTCCATATCTTCAATTCCCTCCAATTTTATCCTACTTGGAATCCTAGTTGGTGATCATTCTAGATGAGCTTCGTTCTTCCCTTTCTTATTAAGAAGATGTTTTATAAACCCTTATCACGATGTGATATTTCAAAATAGATATTTTAAAATATTAAAACCTTTATTATTGATATCAAGATTAAATTATGAGGATTCAATTTATTTAAGGTGGGTGGGGGTAGAATGTAACACCCTGATATTTAAAAAGAGGAACATCATGTTCAATACTGTATATAGAATGCAACACCAAGATTAGAAGAGAATGTAACACCATAAGATTTTATACTATGTTTATTTTTAAATAAATTTAATATCTTTTATAGCTTGTGGTGCACACAAACCTAATATTTTAAGAGAATATTTTGTTTGATAGTGTATACAACACATACCATTGAGCTTCAACGAGTCACAAAATATTATTTAAACATGGCCGTTATAACCTAACCGTAAATTGGAAGGTATTAATAATATTTAATAAATTATGATATATATATATATATATATATATATATATATATAAAGTACTTACTCAGTATAAATGTATTGATTAATTCTTTTGAAAATAAGTACTCAATTTTTAGTAAAGTTATTTTATGCTTCAAAAATATGTTTTCTTCAAAAATGATTTTTATTAAGAAAATATTATAATTAAATTATGAAATGTATTTAAATTTTATTTTATAAAAATAATATCATTTTTGAAGTTATAATATCAAAATTATATTAGGGTGAAATTTTCAGATTTTTCTGAAAAGATTTATCTTCCAATGAATAGTGAAAAATACAAATTTTTATTGAAAACTGTATATTTGTTTCAACCATTTAAAAAGGTACATTCTATTTTAAATATGGTTAAAAGTAAAATGAGTTATATTATATTATTAATAATACAATTAAGTTAAATAGAATCAATTTCATTATTGAATTTGGTATAAAAACACTTTTACACTTAAAAAAGGCATTTTTTTTTTCTAAAAAACTATTTTTCATTGTTTATTACCAGTTTAATTTTAAATTAAAATTTTCCAATTATATGTTTTAAATTTTTAAAAATAGATTCCATATTTGGACTCAGTAGTTTCAAATTTATTAAATTGGTCCCTTTTATTTCTGGTCAATATGAATAACAACCTTAGTAATTTTTGTTACCACCATAAAGGGTAAATCAGGTAATTAAACTAAAAAATAAAATGATAAGAACCAAAAAATGACTCTAAAAATTGAATTAATATTATTTGATGATAAAATTTCATACATAATCATACAAAATTCGGTTATATAGAATTTTATGTCCATTTGGATGAGATTATGACCATTATAGTATTTTATTTCAAGAAAATTAAAAAATGTCACACTCTTGTTTTTAATAACTCTAATATTTTTAATATGTTGTTATCCAAAGGATATATTATACTATAAATATTATATTTAAATATATAATATTTATCTTAATCATGGTAATTTACTTTTAATTTTTACTAAGGAAATAATTATCTTAAATGCTTACACAATGCTAACATAGTAATTATTCAATTAATAGAAAAATGAAACAAATGATATTTAAAATATTAAATGTAATATAATTTGAGATAAATAATTTGATCCAAAAATTATATAGATGAATATTACTGGTTAGGTATATAATATATTTTTTGAATTATATGTGCTTTATTGATATTATTAAAGTCAAAGTAATGAATAGTTCTAAAAATTAATAATAGTGATATTTCATAATAAATAATATTTTATTAAATGATATAAAATTCCTAAAAATATTATATTTAGACAAATGAATAGTATATGGTTAATGAAATCAACCATTTTCCATTTATGGGTATTTTTGAATTTTGTAGTAACATTATTAACCCTTCGAGAGTAGAAAATTTTAATTATATGGTAATTGTCAAAAGGGTTAACAGGGGTTTAAAACTAAAAGATAAGGGTTTAAAAAATCAAAAAATTGTCTAATTTTTATTATATGAGAGTATTTAGACCCATAATAATCCTATATTTTAAATAAATTATTTTTTATCCATTTTTAATTAAATATTAATTTATATTAATTTAATATTTTAATAAATTCCAAAAGTGCCCCTCACCTCAAATATATAAGGACACCTCATCCCTTGCTACTTTACACTACTTTGAGCCATCTATATTGACAAAAAACTAACTATTAATTTTATCAAAATAATTTTCCCAGTTATTGAGGTTCTAAAACTTCCAAAATAGAAGTCCAAGGTCCCTTAAGAAGAGATCTAAAGGGAGCCCACCAAAGTAGAGGTAATCATCTTTATTGACTCTTTCAAGTTTATTTATTCTTAAATTTCCTCTTAATGTGTTGTACCCATACTAAAATAATAACTCTAGTATCATAAATATTATTATATGTTATTATTATAATGGGAAACCCATATTCAATCTTGTTCCCATCCTATAAAAAAGTAAAAACATCTCTCGTGCATACGTACGGCTTACCATCTCTACGTAACGGTGTAATTCATTTTCCATCACCACTTTAATTGGATGGTCATAAATATATAACTAATAAATATATATGATATATATTAAATAATAATTATTCTTTAATGTTTAATTTTTCTTTACCTTTATTTCATTCCATCTATCAAAAAATGAAAACAACATTCATGCGTACGTACGACATACCGTCTCCATGAACAATGTAATTTATCTTTCTATCTCTATTTTTATGGATGAATATTATTTTATATATATTAAATATATATTATATTTATACCCTGAATGATATTATGGATATGAATTAACCATAATAAAAGTAAAAGTACCTGAACTACCGAATCAAAACATACATGAAAATCAAAGCAATTAAGACCCGAAATAATGATAATAATAAAAATGGAATTAACAAAAGAGTAAAAAAATACTGCAAATGAATCATATATGAAATCATATATATGTTTATATAATTATAATAAATCTAAATTTATTATACATGAGGTTAAAATAACTCATGAGTGAAGTCAGACCTAAGGTAAGAGTTTGTCATCTCACTTTTACTTCTGTGAAACACATTCCATATTCACCAATTATTTATTTTGTGTGGTGTATATACTTACCCTTCGATATATTATATTATGGATATATTTTTATTAATGGTATTTAAAGTTTTATTTTAAGTTATTTATTTAATAGGGCTTATAATTAAAAAGATACCTAAGTGGTAGAGGTTTATTTCACAATCTCATCATTATTCAGGATTATTTATTTTTAAGTCTCAGTTGAGGATATTTATCTTACATGTACTTGTTTTATAAAATGTTTTCAAAAATGTTTTTAATATTCTAAAATTATTTTTTAAACTAATTTTTACCCTTTTTTGATTTTTTTCAAAAATTTTTAAAAGGAATCTTCCTGTCATTTTCCAAATAAGGTACTTTTTATATTTTCTTAGAAAAGTGTGAAAAGAATGTTTTTTAACTTATACAATATGAATAGAATTTCCTTCCATAATGATTATTTAATTATTTTAAGATTCCCTTAAAATTTTACATGGTTATTTTCAAAGGAAATGATTTATTTATTATGTGTGTAGTTTTTAGGTTTTCAAAATTATTTTCAAACTAAAAAGGGTATTTTCCTCAAGAAATATTCTAGTAATATCTTTAATGTATTTTAATTTATGTCAAAAATACTTTATTGAATATTTTTATGAGGATTTAATCTAATTATAAAATTCCTTATATTTCATTGGATGGTTTGCGATCATTTTGAATAGGGAAAGTATTGATATTGTATATGAATAGTTATTCCAATATAGAAAATTATTGATTTTTAATGCATATTGTTTCAGTTATATTATTCATATGAAAAATGAATTGGACTTATTAACTGATGGTCATATGCCACTATATCCCCTTGATGCATTAATAGGTCTCATGTGACAAACTATCTTGGGTTTTGGTTGAGTCCTTACCCATTTATTCAGATGTCATGAAAAAAGGATTTGATAATATTCTCAGATGTCTTGGATGAGGCCTCAATGAAATGTTTTTGATATCCAACATTATTTGTTTCATTATTATGAAATTAGTTACTGATTTTAATGTGATTATTAGGTTAGATATAATATACATGGATAATTTTAAAGCACATGTTATTATTTATATGGAGTTAATTGATCATCATTTATTTCTACCATATTATTCTTCAAGTTATAGTTATTGATTAAATGGAATAATTTTTCAGTTATTTACCTTCACATATTGATTATTCTTTATTTATTAATTACTAATTAAACTTATTTTATATGAATACCCTTATTTATCATCTTATCTATCCCCTTTATTATGTTTTATTTTCCCTAAGATACCAGGAAGTGTTTTGTGATTGATATATAGGGATATGATAAGGGGAATAATGGTGTTTTCAAAGAAAATACTATTTTGTGTTATGTTTTAAAATATAATGTGAATTTAAATTATGTATCTAGATTACCAAGACTACTAAATTATTTGGTCATTTGGGATGATATTTTTTATATATAGTTCCAATTTAAAAAAGTAACCATTGAATCCTGGATACTAGGGTTGGGGTTCTTACATTAAGAATGTGATGAATTTTGATATGTGTAAATCTTCCTAGATTTTAATTTGGGTTAGTAACTTGATTTATAAGTGGTGTAAAGTGTTAAACATTAATATGATCTAAAAAAATTGATTTGGTGGAAAGACCAGATTTCTAAAAACTAAATCATTATAAGTATGAATACATGTAAAGTGAATACTTGAGGTAAGATGGTAATATATTAAAATCCCCTTTAAAAATACTATGTGTTATATTCCTTCCAAACCAAAACAATTTCAATATATCAATCATCCAACCTAGTAGGTATATGATAAATCTAGGTTCCCATGGATTATTTTTTGTAAGGCATAGTGGAAATGGATAGCCTTGAGAGTTAGGTAACCAAATCCTACTATGGGCTTTGGGTTTCACTAATATAAAAAACCCTATGAGATAGGATGCCATAGGAATAAAGTTGGGATTAGTTGTATGATGTATTTGGGAAAAGGGTTGTCCAATTACCTATAGAAGACTCATATGTAATATGTAAAATATTAATATCTAGATAAATAGCTAAGTAATGAGATAAATATAAAACTAGAATAATTATTTTGTAAAATATAGATCTTGGAATACTAATGGATATGATTAATTCAAAGGGGGTCATCATTTTATAGGTAGAAAATTTTATAAAATTCATTATTAACTAAATTTAAAACATGATACTCTTCTGATAAAAGATTATGTTATGGATAAAATGGAATCATGACTATAAAACATGAATTTGAGATTAATATTTAGAAATGAAAAGATTAATGGAAACTTAAGAACTTTTCTTAATTAAAAAGGGAAATTATATATGTTTGAAGTTACTAAATGTTTTTGATTATATTTTTTGTTAATTAAGTTTTTCAATGTAATAATATAAAAGTGATATCTTGGGTTTTCAAGACTTAATCCTCCCAAAAGAAGTTATGTTTCTTCCATTGGGTTTTCATGGAAAAAGATAAGAGCATGGGTCCTTGAAATAACTTGTTATAAAAATTTATTAAACCAATTAATTTAGTTGATTGTAGAGATTTTTATCATGTCTAAGATAAGTGACACAACCTGAAGAATCATTGTCTACAATAGTCACTTCTGAAAGTTTAACAGCTAAGAATAGTTGGCTACCACACCTATAATAAATAGATTAAACAAGCTATATTTTAATAAGTGTTTATATGGTTATAAGTTTGTGGAGAATATACATGAATTTAAAGAATCTATCCTTGAGTACCTTGAATTTTTTTTGTTGAAATTAGTGAGAAATACTCTTGGATGAGGGATGATTTAATTCAAGATGGCTTAAGATTTATTTAAGAAAGTTCAAAATCGAGCCGGGAGAGGGGTTTATTGAAATAATATAATTTGAGTGTTTTATATGATTCAACATATTATACATGTGCTAAAAGTATTTTATAATTATTTTAATAATTTATACACTTATGTTAAGATATTTCAAGATGATTTAAATATGTTTGATAAGTCTAGATAATTATTAAAATCACCTTAAGTCTATTTGAAGTACATTGGAATTATTAGGATGGAGCATGAAAAATGGTAAAGAAAATTATCCTATATAGAAACCACATAGGAGAATTAATATTTTTTTTAAGTATGTGTGTTATTTGATATTGAAATATTTCTAATGTAGAAAAGTAAGAAAATGGAAAATTATAGATCGTGTAAGGGAATTCATCCATGTGGAAGAAAATTGAAAATTTTAATTTATCTATGAAAAAACTATTTGTGTCACACATAATATAATTAAGATACATATATGAGAGCTATGTCACATGTATGTAAATTTATATATGTATAAGAAAAGTATCCATCCCATAAGAAAATTCATCTATACTACTGAAGTGTGAAAAAATTGGCAAATTAAATTCAGCTATGTGAGCCAGATCGTATGATATTTGTGTATTGTGAAAGTAAATTGAGTTATGTGTTTAATTTCATGTAAATAAATTATCTTATGATAGTTCATATATAATTAAATTTATATAAAAATAAGGACATTTTTTCCCATAAGATAAAGGACTTAATGGAAATTATATATTACTACAAACTAAAAAATTGATTTTCCAGAATTATTGATTTAGAAGAACATAAATGAGATAATACTTGAGATATTTTACAAATAAAAAACATCATGAAAGAAATGATATAAAATAAATAAAAAATATGATGATGTTGAAGCAATTTATTTGAGTCTAGAATATCATGAATCTTAGATAAGCCATGATCAAATCCTGGGGCTAGTAATTTTATAAATCTTAAAATTGAAGAAGAAGATTTGTTGCACATATTTTTTGATGAATAAAATGAATTTATAGGATTTTAAAGAATAATTAAAATTAATTAATATTTAATATTTAATTATTCATAATCATATTAAGTAATTTATGAAGTAATATATTTGAGAAAAGAATAAATAAAGAATATGGGTGTGTGATGAGCTATAGGAGTATACAAACTCAAGATGATCTTTGTACATGTTTCATGAAAAAATCTTATGCCATAAAGCTAAGTTCCATTCCACAAAAATATGTTCCATATAATTTTATATAGTTGTGATGATTTATATAAATATTTAAATAGTATATATATTTTGAGTTGAAGAAGAAAATGTAGCCAGTCCCAAAGAAGAATAAAATAAATAATAAAATTTGTTAATAAGATGCATTAAATGAGGTGAATTTATTTTTGGTGTTTCTGGAATAACCATTGAGTTAAAAAAGGTACATAAAATTTTTTGGGAACCAAAAAATATATATTAAATTATAGTGATTCTGGGCTAGTGACTAGTTTTCCCCTAAACATACCATTTATAGATATTGAAAATAAATAACAAATTTGATGTTTCCATCCATGCACATGAGATAATAAGGCGATAAAGGTAGAAGAAAAGAGAAAATGAAGAAGGATCTTCATGTATGATAAGTATTGTTGTTAACAATTTAGAAATTAAGTAGAAATAGATCTCTCAAAAAATAAGAGAAAACTAAGAGAATAATAAACAATCGTGGAAGAAGAATGAGAAGCTTCTATATGATATAGAGAGGAAAAAGAATAGAACAGAGCCTATGAAACATGCTATGTTTAAAAGAAGAAATAAGAACCAAGGGGCAACTGACCTGTAGTGAATATTTTTATATTTAGTGTTAAAATTTTTTGTGAATGAGAAGCGAGTTGATATTTAGAGGATAAGATTCGTGAGTGGTTTTTGAATACATTCAAGCATTTGAAGAGACTATGATGTTAAGAAGCATAACAATATTGTTGGTGAAACAACATCCTTAGAAAAATACACTTGTATTAAGTGTAATATAGTGATCCCACACCTATGTAATAAAGTAATAACTTGTGTAATATAGTGATCCAAAACCTGTATAATAAGTTGTGCCTTGGTTTCAGGATGATACCAAGATAACTCCACTTGTATATTTTGATTTTATTTTAGTGGAGAATCTATGACATAGACATACCAAGTACGGAAAAGAGTAGGATTCCAAGGAGTGAATGAACCTTATAAAGACACATGTAATATTTATTTCTTTTTGTAAATTTCATATAGGTGTATTATAGGTTAAACAACATAATACTTATCTAGAAACATAGGTCTAAATCCAATGGGTTTCAAGGAAGAATTTAATTTTTTAAAATTAGACAATACTCGATTTAACTACCCTCTTAGGTGTGTATGAATGGTTCTTTGGGACTAGAAATTGGTATTAGAGCAGGCTTCTCTATAATTATATCTTTATTGAAGTATTATAACTAGAATTATAAGCAAATTTTTCCCTTTGATATGTTTTGAAGTTTTTTATCCCACTTGTTTTTTCTTGATTTACATGAATTGAAAATTTGAGTTTGAAGAGACTTATATGGAAGAATCTACTTATATCCCTATCAAAATATATTTAGAGGTATTAGTAAAGACCTTTATAATTAGGTAGAATAAAGATTCCAAAAAAATAAATCTTTAAATAAAGATAGGGAGACACTATTATATGGAGGTAATCAAAATAGTGATCATTTTTTAAGTAATTCTATTAATGAATATTCCTTTAGTTGTATAGGCTCAAGCTATGAAGAAGATTATTTTGATGAGTCAATTAGTGGGTTTCATTATAAAATTAAGGATTACATGAAAAAGGTGACTGGAGAAATTATTGCATATATGTTCTCATATATCAAGGGAATAATTGACAAGAAATTACAATTATAAATAGATACTAATGCAATGTAAGAAGCATTATCCTAAATGGTGAGTATAAGCAACACTCTTACAAAGCCTATGAAAGTCAAAAAAGAAACTTCACTACTTTGTAATGAAATATTATTTCAAGTTTCTGAAGATTTTAAAAGAGAGTAATGTTAGAATAAAGTTTTTTATAATGTTTTAAATAAGTTTTCCATACATTATATAAGTTATATAAAGTCTCTATGAATATTAAATATTCCCAACTAGAGGTTAAAAAAATAAAATAAAAGTTATTGATAATTAAATTATTGAGATAAGAAATATGAATGAAAATAAAATTTATAAATTGAATAATTATTGTTAAGACATTATAAGATAATTTTAGGATTGTAAATATACCCTCTACATGAAGTTTCTTGAGTTGTAAGTCAATATGAGAAATCAAGAAACTATACTAGCTTAAAGTTCACAATCTAGTAAAAAGAATAAAGATGATACCACCCAAATTTCAGATGATAGTATTACTTATAATAAGGCTCATAATGGTGTAAAATATATCCTAATATCATGTAAAAACTAGGTAATGATATAATAAATCACTTTTATGATTTTATTCATCATAAAAATATTAAGTAATTTTTAAAACAAAAAAGAAACAATTTTAACTAAAATATTTTCTTATAAAGTTTTATTTAAATGTTTAAATTCTAAATTTTAGAATTTAAATTTTAAAAAATTAATATCATTTTTTAAATTATGATATAAAATTTTACATAGGGTGATTTTTTATATTTTTCATAAAATATTGATTTTTCAATGAATAGTGAAAAATACCAATTTTTGTAAAAAAAGTCATTTCTTTTAAAAAAATTAAGTAATTTGGATGTCCCAATATGATTTGAAAATAATTTAAAGTAAAATAAGTATTATTTAGTTATATTTAATCCAATTAATTATTTTTTAATCTACTTTATATTGTATTTTAGTATAAGTTTTTTTTTGGTTTAAAAAACGAGATTATTCTAAAAGACAATTTTAAAATGCATAATGTATCCCCATTTTAATTAATTAAAATAACACCCAATGAGGAATATTTTAAATTCAATTTATATATTATATATCAATAAATATAAATTTATATTCATAAAATGATTATTATTAGTCATATAGTTAATATACAATCATTTTTTTCTTGAAAAATACGCTTATTGAAAACCCACTTTTCCATTGTGTCTGTAGGTTTTGTTTTAAATTTAATTTTTCAAATTATAAAAATTGATTTTTATAAAATTAGTTAAATATTTATCATAATTATTTTTACTTTCTAAAAAGTTTAACTTAATTTTTTTACCATAATTAATAGTGAAAATAGTAAAAATTAATTACCACTATTAAGGTAAAAATAAGTTTATTAGGGGTTAAACTAAAAATATAAGGGTTAAAATGACCTAAAAACTTTCTAAAATATTTTTAATATACATATTTATAACTTATCATGTATAATAATTGATAATACTCTATTTTTTACCCTTTTTTCATGTGAAAAATGCTGGTGCACCTTTCTTTTTTTGAAATTACAAGTGTACCACTCACCTCACTTATAAAAGACCACCCCTCTCCTCTCTTCTTCATAGTTTCAAAACATTTTTAGTTCAGAAAATAAATGAAAAAATAACTTCAAAAATTCTATATCATCATCCTATAATACTTTTTTGGTCGTTGAATCACGCTCAAATTTACCCAAGAGATGAAGGTAGAATGGTCCTTATAGTCTAGATTGGGTTGTCGAATCCACTGAGACCTAAGAAGATACCTAAGACACACAACCTATGAGGTGGATTTTTGGATATGAAGTGGCGAACATAGTTTTTATTTTGGATGGTTTTAAATAACACTAATAAACCTAAGTGAATTCAATTAAATAAAAATGGGTTGATCTTAAGATTATGCTATGGGTGGATTGAATGAATTTTACTTCTTTAGACAATTTTGGTTTAATTAATTCTTGATGAATCCATTATTCAAAATAACACTACCTTCATAATTTTCTAGTTTGATGCAACTAAAATCAATTAATAATCCCCTACACACTTAGAGAACCAAATTCATGATGTCTCCAAGGTATATGGTCATTTTAGTAATTGGATTTAGCTTCCTCAAACATAGTGAAGATGAAGAGTGGAAATAACTGAAGAATGGAAGTCTTAAATTAGTTAACCAATTAAAAACAATTAATTCATAAACTAACATTCAATACAACCTTTTCATCTTCCTAATATCAACCCATTAAAGGGTTATCCCTCTATTTATGGTATACTCTCAATGGTGGGCAGAAGATGACTTACAAGAATTATATTGAAGAAATTAAAACCACGGAAATAACGAGCACTCCTCTGTGTGTGTGATTGAAATTCACACCTATGTGTGAACTAATTCAGAACAATAAATAGATATCACTATGATTTGTTATTATAAAGTTTTAATGAAAGAAATGGTAAGAATAGAAGAGAAATATGTTGATTAAGAACAAAGAAGTACAAAAAGGAAACTTACATGGAAATTGAAATGCGATTACAAACACAAAGTGGCAGCATAACATTACAATTAAACCAAACACCCAAGATCATTAAATCCTCCAACACCACTGCCTTAAATAGGAATTTTTGAGCCCTTGGGTCAAGCCTCAAATAGTACAAGTCATATCACTTGAGTATGGTAGGTCTAGGGTGGTGGAAAGTTTTTGGAAAGAAGACTTTCCACCCTTGACCCGAAAAGGCATCCAGCTTGCATCCACAAAACAGAGGCGCATGAAACACATTCTAGATGGCCGAATTTGGGTGGGACATAGCAGACTTAAATTAAGCTCTGGATGTCCCATAACTGACTGTAAAATATCATCCAAAAATGAGTTACGGTTTTTGAGATATGGTTTAATTGGTGGGCTGTTTTTCTGGGCCGTAGATTCTGGACCAGATTTTGATATACTATTTGGGCCACCTAAATATCAATCATGGAGGCCGAATTAGCATTGAATACTTAATGATGATTTGTTACTATATTTTTATTCTAGAATATCACTAATTTTGGGCATAATTGGGCCTGTATTGTGGGACCCACATTCTCATCAGTGGGATGGTGTCTAATCCTCCTTCTCCAGAATTGTTTCTTTTTCATCGCCAAATATCTCCATCATCCTTTATGAATCATCCAATGATCCCTGAATGAAAAATGTTTAAATTTAAGTGAAGATAAATTTCACAAAATATCAAATTAAAATATGTATAATTACATTCCTTAGAATCAGATGACTAATTGGGCCTAAATTGGTGTACATTAGGCATGAAGTGCACAAATGATGAGAATGGATGTTCAAAATCAAAATCCACTAACTCAGGACCATAAGATCAAAAATGAAAATTTAATACCATTAAAATGTAATTAACATATGTGTTTTTATTGACTAATCACACCCCCAACTTGATATTTTCTAGTCCTGAGCAAATAATTCAATGATTTTATTTGAATTCCTTTCTTCAAACACATTATAACAAACAGTGCTCGCAATGTAAACTACACACAAATATATCTTTATAACCTATCAAAATAATTTAAAACAAGATAAATTTAAAATAATATCTCAACTCCAAGACCATTCCTTTGATTAAATATATCATCATAATTCATCCAACTCAATTAGGTGTAATGATGTGTTGTGAATCACAATAGATATGGGGGTTCATTTTCATTAAAGGGGAAATCATGGAAGCGTTAGGTGGAATCACATTTAATTCTAATATGAGTATTTATTCTTTTTTTATTTTTTGATTTTTTTTTTGATTTTTCAATGTTGCCATAGTAATTGAGATTGCAGTTAATCAAATTAACCCATGTAGCGATACTTTGCCGATGACTCCCAGGCTCAAAGGCCTTAGGGAACCAAGTGAATCCCACATAATCGGGCATCATCTCGAGTTAACTTGATCAAAAAAAAAATCATATTACCATAAATAGAGATAGAGTGAAAAAATCAGGGCTAGAAAACTCTAGAGTCACGATCCCCAAGTGCCGAAAGCCTCACATTTTATCAATCCATTGCTCTACACGCAAATTTTTATTTTTTTATTTTTTATTTTTTTGAATACTCATATTATTCATAAAAATAAAACCAGCCTATGATATTTATTATGGGACCCTGAGAATTCAAATTATTACCCCACGATCTAGAGGACGTGCATTGTGGCATTTTGATTTAATAGATGAAAATAAAAATAATGAAAATTCTCATTGGACAACCAAACTTCCAAAATCAATGATTTTAAACTTAATCGTGAATTAAATTAAGAGTCAAGAAAATAAAAATTAATTGCTATGTAGTTTTAATGTGTGAAAAGATGTTATTATATGAATGATAAAAGAATTTTACTTTTTTTTTATCATTGTTTTTTTAACAAAAATTTTGTTTCCACACCCCCCAACTTAGAATGAAACTATCCCTAGTTTCGTAAAAAGAAAATTTAGAATGGGGTAGAGGAATAAAATGGGAGTTCAATAAGGAAATTGAAATATTAGTATCATGGAATGAAGTCACCTGGTGGTTGAAGTTTGAAGTTTTTTGCCACTCCAATTTAGTCCTTTGATATCCATGTCGCTTACAGAGTTCCCTAGTGGAAAAAGGAAAACAAGAAAACAAAACAAAACAGTATATATATATATAAAAGTAAAATATAAGTATATATATAAAATAAAATAAACTGATGATACATTGTCTTCTTTTTAAATTTCTGGGTAAGGTATTACTCAAGGATAACACCATGTGACACGGATGAATATGATGCTCCCCTTTCATACCCATCCATACTCATAATAGAAGAACAGGTCAAAAGTCTATTTTTTATTTTTTTTTTATTTTTTTTAAACATAAAAATGATTAATTAATCTTATTTGAAAAATAAATATGATTCCGAAAGATTAGAAACATGAAAACCATGGGTTGCCTCCTGTGCAGTGCTTTTTTTTAATGTCGTTAGCCCGACATGGATCCTAAATCTATCAATTTTTTTTCGGTTCATAGGTTGGCTCCGTTAACTCAACCTCTATTTCCTATTTATTGAATGATTAAATTAATTGTTTTAACCTATGACCATTGACCTTGAAAATGTGACCACAAGTGGGATCTTAAATCTATACTGCTTTATGGGGGTACACATGATGCACTATGAAAGGACCTGACCATATAGACCTTAACTTTCCCAGGTGTAAATGAAGTTTTGAACTATATGAGAGCACAAATTTTCCCGGTTCAAAATGTTTGACTTTGATATTCCTAGATTGGTAGGCTTGAACTCTTCTTTATTTATCCTTGAATTTTTATAAGCCTCCATCCTAAGTTCCTCAAGTTCATTAAGATCTAATTTCTTCTTTTATTCGGCTAAAGAAATGTCAAAATTCATTTTTTTGATTGCCCAAAATGCCTTATGCTCAATTTCAACAGGTAAATGGCATGTTTTTCCATAAACCAACCTATATGGGGACATTCCTAAAATGGTTTTATATGCGGTTCGATAGGCCCAAAGAGCATCTAAGAGTTTCTCAGACCAATCTTTCCTAGATGGTTGATAGTTTTTTTCAAGAATTTGCTTAATCTCCCTATTCGCTAACTCAGCTTGACCATTGGTTTGAGGATGTTATGCAGTGGATACTTTATTAGAAATACAATACTTAGACATGAGTGAAGAGAATGTGTAGTTGCAGAAATGGGTTCCCTGATCACTGATTATAGCCCTAAGAATTCCAAATCAAGAAAATATCTAATAAACAACTAAGATTATGTAGAGGTATCCCCTAGAGTTTGGGAAGGGACCCATGAAATCAATTCCCCAGCAGTCAAATATTTCAACCACTAAGATGGGAGTGAGTGGCATTTGATTCCTTTTTGTGATGAACCCTACTTGTTGACACCTAGGAAAACTTTGAAAAAATGTGTAAGAGTCTCTTGAGAGGGTGGGCTAGAAGAGACCACACTGATGAACCTTATCAGAAGTTTTTTAGAGGAAAAGTGACCTCCACATGCCTCACTATGACACAATTTAAGGATGGACTCTTGTTCAAATTCTGGGACACACCTCCTAATGAATTGGTCAGGGCATAACTTATAGAGGTATGGATCATAAAACACATAGTGCCTAACATCAGAAAGGAATTTCCTTCGAGCTTGAGTCCCTAAGAATTTTGGAATTACTCCTGTAACTAAGAAGTTGGCTATGTCAGCATACCAAGGGCAGTCACTCACAGAGTATGGGTGTTCATCAGGAAATGAATCAGACACAGAAAGGTGATTTGAGTTGTCTTTGAATTCCATCCTAGAGAGGTGATCAGATACAACATTTTCAACACCCTTTTTATCCTTGATTATGAGGTCAGATTCTTGTAAGATAAGGACCCACCTAATTAGTCTAGCCTTATCATCTTGTTTTTGGAAGAGGTATTTTAGTGCAGAATGGTCAGTGAATACAGTGATGGGGGATCCTAAGAGGTAGGACCTAAACTTCTCTAAGGCAAACACAATATCAAGTAACTCGTTTTCAGTGGTGGTGTAGTTTATTTGGGCATCATTTAAGGATTTTCTTGCATAAGAAATGACATAAAGAGTTTTATCACAACATTGTCCTAACACAACTCCTACATCAAAGTCACTAGCATCACACATAAGTTCAAAAGGAAGGTTCCAATTTGGAGATTTCATAATGGGAGGAGAGGTGAGAGAGGATTTGAGGGTTGAGAATGAACCCTCACATCTTTCTGTCAAAACAAATGGAGCATCTTTACTAAGAGAGCACAAAGGGGATAGGAGATTGAACTAAATCCCTTGATGAATATTCTATAGAAACCAGCATGTCCTAAGAAATATCTCACTTCCTTGACAGTTTTGGTTGATGTAAAGTGATGAATGATGTCAACCTTGGCTTTATCAACTTCAATCCCCCTACCTGAGACCAAATGGCCTAGAACTAGTCCCTCTTTAACCATGAAATGACATTTTTCCTAGTTTAGGACCAGATTTTTTTCTTCACATCTTGACAAGACTCTCTCCACATTATGAATACATCCCTCAAATGTATCCACAAACATAGAGAAGTCATCCATGAAGACCTCTAGAAAATCCCCTACCATGTCTGAGAATATTCCCATCATGAACCATTGGAAGGTTCCAAGGGCATTGCATAAACCGAAGGGCATGCGTTTGAAGGCAAAGGTGCCGAATGGACAAGTGAATGTAGTCTTCCCTTGATCCTATAGGGAGACCTCAATTTTATTGTACCCTGAGTACCCATATAAGAAATAGTAGAAGGCATGACCTGCCACTCTCTCAAGTAATTGGTCAATGAATGGTAAGGGGAAATGGCCATTCTTGGTGAATGAGTTTAGCTTCCTATTGTCAATGCAGACCCTCCATCCACTACTCAACCTTGTTGGAAGAATCTCTCCATCCTCATTGGTTATCACTGTGATTCCTTCCTTCTTGGGAACCACTTGGATTGGGATGACCCACTCACTCTCAGCTATGTGATATATGATACCAGCTGTTAATAATTTTAGAAGTTCCTTCCTTACTACCTCCATGAGATTAGGATTGAGTCGTATTTGAGGTTGACCACATGGCTTTGAATTAGATTCTAGAACTATCCTATGAGTCCCGATAAGTGGGCTAATCCCAGGAATATTAGACAGGGTCCAACCAATGGATTTCTTATGTTTCTTAAAGACATCTAGAAGCATCCTCCCATGATTGGATTCAAGAGAAGAAGAAATGATAATAGTATGCATTTGATTGTCTCCTAGGAAGGCATACTTGAGTGCAGTGGGAAGTTCCTTCAATTCAAGATCAGGTTGGTTTAGAATTTCAGTAGAATATTGGGACATTGGATCAATATCAATTTCTTTTTTTAGAGTTTCAGATAGGATTGATTCCCCACATATAGAAGTTTTAGCTACAAGATTGGTTTGATCAGATTTAGGGAAGGAAGTTTGAAAGGTTTCACTAATTGTTGGACCTAAGACTTCATTATAAGAGAAATTTGAAAATGATTCAAGCCAAGGAGATAAACTTTCTTCATGTGAAAAAATGAAATCAATCTCATCCTGACTTAAACATCCATCAAATATTCCTTGATGTTCTATGGATTCATTATCAATTCTTCCTATCATGTTTACTTAATGAATGTCCTCATCATACCCTATTTGTGAGCTTGCATTATAGATGTTCAAGTATAGACTCATGTTCCCAAAGGTGATGGTCATGTTCCAATTTTGGACTCAGATAACATAGTTGATTGTTGCAAGGAAAGGACGACCAAGGATGATTGGGTTTTGTTCCTTATTTCATAAGTTTGGATGGTTGTCAAGGACAATGAATTCATCTAGGTAGATGAAGTTTTCAACCTTTACCAGAACGTCCTTTAAAATCCCCTTTGGAACCCTAATGCTACGATCATCAAGTTTAAGTGTAAAAGATGTGGGTTGGAGATCTTCTAGGCCTAACTGGAAGTACACAACATATGTGATGAGATTGACACTAGCACCTAGGTCACACAAGGTCTTGACAACTTTTATCTATCATAGTTCAACATTGATGAAAGGAAAACCTGGGTCTTTCAACTTAGGAGGAATGGTACCTTGAATGGTGGTACTCAAATTAGCAACCAAAAGGATTTTGTTTTTATGTGAAAATTTTCTTTTAAAAGTGAACAGGTCCTTAAGGTACTTTGAGTAGGCAGTTATGGTTTGGATTTCATCGAGAATAGAAATGTTCAACTTGACTTGTGAGAAGATTTCCCTCAATGTTTCACTCAATTCAAGATTGGTTTTCCCCCTCATGCGTTGAGGAAATGGTGCAGGTTGTGGGGTTGTTTGTTGAAGAGTTGTTTCTTTGACAATGTTATCGTGTTTTTCAATTTGATCATTTGGTTCATTTGTTTTTTCATCCAAGTTTGAATCTTCAAGTGGGATTTCAGTTATTTTTTCAGGTTTCTCAATTGATTTCCCACTTCTTAAAACATCCATATCCTTTAGTTGTTCATGAGTTGTTTGAGTGAAACTTGAATCTCCCCTTGAAGTTGAGGATGGAACTGACTGAGTAGGCATGGGTGACTTTCTAGTTTTTATGGTTTTAATTTCTTGTTTTAGGGAAGAGACTTCCGAGTTCATCCTCTCCATTTGTTTGCACAGTTTTTTTGGTAGTCTTTGTGGAATAGTTTGGGTTGGTGCTTGAGTAGATTGGTTTATCCCAGGGGGATATTTTTGAGGTTGGATGGTTTGTTGAAAATTGACCGGTGGCTGTTGGTATTAGATAGGTTGTGTTTGGAACTGGTTATGGGATTGGTAATTATGATGGGGGTAAGGATTTTGTCCCTGTGATTGGCTAGGTTGTTGGTTATCTTTCCAGCGGAAGCCTGGGTGGTCATTATAACTTGGGTTGAAGTTGTTTTGGTATTAAGGCTTTTAAAAGTTAAAAGCATTTAATTCTGTTGGGGGTCCTCCTAAAATAACATCTTTGATGGATGGAATGGTTGGGCAGTTGTCTATATTATGGCCATGTTGTCACAAATTTTGCAAAAAGGGTCAACAGTTTGGATTTCATGGACTTTGCTAAGGTCTATCTCTTCAACCTTCCTAGAGAGCGCTGTGAGTTTAGCCCTAAGGCTTTACACTTATCTAAGTGTATGAATTCCAGTTTTTCTTTGTGGATTTTCAGAATAAGGTGAAGTTCTCCATGTTTGGTTTTGTTTAGAAAGGCTTTTTAGATACTCGTAAGCATCATTTGGGGATTTGTTTTTAAAGGTTCCATTACACATCATGTCAATGAATTGTTTGTTCCTCGGACCCAACCCTTCATAGAAAATTCTCACTTGTTCAGGTATAGAAAAACCATGCTGTGCAACCATGTTTAGAGTGTCTTTGAACCTCTCCCATGTTTCATAGAATTACTCTCCCTCTTTTTCAAAAAAATTTTGGATACTCTTTTTAAGTGCAATTGTTTTGTGGTAGGGAAAGTATTTTTTGTAGAATTCTCTTTGTAATTGGTCCCATGAGTGGATTGATGCAGGTCTTAAGTTGTTTATCCAATTTTTAGGTTGATAATTCAATGAAAAAGGAAAGAGCCTTACTTTAACTGATTCTAGTTGATGTGGGGGACACATGGTTTCTACAATGTCATTGAACTCCTTAACATGAAGGTAGGGCATCTCAGACTCCATCCCGTGAAAGGTTGGAAGGTGGTTTAGAACATGGGGTTTAAAGATATAATTAGAATATCCTAAGGAATTGTGTCTAATTTATGAGGGGGTATTGGTCCAAGATAGAGTGAGGTAGTCATTCATGGTTTGATCGACTACATTCCCTAGGTTTTGAGATTCTTGGTTTTTGTTCCCCATTTGATTTCCCCCAGAATTTACAATTTGATTTCTTGGAAGACCCTCCATTAGAATTGGTTCAATTTTTGATTCTGGAGTATTATTAAGATTGGGATATAATGGATAAAATCCCCTATGTTCACTTGACTCCCCTATCCTAGGACCTTCCACCCTAACTAGTCTATTTGAATTATCGCGGATGTAGGCAGACATGCGCAAAAAAAAAAAACGAGAAAGGGACAAG
Source organism: Viscum album (assembly GCA_963277665.1). Classification (NCBI taxonomy): domain Eukaryota; kingdom Viridiplantae; phylum Streptophyta; class Magnoliopsida; order Santalales; family Viscaceae; genus Viscum; species Viscum album. The sequence goes on along the minus strand of OY728157.1, from coordinate 1,619,057,025 downwards.
ATAAGAGATCTTGGGCGAGAATAGAAGAATTGAGGTGAGGAAAGAAGGTTGTTGGTGTATGGTACTTACTTAGTCCCTATAAATGGTGCCAAAATTTGATTCATGCTCAAATTTACGCAAGAGATGAAGGTATAATGGTCCCTGTAGTCTAGATTGGGTTATCGAATCCATTGAGACCTAAGAAGATACCTAAGACACACAACCTATGAGGTGGATTTTTGGCTATGAAGTGGCCAACTTGGTTTTGATTTTGGATGGTTTTAGATAACACTAATAAAACTAAGTGAATTCAATTAAATGAAAATGGGTTGATCTTAAGATTATGCTAGGGGTGGATTGAATGAATTTTACTTCTTTAGACAATTTTAGTTTAATTAATTCTTGATGAATCCATTCTTCAAAATAACACTACCTTCATCATTTTTTGGTTTGATGCAAATAAACTCAATTAATAATACCCTACACACTTAGAGAACCAAATTCATGATGTCTCCAAGGTATTTGGTCATTTTAATAATTGGATTTAGCTTCCTTAAACACAGTGAAGATGAAGAGTGGAAATAAATGAAGAATGGAAGTCTTAAATTAGTTAACCAATTAACAAAAATTCATTCATAAAATAACATTCAATCCAGACTTTTAATATTCCTAAGATCAAACCATTAAAGTATTATCCCTTCATTGATGGTATACTCTCAATTGTGGGCGGAAGATGGCTTACAAGAATTAGACTAAAGAAATTAAAACCGCGGAAATAACGAGCACTCCTCCATGTGTGTGAATGAAATTCAAACCTATGTGTGAAATAATTCAGCACAACAAAGAGATATCACTGTTCTTTGTGATTATAAAGTTTTAATGAAAGAAACGGGAATAATATAAGAGAAAGATGTTGATTAAGAACAAATAAGTACAAAAAGGAAACTTACATGGAAATTGAAATGCGATTACAAACACAAAGTGGTAGCATAACATTAAAATTAAACCAAACACCCAAGATCCTTAAATCCTCCAACAAAAATTCCTCAAATAGTAATTTTTGATCCCTTGGGTTGAGCCTCCAACAGTACAAGTCATCTCACTTGAGTATGGTAGGTCTAGGCTGGTGGAAAGTTTGTGGAAAGAAGACTTTCCACCCTTGACCTGAAAAGGCATCTAGCTTGAATCCACCAAACAGAGGCACATGAAACACGTTCTATATGGAAGAATTTTGGTGGGACATAGAAGACTTAAATTAATATCCGTATGTCCAATAACTTCTTGTAAAATATCATCCCAAAAGGAGTTATGGTTTTCGAGATATGGTTTAATTGGTGGGCTGTTTTTCTGGGCCGCAGGTTCTGGCCCAGATTTTGATATACTATTTGGGCCGCCTAAATATCAATCATGGAGGAAGAATTAGCATTGGATAATGAACAATGATTTGTTAATATATATGTATTCTAGAATTACAAGAATTTTGGGCTTCATTGGGCCTATATTTTGGGCCCCACATTCTCATCAGTGGGATGGTGTCTAATCAGCCTTCTCCAGAATTGTTTCTTTTCATCGACAAATATCTCCATCCTAATTTATGAATCATCCATTGATCCCTGAATGAAAAATGTTTAAATTTAAGTGAATATCAATTTCAAAAAAAAATATCAAATTAAAATATGTATAATTACATTAATTAGAATAATATGACTCATTGGGCCTAAATTGGTGTACATGAGGCATAAAGTGCACAAATGATGAAAATGGATGTTCAAAATCAAAATCCACTAACTTAGGCCCATAAGATCAAAAACTAAAATTTAATACCATTAAAATTTAATTAAAATATGTGTTTTTATTTACTAATCAGTCGTAAAAACATTTTAGGAATACATTATGTATAATTCTAAAGAGGTGGTTCGAGAAGAGGTAAAATTTCTAACTATGCATTTTTGTTTTATTTCTTCTTCCACTTCATTAAAATATTTTAATTTATAATTATATAATAAAATAAATATATATCATATAATAATATTTTTTTATGCTAAGTTAATGACCTATATCCACATCCTCTTCCCTCAAATGAGAAATAACAATGTCGCTCGTGTGTTTGGTGGACTACTACCTCATGAACTGATGTGACACATTTTACATCAAAACCTATGAATGTTGAGTATAATGATGTATTTAAAGTATTTATATTATATTTATAACATAATTATATCTATTTACTCATTATATAATATATAAATGTTTTTATTCCATTCTGTATGAGATACGATAACGTCGCTCGTGTGTGTGGTGGGCTACCGCCTCACAAAGCGATGTGACTTGTTTTTCAATAACACTTTACATGAAAGTTAATAAAGATAAATTTAATTAATATTTGTGATATAAATTAAATAATTAATATATTAATTAAATATTTATCATTTTTTAAATATAATATATCATTTTCTTTCTTACACTGAAAAATGATAACGTCGTTCGTGTACGTATGGATTATCGGCTTTGCAAAGTGATGCGACTCTCTTTTTATCACTACAATAGATGTACGATATATATATAAGTATATTTAAATAAATAATATGGTATATATGATATTTTTATCATTCTATAAATATAAAATATTACTTACCACCTTTCCATAAAGATCATTGAAAAATGGAAACATTACTCATGCGTACGTACGACCTATCATCTCCATGATAGTAATGTACTTCATTTCTCAAAACCATATTTCATGATTGGTATTAAAAGTATAATTTATGTATAAATATTATAATTATTTCATTATTATTATTATTTATATGTTTAAATAACTACCACTTTTACCATAGTCAACCCACCGACTTCATTTTCGACACATATATTAAATATCATCAAAAAACCGATGTAGAATTAATTTATTAAATAATCACATATAATAAGGTAATAAGTAAAAATAATAATAATAAACTTTTAAAAGGTTCTTAATAAAGTAAATAATTAACATAAATTTATTATTCGAGAAGATAAATTATGAATATGATGAATCGAACTCAAGGTAAGAGACTTTATCTCAATATCCTTTCATTGAGGAATATTTTGATGTTATGAAACTATATTCTTTTATGAGGTGAATATAAAATACATTTGACATGTTATATCATGAATTTATCTATTATCATGGTATTAAATTCTTTATTTATGTTATTATTTCATGGGGATTATGATTCAAATATTTCCAAAGTGATAAATTAATTTTCTATAAAAAAATTCTCTTTTAATGTTTTTATTATAACACTTTCTTTTCCAAGTCCATGTTTTTAAAATAATTTTATAAAAGTTTTTATATGGACATAAAATATTTATAAAGTATATTTTATTTCAAAATTTTACTCTATTTTAAAGGTTTTCAAAATAATATTTTTATGAGTTTTATATGGAATGTTTTGAGAAACAAAAAAAGGAATATCCTATTTTTAATGTATATAGTGATAATGAATTTTCAATCCACCATGACTATTATTTTATTTTCATCCTCCTTTAAAATATTACATATTTTATTAAATGAAAACCCCATTTCCATTTTTCTAGTTATTTTATTATTAAAAAGGTTTTCTAAAAGAAAATGGTATTTTGATATCCAAAAAGGTTTTTTATATGGGTTCAAATGTGTTTTTCAAAGGGTTTTATAATGAAAATTTAAAGCTTAAAATGTTTTATTCATGATATGGTCCTTAGAAATTATTTATGATGGGTGAAACCAGATATAACTAAGTGATACCATTATAAATTATATAATGGGTGCACCCAGATAGTGCTCTAATGTATTGGGTAATTCTTGTATTATTTGGAGAATTATATTAGAATTTGGCCATATGGTTATTCAAATTTGTAAGGATTCCATAATGGTTCTATGAGATGATGTCCCAAGGACCCTACATGATGTTTCTATACTTTATATTTAGTTTTCATGGAAATAATTTGTTTTTAAAAGGTAATATAAATTATCTTTTTAAAAGAACAATAATTTCCTTTTTGGGTAAGAAGCAATGTTTTTAAGAATTTGTTTCTTGGATTTTTATGTTTTTCATTGGACTAATAGTTTTCTTCTTTTTTTATGTCCCTTACTAAGATTTTTGGGATTATCCCACATTTTTAAAATGTTTTTTTCATAGGATTTAAGGACATGTAATGGAAATGAAGAGGTTAATTTGAATGTTGTGAAGATTCTTTATAAAAAGAAATCATTTTTTGTTTTAAAATTTTACATGGTGGAAAAAATGGAAACTAATCGGAAGTTTACACTTTTTATTATATAGATTTGTTGTGTATGATTTATGACCTAATTCTATAAAAATATAAACTTGAAAAATACTTAAATGTAAGAGAATAAATTATTGACTTAAAAGTAAATATTATGTAATGTTTAAGGCCATGTTATTATAGTTGGTATAAGAGGTCAATTTAGATAACTTTAGAGTTTAAGATAACGATAATAGCATACCACTGAAAGATTTTACTTTATGGTTAAGTAAAAATGATATATAATTTTAACATTACCATGTTTATTTATCAAAAATATTTTTATTTAGAATGGTTTTCCATAGAGGAAACAAAGAAGCTATATTGTAAAGGCACCGAGAGGAAAATACCCTTCTATATCAATAGTTTAGATGGTTGTAATTGGAATAGAACAATTTGTTACAGTGATAGATAAGTTGAAAAAATATATAAATGGTGGTGGTATCCATGTCAAATAGGAACCTAATATACCATGAAAAAATATGTCTATTGTTTATAATTTTATGAGGAAAAATCCCCCATTATTCAGTGAATCATCTGAACCTATAGTATAGAAGGATGGATCAATGATCTGGAGAAGATGATTGATGTCATGGGATGTTCATAATGTTAAAATTTAACTATTTCCTATCATTTTGAATTTGAATCTGATCTATGGTGGTATTTGGTTAGGAATACTAAAGAGAAATATTATCTTGATGCCCTGTAATTGAAAAAATTTAAGGATATTTTCCTTGAGAAATATTTCCATAAGGTTGTTAGAATTTGGATAAAAAATTACTAGAATTACGGAAATAAGATAAATATTGTATGGATGAGTATGAATCCAATTTTACTAGATTTTATATGAACATATCAAATTTTGATTAGGAAATTGATAGTAAAATTAATATAATTTACTTAGGATTGAATCTAAGTATATGGAGAGATTTGGCTGCATGAGAATTTAAAATCTAATAGAAAGTTGTTTGTTGTGATAAAAAAGTTAAGATGAAGTTTTCTAAAACTTATGTGCCTAGTGTTGATAAAAGTAAGAAGAATTCGAGTTGAATGGAGATAAGGAAACATACAAAAAATAAATATAGAGGTAAGAAAATTAAGTTCCCATATTTTGGTAAGTGTGGTAAAAATCAACATGGAGAATGTATTATGAAATCAAGAAAGTGTTATAAATGTGTAAAGTTTGTCCATATGGCCCGTGATTTTAAGGAAAATAGTCCTAAATAATCAAATAAGGGGGTAACCGATAGCCACCCAATGGTGAGGTGTTTTAGTTGAAATGAGTTGGTTCATTATGCTAATGTGTGCCAAAAGTTAGTAAATTAGTCTTGAAATCATCAAGATCAGAAGAAAGTGGGTGCTGACAAATATTTTTCTACTACTACGGTTATTGTTGGGCCATTAAATGAAGTGGTGATGGGTATGTTACTTGTGTATTCAAATTATGCCAATACCCTATTTAACTATGGATCTTTACATTCTTTCATTTTAGATAAATTTTAAAGTAAATTGTAAATATCACCTCATAAAAGTAAGATAGAACTTTGGGTGAAAACTCAAGGTGTAATTATTAAAGAATCCAATATTTATAGGAAACTCCCTACTGTTATTAGTGGGATGATCTTTCCTATAAAATCTTGTTGAACTTGACCTAGTATAGTTTGATATCATTCTTGGTACGAATTAGATTTTATTTTATCATGATAAGATATATTTTGGAGATAATAAAGTTATGTTCATTGATTACATGCCTTTGATAACTTACAAAGAAGATGAGAAAATTATTAGAGGTGGCAATGAAAGTTGCCTAACTCATATTTTTTAAAATAAAAAAACTATTCAAATTAGTGATGTTGTAGAAATAAATGAATACATGGATGTGTTTCCTGATTATTTTACTAGTTTAATTTTAACATCCTGAGTTTTAATAAAGAAACACTATGAATATAAGATCACATAGGAGGATTACATGCAAGTGTGGGACATTATAGCGTCCTTCTTTGAAGACCTACTAAATGATGTTCCAGAAACACCGGTAACTTATATTTCCTAGAAAATTTTTAGGGATAATAATGATAATAGGATCAATTTTCATTTTAACACCTATGTTTATTCCTTTAGTGCTTATCCTGGATGAAATTTGGGTTTCTTACTTTTTCTAAAAAAGTGACTTTGATAAAAAAAATGAACTTTCAGTCATTCAGTTCTATAACATACATAATACGCTACATTGAGTTTAAACGAATAACTAAATATTATTTTTTAAATGTTACTATTATAACCTAGCTGTTGGAATGATGATAATGAAAAGTATCAACTTAATTAAAAATATGTTTTACAAATGTTTAAATAATTATTCATTGGTTACCAAATTTATTATAAATGGAAATAAAAACCAACTGAATATAAAGGATGTGTTTTTATAGAAACAAATATAAAAGAGAATAATTGTGTTTATAAAATCATATCAATTGTTATGAAATTTTTTATTTAATGAAAAATAAACGTTATATATTCAATTTAATGTTTTAAATTCATCTTATATTTTTTTAAATATGATATAAGAACAAATTCATTTTTTTGGATAAAAGAAGTATTTTTAAAAAAATACAATTTTACTGCCTTTTGATAGAGAAACCTTTTTAAATCTAGTTTCTCTCACTTTTATATGTTATATTTGACAAAATAAACTTCTTATTTATAATATGTACATAAAAATATACTTTGGATTAAATTTTGGTATTATTCTGATAAAATACATATTTTAATGAATAATAAAAACTACTACATTTTAATTCAAAACTACCTTTTCATCTAATTTATTTATATAGTTACATTATCCTTTTAATTAGTTTTAAAGTTTAATTGGATTAATTTTTTATCATTTAATCTAATTTTTTTCATTGTAAGTAATTTCATTTTTAAATTTGAAATAAACACATGTCAATCTTTTGATAGTTTTTACTTCTTAAAAACCCATTTTCTAGTTTTGACAATGAGAATTAATTTTAAATTAATTACTAGAATTTTTGTGTTTTTAATTTAGAAAAAAATATTCTGTATTTGGAATTATAATATCCAAATTTTGTAGATAGGTACCTTTTAGTTTTGGACATTACGAATAGTAACTCTAATAATTATTTTTATTTACCATGGTTAAAGGGTAAATCATGTAAATAAGGGTAAAAAATAATATTATAATAATATAAAACTACTCTAAAACATGTCATAATCCTATTGTATGAGATATTTTGGACCATTGGTATTATTGGGTCAATTTTAGGACCCCATGGAGCCACTTGGATGAGATAATGACCTTTTGATAATATTTAATTTAAAGAAAAGGGAAATATAACATAAAAATGTATCTCCTAACTAAAACAATTTTAATTTGGTTTATGTAATTGATATCTTAGAATATAAATATTCATTATAAATCTAAAAGTATTTCCTACATAATGGTATTTTAGTTATAATTTTTAGACATTAAATAAATAAATTTATTTATGACACAATGATGATGAAGTATTTACCTTATTAATGAAATATTCAAAAAAATGATATTATAAATATTAAAATAAATGTAATTTTAACATTTTTATGCCATAAAAGTTTTTTTGGATGAAATTAACATGTTAGGGATGATTTAATTTCCTTTTTTAGGAATCTAGTTGTTATGACTTTAAAAAAATCAATTACTAAATAGTGTCAAAATTAACATAAATGAGTTTTTAGAACAAATACTATTTTATTAAATGATATAATAGTCTTAAAAATATAAAATTCATCCAAATGAATTATATAATTTTAAAAATTTCATTAAATATCCACTTGTGTTTCAATTTACATTTTATTGTAATTATAGTAACCATATATTATGAAAATACAAGAAAACATGGTAAGAGTTAATGTTTTTAAATAAGGGTTAAACCTAAAAGATAAGGTTAATATTATGACCAAACCTTATCTAAAACCTATTTTCTGGTAGTATTTAGACCAATAATCATCTTATAATTTAATTATATCACTTTACAGCTATTATATTTCTAAAATAAATTTTTAATAAAATAATATTTCAAGACTTTTCTAAACTTCCCCTCCTCTCTCTTATAAAATGACACCACCTCTACACACTTACTCACACCTCTAAAGACCATTTAATCACCTAAATTATGCTCAAATAAGATACAAAAATCCCTAATTTAATTATATAATCATTAAATTGTTCATAATTCAATTCAATAAATCCTTTTGGCTCAAATCAAAAGAAGTTACCAGATTTGAGGTAATGTCTTCTCTCAAGATCCTTTCATGTATTTTATTTCTCCAACCATTAACCTCTCTTTATTATATTATTTTATAATAAAAACAATATAATCAATATATTATGATGTTTTTATTCAAATGTTTCTACCTACACTTACACACACCTCAAACCAATGGATATAGAACATATCATTTCTGTGTATGGAGAACTACTGCCTCACGAAACGATGACTGTTCAATTTTCTCCCACCACCTCTCATGGTAGACATTATGATAGAAATTTATTTATATATGATATATATTATATTTATATTGTATCTATTCTTCTATAATTTTTATTTAAAACAAACCTTTATTCTTTCCATAATGTGTAAATACAATAATTTCATTTGAGGAAGTGTGGTCTCCCACCCCCTCAAAGTGATATAACTCGTTCATACGATACATGGAATTTATAGAGTATTGAGTTAATAAAATTATGTAAAATATATATTATAATGAAATTATAATATACCTATGTATATTTTATTTTTTATTCCTTTAATATGTCAAATAAATGAAAGTAATGTTCATGAGTACGTACAACCTACAGTCTCCATGAATGGTGCATTTAATTTCTTATCTCCAAATGATATGGACTATTCTAAATACATATATACTATATATATATGATATTTAAATCATGAATAATATTCTGGAGATAATGTACTTTTGAACACATGGATAATTTTCACTAAAACCAGTTCATTTTAAACTCAAATACGGAACATCGACAAAACGTTCGATATGAACTCAAATAATTAACTAATTAACATTACATGGTAATAAGTGATATAAAATGATTAATAAAATTTTAAAAGGTTATAAATAAAATATAAATTAACCAAATTTTATTATTCAAGAAATTAAAGAACGAACGAGACAAGTTGGACTCAAGGTAAGGGACTTCATCTCAATCTCCTTTCATTGAGGCATTTCTTAATAATATGTACCTTTATTCATTTAGAAGGTGTATGTACAACCACTATGAAATTTCATATCCATATTTTATCTATGATAATTTTATTTATTAAATCATGGAGATTAATGTTTAAATTTTCAAAGTGGTATGGTACACCTTGATCATTTAAAGATTTAATTATCAAATCATTTTCTTCCTCATATTAAATTACATATTTATTAATATGGATATAAAAATAATATATAGGAAATTTTATATCAATATTGAATTTAATTAATTTTTTTCAAAAGTATTCTTTTTATACGAATCTTTTTAGTTTATAAACAAAATGACAATTGAATTTTTTTTAATTTGTACAGCGACAACGACTTCTCCACTGCTGTAACCGTTATTTGATATTTGGATTCCTCTATAAGACTTAATGTCTTTTAAGATGAAAATAAATCCCTTATTACTTTATTTGGGTATCTTGGTATTTAAAATGCGTTCTTAAATGAAGATGGTATTTTTATATGGAAATATTTTTCATATGGGATTAGAACAAGCTTTCCAAAAAGGGGTTTTGTGATGAACGTGTTTTATTTATGAAATGGTACATGAGAAATTTATGAAATTGGTGAGCCCGATATATCTTATACGATGGTTTGAGCCCTATTATAGCTCACAAGTGAGCCTGATATTGATTATACTAAGGGTTGAGCCCCATTATTTCTCATGGTTGAGTCTAACACAGCTTATACGAAGGGTTGGGCCCCATTATAGCTCCCTAGTGAGCCCGATATAGCTTATACAAAGGGTGATCCCCAGTATAGATCTTCAATTTCGAATCAAACCATATGTTTATTCCAATTGTAAGATGTTTGAAATGTTTTTATATATATGATGATCTAAGTCACCAAAAGGAGTTTTAATTTCTTAATATTGGTTTTAGTGTTTTTCATTGAGCAAAAAGTATGAGTGTTATTCATGTGAAAATATTTTGTTTCATACGATCAAATACCATTGAATGGGTTATCAGGTTTTAACTATAATAATGGTTTTTCTTTATTTTTATGTCCCTTACTGAGATTTTGATGCTCATCCCAACTTTTAAAATGTTTTCACAGGATTTAAGGTAGAATAGAGTCAAGGATGGAATCAAGGAAAAGTTATGATGAATAAACATGACAAGAAACCATGTTTCTTTTTAGAAGTTTTTATATTATGGAAGAAACAGGTACTGTTGAAAGTGTCCACTTTGTATTTATATGCTTTTTTATGTAATAGTTATGGCCTAACTCTCTAATGCTCTAAACCTAAAAAGATCCTCAATGTGAATTCTTGAATTAACTCAAGATTATTTAACGTTTAAGTATGGGGACTTATTGTAATTATTTATAGGGAGGTTGAGTTTACTATTAAATTAGTTTATGATACTAAGACAATTTCTAAACCCCCTTATCGAATGGTTCAAGTGGAAATTTTTGAATTGAAAAAGAACTTGCAGGAGTTGTTAGATAAAGGTTTCCTTTTACCTAGCACTTCACCATAGGGTGATCCTGTTTTTTTATTAAAAAAGAAGATGGTTCAATGAGACTTTTTGTTGATTATAGATCCTTGAATAACATCACTTTTAAGAACAAGTTTCACTTTTATCATATCTATGATTTGTTTGATTATCTCCAGGGAGAACAATATTTTTTGAAGGCTGGCCTGAGGTCCGGGTACCATAAGCTAAAAGTGTAGGAGGATGATATTCTTAAGAATAAATTTCAAACTAGATATGGGAAATATGAGTTTTTAGTTATTCCCTTTGTGTTGTCTAATGCACCTGATTTATTTATAGACTTTATGAATATAGTTTTTCATGAGTTCTTGTACAAGTTTTTGGTTGCATTTATTGATGATTTTTTGGTTTATTCTAATGGTTTGGAGGAACATAAAAGAAACCTAAGGATTGTTTTGAAAACTTTAGAAAAGGAAAAACTATATGAGAGATTTAGTAAGTGATAATTGTGCTGCAAAACAATTCTTTCCTATTATATATTATTTCTAAATATGGAATAACTATTGACCTTGCTAAATTTTTTTTTGAAGAATGAACAAGTATCATAAATATCATGGAGATTCATAGTTCTCTTGGATTAGTGGGTCACTACCTATAGTTTGTTGAAAAATTTCATGGTTATCTATCCTAATGACTAAGTTAACTCGATAAAAAAGAATGTGATTATTTTTATCAGTAACTAAAAATAATATTGGTGAATGCTCCAATTTTGGACATGCCTTCTAAAAATGGAGAATTTTTCATTTACATTGATGCTTCTTTGAAAGGACTTGGTTGTTTTTGGATGCAGAATGATCAAGAAATTGACTATGCTTCACGTTAATCAAAATATCATGATTTAGATTACCCTACACATGATTTTGAATTAGATGTTATGGTTTTTGACTTAAAAATTTGGAGGCATAACTTGTATAGACTAAAGTCTGAAATATATACTAAATTTTTTTTAAGCATATATTCACTAAGAAATAATTAAACTCGAGATAAAGAATATGGATAGAACTTATCAAGTATTATGATCACATGATTCATTACCATCATAGAAAGGGAAAAAAGTGGTTGATGCTTTGATTTGAAAAAATAATGCTAACCATGATACATTTAGAATGTAACCATTTGGTTAATGATTTGATAAATTTTGGTCTAGAAATTTTGGATATAGGGAAATCCTCTAGTTTTAGGTTTTAGTTTTGTCAATTTTTTTAGAAATAATTAAGCAAGCTCAAAAAGAGGATAAATCTTTGTAGTAAAAGGTAGAATATGTTAAAAAGGGTAAGTTTACAGATTTTAATATTAATGAATATGGTTTTATCATGTTTGAAAAAATATTATGTGTGCCTTGTGATTCATAGTTGAAAAAAATACTTATTGAGTGAATCTCATAGTTCTTCATTTTCTCTTCATCCAAGAAAAAATAAGATGTATAGAGACCTACATGAGCACTAATGGTGGGATGGAATGAAAAGATATATTACTGAATTTACCATGAAGTGTTTTAATTTTTAGTAGGTTAAAGAAGAATGAAAATTATCAAAGGTAATGCTTCACAATTTTTCAATGACAAAGTGTAAATGGGAAAATATATCCATGGATTTTTTGGGGGTATTACCAAATACTTCTCGAGGTAACAATGCTATTTGGGTTATTATTGAACAATTAACTAAATATATGCATTTAATTACCATTCAAGACTCTATATATCTAGATCAACCTTGTTGAATACATCTAATGGATATATTCATGTTACATTGAGTTTCTCTCTCAATTGTATCAGACTATGATCCTAGTTTCACATATAATTTTTGGAAAGGACTTAAGAAATTGTTGGGTACTGAATTAAGTTTCAGTAATGATTTTCATCCTCAAACCGATGGCCAATCTAAGTGGATGATTCAAACTGTAGAAGATATACTCCATTCCTTTTTAATGGATTATAAGGGAAGTTGGGATTACTATCTTTCTTTGGTTGAGTTTTCTTATAATAATAGTTTATATTCCAATATACATATGGCACCATTTGAGGTATTATATGGAAAACAGTTTTAAACACCATATTGTTGGGATAAATTAGGAGAAAGAAAGTTGATGGGACTAAATTTCATATAGGAAATTTCTGAGATGGTGAAGTTGATTTAGAAATATATGAGTATGGCTCAGAGTAGGAAGAAAAGTTATGCAAATAACCAGAGGAAATATATTTCTTTTAAGGTAGGTGATCATGTATTTCTCAAATTTTCTCCATAGAAAAATGTTATGAATTTTTGTAAGAAATGGAATATAAGTACACATTTCACTAGACCATATAAAATATTGGATAAATTTGGGTTAGTTACCCACTGAGTGTATTTGCCTCTAACTTTATCCCAAGCACACAATGCATTTCATGTTTCAATGTTAATGAAATATATTCTAGATTCATATCATGTTTTGAGACCTAAAGTAGTTAATTTGAAAGAGAATATTTCTTATTAGGAATATCCAGTTCATATTCTTGATTGTAGAGATAAAGTTTTGTGGAATAAGGTAATTCACTAGGTTATGGTTTTATGGAAAAACTATATGGTTGAAGAGGCAACATGGGAATATGAAAATGCTATAAGGGAAAGATATACTCACCTATTCAATAAATGAATAAAATTATGAGGATGATATTTCTGAAGTTTTGGGGGGAGAATTTAATAACCTAGGTAATGATATAATAAATCACTTTTATGATGCTAATCATCATAAAAATATTAAGTAATTTTTAAATCAAAAAGGAAATAATTTTAACTAAAATATTTTACTATGAAATTTTAATTAAAAGTTTAAGTTATAAATTTTAAAATTTTAATTTTAAAAAATAAATATAATTTTTGAAATCATAATATCAAAATTTAGTTTGAGTGAAAATTTGGGATTTTTTGGAAAATATTAATTTTTCAATGAATAGTGAAAATACTATTTTTTATAAAAAAATCATTTCTTTTCAACAAATTAATTTATTTAGAAGTCCCAATATGTTTTAAATATTATTTAAATTAATATAAGTTTATTTATTTATATTTAATATACTTAATTAAATTTTAATTAACTTTATCTTGTATTTTAGTATAAGTTTGTTTTTGGATTTAATAATAATATTTTTAAAAAACACTATTTTAAAATGCATAATGTTTCTCTATTTTAATTAATTAAAATAATACCCACTGATGAATTTTTTAAATGAAATATATATATTATATTTAAACAAATATTAATTTATATACATATAATGATCATTATTAGTCATAGAGTTAATATACAATCACATTTTTCTTGACAAATACACTTCTTAAAGACCCGATTTTTCGTTGCATCTGCGAGTTTTGTTTTAAATTTAATTTTTCCACTTATAAAAATTGAATTCGGTAAAATGGATTAATTATTTAGAATTAGTATAATTTATATTTTTAATTAGGTCAACTTAATTTTTGACCATAATGAATAGTGAAAAAATTAAAAATTAATTACCACAATCAAGGTAAAAATGGGTTTTAAGGGGTTAAACTAAAAAGTTAAGAATTAAAATGACCTAAGAACTTATATAAAATATATTTTATATCCATATTTAGACCTTTTAATGTATAATTATTTATAATACTTCATTTTTTACCCATGAGGCATGTGAAAAATATGGGTACACCTTTTTCTTTTCAAAATTACAAGTGTGCCACTCACCTCATTTATTAAAGGCCACCCCTTATCATCTCTTCTCCACACCTTAAATTTTTTTTGGTTTATACAATTCCGCCAAAATAAATTCCAAAATTCCATCCCTTAATCTTATATTCCTTATTTTGTTCAAAAAACCCTTTTAGTAATACATTAGGTTTAATCCTAAAGAGGTGGTCTGAGAAGTGGTAAAATTCATAATTATGTGTTTTTGTTTTATTTATTCTTAAACCTCTATAAAATATTCTTCATTTATGATTATATAATAAAAATGGTATATAATATACACTAATATGTCATTATTTTAAGTTAATGAACTATATCCATCCCCACTTACCTCAAATGGGAAATGATAACATCGCTTGTGTGTACGGTGGACTACTTCCTTGCAAACCGATGTGACATGTTTTCCATCAATACCTATCATGGTTGGGTATGATGATAGATATAAAGTATTTATATGATATTTATAACATAATTATACCTTTAAAGTAATTATATCATATATACCCTTTTAAATTTCATTATGTAGGCGACATGATAACGTCGCTCGTGTGTACAGTGGACTACCGCCTTGTGAAGCGATGTGATTCGTTTTTTCACTAACACTTTAAATAGAAGGTAATAAGGATAAATTTAATTAATATATGTGATATACATGAAATAATAATGATATTCATGAAATATTTATAATTCTTAAAATTTAATATATCATTTTATTTCTTACACTGAAAAATGATAACGTCGTTCATATATGTGTGGACTACCACCTTCACAAAGTAATGTGACTCTATTTTCATCACCACACGACATGGATGATATATATAAGTATATTTAATTAAATAATATGGTATATATTATATTATTATATTTCTATAAATATAAAATATTACTTACCTTTTTCCCACAAGGATCATTCAAAAATAGAAACGTTACTCATGCGTACGTACGACCTACCATCTATATGATAGAATCATACTTCATTTATCAAAAACATATTTCATGATTGGTATTAAAAGTATAATTTATTTATAGATATGATAATTATTACATCATTATTATTCTATAAATGTTTAAATTATGACCACTTTGACTATAATCAACCCACCAATATAATTTTTGATACATAAGCCAAATATCTTCAAAAAATATGATGTAAAATTAATTGATTAAGTAATCATATATAACATGGTAATAAGTGAAATAAAAAGAATAATAAACTTAATAAAGGCTCTTATGAAATTAAATAATTAACATAAGTTTATTATTTAGTAATTTAAATAATGAATGCGATGAATAGAACTCAAGATAAGAGATTTCATCTCAATATCATTTCATTGAGGCATATTTTGATGTTATATAACTATATTATTTTATGAGATACATATATATCCCCTTTGACATGTTATATCACTTATTTATCTATTATCATGGCTTTAAATATTTTTAATGCTATTATTTCATGGGGATTATGATTTAAATATTTCAAAAGTAATAAGGGACTTTTCTTTAAAAAAAATTATATTAATGTTTTCCTTATAAATATTTCTCATCCATGTACATTTTTTTAAAATGATTTTATGAAAGTTTTTATATAGAAATAAAATATTTATAAATTACATTTATGTCTATTTTTTACTTTATTTCAAATTTTTTCAAAAGTAATCCTTTTACATGTTTTATATGGAATGTTTTGAGAAACAACAAAAGGAATGCCCTATTTTTAACATATTCAACAACAATGAATTTTCCTAGTACCATGACTGTTATTTGATTTCCAGATTCCTTTTCACAATTCCATGTTTTATTAAATAGAAAACACACTTCCACTTTTTATTTGTATTTTGCTATTGAAAATGAGGTTTTAAAAGAAATAGATATTTTGATATCCAAAAATGTTTTTTATATGGGTTTAAAAGTGTTTTTCAAAGGGTTTTATGATGAAAAGTTGTAAGATTAAATTTTTTATTCATGATATGGTCCTTAGAATTTATCTATTGTGGGTGCACCTAGATAGTGCCAGGTGATCCCGTTATAACTTATATGATGAGTGTTTCTAGATAGAACTCCAATGAATTATGTAATGACTATGTTATCTGAATATTATATTAGAAGTTGGTCATATGGTTATTCCAATTTGTAAGGATTCTATAAGGGGTCTATAAGGGTTCTATGAGATGATGTCCCAAGGAACCTACATGACCTTTCTATTATTTATAATTAGTTTTCATAGAAATAATTTTATTTTTCAAAATGTAATATAAATGATCTTTTTAAAAGAATTATAATTACCTTTTTTTGGTAAAAAGTTTTATTTTTAATAATTTTTTTAGGGTTTTCACTGTACTAACAGTTTTCTTCTATTTAAATCCCTTATTGAGATTTTTGTGCTCATACCATGTTTTTAAAATGATTTTCACAATATTTAAGGATGTGAAAGGGAAATAAATATGTAAATTTTAAAGTGTTGAATATTTATCATAAAAATAAATTATGTTTTGTTTTAAAAGTTTTATATAGTGGAAAAAATGGATATTGATTTAACGTGTCTGCTTTGTATTATGTGATTTTGTTGTGTGTGAGTTATGAACTAATTATCTAAAACTATAAAACTGAAAATATCATCAAATGTAGTATAATTAATTATTTAATTAAAACTCAAGATTATATGATGTTTAATTCTAGGTCCTTATAGATCATGTAGAGAATCATCCACCTCTAAATCTTAGAGGAAGTTAACCCACTATCCTATTGAATTAGTCAATACTGAATGTGGTTTTTTCTATAAATGGAAGAAAATAGTTAAATTATATAAAAATGTGGAAGAATAAAAATATTGTAAAACCCAAAAATAGTTCAAGGGTATAGGTGATAAATTTTAATAAAAGTTTCCCCCCAACTATAGAAAAATAAATTGGGAGTTCCACCTAGAAATAGAAAGGGTGTAAAATTGAACAGACAACACCCAAGTGAAAAGAATAAAATTAATTAAAAGATATTGGTACTATTGGAGGTTTAGGAACAAGACTATTGATTAATGGAATAATATTATAGTATGTGAAATTCATTGATGACATATAAAAATGGGGAGTAAAGTTTATGAAATAAGAAATTCTGTTGGAAGTAAGAAAACCTCATAGAATGGGAGGAATCTATATTGTATGATTTTTTTTATATTTTTAAAAATTTCTTTGAAATGTGAAACATTATTTCTCACTACTATGATAAATTATTTTAAAACCCTTCCTGGTATTATAAATATATTGAAGAGAAAAGAGAACCACTATATATTGAGAATCATAGAAATAAACAAATTCTACCTGTCTTGAGAGTCAAAAGAATCAATGAATAAGACTACTCCCAAGATAAAAATGAAAAATTATTAGAAGCATGTTCACCATATAGAGAAGATATACTTATATTGTGGTAATATTGGCTACATCATGAACCATTAAAAAATGGACATGAATCTCAGGAAATAAGGGAGAAATATGAAAAAAAATTAAAGTAATTCAAAGAAAGAGATAATAGTTTTTGAACATATTTTGAGACTGTTGGTCAGAGTAGATTACTCAAGAGGGGAGGGGTGAATTGAGTAACTATAAAAATTTCTATAAAGTCTTATGAAAAGGGTTTCCCCAAAGATTAAATATTTCCTAGTTAATTGAGGTTATACTGTTATAAGAGTTTGACTGTTTGAGTAACTTCTTAGAAGATTGATTAATTCACAATAATTGTAATTTGTGTTATTAAAATTACTTTTGAAGTTATTCAACTAAGACAATCTAGTTATAACTTCTTTCCAAGAATAACAATCAAAGTGAAATTAGTGATTTCTGAATTTTATTGAAGAGCAGTAAAAACAGAGAAAACTAAATTAAGTAGCACAACGAATATAAAACAAGTAGTTTAGTATCAAGTTGAGACCTAATACACTCCACTTGGTGATCAACTAACACCAAGTAGTTTATATAAATAAACATTCATCCACACCCTGAATCAGGGTTAACAACAGTACACAGATTGTCCGGGCTACATAGGGACCTCTTCCATAGTTCTTCGTGGGTACAAATAACCAGGACACACAAGGACCTCTTCCACACTTATCCGTGGGTATACATAAGTGTGAATGAATGTTTGAGTAATGATATATTGTATCCTTAAGTTTAATACAGGAGACAAAGTGTGGTATTATACAGATACACAAGCTGCTCAAAAGTTAATTAACGATACACAATAGAGCAGTAATATTGAGATGGGTTTAGAAATGCTTTGAGTGTTGGTCTTTTCAGTTCTAGACTTATGGTATGAAGCAGATGCAGATCTTAAGTCCTTGTTAGTAAAACATAGTGTCGCGATTAAGATTGTTTTCTTCATGAGGTTCAACAATGTGAAGATGTTCTCAGGATTCCAGTGTACTTCGTATGTTCTTCATTAGAGTTGGGTTGAAATAATGTGACAATCTTTCCTTTAGAAATTCTCTCAATGTTCTTCGTTGTCATGCTCAAAGCCTTGTTTTTTGTTCAATTTTACACACACCTTGATTCTTTTCCACACTTTAGCTTTTATATTGGAAATGTATGTGTTGGAGCTGACAGGTTGCATGAATGCTGCACCTCATAACTCATACTTTCAGATGATATGTCTACAAAGAAACATTAATTATGTTAGTGCATTTAAAATCTTCAAATATGACCGTTAGAAATTAAATTGAAAAACAACAAAATAGTTTAAGAAATGGTGTCATAGTAAGTCATGGAAATGGTGTCTCCTTCACACAGTGTCTAGATTGGTCACAATGTCTTGTGGTCATAGTGTCTCTCTGTCATGGTGTTTCGTGGTCACAGTGTCTTGTTCACGGTGTCTGCGTAACGGTGTCTCGTGGTCACAGTGTATGATTATTCATGGTGTCAGCTTCACGATGTCTCATGGTCATAGTGTCTGATTCTTCAAGATGTTTTCTTCTTCACAGTGTTTGCTTCACGGTGTCTCATGATCACAGTGTCTGATTCTTCATGGTGTCTGCTTCACGGTGTGTCGTGGTCATGATGTCTGATTCTTCATGGTGTGTTGTGGTCACAGTGTCTTATTCACGGTGTCTACTTCACAGTGTTAGAAAGACATAACCAGTAGCAGACTTAAGGTGTCACATACTTTTCAAAGTAACTGTATTCAAACTTAAGAAATGATGATAATAGAACGAATTAGACTAAATCATTTGTCAATGAAGGTATTATGAGAGTAGATCAAAGATAGTATAAAGTAAGAAAACTGAATGTAGATCAATTAATGGTTCTTCATAAATCACGATAATTCTTAAACAATAATAGACATGAATACACATGATTGTGATACAATTTATTGGAGTTAACTAGTTTGAATAGGATTTGTGATCATTAAAACATGATTAATACATGAGGAGTCCAAAAATCTCCCCCTTTTTGATGATCACAAATCATTTAAAGTTAAAGTGTATATTGGATTCGACTATAGAGATAAATGGATAAAATATATAAATTTATCCTCCTTTTGGGATTATCAAAAAGATAGAATAAGAGAAATAAAAAGTGAAAATTCCATGAATATAACCAAAGGTCCAGTACAAACAAAAAAGCAATACAAAAGAAATATCATTCCGATAGAAAAGAAGTAATCACTATTATTATTTAGGGGCTATCCTTCTCTTTGCCTTTAGAAGCAGTGGTAGAAGAGGAATCCATAGGAGATGAGGTCGAGGTAGAAGAAGGGAGTGAGGTGGTTGATAAAGAGGGTAAAGGATGGCCTTCAAAGAATGATGGATCCAAAGTAGGAGCAGTACAAGATCTAGGCAGTTGTTGGTTGAGAATCACATGCTTGATCTAACTTAGGGCTTGCCTAATAGACATAGTAGTGGAGGCTAGGTTAGAGGTGAAGGTAGGAAGACTAGGCCTTAGAGGGGAATTTGTAGGAGAAACAATGGATGTACTCTTAACATAAAGATAGGGCCTCAGGAGTTTTATGAAATTTGTAATGATATCTCCACTATACTGCATGGATTTCCCAAAATCATCTTTTTTCTCTATAAACTTGTCCAACAACCAAGTAAAGTCTGTGGGGTTTTGGACTTGGGTCTTGAAATCTTGATTCACAGGAGGAATCCTCAGATTTTCTACAAGATACTTGAAATGATTTGTCATATCGGTCTTAGAGAAGATTCTGTTGAAGTATAAATCCACTTTCTTGGAAATCTCTTGATGAGCATCATTAGAAATTTTTGAGTGGATTTGGACTAGGTCAAGAACTCTATCACTGTTCTTGACAACTTCAGATAGAGAATCCATATTGAAACCACTGAGCACATTTTGAAGCTCTTCTTTGACTATAGTTCTGAACAGATCACTGTCTAAGGAGGTTTTAGAGGATTGAATAAATGATTTAGAGGCATTGACAGTTGTGGTCAGATATTTGAGTTGATTTAGAACCTTTTTAAGACACCCGATATATTTAGCAGTGAGTCTGTTAATATTTACAATAAGAACTCTCATCTCCTTTATAATCAGTTTGTTCCTTTCAGCGATATTTTCATCTAAGGAAGCTAGATAAGGTCGAATCCGAGACACAATAACATGTGGAATTTGAGGAACAATAGGTTCTACAGGAGGAGCAACAAGATCTGATCTCAAATGCAGCTCTCTCTACATGTCTTCAACCATACTTCTTAGGGTATTTACTTCATTGCTGAGCAGCTTATTTTCAACTCTTACTTCCTGAATCTCATGAAGAATTTTAGGTTGTATTTTCCAAATAACTTTCTCTAGTAAAAGTGAGGAATCTCTCTTACTTAAATTGGTTATAGGAAGAGGTTTGGTAATCATGAGTTTGTCTACTCTAGACAATAGGGTAGCACCAAATTCCTTCAGATCACCCTTACCCACAAAAGATGGTTGTTCAGATAAAGGTTCAGGAATAGGGACCGTTGTAGGATCAGGTTCCTTCTTAGGTGTGATATTGGAGACTGATTTCAACTAGAATATAGAGGAAAGATCAAGGCCGGTTGTTGAAACTAGCTGGGATTCATCCACATCATAGAAACTGGGAAACTTATAATAAGTGTCTACAGGACTTGAATCAGTTGGATGTGAAGCTTCAATAGACTTGAGATTTGGGGTTTGCTCTCCCTCAACAGGTGCCTCCTTCTCAGGACTGATAAACTTAGGATCTCAGTCTAATTCCACAGACTCGGATCTAATATCCTCACTCATTTCTTATCTAGCTAGTTGGAAAGCTAGCTCTATCCATTCTTCAGCCGAAGGGATGAATTCAAGAATAGATTGTTCCATTGGGAGTTCCTCAAGATTTGCTTCTTGCATAACAGGTAGCTCTTCCACTATTGGTTCTTCCAGGGCATGCTTTTCAGATGCTTTGGAAACTGATTTTGTTTCAGCCTCGGGTTAAGTTTCCAGATTAACAGCTTCTTTAGGAGCAGGTATTTCTTCTTCAAGAACTTCATGAGGAATAGTAGTCCTATCTTCCTCAACAAAAATAGCTTCCCTAGGTGGAACTTCATCCACTTGTTCCTCTTCTTTCAGATACTCAACAATCCCATCTGGTTCCAAACCAGGATAAAAAATATATCTTTGTCTTGAGGGATAATCCAGAAGATTGAATTTCTCATAAACTCTATCATTGTATTCCACCCATTCCTGTTTCTAAGGATTCCAATTTATCTTCATTCTCTTGATGGTTAATTTTGAAAGGCAGTACTAACAGTCCTTTATAACTTCCTCATTAGGTCTAACCAAACCTTTGGAATTCAACATAGCTGAGATAAACTGAGAGCAAAATAGGGAAGTTGACTTGGATGTGTCTTTGATCAGCTCACACATATGATGAATGATATACTTACACAAGTTGATCTTATGCCCATTTTTCATAAGATGAATCAGGAAAACATCCTGTTATTTTAAAATCACAAAATATCCTTTTCTAGGGCTAACCAGATTCTGAATAAACTTGAACATGAGTCTTGATTCTCCATCTAGTTCAGCAGTAATGACCCTCCTCTTGGTTCCATTTCTAGTAAAGGCTTTCAGAGCATCTTTGAAATCAAAGAATTTGGTTGAAGGTGGAGGTCCTATCTGATAGTCCTCACAGATGCCTTCATGAGGTATACTAAGGCATTAATCCCATAACCTCGAAGAGAATAAGCATATCTAGCCATTGACCCAGCTTCTTACAACATATATATCACCATAATCAAAGAAGAACTGTACGTACTGGTAAAAATGAGCCACTAACTTAGGGTAGATGGGTCTATATTCCTTCGAGAACCACTCTAACCAGCCTTGTTGTTCTAAAAATTTCAACACCAGAGACTTACTAGACAGAAGCCATTTGGGGAAAATCTATTTCTCAGGTACAACAACGCGGTTTACCAGATTCTGATTTAAAGGTCCTTCAGGTGATATCTTAGGTGCAATCTTCTTCTTCTTTGAGCTGCGCTTCTCAAGTGTCAACGATGAAGGGAATTTCATCTTGGGAATTCACTGAAGATTCGAGAGAGTGAAGGGTTGAAGGGATAAAGAAAGGTTAGAAATGAGTAAGTATAGGAAACCCTAAGTGAAGAATCGAGTGATACTTTATTTATTTTATCATTTTGGAATACCAAACATCGCAAAAATAAAAACGTGGGAAATTAAAGAGGTGAAATGAATAATTACCGCAATACAGGTTTTTACAAAAAAAAATTATAAAGAAATTTTATGGTGAGACTGTGTTTGGTCACTATGGTGAGACAGTAAACGCATGTTACAGTGAGATAGTGAACGAAATTCATGGTGAGAAAGTGATTGGGCGTTACGGTGAGACAGTAAACATCAACTTTATAGTAAGATAGTAATCGAACTTCTCCATGAGACAGAGAATGTACGTTACGGTGAGACAGTAACCGCCAGACAATAATCACAAAATAGAAAAACTGTGAGACTGTAAACATGAAACAGTAAGATACAAAAATAGTAATACATTTACTTAACATTTATCATGCCAAATTCATGTATGATGCAGTCTATTATCTCAAAATTTAATGGTTTAGTGAATATATCAGCAAGCTGATACTCAGTACCAATGAATTCCAAAGTGATATCACTTTTTTATAATAATCTATCAAAACGTGATGTCTTACATCAATGAGCTTTGTCCTAGAATGTGAAACATGATTTTTTGATATGTTAATAGCACTTGTGTTGTCACAATTTATAGGTATATGTCTGAATTGATATCAATAATCTAGTAATGTGTGTTTCATCCACAAAATTTGTGCATGATAACTTCCAGTATCTATGTATTCAGCTTCATCAATAGATAATGCAACATAATTTTTTTCTTACTACACCATGATACTAGTGACTTGCCTAAAAAGTGACATGTTCCAGAGGTGTTTTTTCTATCTAACTTATAGCCACCGAAGTCAGCATCATAATAACTAACTAATTCAAATGATTGTCCTTTAGGATAAAACAGTCCTAGATTGGGTGTATGCTTGAGGTATTTTAAAATTCTCTTTATAGCATTTAAATGATATTCCCTAGGATTTTCTTGAAAACAATCACACATACACAAAATAAACATAATGTTTGGACGACTAGCAGTTAAGTAGCGTAAGCTTCTAATCATTCCTCTATTAGTGGTTTGATCAACAGATTTTCCATCTTCATCAAGATCAAACTTACAAGTGGTACTCATGGGAGTGTTACTACTTTTAGTGCTATCTAATCCAAAACGTTTTAGAATATCTATAGTATATTTACTTTGAGTTAAAACAATTCCATCATTATTTTGAAATATTTGAAATCCTATAAAAAATTTTAGTTCACCCATTAAACTCATTTCAAATTCGTTTTTCATCATTTTAGAAAAATAAACACATAAAAATTATTTGAAGATCCAAAAATAATTCCATCTACATAGATTTGAACAACTAAAACATCATTATAAATTTGTTTTATAAAAAGGGTAGGATCAACTATTCCTTTCGTAAAACCTTTGGAAATAAGAAAAGTACTCAACCTATCATACCAGGCTCTTGGAGATTATTTTAAACTATATAAAGCTTTTGATAGTTTAAAAATATGATTTGGAAAATGGGGTTTTGGTAAATATAGGGGGTTGTTAAAAAAAACAACCTCATCTATATACCCATTTAAGAATGCACTCTTAACATCCATTTGATATAGTTTGAAATTCAGATGTGCAGCATAAGAAATAAAGATTCTGAAGGCTTCAAGTCTGGATACTGGTGCAAAGGTCTCCTCATAGTCAATTCCTTCTTATTGAATATAACCTTGTACAAATAATCTAGCATTGTTTCTAACTATGTTATCAGATTCATATACCTTATTTCTAAACACCCATTTAGTGCCTATGGTGAATGTGTCCTTGGGTCTTTCAAAAAGTTTACAAACTTTGTTTCTTTCAAATTGATTAAGTTCTTTTTGCATAGAAATCACTCAAAATTCATCATTGATAGCATCATTAATGTTTTTAGGTTTAATATGTGATAAGAAGACTTTATGTTCAACCTGATTTCTAAGAGAATCTCTAGTTTGAGTTCCTTTGTCTAAGTCTCCTACAACAACATCTAAGGGATGGTTCTTAAGGGTTATAACAGTTCTAGAAAAAGAGGGACTAGTGATTTAAGGTTCATTAATAGATTCATGTTCATTGTGACTTGATTCTAAGGAATTTCCAGAACCAGAAGTTTTCACAGATTCTTTCACAGAAGAATTTGAGGATTTTGAATTGATGTTCATATTTGATAGATCATCCTCCATATTCTCTAAAATAGTTTTAGGCTCATGTGGATCTGTTTCATCAAATTTAACATGAAAAGATTCCTCCACACATTTAGTTCTTTTATTGAACACTCTATAGGCTTTACTCGACATGGAATATCATAAAAAGATACCTTCATCACTTTTGGATGCAAAATTTTCAATATTGTCTTTGGTATTAAGAATATAGACTTTACAACCAAAAACTTTAAAGTAGTTAAACTTGGGTTTTCTATTATTCCATAACTCATAAGGAGTCCTCTTAAGAATAGGTTTGATCAACACTCTATTGATTATATAACACGCTGTATTGACAGCTTCAGCCCAAAAAATAAATAGGTAGGTCATATTCACTAAGAATTATTCTAGTAATTTCTTGAAGGGTTCTATTTCTTCTCTATACAACTCCATTCTGCTGAGGTGTTCTAGGGGCATATAAATTGTGATTAAAATGATTTTGTAGTCAAAAGGATTCAAAATCTTGATTTTCAAACTCAAGACCATGATCACTTCTTAAGGATTTAATTCTAAGTCCACTAATATTTTCTACAGACTTGGAATATTTAGTAAAATAAGAGTAGGCTTCACTTTTTTGAGCCATAAAGAAGGACCAAGTATATCTAGAAAAGTCATATACAAGAATATAAACATAGTGATTCCCATATAAACTAGAAAATATATATGGTCCAAACAAATCCATGTGAACCAGTTTGGGAGGTTGAGAAGTTGACACTTCTTTCTTTGGTTTGAAGGAAACTTTGTGTTGTTTTCCCTTTTGACAAGGATTACACACTTTGTCATTTGGAAACTCAAGTTTGGGTAAGTCTTTAACTAGGCCTTTTCTAGTTATCTTTATAAGGGAGTGAACATTAAAGTGTCCTAGTCTCCTATGCCAGAGCCAAGACTCTTTATTAAATACACTTAAACATGAAGCATTTTGAGAAGCTAAATAGTCTAAATTAATATAATAAACATCTTAATGCATAAAATAATAATTCATATTTAGAATTAATGACATTACAAGAATCATTTTCAAATCTAACGTGAAATCCATCGTCACATAATTGTGAGATACTAAGAAAATTATATTTTAAACCATTAACAAATAGTACTTTAGAAATTAAAACTGAGTTAGAGTTACCGATTTGGACGAGGCCAATAATCTTTCCCTTGGAATTGTCACCAAATGTGACATGTCCTCCATCTACTTTTATCAGGTTCTTGAAGCATGAGTAGTCTCCTGTCATGTTCCTTGAACATCCACTATCCAAGTACCATAGACTTTTTCAGGATCTCTTTAAGAAGCCTTCCTTTAAAAAGATTAAGCAAAAATAGATTTTGGTACCCATACTTGTTTGGGTTGAGTAATAGTAGTAATAAGTGCTTTAGGAACCCATATTTTCCTCATAGGTTTCCTATAAGCATTATGTAGAGTATTTGAAAAATAAACTCTATTCGGTCAAGAAAATCTTGAAATATTAGAACATGTATCATGAATTGAATCAGTTGATTTGTGTCCAGAACTGGGAGTAAAACTATATGACCTAGATTTTGAAAAAAAAATTATTCTACCAAGATTTCTTTTACCAGGTTGATAACCAATACCACTATTTTATTTAGGGGAAATGTTTTTTCCCAGCATTTGAGTGAGGATATTCTTCCCATTGGTAAAATTTTCTAAGTCACTCTTTAATTGCTCATTAGACATTTATAATTCATTGTTTTCTTTGAGCAGTTAAGAATTTCTCTCTTTTTAAGTTGTGAGTTCAGATTTAACATTCACAGTGAGAGCATGTTGTTTCTTTAATGATTTATATTTGTCTTTTATTTCATTGCATGTTTCCTCAAGAATGTTACAGTATTCAAACATTTCTTTAATAGTCATTTTTTCAGAGTCACTTTCATCTTCAAAATAGTATGAATTATGTAAATAAGAGTCCAGTGTTACCTCAGATGTGTTTGTCATAAAACACATATTGGCTTTGTTAGCCTGTTCATCATGTGATGTCTCTGGGTCACTTGAACTGTCCTCAGAAGCACTCCAGGTTTCTTTAATTTCCTTTTTATACTTCATATCCTTGTCCTTATATTTCATTTTGTATTTGAGTTTTGTACAGTGAGCCTTGATATGTCCTTTGCACTTACACTCATAACAGATAATTCCATCAGTTTTTCACTTCTTTTCCAGTCCTTCTTCTAGTTTCCTTTTTGGTAATATTTACCCTTGAAGTTAGGATTTCTGAAGAAGTTCTTATTCTTGTAAAATCTTTTGAATCTTTTGGATAATTGAAGCATGTCCTCATCACTGTCAGGTGATGATTGTTCACTGGTGAAGCTTTCTACAAAAGCTTCTAGTTTCCCTCTGTCTTTGTGTTTAGAGGTGGTGGTCTTGAATGTAATAGATTTCCTCTTTGGTTCATCCTCCTCTTCCTTGCTGACTTTCAACTCTTCCTCATACATCATCAGTTTCCCAATGAGTTATTTTACATGTAGCTTGCTGATGTTGCATGATTCTCTAATAGAGATAGAGGTTCCCCTCCATCTGTCAATTAGACATCTAATAATTCTCATGATCTATTCCTTGACAGTGACTTCTCTTCCAAGAGAAATAATTGTGTTGACAATCTCATTGAACCTAAGATACATGTCAGAAATAGGTTCATCAGGTTTCATCTTAAAATTATCATATTTAATAGTATAAGTATTAAGTGTTATTTCTTTTACACTAGATATTCCTTCATGTGAGACAGACAGGGTATCCCAAATTTCATGGGCAGTTTTACAAGTAGAAATTCTATTGAATTCCTCATCTCCTAAGGATAAGTATAAAGCATTCAAATATTTGTAATTATTATTGTAGGCAGTTTTGGTAGGTTCATCCCATGTGATTCTATCAGTATCGGGAATTTTGTATTCATCTATAATGGATGACCAAATTTCAAAACTCATACTCTCTAAATGAATTTTCATTTTAATTTTCCATTGAGCATAGTTAGTTTCATTAAAGAATGGTGGTATTTTTGTGGCAGAACCTTCCAATCTATTATCCATAATAACATAATAGGTTTAAAGAGCTATAAATTTAGAATTAATAGAAATTTACAGATCTTTAAGGTTCAACTACAATCACAGTTGAGTAAGAGTAAACAGAGTCCTAATAAACAATCCCTCTGATACCAAATGTTGGTCGGAGGAGATTACTCAATAGGGTAGAGGTGAATTGAGTAACTATAATTTTTTTTTGTAAAAATTCTTTCGAAAAATGTTTCCCCAAAGATTAAATACAGCCCAGTTAATCAATGTTATACTATTATAAAAGTTTGACTATTTAAGTACCTTCTAAGAAGATTGATTAATTCTCAGTAATCTTAATTTGCATTATTAATATTAATTTTGAAGTTATTTTACTAAGACAAGACAATTATAACTTCTTTCCAAGACTAACTATCAAAGTGAAATTAGTGATTTCTGAATTATATAGAAAAACAGTAAAAACAAAGAAAACTAAATTAAGAAACATTATAGATATAAAACAAGTGGTTCAGTCTCAAACCGAGACCTAATCCACTCTACTTGGTGATCACCTTCCACCAAGTAGTTTATATAAATAAACTTTGATCCATACCATAGATTGGGGTTAACAACAATACACAGACTGTCCAGGCCACACAGGGACCTCTTCCATAGTTCTTCGTGGGTACAAATAACCAGGCCACACAAGGACCTCTTCCACACTTATCTGTGGGTATACACAAGTGTGAATGAATATTGGAGTAAGGATATCTTGTATCCTTCAGTTTAATGCAGGAGACAGAGTGTGGTATTATACAGATACACACTCTGATCGAAAGTTAATTAATGTTATGCAACAGAGCAGTAATATTGAGATGGGTTTACAAATTCTCTGAGTGTCGGTCTTTGCAGTTATGGACTTATGGGATGAAGCAAATGAAGATATCGAGTCCTCGTTAGTAAAAAAGAGTGTCGCGATTCAGCTTGTGTTCTTCATGAGGTTTTACAATGAGAATATGTTCTCTATAATCTAGTGTACTTTGTATGTTATTCAGAAAAGTTGGGTTGCATGCATATGACAATATTTCCTTTAGAAATTCTCTTAGTGTTCTTAATTTTTGTTCTCACAACCTTGTTTTTCATTCAGTATTACACGCGCCTTGATTCTTGGCCAAAATTTAGCTTTTATCTTTGAAATGCATGTGTTGGAGCTGATAGGTTGCATGTATTCCACACCTCATACCTCATATTATCATATGATATGTCTACAAAGAAACATTAATTATGTCAGTGCATTTAAAATCTTTAAATATGACCGTTATAAATTAAATTGAAAAACGACAAAATAGTTTAAGAAATAGCGTCACAGTAAGTTATGTAAATAGTGTCTCCTTCACACAATGTCTAGATTGATCACAACGTCTTATGGTCATGGTGTATCTTGGTCTTGGTGTTTTGTAGTCATAGTGTCTTGTTCACGGTGTCTGCTTAATGGTGTCTCATGGTCATGGTGTCTGATTCTTCATGATGTCTGCTTCACGGTGTCTCGTGGTCATGGTGACCGATTCTTCATGGTGTATGCTTCTTCACGGTGTTTAGTTCATGGTGTCTCATGGTCACCGTGTCTGATTCTTCATGGTGTATGCTTCACAGTGTGTCGTGGTCTCGGTGTCTGATTCTTCATGGTGTGTCATGGTCACGGTGTCTGATTCTTCACAGTGTCTACTTCATAGTGTCAGAAAGACATAACCAGTAGCATACTTACGGTGTCTCAAAATTTTCAAAGTAACTGTATTCAGACTTATGCAATGATTATAATAGAATGGATTAGACTTAATTATTTTTCAAAAAAGGTATTATGAGAGTAAATCAAAGATAGTATAAAGTAAGTAAACTGAATGTAGATTAATTAATGGTTCTTAATAAAGCATGAGAATACTTAAAAAATAATACACATTAATACACATGATTGTGATATAATTTACAGGAGTTAACTAGGTTGAATAGGATTTGTGATCATTAAAACATGATTAATACTTGAGGAGTCCAACAGAAACTACTTATAAAGAGTTTGAGAATCTTCCCAAAAGGGGAAAATAAACGTTTTTGAATGTGTGTGTGGAAGGTTTTAGAAGTTAATACATATTGCTAAAAAATATATGATAGTGTTACCTGGTCAAATTAAGAATAAGGGAAAATCACTAATGAATCGTTATATCAAGAATAATATTTTAAAGAAGGATCCAAAACACAAAGAAATGGTTGATCATGTGTCCAAAGTTTGTCTTACTATATTTTTAGATTAGCTAATGTTAATCAGAAAATTAGAACAAGATAAACATAAATATTATAATCTATTTTCTCAAGTCAAGAATTCATATCCAACTAATAAGAAAGCTAAATAATAAGCTAAATCCATAATGGGAAACAAATTTCATATTTTTAAATCCAAAGGGGAATCAAACAATAAGAAGTCTAGATACTTTCGACCATCAAATAAAGAAGTTTATAGGTTGTGTTAAAAGTCTCAACCCTACTAAGATAACTAAAAGATATAGTGAATTCCACTTTATTCACATATATATCTAAATGTTATTAAAATGTTGGGAATTGAAGGTGAATAAGTTTGGAGATCGTCCCTTGATGGGGAAATATTAAAAGATATCAAGACTCTAAAGATTTATGAATTTCTATCAAATCCAAAATTCTGGATAGAATTGATTAATTTAAAAGGAATTGGTATGATTTTAATTTTCCCATTTTTTTTGACTCATTACAAGTATTCCATATTTAAGGGGGAGTGATTATATAATAATGGGGAAGAAGTAAATTTCATTTGAATGTTTTTGATGTGTGTGATCAGGTGAGTGCAGGTTCATAAAACTTCTTGAAAATCTATGTAAAAAGACCCTAATAATTACAATGCTGGGTTTGTATCATATATGGAAAAAATATGGGATAATTTTTTTCCCAAAATTTTTACTCTTGTTTTCTACAAATTAATTTCCACCATTGTAATACCCAAGACCCTACTGTAGTAGGTAAGCACCATATCCTGAACTATCACACAATGCACACTCTAAAGAGACATTATTCATGAATATATTTAGAACTTTAATTTCTGAATGTTATAATTTAATTTATAAATAATAAAATTAATTTTTGAAATAATTGTAAATATATTAGTTTAAGATGAAATTTTGGTATTTTTCCAAAAAAGGTTGGTTTTAAGTGATTAGATAAAAATATATTTTTTACCAACAATATGAACTTTATATCCTTATTACTATATAAGAGAAACCTAAAAGTTTATAAAAAAATTTAAACGGAGAAGAAATGTGTTTAAGGAGTAAAACTGTACACTTTTGAAATAATATTCTTAAATTATAAACCTATGTTTAACATTTTATGAACTTAAGTAATATTTTTCAATAAAGGAAAATGTTTTTGGTATTTTATTTTAATTAAATATCATTTTAGTAAAATTCAGTTTTGGATTGATTTAAGAGCCACATAAAATTTATTTTTTTATAATAAACCAATTTTTTCATTAAAATAAAAATCATTGATAATTTTATCCTAAACAAAATTTCTATGCTTAAAAATACATTTTTTTCTAAAAAATGGGATTTTAGAGACCAAATATTAAAATTAATTTTTCCTACACATATTAATTTTATTTTATAAAATGGAATTCATATTTAGAATCATTAAGTATAAATTATGTAACTTTTCCAATCTTATTTTGAGTTATTTAAAATAAATTACTTATGAAAAAGATTAATTACCATGGTAAAAGTAAAATGGTTGCTTTCAAAGAATTAATTTCATAAGAGTTGTATAATTTTTATTTAAATAAATTAAACTAATATAATTTAAAATAAAAATATAACATTATTTTTAAACACATAAAAAATATATAAACACTCATTCAATTAATAATTAATAAGAAATAATAATAAAAAACTCTTAATATATAAAAGTACATTTTTCAATAAATTTTTTCCCATATCTTTTATTTTAATTTAAAAGTTATTTTTATCATATTTAGAAATTGAATTATGTTAAATGGATACCAAATTTAGATTCATCACATAATTTTTTTAATAAAGGTCGTCTTATATTTTTAGTAATAAAATAATTACCATGGTTAATTTTTAATTAATATTTATAAGGATAAAATGGGAAAATGTGGTATCTTGAATTTTTAATAATTAAAAGTCCATACAAACTTTATATAAAGAATTATTCGGTATGAAAGTCATATCCACATGTATCATCTATCATTTCTCCACCCAATTCACCTAACTCACCAAACAAAACTTAACACCCATGTGATTCCATTCCTACCCATACCTAACTTTAGTTTCCACGAAACCCCCTCTTTTTAAAAGAAGCTCTCTACCACCAATTATCCCATCCCATTCTACCAAAAAGGTATTGATCATAAATTACACTTCCATCTCCCTCTCTAAATCCATCTCAATGATTTCTTAAGGTTATAAG
The DNA here is from genome assembly GCA_963277665.1 of Viscum album. Classification (NCBI taxonomy): domain Eukaryota; kingdom Viridiplantae; phylum Streptophyta; class Magnoliopsida; order Santalales; family Viscaceae; genus Viscum; species Viscum album. Next base: position 1,619,023,964 of record OY728157.1, on the reverse strand, counting down.
GACTCCTTCCAATCTTTAAGAAGATACTTTATAGGGTGTTGGTTTAAAATCCTTCACTTTCCTTTTTAATTGAAATTATTTTGTGAAAATACCATGTCCATATATTTAATTGATTTTAATTTCATGGTATTATCTCCCATTTTAAATTTTTTTAGTTAGTGACTAATTATCCTCTCTCATTATATCCTTTTTCCTATGCCGTTATTATGTCAACACAAGGGATCTCATTTCACCCTTTCCATTTTCAATTAAAAACCATTATTGTAATGTCATAATTCTTGTAATTCAATGAAATTATCACTAACTTTATATATCAAAAATGAGATTTAATCTCATTAAATCCTTTTCCCAATCTATCATAATGCCCAAAAATCCTAAATTTTGGGAAAGTAAATAGTGTATGGTTTTCCTAGAAATGACAACCTTGTTTGGATACAAGAAAGTGGATACAGATATTGATAGATTCACTTAGGGGTAATCAACCTAGAAAGGGTTGGTTGAATAATTGTACCAAATATCACTCTGATTTATGATTAGTGGGACTAAGATTACACACCTGTCCAGGCACTCTTATGGGATATGCATTGGAATATTCACACACCCATTATGAACTTTGGTGAAGGATCATTACTATCGTTGCTATGGTATCCTACCAATAAAAACTATTGAACTCAATTAATATATTTTATTGATAACCCAACACATTTAAATTACCCTTCACAACTACCTTATATTTATTTATTTGATAATGGTAATTCCCTTTACATTGAGAATACCCCATAGTTTATGTATTATTTAACCATCCAACTTATCCAGATGGGTTATGATCATGTTATCACACTTATTTACATGGAGAAAGTATTGTAATTCCATATTTTTTTATTCCAATACAAATGATTATTAAAAATATAGATAGATATTATTTAACCATCCACTTTATTTCTCCATATGGTTTGTTATCATGTTATCCATTTTATTAATGTGGGTAAAAGTACCAGCATTCCATATGTTTTTATTCCAATAAGGATGATTATTGGAAAGTTGAATATATATTTCATCACCATATAACTTATTTATCAATATGGGTTATGGTTATATTATCCATTCTATTGCAATGGGGAAAATTATTGGTATTCAATATGTTTTTATTCCAATACAGATGATTACTTGAAAAGTTGGTTATGAATTGTTTATTCATTTTCTCATATAATTAATAAATTATACTTAAATAAGTGATGGGTAGGGAACAATATTATATATCCCCTCAATGCATCAGTAGGTATCATGAGACAAACGTATTTGGGTATTTTGTGTATTCCTATAAAGAATAAGATATTGTCTTGACGGTGAGATCATGATGTCTACGATAATGTTATCTTGGATTATGGTATGGAATTAGATATCCGAAATAATGAATTTCTTCACTAAGGAACTATTTATTATTATCCATGTGATCTATTTATTTTCATTTCTATCCATGGATATATTATTATCTCTGTTTTAGTTGATTATGGATTCATGTTGTTTATTTATTCCTGCCATATCATACACGTCCCTTTTATTTTATGACAGCTTTCACTATATGTTACCCCTCACTGAGAATCTGAGACTACCCTTATTTTTTCTCTTTATATAGGAAACCTAAAGGATAACTATGTATAATTTTAATGTATATTATTGAAATGATAATAATTTTTTCGCAATGAGTTCATGTTGAATCTTATGTTTCTAAATGTATTGTATATATGTATCTAGTATACCAAGAATACTAAACTTTTTGATCCTTCATGAACTCTTTTATTATATAATAATAATGTAATATAACTACCATATATGGGTTTATGGAGTCTTATTTATTAAAAATATATTCTTATATTTGATTAGTTTATGGATCTTTGTTAAGATAAATATTATTCCACTAAGTTTTTGATGATGCTTTTCCAATCTAAAGTTTTTATAATCACTTGAAATTGGAGAGCAATGATTCTTATTGATTTAATTATTTTATGTAATTTAATGATAGAATATTTATTTTGGTGATAAGTATAAGGATACCCTTCCCATAATATTAGTTAGGGAAATAAGAAAAGACTACCCTAATGTTTCAAATTAAGGGGGATTATAAATTTTATCCCTTTATATCTATTTTCAATTATGGGGAGGAGTATTATATAGACAATTGATGTTTATTAGGAATTAATTATAATTTAGAATAAATAAAAAGGGGGTGGTTTAAGTTCAAAAAGGTGTTGTATTATATATATTTCTTGAATTAGGTTTGTTAATGAATTATTGTAAATGTGATATCTTAGATGATGAAGAAAGGATCAACCCAAAGGAAGTGATGTTTCTACCATTATATTTTCCTAAAAAAAGATAAAAATATAAATACTTGAAAGAGATATCTAGATAGAATCCTTATAATAAATAAATAAATCAATTGTAGAGGTGGTTATGATGTATAAGATAAGTTCCAATGCCTGGATAAGAACTGTCTACAACTGTCACTTCTAAAATTTTAATAGCTGAGAAAAATTGGCCGTCATGCCTATACTGGAAAACTTGAACAAGTTATATTTAAATAATTGGTAAAAAGTTTCAATTTTTTTGAAGAATCCATATGAAGTTAAATAATCCATCCTGGATTAACTTTCAATTTGGTTACTAAAATTAATGAGAAACACTCTTGGATAAAGGAATATTTGATTCAAGATGGATTATGATTGATTTAAGAAAGGCTTTACTTGATCTATAAGAAGAGTTTATTGAAATGATCTAGTTTTAGTGTTTTATATATTTTAAAACAATATAAATTTTCTTGAAGTAGTTTTAGATTATTTTTATAATTACTATAATTATTTGAATATATTATAAAATTATTTCAAGAGGTTTGAGAAGGCATGGGAATTATTGAAATTGCCCTGCTCCTATTTGAAGTAAACTAGAATTACTATTTTTGATCGTGAAAAATGATAAAGGAAATTATCCTACATAGTAATAATATAAAATAAGTAATCTATGTTGAACACAATTTTTAATAATGTATGATATTTTAGCTTCAAATATTTCTAGTATAGAGAATCTTAAAATGTTAAATTGTAGCCTGTGTAAGAGAATTCATCCATGTGGAAGAAAATTTACAATGTTCATTTTTTTACTCCCAAAATGTCTATAAATTTACATTTATGATAATTTATTCCCACATAAGTGAATTTATAAATATAAAAGTGAAGTAGAAAGTTCATAAGAGAATTCATCTATGCTACTAAAGTGTTAATAAATTAGTAAAGGAAATTCAGCTACATAATACAACCTATAAGATATTTTTACAGAACATATGTAAATTGCGTTTCATGAACAATTTCATGTAAGTAAAATAACATATAATATTTCCTGTATAATTAAATTTAGTTACATGAACGATAATTTTATGTACATAAGTGAAAATACTTAGTGAAAATAATATATTTCTCTAGAATTAAAAATAGAGTATCTAAAAGTATTGATTATGAAGAACATAAAAGACATGATGATCAAGAAAATATTGAAAGAAAAAAATCACAAAATAAACCTGACATAAACTCGAATAAATATTTTGATGAAGAATCTATGTATTTGAGTCCAAAACATCATGAATCTTATAAAAAGATGAACATGGTAGGTAGAGAATATTCCAAAGCCTAAAATGGAATAATAATATCCACTTCATGTATTTATTGATGAAGAAAATGAATTTATAATATTTTAAGGAATAATATAGATGAATTCACATTGAATATTGAATTTTTCATCATCACCTTAATTTATTTATGAAGTAATCTATTTGATAAAAGAATAAAGAAAGTCTATGGGCGTGTGTTGATCTTCAGGTGTGCATAGCCTTAAGTAAAACTCTATATAGGTTTTATGCGAAGATATTATATAGTAAGATTGAGTTCCACAATGAATATATGTGAGGTGGATAATTTTATATAGCTTTTAATATTGATATATATATTTTAATAGTGGTGATATTTTGAGTTGATGAAGAAAATGTTTTTGAGATAGAAGAATAAAAAAAGAAAAAAGGCCAATAAGACGCATTAAATGATTTTCCTTTATTAGGGGTATTTTTGGAATGTCCCTTGAGTTAAAAAAGGTGAAAAATAATTTTGTGGGAACCTATATGTGTGTATTCTATTATGATTCTTTTTGGGTAGAATCTACTTTGTCCCCTCGATATAAAATTTATCGATATTGAAAATAAAAAACGTATTTAATGATGTCATCCATTCATGTGATATGATGAGATATTAAAGGTTTAAGAAATAAGAAAAAGAATATGAAGCTATGTGTATGATATGTAGTTTTGTTTAGAACTGATAAATTGAGAAGCAACAGAGCTCTCAAATAAAAAAAAGAATTTGAGAGAAAAATAGAATATTGATGAAGAAGAACAAGAAGCTTCTACATGCTGTAGTGAGGAAGAAGTGAATGAAACCTATGTAACCTACTAGGTTTTGAATAAAAAAGAATAACATAGGAGATAATGACCTCTAGTGAATGTTCTAATATTTAGTGTCCATCCTTTTAGTGATTGAAAAGTGAGTTCAAATTGGGAGCCCGAGTTGCATGTGTGGTTATTGAATTCATTATGGTAATTGAAGGCACTATGAGGCAAGGAAGAAGGTCGATATTAGGGGTGTAATGAAATACTTGGAAATTTATTGATCATATTCAATAGGAGAAGTAAAATATACAAAATAACTAGTGGATTTCTTGTATAAATAAGTGAAATAGGGTTCTGTAGTGATCACTTATGTAATATAGTGTTCCCAAACCCATTTAATATGATGTGAATTAGTATCAAGATGATTCATGGATAAATCCACTTATATTTTGTGATTGAATTTTAGTGTAGAGTCTGTGACTAGGAAATCTCAAGCACGGTAAGGAGTGAGATTTCCAGGAGGGCCCAAAACTGTTAAAAACACCTGTTTTATTTACTCTTTTTTCTTTATTTTATAGAGGCGTATATTAGTTTAAAAAACATTAGATTCAATAGTTTTAACTAGAATCAAATATTCATGTACAAAGGGTTAGAAAAAATAATTATATTTTGTTAAAATTGGACAACACTCGATTCACCCCACTCTTAAGTGTGCCGGTACAATCCTTTGGGACTAACATTGTTAAAGAAACTCCTTCCCATGTATCAAAATATTTAATTTTCTAAATAAGATAATGAATATATTTCTATGAGGAGTTTAAGATGATTCACATTAGGTTTTAAATGAAAATTTTAGTTTTAAAATAACCTAAGGAACTTTATTTTTTTCTCATGTAATCAATATGATTGAGTGATTCAATGAATTTGAGAGGCTAGGGTCTCTATTAAGGCTTATCTAGTTTATGAATTCATTATATAGATATTATTTGAAATCTTCTAAAAATATAATTTAATCAAATAAAAATTTATGCAATATCTTCAAATTGTTGAGGATAGTTGGTAAGGATATTTGATATTAAGTCCTTAGAGTTGTGTTGATAGTAATTATGGGAAAATGTTTAAGCTAAAAGAAGAATAATGAATGGTCCAATTTTTCTCCTTATTCATTAAAACCTAGTGAAGGTACAATAAAGGAAAGGTGGTATTTCCATTGGATGAAATATTCCAAAATACCTAAAGGGTTTTGATAAACTTTTTGGAGATTCCATATTAGGTATTGATGTTTTAAAAATAAATTCTTTGATTTTAAAGGTTATATAATATCAAATGTATATTTTAATTTTTTTAAATATATAGAAGATAAAAATAAAGGTATGAATTTATGGATCATGTAGTTTTAATTTAAAGGTTACAAATCTTAAAATTATGAATATTTAGAATGTAAAAGAATATTTAAAGCTTTGATGGATCTAAATAAAGGATGTGTATTTTCATATGATTTATCTTATATGATAATATAAATTTTTTTCAAACAAAGGGTTGTTATGAACAATATAAGATGATGATTTTAATACATATAGTTATGATTACTTCATTAGATTATATAATATGGTTTGGAGAAGGAGGTATATTTTTTTATATAGGATAAAAGTGTTTTATAAATATTATTTTTTTAAATATGAGGGAAGGAGTTACCACCACCCAACAATGGCTTATTTTAAACTAAGAAAATTTATTTTTTAAAAAATATGCTAAATATATAGAAAACCATATAAGATGTGGTTGTTAATAGATTTTATTAACTATTTACTCTATAGGAAATATGTCTTATTTACTAACACAAAAGAGTTTGTGTTTCTTAGCATGATATTTGAGAGAAAATATAGTTTCTAAGAGGCCAGTGGGAGCATGTTCAAACTTATAGAAGTTAAAAGGGTAATAAATAAAATATTAAACCAATCACTTTAAAATTTAATGTTACTTTATTTCCTAAAAGAGTTTAGAATATTATAGTAATGAAAGATAATGTAAATATTTATATTTTTTTACAAAAATAATCTCAAAAAAAGAAAATATCCAATGAAGAAAATGATTATAAAATTATAAAGAGTTATAAGTAGAAAAAATAAATCCTTAACATCATAACATTGAATGTTGTGATGTAAATAAAGAATATAGTTCATACTCTCACCATTTTTCAAATAATATTTCTTCATTAATGTTACTCATTAAAGGATTTTAATGGGACTTATTATCAAATGACCACATATAGATACAACCAAAATTACATGGAGATACAACAAGTTTGAAAAAAATCCTAAAAGTGAAATAAACCTAATGATTAATTAGTAGTTTATCATGTTTGATATTATTAAATGGGTGATTAGGTATGGATTTGAGTTTAATAATATTAAATATATTATGGTATACAAAGGTAGTCCACACTTTATCATTCTTTCATATTGGTTGTATATACTCATGAAGTGTAATGATAATTGACCTCTCAAAGTATGCCTTTGATTTATCAATAATTGATGTTAATAATAGGGTATTATAGGTTACACAAAAATTATAAGGTCATAATAGGTAGTATTACATATAGAGATATAGAATATACTCATGATATACAAAAAACATTTCATGTGTTAAATGACCCGCCAAGTATACCACATGGAGTGTCATATTCCTTGTGTTTAGTATGTTAGGGGTGCATGTTTCATGTTTAATCCTAATACATGAGGTTAGAAAATATATCTAGTGTGATAAAATTCACATTTAAAACCTTATATATTCCAGCCTTGAGGATTAGGTAGTCTAGTGGTGGTTGGGTATGTTTCTGATCATGCTATCAGTTTAAGTTTGACCAAGATGGGATTTGTCCTATCATATTAGGATCATGACATTTAGACCAAAAATCGAGATAGACTAAAGGAGTGTAATACCATAATTAGATAAGTTCCATGTGATTTACTTATCTATTAGATAAAGGGAATGTGATGTTCTCATCCATTAGGATGAATGACATGTAATGTGTTTATCTATTTGATAAATATGTACTTAGATAATCAAGAACATATGAGTGGATATATGTGATTGAAATAATCCATGTCTTATGTTCACTTTATGTATTGTAAAAGAGATTATATGATATTTAAAACTTATATATTATTCATTTGGTGGAAAAAATTATAGATATACATGTGTTTGATGAATATCACACTGAAATTATTTATATATTGAGTAGCATTGATGCTTTACTAAAATCATATATTTTCTTAGATTTATGAATAATAGAATTCATATTTGTTATCAATGTTGAAAAGACCCATTAGGTAATACTTTGTGGTCAACTTAGTGGAGGATAGTTTTTAAAAATCTTAGAGAGTTTCTATAAAAGTGTTTTAGTCTTTATCCAAAATGAGTTTTGGATAGTTATTAAAAAAGTATTGTATATGATGTTATATATGGTAAAATTAATAATAGATTTCCAAAATAGTTTTGGAAATAAAAAAAAGATATTTTTGGATATAATTTCATAAGTTTTTATTTGTGAAACAATATATGTTTAAATGGAACACAATTTTGGTGGCTTTAGTAAAACTGGGATATTGATCGAGATATGAAAAATTCTCTAACAAGATACTAAATAAGAAAAGTTTAGATATGAAGTTGGAGAAGGAATATTTCTTAGATACTCAACAAAGAGTAAAGCCTAAAAATTATCTTACAAGAGACTAAATAATATTTTGTAATGTAATGATGTCAAGGTGATAAGACAAAAGTATGGTAACAAGGCTATAAATCTTGATTTGGATGAAATATACGAATAATAGGATGATTTTGGCACAAATATGGGAGAACTATAAGTTATAAATTATGATGAATAATCATAAATTAAATCAGAGGATGGTGTTGGTACCGAAGATATTCAATCATTTTCTTAGTATAGGAATAAGTGAGATAAAATTTATGAATTAAATATCATTGAGATAAGAATATTCCTACTCAAACATGGAGAAATAGGAATATTGATCACAATACTCTATTATCATAGATGAAGTCGACATATTTTAAATAAGTGTAAAAGGATGAATCATAGTTTAAGGACATGAAAGAGGAATTATAAAAAATTGAGAAAAAATATACATGAGATATTATAAAGACACTGAGTGATCACAAAGTCAATAAAAAAAATAGGTTTTGAAAAATAAATATGATGAGTATGGAAATTTGATCAGGAACAAAGCTAGGTTGGTATGTAAAGTCTATAAACAAGTTTAAGGCATATATATGGAAGAAAACTTTACACCTTTTGTAAGAATCAGATAAATATTTTTATTATTAGTGTTTTATATTCAATGTAGAATTTAAATACATTATATAGAAGTGAAGATGACATAATTGAATGGATCACTTCACAACGAAGTTTACATTGAGAAAATAATGGTTAACTTTCCCATATCTTGTATTTAAATTTAAAAGTTATTTTTATCATATTTAGAAATTTAATTGGGTTAAATGTATCCCAAATTTAGATTCATCACATATTTTTTTAATAAATATCATATTATATTTTTAGTAATAAAATAATTACTATGGTTAATTTTTAATCAAGATTAATAAGGATAAAATTGGAAAATGAGGTATCTTGAATTATTAATAATTAAAAGGCCATATACACATTCTAAAAATACTTATTAGGTATGAAAGTCATACCCACATGTCTCATCTATAATTTCTACACCCAATTCAACTAACTCACCAAACCCACTTAACACCCTTATGATTCCATTCCTACCCATACCTAACTTTTGTTTCCACAAAACCCCCTCTTTTTAAAATAATCTCTCTCCCACCCATTATCTCATACCATTATACCTCAAAGTCATTGATAATGAATTACCCTTCCATCTCCCTCTCTAAATCCATCTCAATGATTTATTAAGGTTATAAGAAGTCCTTCCAATATTTAAGAAGATACTTTGTAGGGTAAGGGTTTTCAATCCTTCGCTTTCCTTTTCAATTGAAATTATTTTATGATAATACCATTTACTTATATTAAATTGATTTTAATTTCATGTTATTATCTCCCATTTGATATTTTGTTAATTAGTGGCTACTTATCCCCTCTTGTTATATCCTTTTTTTACTATTATTATGTCGACAAAAGGGCTCTCATTTCACCTCTTCCATTTTCAATTAAAAACCATTATTGTAATGTCATAATTTTTGTAATTAAATGAAATTATCAATAATTTTATTTATAAAAAATGATATTTAATCTAATTAAATCCTTTTCCCAAGATCTCATAATGCCCAAAAATCCAAAATTTTGGGAAAGTAAATAGTGTATAGTTTTCCTAGCAATTAAGACCTTGTTTGGATACTATCAAGTGGATTTAGATGTGGAACAGATTCAACTAGGGGTAATAACCCTAGAAAGGGTTGGTTGAAGAATTGAATCGAATATAAATATGATTCATGATCAGTGGGACTAAGATTACACACCTGTCCAGGCACTCCTGTGGGATATACATTGGAATATTCACATTCCCATTATAAACCTTGGTGAAGGATTATTCCTACCACTGCTATGGTCTCCTACCAATAAAAACTATTAAACTCAATTACCATATTTTATTAATAACCCAACACATTTAAAGTACCCTTCACCACTACCGTATATTTATTTATTTTATAAGGGTAATTCCCTTTACATTGAGAATACCCCATAGTTTATGTATTATTTAACCATCTACCTTATCGAGATGGGTTATCATCATGTTATCCCACTTATTTACATTTGGAAAGTATTGTAATTCCATATTTTGTTATTCCAATACAAATGATTATTGAAAATATAGATACATATTATTTAACCATCCACTTTATTTCTACGGATGGTTTATTACCATGTTATCCATTTTATTGACATGGGTAAAAGTAATGACATTCCATATGTTTTTATTCCAATAAGGATGATTATTGGAAATTCGACTATATATTTCTTCACCATATAACGTATTTATCTATATGGTTTATTATTATGTTATCCCTTCTATTGGTATGGGGAAAATTATTGGTATTCATTATGTTTTTATTCCAATATAGATGATTACTTGAAAAGTTGGTTATGAATTATTTATTCATTTTATCATATAATTAATACATTAGAATTAAATAAGTGATGGGTAGGGAACAATATTATATGGACCCTCAATGAATCGGTAGGTATCATGAGACAAACATGTTTGGGTATTTGGTGTATGTCTGCAAAGAACAAGATATTGTCTTGCCGGTGAGATCATGATGTCTAAGATCATGTTATCTTGGATTATGGTATGAAATTAGCTATCCAAAATTATGAATTTCATTACTAAGGAACTAGTTATCATTATCCATGTGATCTATTTATTTTCATTTCTATCCATGGATATACTATTATCTCTATTTTATTTGATTATGGATTCATGTTGTTTATTTATTCCTACCATATCATACATGTCACTTTTATTTTATGATATTTTCCACTATATGTTACCCCTAACCAAGCATCTAAGACCACCCTTAATTGTTTTTATTTATCTAGGAAATCTAAAGGATAACTATGTATAATTTTCAAGTATATTATTATAGGGATAATAATATTTTCTCAATGTGTTCATGTTGAATCTTATGTTTCTAAATGTAATGTATGTATGTATCTAGTCTACCAAGAATACTAAACTTTTGGATCCTTCATGAGCTCTTTTATTCTATACTAATAATGTAATATAACTACCAGATCTGGGGTTATGGAGTCTTATTTATTAAAAATATAGACTTAGAGTTTATTTGATGATGGATATTTTCTAATATAAATATTATTCAACTAAGTTTCTGATGATGATTTTCCAATCTAATGTTTTTATAATCACTTGAAATTGGAGAGCAATGATTCTTATTGATTTCCATATTTTATGTAATGGAAGGATAAAATATGTATTGTGGTGATAAAGATGAGGTGAACCTTCCCATAATATTAGTTAAGGAAAGAATAAAAGACTACCCTAATGTATCAAATTAAGGGGAGAATAAATTTTCTCCCTTTCTATCTATTTTCAATTATAGAGAGAAGTATTACATAGATAATTGAAGTTTATTTAGAATTAATTATAATTTATAATAAATAAAAATGGGGAGTTTGAAGTTCAAAAAGGTGTTTGATTATATATATATTTTTCCAATTAAGTTTGTTAATTAATTAATGTAAATGATATATCTTGGGTGATGAAGAAAGGATCAACCCAAAGAAAGTGATATTTCTACCATTTTATTTTTCTGAAAAAAGATAAGAATACAAATACTTTGAATAGATAGCTAGATAAAATACTTGGAATAAATAAGTAAATCTATTGGATAGTTGGTAATCATGTATAGAATAAGTTCCAATGACTAAAGAAGAACTCTCTACAACTATCACTTATAAAATTTGAATACCTGAGAAAAATTTGTTGTCACACCTGTACTGGAAAATTTGAACAAGTTATATTTTAATAATTGGTAAAAATTATCAATTTCTTTTAAGAATCCATATGAAGTTAAATAATCCATCCTTTAGTAACTTGCACTTTGGTTACTGAAATTAATGAGAAACACTCTTGGATAAAGGTTTATTTGATTCAATATGGGTTATGATTGATTTAAGAAAGGATTTAATTGAGCTATAATAAGAGTTTATTTAAATACTATAATTTTAGTTTTTTTATGTATTTCAAAACCATTAAAATGTTCTTGAAGTAGTTTGAGATTATTTTAATAATTAATATAATTATTTTAAGATCTTATAAGATGATTTCAAGAGGTTTGAGAAGGCATGGGAATTATTGAAATTTCCCTTCGCCTATTTGAACTAAACTGGAATTACTATGTTGGATCATGAAAAATGATAAATAAAATTATCCTACACATTAACCATATAAAATAATTAATATATGTGGAACATACATTTTAATAATGTATGATATTTTATCTTTAAATATTTATAGTATAGAGAATCTTAAAATGATAAATTGTATCCTGTGTAGGAGAATTCATCCATGTGGTAGAAAATTTACAATGTTAATTTTTATACTCCAAAAATTTCTATCAATGTACATTTATTATAATTTATCCCCACATAAGTTAGTTTATAAATATAAAAGTGAATTAGAAAGTGCACAAGAGAATTCATCTATTATACTGAAGTGTTAAAAAATTATCAAAGGAAATTCAGCTACATAATCCAACCTATAATATATTTGTACAGAACATATGTAAATTTAGTTTCATGAAAAATTTTATTTAAGTAAAATATAATATGAGATTTATCGTGTAAGTAAATTCATTTACATGAAAGATAATTGTTTTCCCATAAGTGAACATACTTAGTGAAAATTATATATTTCACCAGAATTAAAAATTGAGTATCTAAAAGTATTGATTATTAAGAACATAAAATATATGATGATCAAGAAAATATTAGAATAAAAAAATTCATAAAATAAATGTGACGTAAGAAGGAATAAATATATTAATGATGAATCTATGTATTTGAGTCCAGAACATCATGGATCTTAGAGAAGATGAAGATAAAAGGTAGGGAATTTTCCAAAGCCTAAAATGAAAGAATAATATCCACTTCATGTATTTATTGATGAAGAAAATTAATTTATAACATTTTGAAGAATAATATAGATTAATTCACATTGAATATTGAATTTTTCACTATCACCTTAAGTAATTTATGAAGTAAGCTATTTGATAAAAGAAGAAACAAAGTCTATGGGTGTGTTCTGAGCTTCAGGTGTGTACAACATTAACTAAATCTCTATATAGGTTTCAGGTGAAGCTATTATATAGTAAGATTGAGTTACACACTATATATATGTGAGGTTTATATTTTTATATAGCTATGAATATTTATATATAGATTTAAAAAGTGGTGATATTTTGAGTTGAAGAATAAATTTTTTTTGAGACAGAAGAAGAAAAAAAGAAAAAAAGGATAATAAGATGCATTAAATGATGTTCCATTATTAGGGGTATTTATAGAATATCCCTTGAGTTGAAAATGGTGCACAATAATTTTGTGGGAACCCATATGTTTGTATTCTATTATGATTCTTTTTGGGTAGAATCTACTTTGTCCCCTCAGTATAAAATTTATAGATATTGAAAATAAAAGATGTATTTAATGCTGTTGTCCATTCATGTGATATGATGAGATAATAAAGGTTGAAGAAATGAGAACAGGAATATGCAACTATGTGTATGATAAGTAGTGTTGTTTAGAACTGATAAATTGAGAAGCAACCGAGCTCTCAAATAAGAAAAAGAATTTGAGAGAAGAAGAGAATATTGAGGAAGAAGAACTGGAAGATGATACATGCTGTAGTGGGGAAGAAGTGAATGAAACCTATATAACCTACTATGGTTTGAATAATAAATAATAACATAGGAGAGAATGACCTGTAGTTAATGTTATAATATTTCGTGTCCATCATTTTTGTGATTGAAAAGTGAGTTGATATTGGGAGCCTGAGTTGCATGTGTGGTTATTCAAGACATTATGGTAATTGAAAGCACTATGAGGTGAGGAAGAAGATCAATATTATGGATGTAATGAAATCCTTGGAATTTTTTTTGATCATATTCAATAGGAGAAGAAAAAGATACAAAATAACTAGTGGAATACTTGTATAAAGAAGTGAAATAGGGTTCTGTAGTGATCACTTATGTAATATATTATTCCCACGCCCATTTAATATGATTCGACTTAGTATCAAGATGATTCATGTATAAATTCACTTGTATTTTGTGATTTTACTTTAGTGTAGAGTCCATGACTTGGAAATATCAAGTACAGTAAAGAGTGAGATTTTCGGGAGGGACCGAAACTTTTAAAAACACCTATGTTATTTACTATTTTTTCTTTATTGTATAGAGGTGTATGTTAGGTTAAAAAACATAAGATTTAATAGTTTTAACTAGAATCAAAGATTAAAGTACAAAGGGTTAGAATAAATAATTAGATTTTGTAAAAATTGGACAACACTCGATTCACCCCACTCTTAAGTGTGTATGTACGATCCTTTGGGACTAACATTGTTAAAGAAAACCCTTCCCAAGTATCAAAATATTTAATTTTATCAACAAGATAATGCATATATTTCTATGAGGAGTTTAAAATGATTCAATTTATATTTTAAATGAAATTTTTTTCATGTAAAATAACCTAAGGAATTTTATTTTTTGTCATGTAATCAATATGATTGAGTGCTTCAATGACTTTGAGAGTCTAAGGTCTTTATTAGGGATTATCTAGTTGAGGAATTCATTATATAATTATTATTTGAAAGGTTATAAAAATATAAGTTAATAAAATAAAAAATTATGTAATATCTTCAAAGTGTTGAGGATAGTTGGTAAGGATATTTGATATCCAGTCCTTAGAGTTGTGTTGATAGTAATGATGGGAAACTGTTAAAGTTTAAAGAAGAATATTGAATGGCCCAATTGTTATCCTTGGTCATTGAAACCTAATTAAGGTACCGGGAAGGAAGGGTGGTGTTTACATTGGATGAAATATTCCAGAATACCTAAAGGGTTTTGATAAACTTTTTAGAGATTCCATATTAGGTATTGATATTTTAAATATCAATTCTTTGATTTTAAAGGTTATATAATATCAAATTTATATTTTAATTTTTTTTAAATATATAGGAGTTAAAAATCAAGGAAAGAATTTATGGAGCCTATAGTTTTCATTTAAATGTTACAAAGCTTAATATTATGAATATTTTGAATATAAAGTAATATTTAAAGCTTAGATGTATCTAAATAAAGGATGTGTGTTTTCATATTATTTCTCTTATATGATAAGATAAGTTTTTTTTTTCAAAAAAAGGTTTATTATGAACAATATAAGGTGATGATTTTAATACATATAATTATGATTAATTCCTTATATTATATAACATATTTTGGAGAAGGAGTTATATATATTTTTATCTTGGATAAAGTGTTTTATGAATAATATTTTTTGAAATACGAGGGAAGGAGTTACCACCACTAAACAATGGCGTATTTTAAACTAAGAATTTTTTTTTTAAAAAAAATATGCTAAATATATAGAATACCATATATGATATGGTTGTTAATAGTTTTTATTAACTATTACCACTATAGGAAATATGTCTTATTTCCTAACATAAAAGATTTTGTGTTTCTTAGCATGATATTTTAGAGAAAATATAGTTTCTAAGAGGCAAGTGGGAGCATGTTCAAACTTATAGAAGTTCAAAGGGTAATAAATAAAATATTAAACCAATCACTTTAAAATTTATTGTTACTTTATTTCCTAAAAAATTTAGAATATGATATTAATGAAATATAATTTAAATATTTATATTTTTTTTACAAAAATAATCTCAAAAAATAAAAATATCTGAGAAAGATTATGATAAAATTATAAAAAGTTATAAGTAGAAAAAATAAAACCTTAACATAATAACATTGAATGTGGTGATGTAAATAATGAATATAGTTCATACTCTCAAAATTATTCAAACAATATTTCTTCATTGATGTTACTCACTAAATGAGTTTAGTGGGATTTCTTATCAAATGACCACATATAGATACAACCAGAATTACATGGAGATGCAACGAGTTTGAAAAAAAATCCTAAAAGTGAAATAAACCTACTGATTAATTGGTAGTTTATCATATTTGATATTATTATATGGGTGATTATGTATGGATTTGAGTTTAAGAATATGAAATATATTATGTTATACAAAGGTAGTACAAAATTTATCATTCTTTCATATTGGTTGTATATACTCATGAAGTGTAATGATAGTTGAACTCTCAAAGTATGGATTTTATTTATCAATAATTGATGTTCATAATATGGTATTATAGGTTGTGAAAAATTTACAAGGTCATAATTTTTAGTATTACATATAGAGATATAAAATATACTCATGATATACAAAAAAGTTTCGTGTGTTAAATGACCCGCCAAGTATACCACATGAAGTGTCATATTTCATGTGTTTAGTATTTTAGGGGTGGATGTTTCATGTTGGATCCTTATAAATGAGGTTATAAAATATATCTAGTGTGATAAACTTCATATTTGATACCTTAGATATTCCAAACTTTAGGATGAGGTAGTCTAGGGGTGGTTGGGTATGTTTTTGATCATGTTATCAGTTGAAGTTTGATCAAGATGGGATTTTTCCTCTCATATGAGGAGAATGACATTTATACCCTCAATCTAGATAAAATAAAGGAGTGTAATACTATAATTATATACGTTACACGTTATTTACTTATCTATTAGATGAAGGGAATGTGATTTTCTCATACATCAGGATGAATGATATGTAATGTGTTTATCTGTTTGATAAATATGTACTTAGACAATCAAGAACATATGAGTGGATATATGGGATTGAAATAATCCATGTCTTATGTTCACTTTATGTATTGTAAAAAGGGATTATATGATATTTAACACTTATATATGATTCATTTGGTTAAAAAAAGTATAGATATACATGTGTTTGATGAATATAAAACCAAATTTATTTATAGATTGAGTTGCATTGATGCTTTAATAGAATCCTATATTTACTTAAATTTATGAATTGTAGAATTCAGATTTGTTATCAATGATGAAAAGACCCATTTTTCCATACTTTGTGGTTGAATTAGTGGAGGATGTTTTTTAATAAACATAGAGAGTTTCTATAAAAGTGTTTTAGACTGTATCCAAAAGGAGTTTTAGATAGTTATTCAGAAAGTATTGCATATGATGTGATATATGGTAAAAGTAATAATAGATTTAAAAAATAGTTTTTTAAATAAAAAAAGAGAATTTTGGATATATTTTTCTAAGTTTTTATATGTGATGCAATATATGTTGAAATGGTACACAATTTTGGTGGCTTTAGTAAAACTGGGAGATTTATCAGGATATGCAAAATTCTATAACAAGAGACTAAATAAGAAAAGTTTATATATGAAGTTGTAGAAGGAACATTTATTAGATACTCAACAATGAGGAAAGCATACAAATTATCTTATAAGAGACTAAATAATATTTTAGAATGTAATGATGTTAAGGTGATAAGAGAAAATTATGGTAACAAGGCTTGAAATTTTGATTTGGATAAAATATAAGAATAACAGGATGATATTGGAACAAATTTAGGATAACTATAAGTTATAAATCAGGAGGAATAATCAGAAATTAAATTAGAGGATGGTGTTGGTGCAGAATAGATTCAATCCTTGGCTTATTGTAGGAATAAGTGAGATAAAATTTATAAATTAAATATCATTGAGATAAGAATATTCCTACTCAAACCTGGAGAAAGAAGAATATTGATCACAATAATCTATTATCATAGATGGAGTTGACATATTTTAAATAAGTGTAAAAGGATGAATCATGGTTCAAGGACATGAAAGAGGAATTGGACTAAATAGATAAAAAATATAAATGAGATCTTATAAAGATAATGAGTGATCACAAAGTCAATAGAAAAAATGGGTGTTCAAAAATAAATATGATGAGTGTGGAAATGTGATCAGTAACAAAGCTAGGTTGGTATGTAAAGGCTATGAACAAATTGAAGGCATATACATGGAAGAAAATTTTACACCTGTGGTAAGAATCAAATAAATTTTAATATTATTAGTTCTTTATATTCAATGTGGAATTTAAATACATTAAATATAAGTGAAGATGACATTATTGAACATATCACTTAACAATGAAGTTTACATTGAGAAAACAATGGGATTTAAACTTGGAAATAATGAATCAAAGGCGTGTTGATTGAATATGGTTTTATATGGATTGAAGTTAGGACCACAATCATGGTATGCTTATTTAGACTCTTACAAAAGGAATATAGAATTAATGAGTGGTTATGTAGATCACAACCTCTATAAAATCATCAATACAAAATAATTTTATGGTACTCATCTATGTTGAAAATATCATCTTTAGTTGAATCAAGCTAGTATTGGTGGAGGGATTTTCTAAATTTATGTGATTAAAGTTTGAGATGCCAATTATTTACGCGATTGATTATTTTATTGGAATAAAATTAAATTATAAAGTGGATTACACTTTTATTTCTTAGGAAAAATATGAAAGGGTGAAACTAGAGAAGTTTAATATACACTATTGCAATCAATTTTGAACTTGAATTATCATTAAAACAAATATTGGGATGAATATAGATAGACAATCTATGGATTATACATTATATCAAAGAATGATTAGAATAATTTTATACGTGATAATAAAAATAATAAATATTATTTAATTTAATTATTTGACTATATGGTTTTAAAGTAATCTAAAATGAGAACACCTCACTGTAGTAAAAAGAATCATAAGGTATATACAATGTACCCTCAATTGTATCTTGATGTTTGAAATATGAAAAGATTGAGATTCAGGGGTATATTTGGATACAAGCTGGGATGTAAATGTTGTGGATAAAAAAACAAGTGGAGGATAATTAGTTTTTGGAAATAAGTGTGTTTCATAGATTAGTAATAAAAAATAGAGCACATCACCTAATATAATGGAAATGGAATATTTTTTTTTAACAAAGTCCTATACTAAATTTATATTGTTAAAATAATAATTTTATGATTATGCTAAAGAATTGGAAGTTATTATTGTGATTTAGTATGGTATAATAATGCTATAGAGTTAATGAAGAACCCAACACAATACTCTTTAATTAAACATATTGAAATTTGATATCATTTTATCAACAAAACGGTTGACGATAATTTATCAAGGTTGGGAACATTCATACAAATTAAAAAGGGAAAAAAATATTTACTAAACCATTGGAAACATTGGAATTTGAAAATCATCATTTGAATCTTATTATTCAACTACCTCCCACAACTTGAGGAGGTTTGAAATATCCGCTCTCCAAATATTAATTTAATTCTTAACTTGGTTATTCATGATTGGTGAGATGTTACCCTTTGCATTTATTTTAAAAGGGAGGTAAATCGTTAATTTTTTCAATGGGGGTTGTGGAAACACAAATTCTTGGAAGTGTTTGGAATTCCAAGGCATGTAATAGTAGAATTAATGCATAATTCAACAAAGTATAATCATAGAAACATTCAACAAGTAGAATTATGGAATCACTAAAGGGGGATAAATATACTCTTAAGGGAGCATTTTTGGTTTGATAAATAAGGGTATATATAGTACATGGGGGTGAATGAGATTCAAGATGAATGAATGTAGGGAAAATTTTATGAATTCAGCAATTTAAAATCCATCTAAGAGGGTTGGAGGTCAAATGTGTGTGTTAATGCATAAAATTATATCTTGATCTCTTATTTTTTATACTGATCATTGCACATGAAGACTTAAAGTGATATATAAGTTTTTTACATTTCAATTTATCATTTTTTGGAGCAAGAATATATTTTTAATTTGAATTAGGATTTAAAAAAAATCAAAATGGGGGATAATATTATAACCTAAACTAGAAAAGAGAATAATTCAAGGAAAAAAGTTATTAAAAATGAGTTTAGTATATCATGTTTTAAAATTTGTTTTCTTTGTTATAAATAGATGGTAATTGAAATTGAAGGATTATATGTAATATATTTAAAATCATGAATTAGTATCAAGTTGAATTAGTAATGTTTAACGATGATATTGAAGAATATGGACATCGATATAGCAATGGAGCAGTACAATCATGGTTTTATGAACCATGACGAGAACTTGAAACCCCCATCAATGTGGAAGCTTTTTTGGGGAAATAAATTTTATAAAATCTATATATCTATGATATATTAATTTTTTTTATGTTGGATGTGATATTTTAGTGGAAACAAATGATCTGGTCATGGTTTCAGTTAGAGGAGATGATTGTGATCCTCAAATATGGTTGAAAAATAGGGAGATTCATATAACCAAATCATGTTAATTGAGTATTTTATAATTTTGGTTAAAATAACTTATGAATATTACACAATAGTTTTTGAAAACAATTTACATAAAAATTAATAAATGGTCATGATAGTGGTGATAGTAGTGAGAATTTTTCAGAGAGGTTTTCTAGATACTTCTAGAATAGAGGAGAACTTGAACATGTCATTTTTTTAGAGAACACCACACCATGGTGCATTCATATATAAATATTTCAAAGATAACAATGGATGTATTTCTCTATAATTTTAAATTTTAAATCTATATATTTAAAATTCAAACTCATTGACCAAATAAACCCAACCATAATGGAATTAACTATATCGTCATTTGGTCAAATTATGAAGATATTATTGATCCAGTCTGATTTGAATTCATGGAGAGATATGAATTTTTAAGAGATTTAAATTAATTATGATGGATATATTTGAAGCCAATAAAGGTGAGAAATATAACATTTTTAAGGAGTACAAAGTTATAATAATAAATTAATAATATTAAAGGATGATGGTTCAAGGTTTTTAATGAGAAGTACAATACAAGACATTTGAAAAAAGGGAGACAATTTGAATATCTAGAATTTGAGAAAGTTTATTATGGAGAACTTTATGGAAGGTTCATATTTGATCTTGGGATTATATTTGAATATAAACACCCTAATTAAAATTGTGATTTGACTATATTTTTGATATTTTATATGAACAACCTATATTTTGACTATTCTTTGATTCTTTATCTTTAAGTAGTGTATGGATATATAGAAGTAGGTAGTGAATCTTGATTTGAAATTGAGTCTTAAATAAATATTGTAATCACATATAGTGAGTAGTGATTTTGTATATCAACACATAATTAGTGTATTCTCTTTGAACGTATCCCTTTTGGTTTAACCAGGTAAAATCCATGTGTTATTTCATTTATTTTTATATTTCGATGATGTAATTTTTGGATCAATATTGATAGGGTTGAGAAATTATTTCCTATATGCAAACAATATTTGTTCGATAATTTTTTTTCACCTTGATTCACCCCATATTAGGTTGTATTCAAGCACATGGTTGTAATAAAAATTGTTTCATAATAAAATAGTGCACAATCCAAACTTATACATCCATTTAAATTATGTGAGATAAAATTTGGAAAATCAAAACTACAAAATGTTTTAACAAAGGATGAAGTATTTTAGGGGATATTTTTCATTGATTAGAAGTACTAAAAAATCATAATAAAAAATTAATAGCATTTTCATTGATGCAAACATTATAAATGAAAAAAATGAGTAGTTTATAAAAACAAGAAGTGTAATTTTATAATTAGAGTATGAAAAATTAATAAAATCAAACATTGGGGGTAACTATGATATGGTCATTAGGGGTATACATTGGAACAATGAAATAATTCACTTATGTAATAGGTAATTAAAAAACATCTTACTAAAATACATTATATAATGAATAATGAAATTAATATTTTAAAAATAAATATTTATGAGTGGTTTTAAAATAAAATTCAATATGAAATTTTTTAAACTATGAATGGTTTTTATATAATGTGTTTTGTAAAAAAATTTAATTTTTAAAAGTTAGAAAAAATATTAAAATTGGGAATATTTATGAAAATAAATAGTTTCATTAATAAAAATTAAATTTTATGTGACATAAAATTAGATTCTTACATTGTGTAAAAATTAAATAAACAATGATAGATGATTATGTAGTATATAAAGTAAAAAAAATTATGATTTAATCACTTGTATAATATTTCAAATAAAAAATAGTAAAATTAACCACTTACCTTAAAATAAAAGGAAAAAATGATGATAGAAGAATTTGTGTAAATGGAAGGATAAGAATTCTAAAACTATCCTAACATTTTAAAGTCAAATTATATGATTACTCATAGAAACTCATATAAATAAATGATTTATCCTCCACTCTCAAACCATAAAATTAATAAACAGATTCATCTTAATCCATTTCATTTTATAATATACAATGCTATCATATTTCATTCCCAAGGCTCCACCAAAAATAAATTCTCACTCAAATGACTGAATCAAAGTACAAAGTTTTTAAATCAAAGAATTTATGAGTCTGTTGTGACCATAAGACCAAAAAAACCCTAAGAGGGGGGTATGGTGAATTAAGTTATCCAACTTCTATTTTGATGAATGGATGTTTTACTCATATTGTAAATAACATATTAAACCAGTCAATTTTAACCAGACATTCAAAGTAACCAAATATGGAATGTAAATTTGATAACATAATGGTTTTACTTTGTTCACCACCAAGGGATACATGTGAGGAGAATACACATGATGATGCACTAGTGTACTAAAAATCACTACTCATTATATCTAATTACAAAGTTTTAGGTAATGATTACTTCCAAACCAAGGTCATATACCTATATCTTCTAATCCATACACTTCTTCATAGAAGAGAATTAAAGAATAAATGACACACATTCTAGTCTCAATGAAAACCACAAATATTTAACACACCCTTTAAAATAAGGGTGTATCTCATTTTATTTAGACACTTATCAGATATAAATCTTCAATGATGATAAAAAAACTCAATTAAACTCATATTAAGAACTCTTGATGTCCAGTAATGGTTTAAATTCTAAAAAAGTTATAAGTTCTTCCCTTCCACTAATATACTCTTTTAAATTATTTAATTAATATTTTAAAATTTTCTCTATAAAATGTCACATGAAAGAACATTATTAGCCTTAAATTTCATCCGTTATTAATATATTAAAGTATCCATAAAAATTTATATCATTAAAATAATTCAAGATGAACCCAATATGATATATCTTTAGAAATTCTATAAACTATGGAATGTTATATGTCACCATCGAATGGTTTGGTTTAGTGGTCACATCAATCTCAAAAGATACAATTTCTAAATTAAAAATTCCTAAGATATATATCCATTTAAAATTTTAAAATTTCAATATATTAACCCACCATGACATAATTCTATTTAGAAAATAATGTGGTCAAGCCCTCCTTTATTTAAAAATTATCTTGAATTTTTCTCCTGAGAAATTATTAGAAACATGTTTACCACTATGAATAATTATTTGTTAAAAAAATCATTTATAAAAGTATATTTTATCCTTATTTAATATTTTTATAAAAAATATATAAATATTTTTTGAATGAAATGACCTCCACCACAATATAATGAAACCCAACTACTAGTTTTTCTTATTTTAAATAGCTACCATGACCGACTCTTCCACTACACACCATGATTTGTTTGTTGTATTACTATAGACCATGCTGTAACTACATATCCTATGGACTTTAGGGATTTAATATAATATAATTTCTTCCACAAAGACTATAATGACCCATTTTTTAACTAAGGTATAATTCCAAGGGAATTTTAATTTTGGCATTTGGTAGATGATACATTTGTTTGAAAAAAATTTAAGAATTAATTATGAGAGTTTGAACACTCAACAGTGTTGTTTTTTAGGCTTGGTTAAAGGCTTGAGAGGTTCCTTGAGTGTTCCATAAAATTTCAGGAGCATCGAGATCCAAAAATTCAAAAACTGAAAGGACTAGTAAGGGTGCACAGTTTTTCTGAAACCATGTGGCCCACCGGAGGAAACCATGAAACTCTTTTATAAGAGATGAAGGTCTCTGATATTTTGATATAACCATGCGATTTGAGTCACACATCCATGTTCTTATTGTAGGTTCTTGATAGTGGTGTTTTTCACAGGCTATGCATGGTTATCCAAACTGTGTGGCCAACCCACCCGAGTGTGTGTGTGTGGGGGGGGGGGGTCTTGAGTAGTTCATTAAGCACAGTTGGCACATAGTTTTGTAAAATGTGAACCCCTTTAAAGTTGAATAAATTTATAATTTTTATCTTAATGGATTAAAAATCTAAATCCCTCCTCATTTCTCCCATTTCTAGTGGATGAACACCCTTCCTATCACCTATGAGAGCCTTCTTCTCCCAAAGCTAGGGATCCTGATAATTCCTTGATCTAGAATATGATTAGACAACCATCAGAAGTGTTATATAGCTAGAGGGAAAATGTTAATTTCTTCGATTTCACTTAAACTAGACCAAATCAAGCTTTGATATTGGATGAGTAAATAATCCTTGGTATATCGTAGGTGGTATATAGATCTTTCTCTAAGTTTCTATTGATTTATAAATATCACCATTGTTCCATGCACTGGACTTTTCAGGCATCACCCCTAAATTATGAAATAAATTTAATTAAATGGTTAGACTATGTCTTGACTCCCTTATAACCCATCACATGGTTACTGGTGATTACCTTCACCCAAATCATCCCCTTTAGGGTGAGTTCATTAAATCACATGATGAACCATGGGTTCCCTTATGACTAATCCACCCTTGGGGTATATTGAATTAATTTTATTATGATTATGATGAACTAACATATTTGGTAGCCTTCTAAAATGATAATTTTTGATGAATTGAGTTATGAATATTTAATGTGATGCTTGGTTGAGTTAAATGAATTGTTTGTTAACAATTTCATGTTTTATAATAAAACCCATCAGTTGAGGTGAGTTGTCTTCTAAACTAAAAGTAAGTGATTAGTGTTTTAAATATTGATTGGATTCATATAAATGGTGTTTCCTATGCCTTTATATTTATTTCTATATATATAGAATGCTTAGTACATGGCCTATATTAATATTATTAAATGGATTTTACCTACTTCTTATAATTTTTTAAAGACTAACCACCTTCTAAGTTGGTTGGAATGCCTTGATTATAAATTTACATGCCTTGATAAATGAAATGGCTTGTTTAGTTGAATGGTTTGAATTAAATGGAACTGAATTTGGTGGTTTAGCCATGACTCTTCCAATATATAAATAATCAAAATTTATGTGAATAGAATGAATTGTTATTCCCTTGGTTATATTAGGCTTATATATTACCTATACTTAAGAGGTAATGCCTTATTAATAATAATAATAAACTATTGATATTGGTTGTAATATGATAGTTAAGGGAATTTTTGATCATGATGTTTCACTCTCCCTTATATTAAGTGTTGAGCATGACGTCTCACACCATTGACACTATTTAGATGGTGGGCATGACACACCACGTCCTTGTTTGGGTGTTTACATGAGGACTCACCCACCATCTCAAGTGTTGATCAGGGATTCTCGCATTAATTATGAGTCGTAGGGCTTGTACCCTTTATTGAGCCTATAAGCTCATTAGAATAGTTCTATATACACTTGAGTAATGCTCCGGGTCTAGCTAGCACCTAGTATCCATGTATATGGATACTTAATACCTCAAATACTTAGTCCATATAGGTGGATATATTATATAAATAAACTATATATATATATATATTATTACTATATATATGGTTTCTGATCACTCATTCTAGCATGTGCCAAAGCAGGTAGAGTCTTCCAAGTATCCTAGAGAAACATGAGCTAGATATTATTTATTTATTCATCCTTTTTTATTATTCTTTATACCTATAAACTATTTTACCTTATATTCATGAGTTGGATTTAGCTATAGAAACTATTGGCAGTGGCCTACTGAGTATATCTCACACCGTGCTCGGGCCACTATTGCATTAGGGTACTCGAGAAGACTTGATGTTTGTAGGACCATGGAATATTACTTGAAATGTCATGCTTTTACATAGGAGTTAGGATCAAAGGGCTTAGCTGAAGCTCATGATGCTCGAGGAGATCACACTTAGGGATTTTTATTCTTTTCTTATTTATATACTACACTGTATCATGTTTCTAGATGTATGTATACTGTTTAAATTTATTTATCATCATTTGAACATGCATGAATTATTGAATATTGACATTGTAAATATTTTATATTTAGTTAAATTATTCTTCCACTACTCCACCTTTATTTTATTATTACTTGCGCTATTGTCTGTTATTTATTTTATGATCTACCACTATACTACTCTAATAATGAGGGTATAGTCTCCTCATTGTACCATCATTAGACCCTTACCGCTAGTTGGAAACCTATGGTATATGGGGAGTTTCTCTTGAGGACATATAGTGACCGGTTAGGCTACTAGTTTTATAGGAAGTCAATTAAGGACATTACAAAGTGGTATTAGAGGGGTTATTTTCTCCTTTTTCTTACTATTTGGGGCTGGTAGAAAGGAAACTAGGAATGTTTTGATGCTTGGTAAATAATCATTCCAGGGAGTGATCAACCCACCCATGGAGAAAAGTCAATGTGTTTGGGTATGGTATTTTTGTTCATGTCATTCTCTATTATAGTTTATTATTATTTCACCTTGAGTGATTGGTGTACATTCTGTAGATTATAGATTTTTTAAATTTGTGGTATTTTTTTCCTTGGACTAGTATGGTAAGGAAGTATCATTACATGAATCATTATGGGCACATAGAGATTCACATGACATGAATATTCCATGCCATGTACTTTCATTTGTAGGTTGTTTGATGATTATAATGTTGTGCCTTATGTGTTTATTATCCTGGCTGTTATATACCATGTTAGGTATTTTAGTACCATGATTAGTTTTTTACCTATTTAGGCATTTCTTTAGGATTCCTATTTATATAACATGATTGGGTGATTTATTTAGCATGTTAATCTACTATCATGATTAGATAATTATATTCCATACTGCCTGATTATTTAGCATGTCTTGCCTATGTATCATGCTTCTGTTCTTATTTAGCATGTTTCAGTGTGCTTACTACTTGTGATAACATGACTATTTATGATTTTGATATATAATTTGTTTTTAAAGTGTTAACAAAAATATAAATTTAATTTCCCATATAGATTTATGATGATTCATTAACTAACCAATCATGAGTTTTTTGTTCTAAGAACCATTGGTTGCATGGGATGAAACATATTGGTCGTGATTAATGAAAGCCAAATTACAATCTGTTATGTTTATGAGTGATTTATGGATTGGGAGATGTAAAACCATATAATAAAACCATTATATAATAGAATTATATATTTTTAGATGGTTAAAAATGTAAAAGATGCTTAATTTTGATCTGAAATGAATTGGTTTCTTATGGAACTCTTACATGACTCAACCATAATAGACCAGTTATGGTATTTAATATTATCATATAAAACTTATAAAGATAAATTTAAAAATTTAAACTGTTGATGGCTACCTCTATAAAGGCATATAACTCTATCACACAGGCATGATGATCTATATGATTAACTTCATAAATGCACAACTGGACCTAAGTTGGTTAGTTAGGGTATGATTCATATGAAATTGTTAGGACCATGATGATAACGAAGGTGTTTATATTCAAATGCTGTATTTTGTTTTAAAGGTAATTTAAGAAAAGAAGAAAAATAAAATTACTTTTTATTTAGTGAAATTTGGACTAGCCAACATATTCAGAAGAATTAGACTCACAATGCTTGAAAAGTTCCACCTTATTTAGGATATGTTGGCAGAAAAGTATCATCATATTCACACTGAATCCAAAATAAAATGATCGATCGTATTAATAATGCATCTTGTTAGAATTAATTGGTCATCATATTCACATTGAATCCAATATTTGATCATAATCAGAGTCTTCATGACTACAATAAATCAAATGTGACAATGATTTTATGATCTTGGAGTTCTCATAAATCATAAGTAAGTTGTGAAAATTATTATTCAATATTTATTAAATAAAGGTGGAGTGAAAGAAAAATGTCCAATCATACTTAGATTGGTCAGATCTAGATGGAAAGAATAAAAAGGTGCTGCAGATCATATTCGGGTCAATTATTTTTTGAAAAATCATATTCCAGATGAATAGAAAATAAGGATGTTGCTAAAGGCCATGTATTATCCGATGATCATCGTATTTTTAAGATAAATAAGATACTAATTAGACTCATTGCGACATTGTATTCATAGAAATAATTGTTTGATATTCGATGATTGGAAATAAAAGAAAAGAATAGAGTGACCATTACAAAGAGTAATTTCAGAGATTAATCAACAATGTAGTCTACCATTTAAAAAGGGTTGAATTATTTTGTTTACATTTGAAGTGGGTGAGAAGAGATAAAGAAAAATGTTGGATGTGTTGTCAAGGGGAATATCATATTCCTAAATCAGGTCTAGACTAACAATTGAAAAGAGAATATAAAGAATATTTGAAATTAATAAAATATTTGAGAAGGATCAAGAAGAGTTGAAAAAGTCAAGATTCACCCTAAATTCTATGAAAATTGAAAATTCAGGAAATTTGGGTGAGCATAAACGTTTTTATGATTCCCGCAAAACCATCCATGAGTCACCTATAAAAGGCGAAAGTACTTTGTAATGTTTCTGATGACAGATATACTATTCACAGAAGAGAGAGAAGCTCCAAATTTAAAGGGAGATAAGATTTATCCGTATTGATATTTTTTAAATAAGTTTCAATGGATAAAAGTTAAATGAGGATAGACAAGATCACAACATTGTATTCAGATGATCATCATATTCACTGATCACCGTATTCAGGGATCATCATATTCAGGTATCTATTAGATTCTTCTTGTCATCGTATTTAAATGATCATCATACCAGGCTAGATTAATTAGGTCTGGGGTTTCTATATTGGGATTTCTAGATTGAGTAAGGAAGTGTTCTAAATTTTCTTGATCATATTCTGACAGAGTTATATCCATCGGATTGGGAAATCAAATTTAAATATCGGTTTTGAAAATCAGATTTGAAGAATCAGAGTGGAAAGATAAGATTGAGAAATTGGACTGAGTTTTCATTACAAAGTCCGGGAGGTTCTTACCAACTTCTAGGTAAGAAAGTGAATAATTTTTTTTCAATTTAATACACATGTGAGAATTGAAAAGAATCACATGTAACATGTTTTGTTACACAAACATTTAATTACCCTATTTGTGCTAAGAGGGTGCAAATGAACTATTGGATTATTTTAAAAGTGCTACACAATTGAAAGGTAATATCCTACTCAGTGTAATACAAGGATTTTTTTCTAGTGATTTTTATGGTATTGTATCATTTCCAAAACATACCAAGGACGTAACTATTCTTATTGAATAGTGAACCTTGATAATACTTGTGTACCTGTGGATGTGTGTTTGAATTTTTTTAGTAGAAAATCCAATCTTTAATAGGATTATAATGTTGTTTCATGGAAAAATAAAAGAAAAAGTGTCACTTATTGACCCCCCCCACCCTCTCAGTGATACAATTACACTAACTAGGAACTTTCAACTGGTATCGGAGGTGAATGTTTTCTTCACTAATTCTTTGCTGATATAGAATTTGAATTGTGTGAACAATAAATGTATAATAGTCTTAAATGGAAATAATTATCATATATGGAAAGATATAATGTTTATTTATCTGTTTTTTTCAATTATGATGTTCTTGAAGCAACAACATTTGGGTTTCATCCCATTGATGATAAATTTCCTCTAACATCTTTTGATAGGAAGAATCATAAGAATGATGGAATGGATAAGAATGATTTATTATCATCACTTTATGAAAGTTTATTCCTAATAGTGAAAGGTGTTTCCAAAACCAAAGGTATATGGGATAAATTGAAAAACATATATGAAGATAATACATAAGTACAAAAGGAAAAGCTACAAATATGGAGGTTGAATTATGAATACTTGAAGATGGGTGATCATGAATATATTGGGGACTTCATAACCAGGGTGAATGACATTGTTATAACTATCATATGTCTTGGGGAAAAGTTAGAAGATTCTAAATTTGTTGAAAATATCTTGAGAATCCTTCCTGATAAGTTTGATGAAAAATTCTCTTCATTTGAATATATAGATACTAAAACATTATCTCTTGATGGTTTACACAACACTCTCATCACTAATGAAATGAGAATGTAGAAATCTAATAAAAGAAAAATAAAAGTTGATAGAGAGATATCTTTCAAGGCTATGAAGAAAGAAAATTCTAAGAAGATTCTTATTAAAGATAAAACTAGTGAATGCGATTATGAAAATGAGGTATGTAAAAATATTGATGATATTTTATCCTTTTTTTCTAAAAATTTGAAAAAGTTACAGGGAAATAAAAAGGGAAACTTCACTTGAAATTCTTTGAATGTGGAGCCATTGGTCACTTTGTAGAATCTTTTCCTTGAAGAAATAAAGAAAAGGATAGCGATGAAGAAGAAATAAGGACAATATGATCATGGAAGAAACATGGAGATAATGGAAAATCATATTACATAGAGAAAGATATAAAATTATTCAAATCCAAAAGAATAAGTTTCATCTCTAAAGATGAAGAAGAAGAAGGTAGTGATGCTAAATCTGAAAATTCTGTTGAGTATGGTGTTGAAAATACTTTTATTTCAACTTTTAATGATGAATAATTTGGAAGTAGCAGTTCTGAAGAAGAAGAAACTCAACTTTGATTTCATTTGAAAGAATAATTGAAAGAATTTTTGAGAAAGATTAGAATACT
Organism: Viscum album; assembly: GCA_963277665.1. Taxonomy (NCBI): domain Eukaryota; kingdom Viridiplantae; phylum Streptophyta; class Magnoliopsida; order Santalales; family Viscaceae; genus Viscum; species Viscum album. The sequence continues at coordinate 1,618,993,017 of OY728157.1, read as the reverse complement.
TGAAAATTAAAACAAAATATTGGAAGATAATTTTTCCACAATAAGAAATAAATAATTTTTTTCTAATGGGAAAGTGAAGCTGGTGAATGAAATTGATGGTTTGAATAAATTTCTCTAGGAAGAAAATAACCATAATGAGTATCTAGAAGTAAATATGAAATCAAAAGAACAAGAGTTGGAATTTTTCCAAAAAAACATTCTAAATTTGAAGAGAAAGGTACAAGTTTCAAAAATTATACTACCAAATTTGGTGAAAGTTCTAGTAATAAGAAACCTAAGAAGGTTCAACAAAATTTACCTTCAAAGGTTTAGAAAAAATATGGATTTGTTTCTAAAAAGAAGAAAGCTAGGAAATTTATATATATGGACATGACCAAAAAACTTAAGAATTCATAATTTTGAAAAAACTCTGAATCCAAAAATATTTCTAATACTTATGGATACAATAAATGTGAAAAGAAAAGGAAGAATCTAATTGATAATATAAAGGTTGGTAACTCTGAATATAAATACAAGAAGGTTGCTAAGAAATGTATTCACAATTCCAGACAGTATGGAAGTTTCATAGGAAAATACTAATTTTATGGCTATTTTTGGTATTGCGGTGGATTCAGATATATAGAAAATATGTATTGGTTTAACCAAAAATATTACTATTATTCCCTGGTTTATGAAAGGGATGGTTTTAGGGGGATTCAATCTCCTCAAAGAAATAAGTATGAAAAATGTTGTTTTAAAGAAACCTAAGAAGGTTGGTGTGAAAGTTGAGAATAAATTAAAACCATTGGAAACTATTTATGAAATATGTGAACAACCTAGAAACCTTGAAAAATGATGTCTTGTTTTGTTACTATATCAACAAAATTTTCTTAACTCTCAGAATCCAAAAGTGAATACCAAAAAGGAAGAAGAAAAAGCTCTTGTTTTTGAAACTGTATTGAAAGCTAAAAAAGGAGATGAACTTGGATTCTTGATAGTGAGTGTTCTTCTCACATGATAGAAGATTTGAAATTTTTGAATAATGTGAAATATTTTAAAGAAGGAACAATGACCATTGGAAAGGATGAATCCTTGATAATCAAAGGTGTTGGATCAGCCATTATTGTAAAATAAAAGTTGAAATCCAAGAAATGTTTGTATATTAATGGGATGAAACACAATTTTATAAGTGTTTGATAATTGTGTGATGAGGGTAACAATGTTATATTTAGGAAAATGGGTTTTTTGTGAAAAGTTAATAAGATGGAAATATTGTTCCAAGAGGCCAACATACAAAAGGAAATTTCTTTCAGGTTGGTGAAATACAAAACTCTTATTACATGAGTATGGTGGAAGATAATAAATTATGGCATAAAAGTATGGGACACATGTTTCAAAGAAACATGAGTAATTCATCACAGTGAGATAGTTTTTTATCCATTCCTAATTCTCCAAGAAGAAGATATTAGTGTTGCACTATTTTACAAAAATTAAATATTACAAATTCAGTGCATAAGAAAGTTGTGATTTGATTAAAACAACCTCTCGAGCTTATTCATTCTGATATTTCTGGGATGATGAGAAAGAATTCAACAAATGAAGATAAATATTTCATCCCCATCATTTATTAGTTTACTTGCATTAATTGTGTTATGTATATGAAACACAAATCATATTCGTTGAAAATGTTTAAAAGTTTTCGAAGGAAAGATGAAAAGGAATGTGAGTATTATGTGAAGAAGTTGAGAACCATCAATGGTGGTGAATAAAGAAGAGAATAATTTAAAAGATATCTTTAGAAGAATGTAATTCTTCATGATTATAGATCCTCATAAACTCCTCAATCAAATGATGTTTCTAAATGAAAGAATAGAAGTTTGGGGGAAATGGGAAGAACTATATTACTTGAACATGGTATTTATCATCACTTTTTGAGGCAATACATGAGTAATACTGTTTATATTCATAACTGTTGTTTCTGTAGTCTTAATTAATATATAACTTCATATGAATTGTTTTATGAAAAAACTCCAAGTTTGAAACACTTTAGAGTTTTCGGGTGTACATGTATTATAAATAATAAAGGTGGAAACTATGGAAAGTTTGAATAGAAAGGTAAAGATGGAATATTTCATGGATATTATTTAGAAGGAATAGGATATAGAAATTTCAAAAAATAAATAGGAAGAATTTTTGACTCTATTTATGTGATAGTGATTGAAAAATATGAGGAAGACAAACCTGCTCAGGAAGATAAGGAAGTTGATTAGGATAAGGAAAAAAATTCTGATAAGGATATAGATAATTATAATCCTACTCAAGAAGAATAATCATACTCAACTATTTCCAGTGATGAAGAAGATACTCAAAAATTTCATCTTAAGATGAGGAAACAAGTAGAAGCTCATAATATCATTGGTGATCAATATTATAAGGTTCAAATAAGAAGAACAAAAAATGATATTACACATACTTATTTATATTCAAAAGTTGAGCCAAATGATGTAAAAGAATAATTTGAGTATCCAGAATGGGTTTAGACCATGATGACGGGTTGGATCAAATTAAAAAGAATGATACATGGGAACTCATACCCAATCCAGAAAACAAAAACATCATTGGTACGGAGTGGGTTTTATGGAACAAGATGAATGAAGAAGGGGAAGTAATAAGAAACAAAACAAGATTGATTTTTAAAGGGTACTCAAAAATTGAAGGTATTGATTTTGATGAAACCTTTTATAAGATGGAAAGATTAGAAAAAATCATAATCTTTCTTTCTATTACTGCAAAATGAGGTTACAAGATATTTCAAATGGATGTAAAATCTTCAATATTAAATGATGATCTTGATGAGGAAGTTTACATTTAACAACCTTGTGGATTTGTTGTTGGAAAATATGAAATTTATGTGTGAAAATTAAAAAAGGACTTGTATGGGAAAAAACTAGCTCTGAGGTCTTGGTATTCGAAATTGGATACATGCTTGAGGAAGATGGATATTGAGAAAGGAAGAGTGGATAAAAATATTTACATCAGAGAAATTCAAAAGTATTACCTCATCATAATTGTTTTTGTTAATGAAATTATCTTTGTTGGGAATGATGAAAGAGCAATTGAAATATTTTCTAAAGAAATGAAAAAGTTTTTTGAGATGTCCATGCTGTCAGAAATGAAATACTTTCCGAGGTTACAAATTATAAAAATGAAGGAATAAATATTTATTTAAGAAAAGTATACTAAGGAACATCTTAATAGGTTCGTCATGTAAAACTCAAAACTTTTTTCCACACCAATATTAGTGGGAAAAATTGTCTAAATATGGAGAAGAAAAATAAGTTGATCAGAAAGAGATTAAAAAGTTTATTGTAAGTTTTTTGTATTTTACTACCTTAAGACCTGACATTTTTTATGATGTTTCCTTATGTGAAAGATTTCATATAACTCCAAAATAATCAGATTTAATTGTTGGAAAAAGAATTCTCAGATACATCAAAGGTATAATAGATTTCTAAATCATGTTTAATAGATCAGAAAGTATTTATTTGTTTGGGTATTCATATGTTTATTGGGTAAGAAATGTTGGTGATAGAAGATCCACATCAGGTGGATTATTCTTTCTAGAAAGGAACTGTGTTAGTTGGAATTCAAAGAAACAAAATTTAGTAACTCTCAGTATGACTAAAGCTAAGTATGTTTCTACCACTCAAGAAACTACTCGACTTATGTGGATGAAAAATGAATTAGAATACTTACTTTTTGGAGTGAAGTTTCCCTTTCTCCTGGGTTGTGATAATCAAAGAACAATCAATCTCACTAGGAATCCAATTCAACATTATCATTAAAAACACATTGATATCAAATATAATTTCATCAAAGAGAATGTGGAGAAGAATTAATTGAATCTAGAGTATGTTCCAACATCATAACAAGTTGATGACATTTTCACAACACCTTTATCGAAGAAATAAATTTTTTAAATTGAGGTTGAACATAGGTATCCAACCTCTCTATAATCAAGGTTGAGGTATGTGTTTCTATCCCATTTCTCATATTAAATTTGGATAGTGTTATCAAGGGGGATAATTTCTTCATAAATCTATCCTTTTGAATGCATATAAATAGAGGGAGTTGTGGATAAGATGTGAATTCATAATTGTATTGTGATTGAACTATTCTAACTATTTTTAAGAGTGGTTGTAGGAAAAAAATTGTTATGTATTCCAAGAATGTTTAAGAGATGGTAATGAAAAGAAGAGGATAGAATATAAAGAAGTAATGTTGAATAGATGAGAAAGAAAATGAGAGGAAGAAAGATGAATAAGGTTTTCATAATCACTACTTTTGGATAACATGGTTTCAATGTCAATAATTCTTGTTTCCTACATTGAGTTAGCTCACATAGTCTTATAATTGTTGATAAGTAATCCATTTCTTTAGGATACTAAGTTCAGTGATTTATAAATCATTGCTGACAATAAAATCCAAAGGTGGAAATTGTTAGGACCAAAATGATGGGTAAGGTGTTTATATTCTAATATTGTTTTTGTTGTTAAGGAATTTTAAGAAAAGAAGAAATATCAAATTACTTTGTATTTGGTGAAATTTGGACTGGACATCGTATTCAGAAGAATCAGACTCACAATGATTGAAAAAGACTATTTTATTCTAGAGATGCTGGCATAAAAGTCTCCTCATACTCATAGTGAATCTAGAATGTATGGGCTGATCGTATCGAGAATGCATCTTGCTGGAAGTATGTGGTCATCAGATTCACATTGATTCCAATATGTGATCGTAATCAGAGTCTTCATGACTATGATAAATCAAATGTGATGATTCATTACTGATCTTGGAGTTCTCCTAAATAATAAGTATGTTGTGAAAATTATGATGAAATATTGATGAAATAAATGTAGAGTGAAAGATAAATGGCTAATCATAGTCAGATTGATCAGATATAGATGGAAAGAAGAAAAAGTAATTAAGATCATACTCAGAATGATCATATTCAGGTCAATTTTTTTCTGAACAATCGTATTCAAGATGAATGGGAAATAAGGATTTTGCTAAAGGCACTGTAGCAACTGATAATCATCATATTTAAAAAATAAATAATCTACTAATCAGACTTTGTGTAACATTGTATTAAGAGAAATAATTTTTTGAGATCTGATGAATGAAAGGAAACGAAAATAATGGAGTGACCATTACAAAGAGAAATATACATGCTTAATGAAAAATGTAGTCAACCATTTAAAAAGGGTTGAATTATATTTTTTACGTTTTAAATGGGTCAAGAGTAGATCTAAAGAAAATTGTTGGATGTATTGTCAATGGGAACATCGTATTTAGAAATCAGATCTGGACTAATGACTGAAAAGAAAATCTGAAGAAGAGATGAAGTTAATAGAAGATTAAAGAAGGATAAATAAGATTTGAGAAGAGTTCATGAAGTCAATATTCACCCTAAATTCTAGGAAACATGAAAATTCAATAAATTTGGGTGAGCAGAAAAGTTTTTGGGATTTCAGGTAAGAAGGTGAAGATTTTTTTTTCAATTGAATACACTTGTGAAAACAAAAAATAAGCACATGTAACATGTTTTGTTGCACAAACATTAAATTACCCTATTTGTGATAAGAGGGTGCACTTTCACTATTAGATTATTTTCAAAGTTCTACATGAGTGAAATGGAATATCCTACTCAGTGTAATCCTAGGATTATTTTCTAGTGGATTTTATAGTGTTGGATCATTTCCAAACCACACCAAGGACATAACTATTCTTATTGAATAGTGAACCTTATAAATACTTATGTTCCTATGGATGTGTGTTTGAATTGTTTTCATTAGGGAATCAAATATTTAATAGGAGTAAATCGTTTTTTCAAGGAAACATAAAAGAAAAAGTATTACTGATTCACCCCTCCCCCTCTCAGTGATACAATTACACTGACTGGGTACTTTCAGAGATAACCCACTACAAGTGTTTTGAAACTTTGATATTTAAATAACTTCTATTGGGTTGCATTTTGATAAACCTAGGATGTATTAACAATACCCTCATAGGTTTCCTTATCTATTACGACTTAGTAATTAACCCCATTATGGTATACTTATACTAAATAATAATGGACATTTAAAGTTCCCTAAACCACTTATATGGGTTCATATAGACATATAGTGGTGTCTTACTTGACCTGTTACCTCTTAAACTTATAATAAATGGTATCTTATTTTGAGTTATAATTATATGAGGTGTTAGTTAATTAAGATTCCAATTTCAAACTAAAAGGTTTTTTCCTTTATATATTGAAATTTTCATTTTATTTAACTAAGACCAGTTGTAAAAATACTAATGGATAAATAAAATGATTAAAAAGAATTTATATGATAAATTTCTTAATTGTCTTGCTAAATGTTGTGATAGGGTTAGTACTTATGATTTTTAATGGGATATCTTATGGTAGGTATCACCATTAGAGATTAAATTTCTTGCTAAATTATGTGATATTTATAATTTATGTTACCATTTAAATGTCATTGTCTCTGGTAGGACTCTTAGATTATCAATGAAACCCCTGTTTTGATAGGTTGTCATGGTATCCTTGACCCTTGTTTTGGGTGTGAGCATCAATTAATGCTAGTTTTAGCAGGTTATACATGAGTAGCGAATGGTCGACCACTTAGTAGGTAATGTGACCCTATCTTCTTCCTTAGTGATGGATGACTTGGTATGTCATAATCTAGATTAATGTTCTTATGGGGAAATACAACTCTAGGTTAAATATCTTGTACATCCCACCTGATACTTGGATGAATAGGGAAGAAAACCTATGGATAGTATCAAGGATGTTCCATCTTACTTATAAAACCATAAGAAAATGTGCATTCATACACATGGAACCCATAAAGTTTCTAAATGATTTAACAAAGCAGTTGATTTTTGTAAAATCATTGATCCTTGATCTTTTGAGTATGTCCTAGGGTCATATACAGAGTAGAGTGACCTGAGTGTAAAAGGAATCAATTTTCCCAACGTTGGGGATGGAATTCCAAGAGGATCGGTTGTTTTGACACACTAGTCAGGTTGGTTTTGGATTTCATACCAGATGCTATCATGACCTGAACCGTCAGGATCTGACCCATGACTACCCCAAGATCACCTCCAATAGGCTAGGGGATAGTGACTATCGCCAAGTAGGAATATCCCAAAAATGGGAGATATTAGCCTAAAGTACCTTCACACACACACACACATATCTAAGGCACACAATGCTAAAATGTAAAAAAACTTAAAGAATACATGAAAACAACCAAGATCCCACAAAAAGATTACAAAAAGATGTAAGGGAAAAGTAAATAGGGCCAAATACAAGACCACCACAAAGAGAGTCTACACACAAGTCCAACTAAAACTATAAAGAGTCCAACCTGCTCTAAGGACAAGGACTAAGTCAAAGGTATGCTCCTGGTAAACACCTCGGTCTGTCTAGCTCTAGCTATGCTCCACCTACTCCCTATCCTTATAGGACACCATAAAAAGGGACGCTGTCTACACAAGACACAACCTGTGTGGGAACATCCCATGCAGGGGTGAGTATAAAAATATTCGATACGACACCCCAAAAACACTAAACACAAATCACCAAGTATAGTAAACTTAATACAAGATTTAACAATGTATCACAAATACAAGAAACAAAGAAACCCAGATATACTTAAGAAAGACACCATGCCATCAGGCAGTCATAAAAAACTTTCATCCACATGATTATACTTGAAGCAACTCTCATTTTGGGAGAACTCACTCAATGAGACATTCTATCATCGAAGACACTTCATGAAGAGGTCTCTCTCATTTAGGACCCAACCAAAGAGAACATACTTATATTGACCATACTTTTTCTTACATTACTATTACATCATTTTAATAATAAAAAACATAAAATCATTATATGAATAGGTTCCAAAGGTTTTCTGTCTTGGAAAAATTAATACCATACATAACATTTACAAAATAAGACATAAACATTTATTTAATTCCTTCTTATCTAGATTCTTGTTGTCCCTTGAATTCTCCTTTGTACAAGTAGTCACCTGCGGATATACATCAAAAAGGGGTGAGATAAAAGCCCAATAAGAGGATACATAAGAACAATAAGCAATATAACATGGGTGAGAATAATCATTTTCATCATAACATAGGCATAGGATCATAATCATGGGAGTAAGCATTAAATAAAGGCATGGAATGTGGCAATACATAAAAATGAAACATCACATCTTAGTGGTCAAATACCACACATAGTTGCGAGAAACACTAGCATCATGTTCACACATATTTCACTTTTCTAATGATATAAATTACATTAACCAATTAATTGGAGTACTATATAATTCTGGGAACACCCGTCACATCATAACATATACATTGCGCTATATAATTCCAGGTGCACCCGTCACATCATAACATTTACATTATCATGCATGCCACATAGAACATGTATCAATATTGGACATAAAATAACCCATGGAAAGGAATGGGTTTAATTTCATAAATAATACATTCATAACTTGGGTTCCCAAATGAAATAAGGAATAACATACTTGATATAAGAATCATCAACCTTGAGTGAAGAAGAAACAATCACAAGAAGTGAAAGGTGTGTTTTTTTTGAAAGAAGAGTTCTTTTGGAAAACATTGTGTTTGTCATAATATCAAGTAGAAAACATTTATATCCTAGAAAATTTAAAATAGTTATGAATAAATTATATTTAATTAATATCCATACTGAAAATTTTGTGAAAGACGGAAACCCAAAGAAAGAGTGTTGGGTTTGAGAATTTCCACTTACCTTGTGTCCGAATGATTTATTCACTTTAATTTCCTATATAATCACATTAGATTAATTAATTAAAATTTAAATAAACTTTTATACATTAATTTTATTCATTATGGTTTTATTAGGTTAATTTATGCCCTTTTAGATGAGTTATAGAGTTTAATTTCATCGTTTGGGAGTGTTTGTTTTCATGGTTTTCATGATTGCTTTGCTTGTATACAAGAATGGAAGTTTGTGTAAAATGTGGATAAATATACATAATTTTTATTATATGTTTTTAATGATATTCCAAAATTTTTAATGATCTTATAAATAATTTTTTTATATGTCATGAGGATGAATCATTAGATAAAAGTCAATGATGATAATTTTAGGTTAATTTTGGCGGTTTTTTGATCACAAATAACTCACTTTGCCTTATCATTTAGTATTATGTATATAAGTTAGTTATAGAACATAAAATGGGTTATAAAATACACATTAATTTTTTTTTTCAATAATTTAATGGTTATATTAACATCCTTTAAGGAGTTAAAGTAAAATTAAAGTGCATTGTCCATGATGTCGGTAAATTGACATATCACAGATGATGATTTCATTTTTAAAATAAAAGAGAGGGAGGGAGGATTTTAATAATGGATCTTAAATTTTCATGATAAAATACCAGTATATCAAACATACTAGAGTTATCATGACATTTTGATAATATAAGGTTAGGATAAAAGAATAAAATAAATGAAATTGAAAAGAAATTAAATGAAAAAGAATGATGATTTTACCTCTTGGATTTATCCTCCTTGAGAACCTCCATAGGGAAAAGGTTTTGGTCTTTTTATGAGAAAAAGAGAACATGGATGTGGGAGAGAGTATTGGGGAGATTTTTGGGCATAATTTGGATAAGGATCAAATCTTTAGAGGTGTGAGGAGAAGAGGGGTGAGGGGTGGTATTTATAGTGGAGGAGAGGGGTGTTTTCTCATTATTTAATTCATTAGTTTATTATTTTGATAAAAATAAGCAATACTGTTGATTATTGAGACTAAAAAAATTAATTAGAACATGTGAGTTTTAACCAATGGTTCTTACATCATCCATGACTCAATTAATAGTGTATTTAATTTATAATGTTTTTATATTGTAAATTATCATATTTTACTATTAAAAAATTCATGTATTTGAAAAACATCCCAAAAATTAACCCTAACCATTTTTTGATGTGTATAATTAAAAAATTAACTGAATTTTGTGAAAATAATTTTATAACTATGAGTAATTTAATTTTCAATTAAAATCATCATTTACTCGAAAAATATAGATTTAAAAATTATAACTGATTTTATAATTCTTGAAAAAATTATGTAAGGTCTCATAAAATTATATTAAAATAACAAGACATCAAAATATTAATTTATAGATACATTTTATGAAAATAAATTTTCTTTTAAATTATTAAATTAATCATTAAATTGTTATTAAATATTTATGACTTACAAAAATACCAACACTTAATTAATAAATGTTAAAATATTTATTTACTTATACTATAATATAATCATATATTATTTTCACTTATAAGATGGATAAATTTTATTTATACTTTCATTGGGGAGGTTACTATTCAACTGTCTACTTTACTATTCATAAGGGTCACATTACTATTTCAAAGGTCAAGTTACTATTTCATCGATATAGGTTCCTTATCTTCTAGAAATATATTTTATTTCATCCATTGATCATTTATAAAGTTTTTATTGTGTTCTTAATGTTATTTTTTATGATTATAATATTTGGAAGAATTATAATAAGGTAATTTCAGTGATAAAAGTTTTGGGTCGTTAAAGTACCGGTCTGAGGAGACTATGATACACAGAGAAGGGATCACACCCAAAACTACTAGGGTACACCACAAACCCAATATGGATCAACCCACTATATTGAAGATCATATTATAATGATTCCATAAACCCTACTGATTCATCCTGCTAGATGGAGTATCAACATCATACTTTGGGAGGTCACCCTAAATCCACAAACTCCACTAGGGATGATAGAGGATCGTACTCCAGTATCACGGAGGGACACCACAACTCTATCTGAGACTTGAACTCTAAAGGGGATTATGATCCAGTGATGTGGATGTAATGCCGCACTGTACCCTCAAAGAAAGGACCAAGGAAACACCCTCAAAATAAACTGGTCCAAACTAGGAAAACATAGAGCCTCAAACACTCTTTTTAGGAATACACAATGTGTCCCAGGGGGCACACAGTGTTTTCAGCTATCCCAATCTCTTTCCCATGTATAAATACTCACATGGAATGTAGTATCCATATACACAACATATAGGATGAGAACACGACATGTAGATACACATGGTTTCCTTTCCGTGTCACCTAGATGTGTCCGTGCACCAAAGCTGTGCCTATGTACCAGTCTATGTATGCCAAGCCTTATTCATGTCTAAGTAAATGACATGACATATGGCTGTGTACTATTAACCTTGTCCATGTACTCTTTGAAGTACATACTGAGTCATCCATGGAGGGTCACATGCTGCGTGATAGGGGTCACACACCATGTGATCCTTAACTCCGGTCAAACCCTAACATTGTAGCCAGGGGGCCCCACACTCTGTGTAATCCCTGATTACATGCTGTGTGTTATAGGATTTTATATAATCCTTGGTTATTCCTCCCACTCATGTCTGTGTTGTCGCTACCATTGGATCAGGCTTCAATAAAACAAAAATTTGTGGATATTCTCTGACCGAGCCTCACTTTCAATGAGCAACACACACCAGCCATCGAATCTAGTAAAAAATTGAAGGTGTTCATCTGATTTTTCTTCCACCTATGAAGCTTGAAAACTGGGGGCTTCCAAACCTCCCCAATCCATCTACCACCCTCACTGTTTCACATCTGTTACATCGCACTAAGTCTGGATCTACAATCTTGGATCATTTCACCAAGAATTGCATGCACAATGATTGATTCATCAGTATGGATTAGAATTGTGAACCAAGGGGTCATCCACGATAAATTATAAAATAGGGAGAAAATAAAAAATAAAAACCTTGAGGAACAAACCTAATCCTTTGTTAATTTTATCCTCAATCTATTTTTTGTAAGAATGATATACGAAGAGGATTGAATAACCATGAGGAATCTCCCACATAAACCCTGTATAATAAAACCCTTCCCACATGGTGATAGATCCATAAATCGATCCATTTGTTGATTGATTTGAGATCATTATAGAAATTAATAATGGAGAATTAAATAATTGAAAGAAATTTCATATCTGGTTTTTTGATTGATCATTCATGAAGAATGATTGTGTTGTCTCCGTTGATGAGATCCTCCAACTCTTCTAGCGTAATGATCCACAACCCAATACTGATCCGTTATCATCCACCAAGAATGATCTCCTATAATGGAATCTAGGTATCTAGGTTTTAGAGGCCAACCTTGAGATAATAAAATTATCCATAAACTTATAGAGGAAGTAGGTTGTTTTACTGAAGAAAAATAAAATAATTTTTTCTTTTAATTTGTTTTATCTATTTTGTGTCCCAAACAACTTTTTCACAAATAACCCACTCTGACCAATGTTAGTTCTCACATAAGGTAAAAACCCTATTCTTGATTTAATGGCACCCTTATATTTCTTATCTAGACACTCATTTAGAAGATATTACACTTTATCAGAAAAAATGCATGCGCGTGTAATTAAATATTTTAATATTTTTCAAATATTTTTTTCAGGAACACCAAGCCTCAGAATCACACACCGTCTCTGTGAATAGTATTGAAAATAATCCATATAATATCTAAAAATAATACATAGAAAATTTGAGATTTTACATTCTCCCCACCTTGAAGCTTTACATATCTATAATTCCAAAACAAGGGTTACTAAAACAGATGAGGGTATAGATCATGAATCTAAGATTTTAATTACTATTTTCTCTCCTAGAGACTAATGTGATTCCATTGGACACACAATAAGGGAATAGATCACCCATGAAAGATCCTCTCCTATTGATCCTCGATCTCCACTTAGAACTCAACAAAAGTTTCTCCATCCTCGATGTCTAGCTTTCCCCAGCTGATGACGTGTGATGGGTCATGCACGTACCAACTCAGTTGCGACACGTGGAATACTTCATGTACCCTATCTAAATGTAGAGTTAGATCCAAGAGGTATTACGCCTCTTTGTAATGTCCCAAACTGGCTTACCACTAAACCAGTAGCTGGGCCAGTGGGTCACATGACCTCAAGCGCACCTCCCCGTATGCCAGAGGCTACCGACTAGAAGTGAGGGTCTAAATAGGTGATAGTGGGGAGACTATACCCTCATATCAGAGTTTAACTATGATATAAATAAATATCAACAATAGATATTTTTGAAGAAGTAAATAATTGAAGGCAAAATAATGGAAGAATAATATTAAATTTATATAAAAGATGGCCAACACCAGCAATAACAGTACATGTATGTCTTGGTGATGATACATAATTAAATGAAGTAATTAATACAACATGCTTTAAAACACAATAAAATAATAAGAAAGGACAGAAATTCCCATGGGTGGTCTCCATGAGCATCTCGAGCTCTAGCTTGGTCCTTTCCTCCTAACTCCATGGTATAAGAAATACAATGATCAACATAGATCATGCAAATATAAGGTCTACTTGGGTCCAAGGGTACCCAAGCAGGGTGTGATATATAAATCTCAGTAGCTTGGCACCCACAGTGTCTAGCCCAATCCAAACAATATAATATAAATTAAAAAGTGTTCCATATAAAAAAATGTAGAGTGATAGAAATTAATAATAGAAACTTGGTCTGAGTTCCTAAATAGACACCCATCCAAAACCACATGCTTCGGCCTAAGCCAAAAATTAGAAATGAGGTACATGTGAAAGAATAATATGTCTACCAATGACAAAAGTAACAAGGAAACTCAAAAAATTCACCCCAATGCTTTTTCTTAGGCTTGGGGTCTAATTACCATGTCATCACGTAATTAAATAAGAGATAAAAGTCACAAGTTCATGTTTTGATATAAATAGAAGTAACAAGTATAGCACAAACAATTAACCAATGAAATTGATCAATACAATTAAATCAATCCATAAAATCAAGTAGTGGATTTTGAGCCCATCCCTGAGGCATCACTATGGTACATCCATTCAAAATATCCAATTCCACCAAGCCCATCCATGGTGATCCTTTATACCATTATTCCATCTCAAGCATTACACATAAGGGACCAAGTATCACCCGAGGCTTGGCATGGACATCTTTCCAATAGGTCCATCCTTGGTTTCCCCTTATAAAACTGGTATCACCAAATATTATAATAAAAAACCCAGGGGAGTCCTTTCCTAGAAATCCTAAAACATCACTTCCCCGGTGCATCGTGGTATAACCACCCAAGAATGGGAGTCCATCCACGAGTCCTTAATATGGAAACCATGTTTTCACCTAGCCCATATCAAGTGAATTATAGTAACCAAGGAACATTTCAAGGAAAACATCAATACATATATCACATGGAAATCATATACATAAATCATGTTATCAAACAAGCACTGTGAGCAACAAGACATTCAAGGTGTCAAGTAAATCAATCCACGCCTTTAACATGGCATAAAGAATTTATCAAAAATGTAACCCAATGCTCTAAGAAATATCACTAGGTAAAAGAAATAAACATAAGTAAGGTTCAAGAAAGAGTCTTAGCAACTATTCATAAGCTCTGACAATGAAATGAAACCAGAGTCACATGTAATTAGCATGAATTTAACCATATGTCATCAATGACATCTAAAGGCATCAAGATATCAAGATTGACCCTGTATTTTATATATCCAATCCAAACCACTTTGAAAAAAAAAATACACACACACACAAGCATATGCACATGGATAAACAATAAGAACTAGGCATATGCATTGTTAAAGGCCCAATCCATAGTTCAATTCCCATTTTTAAATCATGTTATAAATGTAGGACATTAGTCCATGGTACCACACACTCACCAAAAGGTGAAACACAACTCAAGGCATTAGGAAAAAATGTCATTTAGTTTGGGAACACCCAAAGGGGAGTCCAAGAGGCAAAGAGAACACCCCGAATGGGTTTCACCAAAAGAGAAGGCCACAACAGACATGATAGAACAAACCAAACAATTTAATAAGTGATAATAAGACATCGATGGAAGGTTTTGGAAAGTATCACAACAATGCAACATGAAATAAGTGATGAAGTAAGGGGAAGATGATATATTCCCTACACTAGTAAATCTAATTAAAATTTGTGCCACAATTTAGGAGGTGCATTATCTCATCTATCATTTTTCAAAGTAAGCAATGTCATTTAGAAATAATCAAGATAGGCCATGTACAAGAATGTCATAAATATAGAAAAGGCATTAAGTAGTAAGGACGAACTTAAGAAATATTTACAAGAAAGCTAAATAAAAATACACTATCAATGTGAGTTTTCATAGACATCGTGCCTCTGTTAGAGGGGTTTTATTATAAAACCATGATTTATTTATCAAAAAAACATTTATCATAACCAAACACTTATTCTAAGAATAAAGGGTTGTAAATAAATATCTAAATTAAGTTTAGGAAGTGAGTAATTTAATGCAAACCTTAAATTGAAGTCAAAGGATAGGGATCCTATATCAAAGGAACCAAGACAAACACTCAGCACATGGCATATTTATCGACGACCACCCAAAACTTTTCCACACTTGCTTGCACATACCATTACACACACAAAAATATGTATATATATCCATTAATACATTTCATGTGTTCTCCATGCCCTGAGGCAACACGTACATGGAAGATATATATATTTATATATATTCATACCAAATTACATTCGTGAACGCCCTCAAAATTGGTTAAAAACCACTACACACATTAATAGGAACCCAAAATTAATGTGTAAAGGACTAACACACCTCAAATAAATTACCAAGGACTCATAAATTAAAAACCTATAAATATTAAATAAGAAACATCAAAGAATGAAGGAAAGACCCACCTTAAATTGTTAGTGGTGAACAAAATCGAGCTGAACCGCTTCGCCTTCGGTGGAAGTTGTCACAACATGAAAAAACATGAACTGAGAGACCATTCACATGCCCTAATACTAGATAATAAACCAAAAATATGGTTATCCCTAACTGTAGGGTTTGGATGAACCTCACTGGGTGACAAATAGACCAAAAAAGGCCATAAATTGAGAGGAGAAGGAGTATAAGGTCTTACCATGACAGATCAAAGGAGAATACATGAAGAAATCATAAGGACCAATGATTAGAGAGGGTTATGGGGTGGTGCGTCGCGCACCACCAGAGGAGACTAGAAGGGGGGGGGGGTGTTGTATCTCGCCTAGTAGGGATAAAGGTAGAGACCTCCCTTTAGGTTTTCCTTAAAACCTAAATTTTAAATAATAATAATAATAATAATAATCATAGTAATAAAAATAATGACATTAATAATATTATTATTATCATTAAACATTTCTTTATTAATTTATTTCTATATAAATTTTAATTAATTTAATTCAATTTATTTTAAAGAAACATCATAGTGTCAACTCTTGAAAAAAAAGTATTGACCCTCGTTTAAAAAAAAGGCCTGCCCAATAAACAAAAAAACCTAAATTCCTCTGGAAAATTTCATCTAGTTCAAAACAAAGGATGTTAAAAACTCCCCACCTTAGAACTTCTCATCCCAGAGAAGCCTTCAAGAACAATGAAAACATCACCCAACCTACAAGGGTCATGAAGTCTCCCACAAACGGCCGCGTTGCATCTCCAAACACCCAATGCACATTCAGGAATTGTTTAGGAAAGCATAAATTAAGACATTAAGATTTGATCCAATGCTCATTTTTCAATCAAAACATTGAAACAATGCTTACATGATCCCATTTATCTAGATAAACAACCATGTTGTCTTCTATTGAAACAACTAACTAGTGGTGTTCCCCACCATATGTCTTAACATTAGAAGGGGACAACTCCATGACACGCCAGCTTCTACCATCATAATTTACTACAAGACACAATCTTTATCATTCTAGCAATGATTCTTATGTGATTTCTGAAATGGTTTAAATGGTTGATTACCCATTGACCTCAAATCTCAAGTCAATCCATATTTTCATGAAAATCCTTGGACGACACAAACCGAAATCATCTCACCAAAAAACATACCAAATCAAATCCTTCACTAACTACTCCATTAAACAAGAGAGACAACTAGTCAAGCCACTATGGATAACCATTCAAGAAGACACTCAACTTAGATGGATGGAATTTTAAAAACTAAACTGTGATGTCTTCTTCAAGGTATCTCACATTAACCATGAACACATCCACTAAAGTCCATACCTAACTTACAGTGACGTTCCTTGATTAAAGCATCAATGTTCCTAAAAACAATTCTAGGATAACCTTGTATTATCATGACAGGAGTACAAGTAACTAACCTAAGGTAGCCTATACTCAATTTTTACGAGTGAGACATTGGTACAAATCCAAGAAGGCCACATTAGAGCATTGAATAAGCCAAGAGTGATATCATCCTGAAAGTCAAGTAAGAATAAACAATTGGTGTACTAGAATTTTTGTAAAGAATTTCTACATGGGAACCCAAGGGTCACTCAAGACTAACCAAAATTTGATA
This sequence comes from Viscum album, assembly GCA_963277665.1. Lineage (NCBI taxonomy): Eukaryota > Viridiplantae > Streptophyta > Magnoliopsida > Santalales > Viscaceae > Viscum > Viscum album. The sequence goes on along the minus strand of OY728157.1, from coordinate 1,618,975,471 downwards.
ATAACCGTGAGTTTAGAATGAAACCAGATAGAGATTACCCAACAAATTTAAAAATTTAGCTTGATTTAAGACCAAAACTATATTAGTGCATCAAGGATGATGTAAATATCAAGGGCATACTAATCAATAAACTAGAGTACACTGGGAGTATTTTTAAAATATTACCAGAAGGAAAATGGCTGAACCACTACAGGTTGAAACCTTAAAAGAAACTCAGCTTCACCTACTAATGCACCATCACTAACTATTCATCGAGCCTTTACCACATGAGGTATCCTATGATCATTCAATATTAACCACCATATTTCACCCATGACCAAAAGTGTTACTCAAAGGTTTCATAAACCACCAACCATACAAACATCATGTTACCGAGCAAGCACCAACACAATTTAAAGTTAAAAATCCTCATGACATTTAAGTCATCCAGACCATTCTATAATGGTCCTCTTTGGTTGTGTTCCTTATACTCGGAAGGAAATGTATTTAATAGAACTAATATGACACTCCCCAACTTAGGAGTGTCCTAATAATAAAAAATAAGTGATATACTAGCTACTCAAAAGCACTCTAGGTCATAAATTCCATAAACACAAATGTTTAAAAAATTGGTATGATGACCAAATCCAAATCGAACAGCATGTAAAAATAGAAGAGTCTCTAGAAGTCATCCTAATAACTGGGAATAACTTGATTAATTTATACCCAGGTCACTCTAATATAATTATGACCCGAGACCGCACAGTACAAGGCTCAACAATTCCACTGAACTCAATCGGTTCATCACAACATTAAATACTCGACAGTTACCACACATACTGATGCATACTACCATAAGATTTCACGAGCAATCAAACCATCCTGATTACTATCCATAGTATTTCCTCCCTATCCATTCAAGTATTATATGGTCCGTACAAGGGATTTTACCCATCATCATATTTCCCCATATACTATTAGCTTGGACAACGCCAAATCAAGTCTTCCATCACTAAGGAAAATAAAGGTTCAAGAGACATACAAAGCATCCAACCATGCCTGAGGCATGTCTAACCAACTAAAACAAAGCATCACTTGGTGCTCACACCCGTATCAAAATCCAAGAAAAACATGGCCACCCATCTGAAAAATAGTGTCATTTTAAGAAAGGGTGTCTGACTAGGGACAACAACATGTGAACGACACCAAAAGGTAGAAACTCATGGAATTAGAAATTCATTTAAGTTCTAAGGGTAATACCTACCATGGGCTATCCCCTTATAAAGAACAAAAATCAACCCTAACACTAGGTCACACTAAAATAAGTCACTAGGATCAAAATACGATCATGTAATCCATTTATAAAAGAAAGAGCACCTATGGAAAACACTCATAATTACATTACAAGGCAACTCAAAGAAGATTTATCTACCCTTACACGATGGTATTAAATAGACGATACCACTACATGTTCAATTTCAAAGACCTTTACATTTAAAACCCCTTCATAATAAAACATGAATTTGTTCAACAATTCAGTTATATGGGTAGCCATCTACCAATTGATAAAGTTCCCATACACTTTACAGGTGGAATTTGTCTCCCATTTAATTACAACCAATAAATTTATCACATTCTATCAATTACATAAAAACAAAAACTAGAATGTCATCACAAGTATCTGACACATGGAAGACATGATATAGGAACAAAATCATGGAATATTAACACCTAAGCAGGTTATACAAATAGGCATGCTAATAAACATAACAACATGTCATGAAATTCAAGGCACCCAATCATATAAACCTGAAACCTATGAATGTAGCTACATGGAATGGCATATACATGAAATTTGAATCCCTATGTGCCTATTATGATGCATGTAATGCTACATACTTACCTTAACAGGCCACATGTAAAATACCATAAATTCCATAAATCCATAAGAAGCATAAATTACACCAATCACTCAAGTTGAAATAATATTAACTGAAATATCAAAAAGCATGAGCATCAATTACCATCCATGGACACTTGGTCATTTCCCGTACATGGGGTGATCAGTCCTATGAATTTCTATTAACCAAGAACCAAAACATCCTCGTATCATGTCTACCATCCCAAAATAGTAAGACCAAGGAAAAATTAACCTCTAATACCACTTTGTGACATCCTGACCTAGCCTACCACTAAACCGGTAGCCGGACCGGTGGGTCACATGATCTCAAGAATGCCTCCCCGCATGCCAGAGGCTACTGACTAGTAGTGAGGTTCCAAATAAGTGATACTGGGGAGACTGTAACCTCATATAAGAGTTTCAAAAAGGTATAATAGAATATCAAAAACATATAGTAGAAGAATAAGTAAATAATTGAATGCAAAACAACGGAATAATAATATTAACTTAACGATGACCAATGCCAGTTACAATAATACATATTTTTCTAAGTTATGATACATAACTGAAGTAATTAATTAATATGGAATGATTTACAAAAAATTAAAATAACAAAAAAGGATAGAAAATCCCCACGGGTGATCTCCAGGAGCATCCGGAGCTCTATATTATTCCTTTGCTCCTAAATCATAGGTACAAGCAATACAATGATCAACCCAAATCCAACAAATATAAGGTCTAATCAGGTACTAAGGGTACCTGATCAGGGTGTGAGATATAAATCTTAGTATGATTGAACCAACAATGTCTATCCCAATCCATAAAATGAAATATAAATTATGAAGTGTTCCATATAAAATAAATTCAGAGTGATAGAAATTAATAATAGAAACTTGGTCCGAGTTCCTAAATGGACACCCATCCCATACCACCTTCTTCAGCCTAAACTAGAAGTTAGAAAAGAGGTAACTGTGCAACAATAATATATCTACCAGTTCCAAAAGTAATAAATAAATTCAAATAAATTCACCCCCAAGCTTGTGCTTAGGCTTGAGATCTAATTCCAATGTCATCTCATAAGTATGCTGATAAGAGAGAGAGATAATTCACAAGTGAATTATCTAATATATATAGAATAAAAAAGTATAGAAGAAGAAATTAACCAATGAAATCAATCAATGACATTTAATCAATCTTTCAAATTTTGTAGTGGAGTATGATCCCATCCTAGAGGTATCTCTATGGTACATCCATTCAAAATATCCAATTCCACCAAGTCTGTCCAAGGCGATCCTTTCTAAGGTCCAAGTATTGGTCATGGTATGGTAACCATGAGTCCATCCCTAGTATCACACATAAGGGATCAAGTATCACTAGAGTCTTGGCATATCCATAATTCAAATAGGTCCATCCTCGGTTGACCCTTAGGGAACTAGTATCACCCAATATTATAATAAAAATCCTAGGGGAGCCCTTGCCTAGCAAGCACAAAACACGAATTCCCCAGAACACCATGGTATAACCACTAAAGAATGGGAGTACATCCATTAGTCCTTAATACAAAACCCATTTTTTCACCCAGACCGCATCAAGTAAACCATAGTAACTAAGGAACATTTCAAGGAAAAAATGAATACATATATCACATAGAAAGTATATACATAATTCATGCTATCAAACAAGTACTGTGAGCCATAAGATATTTAAGCTATCAAGTAAATCAATCCAAGCCATCAACATGGAATAAGGAATTTAGCACAAAAGTAACCCAATCCTCTAAGCATGATCAATAGGTAAAGTTAATAAATATAATCAAGGTTCAAGCATGAGGCTTAGAAACAAGGCATAAGATCTAACAATGAAATGCAACCAGAGTCACATGGCATTAGCATGACTTTAACCAAATGCCATAAATGACATCTCAAGGTCTCAAGGTCTCAAGATATCATGCTTGACCATATATTTTATACAACCAAGACAAACCAATTTGGAAAAAAGAATAGACATACCCAAGAATATGCACAAGTCTAAACAATAAGAACTAGGCATATGCACTAACAAAGGCCCAGTCCATAGTTCAATTACCATTTTCAAACCAAGTTATAAATATAGGATATTAGTCCATGTTACTACACAATCACCCATAGGTGAAACAAAACTTAAGGAATTTGACAAAAAATCCATTTAGGTTAGGCACACCCAAAGGGGTGTCCAAGAGGCAAGGAAAATACCCAGAATATGTTTTTCCATAAGTGAAGGCCACAACATACATGATAGAACAAACCAAACAATTTAATAAGATATAACAAGGCATTGAAATATGGTTTTAGTGAGTGTCACAACAATGTGACATGAAATAAGAGATGAAGTAAGGGGAAGAGGATAGATTCACTACACTGGAAAATCTAATTAAAAGTTGTACCATGCACTTAGGAGGTGCCTTTGATCATCTATAAATTTTAAAAGGAAGAATATTATGGAAATCTCACATCGAATGAATAGGATCACAATGAACCCATTTATAAGGTGGTGTGGATACCTCTCCCATTATGAGGCCTTTTCCTAGGGAATAACTGGGGGCTAGAGCTTAGGGAAAGAAAAACAATGTGGGATTGGCCCAAAGTGGACAATATCATGATCGTGGTCTGGATTTGGCTGTTACAAATGGTATCAGACTCACTATCCATTTGATGTGTCATAAAGGATGTTGGGCCCTTATAGGGGGGATGGATTATTGAAATCCCACATCGAAGGAGAATGAGCATGAATCACCCCTTTATAAGGTGGGGTTGATACCTCTATTATCATGAGGCCTTTTCCTAGTAAATTCTGGATGGGTAGAGACCAGGGAATAAAAAACTCTACGGGCTTGGCCCAAAGAAGAAAATATCATGATCATTGAATGGACTAGGCCGTTACACTCTCTAACTATACTTATTATTTGGAAAGGGCCATTGAAACTAGGAGATAACTTTCCACCACTACCAAATCTCCAAAATCCCCATCAAGGTGAAACTCTAAGGAACACATGGTATCCTTACTTGAACTCCAAAGGCCTACATAGCCAATCAAAATAATACTTATGGTGGATCTGTGTAGTATTCATATGCTCTTATATGATCTGAACCTTCTATATAGCATCTCACACTAACTCTAGTCCCATGAGTGATGACTCTCCTAGGTTATTCTAGAAAATTGGTGACCTGCAGGGTCACCCATATAAATCCTCGAATTGTGCCTTACCAATGGTGGAATGGTATCTATTATTATGTGAAAACTCCAGCAGTGATATGTGATCCTCCAAACTACATCGAAAGTCTAACATGAAATCCTGCATCATGTACTTCAGAACCCGAATGGTCTTCTCCATCTGGCCATCTATTTGTGGGTGAAACACTGTGATCAAGTGAAACTAGGTCCCAAACACCTCCTGTAATCCCTTCCTCAATTAGGATGTAAAGTGAGCATCATGATTAGAAACAATTTTCAACGGGACTCCATGGAGTTTAATTATATACCAAATGTAGAGGCGTCCCAAGCTCTCTACTGAACACTAATATCAGATATCTAGGAAGTGGGTTGACTTGTTGAGTCGATCAACGATCTCCCAGATGGAATCATTTCATCTATATGTACATGGTAAACCAATTACATAGTCTATCGATATACCATACCACTTCCATTCCAGCACCTCAAGGGGTTAAGCTAAACCCACTAGAACTTGGTGCTCGACCTTTATTTGCTGACAAGTAAGGCCTTGAGAAACAAGCTCTGCAACTCCTTTCTTTATCCCTGGCCACCAAAACTAACATCGAAGTTCCTGGTACATCATCAACACATGGATTTACCTCCAAAGGATACTTATGAAACTTTCTCAAAACCTCCTCCCACAACTCCACTGTTACTACTATGCATCCTCTGAAAAGAAATACATGCTCCCCACCTTTAATAAATCCATCAGAAGTATGCCCTATCGATATATGAGCACATAGGGTCTCACAGTCGGTATCCCAAAACTATTAATCCTTGAATCACTATAAGAGTTGAGGAGGGAAAACCCTAAACTATAGGTAAGATGCTCTATCTCCATATACAAAGGATAACTGCAACGAGGCTAACTGCTCTAACACCTCATTCAAAAACTACAAACCGGATCTCTTGCTGAGAGAATATGCCACCACAATCATCTTCCCAAGAGTATATACAATATAAAAGTCATAGTAAAATAGGAACTCTATCCATCTTCTCTATCTCAAGTTCAGATTATTTTGATATAATATATACTTGAGACTCTTTTGATCATAGTAGATGAAAACTTTATCTCCCGTTAGGTAGTGTCGCCAAATCTTAAAAGCACATAATACTGCTGATAACTCAATATCATGGGTCACATAATTCTACTTATGTGGTATCAAATAGTGCAAAATATATACAATAACCACTTGCCTCTGCATCAGGACAAATCTAAGCCCAGTTCCTGATGCATCATAGAATACCACATACTTGACGCCTTCTTCTAGCAACCTTAACATGGGATTTATTGTCAACCTCTGCCTCAGATCCTAAAATAACTTTTAGAACTTTTCCATTCACATAAAAGGCTTCCCCTTTAGTGTCAAACCTTTTGAGAGTGATTCCACTCTAGAGAGGTAGGGTAAAAACTCCTATAGTACCCTACCAATCGAAGGAAACTCCACACCTTGGTAAAAATCTTGGGTGGATCCCAAGAAAACACTGCCTTAAACTTCACCTAATCCACTGAAACTCTAGATTCTGAGATTAAATGTCCTAGAAAATGGACTTCCCAAATCCAAAACTGGCACTTCAAGAGCTTCCCATTTAGTTGGTTCTCTCAGAGTGTGTCTAGGACTATCCTCAAGTGTCTTGTATGGTCCTCCTTGGATACTGAATACACTAGGATGTCATCAATTAAGACTACCAAGAAACGGTCTAAGAAATGTTGAAAGATCCAGTTCATGATTCCCATGAACACTGATAGGGAATTCTTCGCTCCAAATGGAATCACCAAGTACTCATAGTGAATATAATGAAATCTAAAGGCTGTATTAAGTATATCCTCATCCCGTACTCATAGCTGGTGATAGATTGATCTGAGCTCAACCTTTGAGAACCATTGAGACCCTTTTAACTGATAAAATAGGTCATTGATCCTCAGTAGTGGATACTTTTTCTTCACGATCACCAATTTCAATCGTCAGAAATCCAAACATAACCTCAAAGTTCTGTATACAGTCTTGGAAAACAATACTGGGGCTGCCCTGGGTGAAACACTAGTTCTCACGAAGTCATTCTTATACAAGTAATCCAATTGTACCCTCAGCTCACAAAGCTCAATGAGAGAAATCTGATATGAAGGTGTAGATATCAGTTCCATCTTGGAGTGTAGATCAATGCGGTAGTCTATCTCCAGGAAAAAAGGTAATCCAGGAACATCTTCAAGAAAGACATCATCATACTCTGCCACCACTGTAGGAAACTGAGGACTCATAACATCCAATGCACCAAGGTTCAAGCTATACAACTGATGAGTAATCAGATGCACCCTCCTATGCATGATTCTGTCCTATACTACCTGAATTCCATTGTCACCAACAAAGGAAAATATGATCCCATCACTACGGACACACCACACTATTCACCTAAAAGAGTCAATATGAGCATGAACTATGGATAACCATTCCATACCAAGAATGACTTCGTAAGGCCTCAACATCTCTAAAAAGAGATACTAACCAAAACACTCACCTCCAAGAGTTAGGTTACACTATTTACACCTGTGTGTGATCATCAAGTCTCCTCCAGTAGGAGTCTAAAAGCCTAAAGGTTTAGTCAACGGTTCAACCGAAATCTCTTAGTCTTGAAGAAGATTCATGGAAAGAAAATAATAACTAGAACCTATGTCTATCAAAACTATAGATAAGGTGGAAAATACATAGATCATACTTCGTATCATCCTTAGAGACTTGGGGTAATAGGACTCCATAGCTTGAATATGGACTCATCCCTAACCACCAGCTCCCTAGGTCTAGCATGGACCACCTGGGGGTAGTGGTAATAGGTCAAACCTCTGGCCACCTCCTTCTGCCCTTCCTGACCCTCTTCCATGTCCACCACCCTATGGGTCACCCTAATCCTGTATGTGTACTAATTGAAATGTGGTTGAATAGAACTCCTCTATGAATAGATACTTGAAGTATGTCTAGGAGAGAGTTTCCTCGTCATGTGAGTGAGTCACAATATCCACCATTGCCCTGTAGAGACATGGAGAAGACTCATGATAAGGAGTTCTATCTGATTCAAAGGCATCCTCACATGGAGAAAAACACGGGTGACTACCTATACCCCATCCCCAGCCATCTATGGGTTTAGATCACCCCAAAACCTAGGAGCTTTCTACCTTTGAAACTTGTGAAATGCAATCATCCTACGTGCATCCTCATATGGTAGTGTTGGTAGTAGCTGCTGCTCGATGGGTTGTAGTATAGATGGTAAACCACATGGAGGTTTTATCTATACTACACCCCCTATAACAATGCCTTGTCACTATATGGATCATCCTCATGATCATGTGGTGGAATCCTAGACGGTTGTCTATGTGGATGCATCCTGAAATAAAAAAAGGTGTACCATGGTCAATGGAGTATATCTAGGGAGCTGACTCATGAAGGATATGAAAAAAACAACCATTACTATATGATCCATGTACCATTATTTTTTCCCTACAACAAGTGTTATCATATAACGAGTCAAAAATTAGGTGATCAAAGTCCTGGTGTATGGATACGTCAGTCGCCACACCAACACTAGAGTCACTAGACTGAAATCTGAACTTGAATCACTAAACACAGTTTCCTCAACCTAATCTCACAGACTCTCAGTCCTAAAGTAGAACCAACCACCTTTGATACCACTCTGTCATAACCTAAAAAACTGGGGTTTGACCCATGACTACCCAAACCCACCTCTAATAGGCCAGGGGATGGAGACCAGTGCTGAGTAGGCATATCCTACAAATGGGAGGAATTAGCCTAAATTACCTGTATGCACACACAAATATCAAAGCCATACAATGATTAAATGTAAAAAAATCTTAAAGAATGCATGCTTATAACCAAGATCCCACAACCAGAGTACAACATGAAGTAAGGGAAAAGTAAATAAGGACAAATATAAGGCCACCACAAAGAGGGTCTTCACACAAGTCTAAATGGAATTGTAAAAATTCTAACCTTCTTCAAGGGCGATGACTAAGTCAAAGGTACACTCCTAGAAAACACCTCAGTTTGTCTAGCTCTAGCTATGATCCACCCACTCCATGTCCTCCTAAGACACCATAAAAAGGGCCTCCATATGTAAAAAACATGACACGTGTGAGAAAATATTTTGCAAGGGTGAGTATAAAAATACTCATTAGGAAACCCCAAAAACAATAAACACGAATAACCAAGTATAGTTATATAAATTAAAGATGTAAAAATGTATCACCGTTACAAGTAGCGCAAAAACCCGGATATACTTAGGAAGGACACCACACCATCAAGCGGTCATAAAAAAATATCATCCATAGGATTCTTCTCAAATAAATGATCATTCCTATAGTACTTACACTACGAGCCATGTTATCATTGAATAAACTCATTGAAGAGATCTATATCATTTGGGCCTCTACCAAAGAGAATGTACTGGTCTGAGAAGACTATGATAAATAGAGAGGGGGTTACACCTAGAACTATTGGGGGACACCACAAACCCAATATGGATTAACCCACTACATAGGGGATCATATGATAATGATTCCACAAACCCTACTGATGCATCCCATTAGATGGAGGATCAATATAGTACTTATGGAGGTTATGATGATTCCAAAAACTCCACTAGGGATGATATAGAATCGTACTCCAATATCAAAAAGGGACACCACAAATCTATTTGAGAATCAAACCCTAGAGGGGATTAAAATCCAATTATGTGGATGTAATGACTCAATTTACCCTCAAGGAAATGACTAATGGAACACACTCAACCTATACTATTCCAAACTAGGAAATTGAAGAGCCTCAAGAACTCTTTTTGGGGGTACAAAGCAAGTCCTAGGGGGTACACGGCATGTTCGGCTATCCCAATATCTTTCCTATGTAAAAATACTCACATGACATGTAGTCTCTATATACACGGTGTGTAGGATGAGTAAACAGAGTGTATATAAACATGGTTCCCTGCCTGTGTCACCCGAATGTGTCCATGCATCGAAGCTGTGTCTGTGTACCAGTTTGTGTATTCCAATCTGTGTCCATTTCTATGTAAACGACATTCCATCTGGCTGTGTACTAATACCTGTGTCTGTGTACTCTTTGGAGTATAGGCTGAGTCCTCCAAGGAGGGTCACATTCAATGTGATAGGGGTCACATGTCGTGTTATTCTTAACTCCATCCAAACCCTAGCATCGCAGCTAGGGGGCCCCACAAACCGTGTAATTCCATATTACATGCTGTATGTTATAAGATTTTATAGAATCATTGGTTCTACCTCCCACTCATGTTTTCATTTTCGCCACCTTCATATCTAGCTTCAATATAGCTAAAATACATGTATATGCTCTGATCGAGCCTTGCCATCGATGAGCAACACACTTCGACTGTCGAATCTAGTTGGAAATAGAAGGTGTTCATCCGGTTTGTCTTCTATGTACGAAGATAAAATATTGGGGGTTTCCAAACCTCCAAGATCCTTCTTCCACCAGTGTTGTCATTCCTCCATTGCATCTCACCATGTCTGGATCTATAATCTCAGATCGTTGTGCAAAGAATTGTACATGCAATTATTGATCCATCAGTAGGGAGTCAAACTACAAACCTTGGGATTTCCCATCATGAATGATAAAAGAGGGATAAAAGCACAAAGAACAACCCTGAGGAATGAATCTCATTCATTTTTCATTTTTTCCTTGAACGATTTCTATAATAACAATAAATTAAAAGGATTGAATATCCATGAGGAATCTCCCACATAAACCCCACAGAATAAAACCCTTCCCACAAGATGATCAATCTAGAAACTGATCTGTTCATTGATAGATTTGATATCATCACATAAATTAATAATGGGTAACTAACCAATTTAAATAAACATTATTCCTAGAGTTTAGATCGATCATTGATGAATAACAGTTTCATTGTCACTGTTGACAAGATCCTCCAACTCCACTGGTACAATGATCTACGATTTGATACTGGTCCTTTTTTGTATTCCAATAATTCTCTCCTATAATGGATTCTAGGTCTCTAGGGTTTAGTGGATAACCCTAAAAAAATAATCTTAACTATAAACTTATATAGGAAGAAGGTCGCTGCACTGAAGAAAAATAAAATATATATTTTTTAATTTATTTTATCTATTTCTCAGCCCTAATGATTTTTTCACAAATGACCCACTCCAACCAATTTTAGGTCCCACCTAAGGTAAATATACTATTTTATATTCAATGGTTCCCTCATATTTATTCTCTAGGAACTTATTTAGGATCTATTCTTGTTTTTCAAGAAAACCGTGCGTACGTGCTATTATATATTTTAATATTTTTCAAACATTTTTTTCGGGAACATCTGGCCTCATAATCACATTCTGTCTTAGTTTCTAGTCTCATAAATAATCTATATAATATCTAAAAATAATACATGTAAAATCGAATATGTTACAAATTCTATGACGTTTGTGATCTTCGATTGGAGGAGCTTCACATGTGCATTTATGGTGAATATGATATAGCGTGCTTATGAGTGACTAGTCTATATTAAATTTTGATGACTAAGAGACTCCTAAGGTGGGGGAGTGTCATGTTAGTTTTAGTCAATGTGTGTTCTTCTTGGTAGAAGGGACACAACCGATGAATACCATTTGAAAATGGTTAGTGCTATTTTTGAATTCCTGTGAGGTTGGTAAGTCTTGTAATGTGTAGGTGCTTGTAAGGTAGTATGATGGTGAAATGGTTGGATGTTTATACAAACTTTGGAAACAACATTTATCATGGATGAACTTTGATTTCAAATACTAAGTGATAATGGGATGAATTCGGTGGTAAATTCAATGTAATAAGTTAATGATGATGCATCGACAGCTGAAGCTGAGATTCTTTTAGAAGAAGTCGACCAATAGTGATTCGACTGCTCTTCTTCTCAGTTGTTGGAATGAAGTTGGTGTGAATCTATAGAACCCATCATCTTGGATATGATATAAATTTCTTGAATATTATTGGTAATGTTTGATATCCTCCTAGTGTGATATTATTTTGGTGAAGATCATGTCCCCTATCTTGATATCATCCAGTTACACTGAGAGAGTGTCATTTTTATTCTGCGGAAAATTTAAATGTCACTAGGCATGATAAGAAAACTCCATGGAAGTTAAACTTCTAAAATGTGGTTATTTATACAATAATGGAAGTCCTGAGTGATACTTGGGTTCTTAAGTAGGAATTCCTTGGTTGGACTCACTAAAACTAACCTGTTCTTGACTTGACTTCTGTTGGGATTAGTTAGTGTTCTTGACATGTGGGTATCTCGACTGTTCATTAACATCTCACTTGTAAATGTCGAAGTGTAGGATATCATGTATGAGCTACTCAAATTATATTTGATGATTCCGAGGTTACTTAGAACCTATATCATGCTTGTATGAGTTGTTTCGAGGGTGATGATCCAATCATATCAGATCGAGTGTACACCCATGTTCCTATTGAGGCATGAAAACATAGATGGATGTTGGGCTTGAAAAATCATTAGAAGTATAAAACAAGAATCAGTAGATGTTGACAAGGGTAATTAAAAATTACTTGGAGTAAGGTATCATATTTTAGGATGTAATAAATCATCTATCTAAGCTAAGTGTTTTGAGAATGGTTAGTTGAAGGTGTTTAACTTTTTTTATTTTGTCTTAGGGAATATGGTCTGTGAAGAAGTTTTTTTTGGAACGTTGTTAGGTGGATATGAGTGTAGTATGTGTCATCTATGGATTTTAATAAAAATATGGATAGAACTGGATAAATGAGATCGGTGGGGAATCAACCTTTTGACCAATTCAAAATCACACCAGTAGAATCATTTGAATGCTTAGGATGTTCTTTGTAGGAAATTTCGATGATGGAGGTACCATGGATTTGAATTGGCCCATTTTTTATATAAAATACTATTTTGGGGAGCACCATCAACCATATTTTTAAAGAGAATATTATGTGATTGTGTATTTAGATAAATGGGCTCATATAAGAACCATTTTTGTATTTTAGTTAGAAAAAAGCATTATTTTGAGTTTTGATGGCTTAAGTGTCGTACACTTAAGTAATGCTTAGATGTGTGTTGTGAATTTGAAATTTCACACACCCGTTGAATGATAATTCATGACACTTATAGTTAGGTGATGTTTTCATTATTTCCTGAGGATTATTGGGGAAAAGAATTTATAATGTGGGGAGGTTGTAATGACCTATGTTTTGAGCCAAGGTAGAATTCCAAGGGAATTTGAATTTTGGTATTTAGTGGATGGGCCATTCTTTAAACCGAGTTTCAGAAAACAAATTATGAGATATGGAACAATAAAAAGTGTTTTTTATAATTTTTTAAAGTCTTGAGATGTGTCTTGGGTGTTCTTTCAAGCTTCAAGAGTGTCAGGATATGAAAACTAAAAAAAAGGAAAGGTCGGTCAGGGTGAACAGTTTTTCTAAAACCGTATGGCATATTAGGGGAAAATCTAAAACTATTTCAGTAGATCTGTAGTTCTCGTATAGTTTTATCTAACCATGTGAGTGGATCCACACAACCATGTACCTTAATTTAGGTTATTTATTGTGGTATTTTTCATAGGCTGGACACATTTAGCTAAACCATGCAGCCAACTTGTGTGAGGGGGGTTCTTGAGCAGTGCCTTAAGCACAGTTGGTGCATGTTTTAGCCAGTTGTGAAACCAAACCATGAACCCATTTAATGTTGGGTAAATTTATAATTTTTTACTTAATGTATTTAATATCTAAATCCATCATCCTTTCTACCATTTCCAATAGATGAACACCCATCCTCTCACCTGTGAGAGCCTTCTTCTCCCTTATATAGGGATCTTGATAACTTATTGATTCAGACTCCAATTTGACCGATGTTGGAAGCATTGGATAACTAGAATGAGGAGATCCATTTATTAGATTTCTCTTGAACTAGACCAACTAAATCTTTGATATTTGATGAGTAAAGTTTCCTTGTTATAAGGTATGCAGTCTATAGCTATTTACCCATGTTTTTATTGATTTATAAATATCACCGCTATGATGTGTGCCAGAATTTCCAACGGTCACCCATAAATTATGAAATTAATTTAATTAAATGGTTATACCATGTCATGACTACCTTAGAAACCTTAACACTACCTTAGAAACCTTAACATGGTTATATGTTATTACCATAACCTGAATTACCCACTTTGGGGTGAGTTTGTTAAATCACACGATGAACCATGGACTTCCTTATGACTAATCCACCCTTGGGGTGTGTTAAATTAATTTTATTATGATAATGTTGAACTTATATGTTTTTAATCCTTATAAAATGATAATTTTTTATTAATTTAGTTATGACACTTGAATGTGATGCTTTGATGAGCTAAATGAATTATTTTTTAACAATGTTATGTTTAATAATAAAACCCTTCAGTTGAGGTGCATAATATTATAAACTAAAAGGTCATGATTAGTGTTTTAAATATTACTTGGCTTTATAGAAATGGTTTTTCCTATGTGTTCTTGTTTATTTATAGATATATGGAATTCTTAGAACATGGCCTCTATTTATTTTCTCAAGTGGAGTTTCCCTTATTATTATAATTGTTCAATGACCAACCACCTTCTAAGTGGGTTGGCATGAATTGATTATAAATTTACATGCCTTGATAAATGAAATGTCTTCTTTAATTAAACGGATTGAATTAAATGGAATTTAATTGGGTGGTATGCCCACACATATTTCTATATATAAATAATCATGGATTATGTGAATAGTATGAATTATGATTCCCTTGGTTATATTGGTCTTATGGATTACCTATTCTTAAGAGGTAATGCCTTATTATTGTTATTAATACACCATCAATATTTTCTATGATACGATGGTTAAGGGACTTGTTGAGAATGATGTTTCACTCTCCCATAAATTTGGTGTTTATAATGATGTCTCACACCATTGAAACTATTAAGATGGAGATCATGATACACCACATCCTTGTTCAAGTGTTGACACAACAAATCATCCATCAACTCAAGTGTTGAGAATTAATTATCTCATTCATTATGAGATGTTGGTCTCATACCCTTTCGTGAGCCTATAGGCTCATTAGACTAGTTTTATGGATGCTTGAGTTATGCCTAGTCCACCTAGTACCTAGTATTTAGGTATATGGCTACTTACATCCTCACATACATAGTTCATATAGGTGTATATAATATATAACTAAACTATATATATATTACCATATATATATGGTTACTATTCAGACACTCATTCCAGCATGTTATAAAGTAGTTAGAGTCTACCAGGTGTCCTAGAGGAACCTGAACTGACTGTTATTTATTTATTCATACTTTATTATTATTATTTTTACCTGTGAACTAGTGTACCTTATATTAAAAGATTTTATTTAGCTTTATTCACTGCTGGTGGTGGCATACTAAGTATATCTCACACCCTGATCGAGCTTCCAGTGCACTGGGCTACCCGAGAAAACCTCATGTCCACAAGACCATGGACTATTACTTGTGTTATCATGTTTGTACCTAAGAGTTAGGAGAAAGGGACTGAGTCAAAATTTAGGATGCTCAGGGATATTTACCTTAGGGATTTTTATTATTTTCTTATTTATGTACTTCACTATATCATGTTTCTTATTGTATGTCTACTATTGCAATTTATGTATCATCATCTAGACATTCATGCATTGATATATATTGCTGTTGGACATATTTTATATTCAGTTACATTATTCTTCCACAACTCTGTCTTTATTTTATTACTTCTTGTTCTTTTGTTTGTTAGTTATTTTTTAATCTACCACCATGCTAATATAATCATGAGGGTATAGTCTCCCCACTATACCATCATTAGATCCTCACTACTAGTCGGAAGCCTCTGGAATATAGGGAGGAACACTTGAATCCATGTGGTGACTGGTATAGCTACTAGTTTTATTGGAAGCTGGGCCGACATGTTACAAAGACTACAGTATCATAAATTCACGATGGTTTATAGAACCATTATGTGATACCAACCACTTTGAAGTGTTTGTCTCCTATTTAATAAAAACTCCCTCAGATCATTCCAAATATCCTCCATTCATCTATAATACCCAAACCATGATATATTCCATTATTCAGATTCAATTTCATTCCATAAATTGATAATAAAAACAACATCTAAAAACTATGATTTAGCCAAGGGTGTGTATTAAAAACATAAAACTATAAAACTAACCCCACACAATCTGACAAAATTGTAAAACTATAAAACCAGAAAACCACATCAGACAAGGTGGGTTAATTTTTCCCCTTTGAGTTAGGTTGGGTTAGGAGGTCAATTGATTATTATTTTTTATGTCGAGTTGACTCTACCCACCAAAATCTAAGTATAAAAATATTTTAAATGATCAAATATAACATTATTGTATGAAATTTAATTAGGTGTAGCTATTTTTAGACAAGAATTATTTTCACTAGTTCAATGATTAGAGTTCAAGTTGAGATTGTTAAAATATGATTAATTTTATTATATGTTATATAAAAGAATGATTTCATTTTATATTTTATATTATTATGTATTAAAATTATATTTATTTGTTCGGATTATTATAAATTTATTAGAACTTGAACTGAAACATTATTTAAACCAACTCAAACCAAAATGTTGTGATTTTTGAAAAATTGCCTATTTGGGTGTTGAAGGTGGGTTAAAAATATTTTCACCTTCATAAAAAGGGTTAAAAGAAATTAATATTAAAACTAAACTGACCCACCCATTTGAACACCCCTAGATTTAACAATCAACTCTTCCAAAAAAACATTCTCCTCTTTAAACAATAAATTTACAACATTCTCCACTCTATTATCTCAGGTTCGAACATTCTCCCCCTTTGGGTTTGTTAGAAACCCAAAGTGAAATTCAACACTTGTAACACTACCTAAAAAAAAATACCAATATAATGACTCAACTATCACTCTAATTCTACGTGAGAAATTATTTATGTAAAAATAAATAAATAAAGGGATAATTCCATGACTTAATGTATAAATTAAACCTTAATATTTAATCAACCACTTATATATTTACTAATTTCATATAAATCTCCCAATATTCAACCATAATTGATGTTAGTCCCCATATATTATATCTCCCCTATCACTTATACTAAAATAACCATTACGAGTAGATTTATCCCCCCTAATATGATAGATTTTATTAGACTCCACTTATCAACCTAATTATGTCCTGATTTCACTTGTTTAATTAAAAAACATTGATGATAGATTTAACTATTTCACTCCAATATCACTAAATTCTCACCATATAAAAATAAAACTAAATTTTAAATATATTTTCAAATAAGAGAATGTAAATAAGACAATATAATAATATGGGGGGGACTCTCTAAATCTCCTTAATACATGGGAGGTGGTTGAGCACCAATATTTAACTGATTCTTTTCAAATTCTAGTGTGTATAATGGTTTGGTAAATATTTCCACCACTTTTTTATGTGTTCTAATGTTCTCTACATTATAAATTTTTTTAATGACCCTTTCTTTGATAAAATGATACTAGATTTTAATATTATTTACTAAAGAGATAAGGTCTTACCTCAAAGGGAAAACCTCTTCCTGATGAAGAAAGAAATAAAGTTAAAAAAGTTAAAAAGATGTAACTTTACAAAAAACTCTTTGAAATATGGGATGAATTCATTTGGATATAATTAGAGAAAACACAACCATAAGTATTAACTCCTTTTTTTTCTATTCCATCCACTAGATAATTCACTTCATAAGTACTCTCTTTATCCTTTCTAATATATCAAAGGTATTTTTTTCCAACAAAGAAATCTCTTACACTTATATATTTTCTATCCAAAATATATCTAACCCTATCCATATCTGAGTGTGCCATTAATTCTTTATCTTTTCTTACACTAAACATCCAACCATAATCAAGGGTACCATTTATATTATTCATGGTTATTTTCACACTAGTGATATGTCCTTATTTTAGATTACTTTAAATCATCATATCCAAACAAGTAGAAAAAACCATGTTCATCCTAATTTTTATCAAATAAAAAAGATTCCAATCAACATCATATATAAATTTATATATAAAACCTTTCTATTTTTATTTATATTGAGATTAGTTCCAATAGTGCTTTATATTGAAACTGTCTTGAAATCAAACATATAAAAATTCCTCTACAATTATCTTTCATATTTTTCCTGAGAGATAAAAGCGTGTTTCTTTATATGATTAAATTATATCCTATGAAAGTAGGTAATCTCACCAATCATTAATTTCTAAACCTTTTATCACATCAATTTAAAAAATTACTCAACTAATTGTTACTTAATTACACCAAATATAATTCCATAAGCATAGATAATTAGCATAAACTACTCTTCCATAGATAACTTCACATAAGGTTTGTGATCAACACCTACTCTTTTGAGTTCCATATTCCTAAAGTAAGATTTTAAATGATCATACCAAGATCATGGTTCTTTTTTCAATTTATATAAATACTTCTTAAAATAACAGACCTTTTCTTCACCATCTCTAATTTGAAATCCCACTAGTTTTCAATATAAAATTCCATTCAAATCACTCAATTCAGTAATTTCATCTTTATATACATTTGATAAACTTTAAATCCTCTTTAGATAAAATTTATAAGAAAAGTGAAATTAACTCAATCATAGACACCATTGTGAATATATCTTCTATATTTATTATTTTTATTTGAGAATAACCATTACAAACTAAACTAGATTTTTATGGATCCCATTCTCATGCTCACCGTATTTATTCACGAACATCCAATTTTTTTCAATGATATTGTGATCATTTGGACTTTTCACAATCTCCCATGTTTTATTTTTCATTATTTGATCTTCATTCATGGATTCAACCCATGTTTTATCCCTTATAACTTCTTTAAATGTTTCTATATCCTCCTATGATAGTAGACTAGTGTGCTCAACACTACCGATATTCTATGATTATATTAGAGGAAATTCATCTCCAATGATATTTGATTCATAAATTTTAGATATTATATTTATATTTTTAGTCAATGATTGAATCTCTTTGTAAAATAATTCTTCCTCTTATTTACTTGATAAAATTATTGTTTGTTCTCTATCCATTCCTTATAGAATTTAAAAATTTACCTTGATTAGATTTCCCTTCTGATTGAATGTAACTTTGAGTACCAAGTCACATAATTTATTCAATATTAAGAGATTATGTCAAATTTTATCCACATAAATCACTTTGAGGATTTAGAATTCATCTAAAAAATAATTATATTTATACCTTTAATTTTCAAAGATCCATCTTTATCAAAAAAAAATAGTTACATCTATATGAACTTTCATATAACATCCCATATTTGTTTGAAGGTATGGATCATTTGTTTTTTATTCAAAATCCCTTTTTTAACATGATAAATGTGACCTAAGGCTTAAGAAAAATATCAAGAGTGTCTGGGACTTGTTTGGATCTTGAAGCTCTGAGTTTTGAGGAAACAAGATAGGTGAATGGTTTGGCCAAATCGTGTAGGGGTGTTTCAAAGCTATAGAGGGGAACATGATTGGGATGAATCATGCAACCCAGGATGCATGGACATATGAATTATTTCATATAGGATATATGGGAATTTTTCATGGTCTATGCACGATTAGACAAACCATGCACCTAGCCCATGCGAAGGGGTTCCTTACGCAGTGTTGTGCACACAGTTGGTGCATGGTTTGGACAACCGTGTGTCCAAACCACGAGAAACCTTAATAAACAGGTTCAATTACCATTTTTTCTAATGAAATGTTTTTAATCCTCAGATCCTTATTTTCTCTTACAATATATAACCCCTCTACCATGTGATATCTCCTCTTTAATCTAAGATAATATTTTTGGTATCTCCTTCATCCAATATCCATTTTCATTTCCATTGGGTGAGTTTGATCCAAAAAAGTTAAGATATATCCAATCCTTATAATTATATTTTTAGTTTCTATTCCCATATTATATGCTATTTTGGTTCTAGATTATATGACCTATTTTTAGGTCTTTCGTTCATTCTTCTAATTTCACATGTTTTAGTTTAATTCAAGGGCTGAAACTGGATGTGTATAGTTCTATGGGCCTAAGGTAGGTGGTCAAATTTCCCCCCTAAAATTATAGTGGTATTATATATTGCATCATTGTTCGTCATTCCAGACTTCCCGACCTCACCTCCATATTATTTAAATAATTAAATTAAATGTTATTCTTATGTGCAATGGGAACCTAACTACCCACAAATCAATGCCATGGGGTGTTTACCTTGACACGAGCCACCCATTTGGGTGTTACCCTCTTTAAATGATTAAGAGACTCATGCTTTGGAAATAAGTTTTTTATATTTAAATTGGGTGTGTGAAATACCTTGTAATAAATAAAGTGGAATGAGAAGTCCATAAGAGGATTGTAAGGCCATATGTTTAGGACCCTATACTTTATTCCATAATTTGAATTTCTTAAAATAAAGGAATTGGAAAACTTTTTAGAAATGCTTTGGGGGTATGGTATGAGTTAGTTCTAACCATAAACTTCCCTTCACTTAAGATGAGAGTGATATAAGGGTCCTGACTTAAAGATTCCTTGGACGTGGTCATTGTGCTTAATAATTAGAAATGGTAATGATTACCTTTATAATAGGAGTGATACTTGGGTCTTTTTTATGGATTTACCTAGACAAGATCACTAGGTGGATTACTTACATACCCATGAGAGATATCATTTTCCTAATGGAGATACGTTGGATGGGATTGGTGGGAGATTTAGTTACACCATCAATAGGTGATACATGGTCCTCTAAGTCATATACCTTGGACATGCTCAGAGGGTCATGATTTACACCCCTCTGAGAGTGATACTTGGGATGCCTTTATGGATCACCTTGTTTTGGGGAAAGGTTCTAAATCAGTATCTTGGAGGTATTTTCTTTGGAATAATAAATCGACAGGATCGGTGGAAGGGGAAAGCCATGTCACAAGCTGGTGGGGTTTTCCTTAATAACATAGTCATTACATCCAAATTTTTGTACTAATTTCTCTCTATAGATGGCCAAGAAATATCTTGAATGATATTGAATCCATGGTAAGTAATTTATTATGTATAGGATAGGTTCATGAAAGGAAGATGATAACTATTTCTTGGAAGGATTGCATCAAACCCATTGAAATGGATGGACTTTTTAACGACCGAGACATTTTGACTAATATTTGTTTCCTAGGAAAATGTGTGTTATATTATATTATAAAAAATAAAACCATATCTCTTTAATAATGAAGTAAATATTAAGGTAAATTTGGACCTATTTTATCACTGTTATTTGACCGTTGGTCAATTATAACTATTGTACAATATGATTTTTTAGAACTATACTCTTGATAATCATTTTAATGTTAGAATTAGTGTTTATAAGTATAAATGGAAAAAAAATAATATTGAAAGGAGAAACAATGGCCTCAACAAGTAGAGTCATGGCATATGAATCCCAATTTTCAGATCTTGGGAGGGAGGTAGCATCACTATGATTATCTATTAACCAAGCCCTAGCCGATCTTCAACAAGTGAGGATTGAACGAAGTCGACTATGGGAGAAGTTCAAGTTAGTAGAAATTACCACTTGGGTGATGTTATCCGAGCCACCACATGAATCTATCACCATCACAAACCTTACCCTTAGGTTGTATATAGGTGTTATAAGGGGTTATTTGTCAAGTAATTAGTTATTTAAATTATAATCCCTTGGTATAAATAAATTTTTTGTTCCATTAATTCTGTTCTAAGAATAGTTTTTCTTAATAAAAAAATATGACGATTTGATAAATTGATTTTTTAGAAAAAATTGTACTTTAAAAAAATATAAATTATTATAATAAAATATGGTATTATAAATAATGTTTATTTTAAGTAAATTTTATGATAAAACACTCTTATTTAAATATAAATAATAAAATAATTTTATTTTATTCTAAGTTTAAAATTTCACTATGCATTTTCAATCTGCTATTATTTTTTAAAAATATTTATTTTTATATTTAAAGGTTAAAATTATCATATTTAGAGAATTATTATGATAAAATAAATACTATTTTGAAGTCATAATGTCGAAATTAGGTTAGGGTGAATTTATGATAATTTTATAAAATATTTTATTTTTTTGTGAATATTAAGAATACAGTTTGAGATTTTCAGTATATTTAATGACATCATAATTATATCATAATGATGCAATAAATAATAAACCAAAATACAAGACCTAAAATATTTTATTTTATTAATATCATGTATTTTAATATATTTTAGTCAATTTATAAATATATAATTTACTTTCCAAATTCTAAAATAGAAACTTTGACTTTAAAAATGTTATTTTGTAAAAACATTAATTTTCCTTGACAAAATAAGTAATATAAAATGATGGTAGACTCTTTTGGATTAAAATAACATAAAAGGGGTCCCAAGTATCCAATAACATAGAAAAATACCACGGTAAATCCCATGGTTTTCATTTACCACTACCTAGGTTTCCAAAGCCTAAATTTAGAAATCAATAAACAAATCCACCACTTTTGCTATAAATACCCACCTATTTATCAATTTAAAATCATTAAAAATTCTTCCTATTAAAATATATGATATTTTTACCCCACAAATATTCCTCCCAAGGTTTCCTCAAGCCCCCAAGGTCCCGATCATTATGTTTTAGGAACTACTCTTAAAGGTAAGGGTAACCTCCACTTTTATTTTCCATTCGAGTTTCCACTTTATTTGGTATGTCTTTAAAATTTATTAATTAAGTTCTTTTGTCCAATTTATTTTATAAATTTACTATATTAAGAGTCTTTTATTAATGTTATACCCATTTTAACTCTCCTTTTACCCTTTTTTATAACCATGTTTTATACTCGTTATGCTGACGATTTTACTTCTCAAAATTTCTCTCTTATCCTCAAGAAATTACATTTTATTTTCTTTATGTGAATACCCAAAACAATTTATATTCTAGGTGTATTCACCATGACTTAAAAATTATTTATTTTATTCTAGTATTAACATACATAAAACCTTCATTCCCCTTTTTTGGGTTATAAATGATATAAAGATCTTGTCCTTAATCACTTTTTAAAATGCCATGATTTTTATATGAAATACATTTATTTTATTCTCCACAAGTTATTTAGGAAATGTTTGATTATGATATATGTGACTCAAATTAATTAATACATATTTTAGTTGTTCCCTAATAGTACTCCAATTAACTGTTTAAATAATTTAATCTCTATAGATGACATGTTTTATTAGACCTTGGTGAATAACCTTGCTAATTTTTATGACATCTCGGTGAAAAAACATGGTGATATGCTTATGAATATATCATTTAAATGTTGTCGCCAAATATACATGTTATTATTCATGTTATTTT